>CP136878.1:18822952-20201702 GCA_033000465.1 Sciaenops ocellatus | reverse complement strand
TTATTTAACGCGGTCCTGCAGTTTGCTTAACTTTGTTTCCTAATTTTAATCCTGTTTTGTAAATTTGCATTTTGTGCGGCAACTCTGCGTGAACTTACTATTAAAAAGTAGAAACCAGTGAGAGGTCAAAGAAAATAAATTTGCATTCACACATCCCTGCCTTCATCCCTCCCTCCCTCCAAATGGCGGTCATCACTATGAAATCTCCTGTAATTGAATTTCAGATGGCTCTCTTATTAAGTCATTAGCAGAAAAATATCTCTCTTTCAGAAAGAAAAAAAGGAACGAAAGAGGGAAAATTATAAGGGAGAAAGAGGGAAAAGGGCTGGTGAGGGAGAAAAAGGAGAAAACGGGGCAGAGAAAGCAGAAATATGAAGGAAAGACGAGGCCGGGAAAAAAAAAAGCTCTTTTGTGTCGAGTCACAAACTCATTTTCTTGTGCATGGCTGAAAAGAGAGGAGAGAGTAACATGTTTGTGCCTTTTCCAGTTCTTTCTCTCCGTCTCTCTATCCATTTCAGCCCTTTTCTCTCCCTCTCTCTCCTGCAGCGCGCTTCATTGTGGTGGTGTTCGACTCCTGCGATCACTTGAGACCGATGGAGACTGGTGGAGGAGAGGAGGCGAGGGGAGGAGAGGAGAAAGGGAGCTTGTTAGTGCATTAGGAGCTGAGTCCACCGCTGGGATGTATGTGTGTGTGTGTGGCGATGTTTGTATATAGGAGTGTGTGACTGTACACAGAATATGGTGTAAATATACTACATATGTGTAGCTGTACATGTGAACGTATCAGACATACTGAGTTTGTTCAACTTAACTGATTTTTATGACGGTAATTTAGCATCTGTTTCTAATTATTTTGAACTGGAAAACCACAATCTTATGCAGTTAACATAAATATTTTAATCTTTTTAAATAAATGATGTCATCGTCCTGAATGTATGACAGTATATTTGTTAATTCAACATCCTGGACTCTCTCTCATTACTTTATGAATTCACAACCCTGTCTGTTGCACTTGTCAGAACATAAAACATGTTTAAATTCATTATACACAAATATACAAATCTATACTTTGTATATCTGTGTTAGATTCAGTCAAAATAAACTACAGTTTCCACGTCACCCAGTGCAACCGTGCTGCTCGCTGATCTGTTTTGGAGCTCTATAGCAAAGATGAATAAACTACACGAGGCTTTGGACACAGGTAGTACTTTGCAGTCGGCACGAGTACTCATTTGGACGTCAGCATTCAATCATGTCGAATACTCGCATTTTGATCTGTGCATGCGCAGCCGCAGATAATGTGAACAGTTTCAGTCACACATCACTCATCTAACATGACAGGCAGAATGGCGAGCAGGCATAAAAGTTTGGAAACATCTCATGAACGCGCAGTGCAGCTATGTAACAATAAACCTGTGTATCGCAGAACAACAAGGTTGATGATCAGCCGTTAGCAGATTAAGAACAAGGAGAGAACAGAGAACCTCTCATCATAGCCTTTGCTAATGTTAGCAGAGTTCGGAGGTGCCACTGTGAGAGCAGAGGATGAGCCTGGTGACTGGAAACTGGAGGCTTCCGAGAGTTGATGGCGTCTGTTGAGCCGGATTACAAGCTGCCAACGCAGCGAACAACTACAAGAGTGGAGAAGACGTATGAAGGGAGGCGAATGTGTTGAAACTGAAAGCTGATGTGCAACGTGCCAGACAAAATGAACTGTTTAGCTATAACTAAGGTGTCTGCAGATGAAAAGGTAAACCAGGCACAGCTTGTTAGCAACCAAATTATTGAATTATTGCAACCTTTTAATGTTTGTGGATGTAGTTTTTCCGTAGTATTCTCTTAGATTTATTTTTTCTCGAATATGGAAACTATTTAAAATGCCCATTCCTGCTCTGCAACAGAATGAAGTCGATTTAGAATATCCCCAGCCTTATTGGTGTTACAGTTACAAAACGTCACATCAGTGTTTACCTTAGCGTTACAAATGAAAACAGAAAACTGTAAGGAACCTGTGATGACACATTTAAAGCGACCCAAAGCTCCAAATGGTGTTAGTTAAACGTAGACAGTCCTGTCATGTTTACAAGCCCAGCTGGTCTGTTTTATAGCCTACACTGATGGGTTCAGCTCTCTCTGGACAGTGTTCACTCACTGCTATTCAGAGTTCCCCTTGAAGGTTTTATGAATCGTTTCCTTCAGTCAAACAAGTGAACAAGTCTCGTCACAATTCAGTCGGTTGAATCAGAAACATCTCTAATACTGCGAAGCAGGACAGTCTGTACTGTTTCGAATGTGAACATTTTATTTTGAAATATTTCACGGTGAAGCTTTAACTTTTATTTAAAACGGACGACAACACAACTTCTGTCCATTTTCAAAAGCTGCAAGATACCTCTCCGCAGAAGTGTGCGCACACATACACACTCTCATACACACACACACACACACACACACACACACCCTCTATCTGTCCTCTCCACCCCAGGCATTGGAACAGACAACAGAGAGAAGGACATCAGAGGGATAATACAATTGGAAAAGCTTTACAGCGTGTAATGATAAACCTGTGCGTGTCTCTGTGTGTTTGTGTGTGTGTGTGTGTGTCCATGCCCAAAGGAACAAGCTAATGGGTTTATATCTTTCTGTGATAGCAATGATATGGAGGCTTTGTGATTTCATTAAGAGTGTGTGTGTGTCCACGTACGCCAAAAGATGAGGACAGAGATAGGTTGGTCTAATGCACTACTTATTGTTAGGGGCCGATGTGCACGGAAACACACACACACACACACACACACACTCCTGCACACACACACTTCCACAATCATATTTACCTCTATTCATCTGCTCTTTAACCCAATGCAGAAACAGAGGCCGAAAAACAGACGCGATACATTAATTGGCCCCTTGTCACCCCACTATTTCACCCTTTGACACATGTGTGTGTGTACACACACACACACACACACACACACACACACACACACACACACACACACACACACACACACACACACACACACACACACACAGACCCTCACCCTCCTTTCCTGTCACCACTGGGGAGCCCTAAAGCTGCCAGCCCAATTACAAGCTTTATTTAACGGACACACACACACACAGCAAAATGCACAAATACACACACACAGCGGTGTGTGGGTGTTGGTGAACATCACAGAGGCCATAACAATAATTCTCTTATTAAAAAGATGGATCCTGTTCTTATCTGCAGGCTCTAACAACAGTTGGACAATATTCATCCTCCACATGTACGTACACTGATATATACACACATGAATCCTTAATATGGATATGAGAGGTGGCAACAAAACAAAGTATTTCCTGACATCCCTGGTGTTTGTACAGATGTTAAATTCAAAGTGAAGGATGATTTCCTTCACATCTTTGCACTTAGAGCACGCTCTATAAAGTCATCTCTACACCATGTTTTAACACTAAAAATAACTTGGCACAAGACAAAATAAGACAATGTTATTTATTGATAGAATATATATGTTAAAATTGTGTAGTCCACAACACAATTGCCAAACATTTCATGGTTCCAGCTTCTTGAACGTGATGCTTTTAGACAAAATGATAAATCGAGTAAACAATCAGTAGATCAATCTATAATTAAAATAATCTTTAGTTGCAGCAGCACTACTTTAAAATTTATATAAGTAATTAAGTCTAAATTCTAGGACGCATTGCAATGTGCATGTGGAAGATTCTGCACTGACGCAGTGACAAGAGCAGCCTCGACAAAATTACAGCCGACTAACACCGATTGCTGATTTTCCGACCTCGGCTGGACAATAAAGTTGTGATGTTAATGATGCATCATTATGTCGCAAAAAAACCTGCACCCAGTATTTTGAAAGCAGATGTCTGGGCACATTTTGAATTTTAGGAAGTTACTGGGAAGCACAAACTGGAAAGTCACACACTGTGTGTGAAGCCATGTTGGGGGTGAGGGACGCTGCTGGGGGTGTGTCTATTTGTGCTGAACGTAACCTCTGTGAAACAATCAGGAAACAACTTTTTATTTCACTGATTTACCGGCTTTATTGATGCTGCCGCTCGCTCGCTCACTCTCATTCACTGTCTATGTCTCTAGACCAATGCTCGTGTTCTCCCTCTCTCTCTCCCTCTCTCTCTCACACAAACCAACAAACATATTAAATCAATTAAACTTTTTGCAACGTAAAATTGCGAGCCAGACACAGATTTAGGAGCTTAGTACATGAAATAAACAAAGTCAGAACACAACAGGTAGAGTAACAGAGTTCAGTCCATGAATCCACCTGGAAAGCCTCAGCGTCAAGAGACATTTCAGGTTGACTGTGGAGGTTTGCCCGATATGAGCGTCTGATTGGTGGCTGCAGCGTGACGTCAGGCACTACCCCCCACTCAAATGAGCTGTTTTCACCCTGAGCTAACGTCTGCAACCATAAAGGATACAGCGAGCAGTGATACGGGTGTTGAAAAGATGCAGCTTGCAACTGTTGTGGTCTGATTTTGGAAAGCAATCTGACTGCTTGTATTAATTGATGAAAAGCAGCCACGTGCAGTAATACAGAAAACTGAGGATCAATACATTTAGATATATCGTTGACAGGTGAATTGTAATTCAATCAAATGATGAGGCCAGTGAAGATTCACACCCACTGGGATATACTGTCACATTTGAATCTTATTAGCTGTTGGTTAATATGTTTTCTAATCAGATTTCAAACATCAATTATTGACTAACACCCTTCCTCCCAGCCTGTGAAGACCATTCACCGTCTTTTTAGAGCCAAATTGAAGACGGCTATTAGAGTTGATGACACAGTTTGCTGTGCTGCGCTCTGTCGTGGTCTTGGTCATCTGCGACAAGCCATCCTGAATTTTAAACACCTTGTCACATAAATATGCTTACATTTACACACGTCGGCACAAAGTGCATTCATGCATTTACAACCACCCCCCCCCACACACACACACACTACAGATTAGCTTGTTTACCAGTCAGAGGGGGGTCTGCTCCAACAAGATGTGATCAAGCCACTGATGGCTACACCTCATGTGTCTGCACAGCTCTCTGTGGCAAGGTGCGTACGTGCGCTCAGGCACACAAAAACACACTCTGTCATTACATGAATCATTTTTTTCGGAAATGAGTCCCCCCCCCCCCTCAAAAAAAAAAAACCCAAAACAAACATGAAGAAGAACATGAGTAATATCTAAATTAATACTCATCGCTAAGCAGCAATTTGCCTTTTTTCTCTCTTTGATAATTTAGGTATCAGACTGTTCCAGTATCCAGACATCTATGTGTGTGTGCGTGTGGCAGGGATTGCCTAAAATAGATCTTTAGTTTGCTGCTACGCTGAATTGAAACATCAGTGCTTTTCGCTTGTGTGAGACACCCTTGACAGAAGCTGTTGTCTGAAGATTTTCTATGGGGTACGTGAACATAAAAACATGTCAATAACGAATCAATAACCTGCAAATTTTACGTTTTTGGTTTACCGAAAATCCAAAAGGGCTTACTTATATTAAGTCAGCCGCGGAGGTGAATGTTGAGCAGAATTCAAGCAAAAATAATAAGTTCTCTAATTTTCCCATGATGTCTTTCAAAACTATCATGCTGATCTACTTGAAACCACACATCTGTATCATCTCATCACACACCAAAGTGTCAAAGATCATAGTGCTAAAATATGCTTGTGAAACAGACTGAGATCCTGAAAGGATCTCTCTCTCTCTCTCTCTCTCTCTCACTCACACACACACACACACACACACACACACACACACACACACACACACACACACACACACACACACACACACACACACACACACACTTCCCCAAGGAGAAGTGGAAGAGATTAGCCGTGACCCCTCCTCCTCACCCTTTTCTTTTCATTTCCTCTATCTGCCCGATGGGAAACAATTAACCACAATCACCTCCCCCCCTCAGCATGCATTCACACACAGGTTTGTATTCATTTCCTTACCCTTAACCCCCCAAATACACAGACCCTTAACCTAATTCTAATTGTATCCTAAAGCATCAAATACCACTCAGCGTGTCGTGCTTTTTGCCAGTATAACTACTCATACAACACTGTTTTCAATGAGGAACAGATGGATGAAATATATTTATATTCATCCATATTTTACAAGATTCAGAAGCTTTATTTCTCACTCCAAGATGCAGCGTGTTGACAATTCCCTCAGTAGTCATCTTATGTTTTTGTTTCTGAACTATTCGAATTTCTGGACATTTTTTATGATATATCAGACATTTTGAGGAGATTTGTAATTAATATCTCACCGATTTGCTAATTGCATCATATGTAGCACTGCGGCTTCAGCTCCTCCCGTGGCTGATGGGTATAGTGGAGCTCAGGGGAGGTTAAGGATAACATGACCCCATTTCAGCATCAGCAATAATACAATGTCTTCAATTTGTAAGGTTCTGCCCTCACCTTTCTACCATGGTGAGGAACACACACTCCTTGTCACACACAGCAGATTGTAGCCTCACTGGGACAATAGGCTCTATTGTGGGAGCTGGCAAAGAGAAGACAGGCAGGCCGCTAGGCGTTTGGCTGCTCTTGGTGTGTGTGTGTGTGTGTGCGTGGATATGGGGGATAATAGCGCTACATGCCCAGAGCTGCCATCATTTCACTGGGAACAGAGTGTGAAAGAGAGGGAAAGGCAGTGAGACACACACACACACACACACACACACACAGCATCGCTATCACACTGAGCCATATGCTGACCCCAGCCTCAGTGCAGATATCTCTGCCAATCAACTACTAGAGGGGATGTCCCACACACACATATACACACACAAGCTCTAATCCTGAGAGTGAAACATATACACATGCAACATAAACACCATGAAATACGTGTGAATGGATCGATGATATATACATTTGAAAATTCATGCACACAAACACACACACTTGCTGGAACTTGTGTGTGTGTGTGTGTGTGTGTTGCAGCTTAGTGTCTCTCCAACATTGTTCCCCAGAACCACAATCACCCAGGAGCAGATGGAGGACAGCCACAGTTTGCTCTTTCTCACACACGCACACACGCACACACGCACACACACACGCACACACACACGCACACACGCACACGCACACACACACACACACACACACAGTGATATCAGATGGTAGAGCATCTGTAGGAGGTACAGCTTGGCCAAAGTGGTCGACCCGTCCTAAGTGGCTCCGCTCAAAGAACTCTTGGTCACGTTAAATTTAACTTGGTGAGCCCAAATTTCACATCACAGGTTTTAAAGTTGATTTATCTTCATGTCAATCATTACTGCAGCATTGATTTTTATTTATTATTGCTCCTCAGCTGATAGAAATGGGTACCTAACTCTTGGGTTGAGTTTTTAAGTGACAAGTCAGATATTTTTAGTTGGGTTTTAATTATCATGGTGCAATTTAAGAAAGAATTAGTTAATGAAGTCATTAACTTCCTATTATTAGCCTATTATGTTATCAGCTGTGCTTTGAAATTCCATATTTCAAATGGCTGTTTAAAGGATAAGGCTGGTGTTATTAATACTTTTTCTTATTATTAACAAACCCTACAAAAAGACCCAACCCAGAAATGTGTTCTTTGTGTGCACTTGATCTTTCAAAAACAAATCTGTGGTTTCACTTTTTTTGTCTCAGTAAGTAAACTTTACTCACTATTTTCAGCTGACAATTAATAAACGTGTGTTCATAGTAATGAATGTTACCCAGTCCCAGTTTTTTTTTTGTCTTACTGGATAAATCGGGGCAAACTCTTTCTGCTGTATAATTCCCCTTTATTTTAGTCCCTCCATTGCACTTTTTGAGGTACAAAGTTGGAGTTTACCATTTTCCTGATAGGATCGGTACGCAGCAAGGTTCAGAAGCTGTCGACCTCAATATATCACTCAGCAGTGTACTTTCATCTGGTCTAATCTGTGAGGTCAGAGGGATTGATTACACTGTGGTGGGCTACAGGAGGAAATTTTTCTCTACAATGACCAACGGTTTGCTGGTGTGTATATGAGTCATCCGAGGGCAGAGGTTTGTGTGCTTTTCATTTCATTCAATGTGAATGTAGTGAGGGCTATAAGGAGAGGGGCTGTGTGTGTGTGTGTGTGTGTGTGTGTGTGTGTGTTGGGAAGTCTGGATTGCTTTTCTTGCTGCAATGAGCTGATATGCGAGATAGAGCTGTGCTTACACACAGCTGCCCCGGCAGCCTGGCACTCTGTGTATGTATGTGTGTGTGTGTGTTATTGGATGGCTCTAGTCATGGTGAATGAAAGATCAGAGAGAGAGAAGGCAGATGGACCGCCCTGAGGGCCAGGAGACAGAGAGAGAGAGAGAGGGAGAGAGGGAGGGAGGGAGGGAGGGAGGAAGACAGACAGAGAAAGAAAGAAGAGAAAAATGCCAGTTAACCACTGACACACTTAGCCCTGCCAGCCTTCTTTCCATCCCTCTTCCCCCATTTGCTTCTGTGTCGGCCCCTCTGTGAGGATACTTGATGTGACAATGCAGCACTGAAACACAGATGACACACAGCTTGATGAGGCACTTCAGGGGCAGAAAAGGGCCTCCAACCCCCGTGTGCGGCATGTATGCCAGTCTCCAGGAATGTCTGGTCTTATTTGACAACAAAAAAGTAAAAACTATGCATCATATTCGTCCATATGGCTCCACCTCTGTTGCTGCTACTTCTGTCTAAACTGAAGACATGAATTCCTTCAATAAAACATAGTTTTGTCTTTTTCTTTTTAGGGTGGGCACAGTCTTTAGGGGAGATAGCAGGTCAGCAGGAACCTGGAGATTAATTTGCGATGTAACTCAGCACTGTGTGTCAAGTTTTGCTGGAAATAAATCTGTAATAAACATTGTGTTCTGTTTAGGCAGTTATTCAAATGTACTTTAGAGCGTATAAGGGCTTAGTACATTATGATGTCCCATGTTCAGTTATGTCTCAGAACTTGTTCCTGACACCATTTGTTACACAGATTTGGTGTAAATCCTTTTAGCCACTCAAAAATTGATAAAAATGTTCAAAAAACTATCAAGACAAAAAGACTTTGAGGGAAAGGGACGAGGGACAAAGTAGGACAAGGAGAGGGTTCGGGGAAGGAGACAGGATACCAAAAGGAGAATTAAGAGCAATATAGTCAGTGGGTGGGTCAAGGCAAAATGTTAGATTGGGTGAGATAACATGGTGGTCTTATTAAACTAGTGGACTAGCCATTTTTATCTTTGAATGGTGCGAGTACTAACTTTAGTGCTGATTGAGATTTTTACTTTAAAACAGTGTTATTGCAGGTTTATTATGAATGCATTATGGGTTATACAACTAGCATGTTATTACCTGGTTACCTCCTCCACCACAGAAAAAAAAAATCATGCTGTGATTTGTTGTTATCGAACTTGTTGTTATTTGAGGGGGGTGATCATAGAACCCATTTTTCATTCACATATCTTCAAGACATGCCAGGTTTCACATTGCCAAAATGTAGCCTAACTTAGGAGAGTTATTTAAGCCCCTTCCCAAAAAGCTACGGTTGGTACCAATAGATGTGTTAGGTCTTTTAATTTCATATGACACCAGTATTTTTACTCTAGCTTTAAAGCCCACTGGACTCCAAAAGGATGCTGATATCCACATGGAGTGGATAAGGTTAGAAGAAAAGATTTATTGATCCCATGAGGGGAAATTATTTTTTCAAGTTTCTACATGCATAGGTCCAAAATACATCCACACACATACACACAAAGGGCTGATAGACAGTTAGAGGTTTGGCCAAAGGGCACCTCGGCAAAGCTGAGGGGTGAACTGGCACCTCTCCAGCTACCAGTCCACCCTCCGATTCCCAAGCCAAGTCC
Source organism: Sciaenops ocellatus (assembly GCA_033000465.1). Classification (NCBI taxonomy): domain Eukaryota; kingdom Metazoa; phylum Chordata; class Actinopteri; family Sciaenidae; genus Sciaenops; species Sciaenops ocellatus. Next base: position 20,191,800 of record CP136878.1, on the reverse strand, counting down.
CTACAGACTGAGCTACTGCCGCCACCAATTCAGTAGATATCAGATCAGATCACACATCAGTGTCACATGCAATACAGCTTATAAAACACTCTGAAATAAGAGTTTTTATATATACACACACGGGGGACATTTTGTTTCATGTTTTACTGTTTTATCTTCATTAACTCTTAAAAGTTGAAACTATTTTCAGAGGACAATGAACAAAAAACAAAGAGGGAGTTATAAAAAAAACTGAATGAAGTCTGAAAAGTAAAGAAATCTGAAAAAGAGGAAAAACAGACATGACAAAGAGATGAGGAGAAACAGAGATACACTGAGATAAGGCAGTTAATACACAAGAGAGAAAGTACAGAGACAAGTTCAAGAGGGAGATAAAATAAAAATTAAAGGCGCAACAAGACAAAGACAGAGATGCCGAACTGGAGAGAAACAAGAGGGAGAAAAGGAAAGAAAGGAGGAGTGAGAGAAGCAGAGAGACAGAAGAGGAGAGGAGAGAGGTGTGTGTAGTAGAGAGATGGGGAGTCAATAATGACTGATTACTGTAATTCAGCCTGTCAGAGACATCGACCTGCTGCTACCACCAATCAATACACACCAGGACACTCGCAGACACACACAAACACCTCGAAACAAGCATGTGTGACACGTGTGTGTCATCTGGCAAGTGTACATCATCACACACACACACACACAGACACACACAGACACAGTAGGTGTGAGGAAATACACACAGTCTCACAAAAATGCAGATAAAAACATAATTGTAAAGATGTCTCCATGTCTGCACATTCACACACAAATGATTGATACTGCAAGAAGGTGCGCACACAAGTGCACACACACACACACCAGCACACCAACACACCAACACAATGGGGTCGGGGGGGTGTTAGCTACGAGCTACAGCCCCACACTGGGCCTAACAATCTCGAAGTCTCTGTCTCGCTGGGTGGACGGGGCAGAGAAAAATGGCTTCTTCAAACTCCACCTCCCCCGCGCTCCGACTATCCTTCTTGGCTAGCCTCACCTCTCACAATCATATTATCTCTCTGAAAAGGGGGGGGGGGGGAGAGAGACAAGGGGTAAGGGTTAAATTATAGGGGAGAAAGTTGGACAAGAGGGGAGAGAGAAAACCTGCAGATGGAGAAGGACAAGAGGCAAGGGGAGTGTGACGAGAGACAGAGCACAGTGAAGGAGGGATGGGAGAAAGCAAACAAGGACAAAGAGGTCAGAGAAGGAGGCAGGATATCAAGAGGAGAATTAAGATGAGATACAAGGGAAAGGTGACATGCTGACATGCTTTTTGGGTGAGAAAAGAAAGAAAAATTAGACTGGTTGAGATGACATGGGGGTGGAGCTCTGTCAGTATTTTACTTGAAGACGGTGTTATTGTGGTTTATTATGGTTTGAATTATGGGTATGGTTGTACAGCTAGCATGTTTTTACCTGTTTATCCACACCTATCTTTGTCATTGCATGTCTACCTGTTGCAGCCGTTCTTTGAATGCAGCCAACAAAGAGTGGCTTCATTTCACGCAGACAGATGGCAACAGTGCTATATGTATTGTCTGCAATGATAAGTGACTAATAATTCCAGCCTGACTTGATAATTTCATGTCAATATGCTGAAACGTCTTTCTACAGCTTCACTTACAGAAATGCAGTGTATTTGAGACTCTACGCACTGACGAGTGCCACTGCATCACAACCGAGCAGCAGCGTGTCCGTTACCGAGGGCTGAGCAAAGTTTTTCTTTGGAACTTTTGCACACACACGAGTCATTTACGTACCACTTTTTCTACAGTTTCTACACCGTGTTCAGACTCGGATGATTAAATGGTTGCGTGGATGCTGAAAACCTGCATAGTCCTAGTTTTTCCCCCCTACACAGAATCAGTAAGGTACCCATCCTCATCACCACTCTGTATTAAAATGCAAACAATCACAATGGAACACTCGCTCAACGGCTAGAATGTAGGTCTATGTCACTGGAGGGCTTTATCCATCTAATAAGAAATTGTCATTGCAAAGAAAATAACTCTTCAGGTCTGGAACAAAGAGCTCCCCCCTTGTTTTGAAATCTGACTCAGATTTCTGGTGTTTATACGTGGAAAAGATCTGATGAGTTGTCAGGAAAGGGAGACAGGTTTAAACAACCCTTCCTTGACTACATCTCAGAGGGGACCCTCAAGCACTTTCTTATTTTCCAGTTGAACATTTTATTGTGTAATGTTCATTTGTTGATGTCCCGCCTTTTCAATGAAAAAGGTTAGAAAGGTAATATTAAAAAAAGAAGTGCATCGATAAAGAACTGGATCGATAGGCAGAATCAATGATTGCATTGGTATTAATAAAATCAAATTAATTCCCATCCTTACTAATAACTTGATCTTCACATGCTCAAAATGAAATGTTCTTTGCTAAAGCATTGCTTCTGGAATTTCACCCAGAATTCATACACTCAACAATCGCAGTTATAATCGTAAACCTTGTTTTATCGCGATGCAAATAAATGGAACTTATTTGGCTACAAGGGGCAGAGATGAAGGGAAAGAAGAAAAGCAGACAGACAAGCAGGAAGACAGTATCATTAGAGGATCAAATTGCTTTAAGTGCTGCTTAGAAGAAATTCCAATGATGAGTCAGTAGCTCATCTCGTCTCAACAGGGGACACTGTCACCTCACAATGGTGGGTGAGTGTGTGTACACTGTTCTTCCTCTGAGGGGCTCGTGTCCATGTGAGTGTAATCGTCTGTCTATGTTTGTTAGAACCAAGAGTGTGTATGAGCGTGGACACATGTCTGTATTTGAGTGTGCATGTCTGTGTGTGAGACCAGAGTGCAAAGCCACCTCGTTTAGAAACAGCGTTAGAGAGGAGAGTCATCGATAAGTATTGACTGCTGGGCTTCTTCCCACCAAACTACCATCGCATCGGATCAAACAGACAGACTGTATACACACCTGTCTGTCTGATTCTCTTTCTCTCCTGCACACACAGATGCATGCAGACACGCACACATGCACACGCACACGGACTGTGTACCGCAACTGTCGGGCACGGCAAACTTGCACACTTGATATATGGCACTTCAGAGCCAACTAAGTACAGCTCTATCAAACTAGCACTTATATTCTGAAAGCCAAACAACAGTGGACATCGATTTGGCATTTTTAACACTTGAACTGAGTGATAACCAGCATTCTCGCTCACACATACATGTGCAAGGAATTTCAAGAGTCGACACGGTGGTAAGTAGCTACAGAGAGCCCTTAAGAAACTAACTTTTTAGAAACAAAGGCAATGAACTAGAAAATTAACAAAGGCTTCTGTGACCTACCTTTAGGTTCTGATCCTGTTTTAACATAGTGAGGTTTTCAAAAGGATACAAGTTCTGGTATAGGGGGATCAGGGATTTGAGAGCTCGGCTGGCGTTGATTGCTGTGGCTCTGACCATGGTGGGCAAAATCTTCATGTCCACTATGGCACCGTCAAACAGCGGACCAAAGAATGGCACCTGAAGACACAAAGACAAGCAATGAAACAGGCATCGAAGGAGAGCACCAACTACAGAGCGTGCGCCCCATGTACAAAGGCTCAGTCCTTGCTGCAGCGGCCCAGGGTTGAATCTGACCTGTGGCCCTTTGCTGCATGTCATTCCCCCTCTTTCTCTCGCCACCTTTCTGTCACTCTTCAGCTGCTACAATCAAATAAAGGTTCAAAAAGCCCCAAAAATGTCAAAATTATTTTGATTTCAGTTGCTTTAATATGAAGATTTTCTGTTTTTCTTGTCGTCGTTGACAGTAAACTGAATATTTGATATATCATCTTTGGACTGTGTACAGAACGAGACATTTGAGGACGTCACTTCGGGCATTTTCTGACAGTTAATTAGTTAACAGAGGAAGTGATTGAGACATTAATCGCTTATGAAAATAATCATAAAGCAAAGTAAAGAAATCACTTGTTTTTAATTTTATAGTTAACAAGGAACCTCTCAAAGGCATACAATTCCCTATACTTTCATCAAAAAACAATAATCTTGGGTTTTTGAACCATGCTCGACAAGTAATGAGTGTCATGACTGTTTTTTTTTTGTTTGTTTTTTTTAACATATACTATTTGATTCAAGCTATGGCTTTCTGATTTAATTCCATACGTTGCTTGTGGAATCCACCAAAGAAAATAATGTCAGGCTTTTAACTGAATTTATTTGTAGACCAGGTCTCCGAGCCATGCACTCTATGACTGAATACAGTGCTTTCAGGACGACAACACAGAGAATATCTTATCTAACTTGTTTTTGGATTCATGATAATTTAATATTTTGGCTTGTAGAATGAATGACACAGAATAAGGTTATGTTATTAGTGCTGTGGTATCTATGTCATACAGAAAAAGCAGCATTTTATTGCGTTAGGTCTTGTTTGAAATAGAATTATGCTATCAGTGCTGTGGTATTAATGTCTGTGTGTTTTATACTGATACATTAACCAGAGCAGCAAGACTCAGGGCAAGACTCTCTCTAGGATTGTTAGTCAATCTGGATGCATATCTGTATAGTCTGGTGGGAAAGTGCCACAACACTGTGCATGTTCACAATTTTATTCCAGCCTTCGTCCATATGTATACAATATAAAGGTTGACCTATGAGGTGATTCCATCCACTATGTGTTTGTAAACTACTGGCTGATTTCTCTACATTTGTTCTACTGTTTATGACATGTACTGTCTTATATTGCCTGGCTTTTGACCAGATCACTCATGAATTTCAGCATTTAAACTAAGAGTCTACAGCCATGCTAGCAGCGCTGTAACTGTTCCACTGAGCAGTGCTGCAACGTGTTTCGAGTTCACCATGGCAACCGGAGCTAGTTGCAGCCAATTTAAAAAAATATATATTTTTATTATATTTTTGGGCACTTTTATGCTTTATTAGACAGTAACAGCTCAAGAGACAGAGAGGAAAATCAGGGGAGAGATTTTCTGCTGCATGACACCCCTCATGCAGCAAAGGACCCAGGCTGGAATCGAACCAGAGTTGCTACTTTTAGCCTTGATACATGGGGGGCACACTCTACCAGAAGTGTCCAACACATGGCTCTCTGCTCTGCAGAGAATACGCAGCTCTTCTATTTTTGACAGACCCCTTGACCAGCCCAACAATCAGCACGGAGCAGATCGAGCTGGCCGAAAGTCAGACATGCAAACAAAAAAATTTCTAAATAAAACATCCTGTGCACCCTCTTCATCATAAAAACAGCCAAAAGAGAAACAAATTAACTACATAGCATGTTTACTCATGGTAGAAGCACATAAACCATGGAAAAATGACCAAATCTGGTGTCCAGGCATCAGGTACAGTCGTGCTCAGAGCAAAAATTGAGCTAATGCAATCATGCTAACATGCTGATGTATAATGTTTACCATGTTCATCATCTTAGTTTTGTGCATTAGAATGTTAACATTTGCTCATTATGTACAGCTGAGGCCGAATGAGGATATTTCACTGAAAACCTGAAAAGTGTCAACCTCATGGTGGCACTAGAGGACAGGTCAATAGGATTCATCCTCTGGGGACCATGAATGTTTGTAAGTTCACAAAAAAAACTTCCAACAGTTCCTGTCGTGCCATCCATAGAGCCGTGGCCAAATTACACTGATTGGTCAATGACTCACATGTATAATTATGACTGATTAGCTCAGAGTGGGACTGAATTATCATCCTGGGTTTTAATGAGGAGTTTAAAGGGTTTCGGAGGAAACACAAATTATTGACAACTGGCAGTTTTTACCTCAGGTTTTTTGAGTATGTGGATTGAGTACATGTGGTTCTTCATGGGGTAGATGACGATTAGCACGTCTCCAAACTCAGTGGGGATGATCCCTCGACGGTAGTCTCTGGAATGCTCCGACCAAACAATGTGGACCTCGTCGTTACCCAGGTGTCTAAGCTGGAGGTGGAGGGACAGAGGAGGGGGAGACAATGTGAAGAGGAGGGAAGAGAAAAGAGAAATGAATACTAGAATCAAAACAGAACAAACAGCTCACATTTTTCTTTCTTGCAGTATAAACAACACAAACTAAGTCAATGCCAGCCAAACACACGCAGAGTAGATGGGCTGTATCCATCATAAACCCAAGGCTTTTGGTACGTGCTGTAGGTGGCCCTGGGGGTGATGAAGTGAGTGTGTGAAGATGGAGAGTGGACACGAAGACAGAGTGAAGCTCCGGAAAGATGGAGTACGGGCTGGAAAGACAGATGGGATCGAGTCTGATGTGTGATTCTGTGTGTGTGGTTCACTTTCACCTGGTGGGCTACAGTCAGGGCTGGTGACAGCTCTGTCATTAACCTTGATGTCTGCCAAAACACACCCACGCCCACACACACACACACACACACACACACGCCCACACACACACACACACGTCTCTACTTGTCTGGTGTGTCACACTCCATCAGATATCTGCCATTCTTGGCCTCGGCCGTGAGCCAAACACATTACAGATGTTTCCTTTTAAATGTGTTTAATGAGTTTGTTGTGTTTTCTTTGTCCTCTGTTAAGATCTTTAAAAAAAGTGCAAAGATGTGCACATTTCATTAGACAGTGTATCAGGACGCACAGTTTAATGAAACGTAATTTTGTTTGCAAACACATACACACACACCCCTCAACAAACTCTCATATGGGGCGACGATTAGCTCAGTCGGTAGAGCGTCCGCCCCATGTACGAAGGCTCCGTAGCGGCCCGGGTTCGAATCCGACCCGTCTCTGTCCCTCCACATTCCTGTCTCTCTTCAGCTGTCTCTATCCAATAATAAAAAAAAAAAAACAAAAACAAAAAAACTCTCATATAAGCCTGAGGTTGAATTAATGAATACAGAGTCCTGTGGGACTTGTGCACAAGTTACCTTATTCATCATGTTTGGAAGTGACTTCACCCACTTGCCATAATGACACTACTTGTATTTAAAATTTGAGTTACAGGATTAATTAGCCTGATATTTTCTTGACGAGTGATACATTAAGTTGATATATTAAGCAGAGTTTGGGAAAACACGCCAGGAATAGAGATGTATTTATCAAGTTCTAATGAAAATAAATCTTTTAGAGGCACTTCCCTCTGACGGCGCTTACAATTCAAAGTGTCAGTAAGAGACACAACTCACAGCTCGGCCATTATCACATTTGGAGGGTTGGAATTGTGACCTTTGAGCTGTATTTTTGGGTGTCGGAACAATTGGGTGGCAAAGTGGAGTCTCACTGTCTGATGTGCTCCTCTGATCCGCATCACTATTTTAAAAACATTTCGGTGATGAAGTTCAGACTGATGTCATCATCATCATCAGTTGGCGTAATGCAGCTTTAATCCGTTTAATCACGCGTCAAGCAGATGCGGTATGAGAGGGAGCAGAACACACAGTAAAGAGTGAGAACTGGACAAATGCCCTGCAAAAGACTAGAAATCACACTGCACTGTGTGTGTGTGTGTGTGTGTGTGTGTGTGTCTGTGTGCGTGGCAGGAGGACAGATGATAAATGCCTGCCAGTATGGACATGTGTATGTCTGTCAGTTTAACCTCTTTGTGGACACATTTGTCAAACTGTGAGTGCATGCGTTTATAAACCTGTATGTGTGTGTGTGTGTGTGTGTGTGTGTGTGTGTTTCTCTGTCCAACATTAACACAAATTTATAGGTGTGTGGTTATTTGTGCAGACTGATGTGAATAAAGCCCTCAGTGGATGTGTGTTCGGCCAAGTTAAACAGGTTTATAGCTTGTGTGTGTGTGTATGTGAGTATGCGTGCTTGATGGGGCCATCAGCTGATCAGGGAGACGGATGGTGTCGGACCAGGCGCTGATAATCCAATCAGGAGCCTGCAGCGGCGTGATAGGCCGAGAAGCAGGAAGTATGATCTGATTAAAGGGACATTATGGCCATGTGCAGAGCACCCAGTGCCTGAGGGTTGACAGGTGTATGTGTGAGGGTGCACGCACCCAATAAACAATAAACCTGCCTGCCTAGACACCAATACGAGCCCACAGCACGCACAAACACAGACATGATTGCTACTAAGGATCACTGGAGACATTGTGTGCTTTGGAAACATTGACACCAAGAGATTTGTGTGTGTGTGTGTGTGTGTGTGTGTGTGTGTGTGTGTGTGCGCAGTGACCTGAAAGAGATTCAGATGGAGGGAAAGAAGAAGAAAGAAAAGGATAAAGAGGAGTACACTGGATTTTCTTCTCCGCTCACTTCACATCTCCCTCATTAAATAAAAATAGTCAAAGTAGAGCAACAACAATACGTATGCTTGTTATCACTAATCGTCTCTCTCAAGCTCCAGTCGAGTGCGTCTGTACTGAAATACAATAAATAACAGACAGACTGCAACAAATAGGCAGAAAGGTGACCTTCAATTGGACAGGGGAGAAAAAAAACTATAGAAACTTCTTTCCTCCTGAAAAACATAAGTTGACACCGATCAGAAAAGTGTGTGTGTTACCTTCTTGGTGAGGTTGTGGTCCTGGTCGTGTGGCATGCGGGTGGAAACGTGGTAGATGACCTCAGTGGTGGAGGTGGCATAGTAAGGCGTAGTCTGGCCTGTGCTGCGATTCCTCTGGAGACCTCCCATGAAGCCACAGTGAGTAGTGAGGTCGACCTAAGGAACACACACAAACAAACACACACACACACACACACACACACATTATGACATGCAGGGTACATTAGATATATTAACTCCTTTTTTTAGCCTTCTACTGCAGCCTAGAATAAAAATAATAATCAAATCTGACAAGCTTCAGTTTCCTCTGAACTCTTTAATCAGCAAATTAAGATCAAAGCTGACAAAAAGGCGAGACACTACAGACAAAACATACTTTTCAACCATTTTGCTTCCATAAAAATATCAAAATGAAAAAGAAAAAATGTCCATAATACACAGTTAGGTGTTGTACCACACACAGTTGCTGAAAACATGTGAAAAGACTTAGAGAGTAAAAAGAGTTAGCATGTTCACAGTTCACAGTTTCATTAATGTTTCATAAACTTGTTATTTTTAATTATTCAAATTTGACTGGGTGGTTAATAACACAGAACACATGTTTATTATTACTTTACTTTCTCAAAATTTGTTTTTTCAGTAGCACTTGCAGACAAACATGTTTTATATTCTATATTCTGAAGGTTTTTTTTATTATAAGTGTTTGTTCATATATCATTCATAGAACACAGAAATTGTTTTATGTCTTTTTTATGATTTATATTGAGATAAAAAGAGATATCCAAAATCCCCCCCTGTAAAAATCTTTGACTCTAATATGAAATAACAATTTTGAACATGACGTTATCAAATGTTCAGATATCTGTTCTGGATAATGGCTCATTTGCATATTTAAACGTGAAATACGCAATCAACCATCCGTGATACCAAAATGATTAAATTATTAGTTGCATATGCAGTCCTAAATGTGATTCAGGAAATTTTATGGAAAAGATAGATGTGCAATTGGGGTGTATGAAGAAGACAAACAATGTCAGAACATTTAGGATTATTTGAATGAATGCGTTCTTACCTCCCAGCCCAGTCCAGAGACAAAGTCTTCATACGCTTGGCTGCCCGCGGTGTTGGTCAGGATGGAGTGTTTGTCCTCTTGGCCCTCAGCCACATAAAATACTGCTATTTTATGAGTCTCACGGCTAGAAGAGAATGAAAGAAACCAATAATGACCAAAACAACAACTACTGAGACTGATTAAGATATTGTTAAGGAGGTAAAAATGTATTTGAGCAATTTCTACAAGTTTATTACTTCCCTCACAACCTGTTTGTTCCAGAGGTTTTGAATCAGGACACCACACACAAAATCAGATTGTGATCAGGTATGGGTGAAGAGCCAAGGGATGAAATAGTATAAACTAACATCCTAGGAAAACTAAGTAATCCATATTTAATGAACCTTTAATGTCTCTGCTTGTGAGGACAAAAGAACTTTTCAGATTTTCTCACCACTGCCGTGAGTCCAGGTTCTTTAGCTCTCTCAGTAACTTCTCATTCTTCCTCAACAAATGAAAGTTGCTCCTGTAACACACAGATACAAACACAAGTTAGAGCTCATTATCAAAGTTGTAGTTAAACCTTGCCTCTGACATTGTCCAGGCTAGCACCGGGGTCTCTTAATTGGCTTGTTTTTGTCACTGTTTCCGAGCAGAAAACGACCAATCCTTTGACAACTAATGAGACATGAAGTGGAGCTGGCAGGACTTCTGGTAAAAAAGACCAAAAAAGATTAAAAAAGGAATCCAAACAAGTTTTTATTCATAGCCACAGAAAAAGAGGTGATGACACTTTATGGACATTTATTTAAAAGTAGTTCTGACTACAGGTAAACTCATGAAAGTAAGACAACTACATGCTCTGATATTTAGTAAAAATAAGTCTGCCACTTGTCATCTGCTGTTTCTACATTTAACAACAACTGACTCACTTACTGTACGAAGAACATGTATGAACGTTGTCACTAAATAACCAAACGTTATGGAAGTTATTTTTCTGCTCAACCATCTGAAAAGTACTTCTCTTTATACACCGGTGCCTCAACTCTGGCCTGAAGAATATAGATTACAGCATATCATTATTAGTGTGAGCATAAATGAGCAAATGCAACAATATCTCTCACCACAGCTAGTGTCACCACCGCTTTCAGGCTACAGACAGAAAAGGACCAAACAAAAACCTTTTATACAAACTAACACGTCATTGGGTGGTACGAAATATCCCGGTGACCAGCCGCTAACCTCCACGGCGCTCATATAAAACCAAGACATGAGCAGTGAGGCTTTTGGAGTGGACTGATAATGACACGTCATTCTTTTCAGAGAGAGTGAAAGAGCGGGAGATAAAGAGAGAGAGAGAGAGAGACAGCAATTTGCTCTTTATTAAACTGATACTTGGTAATGGCCTCATTCTCTGCTCTCAAAGACTCCATTTACACCCTGGATTATAGGGAAAAGCATAAAAGGACACACACACACGCACATGCATGCACACACATTGGTGAGTGTCAGTATCTTAGCGTCTGTTTTCTCCTCTTTCTTTCTCATCTGTCTATCTCTTACCCACCCCCAAAAAAATTCTGATTTTGGCTCCATTTTTTTTTTTATTCTCACTTTTTATCTACATTCATCCTGTTTCTTTCTGATTCGCCACTTCTGCCACCATCATTCTCTTCTTCAACTACCTTTTATTCTAACTCCAAATGGGCCGAGTTTGATCAATACAGCACTATACTCATTATCACACTCTCCTCCAGACACACACACACGCAAAAACGCAGTGTGTTAAGAAGTCTATTGTGCGGGCTGAATGCAGACACTGTAATTCCCTGGATAAAGTATAAAGAGCGATGAGTGTCCATTAGCTAGCCAGACACATTTAAAGTGATACCTTGACATTGTGTTTTTTAGCCCAGAGTCACTGAGAAGATGATATGCGGTACGATCTGAATAAGCGAATGCGGTGTCTAATTACCACAAAATACTTTTGTCTCATTTGGGGAGACAAACATTCATCAAAGACTTCCCACACATGTACAGCGACCTAAAAAACAGAAAACTCCTTTATTGCTCCTCAGGCAAAAAAGCTTTATTATTATTATTCTTGGTTTAAGATTTTTCTTGTGATAAAAAAAAAATCCCTTTTATTTACGAGCTGATTCTTATCTCCATAAAAGTAAAAAAAAAGAAAAAGAAAAGTTAAAAATGTCCTCAGAATATAAAGAACAAATACTTTACAAAAACTTTGGTGGACTATCATTCTCCACACTGCGGTTTGCCACAAACTAAATCTCTAAAACAAATGCAGTAAATGTGACATTTAGAAAAGCCACGGATGCAATCAAAGACAAAGTTACTTACTACTTCACTGCTGTTACTTGAATGTCAGTGTTGTTTAGGATAAAATAAAAAAATCCACTTTAATATGGCTTTCTTGTGCATGTCTATCTGTCTGTGGTCTCACCTCTTCTCCCAGGAATTGAGTCCCAGTATATTGATCAGTAGTCTGCAGTAGTAGAAGGCTGACTGTGGTGTCTGAGTCTCTGGTTCAGTCTGCTGCACTGCCCTCATGTTCAACTCCTCGCCTCTCTGAAATATAACAAAAAAAATAAAGCTGTTTGAGATAAAAGAACTGGGTGTTTCTCTTTTAGAGATGTCACTTACGTTAAGTGAAAACATTTTCATGCTGGTCACAATTTAATACAATTTGTTCAAATTAAATTAAATTATGAGCAGAATAAAATAGAGAGGCTGACAAAATATCACAACAAGACCATTTTCTAGATAGTGTTTTTCTGCCTCTGGCTCGCAGATACGTCGGACCAACTGATAAACAACACATTGAAAACAAAATTCTTGATGTAGCTCGATTTGTTGACAGACCAAATACCCACTATATTTTCATGGACAGTAAGAAATTTGCTTAAAATAAGTCTCGCTGTGGGACTGTAACAGCTTGTGATTTATTTTTTACTGGAGTTATTGCAAAGATTCAGAAGATGAAACTCGTACGGATGAGGACAGTACGTACATGAAGGACGAACTCTCTTTCAGCAGCGCTCTGCTTCAGGATGGCGTTAATCACATCGTTCTCCTGCTTTTCTGAAACACACGCCGGAGGAGGGGCTGGGATGTTGAGTGGCATGCCTAAAGGGACCAATCAGCAGACAAAGATAGCTGTAAACAAAGTTTTTCTGTGTTCTTTTGAACTTCAGGACAATATTTGTGTTGATTGGATGCAGAACAAACTGCTGGATGTCAGTCTGTAAGGTACTCAGAGTGTGTGTGTGTGTGTGTGTGTGTGTGTGTGTGTGTACCTGCTCTCTGTAGACACTCAGGACTCGAGTACCCCAGGTACTGCAGCATTTCATCCAGTGCATCGTCCCCCTCTGTCAGTGAGTCCCACGCTGGCACGGCCTCCCGACACACACGTTTAGCCAATGGCGGCGCTAGAAGCTGCTCCAAGCCCGACTCCCCTCGATCCACCTCCTCATCCATCCCATGCTCGTTCTTCTCCTCCTCCTCCTGCTGCTGCTGCTCCGCCTCTTCCTCGTCTCCTTCACCTCCTCTTTGATCTCCCTTCTCCTCCTCGCTGACTTTCCTCTCCTCTCCTACCTCCTCCTCCCCCTCAGCCTGAAACCCTTGCCTTTCACCCTCCATCTCTCTTCCTCCCTCCTCCGCCTCCCTCTCCTCCTGCTCCTCTTCTTCGCTGCCTTCTCTCTTCGCTACCATCTTTTTCGGCGGACCTCCTGGTGGGGTGCGTAAATGAAGGCTCGCACTGTGAGGTGATTGTGTGTGTGACAGAAATGTGTGTGTTGGGCTGCTTGTGGAAGATGGTGGAGGCCCGTAGAGAACGGCAGAATCCCAGGAGTGTTTTCCGGCCACGTCTCGGATGATGACACGGACGCAAGCGGGAGCAGAGGACAAACCGGCTGTCATTCCGCCTCCTGGTACACCAGACTCTGATCGGATCTGGAAAAACACAGGTAGACAAGGGATGATGGTTAAACACTTAAAGTATCAAATATTAAGGAGACCATCGTGAGTTGCAGCTGACATTGCTGGGCCTTACGGGGTTTTGGTGCAGAAACAGGAGCAAAAAGATTAGAACATTAACGCTTAAGTAAACTCTGTGTGCCTTGCACAGTTGTACGATTATTCAAGTGAAAAATAAATGTGACGTCTTAATCCATTTTTACGTGTTGAAAATAGTTATTCAGGATTTCCTGTCTAACTCAAAGGAGGGCTGCCTGTGTATTGTCAGATACCTCTTTTGTTGAAAATTCTGACAAAGATACAAAGTCTTTTCTTTTTAAATGCCAAAACTATGATGCTTTTTATCAGCATCTGTTCTGATGCGCTTGAACTAAAGTGCACACTCAAATGTGGGAGCGACGGTGGAATTACACATTCACACAATTTCTGCAAGATAAACGTATTCGATGAACTGTCGTTATTCGGGAGACAAACAAATGTGTGTTTGTAACGACAGCTAGAGAGACACGCGGGGAATGTGTGTTCACTGTTGCTTTACAGCGCCAGTGTCGGTGAGTACCACTTTGGTTTCGACAGCCTCAGTTAGTCATTAAAAACAAGCCTCCAAACACGACTCATTGTGAAAGAGTGGGTGAAAAAAAATCCAAAATGAGAGTTGAGAGTTATTTTTTTTGGGCGACTTGATGAAAGATACTGAAAAAAAAGAGCCTGATTCATCTGGTTCCCAGGCGAGTCTGTGCCAGCTTAATCAAGAGAAAAGGAGATGTTAGCGTACATGCTACAGTATGCAGGAATTATGCTAAAAGTAGATGCTAATGTTAGCATGTTAACATTCTCTCCAACTGACATTTCCATCTTTGCCTTTTAGGTTTGAGCTCAGACAGCGTCACTGGTCTACAAGTCATGAAATGGGACTTCAGCTTTGGTTCAGAAACACACGAGTCATTTTTGGGTCAGGGACACTTTCTTTCGGTTGAGGTTTACCTGATACACTGAGAGCAGAGTGGAGCCGTTCAGAACCAGAAACTGTAGGTTTGGTGAATGGAAAAGCTCTGGTCCCAGATCTGCACTCTCACAGAATGGGTTGTCTTGGTTTTCACACACCTAAAATAAAACAGAGGACATAAAAACCTCCCTTTAGGACAAACAAGTAACCACATAGTACATCATACTTATGCCATTATTACCACCAGACACACACACAGCAACAGTACCTGACTAGACAGAGTAGCAGGCCCTCCAGACATTGGATAATGTCCTAGATGGTTGACCAAGTGCGTGATAACTGTTCTGGCTGCGATGGAAACCAGGCCCTGCTGAATGCGGCTGCGAACTGCAGAGGACAGACAATACAGAGGACGTATTTTACTACAAGGGTACAGTCAAGAAAAAGACATTTAGGGTTCCAGATATTAAAAATCTATTTGACATTTAGGTTCCAAGTTACAACAAAACTTCAGGAATTACAGTAAAAAATCTAGGAGGTGGTGCAGACACACATTCAAGCCTGTACATAGTTTGCCTCATGCTGAGAAGAAATGCCAATGCCATCACACACTGTGCTGCCAGCAGATCCTGGCTAATCAACATCATTACACACACACACTGGGATCCACACACATGCTTTCCAGCAGCTCCTTATTGACAGAGCCGTGTGTAGAGTACAGATATGTATTGACAAGACATTCTCAATGACTCCCTAATCCTCAGGAGAGCTCAGGAGGAGGAAGACAAACGAGAAAAAAAACACAGAGGAAAGATGAATGAACATAGAGGACTTGTGTAAAAATATAACAGAAGTGAGAGGAATATTAGCAGAGAGTAATGTTAAAAGAATGACAGGAGAAAGGAAGTGAACCAGTGAAGACAAGAAAATACAAAGAAGAGATGAGAGACGAGAAGAGAGGCATGGTCTATCTAGGTGCTCCAGTCATTAGACTAGACACTGTGTCCTGGTAGACCACAGCAGGGGACAATACACACTCTCACACGGATGCAGACAGGTGCACTCACATACACACACACACACACCTAACTTTTTTCCATCTTTAGTGATTGCCACTGGTTTGCTGGACGGCTCTGGGTCATTAGGCCCAAGACTTTGTGCATTTCCGGACCAGATATAGATATGCACTGGGTGCAGACTTCTATGTCTGTAATATATTTCTGACCATTTGAAAATCAAAATACATTTTCACAAGACTTGTTTTTGTATCTTGTAAATCAGTTTAGATTTAAACCCAAATCTTTTTAATTAGCAAATTGTCTGTCAGAGATCTTAAAGGTAAGAAGAGCTACCTTGAAGAAGGTGACCAAAAAGTTTTTTCTGTTTTTTGTTACGTTGTTTTTCATTTAATTTGAAAGTTTTAGCTCCAGCACCTCAGCTAAATCTGATACTGGGTGAGTACTGGTGTTTTTGTGTCTCCAATAATGGGTCTAAAAGTAATGCACTGTGCCCCTGGTGTTAGATAAAATACCTTCAGTGACAGGCTGTAGTTTGCTGGAGCGTTCAGAGTCCGGGCTGTGAAGGGGTTCTGGTTCTCGGAGGTTCTCTAATGGTAGGAACGGGTCGTAGTCTGAGCTCAGCAGGTCGGACAGCTGCAGCGGGTAATACTTGGGACTGTTGAAAGACTGGGCTCCGTACACGCAACCATGCAACACCTAGACAAAGGCAAAGGGATATTATGTCAAACTGAACTCCATTCTGCCTCATTATGTTCAGTTTTACTGCACTGATGCTTTTATTTTATGATGACAACCTTTATTTTTGAATAAATACATAAGTATAACTGAATAAATAACAACATTTCTATGTAAGAACTTTCCTTGAAGTGGTGGTGGTGTTTCTGTGATGGCTGTGATCACTGTTGAATGAACCTTACTCGCGTGTGTGTTCAGGGCTGCGTGACGCTAACACGAACACACAAGCGTACCTTATAAATACAGCTGAGCAGAGTCTTGGTGGGCTGATCCTTCTCTGGGGGGCTTCGTGTTTGAACAGGTTGAAGAAGAGTCTTTGGAGGCAGAGCCATCACCCAGTCCAACAGACACAACAGGAGGGACACTACCAGCTGCATACACGGGTGTAAGGTTACTTTCCAAGCCAAATGAGTAATATGGTGAGACACTGAGAACTTTTGTGTGTGCATGTTACCCTCTTATCCAGTTCATGAGGAGAGGACTCGGTAGCAGGCAGCAAGTATGTGATGGTGGCAATCAAAATCTAAGCAAAATAAAATCAGACAAAAAATTGTTTTCTTTGATTAAACTGATACTACAACTTCTACTATTAATACTACTGCTGCTAAGAAAAAATAGACATGAAAAAGAAAGCCAATATGAAGAAAATATGACATTACATTTGCAAATTAAACAAGACTTAAGAAAACCAGAGCAGAGTAGTAAGAATGAGAACAGCCGAGTCAATCCACCAATGGGCATTTTAAAGGATTTAAACAAGACATTTGCTTCACACAACACGATTAAATCCATCAGGATGTGCGGACACAATAACGATGACGCAATGAATAATAAATAAAGCTGGCGTTTGGAAATATTCCAATCACTGTTCAGGTGTACACTCAGTTATCTCCCACCTCTACGATCTTCTTTGGAGTGTCAGGGGGGAATTTCTGAAGATGATCCACGTGACTGATCAGCAGGTGAAGGATGTCCGATGCCACCAGTGCTACGTTCTTATTGGGATACTGGGTGATGAGACACACATCAGAGTATTTGTGTTAATTCACAGGTTCTGTGGGTACATTCATATTTTAAGCAACATACTTTGAAATAATAAAATTCAACCATATCAGTTTTTAACTAAAAATGGCAGCAGATTTTAGGGTTGCATGGATTTTACTCTTAAATGAGGAAATGCTATATGATAGAGGGTTGGAGAACAGATTATACCCATTATAAATAATTAAAGGTCATAAATAATTATTTGTGTAATTATGTCAGTAAATCTGTAATATTCCAATGACAAATTGGTGAATGCGCGCCGTTTATGTCTGTAAAATTGATCCGACAATATGAACAGCGTTGAGGCCCATTTGAGCTCACCTTACCTCTTCATGCTCTGAACGTCCTGGATTGTCATTTATGTGTCTCACATAAATTAATTACGCAAATAATGCAGTTGGCACAGTAGTTGGTCCTCAACCCTACCTAAGAGACATCAAAACCAGACGCTGCAAAAATAAGGCTGGGAGAATCTTTAAGGACGCCAACTAGCCGGATAACAGCCTTTTAGCCGTGCTACTATCATGAAGAAAATTCGGATATGCCAGGCCAGCAAGGAGAGGCTCAGGAAGAGCTTCTACCCCCAGAACACCAGGATCCTAAATGAGGACGAAGACTATTGATTCATCATTATTATTATTATTATTATTATTATTATTGTTATCGTTATTATAGTGGTTATTATAGTTGTCATCATTGTCTTTATTATTGTTATTATAATTATTAATATTATTGTTGTAATATTGATATTATTTTATTTATATATTTATAATAAATGAATGATATGCTTATTACATTATGTCTTGTTACTGTAGTTATATTATGTATTTAGTTCTATTAAGAATGTATTGTAGAAGCTCATGGAAATATGATATAAATATTCACTATCATTGTTCTTTTATGATTATATATGACAATAATACATCTGAATTAGAATTATTCTGAATATATTTTCTTGTAATTTTATACAAATGTTTTATATCAAGTACTCATTAAAAGATTTTTATTTATTTTGTTTTATTTAGATTTTTATTTATTTTTTGATAAATACAATAAAATACAGGTCAATCAGTGGAAAAAGAGAGAATGTACGGATCAGTGGGACTCTAATGAGGATCACTACTGACAAAACAAAAAAATAAATATAAAATAGGCGCACCAACGGGTAGTGAAATGATGAGGACAAGAAGAAGTGACTCTGCATGGAAATATGACAATCTCTCAAGCTTTGTGTGTGTGATTGTGAGTGCATATCACAGGGTACGAAGGCAAGAGATGCAAAAATGGACAAGATGTGTGTAGTATATGTGTGATACTGTGAGTGTGTGTGTGTGTGTGTCTGTCTGTCTGTGCATGTGTGTGATACAGCTTGCAGCATTCCCTCTGGATTAGTCTCCTATCTGAAGGAGGACCAAACATATTGACAGTCCAGGGTTTGCTCCCAAGAGCAGGTGTGTGTATTGCTGTAATGTCTTAGCAGGCCATTGGCTGCCGATACACAAGCTGGGGATTCCAAGGTGGAGAAGGTATGTGTGTGTGTGTGTGTGTGTGTGTGTGTGTGTGTGTGTGTGTGTGTGTGTGTGTGTGTGTGTGTGTGTCCATCTAGAGCCACTTGGCCATAGATGAGACAGTAAATGTTGGACAGTATTATTCTGATCCACAGGCCTCCCAGTCTAGTGGCCTGAAACAGACAATACCAACTGAGGCAATTTCACCAACACTAACAATCATCTCCAACAATGTTTTCCATCATACTTTGGCTCCTTGCGGCCGGCCATGTTAAACACATCAGCACCCAAAATGTCCAGATTCAGGCAGGATTTCAGTGTGTTTAAACTCACTTTAACCAGCTGCATCCTCCCTTATTTGAAACAGGACTTTTAATCCCATCGATTGTCTTTGTGTTATCTTGTTTTCCAAATGAATGCATAAAGAACCAGAGTTATTAAATGGTGTGCACTGATATTATCAGTTATAAGTTTGAAAAAAGTCATAAATCACTAGATTACAGCAACACACGACACAAATTCAGAGCCAAAGTTCAGTTCTCTCATTGTGTGATATCAAACTTAACATAAATATGAAAAAGATGATTGTGAATTACTCTTAAAGAAACAGTTGCTATACTGGTTATATACATTATTATAGTGATAGATTATTATAGTTAATCATTATGTTTTATTAATGTAATGTTTTTTAGGTAAAGCAGGCCGAATCAAACATGCAGACAGAAGAGGAACAGATGTTTAGAAACTATCAGTGTTGTATGGAGTGAGACAGGCGTCCAATCAGCTTTCTGTTTGATACAGATTCATTGCTTTGGTCTGATCTCACTGGATCACAGTCAGAGACAGAGAGAGAGAGTAACATGGTCAGCAGGGACAATGTTTGAGAACAGGCGAGGGCCAAAGGCTGCATGAGATCATCTTATTCAGCTGGGATGACACGCAGCCCTATTTGATTTATATTTCACAGACTAATTTATAGTTTATGTTTGATGTTGGAAGGAAGTTAAATTTTAGAGTCAGGATGTAACATTATTAAAAAGCAGTGCAGAGTTGTGACCTTCCTACCTTCAGGGTAACACAGATGACGTTGAGAGCATCTTTAATCTGTGGATGTTGAGTCCCGTGAGCCAACTCCTCGCACAGCCAGATACCCAGACTACACAGAGCCACACACCTACCAAGACAAGAAAAAAAATACGTAGTGTGAGCAAACTGTGAACGCATGCTGCTGTTACACGTACGGAAATAGATACACAAAATCATCAGTGAACACATGAGCATGAAGAGGTGCAGTCAGATGTCCTGCTGTTACACTGACACACTACACTAACACTTACCGAGCAGGAGCAGAGGGTTCGTCCTTGGCAGAAGTCAGGATGGTTTTGATAACGTGCTCCTAAAAAAAACAAAGACAAACTCAGTCCATTGGCCTAAAACAACACAAAACACTGATTCTGCTTTGTATGAATACCTAAACACGTTGCAACATCCTGTAAAGTTAACCTCTCCTCCAGGTGTGCATAATGAAGAGGATGACTGTATGATTATTTTTCAGTTAATGAAAAAAGTGAACCACAGAATTAGCTTATGAGATGTTAATACACATCACACACACACACACACAAGCTGCACTAAACCTGGACACACAGGCGTGATACAGACTCATCTACACACGCCCTCAGACACATTCACACGCTCGCTGGTCCCGTCCCTCAGGTCAGTGTTAATTACCGCTTACCAATTCAAAACAAGTTTCAGCTTTGTAAGGAACCAAAGAAGCCGGTGAGCTGGCCCGAGATGCTGCCGCGCATGGCATTAACGGTTTACACAGCAGCAACAACAACAATAACAACATTACTCCCATAGCTCTGGACTGTTACAAGAATGACTGATGAGACATTAATCTATTCATTTGGTTCTGAGACCCCCTATTGATAGCAGAGATGTGCGTTAGAAGGTTTGGACTGACCTGGATTATACACAAAGTGGATAAAGTTTGGTTTAAGTGACTGACCCAATGCTCTGGTGAGTTTTTTTTTTTTTTGGGCATTTTCCCTATTTACTGATACAAAGAATAATGATACAACCCAAGGACGGAGGCCCCTAAAACTCACACTACTATTGCTTCAACTTACCTTGACATCAGGGAACTTGGTAAGCACCACGTCGGCTGTGGTGGGATGGAGGGCTGGAAGCTCCCCATACAAATTGGGAAAACACACCAGAGACCCAAGCAGGATCTGAGCCTCTACTCTTGGAGCCTGGAAAGAAGGAAGGGGACGGGTAGAGAGAAGGACATCAGAAATAAAGTGTATGCCAGCTTCAGTTATTGCAAACAAATCACATGGTGGCGTTTTTGTGTTTTTTTACATTGAGTGATGAGCAGGCGGTCACTCTAGAAGCTGCGATGATGAAGTCCAGGATCAGCATGGTGGCTCCAGGTAAGCCGATACTGAAGAACCTGGGACTGCAGTGCTTTATGATGGTGTTCACAATGTCCTGCAGAAAGTTCTTTTTTTTAAACACAATCCCATAACTAAAGAGCACATCTTAAAAATGTTATGAAAATTAATGTGGAAACTTAACATACTTTTTGATACACACGCACGCACACACACGCACACAGACACAGACATACACACACACAGACTCTAACCTGGTCTTGGTGCAGCAGTCCCTGGTGCATGATGTTGTAGAAGTGTGTGAGAAAGTCTGTGTTTGGGGAAACATCTTGCCGTCTCTTCATGATCCTGCAGATCAGCTTGTAGGCATGAAGCTTCCCCTGTTTGTAACGCTCTGTCAGCATGGTGGCCTGGAGGAGAACACCCACAAATATACACACACATATGAGAATAAACAGGTCAAGAAAAAACTACGTCTCCTTTAGTCCTGTAGTGATCACTCTTTCACACCTACCTTAAAGAGCCACGGGGTGAGGATTCTCAGGGGTGGGATCAGAACAGGGGGAGGGGGAGATGACTGGTTGTCCAGAGAAATGCCCAAATTATCTCTTATCTGAAAAGAAAATGATCATTTTTAGACAAACTCCCACACAATCTTGACAGAAAGTGTCTCATAGTTGTGTCAGGACACACCTTGGCCAGGTTCTGCCACAGTTCACACAGGTAGTCGAAGACCTGAGCATGGATCTCTGGGTCTTTGATGGTATTGACATCTCCCAGGATACCCAGCATCCTGCGCCACATTACCGTGGCAACATCTGCGTGCCATCCAGTTAGAGAGCCACCTGCCATCACGCTGCAGTTCTCGCTGGGGAACTCGCTGGTTTCTAGAATCAGTCAATTAATCAATCAGTCACTCTGGCCTCCAATTCACATGTAAGAGCTTAGCAGAAGGAAGTACGCGTTGATGTGCGTGCATGAGCATTACCCAGGTCATCTGGAGTCTGCAGGACAGAGTTGTGGAGCTTCTGGTCCAGCTGTAGGTGTGTGTGTGAGTGGGAGTGTGTGTGATCAGTGTGCTCTGCTGTCAGTGTGGCAGGGGATGGCGTCTGGGAGCGAGAGCCCCCAAGGGAATGCATGGGAGATGCACTCTCAGAGCCTGGACAAAGAAAAGCACAGTACGCACAACAAAGATTTAGATCTGCTGAAATAATCCAGTAGCCAGAGAGACGTTTGCGTTATGCACGTACCAGTAACAGTGACAGTGTGGCTCAGGCTGCTGGTCTCTGAGTCGAGGTGAAGTGTTGTCAAACTGGCTACTTCGTGTTCTTCACAGGCCACGCCTCCTCCAAGGCTGTCCTGGTCCAGTGAGCTGCCTCGACCTCCACCTCCAGATCCAGATCCAGATCCAGCTCCTCCTCCACACGTTTCTGAACTGAAAGTGAAATCTACGAAGAAAAAAAACAAAGCTCACCATTACACATTTATCAGGGATTATATATTTGTTTCTAAATTAAGGGTAAACATCTACAAAAAGAACCTCACCTTCTTTGACTAATCAAGTTTTCTTTATCTATTATCTATCTATGAATCAAACTATGTTTTTATTTTGACAAGATAAAACATGCCCAGAAAACTCAAATCATCAGTAATCTCTAAAAACATGTTCTGTAGCAGTGCCTCGTTTTGTATATATTATAAAACACAACTATAGTTTTGTTCCTTACTATCGAACTTGCAAGTGGAGTACTGAAAGGCATTAAAGGAGTCTGACTGGCTGTCAGAGCTGATGACATCAGAACCGCTGGCACTTGCAGGAGATGTCCATTCAGAGGGAACCCCTGGATCATCAATAGGACGGAGATCGTCTGATGGTCGGGATCCAGGACTCTGACCTGCCTCCAGGAGCTCCGGCAGGTCTCTGGGAACCTCCAGACTTCCCGGGCTGCTGCCACGACGGCCCTGCGTATCAAGAAGAAAGAAGCAAATGTCAGCTTCTTTGTTTTTTCCAACACGAAAACTTGAAGCATCGGTGTGTTTGTGCGTCTTGTACTCACCGCTGTTCCTTTGGCCCTCAGTCTCTCCTGGATAAACTCATCCATGAGGTCAGAGAAGTTTGGGTTAGTGCTTCCAACGTCACTGGAGACTGGACGAGCCTTCTGAACCACCTCCTCTTTGTTGACTAGAGGCAGATATATGATGATAGTCAAAGACCGAGAGTATTGACATACACACACACACAGAAATGATGGAAAAGTGGATGAATATTTACAGATACGCACGCAGACAGGTAAGATGTTGACAAACATATGGAGAAAGAAATGAATAAACACACAAAGGTAGACAGTGACAGATCCATACCCACACAAAAGACACTAAACTGAGTAAAGTATAATCAAGTCTGACTTGCTGACAAAGTCCATTAAAGTGGATTATTTGTGCTGTTTATTCTATTAGGGATATCGTGAGAATTTGTTTTTTTTTTAATCCTGTTTCATTTCTAAATGAATGCTGCTCATAGTGTTCAGATATTAAATTAAAATGTCACAATATCCATACAACAAACTGGAGCTTCTCTCTCTGAACTGTAAGAGCAGTCCTGATGTGTATGTACTGTAGGCCCTGAAGTTAGCAGGAGACCGGTTGTTAAAAAAACAAGCCACAACACAGCAGGCAAACCCACCAGAAAAGCAATGCAGGAGTTAATTCACACCATGCACAGAGAGCGAGAGAGAGTATCACCTTGTTAGGTCCAAAC
The DNA here is from genome assembly GCA_033000465.1 of Sciaenops ocellatus. NCBI lineage: Eukaryota > Metazoa > Chordata > Actinopteri > Sciaenidae > Sciaenops > Sciaenops ocellatus. Next base: position 20,167,836 of record CP136878.1, on the reverse strand, counting down.
AGGCAGCATATCAGACACCTACATTAGTGCAGTTATGTTACTATGAGTTATGTCGCTGTTAGATTGGTAGCAATGGCAGCGGTTGATGCGAGTTTCACTCTGAGCGTCAGTCAATCCCAAATGAGATGGGAGTGAATGCTGCCTACAGTATTAACCAACTCATCTTTACTTCCTGAACCTGTGGCTGACAGGGTGGACAGAGCCTGGTAAACGTCCACAGCACCACACCGCGACTTTGATCAATAAAGCTGAATGATGGTTGCTGAAGGCTGAATGAAAATCTTTACTTTGCTGCCACCTAGCTGATGAAATTTTTTACCCTGCTGCACATTTTTCCTTCAAGGACTTAAGGCTGGATCTTCACCACAGAACAAGCTCTGCATGCGCAATCTTAAATCACTCAGGGCAGGACAATGTCTGTCCCCGGATGTGGCGAGACATTTTCAAACTTTCAAACCACAGAGGTCAGTGCAGAAATTCCTTTCTGTCATTTAAGTTTTAGCTGCTTATTAAACGAATCAGCATCTGGCTGCTGTGACCACAGGGAGGGAACTAAAGTTAGCAGCAAACAAATGTAACAACTTACAACAGATTAACTTCCGTAAATTAAATTAAACTGTACTTTTAATATTACTGTGTTTTCCCACTTAAAATTAGTAGTAGGTTATTCAGATACGTCTTCTCTCCTGAATGTTAAAACACCATGAAAATAACTACTGTGTCAAAAGGTAGGCTATTAGACTGTAATGGTTATTTGCCATGACATCACCAACAGGACTTGGATACAGTAAAATATGTTGGCTTGAACAATAAGATCCCAATCTTATACATAAATAATACATAAAGGGCTAATAAATGAATATAGACATGCCTACATAAACTATTGAAATGCTAAGCTGTGATGTTAGTGGACAGTTAACAGTTATATTTCACACAGCCTCTAACGTGGCTTGTTCTTGCAGATCTGTGCAATGAATATTTGCATGTTATGCATCATCCCATCAGGATGAGCCCAGTAATGTTGTCCTCCTATCGAGTTGTATGTTTAACAATGACTCCCCAAAGCTCTCCAATGCTACACTTAAAGCTTTCCTGCTATTTAAGCAGCTGCTGAGGGGGGACCCCCCCCCAGTCTATCAAGGCTTATGTCCCTGATGCAGCAACACAGGTTGAATGGTCATTTGCTCCATATTATCCCCTCCAATCTCTGCCCTGGTTTCCATCCCTCCAGCTGTAACTAGTAGCTGCTGAGGAACCTGCTATTCTTAGAAGAGAGATCGTCCAAAACCAGGATCAGAAACACTGCAATAAATTATGCTATAACTCTAATAGCATTACTCAGGAGAGCAGATCAGTGACTGGGCATTATTAATCAGCTACAAACTACTGAAAGCTGATGTCTTTTGAATACAGCATCTTTTGCATCCAATCAATAACGTACACACAGCTCAGTTCAGGGTGGGGACCCTTAGGTTTGAGTGTAGCGCACAGCTATTGTGAGGAAGCAAATACAGGATCAGGGAGTGCAGCATGGCACACAACACTACAGCTCAAGCGGCTGCACTATTGTAAAATAAAAAGGACATGAGCTTGAATGTCAATTTCATCTCCATGTTGCTGTCCCCGTGTGATTGTCCAGGCTCATTCTAATCGGCTGAGCATAGACATGCAAATTTTTAGCGCTATGGTCAGTGAAGTTGTGTGGCTAAGCTCCACCTGTGCTCATCAGGGCTGAACGATTAATTGCATTTGCGATAATATCGCGATATGATAAAACGCGACGTGCGCGATTACAAGGTGGTCACGTGACGCGAGAGAACGAGTGGAGAATTTGGCGGCATCAACTTTTCACGCTGCCCTTCAACCTGTTGCACAATGGCCTCTGGCTCGACGTCGAACAGTCAGAAACTGGCACAGCTGAGACTTTAGTCTGGAAGAGGAATAGCACGTCGGTGGTGTGGAGCTAGTTCGGGTTCAAAAAAGAAGACGCTGAGCAGCGTCAGGTGTTGTGCGGAGCATGCCGCGCCAGGGGGCGTCAATCGGGTATGGCAAGGTATGGCAGCTGCCACACCTTGGCTCCAGGGGAAAATGTAAATGTTTGTTTTTTTTTATAAATTTATGGAATTACTCTGTGTCCATTTGTATTGATTATTCTATTATTTAATACATATAAATTAACTACAAATGAAAATCAGAACAACACAATCGATTTCTCTAGGTATTATCTTTCCCAACACACTTGTATACCCCTCCATATCTTGAAATGTGGTATCTCCCAGCCCCTCCTGACGAGACGACCGAGGTCAGAGCAGGGTCATTATTGTTTTTAGCGCGATTTATTTTGCTAAGCTAATTGCTAAGCTAATAAAATGAAAAGGAAGCAGCAGAGCACTTTAGAATCATTTTTCAGTAAAAAAAAAAAGGCAGGTGATGGGTCCAATGTTGCCCCAGCGGCAGAGGGAGGAGGACCAGGTAGTGAAGGCGGGATTCAGGCTCTTAACGAGGCTGTTAACGAGGATGCTAATTCTAACAAGCTGCCGCTGTGTGGCGCAGCTGCCACTGACATGCCGCTGTGAGGCCGGTGTCTGGGGCAGTTACCACTATGTAGCGGGGTGTGAGTGAGACTGCATTTGAAAAAAAATAATTTTCCCAACCACACAGATAAGCTACATAGCAGACTTTTGTGATGATTATTTGCTGGGCATGTATATTGATTGATACTGTAGTTAAGTCATGTGACTAGTAACCTTGCCATACCTTAGCTTTGGCTGAATTGACGCTACTGTGCCGTGCTCCCGTGAAGTAGCAACGAAACGAAACAAAAGTAAAAAGTGCTGCATGCTTTATATGGGGAAAAGTGCCACCATCTGGTGGACATATAGAAAAATTACAAATTGAAAGCCAGTGATCCAAAATGAAACCCTAACATAAAGGAATGCATTAGTTTACGTTAAGATAAACGTGGGATCAAAAATTGTGGTTTTAATGGGTTTCAATGGGGCACGTTTTGGCGCTAGGAACAATTAAGGAAGTTTTTGTGTAGCTTAGCCATTTTAGGCTTAATTAAAGTACTCAGATGACAATTCTAAAAAAAAATGTAAAATCTTCTGGCAAATTTGAGCTATAGTCATTCAACACAGCCAATTTTTTTTTCTTAAGACTGTAAATTTTGCACACAGTGTTTACAAAGTGCATGCCTTTGTTAAAATTAAATACACAGTGGCAAAGCCACAGATGTTTCTGTAATGAGCAGTTAAATAAAAATGTCATTTATTTCAAGTCATACATCTTTTAATTTAATTCTAACAAATAGGCCCAGTTTATGGGAAAGAACATTTTACACTAAATGTATCTAATATTGTGTTGGTCATATTTAAATCATTCATTATGTTTTGTTGGGAAAAAAAAGAGGATAAAATAAAAAATAAATAAAAAATCGCATATTAAATCGCAATTGCAATATTAGGGGAAAAAAATCGCAATTTGATTATTTTCCCAAATCGTTCAGCCCTAGTGTTCATAGAACAAGGATTATGCATAACCATCAGCAGTCAAGAGTTTAAGTAGTTCAACACACAGCCAGACAGTGACAGAACATAACATCTGGATTTTGTCTGCATGGAGTACCAGATGATTGAGGTGTTGACTAGATTCACTGTTAAAGTTGTTATCAGGAATGATATTTCAAAAATCAACAATCGTGTCAAAGTAATTCAGACTTCTTTTATATTATTATTATTATTATTATCATCATCATTATTATTATTATTATTATTATTATCATTATTATCATTATTATTATTATTATTATTATCATCATCATATGTGGCCAATTGCACACATCTGGCACAAACATTGACAAACCAAACAAACATAAACCATTGGTAGGTACCACTTGGCTCAAGTTGGCAAGCAAGACAACTGATAAAGTAAGAAAAGGAAATAAAAAATGTGGCTGTGCAACAGTATGTCCACATCAAGACAGATTCAACTGATGAATCACTGTGCTCATGTCAAACATCTGATCCTCAAGACAAAATCATCTGAACCCAGCACGGCAGCCGACTGCCCCAAGAATTAGAATGAATGAGAAAAAGGGTATTTGTACTGCTGATTCAAATGTGCACTTTACCAATCATCGAGTTTAAAATGATCGCGTGGCAGTGTACATGGCAAATAACCATTGAAGATTGTTGATTTTAAAGTGCATACCTTTTCTTATCCATTCAAATTCTGTGTACACCACTATTATACCAACATGGCCATTCTCACATAAGGTCTTATGCTGCATTCTAGTGGTCTGAGCATGAACTGCAGCAATGTGTTAAAATGAAGCAACTAGTGTTTGCTCTTGTAAAATAATCAACACATTTGATTAAGCTTTATGAACTCATCTTTCAAATCTACACACTTAAATATAAATGCAACAAAAACACAAAGAATTGGGGGGCTTTCTGTCAGGTATCTGCTTTTTATCTTTTCTATAGCAAGTTGTGTTTTCTGCAGACTGTTGTTTCCTCCTGTGCAGCTGAAGAGGGGCCAGAGTCCGGGGGAGGCGAAGGAGGCGCGAGGAGGCCGCATGCAACATCAAGGAGAGGGAGGAGGAGGTGGAGAAGAGGGAGAGGAGGAGAAGAAGTTAAAATCCCCAAAGCCCTGAGAAGTAAGAGGACAGGAGGAGGAGGGAGGGAGAGGGGGCTTCTGAGGAACAGGTGAGATGGTATGGGAAGAAGAGGAGGAGGAGGAGGAGGTGGGGAGGGAGGGTCCTTGACAAGAGGCAGGCTGGAGGAGGGGCTACGTTCAAGAGGAAACACATCAACAGGGAGTTTGAATTTCAGTCCAGCAGCAAGATGATGAGTGTCAGCCAAAAAATATCATTCCATCATAACAAACCAGTTAAAAAACAGCCAAAAAGGAAAAAGAGAGTTGTTGGTGTTTGTGTGTTGGTGAGTATCTGTCTTTCCAAAGTTGCTGCTGTATCTGTCCTTTGTGAGCGCTTCGTTCGTTGCGATCCTCACCTGGCGTGGTCGTCTTTCGTCCAAAGTAGCCCAGGACGTGGGAGTAGAGGTCTCTTAGCGATGCGTCACCCATGGCGGCCCGGCCCTGCCGCTGTGGCGACGAACCCTGGGATGACCCCTGACCTCGGGGCCGGGGCTTTGAGGACAGAGCGTGAACCACAGTCTTATAGACGCCACCAAGGAGAGCCCCCTGGTGGTGCCGCGAGGCAGTGCTGCCAGGCTCCTGGGAGCGTGAGCGGGAGGCTCGAGATCGCAAGGCGGAACGTCCCAAACGGCCACGCACTCCTGACGACACGCTAGAGAAACCTGAACTGCTTGATGACGCCTCTGAGTGAGCCTCAGAGCCCAGGTTGGATCCCACACAGGATCCCGGATGTTGCCTGTCCTTTTCCCCTCCAGTCCCAGCCCTGCTTTCCGGGCCTCCAGCAATTGCACTGTTCCCTGCCCCGCTGCTATCTGTAACAGTCCCAGTGGCTAATTTCTCATGTGCACCTGCTCTATGACTAATCCCCGCTACAGAGCCAAACTTACCTGCACCCCCTGCTCCCAGTTTCGCACCAGACCCCGCCCCAGCTCCGGCCCCTGGTCTCTCCCCAGCTGAGTGGCTGTGTGTGTGGAAGTGACTGAGTCGACGCAGCCTGGCTTTCCAGTGGGCCTCTTTACTCTCAAGGGGGTTGTGGAACTGGACCGATTCAGTCGAGGGCCTAAAGCTGACATGAACACCTCCAGAATGGTGCCTCTTGTTGCTACTACGGGACATCTTGGGCTTAGTTGTGTCAGACGTTTGGGGAGTTTGATTTGATTCAGTGCTCGATTCTGCTGTGTAAGTGTCTTGTCTAATGATACTGGACCTCTCTTTTGCTGCTGCTTCTTTGTCATCCTGTTTCTCCTCTCCTATTTCTCTCCACACATCACATTTCGCTTCCCATCCTGCTGCCCTCCCTGTGTTTCCTCCTCCCTTTTTCTCCCCAGTGTGTCTCTCTAAGCTAGCACTCCCCCTAGCATTAGGTGACGGCCACTGGCACTGCAGCTCCAGGCACTCGTAGATGCTCCGCTGCTCTCCCTCATTCTCCTCTGTTGAATCAACACTGCTATGTCTCACGGATTTACTTACCTGTCTGTCCTCTTTACAAGTCTGTCTGTCCTCTCTCACCACCTGTCTTGCCTCTTCTACCTGTCCTGTGTATTCCGTTTGTGTTTTCTCTGCCTCTGTTTGCACAGGTACAGGTGAAGTTACAACATTGTTCTCTAGTACATGAGCAGGACTATCTTTCTCTCCTGCCTCCTCCTTCCTCTCACCTCCTTTGTGAGTGAGGTAGTCCCTAATAGAGGAGAATAAATCGTCCTCCTCTGCCCCAGCCCCCATCTCACCCTCTTCTACATCAATTTCCTTTTCAGATGAACAGGCGAAGGCAGAATCCCAGTCGCTTACCCAATCAGAACTAGAACCTTGGCTCCGAGAGCCCATCTGGTGCCAGAAGTGGTCATAAACACTACCATCATCTTGTCCCTCTGAGGACGAGACAACAACACCGTTAGAAAAGGTGAGAGGGGTGGGAGAGGAGGAGGTGGGGGGGTGGGGGAGTGGCTGAGCTGCGTGGCTGTTGGCTGCGAGTAAGGAAGAAGTTGCGGAGTGGTGGTGGTGGGGGGGATTTGAGATTGAAGCGGGATCCCTCTGGGGGTCTTCACCTTTGACCCTCTCGGCGATGAAAGGCTCCATGATGTCAGAGGCGCTGCTGCTCCTTGCGAGGGAGGAAGGGGTCGGGCCGTCCAGGTCACAAGCCCCTCCCTGGAAGACCTCAGAACAGGAAGTAGGAGGGGCCTCGTCGCTCTGGGAGGAGTGGCGCATCCGAGAGGTACGGGATGTCAGCGTGATTGGCGGGTCTTCGAGGTCTGGTAATTGAGGGGAGATGGAGGAAGGGGAGTGAGGTTAGTGGAGGGGTAAATAGGAATGGATACATGTAAACGCACGTATACAGACATACACATACAAAGACCCACAAAGATACCTAAACAGAAATAAAACACTGATATTATTTTAGTATTTATTTCATTATTTGTGCCTAAAAGTGCTGAAGCAAACTAAACTATGGTTAATTATTAAGCTGGGTTGTGGATCTTATAACTAAATCTGTTAGTCTGTTGTTAAGCAAGAGTATAAAAAGTAGAAACTGATAAACTGCTGGACAGTAATGACTTTGAGCGCCTTCCTTTTTTGTTTGAAGTTAAAATCTGTGTAAAGACAATTCTTAGATTTCTTTCAAAATACATTAAATATGTTGGAAAATAGTTGCTGAAAACATGTGAAAAGACTTTGAATGATATATTACTGAAATGTGGAGTTAGAGGTTTAAACAGTTTTTCACCAGTTTTCAGTCCAGGATTTTCTGGGCGGTCCTAAAGGGTGGCTCGATGACACACTGAGGCCACCCTGAGCATACCCCTGCACCCCCAGCAAAACACGTTTCAGTCGCTTCAAAATTGCTGCTTGACTGCTCCCACGAGTGGGCGTGGCTTCAGCACATCCAGTGGACACGCCCCCACAGCCCTGGAGCTGAGAATACTGCTCATTTTTACCCGATTTCATAAACTTGTCGATATTTTTAATCATTCAAATTTGGCTGGGTGGTTAATAACACTTTCTTCTTTGGTCTGACAAACTCTGTGTCTGTGTAGCAGCCACAATGTAGATATAGCTAGTAAATTAGAGCAGCTCATTGTAGCTACAACTTCATCAACTTCAACAAGCTAACACTGTCTAGCAAGATGACCAAACACAAAATAATGTTATTATAATATTCACAATTTTCCAGAGTGAGTTTGTTCTAACAGCAACTGACTTGAGGTCACAGGATGAGTAACAACCCTTTGAAAAGACAATTATGCTAAGAAGGCAAAGTTATACAACAAACTCACTCACTTGTTGATTGATGTTAACCTTCATCACAGATTTTTGAATTGTAACAAAAACCCAAATCTATTGTAGTTAGTATTTTCCCTTTGGCAGTTTTAACTTTGATTGGATGTCAAATTTTAAATAAAAGGCAACTTTTATAGAACAGTTTCATCTATAAAAGACATATACACCAAAATAAACACAGAATTAAAACAATATCCAGGTAAAACCACTCGAGCAGATCATATGATAAAGTAAAATCATCACCATTACCTACAGAAATCAAAGAGAGAAGTCAAATGAGATGCCACCCCAAGAGTAAATGGCATCAAACTAAACACCACATGACATCAGTGATGGGGAGATCAACAACATGGGTATAGAAACAAGGGGAGAAATAAATGCTTGTAAAAGGAAGAAAATATTGCAGGCAAAAGGAGTTAAAGACACAACAGAGGGACATGCAGGAAGGCAGACAAGTAAAAGATGCAGGATAACAGGCTGTGAACCAGGTAAGCAGGCAGGGAAATGGGTAGAAATGTAAACAGAGAAACAGAGACGCATAAGCGGTCTCCATCTACCTGTGAAAAATATCCAATTCACTTCAAATAGATTGTGAAATATATTTAGAACAAAGATGAAATGATTCTTTGGTATTCGCAAGGCAATACTTCATTCTCTCACAAGGCAAAATAATTAAAATGTAGAAATTAATGTTAAAACAAAGACAAAAACTATAATCACTCAAATTGTCTCTAAACGTGACAAAAATGACCTTTAAGTGGATGCTACAGTAAGCTTTGATCATCCATTCATCACATGCAAAATGCAGATAATGCGATAATGATTGGACAACTGGAGAATGATGCATCCTTTGTGCTCAAGCATCTCTCGAAATCACATTGATCATCTCTGACAGGTCAAAAAGGGAAGTGCTGTATATTTCCTGAACGACCACATGCTTCACTAATGACGAGCAGATGGCTAGAAAAATTGACAGACAGAGACAAGATGACAGGCATGAAGTTTCAGTCTCTGACAGACGTACAGACAAGTAAAGTCTCCAGGCAGGCAGGCAGACAGGTAGTGCAAAGAGTGTGTACCTGCCAGCTGGTCGGCAAGGGGGGGTAGTAAAGGGTGGTGGTGGTGGAGGAGGACAGGAAGAGGTGGAGCCAGAGCAGGAGCACTCTTAGCACTGCGGATAAAGGCTGAGGACAGCAGAGAGTCCCCCGTAGAACAGCTACGCAGGGCTGAAGAGGTGGGAAGAACAGATAGAAGAGAGACAGAATAAGGGGGGGAGGGGTGTGAGACAGAAAAGAAGGCAATGAAAGAAGGAAGAAAAGGGGGTATTGTTGCAGTGACAAGTAAGGTGAAAAGGTGCGTGGAAGAAAGGTGGATGTATAAGTGAGGATGGTAAAGTGAAAGGAAGAAAAACAAAGATATAGTACATAGTAGAGAGAAAAATATGGGGCAAAGAGAAAGAAATGAAAGAAAGGACTTATGGAGTAGAGACAAAGCATAGAAAGATAGTTTGGGGAGAAAGGCAAGAAAGTAGTGTACAGACAGACAGGTGACAGGACAGTGCAGAGAAAAGGAAGGTTGGACATAGAAGGAAAGAGACAGGCAAGGTGAAGAAGGAGTGGGACAGGGTTAGCTCTGGAGGAAATATGGTGAGACAGTGAGAGGCTGGCAGCAGTTTGGCCCTCTGTACAGCTCAAACCCCCTATTAAGACCACAATACACAGGAGCACTACATTTTTGAAACGCTAGGTCAGTTACACTGTTAACTTACAATGTGAGGCTATCTGCAAGTTTGACCACGGCTATGATTTCTGTTCAATACATTTGCAGAAAGAAATGCAACAGAAACAACTGTGAGAATTTTGGTAAGCATGTGTGGACTTATTTCTCACAGGAAACGCAAATATAAAAATGTACATGTGGTGATAAACCACATAAAATGAAGCTCTCAGGCTCAGAGAAGCTCAAATGTCAGCAATGGTATTTTAACCTACAGCTAACAGACATAGGTATGTGGACATTTATAGACTTTCTTGGCCCAACAGTACTCCTTTGAGTACCACAATGATGCCATAGACCCCCATCTATCAGGTAATTTACTGGAGCAGTAAACTTATTGAAACAAATAACATACTGTAACTAAAAAATGAGCAAACATCTAGTGGCATGTTTGAAAGATCCTTAATGCTTTTTAAGTTGGTAACAAATTAGAACAGTATTTCTTTTCTCCATGTGGCTAGTCTATTATATTACTATTTAAATTTTGGCATTACAGTTACAGTTTTGATGTCTTATTGGCTCCTAAATATCTCTATTCATCCCAACTTCATCTCCTTTTACTTATGTTTATCATGAGTTGTCATCATCTTGCTTCAAGCTTGTGCTGGTATTTCTGTACACGCTGCTGTTATGACAATTTCTTTCACAGCAATGGCCAGAGTTGAAGGCTTCACATAAACAAGACTCTACTGAAGAAGAGGAATGACAGTAAGCATACACCACAACTTCCTGTTAGACAGACCGGCACGAGGGCAAAAGTGGAGGAGACGTCAAGTCAAATGAAGTTTGCTGAGGAAAGACAGTGTTCCTCTTCAACACTCACATACACACACCCCAGTCAGTAAACTTGTAACTTACACACGCACACACACGCACACACACGCAAGGAGGACAGTCTTCTTAGAGGAGGGATACTGACCTACAGTCTTCTGGCGGACAATACTCCTGGCCTTTTCGATGCCTGGTGAGCCAGCGGTGGTGGCGCTTCTCTGTCTCATGGCTGCTGCCTGACCTGGTTGGTCTCTGCTCCAGCCTTTAGAAAAGGAGCGATCCACAATCGGTCGCTGGCCCTCCGAACCTATACCTGGTGTAGGTTGAAGGAGAGGGATGGAATTTCTCATTGTAAATTGTACTTATTCCAGGAAACATGTTACCTCTATCTGTGATTATACACTGATGTAATGTGTAAAGACAAGCACTAGTGTACAGATGTGATGCACATCATTGTTTCTAAATTCTTAATATTTAGTAATTAGATGTTTAAATATCTCAGTTCGTCTTAGGCTCCTTTTATTCGGCTATGTTTCATAATTCTGGATATTTTCATATTGTGTACATTTTTATATTGTCCAGCTTACACTTATTGTTATTTGTGGTCAACTGCTGACAGCCAAAGTCAGATATTGTAGTAATTGCTGTGCTTTAATGGTGTCTTTGACATGTTGCACATTTGACATGAAGCTAAGGATTATGTTGGATAGATATAATGTAATTATCTTAACCCTCTGGGGTCCTATCAATTGCTTTTGCAATCGTGGGTGATTGCTTGGACCCCAGATGGTTAAATATTAATAGGCTCGGGATGACAAATGAGCTGTCTGTATTTCAGACTCGCTGGCAGGAAGTTCTGCATGTTATATAACGGCTGTGAGGTTCTCTCGTGACTGACTGACCTTTTCCTTTGTGTTTCTTCTGTTTTTGTTCACTGAGTTTGTCCAGAGGCAGCTCATTCAGATCAACGCTGTACAGGTTCCTGGCCAACACCTGAAACACAAAGACACACACACACACACTGATTTAACACTTTCATGTTTATGTTACCACACTGGTTAAGTCAGTAACAGGACTGAGAAGTTGGCGTATTTTAATTTGCATTAACAACAAAATGTTCATATCTCAGTCAAAGCAGTGAAACAGACACTATCAATATACTGTAACACTCGGGGGCTAACATGATAAAAATAACATCCAGTACCTTGGTGAGGGTTTCCATGGTGAGTGACCACTCTGTGACCAGCTCATCCCAGCAGGTAAGAGAGGAGAGGACGGAGAGGAGGTCGTCCCACAGTTCTCTGCTGATGTAGACGTTTAAATTGCCCTTAATCCACGCTACTATCAGCGTCTGCACAGAAAGAGAGGAGCGAAATGATAGAACGTTATATTATCCCTCTATTCAGTCAATGTAATCATACATGCACACAATCAAACTCCATTCAGAAAATAATCAGTTTGTTCATTTTTGGTAAATAGTAAAATCAGCAGGACTTCTTTTAGTTGTGTTTACTAACATTACGTGAGCTGGATACATGAGAGCCCAAGATCATGTTCAAATAATAATAAACCTACCTTCTCTCTCTCTCCTAACTTAATAATAAGGCTATGCGGCTCTCAACCACACAGACAACCAGGATACAAGCCTTTTTATCCCTGCTACGATCAGAAGGAAGGTTCCGGATACAGGAGGCCAGCACTGAGGGGCTCAGGGGGAGCTTCTGCCCTCAGTCCTAATTGAGTACAGGAGGCCTAAGACTATTTATACCTTATTGCTAATGTTGTTATTGTTATACTATTATTATTACTTATTAAGCTGCATTAAGAATGTACAGGAGGTGCTCACAAATACATTTCACTATGATTATATGTGATAAACTGAACTGAAATAAACAACTTGATTAGATGGTTACAATATCGCCATGAATACATCATGTGCTTTTATATCATTTACAGTGATAATAGACAAAGTACATCTTTGTTCTATCTGTTTTTGTTGCCAGCTATATTTTAAGAATCACAAGCCAGTCTCAGAGAAGCTGTGCTGCTGTAAATAATGTTTTTTACTTTTTATGACTGCAACAGTGTTCCTATTCATTGATTCATTTTTTATGCATGACAGACACAACTCTCCTTCTACCACACGGATCATACGGTGCAAGTTTGATATAGTGTTACCAATATACCTGAAAAATAGGTCCGGCCAGTCTGCCTGACAGTGTGTTGTTCTTCTTGCCCTGTGGCATGATGGATGGAGGTCTTTTCATCACTGACTCCGTCACCCTCAGCAGAACCAGCAAAATTTGCTCCCTGTGAAAAACATTTTTTAGTGTCTCCCAGTCCAGTAACAAGCATGATATTTTTTGAGTTGTCGTTTTGTTGTTGTTACCATGTTTTCTGGTCCATGGTCTCATGCATGACAAGGCTGCGGTAGATGTTCAGGACTCGCTTGCACATGTCGACATGCTCCTCCAAAAGGATCTTGATGTCGTTGGCTGGCTCCAAAAGAAAAACGTTGGCGGAGTGGGTGATAAATACCTGAAAAGGAGACGAGCATAGATGATTGTACAAGGTAAAGCAAAGACAGTAACAAGGCGATGCAACAATGAACTTTCATATGTATATATGTAATGGACAGACAGATATTTTAAGTATATGAGGACAGGACAGTATACCTGTAGCGTAGTCTGAACTCCAGCATGAACGCTGTACTCCAGCAATTCACTGTCAATCACCTTGTTCATTCCCTGAGGAAAAGAGAAACACACACAATTAAAGTAAAACCTAAAAAGAAAAAAGAACACACACATTCGCTGCCATACTGCTCAGCCCTATAAAGATCTGTTCACATGGCCCTTGTTTATTTGAAACATTTGAGGGTACTCACCTCATCCTCCTTGTCTCCAAGCTGGGAGCCTGAATCCAGACTGCCTCCTGTGGCTACGGGATAAGGGCCCTCCTCTGGCTCCTTCATAAATACTGGCCTGTCCTCCATGGAGATCCACTCCTGGTAAACACGGACTACTTTACGCATCGCTGCAGCTTCGCACATGGGGAGGAGAAAAGCCTAAATTTGGAAGACAGAAATATGAAAAGATAATATTAGTTGTACAGCTGTAAAAGATCAAGTACATAGACATATTCTATGAAGAACAGAAAATGATCATACTGCTCATAAAATCTAATATTAGACAAAATACCACCTAGATTCTAACATCCCGTCCCACTCCCTGAAAAATAAAGTTATTCCTCTTTCACCTGTCTAAAGATCTCAGTGATGAAGTTGACGTTGGTTCTGGAGCTGGTCAGAACTCTCCTCACCACCTCCATGTCTGTCAGCTGTTCTTCATCCATGGAGCAGAGTGAGGAGGAGCTGGGCTCCCTCTCTGTCAACGTGGATGTGTTGGAGTGGCTTTGTTCAGGTTCATTCCCAGCCCCTGGACCTCCACATAACCCCATGCTGCCGCCGCCTGGTCCAGATAAACTCCCGCTACCTTCCAGGTGACTGTCGCACCGAATCCCACCTCCGCCACTGTCGTCTGAGCTGCCTGCAGAGCGAGCTGCCAGGCCGGCTGCTGCTCGCTAGAGGTGAAACAAGGCAAAAAAACATAACAAATCATATATATATATATATATATATATATATCTCTGTGAAGAGTTCCTGCGTAACAGTTTGACATGTTGTCATTTGTGTCTGCTGTTGTAGAACATTTTCATAATATTTAATATCCTTTGATGTTTTAAACACCTGAAATCTGGTCAGGATAAACCGTCTAAACAACAGAATCTGGTGTTTTTTAAAAAACAGGCCCTCACATATTACTAGAGCTCCAATAGAAAATTGATCCGCAAATTCTTGGATAATTAATTTTCTTCATTTTTAAGAAGAATTTCTCTTTTTCCAGTTTTTCCAAAGTGATTACTTCCTGTTTTCCTTTGTCTAAAATTTTAAAAACTGAATATAGTAAAGTTTTGGACTGTTGGTTGGACAAAACAAGATATATGAAGACATCATCTTGAACTCTTCTCTTTCTTCCATAAAAAAAACGACTAATTGATTAACCGAGAAAGTAATGTCAATTTATCGATAACAAAAACACACTCTGTCTTTTGCCAAAATGTATGTGTGTGTGTGTGTGTGTGTGTGTGTGTGTGTCACCTGTATGTTCTTGGGGACGTTCTCTCCCTCTGTTCCTGGGATATGTGTCTGTGTGTTGGGTCGTGGCTCGAGCCAGAAGGAAACCAGCCAACGGATGAAGATGACTCGTGCCTGAAGGAAGCTCTCCTTGGTGCAGTACACTGTCTCACCGCCGTCTTGCTCCCTGCGCACCACGCTGTAGTAGGGCTTAGGACGCATCGGAGGCACGTCTGCAGGCAAAGCGGAAAATCTTTATTTATGTGGTCTAGGGTTACAATAAAACATTATTGTGCAATATGTTTCAAACAGCATCCAGTAGCTATTAAAGAGCTAATGTAACTGACCCAGTATTGGGTTGTAGAGGCTGGTTTCCATGGCGAAGTTGGGAAAGATGTGAGGAAGGTAAAACTTCCTGAAGTGACCAAAGAGGAAGCTGAAGCCACGCTCATGGTTCTCTTTACAACGCCACTCAAGAGACTTGGCCTGGTGGACACACGCACACACACACAAAGACAAACAAGCTTGTGTTACAAATAGGGCATTACACACACAAAATCGTGCCAAGAGGAGAAGAGCACCATTGTTTTACGGGAGAATGTATGAATGTGTGTATGCGTGTGTGATAAGAGCAAAAAGAGTCTGTTTGTGTCAATAAGAGATGAAATTTGTATTTGTTAGTGATTCCAGGAAGGGATTAGATGGCTAATTCACCATCAAGTTTCTATATATAATGATGTCAGTAAATGACAGAACTGAAACCTGGTTTCTCTCATAATGTTTAGCATTAGTGGCATTAGTAATGCATTGCAACAGTGTAATTATGTAGTGTTAGCTGTGTTAGTAAGAAATGATGATAATACCTGGTTTACCATGTATTTGAGTAGAGCTTCTAAAAAGTAAGCAGTGAGGTCTTCCTGGTTCTTGTCACCTGACTGGGGAGGAACCAATGGTGTGATCTCTTCTGGGGTAACCTGAGCTGCAGGGGGGGGAGCAAGGAGGTGTAATTTTTATATTGCACTGAATACTGCAAAATGTGGTTGTCTGTATACATTGTGATAAACATTTACAGGGTTTTAAAGCTTATCCAAGATAGTAGCTTGTCAGATGCATTGAGCCCATGTTGAGCCCATTCATAAATCTGACCACGTTATGTGCGTGTGTGTGTGTGTGTCTGTGTGTTTCGTCTACTAACTCTCTGTTAAACTCAGCGGTGGGTTGATCAGCGTGTCCAGGGTGCGTGGGGTCCCATGGCAGAGCGGAGCTGGGAAGCCAGGAATCAAACAGGCAAACATGCAGAGCTGCTCGCGCTCCGCGTTGCTCTGTAACGCCTGCATCCACAGCAAGAACAAGCGCACACCCTCACGACGGATCTACAGCGTAGATGAGAGAGGAAGAGATTTTAGACTTTAGTTTCTACATTTCTCACTAACCCTATCATTAAGATGTAGATGGCAGCAGTCAGTTTGTTTTAAGGATAAGACTAGCTAACACTAGATTACAGCCAACTACATATCCTAACTATTTGCGTGAAATGTGAAGATGAACTGTGCAATTTGACTGGTGAAGCTGTGAATAACTTGTGAATTACTGTTAAATAAAATGGATTAGTGTTTCATTATTCCTTCATTATAAGATTTGGCGCCCGTTCTTGAAATATATTGGGACTAAAATGGTAGCAGTTGTGTTGAAAGGTCTGGTGGATTACAGTCATGATCCAACACATTGTATGAACACATAACTAACATACTGTGGGGTTGCATTGACTACAACATACAAACTTGTGTTTGTGATGCTGTACTGTAGAGAAATATAGGATGATCGATGCTGGGCACGATTGGGGATGTGTCCCCTTGCTAACTCTTTATTGTGCATCGCAGTCTTCCTCTATAATACTGTTTCTATTTTATCTTGTCCTCGTTTTGTTTTTACAATGTTCACATATTGTGAAATGCAGTATAAATGCCAATAGAGGTTGACTAGCACAGTAATGATACTAAATCATGCACTCAGATGATGCCAAGTTGCAAAAGGCTGCACCTGCTTCACTTTTCATATGAATTACAAGAGAAGAGACGATAGGAGGCTGTAAACAATGCGTTAGGACGCAGGGAGGATTAGGATCTAGGGGCTATGACTGACAGGCTGATACAGAGTTACCAGCAAATCAGGAGCAGTACCTTCAGAGAGTTCCCAGTGTGCAACAGCTTCTTGAGTATCAACCCTGAGAAAGAAAGACAGAACACAAGGTCATCTCTGACTGATTTTATATACTTTTGAATTGGTGGGAAACAGTTGCCAAACTGCAGTAAAGTGTTCTTAATGCACACATTGATGTTGATCAACTTGAACTATAGAGCCATTTGTCTGACTGATCCTCTTACTGATCATTTGCCATGTGAGTCGCTGCGCAGGTCGAAACTGGTTAAACCTGATTCAGCGACACATAGTTTGCTATGATCTGCTGCACACATGCATAAGATCTAAACTGTAGCGTGTGTTTTAGGAAAGGGATTAAAGGTGGTTCTGTGCGAGTTACCGATGCTGTGGAACTGCCACCGGCTCTGGATTCTCTCTGGCAGGAGCTGGAGGATTTTCTAGAGACAAAAAAGATTCAGATTATGAGAAAATTATTATTATAGGTTACTTGTTATGTGTTGTAAGATATAAAATGTCACAGACTGGCTGGTTATTCATTGAATTCAGACAATTTAAAGATGGAAAAAACTGCTTTATGGATACATTTAAGTCAGTTTGACATTTATAAATCGTCAACTCAAATTTGAACTAAAACCTAATAAGGAAAATCTATATTAAGCACATTCCTTTAGCCAAGTGCTCACTGGATTTGTGCTTTGCCAGCCTTGTTCTGAATTTAAAGTGTGCGACGAAGGGCCAAATGGAGGTCAGTAACACACACACGTACTGACTCTGCTATCTTATCCTGGCTTCTCTACGCACAACCACCACCCAGTTCTGAGTGTTGCTAAATTCCAGTGGTCTGAGTCTGAGGTCAATGCCAGCTGGTTGCCGTGGTACTGACCAAGACCACCGACAGAAGGTTAAGAATCACAAACACTTGAGTGATTTAGTTTCACATAATGTCAGACCTCCATCCTGTAGCTATGTCGCATCAAGTATTAAGATTTAGATCGAGATTTTCATTTTAATAAGAAATGTGCAATAATATTGTATTACCTCAAAGATGAAGAGGATGGAGTCCAGCTCCTCCCTCTGAGACTTGTGACCTGAAACACACACACACACACACACACACACACACACACACACACACACACTTTAGCTATAGCAGTGATACATCACTTTATATCTACCTTGTGAAAGTTGACCAGTCAGAGCTTGGTTCTTGATGTTGATAGTGACTAAAAACGTACCCTTTTGCTTGAGGTTGACCTCAATGGTGACAAAATTCTCAAAGAAGACATAGTAGATATGGGAGTAGTTCAGGTCGAAGAACTGTTTCAGCTCTGAAGGCTCTGCGTTTTCTGGAAAATGACACACACACAAACACATGCACACAGGACAAAAACACCAAGGTTAACTCAAAAAACTGTCAACAAACTTGTCCTTGATTCTTACAGAAATGCAAACTTTCTCGTTGCTGAAAATGGCAAGCGGTCAAATCATACATTCATATTACTGGACCCCCATTGTACATACAAAACATCAAATGTGCTTCTCAACTTGACCCCCATGTCTACATGTTTAGTCTCATGGCTGCAAAGCAATACAAATATCAGGGGGGAAGGCAGAGAACTTCATAATAAATATCTAAGTAATGTGATTTTAACACATTAAACAGTTAAACCAGTTGTAGGCTCTTCTCTGTCTATACACATCTATAACAACGAGAAAAGAAGCTGTTGTGAAGACCACACATCTCTGAATTTTCATCACAGGAAGTATGAGTTTGTGTAATGTAACCTCGCTGCAGCATCTGAGTTCTTAAAATACGCAGCTGAAGAGACTCAGTCCCAGCTACAGTTTCAGATATGCAGTATACTGCTCTAAAGGATGGGAAGTTTACATTTATGTGTTCTGGACTGAATCTCAACACCACTGGCTGTCACTGGGAAGGAGACGCACTGACTCAGACACAGAGATAAAAACACATGCGTGCTATTACTGAAAACACAACCACCACGATATAGATCAGGGTCAAAACTGAACAAAAACACACACAAGCATGTGCACAGGTACACACACTTTCTATCGTTTGCTCTGGGGACTGTCATTTTTAACACTACCTGATTGCATAAGCCATCCTGCAAGCTGATGAACAACAGCTATTTTTATACAAAGCAAATTATTTAGTCACTCTTCTCATGCATTGATAATACTGGGTTGTAGCATTGAATGCTAAGTCCATGATGACCAGAGCTGCATTTATCTTTTGTTCTATACGTCACAGTCAACAAGTGTGCAAACCTGTAATCTATAAAAATGACCTGCCTTTCTGTAATGGTCTAGTTTCTTCCGACTACAACTATATTCAACATAACAAAATACCAATAAAACAACATTTTGCATTACCTTACTTGAATAAGTGCTTTTGCAAACTTCTAAGAGAAAACAAGCTCCTTGAGGGATTGTTGTGGCAGAAACAGCAAAGCTGCCTTTGACTTCTAATAATGGAAGGAAACTCTGACCTTGTAATGTGACATGAAGGGGCAGCATCTTCTGTCATCAAACAGACTGAGCTAAATAGCTTGTAAACACAGTACAATCTTATTCAGACGATATTAAGGTTATATAAATGCAGTCAAGGTTTAGTCAGCAACTGTGGGCACACCCGGCTATTTAATTTTCAGTCTGACATCAACAACAAGGCCAAACAGGGCTGGGGAGAAGTTACTTAATAACCTGATTGCATCAAAAGCGGTGAAATAGCTTCTTGTTGTGTGGTCTTTCAGATCAGATAGGAAATATTCTATTCCAACACTTTAAAACAACACCCTCAGTGATCAAGAGAAACAGCTTTCAGGGAGTTTTCTACATAAAAAAAACATCAGAAACATGGACAAGAAATTATTGCTGCTATGTATATAACCTGCTCGTGCTCTAAAGTGGCACCGCTCCAGCTATCAATTCTTATCAGCGCTGCGACTAATAGTGCCCAAATGCATTTTCCTCAAGTGGTGGTCTGGCACCATGATCGCTTAAAAGTGCGTGGTTAGCTATTGTTCAGCTGTCTGAGCATTCCTTCTCAAACAATGTGACTGCAAATGTGTTTGTGTGAGTTTGTCTCTGTGATTGTTATCAAGGTCTTGTGTTCCCCATAGAGCACGGAGAGGGGGCACACCCCTTTCTCTCTCTGTCGCGTACACACACACACACACACACACACACACACACACACACACACTGCCCAGTAGCTCTTACAATAGAAACAGGAAGTTGAGCTACTGTATAGAGACATAGAGAGGAAATAGTAGAGGTCATTTCCCTCTCCGGTCAGTGTGTTTGTGGGTGTGTGCATGAGTGAGAGCAAGTTTGCATCAGTGAAAGACACACACACGCACACACACTCAGAATCACATTATTCATAGGCATTACCCTGTCATTCTCACACACATTCACAAGATTGCAGTTGGCGTTGTGTTGGAACACATCTACACACATGTTTAAAATAAGACACTCAGCATTTCTCACACACCATGTCTTTGTCCAGCCAGTGCCCGGGCACACCCCTGGAGGAATCACAACAGTCCAAACACACACACACACATACGTTCTCACACAGTAATAACACAACAACACTCCATTCAAGACAAGTCAAACTCCATTCAAGAATATGACAATACACCCAGTTTAAAGCACTCTTCTGACTCAATGCATATTGTTGACAGCAGATACAGCTACCCTCGTTCACTTTCATTTTATTTCTATTAGTTTTAGCATGTATGCACAGTGCTAATTATTCTCAATTACTGCCCTTCTGGAGCAAATGTATCTAACTTTAAAGATGAACATATAATAAGTGATCAAATGCGTTGCAATGGACTACAGGTGAGATGCCGAATTCATGAGTGGATGCTAGAAAATCTGAAATCATCTTAAAGTCTTTTTATTAAAGGGTTGTGTCTCTGTTTACATGCAAGGCAACTTTGAATTTCGTAATTTTCGAGGTGAGTTTTGATGTGGCATTTCATGTATGCGCACAGATTGGCACGTAGAAGCTAACCTGTTAACTGCTTAATAAGGATTTTTTTTTAACTTACCTATGACTATCCTTAGATGTTTCAGCCTCGTCAACACGTCCTTTTTAGGGTCCAACACTTTCTGTGTTGATTTTTTAACGTCCCCATGAGGTTTTTTGGAGAACATTCCTGGGGCAGGAGACACAAGAACGCGATGGTAGACAGCAAGGAGGGGCTATAGCCGTGTAGCCTCAAACAGCCTCAGCTAGCGTTAATCTTCAAACTATAACGTTAACGGAAAACCGTTGCTCCCGGGTCATGTATTAACGCTGCGCCTTCAGCAGCCCTCCGCAACAAAGCGGAGAATAACAAGGGGTGGATTTAATCGGAGAAGGCGCATTCTGTTTAAACTAAGACGGATATGTAGAACGACGCGGGGCAAAGCATCCATCCATCGCACCTCCCGTCCACAACAGTCCGCAGCCTGAAGGCTAAACTGGCTAGTTAGCTATCTCGGCTGTTCACTTGGAAAACATCATGGCGGAGGAGGGAGGAGGGAAAACAAAAATAATGGATACCAGAGAAATTCAACGACAACATAGTTTTATTCCGTTTGAATAAAGTGTTATACGACTGTTATTAAATTGTATTTTATTTCTGACACAAACACCGTTTCCAGTTTTAAAGTTTGAAACGCCCGTCGACTATTCTGCTCGAACTCTCCGCCTCAAGCTGTACAGCGTTGCATCCTGGGTAACGTAGTTCACGACGTTTTGTTAGGCCTTTTAGTGCGGCGAATATTAGCGATACAGAAAACTACAGTTCCCTATACAATTAAAAGCGCCTTCCTTGTGAGATTTGTTTTTAGCTTAGCTGGGACACACGAGTGAAATTGAAACCGAGAAAAAAAAAAAAAAAGTTTAAGCTTAATTTCTCTGAAAATAATTTTTCTTTCAACATTCTCACCAACGTCCTGCACCTCCCCACATTGTGAGTAATGATTTAGTTTTAAGCTGTTAATGTATTTCTGGAAGTCGTGCTAATCTTGCTTGCTATTCAACTCTCCTGGCTTGCTAATGTGCTAACATAATGTTAGTTCGACGTGTTGTTGATGTTTATTTGTCTTGAATAATTTACTGATAAAGCCAAACAGCTTTATTTCCTTATCAGTGCCATTTGCTTTACCCGAGTAAGTTTTTAATAAATAACTACTAACTCAAGCAACATAATAAAAGGTCCGTTCTTGTTTTCAGGGATGTCTATTGACGTAGCACTGTATCACACACAACATTTAAAGAACAAATTACCGTATTTATGCATATTAGATAAACAATAAATGAAAAAAATATAAAAATATAATTTACTAGGAATAGAAATTACATTGCGACCCTGCATCACTACTTGCATTTTGGTCAAAAACAATATCACAGTCAAATGAATGAAAAATACAGAAACGCAGAAATGTCCGAGTGGTCGACTACGGTGGTCGACTATGGACTTGACTATGGAAGATTGGACTAATCATTGAAAGACGGGCTTTGCTTTTTGTTTGTTGATGCTGTAGTCATCCTCCAACCCTAAGATATGACGCATCAGTGGAGCAATAGTTGTGACCAGAAAGCAATTTGACCTAAACGTTCAAACATGTTTATTCATGAAGTGAGAAGTTACTGCTCTGTAAAGTAATACAGACGCAACTATTACACACTCATGCGGCTGTAATTAAACATTATTTAGATGGGAAAACATAATTAATAATACATTTTCTTAAGTGGATGTAGTGTGCACATGCTTTGCATTTCTTTTGATCATCTATAGGTCTAAAACTAAACAAATCAAAGCAAGTAATATGTTAGCTGTATCTGTTGTAGGTAAAACTGCCAAAAGGGCCTCACATTGTCTGTTGCCATGCCGGTGCACCGTGACCGGGAGAAGAAGGAGAGCACAGCAGAGGAGATGGAGGTCGAGGAGCATGAGCAAGAGGCATTCAGTTCAGAGGAGGAGGATTCTGACACCTTCTCCGTCTCCGAGGATGGAGACAGTTCTGGTGAGAAATTCGGAAACAGTCGAAAAAGAAAGAGTACAACATTCTTTTTAAACGATGTTAATGAAAAAAAGAAAGTTTATTTATGTGTATAAAGTAGTTGCTGTCAAAGGTTTGACTGGACATTCATACTTGGACACGTGATCAAGCAGAAATATGTGTCTGCCATATCAATTCCTAGGAAGCTAACTTCTTCCATCACAACTCATAATGCCTAACCTAGAGGTGTGTTTGGGTCTTTCTTTATCACGTTCCAGAAATGGATGAGGAGGACTGTGAACGGAGAAGGACGGAGTGTCTGGATGAAATGTCCAACCTAGAGAAGCAGTTCACAGATCTCAAAGACCAGTAAGCCTGAAATAGTCGGATTGATTCAAGTTTACCTTTTGATATGAAATGTACAAAAAAGTCACTCTTGTGTTTGTGTGCAGGCTGTATCGTGAGCGTCTCAGTCAGGTGAACAGCAAGTTGGCAGAGGTGGAGGCCGGCCGGGCAGCAGAATATCTGGAGCCTCTGGCGGTAC
Organism: Sciaenops ocellatus; assembly: GCA_033000465.1. Lineage (NCBI taxonomy): Eukaryota > Metazoa > Chordata > Actinopteri > Sciaenidae > Sciaenops > Sciaenops ocellatus. The sequence goes on along the minus strand of CP136878.1, from coordinate 20,144,491 downwards.
TGCTGGAAAACATGCAGGTCCGCACCAAGGTGGCAGGTAACTTCAACACAAAAGGACACACTCATAGAGGCTTACACACTCTGACGTACTCATTCACTCTCTTATTGTGTGTTTCCCCCTCTGTCTTTGTCAGGCATCTACAAAGAGCTGTGTCTGGAGTCTGTGAAGAACAAGTATGAGTGTGAGACTCAGGCAGCATGCCAACACTGGGAGGTCAGACACACTCACACACGCACACGTTTGTACTTCTATACTTGTATAGAAGTACAAACGTGATATAAATACACACACACACACACACTTAATTTTATAATGTGCAAGATAGTTCAAAGGAAGTGTTCAAAAAAAGATGTTGGCAAAGAAAAAAAAAGACGTGCGTTAATGTAACACATTGAGTCAGATGTACGCTTGTGTGTTAGATCTGATATTATCAGATCATCTCTATGTTGATTATCTCTATGTTTGTGTGTGTGTGTGCAGAGTGAGAAGCTGCTGCTGTTTGATACAGTGCAGAACGAACTGGAGGAGAAAATCAGAAGACTGGAGGAGGACAGACACAGCATAGATATTACATCAAGTAATATCTTATGTCATGAATGTGCAACTAAATACAATACAATACAAGCACTGTACATTGTATCTGTGTGTGTCTCTGTGTGTCTCTATCAGAGTTGTGGAATGATGAGGTATTAGGAAGGAAGAAGAGGAGAGATGCGCTAAGCCCAGATAAGAAGAGGAGACGACCTTCAGTGGTGTCTGATATCCTTTCACTGCTAATACCTCTGTTACTGTTCTCACTGATACCACTGAGTACTTTTACTGTTTCTATAAATATGTTTCTATAAAACACTGGTATCTAGATGTGTCTTAATTTATGTTTAAATTTGAATTCCTCTCTGCTTCCTGTGGCACTCTCCTTAACTCTGCTCACGCCCATATATTGTTTACATGCTGCCTGACTTAGACATCCTGGAGGACTGGACAGCTATCAGAAAGGTATCTAAATGCATCTTTGTCCCCTGCTGCAATCTGAGTGTGTGTAGGCATCTTTTAATAACCCCTGTATGTGTGTGTTGTCTTCCAGGCTGTGGCTACGCTGGGTCCCCACAGAGGGAAGGCTGACTCTGACAGCCCTGTGTTCCCATTCAGACCAGACAGAAACAGATCCATTCTCAACTGCTGAGAACCACACACACACACACACACACACACACACACACACACACACACACACACACACGTCCATACAAAACACACACATACAGCTACACATCAGGAAACACTCAAGGACCTCAAACACATGCACGATACATGCAGACATCTATATATGACATACAACGCATGAAAACATTCTTTCCAGAGTCCACTACACTTCTCAGCTAACAGCGACACCAGTCGGTAAGCTGCCTCTCATGCTGGCAAGCACACACAATAAGGACTTACGGGTTTGCATCCCTTTAAAGGACGAACAGGAACAAGACTACCATTATTTCCACTGACACATTACCAGTTCTTCCAGTCTGAATTGGGGTACTGATTTTTTTGTTTTTTTGTTTGCACCAGTCTTTGTTTCTGTGCACTCAGTGGACAGGTAAAAGAACGTTTACCTATTAACAGACAATTATAAGCAAATAAAGGGTTTAATTCCAAAATGACACACCATCTAAACCATTAAGGGAAAATGTTATGCCCAGAGATCAACCTTTTTAAAGGTCCAGTGTGTAGAACTTAGTGGCATCTAGTGGTGAAGATTGCAACCAGCTGGAAACCCGTCACCTCTCCCTCTCGGTTCAAACATGAAGGAGAAACTACACTGGCTGTGAAACATGAGAGGTCCTATGTAGAGCCAGTGTTTGGTTTGTCTCTTCTGGGCTGCTGTAGAAACAAAGTGGTTCAAAATGGCGGACTCCATGGAAGAGCCGCTCCCTCTGTAGATATTAAAGGTTCATTCTAAGCTAACATAAACATTACAATGATTATTTTTAGATATCTTTACACCGATGTAAGCATAGTTGTTATAATGATATTCCATTTTATGTCAATAGATACCTTTTAAATGTTGGACCTTTGGACACACAGAGGTTGGACACACTGACCTTTGCTGATTATTGCTGTAGCCGCTGAAACTCATTCCAGTATTACGTTACATTAGCATTACATTTCAGTCAATGTAATACATACATACATACATAGAAATTACTGTGTCCCAGATTTGTGCAAAATATTGAAGAATCACTGGACATGCATGTGGGTGACACAAGCAAGCTTTTTATTTAATTTTTATTTTATTTTATCATAATATCTTTTAAATAGAAGGCCAATACAAAGACAAAATGTCACCTGGTATCACAGTAAAATCAGTTTTCATTTGTACTACATCATTTCAGACAGCATTTGAGCTCAGAGGATTAGATCACAACGTCTTTAGTGTTAGTTAGTGTCACACTTTGGATTTTCAGTCCTTATTGACATTTTGAAGTGGATCAATCCACTTTGGTTGTTTCCGCAGACCACCTTCATTCAAGTTTTTAATCCTCCCAGAATCTAGTCTTTAGTGAGGGTGCTATTGTCTTGATACATTAAAGTAATCCGACAGTGTTCTCGAAACTGATTTTATTGGTTGTGTGTTCACATAATTAATATGAATGAGGGAAGTGACCTTATATATATTTTTTATGTGGATCCGTTTAAATGTCTTGCATGAAAATAACACTTGCTTTTTGTTTCGAATAGTTAGATGGTGATCACAAGACAGTTTGTACAGCATCCAGAACTCCACAGTGCCTACATTTGAAATTCAACTCTGTAAAATTTGTCTTTCTCTCTCTCTTTTTTTTTTTTTTTGCACATCTTTGAAATGAAGAGCAGTTTTCTTGTTTTTATTGGTGCATTTTGCCGTTTTAAAAGTTTAAGTTAAGTTTGCTGCTGTGATTGCGGTTGAGACAAACTCAGTGATAGCAGTAATTAAAATGCAAGAAGGAAAAAGAGGTTGTGCATGCATATGTGACCGAGAGAGACTTGGTCTTAGATTAACTTAGAAAGGCCAAATTCAGAGAGCTGGGTAGTGACATTTTAGGCTATAACTCACTCTTTTTAAACCACCAGTGGACTTCCTCATACCACCAACTCTGATAAGAAGGTAACAAAAACAGAGGGTATTTCAGTAGAGCTTACTCTACACCATATACAGTGTTTATGGGATACCTGGGCATGTTGAATCATTTTTTCCCCCTCACCAAACTTTTATAAAATCCTGCATTTTTCATGCATCATCAAGTAGAGTCAATTTACTCCCCTCTATATGTAACACTACATCACTGCGATTGCAACCAGTATCAATAATGCAATGAGTCATGCTAACCACATCAACAGAATTATTTTATAATAACCAAGGACCAAATAAAACATCAAGGTATCCCTTTAAAGTTGCAAATAAACAGGTATTACTGTTACATTGTCTTCTTACACATCTACCTCTTCTCTCGATGTGTCGCTCACTCTTCACATTTGCATTATTAGCCATGGACATGAAAATGCTTCCATCTTTATCACAATCCTGACAGGAGCTGAGTTTGTTGTTTCGGCGTATTCCTGGTTTTTATGGCAGATTTGCAGATTTTTTTTTATAGCCTACTGTGATGATGACTAATAGTACAAACAAGGAAAGAACTAAACCACGTCCTTCCAATCTTGAACCTTCCACCATTACAACCCAGTGTTTATAAAGGATGATGAACAAACTGCCATTTAATAATATTGATTTTATAAACAGAAGCTTTTGGAGATTAACGTGGTGACGTTAAATTCAAATCAATATTTTTTTGACCGTTTCTGTTAAATAATGTATCAGGTACATTTGTGTCTTTCTTGTTGATGATGTGGGTGGTTTATACAATTAAAAGTTGTTTTTATAAGTACTTTGTGGTGTCTGTTATCTGTATTTTTTAGCAGTGAAGATGCTGACAGCAAGGCTTAGCGAGCACATTGATGGTTTACATTACAGTCAAAGTACCGGCAGACCAGGGGGAGCATCCACATTTTAACCCCAGCTCTTTGCAAGGGATAACATCACTAATGACTATGAAATATTTAGTGGCTTTCTATAACAGTGTTTACAGAGTGCTTTACAGGGCCTAAAGACAACAAAAAAAAAAAAGGAAGTAGAGGAGAGGAAGCTGAACGCGAGAGTGTACAGTATATTTTATAAATACTAATAAATTTACTATTGATCACACTTCAGAGCATTTAGAAGAATGTACTGTGGATCATCTACATCTGCCTAACACAGCACTGACAACACGGTGCAGGGAGAGCGGGCCCATACCACTCTCTGTTGTAAAACTGAAATATTTAAGCGGTGACAGGTACCCTTTAGGGCAGTGTTTTTCAATCCTGGTCCTCGGGGACCCCTGCCCTGCATGTTTTAGATGTTTCCTCCTCCACCACACCTGATTCAAATGATCAGCTCGTCATCAAGCTCTGCAGTGGCCTGATAACAAGCCACTCGTTTGAATCAGGTGTGTTTGAGCAGGAAACATCTAAAACATGCAGGGCAGGGGTCCCCGAGGAGCAGGATTGAAAAACACTGCTTTAGTGCAACCTCAAATTCTACAAATTAATAAAGTCTTTAAGTTTAATCACCTTACTATTAATATTAATAAGACACTTTTAAGCAGGGTTTGTCAGCCTGGTCACAACCATAACTACCTCAACAGAAATATTTACATTTTATTTTAGTGGGTTTATGTTACACGGCCTGAAAATATCTCTTCATTTTGCTTCTTCGACCTTTCAGCAAGATGTAAAAACTACTAAATTAGTTTGGACAGTCGATTGTAAAACAGCTTGTTCTTCGTGTTTCCAACACAGGAGAGACAACTCATAAATCTCCAGAGACCAAACGCAAGTGGTTATTAGAAGCTGCTTTTCTTGAGGCCAGAGCCAAACGTAAGTTATTGTAACAAGATCAACAGGACAGTTTGCGTGTTGCTCTGGATTTAAAATAGCTTTCACCATGAAGGCAAAAGTCCACGGGAGAGCTTGTGAGATTCAGATAGGATTCACCAAGTCTAGACCACATCAGAGAATTGTAAAGCAGCATGTGTTTCATGTTTTCAATTCAGGGGAGAGTCTCAGTATGCTGATATCATGTGAATATAAGTGCATACTCTGCATGAGAAAACACACCGGATGTGTCTCATTTTACTAACTGCTCCTTGTCTAGAGGGCAAGCCCTGCAACTAGAGAGATCACACAAAGGGTTTAATAGATTTGTATCACAGAAGACTTTGATATAACAAGATCACAGCAGTGTAACTAGTAATATTAATGATAGCTCTGCTTTACTAGTGGGCCAGGATACAGAATACCAGGATCCTGGACCAGGTTTACCTAAGTAGAATGTTGTTTTCCTGCTTTGACATGCCAAATGTCCACTGTGAAAAATGTCTATTGTCACTGTATATCAAGGCAAATTTCATATTAAACTTATAGAATCTGCTAATTAGCCTAACCAAAATAAAAATGATATTATAAAACAAAATAGTATAAAGTAAGGTGATATTCTATATGCATATATATATAGATAGATGCATGAGTGTGGAAGCTGGATGGGAAAACATGTTTCTATTTCTTTCAGTGAGAAGTGACAGCTGAATATTTAATTTCACAGGGATGTTACATCTAAAATTAAACAACATTGTATAGGGTGTACATGTAATTTGCATATTCTCAGAATTTTCTGTTCACTTTTAATTTAAATGTGGAAAAATTTATAATGACACATCAGTTTGTCAGGAAGTTGGAGATCATTATAATGCATGTTGAATGTACATGATAACTAACCAAACACTCAATAATTTGCGCCTACAGCTCCATGCACAACAAATCAAACATTAATACGTGAGTAAAATATGGAGACATTGACAATTTGAGTCTTTTATTCATCTATTAATAATCACTTTTTACAAAATTCACATGGGTGTCATCTTTATGGCTTTCAAGGTAGCCTCTCTTCCAGTCAGTCCATTTTAATTCACCACACTGTGACTGCCAGAGATGACTCACAGCTAACGTCTACAAAACACAAGCAGCTAATAGAAGCCACTTTTTTTTTTTTCAAGCCCGGGTCATATGCAAGTCATTAAAACATCATCAAAAAGCATTGCTCTTTGAAATAATAGCTTTGTTGATAAAGGCAAAGTTCAACAAATCCCACAGGGAAGTCGGCTAATTCAGTTATGCACTTTTAAAGGTACAGTGTGTAAGATTTGGGGCCTGTATTTTCAGAATAAGGCAAACATGGAATATAATATTCATAACTATGTTTTGATGCATGTATAATCACCGGAAAATAAGAATCTTTTTATGTTTGTTAGTTAAAAATTATCCTTTTATATCTACAGTGGGAGAGGGTCCCCTTTCATGGAGGTTGCCATGTTGAAACACCTTACTTATAAAGTAGTCCAGAACAGACAAACTAAATACTGACTCTAAACAGGGTCCTTAAAGTGTTGTTTCTCCTTTACACTAGGAAGGTGAGGGTGATGTGAGGAGATTGCAATGCAGCGATTGGACCACTAAATGCAACTAAATTCTACACACTGGACCTTTAAGAAACCGTCTCGTTTGACCTCTGAGGAATATTTAGTTTAAGACCAACCCGGTTCAGTCCCAAACAAAATAAGACCTGATGTGATCTGAATTTAGCCTTGTGGAATCCAAGTCAACGACAACGCGGATGCTAAGTTTTCTAAAGTTATGGTGACAATGGCATGAGTGTTGGTATGACAAAATATATTGTATTAATCCTAAAATGATGCATTTCTTCCCTGATAGTCCATGATCATTTAGATTTCTTTCTGTGCCAATGTGATGCGATGATGCCATACGTAAAACACTCCTTACTCTGCCGCATGTCACACATATAGCCTTTCTACATGCACACATTTCAACCTAAGTGCCATTAAAAACCTTTCTGGCATTGTCAAGCAAACACGCAACTGTTTCTGGTTCATGCGGCAACATCCTCCACACACTGACGATACAGATTAAGCTGCCTAAACCAGGGGTGTTCAACCTTTTTCAGCCCAAGGACCCCTTGGACAAGAGACAAACAGAGCAGGGACCCTCACATGTAATTCATATTTTAAAATGTGCCACATTTTAAGCCTGGCCTATAATAACATTTATATTTACATGATCTAACTTTTATTTCATCTTATTAACCTATTTATATGCTATTAGCCTATATGTGATTGATAAAAAAAGTTATAAGTCAGAATTACTGTTGGTTATTAAATACCAAGAGCTGTGCGCCTTTGGACATGTCCACTGATTCGTCCAATTGGAGTGCTAATGTCTCCACTGTTTGTAGTTTCCTCATTATCTGCACCCTCATATTCACCATTATTTTGGTGAAAATTGTCAATTATTATGACAAAAATTGGCGGACCCCCTGCAGTACCTCTGCGGACCCCCTAGGGGTCACGGACGCCTGGTTGAAGACCCCTGGCCTAAACAACAGAACCCGTGACTCCACAACAACAGGACCTACTTCACAGGGAACGTAGCTGAATGACGATGGGGCAGAGTGAGAGTAAGACAGAAAGAAAAAAAGTTACAGAGCAGAAGAGAGAGAGGTGAAAGACTGTGCAGAGGCATATAGACTGCAACAAAGTGGGCTAATGAAGGCTGATGGCTCCCCCACTTCTCATTAAATACATCCTACTGGTTAGTAAGTAGGTGTAGAAAATATAAGGATGTAAAACAACAAGCTGCCCAACCATCCATCTACGTCAAACATCTCACAGCTCGAGATAAATCAGGCTCAAATGGCGTCTTCAGGCGAGGGTGTGTGCTCCTCGGGCGACTGGCTGTGTGGTGGGGAGGGGAGGGACTGCTGCTGAGGAGGAGGGAGAGAACCCATGGGAGGAGGTGGAAGGCCGTCGTGCATAGGGGGCCGCATGGGGGGAGCGTGGTGAGAATGAGGAGCAGGAGGAAGAGGAGGTCCACCGGGAGGGAAACGAGGAGGGAACATCATCCCTGGGGGTGGAGGGGCCCACACTGGAGATGGAAAGAGAGCGTTGGGTTAATTCAGATGTCCTATAAAGATTATATGTTTCTAAAGAGTTGTGAAGATAATACTGCTTACTAGGCATTATGGGAGGGCCACCGGGTCCCCTGGGAGGGTAGAAATCAGGAGGTGGTGGTCCATAAGGGGCTCTACGAGGAAAGGGACCGTCCATGGGGCCCATCAGGGGTCCAGGAGGTGGTGCGCCCCCCATCCTTGGATCAGCTTCAGGGGGAGTCCTTCGATCACCAGGACCAGACTGGTGACACACAAAGAAGTTAAATATTACAGAGGCTGGACCGCAGATCCAAACACACACATGATGCTCACACAAATACATCTCCTACCTCTCTGTGTTCCTGTTCACCAGACAAAAGGCTGTTTTCTCTGTATGGGCCATCTGCATGAACGAATAGAGGAAATGAACAATCATGAAGTAGATGGTTCACGTATGTTTCATTGTTTTGAGAGCGCATGTCAAAATATTCGCAAAAATTTGCATCAGATGTCAACACAATGAAGGGGTGACAAGCAGCTCGACAGATTACACTGACTCACCTGCCATGTCTGCAGGGTGAGGGGGTCCCGGAGGGAGACCCCTTGGATGGAGAGGACCTGGTGGGAGGGAGCCAGGAGGAGGCAAAAGACCCAGAGCTCCTGGAGGAGGTAGAGGTCTCCTGTACATTGGACCTCCTGGTTCTGGGAACATATACCCTAAGTGGAAGACACACAGTGAGAGATGTGTGAAGGTATATCAATATTATATCAACAGCTCTGTAAATAAGTGAAATAAAGCTTTAACCTGTAGTGTCGTGTTGATATTTTTGGAAGTGTGTCTGCGGTTTGGCTTAAAATAAATGAAACATTTTGTTGAATATTATTGTTTTTACCTTTAACAATAAGTTGTAGAAACTGTTTTCAGGTGGACTTTCCCTCTCGCGTGATAAATGTTCTGATACAACCGCAGTTTCAGGTGTCAAAACTCAAAATGCATTAAACACAATACACATGCGCTGTCGACATGCATTTAACATGCACATGCACACTATACGACTTGAACAGGTGCAACTAATAACCTTGACGATGGCTGTCCAGGACCTGGTACTGTGCATGCTGCTGTCATAGCGACTGAGCCAGCCATAATTAAAGTTATAAGCTACACCTGTGTAGTGATGACGTCATCGTTGTATGCTATCCAGGCTTTTTTTTTTTCTTTTTTTTAAACACATGTATAAATAATGTAATAATGACCATAATGTATGGTTGATGACACAGCAGAAATGAAGCAGTGTCATGTCTAAATATGCCCCATGAAAGTGAGGATAAATGTTCCTTGCTGTACTCTGAAGGCTGATTCTCACTTTGATATGCAAGAGCAGGAACCAGCCTCACAAGGCAGTGTTATTATAAATAGTTTTTATTTTGGTCACCTTGAGTGGACAACACTGGAACAAAGCTCCTTTAAAACAGCTGTTTAAAATCATAAAAGCAAGGAAAAGAAGGTGGTGAAATAATTATGACAGTTTTAACTCTTGAACGATGAGCTAGATCTGAATCCTCTGTATGTTCAGGGGAAGGTCAGGGCAACACTGTGTAGGCCAGACTGGTGGCGCTCACACAGCCTGACCTACTCAATGTTACAGATTCTCGCTGTCTTTCTCTTTGTCTCTCTCGCATACACACACTCACACACCTGGAGGTCCTAGGGGCCCGGGCGGTCCTGGTGGGGGTCCCCTGCGATCTCTCTCCCATGTCGGGGAGATTGAGCCACTGTCTGAATGAGGACCTCCACTCCGCTCCATCTCTCCTTGGCCACCTGGAGGCTCCACTGGACCACGGGGCACTGTGGAGGAAAATGCCCGGAGGAAAGAGACAGTAGGAGGGAAAGAAGAGATGATTGAAGAGTGGGAGAGGGCGAGAGAGAGGAGAAAAGGGAGACAAAGAGGGGAACGAGCAGAACCAATCGGCCAAAGACAAAATATCAGACAATTAGACCTGAATGAGTGTGCATGTAAGAGAGAGACAGAAAGAAGGTGTTTCTTTCCAGAGCACCAACAGCATGCCAGCATACGGACCATGCTACTACACATCACGTCATCTTTAAGCATCTACAGTTGATCATGCTACAGGCAGCTGGTCATCTCCAACATGCTGCAAGTGTTCATTGTAATGGCTTTGTGAGACTGACTTTGCACATGTAGTATATGTAATTTCAATCAACAAAACCCTGTGATACAGAAACTGTACTCGCAGTTACATCACTAGGAGATATTTAGAGAATGTCCTCAAAGTATATGAATAAAAATTAAGAAAACTATATTTATGTTTATAGTATTTGTGCGTCTATATTTGTGTATTGTGACTTTCTGTGTGTGTGTACCTCTAGGAGACAGTCTAGCAGGTGGTCCGTCCATTAATGTGGGAGGCGACAGAAACGCTCTGGTTTCAGACGCAGGTCGACCCAGAGGAGATGGACCGTATGGTGACCTTTCAGCTGGAGGTGAAGGACAGTTTGGTGAGTGCAAAGTTGAGGTAATCTGTGGCCTTTCACACCTCCAGGCTATTAGCCACAGGGTGTAATGTAAGCTCAATAATGCATGTTTGCTCTATGTGTGTGTGTGCTTACCTCTGAATGGCAGTGGTCTAGCCAGGCTGTCCAAGGCGTAGGGATCTTTGTCGAGGGCGTCTAGTTTGAACTGCGTGTCTGTCAGCCTGTAAACAAACACACCTAAAGTCAACAAATGACAAACATTGTGTATTGTGTGTATTGTGTATAAATATGAAATTAGAAAACATTTCTATAGACTTCAGATTACAGCATATTTTTTGAAATTGTGCCACAGTTCATGAGCTTCATGAGCCAACTTCTTTTCCTCCTCTTAACTGCACATTAATTAGAGTTCAGTTACTGTTTGCTTACTTCTGTCTGAAGAGGGCGTTCTCTCTCCTGATGTCTGCTAACTCTCTCTCTGCTGCTCGAGCTGCCAGCTGGAAAATTAAGCCGAGATCAGTAACATAACATGACATACTATAAGTACAGCCATCAGTGGTTAAATCACAGCCACAAACACCAACAGACTTAAATTTGGTTTGAAAAAAACATAGCAATCTCAATATTTTGTTATTTTTTTTATTTAAGTGGTTTGAGGTAAGGTTTACCAACCCAGTTATTGTGAGCCTTCTTCTCGTGTGCTGATATTTGAGTCTGGTAAGATTGTTTGGTTTTCTCCAGCTCTTCCTCCATCTCCTCTGCTCGTTGTCTGAAGAAAAAATAACATACAGGTGAGACTCGCACGGGAGGCTCACAACTGTCACACGTGTTTGGTGTCGCTTTGAGAATGCAGCTACCTGTAGTTGCTGAGTTCTTCCATAGCCATTGCAATGTTTTTGTCTGCTTTATTCAACTTCTCTTCCTTCTGCAGACGCTCCTTCTCCTCCACTGTCAACATCCTGCGAACACATATGTTTATCAATCAAGCTGGAATTTGCACTTACAACTTCTCCGCACATTAATCTGTGCGCCTGTACCTGTGCAGCTTGAGCTCATTCTCCTGGTACATTTCTGTCATAATGTGGAGTTTCTGTTGTAATCTTTGGACCTGGACACATGAATAAGCAGATGAGCAAATGGAAGTGGAACAACAATATCATTAAAAAAACAAAATCACACTAATACGAAGTTGAGGTCAGCTACCTGATCTGAGTAGTGCTCAGCGTCTGACTGCAGGGATAATTTCTCACTCTCCAGCTCCTTAATGCTCTCTAGAGGGAAAAACAAAGTGACACACACACACACAACAAACATTACATCCATGTCTAGTCTCTAAACTGATATAACTGATTTGTAACCTGTTAGAATTAAGTTGTTTATGTCTCACTATTGTTAATTATATCCCTAGGCTTTGTCTGACTGGTTTGTTCTGTATCAGACACCTTAATGACAACCATGGTAAAAATAGCACTCCAGTGTACAGTCGACTCACCATGCAAGTCTTCTTTAGCTTTGATTTCATCATTCAGTTTGGCAAATGCTCTGTCCTTGTCTTCATCTACCGATTTGAGGTCTGCATTCAGCTGCACACAAATACAAATAACATATTAGTGACTGATCAGAGATGTTTGAGTCTGGTCTAGAACACTGTTGTGATCTAAGCATTAGGCTGGATCAACTGCACGAGTAACATTGTGACAGAAATACCTTAGCAGCATAGATAAGTTTCTGGACTTTCTGGAGATGGCCTTGTGGGTCTCCTCCTCCATTCTCCTCTCTTCTCCCTGCTGTCCCATTAGATGTCTCTCCTCCTTCCTCACCTTCCTCTTCCTCCAGATCTGAATCCCAAGCTTTCATCCTCAGCAGCCGATCTGTCAAGGACTGGAAGCACACAAATATTTGGTATCAAACTCATTTCATGTCTCCTTGTTTGAGATAATGTCTATTATTTGATTCCCTGTTTTTATTAGAAAATTCAAGGTATATTAAACTAGCTACAATATACTAAAATGAATACCATTATACGTTCATCCTTATTGGCCACATCCTGTAACATCTTGCTGTGGGCGACCTCACACCTGCTCATCTCTGCCTCCAACTCACTCACTCTTTCCGCCCATCCCTCCACCTGCTGTCTCAACTGCAGAGAGAAAGACACATGTGGAGAGATGAAATGATGGCGAACAACAGGGAGTAGAAAGGGGAGGGATAAAGGTACAAAATATGCCAACAACAGATTAGACAGTTCTGTGTTCATGATAAGGTTGTCACGATACCTGAGTTTTTAACTTCCATATGACTTGTATTTAAAAAAAACAATATTCGATTCCATAACAAAAACAAAGAAAAAAATCTGCATAAAAAATAGGAACAACCTGCACACACTGCTGGTACAGAAAAAGTCATTGAACACATACTGTGTACCAGTGCGTACAGCATCCTACCTGAGCATTGCTCTCCTGAAGCAGTGTGTTCTCCTCTCCAGACGTTTCCAGATTCCTCTGCAGTCTGTCGCTGTTCATACTGTACACTTTCAGAGTGGTTTGTGCCTAGAGAGAGACAGGCAGCGGTAAGTCACATGAAACACAGGAGGGACAGAGCAAAGGAGAAAAACACAAAGCAGCAAAGAAGAGAAGACGACATGTTGGACAATGGAGGACTGTACCTGCTCGTCCTGTGACTGGAGGTCTTTGGCTTCTTCTTCATACCTCTGCATGCTCTCTTCGAGCACTGCTATCTGGAAGGATAACCAAAAAAATCCACTCTATTAACATCACACTACTGCAATGGAGTCTTGGTCCTATTCAAATGTGAATCTTGAAGAATAATTGTAGATGTTACAGTTATCCTGACTTTGACAGTTTGGTATTGTTGATATTACAGTCTGTCCTCCTACCCTCCTTTCTTGCTCTGTCCTATGTTCTCTCTGTTGGTCCAGTTGATCCTTTAGTTGGTCCAGGTCGCTCTCCAGCTCCCTTTTAGCATGTTCCAACTGTCTGGCTTTGCCCTGGATTGAGCAGAAAAACAAGATGTGTTCAGAAAACTGCATCAAGTGAGAGCAAAAGAATGCGTGCTGAGTGGTAATCGCAGTGCCAAAACGAGATCAATCATGATTAAAAATTTGGCAACGTGGAAAGGCTCACACGTAGTGATGAACCTACAGAGAATTATCATCTGAATCTGCAGCTCCACTCAGATTTTAGAGTTTAAACTCATTGTTTAGCTTTCCGGCTCGAAGGCAGCTATCAGTGAAAAAGTCCTACCCACCGCAGACTACCTGCTCTGCACCAAGCAGACAGACACAGTTAGCAATAAGCTGGTGAACAAAGCCAGATATTTCCTTCAAGAATTTGTAGAGATCAAATGCAGAGTTCAATGTGTAAATAAGCACCTGATTGATAACAAGTTTGCCAGATCAACATAAAAGATGATGATGCCTCAGTGTTGTGTCTTGTTTATTTCTCTATTTAGTCCAATGACTGACAGTTACATCTTTTGAACACCAACTGACACCAACTTAGCAAAACACTATGCAGAAGTCTGTATTTCAGCGATGTGGTTTTAGTTTCCAAACAGTTAGATATTTCATAATCTCTTATAAATTCTTTTTTCTCTGCCTTACCTCTAGATGTTCTGTTTTTTGAGTTTGTGCCAACACACCACTGTCCCTTAGTGAGTCCTCCAGTTCATCATGCTGCGAATGACACACAAAAAGGAAAGTATATTTAACAATTACATTTAAACTTTACAGTTGCTTTGTCATTAGAGTGTTTCTGCTTTTTGATCACACCTCGGCCAACATGCAGAAGACTTTAGAGGGGAGTCAAAACATATGAATTTAGTCTCAGTTGTGTGTCAGACATGCTTTGCATGTAGTCAGTAGTCAGTCAGCATTGGGACCTGTACCAACCTCTTGTTGACATTCGCTGAGAGTCTCAAGGACTTTACACTTTTCATCCAGCAATTGTGCAACCTGCTCAGCCATCCACCACTCTTTACCTGAGAACAGGGAATACGAAGCTTAAAACACATTCAAAATATTTTTCTATGGTTCCTAAAATGTTTCTGTAATGCATTGATATACAGTGTGCGAGAGGAGAAGTTAAATTGGCAATGATCAGATATTAATATAATATTTTAAATTCTGTCAAGTCATAAAATATATGATATGAACGAATAAATACTGAGAACTTACTTCGATACATTCTGCTTTTGACCTGTGAAGAAATAAGAAGAAAACAGCAGTGAACAAGTAGTCACTAAAGAGATGAATCGGTTGATAAAAGGGCAGAGGGTGGTCTGCAAATCCATACAGTGTAATCACACAAAATCTTTGTGTTGTTCATGCATATATACTCACAGAGCTATAACATCTACAGGTGAACAAAAGCATTGTCATCAGCCCCACCAGGCTGGTGAAGATGACTGGTTCCCATGGCACCCCGTACAGGTCTGGCCCGGGTCTTATGTCATCAGGCAGTGACGATACAACCTGAACGAAGAAGAAGAAGAGAGATTTTAATGAACATCTTTAATCAGAGATGGGCGATCCTTGTAAATCTGGGAACAACATTTGGTCCGCTCTATTTAACTCAGTGGATTATACACAAATGAATGCTCATTGTGGACATAAGGCTCATCTCTACTACTCCTTCTAACTGTTGCTTCAGTAGGTCAGGTTGTGCTTTTATAGGTCAAAAATGAACTATTTCATCATTGAATAGCTGTAATTGACCACTAAATGTATCAAACATATGTAAGCAGTGACTACTCAGCTGTTACTTTGAAGGGAGGATAGTAAAGAGGAGTAGTATATTTATCTGCTGCATGAGGAATTAGTAAACACCTGCCATATTTAGGTTATAAGATTAGAAACAACAGGAAAGCACCTGATCAGACACACCAACGTTACTATCAATTAGCCAGTTAACAAGCTAACTCCGTAAAGATGTACAAACACGCATTAAAAGGCAACATAAAATCTTAATGTAGTCTTGACAGCTGGTTAACGGCACCGACAGGGGACACGTAGAGTCAAGCATGAGCTGTAAAAACCAAAAAGATGTGCTCAGAAGTAACACGGAGGTGTTTTTGACTGCTCGACAATCTGCTACGTTACGTCTGTCATCTGTGAATGCTAGTAGGGAAATGCTAACGAAACCTGCCACATAACGTACATCCTTCACTTTCTCCACGGCGATACTGTAGTAAGCCTCCGCCGTCGCCTGGAAGTCGACCGCTTTGCCGGTCAACTGGTCGCTTGTCGTAGGCTCCGCCATTTCAGACTTGTTTCATCTGGGTGTTATTTTAGTGGTTTCTTCCATTTAAACTCACATTAGGAGAGAAAACTGAAGCCGGGCTAGCGGCGAGCTCACATCCTATTCACAACATCGACGCTTCGGAGCGGACCACGTCGCGCTGGACGTCGTAGGAGGGGGAGCGGTGTTGGATTGTCTCTACAAACTGTTTCTAAAGGTCCAACTTGACTGTTATTACTTAGCAAGATTATTATAAGCCATTTATAGTAAATAGGAAGAATAAATAAATGAATATGCATTCATTTGAGTGCCCACGGAGCCGTATAGATAATACTAGCACCCCTACCCGCATGAATGGTACACTCCCAACGTCACCAATTGTAAAATGCCACACTGGCACATCGGAGGACTTTCAAAGTGACACCAACAGAAACAGGTGTCACTAAAATAAATGTCGTCTTTTATAATGCCGAACGACTAATTAAATAATTATTTTAAAGTTTACACAATAATATGTTAAATGCCATCTTTCTGGAGCACTGTACGACCATGTGACGTGTTGAGTTATGACCGCTGGCTAATGACAGGCTGGTCTAAGTAGGACACAGGTGAAGTCTTGACTCAGTCTGACATATAAATCAAATGTTTCAAAAGGTACTCACCAAACCGACCTGATTTTCGTCCATTTGAAACCAGAGAATCACCAGCCCTCTCAAAACATTTAAAACACTTTCTCTTAGAGCAGGTGGATTTCCAGCTGGCTTCAACGTGTGTAACAGAGCCACTGGCACTGAGGAATGTGAGTGATGTGGCCAAGCTAACTTTGACAGCTGAGACGCGGGCAAAGCTTAATGCCACAGGGATCAACACGTCGTACGTTCAGTGTCTTAAAGAAGCATACTCCACTGTGTATTTACACTTTAAGAACAGCTGTGTGGACCACTGAAGGTGTGTCAGAGGGTCCTTGAAGATGTACAAAGTTAACAAAAATTGCCATGGACACATAAGTTGCCGGACAAAACATGTTCAAACCTGATTTATCTCAGTCATCTTCTCACAGATGCAGAGAGAAAAAAAAAGTGATTTAACAATAGTATATAATGTGATTGAAATAATGTTTTCTGTACTATGAAACATCCCTCTCAAACACACAACGGTTATGTCTGTAATTTGCATTTAATGGCTGTTAGGATGAAAGCTGAAAGATGATGCAAGTTGAATAAAAAACAAAATGTGTTGTAGCTGTGTAGTTGGATGTCACATAGCAAACAAACTGGACTTATGGCTTGGATTCAAACCTGCTGACTTACCTGTACAGTCAGCCATATGAGGAGCTCCCTCACTGCGTGGACATGAGTGGATGAGTCTTCAGCGATCTGATGAACACAATCCAGGATTTGCTTCATCGCCCCTGGGATTAGAGTTGCAAACATAATGGAATTTAAAAAATAAGCTTTGTCACAATGATGTTGGTATATTATTATTAGAATGCAACCCAAAGTTTTCATTGTTTAGTGTATTAAGAGATTACAATGTAAATTATGTTATGAGCATGTGTTTCACAGGAATGAGGATGCAGCAGGTCGAGTAACGCTCCTTCTCTTATGTTCATCTTTTAATAATCTTTTAATCCGTCTTGATTAAGGCATACTTGAGTCATCCATACCTTCCAGTGTCTGTGGTGGTCCTGGCTGAACGTGAGGACTGGAATCGGGAGAGACTCTTTCTTCTTCACCTCTTTTTTCCTTCACTCCTCTTTTCTCATCCTTAGTTTTTCCCGTGCCCCCATCCAGCTGTCCGTCTTTCTCATCATCCACCCCCATCCTTTCATCTCTCGGCACGTTGTAATCCAAGCTTACAGAGGAGTCTCCCATCCTACTTGACTCTTCCTCTGTGTCCATTTCCTTATCTTTGCTGTGTGTTGAACAGGATTCACCGACACAGCTGCCCTCAGCTGTATTCAACAGGAAAACACATGCACTCTGATTGAGATCATTTCAAGTCAAACCCATACTAAAATTAAAAATGAAAAGAACTTAAAGTATCACTAATATCAGCCTTGATTCTGTGAGGCCATGCAGACAAAAATACCTTGGTGGTTTGGGTCTGATTTTCCTGTGTTGAAAGTCTCTCTCACTCTTGCCAACAGGATCTCCAGCTTCTGAAGTGCGATGAGCATCTTGGTCTTTTCTTTGTCCTCTTGTGGCACCTCTGTGAGCCTCATGCTAGGAGTGACCAGTGTTTCCATGTTATAATGCAGAAGTGTTTCTATATCCAGCAGTATAGATTTATCATTATCAGGGTCATCGGTCATGGTTCCGGAGTTTCCTAAAATATAATCCAAAAACTGCAGCTTGTGCCGCCCAAACAGCTCCATCAGAATAGTTGTCTCGTCGGCGTTCATGTAAGCAAGGAGGTTGTTGTAATGTCTGGAAAGGGTTTTTGTTTGGAGGGGGCTCTCTGTCTTTGGAGAAAGAGAACTGGGGTGAGATTGGGTCTGAGTCTGGGACGGTGATGATGCCTGCTGCTGCTGTTGTGATTGAGTGATGGGAGTGTCTGTGTGCAAATCTTGAACATGAACCTGAGTTGAATCAGTAGTCAGAGAGGCTTGTGTCTCGGGTGAGTCCAAACTAGGGGCAGATTGTGTAGATTCGGTGGCAGGTGTTGGGCTGAAATAGCTAAAGGCGTTTTTGAAAAGACCAAATGTTCCTCCACTTTCACTGTCTGCTATGCCTTTACTGTGACCATCAGACAGCAGCGAAGAACCAGTTGGATGCTGAGACACGTGTGGAAGAGCTTGTTCAGACATCACAGCCCTGAATTCAACTGTATCACCATGTATATCGGCTTCCTCCTTCACTCTCACGTCATGATGATTCACGTTTATCTCCCTCTCTTCCCTGTCAGTGACCTCCTCTGTGTCTGTCTTATGATCAGAGTGTATTTGCTCTGTTTTCCTCTCAGTGAAAATCCCGTTGCTGCTAGTTTTGCTGTCTTCAGGCTGAGTTTGATCTCCCTGATGGAGCACGGTGTCATCAGGAAAACCTGTGAAAATCAGTTGATCGTCTTTGTTCTCAGCCGTCTGTCCGAGTAAAAAGTGACCAGGAAGGGCGCTCTCATCTGAATACAGCTGATCATCGTCTGTGTGTTTGTTTTTTTCTGTCTGTACACTCAGATTCTTCTCACCTTGATCTTCTTTCCTCTCATCAGCCTCAGCATCATCAGCACTACCCTCATTTTTCTCCACGCCCTCAGCCTGCCTCACTCCAGTCCCATCTATTGATATCTTATCATTTCCAGCTATTGGATTTTGCTTTCTTGTCTCTATTTCTTCTTCTTCTTCTTCTTCTTCTACAGGGCTCAATCTATTCACAGTGTCGTTCACATCTTCACTGGCCTGAGGGCAAAACTCATTTGAACATTTCAGACTCTCTTCTCCTTCTTTGTCCCTCATCTCAGCCTTCACACTCTCCTCCTCTTTCGCTTCATCCTTCACCTCTTCCACCTCCTCCTGTTTTCTGTTTTCTTCCTCTCTCTTCTCTTCTTCCATCTGTGGGCTTTCGGTCTCTCTCTTTTCAGTCTGTGTGGATGTTTCGGAGGGCACACTTTTTAAGCTGTCCTCACCTGACTCTGACTCTGACTCCGGCCTGTCTTTCTGAGGGGGAGGTGAAGAGTGGAGGCTGTTTTCCATCTCTGCCTCAAAATAAGATGGTTGTACTTTTTCTTCTTCACCCTGTTTTTTCCCTTTTTCTTTCACTTCTTCTACTTCCTTTGACTCCTCCTTTATCCCCTCTTCCTTTAACTCTTCCACCTCCTCCTGTTTTTCCTCTTTTAACTCTTCTATCTGCTGCTGCTTTTCCTCTTCCTTTAGCTCCTCTACTTCCTCTGACTTCTCCTGTCTTGTTAGCTCCTCCATCTCATCCTTCTCCTGCTCTTCATTACCCTGTTTTTCCTCTTCTTGGCTGTCCTCTCCTTTCATCTCCTCCTCTTCCTGTTGCCTCTTCTGCATTAACTCCTCCAACACCCCCTCCTTTAACTCTTCTATCTCCTCCTGTGTCTTCTCCTCTTCCTTTAACTGCTCCACCTCATCCTGTTTCCCCTCTTCCTGTATCTCCTTCACTTCCTGCTGCTTCTCCTCTTCCTTCACCTCTTCTACCTCTTCCTGCTTTCTGTTTTCTTCCTCTCTCTTCTCTTCTTCCATCTGTGGGCTTTCGGTCTCTCTCTTTTCAGTCTGTGTGGATGTTTCGGAGAGCACACTTTTTAAGCTGTCCTCACCTGACTCTGACTCTGACTCCGACCTGTCTTTCTGAGGGGGAGGTGAAGAGTGGAGGCTGTTTTCCATCTCTGCCTCAAAATAAGATGGTTGTACTTGTTTTTCTTCACCCTGTTTTTTCCCTTTTTCTTTCACTTCTTCTACTTCCTTTGACTCCTCCTTTCTCCCCTCTTCCTTTAACTCTTCCACCTCCTCCTGTTTTTCCTCTTTTAACTCTTCTATCTGCTGCTGCTTCTCCTCTTCCTTTAACTCTTCCTGCTTCCCCCCCTCAGCTTCCTGCTCCTTTTCAAATGCATTTATCTCCTCCACCTCCTTTAACTCCTCCTGTTTCTCCTCTTCTGTTAACTCATGTGTCTTCCCCTGCTTCTCCTCTTTCGTTGACTCATCCACTTCCTCAGTCTCAGTTTCTTTAACAGTTCCCGTTAGCATGTGTGCATCACTATCACTTTGTTGTGTATGTGGAAACGCAGAGTCCTGATCTGCATCGTCTTCTGTGCTCTCACCAGTGGAAAATGTTCTTCGTTCCTCCTCTGAGCCATTTTCAGAAACTATTCCAATACTTCTATTAGTAGAAAGGGTTGATGCAAACTCCCGAGAGCTGCCTTCAACAGGGTGCCCCTCTCCCTGCTGTCCTAACTCACCGTGATGTGTCTTATCGAACATAGCCTGTGAATCTGAGTGATCAACACTGGCTTTTTCACTGTGAACAGTTAAAATGTCATCCTCATCGGAGACTCGTTCATTTCTCTCCTCAGCTGTTCCTGATGATAAGAAAGACTGAATCTCTTCCTTGCTGTCTTGGCTACCACCTCTGGCTTGACTTTGTTCTGTTGATTCATCACTATGAGTCTCCGCATTATCATGATCATCACTATGAGCACCAATGTCGACAGATGTATCTGTGGATTCCTCCGTGTTGTCAGTCTGATTTGGGATCTCGTCCCTTTCCTCAAACACATCCTTTGTTTTGTCCTCCGTGCCTACAGGTAGCACCGTGGAGTTCAGATTTAAATCCACAGAACTGAAGTCAGAAACTAAATTGATGTCAGATTGCATCAAAAACTCCTGATCAGTGTCGCTTACGTTTTTCATTTCATCTTCTCCTGGCTCTCTGTTGTTATCCTTGACCACATTTTGATGATCTTTACCCTCCATTTCTGCAGATCTTTCCCCATCTAGTACGTTTGTCTCTTTCTTGTTATCATTGAGCATTAAAGACATTTCACCCACAGCCTGGGACTTTTCATCTAACTTGGCCTGGGGAGAAATATCTTTTTGATCGACCTCGGATGAAGAATCTTCAAGTAAGACACTATCCATGCCACTGTCTGAGGTACCTATATCATTATTATTACTGTCAGGCTCTGTCCCTTTTAGAATTTCCTGCACCTGCCTTTCTGTTTGTAACTCTTCTGTCAGTGCAGGTTGTGATTGACTGGTATCCACATTCTCTAAGCCTGTTGGTTGTTCTAAGGGTTTTTCCTCACCTATCCCCTTAAAATCACTTCCTGCACCCTCATCGACTTCATTCTTGTCTTTCCCAAAGCCTAAAATGTTCCCGACACCAATATCAAACCAAGAATTAGACGCTGGCTGTTCTTCCTTCACTTGGATTGTATCCTCGGGCTCTCCTTCAGTTATTGTCTCACTCTCTGACTCCTGATTGGTCAGGCCAAACCCCAGGGTGTTTGACAGTCCATTTCCCAGCCACCTCAATGTCCCCATCTCTTCCTTTTCCTCTTCATGTAATTGGCTGCCTTCTAAGTCAAGAGACATCCTCCGACTCCTGAATTTCTCTGCTGGCTCTTGTTCTTTGTCATTTTCTATTTCTTCGTTTTGCTCTTTTTCTGCGGAACGATCTGTTTTTTTCTCTCCTCCAAAGCCAAGCCAACCAGTCATGGTTGATGTGAAAGAATCGTCTTCTTCCCCACTTTTCACAGCATCATCAGTTTCTCCTTCTCCTCCCAACCCTAGCCATCCTGTCACCGAAGAAGCGAAAGAAGCTTCGGCCTGTGTCTCTTTACTCTCTTCTTTTTTCACTCCTTCAGCCAAATCGCCAGGCTTTTCCTCTGTACCTAGACCTAACCATCCTGTCACTGAAGAACTGAGCCAAGGAGAGTGAGCAGACCCACCTTGTTCTTTGGGAGCCTCCTGTGCTTCCTCGTGAGTCCCGGCAACAGCAGCCTCATTGGCTTTTTTGCTTTCGTCCTCTTCTGATGATGTGCCATCAGCTTCCTGTTCTGTTGAAACATCTTCAGATGTTGAAGGACTTCCAGTATTTGTGTCATCACTGTGTGGGGTGGGTTGGGTGGTTTCTGACTCCTGGATTTGGATTTTCTCATCAACATTATCATCAGCATCATCACTGTCCAGATGACTGGAGTCAATGAGATAACCAAACGCATCCATACAGAAGAAATCAGAGTTCTGAATAAAGAGAAGAAATAAGTTCTCTTTAGTAATAAGACATTGATTTTGTACGGATTCAGTTCATATCACAGTATGCCCCTTTTGTTTTGTTCAAAGCCTCTAGTCTGAAGAGCTGAAATTAAAGCGTGTTTACCTGTGTTTCCACTACTTTCTCCATCGTTACATGAACCTCCTCCTCCTGCACTGCATCCTTTGGGAAATAACCAAACTGTTTGTCAATCTGAAAGAAAAAAGAAGCAGAGCAGCAATCACAGTTCTGTAAAGAACCAAAGGAAAAGGAGTACAAGAAGAAGAAGGAATCAAAGACAAAGATGGCAGGCTTTAATTGTGAGCTTAATTTCTCCATAGAACACAAAGATCTTGTATAAAAACTCTGCATTTGCTGTATATATGAGCTTATGCAAAGATATCTGCAAAACATCCACAATCGTCTGCAAAGCTCTGCTTGTACTGTAACTCAATTTTGTTGACTTCTATTTCTGTTATTTTCAAATCCTGACGTATTCTCTTAGCTTTGATCAGAGGCGTCACTAGGTTTTAAGGACAGGGGGGGCTTTGCCCCAAGGAGATGCACAGGATGTGAGCGAACGTAGCGCGCAAGCACAAAATTATATATATATGTATATGTGTGTGTGTGTGTGTATAACTTGGCTTTCTCCACTTTTTAATCATTACTCTCAAATAAAAGCTCAAGTTAAATAAGTCTTATATGGTGCACCTTGACTGAAATGTTTCATATTTCATATTCAAATTGAGTTTCATAAAATTCCAAGACTGTCTGACACAGCTGATGCTCCAGAAGGAAGTCACCCCAAAGATATGGTAAAGAGAGTGCACACTTCACTCTAGAAACAACCAGGACCTTCACAGTGCATTTCACACTAACTAGCTAGCTAAGTAGCAGCGTTCTCTTCCAGCTGGAATGTAACTTTTGACTGCAGAACCACAAAGGTAAGACGTGAAGACAGAGACTGTCTGCAGTGTGTAAGCCAGGTTTTTATTTGTCAAACATGGAGCATTTCATTAATTACATGGGACCTTCTGCTGTTAGCTGGGGGCTGGAGCTAACTAACTGTTACTACCAGCGGTGATGAATACTTACTTTCCTGAAAAACTTTCTTATATCCATTCTTCATCTATCTATTCATGTTCTTCTCCTAACGTATTCTACTCGGCTCTGCGTGCAATGGTAGAAGTACCACCGGCTGCAGGTACCGACGTGGACTGGATTTTCAGTAATGTGGGCGTTCTGAACGAGTGGAATGGATTGGATAACAACGCACCAAAGGGCCTCTCTCTACCGTACACTACGAAGTGAAGGGAAACTGACAGATTTATGATCACATTTAAGTCCTTAATGACAGGTTATATGATTATTTATATTGAATTTGTCGGCATTCTTTTTGTAAAAAAAAAAAAAAAAAAAAAAAAAAAAAAATTAATAAAACACCAAACTATTTAGGGGGGCTTAAGAATATTTTGTCTGAAGCCCCCCTAAAACAGGCCTAACGACGCCACTGGCTTTGATATCAGATTTAACTATAATCTTGTACTAATACTGTCAGTCTTCAGCAGAACTACTTTCTGTATATCCAACTCATTTAATAAGTTTCTTCAGATGTAAAGTCCTAAAATGCATTTTTGGATATCCAGGTGCACATTTCCTTTAGATACCACGGTAAAAAAAAGGTTGATTCACAGTGATTAATGATGATATCATGGTATGAATGAACTGGAGTGCTCTCACAGATGTTTATTTTTATCAGGTACAATGGTAACTTAACTCAATCAATCACTCCTGAGAATCTAAACTGTCTGTATTATAATCAAGACTAATCTCTTCAGCCTGAGGTGAGGAACTGTTTGAACTTGATGAGTTATTCACTTTACGCTGTTTTAAAGAGGAGAAGAGTGAGAGAGAAAGACAGAAATATCAGACATACGCTGCCTGCCCACAGGTCTTCCCTCTTTCCGGTCAGTTTGTGGTAAACAAAGATGGTGTCTCCTCGTTTGAAGCTCAGGAAACGGCAGTCTTTACCATGGTGATCCCTGATGGCCTGCACTCTGCTCATTATACCTTCATACAGAAATGACAAAGAGACACAGTAATAAAGTGATTAAATCTACAAATACAACAAATTATCATGAAGAAGACTTGATTTGATTGTATATTGTCACAAACTAGAATTATACATTAATAATTTAGGACTTACTTTCACACGCAGAATCACCGCAGATCTTGAAGTCAGACAATAATCCCAGATTTATATGAGGTAAAATCATAAAAACTATGCCTGTACCCCACAGGACTTTATGAGCGTGTGAAACAGCCATTCTTGTTGTTTTAACAGGAGTGTATCAAAATGAAATGTCCATAACGGGGGAAAAGGCTCCAGCCAGC
Organism: Sciaenops ocellatus; assembly: GCA_033000465.1. Classification (NCBI taxonomy): domain Eukaryota; kingdom Metazoa; phylum Chordata; class Actinopteri; family Sciaenidae; genus Sciaenops; species Sciaenops ocellatus. Next base: position 20,119,567 of record CP136878.1, on the reverse strand, counting down.
TGTACTGGCAAGTGGACATTGGCTCTAAGCTGTTGCTGTCATGAAGACTCAAAAGTAAATGAGAGAGCTGAGATAAGATATAACGCCAGCATGAGGATAATCATTAACATCCAAGCGCTGCTTGCAATAGACAATATTATCTGGTCACAGGTCAAAGGTTTTTATTTTATTTTAGAGTTTAACATTATAGGATGAACTTCATACACAAACAAACACAGAGACATATGAATGTAGTGGCATGTTAAAACATTTGGTGGACTTCACTCTTATCTAAAAAAACACAAACTGACAACACGAGTGGCGTTCATCACCATGGCAACCAGCGCACAAAGATTACGCCATCACTCCGCGTTCACACAAACAAGATGGCCGCCTAGTTTGAAAGTGTTTTCACCACCTGCGAAATAATATTCGTTGTTTCTGTCTCCAGAGGGATTTATCTGCTGCAAGTACAACTTGTAACCTCACAGGCTCTGACAGCAAATAGCTCACAACAGACACAAAATGAAGTCGGACGTGGAGGAGTTAATGCCGAGGCTGCTGCCCGTTGAGTTTGAAGCCAGTGCAGAGGACCTGGACCTGAATGGACCGCCGAGAAACCCCCGGGAATATCTCCGACAGGTCCAGTAGGTTCACCTAAAAACAAACAAACCCCCTCGCTCCTGTTCACAGCTGCACCGTACTGCACTCATGCTACCAGCGGAAGTGTTGTAAATATGGTGGCTAGTGATAGAAGAGAGCTCATCATCTGATAACTACAGCATGTGAAAGACAGAAGGTGGAATAGACCCTTTTCACAGCAGTAGGGTAAACACAGGTTTTATTAATGATACTCCTGTTCCATTCAGGTCAGACAGGGTCAGGGTTCTGTCGTGGTGCATGTTGGCTCTCTGCTGTAATAAATGGAACCTTAATTAGTATCATTAGTAACACCTGTGTTAACCTTACTATTTACTGGGGGAAAAGTGTATTATACTCTGGTAGTGACACAGTCAGTATCTTTCAAAGCACACCATAACTGTTACTTATCTTTTGTAACTGTTTGTAAGTAAGAGTTGAGGCAGTTTGTCACACACTTGAACGACGTGTTTCCTTTCCATCAGGTTGGAGGCGTCACTTTGTCCAGAGGTGGTGGTTGCTCAGATTGACCCCAAGAAACTGAAGAAGAAACAAACAGTTAATGCCTCTGTGAGTAAATGCACACTACGAGGCCTAACATTTCAAATGGAAGAAATGAACTGCATAAACACAGTGCAGTATTAACCTTAATGATCCCTTTGATGCCATTTGTACTGTTTGAATAATTCTATTTTATTAATAGTCAGGTTGCTCACAAAGTATTAAATGATGTACCAGGAACACATGAACGATATGTATGACGGGACTGTCTGATATCTTTGTCGTCTGTGTTTCAGGTGGCAGGTTGTCATGCTGCTCCAGTGGGTTTCTCACCCAGTCTCAGTTGGCAGCAGCAACAAGTCAGCAATTTCTCAGATGTCAGACAGGTAAAATAAACAACTTCCAAGTTTTCCTTTTTTACTTCAATCCAGGCAATCTTAAAAACTGGTTATGCATTAGTGTATTACAACTCTTCTCTTACTCTTCTTAAACTACAGCCTGAAATGATTCAAATTTTAGATGATTAAATAAAGAAAATTCTGGGAGGCTGAGTGTTGTTCTGTAAGGAAACACCAATTCTGGAGTGTGTTTATAACATAAACTGTTTTCACAATCAAACTGTTTTATTTTTTGCATTTTACTTCCAGAGCATCACAAAGAACAGGAAACACTGGAGCACCCAGACTCTGGATGACAATGTGCTGATGGTGAGGAGCTGGCGTGGTCGCAGAGTTCATTCAATAGTTAAAAAAAGTTGGAGGTTTCATAAAGATATACATACAAGACGAGAAGAAAACCAATTTAGAGGTTTTGCATTTGTAAATTCATATATTGTGTGTGTGTGTGTGTGTCCAACAGCCAAAGCTGACAGATGAGGAGGGCTGGAAGAGATTCTGTTTAGGAGAGACGGTCTATCTGGGAACTCCGTCCTGCCAAACAGATGCTGAACCAGCACTGGACTATAGCAAGGTTTTATGAATGTGTGTTTGTGTGATGGAGGGCGATAAAGACTCATTTATGGAACTATTATTATTTAACTGTCATTTAATGGTTCTTGTTTAAACAGAGTTTTTAATGGCCCTGGAACATTGTCATGTTTAACATATTTTAATCAGTGAAATTCAGCTAGTTTGAAAAACGGTATCTTCAAAGTAAAATGCTAGACTGTATTGTACAACAGTGTGAAATCTAAATAGTTGCTTCTTCTATCACCGCATGTGTGTGTGCTCAGGTGGGGTTCCCTCCCTTCCTAAGCATAGTCAGCAGACTGAACCAGGTAAAAGACCTCCTCCTTTAGACATTGAGTTCACACTCTGGACCAGTTCAACAGCCTGATTATTGTGTATGTTTTCTCGTCTCTCTTCAGTCCACAGTGCTGATGGTGCTGGAGGTTCTGATCTGTTGGTTTGAGGACAACAAGTTTGTCCCTCAGTTGGTGAGTTTATTTTATTCACTCCACATTTATCAGGTGTTTACCCACTCTTTACACGTCCAATGCTACAGTCACATCACAGTGTTATTGTGTCTCCTGACTGCTCAATGTAGAGAAGCAGATATAGTTTAATTTTGTGACTTCCCATGTTTGATATGAGAGGTGATGATTCACTCAAATTCTGTTTGTACTGAATCATTTTCACTTTGTTTGTTTGTTACAGGGTTGCTGGTTGTATTCTTTGTTGGCCTGCCTGGAGAAGCCTCTTCTGCCTGAAGCCCACTCCAACATCAGACAGCTGGCCAGGAGATGTGCTCAGCTCCGGAGCACACTGGTAGGATTCACTTTGTACCACTGTCCTCTAGCCCACTAGTTCCTAAGTTTGGGGTCCCGATCCCCACTAGAGGTCGCTGAATTTTCAGGTCTTTTTGGATTTTAAGGACTGTTTAAAAAAAAAAAAAAAAGAGGGCTTATATCTCAGAATTTCATTCATTTTGCATCATTTACTCTGTATTGTGTTGGCACTAGACTTCACACTCTAATGTATCCTGTCATGGTAGCTTACACAGCTCATGCATGAGATGCCATAAACTCCATTTCTGTAGAAAGACAGGGCTGTATTTAAATGTGAACTATGTTCTTATTTCTTCGTCAGATCATTTGACAACATCTGTAGGCTGTTGTGCTTTTATGATTCCACAGGAGAGTCAGGATGATGAGCAGCTGCCTGCCCTCAACCTGCTCATCTGTCTTGTTGCCAGGTATTTGCCACAGAGTTCAAACAGCTCATATTGGTCAGGTCACATGATGCTTTATATATCAGGGCTGTATGTTTGCAATTCTGCTCATTTCCTGTCATCTGTCCTGCAGATACTTTGAGCAGAATGATCTGGCAGACCAGCCAGAGTGAACTGTTGCAACCGATATCAACAAGGCGCTGAGGGGGGATATGTTGTAACCCTCCTTATTGACAGCAATCAGAGAGCGCGCTCTACAGTCAACAAGAAACTTATTGAAGATGGAGGCTCCTTGGCAGCCAGGTAAAATCAGAGGAGAGAAATTTTCCAACAATGCACACAACCATGTCAGAGGCTCTGGTAGTTCTGCATGTCATGATCAACGTTGAAGACAGAGCTGAAAGGACTGGATCATACACTCACAACCAAGTAGCTAAGTTTGGTGACTTTAATGGACCTCTGCTGATACCTCTGAATGAAGCCAAAGCAGTACCATGCTGAAAAGTGCAACTTTTCCTTTGCGTTTTGTCCTTATGTTTATAGTTGTGTTGAAGGTTATTTGTTTAATAAACTTATCATTTATAAAATGACTACTTGTGTTATTGGTCAGCGGTTGTTTAAAAACCAACAAATACCCCAAATATAGTTGCCAACATTAATACTGTGGCTCTTCAGCTATGTCAAATATCTGCACACAGGATATTTAATTGACATTAATGATCACCTTACTTTTTTCTATCTCAAGCAGCTCGGTGTCCACTTGTTTCAGGGTAATGACCCATCAAACATGGTAAGGCTGTCAAGAACCAGCCACACCTGATGATCAGCCACTAGTGTGTAGATTAGACTGCCTCAACTGGCGACGAATAAACATTTACTGCAATTGTGCTTGATAATTTCAATAGAGATGGAGACACCTTCAGAATTAGACATCTTAATCCAACTATTTTGATGAACTTAGTCTTGATATGCAGATTTTAAAGGATACAGCATATACTGGAGCTAAAGTGACTAATTCGACAGAATGTCGATCATCTTGATAATTGTCAGTTGATAACATTCCAGCTTTCCAAGAAAGATTTTTGTAAAATAGAGTGAATTAAACTGAGATTTCTGTGACTTTTTCAGACAAAGACGTTTGAACGTCACCTTTGACTGATGGAAAATTCTGTATTCTTGCATTTTAAAACCAAAAGATTAATAGCAAATCAAATCATTAATCCAATTAGTTGAAGTCAGTTGGAGCCTCTAGGAAAAGAAAAAAAAAATACACCACACACATTTACACTAATACCTCACCTTTAATTTGAAGCAGTTTGTATCAGTTGGTACAAAAGAAAAAAAAAACATTTTCAAAAAACAGAATTTGAACAAATCACACATGTACCCACATGATGAATCAAATGGTGGAAATACTTGAGGATCAACAGTGTTGTCACATCAATTTGAAAACAACTACTGTACATTAATGGTTACTGCTACCATAACCAACCAAACCCCCACAGCCTATGGCATTACCATTAGTTTGAATAACGGTCAACAAAAACATTCAACACCATTTCATAGTGCCGCAAAAACCTTTCTAAAACCCAAACGTGAGGCCGAAGATGAACCATTTGGATTTAAAATGACGGGACTAAAATGAGGTCTCAAACCTGTTTAGTAAGATGTCCGATCAGAGACAGGAGTGAGGGAGTCGCCCTGCCAAATACTGTGACTGAAGTCCAGTTAACATTTCTTTTGCCAAGTAAAGGGGAAACGATGGGAGGAAAATTACAAGCAGTCGTCCACTGTTTCATTTCAGATTAGACATCGATTTATAAACCCCTACACCGAGGAAAAAAATCGTCCTATGTTAAAATATCAATGGGTTTTTTTTTGTAGCGTTTCAAGAAAAAAAAAATGCTAGTTTAAAAACTTTTTCCACATGTGTCAAAGTAAATAGTTTAGTTTATTTTCCCCTCTGTTTTCCTGCATTTACCATGAATAAGAACCAGATTAACGCCTCTTGTCCTTCCTGTCTCTATCTTTATGCTCCCTATCGCTCCGGGACGACCTGCCCCTCCCTTCCTCGCTCCTCCTCTTCCTCCTTTCCTTCGATCCCTTCGAGTCCCTCCCACCTCCGCTACTCCCTCCTCTCTTGCGGTGACTTCTCTCCTCTCCTTTCTTCCTGCCCCTGTCTGACGGCCTCCTCTTGCGCTTGCCGTCGTCTCGGCTGCGACTTCGGCTGCTGCTGTTGGATGACGAGGAGGAAGAGGATGACGACGACGAGGAGGAGCGGCTGGATCCGGAGGAAGAGGACGAACTTCCGCTGGAGGAGGAGCCGGAGGAGGAAGAGGAGGAGCTGTTGCTGTGGCTGCGGCCTTTTTTCGACTCCTTGTCTTTCTTCCTCCCTCTACCGCCGTTCTCTTCCTCCTTAGAGGGTGCAGGGGTAATGCTGGGGGCCTCCTGAGTGTCGGGCAGTTTTTGGGGTGCATCGCCCGCTGGTTTGCCTTCCACAGCTGGGTTCTCCACTGCTGAGGCCTGGGCCCCAAGGCCAGGGATGAGGACATCCTGCCCAGGCACTGTGGGGGCTTTTTGAGACCCAGGGATCATCTCCAACCCCAGAGCCCCGGAGGACTTAACTGCTGGTTCCCCTGCGGCGAGGCTGAGCTCGGGCAGGTGACTGGTGTTTGGTGCTTCTTGGCTGGTTACGGTTGCTTCGGAGGTCTGGCCGTCCTGCGTCTTTTCGTTTTTGAGGTCTGTGGGCGCCTGTTCACTCCCTGTTTCTCCCTCCTCTCCCTTACTCCTGTCCTTCTGCTCTGACCCACCCCCCACTTCCATCTCCATCTCCTCTGACCCTGGACTGGCCTCCTTCTCTCCCTTCTCCACCCTGTCCTCTCTGTCTTTTACCCCCTCCTCTCCTGCCTTCTTTGCCTTGCTCCCCTCCTCACTCAGCTCCATCCCCTCCTCCTCTTCCTCCACGACCTTCTTCGACACTTCCTTCTCCCCTTCCTCCCTCTCCTCCCCCTTGTCTTTCTCTACCACCTTTCTATCCCCCTCCTTTTCCCTCTCCTCCTCCTCCTTGTCATCTTCCTCCTCCTCTTCCTCCATCTCTACATCCCCCTTGTTACCTGTCACCTTGACTACCTGACCTGCGGGCTTACCCTCCGCCGGGTGGTCCATCCCCGTTGCTGTCATGTTGCCGTCCTGGTCGCGGTTTGGTTGTCGCCGGGGGCGGGACTCCATCTTGCTGAGGTGTTCGGCAAAAGCCTCACACCTCTCCTCAAACACAGCTGTTCAGAGAACAAAACCAAACATCCACAGAGGTTACAGACTGATTAACACACCAACTGGTTTTCTCTGGGTAACACAAAGAATAAAGGAAACCTTTCAAAAGTACAAGTAAGTTCTCGTGGACCCTACTCACCATTTAGTTTCTTTGTGGAGTCGTCGAGGAGTTTCTGTGTGGCGGAGCACATTTTTCCAGGCAAATAGAAGATATGAGGCTTGGTCTTGGTGCGAATGTATTTCACCAGACGATTATTGTGGCTGGTCCACTCCTCTTGCTATCAATGGAAGAAAGCGAAAGTTAAAGGACATTCTAGCAAAGTACAAACCCTCTCAGGGTATAGATATTCCAGTCCAACCCTTTTATTTTCAGTTTTCAATGTCTCTTTGTTCTACTCTGGTTTTAAGAAACATTTTCTTACCAGCTGAGCTAATTCCACTTTCTGTTCCAGCAGTCTCAGCTCAGTCTGTTTGGCTCTCCTCTCTTCAAACAGCTCCCTCTTTTCAGTCTCCACCTTCTTCCTCTCAGCCTCAGCCTGAACCTCGAGCTTCTGCTCGATCTCTGTACGTCGCTTTTGCTGTGAGGGCAGAAGCAGGAGATAGAGTCTTTTTTAGTGCACAAGCATCAAAATACAGTAGCAATACTGTGTGCCAGCTGTCGAGTCTTTTTGTGAACTTAATGGCCCTCCTCAATGGCAGTCAGCTCCACAGTTCATTGGTAAATTGAACAGATTTTCTCACCTTCTCTGTAGAGACGTTTGACTCCTGTTTGAACTTTTGCAGAGTCCCCATCAGCAGGCCAAACATACGCCGATTCCTGACAGAAAACAAACCCGTCGTCACACAGTTGTACGATGATTGATGTGGGCCCTTAGCTTCAGATTTCTCTTGGCATTTTCACAAACATGACTATAAATGCCATGACAGCTGTCAACACAAGGACAGCTGACTGTTTAGCTCATGTTGACCTACCTCTGTTTGCCCTTCTCATCCATGGTTTGATCTTGAATGAGGTCTCGGCGTGTTCTCTCTTTGGAGGTAGCTACTACAGACGACTGCAACGCCGGCTGAGGGGTGAAGAAATGTGAAAGAGAAAAATGATGTTACAGCTGTTTGTTTTTTGAAAGCGCTAACTGTCTTAACTTCTGCTAATAATTCATATTTAAGTGTGAAAGTTACAGACATCTCTCTCACCTTTTTGACATCGTCATCATCCTCGGCGTCGCTGTCGTGACGCGCGTCTCTCTTGGCCCTCTGGTCCCCCGCCAGCCTGCAGATACACACACGGAAAAACATAAGACGCCGGGAGTGACAAACACTTCAAAATCTATACAAACATGCACACTCCTGCACTGGTAGTTGTGAGTGCAGACATACTAGTAAAGGCTTCAACTGTGTAAGAACAGATTTTTCAAGACTTAAATTACTTCAGTTCTGTGCAGTTACATCAGTACTTCCTACTTGTTTAAATCTTTCAGAGATGTTTTACCATTACGACCTCGTGTGCGGAGTTGCTGCCAGTACGGCTGAGAAACACACAAAATTCAATCTCACCTCAGCAGGGCTCCTTCGATGTCCCTCTGCTTGGCAGGGGGGCCGCCGCTTCCGATGTCTGAGAGACTACGCCTGGGAAGGACACCAACAGTCAACTCGGATTCACAAAAATGTTCACGGACAAAATCAGTGGTCAGATGTAGCATTTTCTCTTAATTTATCAGCTTTGACAAACAGTTTCAGGCCAAATGACTAAAAATGAGTCACGGTCCATCGATAGGATGGAGGAGGTTTGTTTTAATAAAAGGGACTTTATAAAACTACTTTCAGAGAACTTGGAAATCGTTTTTGGCATCACTGGATAAGAATTAACTGTCTCACTGTGTGTTTTGGGGCTTTGCTATGTCCTGTATCTGAGCATTCCCTGAGTTGTTTGTTTGGACAATGACACATTTTTTGAAATACTTTCAATTTTCCTCATACACGATAAACATAATGCAAATGACAAAACAGAGACAAATACTTAAATGTATTGTATACTTAGTGGCCAGTTTGGGTACATCTAGCCAAAACTAATGTAATCTAATAGAAAATCCAGAAGCTCTGTCATTCTACTTTATTTTAAACTGTGCTAAATCAAGTTTTTGGTCACTCTGCAACTTGTAGCTTGTGGTACAATCTTAATATATACATGTTTGATTTACCTTCTTCATGTTTCATCTAACCTCATTCAAATATTATGAAGAATTGAGCACATATCCACAAAAACAGCAGGCGTGCCCTCTGATAGCCCAATTCAGAAACAGGTTTAATTTTAAGCAATAATTAAAGAGGTGTGTCAGCTTGCATGAGCACATATCGAGTCTGAATATGTGTATGAACATGCTTTACCTGAGCAGGTTGACTCCTCTGCCTCTACCTCCACCGGGGCCTGCCATGGGGCCGCCGGGCCGGCGGATCTGACCCGGTCTGTAAACACAGCCAGAAACAAGGTCAGCACAACAAAAGCACCAAACCAGCCCTTATATACCGACTCACACCAGCTCATAGAAACTGAAGCAGTTTGGTAACGATGTAACTTGTTAGAAGCAGAGCGGTCTGATGATTTGAAACATCTGCGGTGACACTTCGCACGACGCCTACACGACCTAGCATGTTAGCCCGCTCAGCTCTTTATTTCACTCCAACGCTCCCAACTAGTTTCTCTTTCGTTTGTTTTATTCTTCGCATGCCGATTCATCATTTCCGACACTGTTAAGACAAACTTCTGTAGGTTACGCAAGCACAAAACAATGTAAAGAGGCGCTAATGTCTGCTAACGAGCTAACCGACTCATGCTAGTCGTTAGCTTGTCGCTACAAACGCGCCAAAAGCTGAATAACCACGCGGGCTTTTTGTGCTTTCTTTACCTTGATTCATTAGGATCCCGTCCAGTCAATTTACGGATATTATCGTCCACATTCTTTAAGCTTTCCTTCGCTTTTTCAAGCTGGTCTTGCAAGCTCTGCACCACCACCGCCATCTTGCTACCAGTTCGCGCGAATCACGTGTTTCTCGTCTTCTTCTGTTTCCCCTCGAGTTTTTCCTTCGTCTTCTTCTTCGGGGTTAATCGGCAGCTGACGTGCGCATTGTGATACATTATCGCCACCTGCTGGTCACATTGATTTTAATGTCACAATTTAATCACTAAGATTGTGAATTTCCTTTGATGTTTATATCTGTGCCTGTTATTACTGCCTTAAAATAAAACCATCATAATTTTTTACTGTTGACTGTTGCAAGCTATGTGCTATTTCAAGTGCATTCAAGCGCTGCACCAGCATGTCGCTGCTTGTCATCTTCACACCCACATAAAAGGCCAGAGGCCAGATTGTTTCAGAGTATTTACTCAATATGAACCAAAGCCAAACAAAACATCTAGTATCGAATGTCATAAACACAATGAAGAAAGCCGTGATGCAACATAGTAATATAGGATTATGAGTTATGAGCCTTTCCTGGAGCTGGATGGTGCAATGTGTGAACAGCAATTTTAGGAGTACTCCTGCTATGGATCCCCATGAATTATAGTGCAACAGTTTATGACTTAAACTGGATGTTACCTGGAGACAAACACACCAACAACTTGCATGCAGCACGGACAGAATCAGAATAAATTAACATACGAAATATCTCACCAATGCAAAAGTGAATGCACATTTGTGTCAAACATGTGTTTATTTTTTTTAGTTGTATTTACAGCAGCAGAGAACAACGTGTTCCTCATTATATTTGATTTTTCCTGTACAGTGAGTGTACAGATGTTCTTTCTTGTCTTGGCAGCCAGGTTTCTTTTGAACTGTATCACAAACCGCAGCGAGTTGAGAACGCCAGCTCTGAATTGTGAGATTGAAAGTATAAAAAAATCCTGTTCTTGCAGCTTCTTGCATCTCAAAGTGGGAACAAACCATCAAACCGCAGTATGTTTCCTGGTTTATATGTGCATGTGACGCTGCTGGATTGCTGCTGTTTCACTGATGTTACATCAACTTCATTCTGCGACATTATTTACTACACGTACTGTATGTGCAGAGTGCAACATGAATGACTTACTGTACTAAATTACTAAATTACAGTTACACTATTGTATTTGTATTTTGCATGTGATGTGCATGCACATACTGCATGTATGTGTTAGAGTGAATATTTGAAACACTGAACTGCAGTGGAGCCTGTGTGCTGAGGTATACCATGCTACTATACGGCTATCTATGGCATGCCAATATCTGCATAAAGGAGAAAATCCACCATAAACCACAACATAAGTTTTCTGATAATTTGAAAACTTTTAATCATAGCCCATGTAAGATGATTTGTTTCAGTCAGTGAATATTCAGCTTTTCTAAAGAAAGGGACAGTTCAAAAGCCTGATCAGTCCATCTGTCCCATCCACGTTTCATTTATATGTTGTTTTTATTGTATTTTATGTCTTTTCTCTTTTCATTTTATAGAGAAAAAAAGTTTAGTGCTGACTTAAACATCTACTAGAACCCTGACAAACATCAACACAGACTTTAGGAGAATGCCATGCAACATATAACTTCACCAGGAAGTACATGAATCTGGGCGGTGGTGGTGGTGCAATGCTTAGCAAGGTTCTTCCTGTGTCTGCGTGGGTTCTCTCTTGGCGCTCTTACTTCTTCCTACAGTCCAAAGACTTGCAGTCAGACATGCAGACTGATTGGTGACTCTGTGATGAACTGGCATCCAGGGTGTACCTCGCCTCTTGCCCTAAGTCAGCTGGGATTGGCTCCAGCCCCCTGTGACCTTGATGAGCATAAGCAGTTATGGAAAACGGATGGTTCATGAAGTCATCTGCATCTGACCAGAATATATTAATTTATGAATAATTTCTTCTTCTCCAGTGTCTGACACAGTCTTTGGTGTTAACAAACATTCTGCTGGAGAAGGTCACCCCTGTGGTAACTGCGGCACACACAAAAATCTGTTGTTGTTTCAGCTTAATTGCACAACACCAACATGATAATCTTATAGTCTGATTATCCAGACGTGAACGAGCTCTTTGTCTGAGCTCTGAACAAAGCAGAAAACAAACTATAATTAGCTGTGGGCTAATTTTCCTCTGTTGTGTCGGCAAACATTCATACCATCAAGGCTACTAATGCCTCTCTTCATATTAAATAAAGGGAACAGAGTTGTTCACAGTTTGTAGGTGTGGCTACATTATTATTATTCTGTTATTGTTATTTTCCTCCATTCACCTCCTCTGTCTCTCTCTGCTCATCACTAACCAACAATTTCCCCCATATTTCCAATAGTTGTGTTGCCATGGTGACATAGGTAAAACCTCATTTGTACATGTTTCAAGCCCTGCAGTGCAGTGATGTGTTATTGGGACTTTGCTGGAGGGTCGGTCCATTGTGGAGAGCTCGTATCTGTGTTTTCCTCCTCATCAACTGTCCTCCCTGACATGGAGTGTGTTACTTTAACCATATGTAGACTACGTAGAAAATAAAACTTGACTTGATTGCCCATAAAGGTCTTTTCTAGGTCACTCTTAACAGGCCCTTTGTCAGTTAATGGTGAGTTTATATTACAATTTAGGTGATCTCAAGTCGGCTGGAAAGGTAGTTTAGCTGTGGTTAAAAGCCTCATTACAGGAAGAGGAACTCTGACAGATCAGCCATCGACTGACCCTCAAAGTAAAAAGACCTAAAACCTAAACCAGCTTCTTGTAATCAGTGTTAAATAACCCTTGGATCATCTTAGGTCTGGGAATTTTAATCGTCGTCTTCCCAGAAAGCTGCTGATGCTCAAAACAGGAGGTAAAGAAACACCAAGACAATGAGCGACTTTTTAATGCTTTTATTCACTGACTAAAAGAAGAGAAGCATTCATTCAACATTAATTCAAATCAACATTCGGCAGGTTGACCCCTCATGTGTACGCCATCTGTCAGTTAAGAGGTTTTACATGGAGCTTTGTGATGTATCCTCCCTTTTCTCCACAACAGAACCATGGATCAACACTGTTTCTCTACGATAAAATCTGCCCTCTCGGCTGAAGAGGACTATTTCCCTGCAGACTGAACCACAAAACAGCTGGAAAAGGTTTCAAATTTTATACCATTTCAGTCTTAGTTTAAGAGAAGTTTCAGAGATGTAGATTAAGCCAAGTCCTCAACTTAAAAGCTCTTATATATGGACAATGCATGGACGTTCTTCGAGCAAGTTTTAACCCGTGCTTGCAAAATACGTCAACAGATGTATTTGAAGCTGTACAGCTCAGTCCGAAACATGCATACACATTTAAGTCTGGTTTGAGACTGCACTCAGATGTTTGGAAAACCGTGCACGCTTCTATGAAATGTATTTTAAATGTGCTCAGTGTCATTTGAAATCTGGTCCAGCTGTGTTTTGGCTCATGTCTGGTTCCCTGCTTACAGGAAGAAGGTAAAACCCGCTGCTATGTGCTCACTTTGAACAAACACAGTCACACAGGAACGTAATGCTCAGAATATTCAACATTGAGGATGGTAAAACCATTTTCGCAAAAAACACACAACAACATAGCTTCTGATTTACAAAGTCTGTGTGATTTTATAATATACTTCATGTTCATAAATTGAACCCGGACATGTGTTGCATAAGAGTATACCACGGTAATGCATTGTTGATACCTATACAAATATGCACTGTGTGAGTTTATATATCTATTTATATAGTTTATATTTCTTCCTCTATGGTTTTCTAAAGACGCAGCCGGGCGCTGTCAGCACTGCTTGTGCCCCTTTGTGGCCACTAGTAAGACTGCTGTTATTGCAAACTGTCCTGATTTTAAACAAATGCACAACATTCGTACCACGATAAAACTAGGGGCCGTCTAGCCAGTCTCACAGAGACCAAGAGTGAGCCCGCCGTCACCGCTGCTGTCGCTGGGCTGGCTGACCAGAATCAAAAGATCTTAAAACTTAAAATGATAAGATTTCATAAATTATCATAAGGCCAAGTATTGTCATTGCAAGTTCTTATTAGTTCTTACGTCTTCATTTCTACTGCGTGACAGTGAGAAAGAAAAAGAAAATATAAAAACAGAAGAAAAGAAAAAAAAAGAGACGAGTGTGGATTATATGCATTCCTCTTGCATAGTTGTGAGGCTGGACTGGGCAGCAGGCCTGCCTGCCTGGCTAATTAGGAGCTTTGGGTCTCCAGACTTGACAAGAAAGACTTTGTTTAGCAGCCAGGAACATCAGAGCCACAGTAGCTGAGATCTAAATGAAGATAGTTGGCCGACACTGAGCATGAATATCTATCAGTTCCTTGATATAGCCAAGGCGCGACACACCGGCATCATCTAGGTTACGCACCAGAGCAACTGACAGAGTTTGGCCAGGTTATGCTATCAGTGCCATTTTGTTGTTTCTTCTCTAGAAATGCAGTGTGGCAAGTATAGATCACTGTTATGCTGGGATTATCATCATACGCTGGCTGGAAAAAACAGTTTTAGTGTCAGCTATGGCTGAAGTTGAAAACTGGTGGCTCTCAGTGTGGCTAACTGCTAATGGCCTTACTCTGTGTGAACCTCCCCTTCACCCAGATTATTTCTACACATCTACCTAGATCTGTTACACAGGACTGATTTTATACCAGTGCAATGCACATCCAGTGTTTTTCGCCCAGTAACAAACATACATCAGGATGTTATTCGGATTCTTCACATTCCTGCATGAGTCCAGCCCTATGTGAGCCCATTCAGAGGTCTTGCATGTACTGGTAGTAGTCTATGGTCTCAGCATTTAGATAAAAAAACCAAACAAAACGAAAACAAACAGGAAGCGTCTGAAATCTCACATTGTGATGAGGAAACCCTGTCTTTTCATGGTAATCCCTTCAGGAACGTGTCACCTTTACGGAATCTCTTTTTTTTAGGCCCAGAATCTTTTCTACAGCTAGTTTGGAGGAAACTTTCCAAAACATTGCAAACATCCTGTGAGTCGACATTACAAACTCAAGCTGGCATCTGAGTCTGAGCAACGCTCAAAGTGGAAATGAAACCGGTTGTGTTGAATGTGCGTCTGCCTGTGGCTCTGAGTCTGATGCAGATCTGACACAGTCTGCTGCTTTGGTACTAAAATAACACACGCTCACACTTCAGTCCATGTAAATGGTATAAATATTGGCTATTATAAGTATTAGTGAAGAACTGTGAAACACGACTCTTTGTATGCGAGCCTGGTAGGACAGATGTATCTGTAATCTGCGATTACAACAGTTTTAATAAGCTGTCAATGTTCACTGTGTCAGATGGACGCCAGCTCTGTGGATTCAATTACCCATCAGGCCACAGAGGAGGCCTAGTTATCTTACAGGATTACCCCATGAATGCATATAATGAGCACAGAAACAAAAAACAAAACATAACACAGGTCAGACTGAACTGGCTGCGACCACATCGATGTACAGTAACTGCGGGTGATGGTCTCCTGAATAACTGACACCCCATCTTCCCTCTGGAGCCTTCAAAGCTGTCATTTAACGGCAGAACTCATTAAGAATAAGGCTCTGCTAGCTGTGTGTCAATCGGTCTTTCTGTGTATACACAGTATAGTAGAGGTATACACAAACCTTTGTCTGCAAATAAGTCCAGCCCAGACTCCAGTTGTGTGTATGTGTGTACTAAATTTGCAGACTAACTTCCTCTTTATGTGTTTCGATGTTCTCTAACCTGGCAGATTGATTCAATCGGTGACACCAACTCTTTTCACGGACATGGTAGCTAGTCCTTACATTTTAGCACGGTCGGTGTGTGTGTGTGTGTGTGTGTGTGTGTGTGTGTGTGTGTGTGTTGCTTTCACGTGTGACCTTTAGTGTACCGGACACAAAAAGGTCCAGAAATGGCCCCCGGGATGCTGAAGCATCAAGTGAAAGCAAAGCATTGGCATTGCAGTAACACACGTTAAATGCACTTTAAATGACCACTTCTAAATGGTATCACAGCTGCGCTCTGCGCTCAGACCAGCTGGTAATCTGGTGCGACTAGTCGATGCGAGCTGCATCCCCCGATCCCTTCGAAAAACAGACCAACTCATTCAAAGTAAAAAAAATATAGTATATATTTATATAGTCTAATTTTCATGCAGACACGTTAGCCATGTAGTAAACTGTTTGCTAATCAGATGGCCTGAGCGACCCACCACGTGGAATGTCCTTTTCTGAGCAGATCTCTAGCAGCGAATCACTTTACAGCTCCAAAAGCCCGGGGACTAAACACTTCCCCACCAAATCTGACCTTGGCCACGGGCTTGGCATACGACGTGTCAGATCAGACACACTGGCCTTTATCCTAGCTGGGTAGGCTACAATCTTTCAGACAGTAGCTTCTGGAAGCATCCGAGGGAGTGTTTAGTCCCAGATGTGTTCTGAGATCGAACCTAGCCCTCCTCGTCCTCCTCGCCTTTAGGTTGTTGTTGTTTTGTTTTTTTTTACATTCACTCACTCCTCACAGTGAAACAGGCGGTGGAAAAAAGGGAGGCAGATAGAAAGAGAGAGAGGGTGAGGAATACGGTGGTAAGCAAATATTGTTGACATGGTCCAACTCCAGGCTTAAGGCTTTTTTCTTAAGCCTCTGTCACACTGCACTCGACTAGAAAGGCCTCTATGATGTCTCGGCAACACGCAGCGTCAACCCTGAGTGCCATTCACAGATAGGAATTTGGTCACACTGTACAAGTTGTGCACCAATGCTGCTTACCCTTATCAGGTAACATATGTTGGATATAAGTACGCCTTCTTTCTGTACAGCTAGTGTGGAACCCTAGCACAACATTGGCCAAACCTCTGCGCGCAGGTCTGCTTTGGTCTCTTTTCGCGTCGACCACACGACGACACTGCTGACATTTCATCTGCTCCGGCACTGTACGACACGGGCAGAGTTTGGACACACAAAAAAACAGAACGGTAGTAGTCAGCGGAAGAAACCGAGAGTGGAGTGGAACCGCTACAAGTGAGGAAAAAAGACAGAAATGTCAGAATGGAAAGTACTGGAAGGAGGTGTGGAGTAGAGAAGAATACTGGACCAGCCTCCCACCAGCGTGTGCGTACATGGGCACTTCAGATAGACTTGTGTCTGGGTTTAGTTTGTTCCACTGTGGTCTTTGGCAGCTTAAAACACATCAAGGGAGGAGAACAGATCCAGTGACTCCTATTACTCATAATGAGTGAGCTAGAAGCCTGAGCTATTGTAACTTTCCCTCCGATTGTACCCTGAGAACGAACGATTTCTGTTCCTGTTTCCTGCTGCAGTAGAAGTGATAAGACTACACTGCTGAATATGAGACCCCCCCTTAAATACACACATATACACACACACATGCAGAAAACATATGATGGCTGCACTGCTGACACACACACACACACACACACACACACTCATACCATCTTATTCGCACATTTTCTACTAGATACACTTTTGAAAACTTGCGCAGAAAATACAGGCAAGACAAATTAAAACACGCGTGTGCTGAAATCCTAGCTACTGAAGCTCCTAATGCTGCCTAAAGAGTGAACTAACAATCACAGCAACAGTGACAAACAACACAAAGCCAATAACGAGGGGAGAGCAGAGGTTTGACAAGCCTCCAGAAGCTTTCAGGCACAAGACGGCTCAATATTCAGCTACTGGCGATGACACAAAGGGATCAGCGATACATCATTTTTCCACTGATAGTAGTTTTCAAAATGTTATGCTATACTGTGACCAAGTTTTGCTGAACTCAATCAGAGTTTAGGGCACAACATTGCCTTACTGGCAGAGCTTTGTCGCACCTCTTCTCTCCTTGAGGACAACACAGAGCTCTTTCCACATAACAACAGAAGCAGTAATAGAAAGAGAGCATATTGTCTGTATCTTCCGTGGCCTCCGTGGCCTAAACATTAACTTTTCATGAAGGATTTGTCCTGTAGCCTCCATACCGGAGGACTTTTACGTGATTGGAACAGTGTTTCTTAAATACAATATCGAAATGTGAGTTATTATAGTTGAATGAAAAATTTATTCTGACCATGAATCTGGGAAAAACCACAGGCCCTCCTTTCATTCCTTTTTATTCTGGGCAGAAATGTAGCCACAAGGGCCAAGTCGGACTGGCCAAACAGTGAGATCTGAGTTCTAGTGTGAAGCCAATAACCTGTGGGGAAATGAAGGAGGAAGCACACATGGTGGGCGAGGGTGGAGTTTGTAAAATCAGCTTTTTAAAATCACTTGTTTGTAAAAAAAAAAAAAAAAAAAAAAAAAAAAAAGAAACAATTTGCTCAGCTCAGATGATCTAGTTTGAAGTTACATTCTAGTGTAGATTGCTGTGATTTGCCCCTCATTATCAGGCGACGCCTCGTCACAATACAAACGTCTTTAACGTAAAAGCAGCAAAGTTGAGCTCCTAAAAAAAACAAACAAAAAAAAAAAAAAAAACAAGACGAGCGGAAAAATCGGAGGGGAGGAGGAAGATAAGATAAAAACCAACATATTTTGGTCTGAATGTGTCACGTTGGTCTTGCTATCCCCTCCGAGTGTGTGAGTGTACAGCTCTATGAACAGCCGCAGGCAGCCTTTAAAAATAAACTCTTGGTACCACTGTGCATTTATCCTGAGATAGGGACCAAGGACTAGAGAGATTATCATGGCTAAACCATCAGGGTCCCTTAACAGATGAACAAACATTTGGTAACCACAGGCCCAGCATTAGGACCAGTTCATCCAGAACCAAGCAAAGTGCTGACACACTGTATGACTCTGGTTCCATATCAGTCCGTGAGGGGAAAAGAAATGCAGGTCAACCTTGTAAACTACAGACCTTGATATGAACCTTCACAGTCTGCAATGTCATTGCCCCGACCTCTAAAGTGCCATGGCGTGCACAACAGTAACTGAGCTGAAGCCATTTGGGTGGGCAGCTTTTCCAAACAACAGCTAGTTTACATTTTCTCCTATCTATCTCAGCTCAGGAAATGACTTCGTAAGACAACAGTGTACCACAGCAGCCACAACACTGAAGCATCAGATGTAACCACACTTGGTCCAGGTCACACTCAGAGCTTGGTTTTTGTGGAGCACAAGACGTTTGGTCGGCAATGCCTGGCTTGAAGCCTGAACATGGCATGCTTGTACGTCCACGGAGTCTGAATAACATTCATTTCATTTATTAGGGCGAAAGCATTCCCACTGTGATATTTAAAAGTTAGAATCAGGCGATGAAAAAGTGACTGTCACTCAATCAAAGTAATGCCTTCACTCTAGTTAATGAAAGCCAGTCGCACAGCCAGACAAGAACCACTGTGCCAGACAGAAGTCATTTCACCCCAGGAAACAGGCTACATTCAGCTCAGACATTAATTGGGCCCAGCAGGTCCTCTATCGACAGCATGGATTCCACTCCACAGCCACTCTCTGTCCCTCACATCTACTGGATGTGCAATGAGCAGATCGACTTTGCCACTCTTTAGTCTTTACCAACCTTAATCTTTGAAAACAAATGTATGATTAGGTTTGCTGACCCCCCCAACAAAGGTGGAGTGAGGGTTCACCAGATGGCAAGATAAACAACATCATTAACAACAACAACTGTATCCAGAAAACAAGGGGCTGTTTCCAAGGCAACTGTGACTCAAGAGGAAATTAAAAAAAACAAACACACACACACACACACACACACACACACACACACACACACACACACACACACACACACACACACACACACACACACACACACACACACACACACACACACACACACACACACACAGACAAAAGACAATATCTCACACCAACTGATTGTTTCACACACCCTCCTCGACATCACCACCACTGTCCTGGTCATAGTGATGTTAAAAGCCTACCTGAGACTGACAAAAGAATTTTTCGCCCACAGAAATACGGCACATGACCCAAAACCTTGTTGTGCGGTAGGTGCCCACTTCCCGGAAAATATAACCAGCCTTGGCCGTCCGTGGAACCTACAAAGTCTGAACTCATTTCTGTCAGCAGCCGTGGCCGATTTTCTGCAGCAAATGTAGTTATACAGTAAGCCTTCAACGGGAAACAAAAACCTGACTGGCCAAGACAATGACAGAATGAGAGTTAAGTACATTCAGTACATCCTTTTCCCTGTTCTTGTTCGTGAAAGGTTTTCTCAATCCGCGATTGAGGAAAAACTAGATGCTGCCTACAAAACTGCGAAACCTTAGGAAGCTGTGCCTACAGAATACTGGTGTTGTTTTAGCATGGCCTCACCATGAGTTTGGAAGTAGTCACAGAGATTTCTCATATCACGGTTATTTATACATATATGTGGCATTATGGAATGAATTTTTATTTTCTCTTTAGAGTAATGCACAACTATTTGAAGATTTTTAAATGTCAGAGCCCTTCATATCGTGACGCACACTCCCGTTCTTTTCTTTGACTTGATGACTTGACATTTTCATACAAAATAGGGCTCTGCAACCGGTGAAACTAGTCAGAAAGTCTTGACATCTAGAAGAGAGCTAAGGCAGCTATATTCAGCCTTAATATAGAAGAAAAGATGCAACCAGCTCACTACAGATCAAAACAGAACAGGGTAGGGTGCGTTGTATTGTGACGGGCTGAGTCTAGTTTGGCTCTGAATGTCAGTCGGAAGACGAGGCTCCCTCTTTAAAAATCGACTAGTGTGCTTTCCCGGAAAGTCGACAAGTGAGCGGGGTGGGAAGCGTGTATGCTGCAAGCACGTAACAATATTCTCCATGACACCGTCAGTTAAGGTCCTCGAAATCCTCAATAAAACCATTCGGCTTTGAAATGCCACTCACTTTACGATGGTCATAAATCACATAGCACTGACAAAAATTGATGAGCACCTGCCACAGTCAGCCACGTCACAGTGGCAATTTCCACCCTGCTGGCAAGGCTCTCGAACTAGTGGACGAGTGCACAGGGAGCTCTTTCAGAGCAACAGCAGAAGCAGCGAAGGTTGTGTTACCGAGGAAGTGATTGATCGGTTAGTTTACAAACTCCAACTTTTGCTGCTAGAGTGGAGCAGACAGACAGACAGATAGACCGACACAGAGCAAAGGTTTGAAAAGAAAGAAAAGAAAAATACTTTCACAACTAAAGCTAGTAGCTTTTGTCGGAACACACATTCCCCACCTAAATCCCAACGGTCCATCACTCAACCCGCCTGCCTGTCCTGTTCTAGCAGTGAGCAGGATAATAATATATCTGTATTTAAATACACACAAAGCCTATACAGGCAAGGGAACCACCACACAGGAAAAAAACAAGGTTATACACAGAGCAGGGAGAGTCAAATAAAAAAGAAAAAAAAAAACAAAAAAAACAAAAACAAATCAAAGTTACATCATAAAGAGGCTCTGGAGGTTATTATGGTGAAGGAGAGACATCGAGCTCTGAATACTTGTTGATCAAGACCAGACCAGACTAGGCCATGTCAGACCAGAGAGCATTTGAAGCCGCAGAATGACGCGCTTTAACAGACAAATTAAAACTGCTCATGACTCAAGTCTTGTCTGTGGTCAGAGATCACAGATTGGCATCATTTCAAACTGACTGATCATCAAATTTTCATTACATTATCCAGTTTTAAATGGGACTTCTTAATTGGACCGTATTGTATTTAAAACATCGAAAGATTGAAGCTGTTTTTCCACATCACTGGCTAACTAAAGAGGCAAAGCTAGAAAACAGGGAATCATTTGGAAAATGGTAGGACTTCAATGTGTGCTAAAATCCCTGTGAAAGAAACGCAAAAAATAAAAGTAAAATAAAAACAATCAGCTCACATAATGTAATACATAGATTGTTTTATGCCAGCTTTTGGCCTGGTACAAAAGATCTCAGTTGACTTGGGCTTGGTTGGTCTGGCCTGGTCTTGACACAGTTTAAGCTGTGATGCGTTGGATTTGACATCCCTGCCTACATGCCCATGCTGAAGGCGTGCAGCTCGCGGTGGAAGTGCTGGGTAGGTTCGGACAAAACCAGGCTGGAATCCAGGCAAGGGTGCCACACACGGCCGAGGCCCAGAGAAACCTCCTTGACCAGGTTATGGACCGGGTCACCCTCCATGCACACGGACTGGTCCGGATCGAAGTCGATGCTTTCCTCGGAGACGGTCAGGACGCGAAGACTGGAGCCTCGCAGCCGAGAGATGGCCACCAAGTTATGGGACCATACAGTGTAACCTACAGAGAGAGGTGTTCAGGGAGGTTGCACTAATCTCACTTATATGCTGATAAATAATCAGTATGCTTTACATATACAGCTTGACATTCAAGAAAAAGAAAAATCCAGATGAAACCTAATTCTAGACAAACACAATGCCTGTAGTACAAGGGGCAGACTCTAAGCGGCTTCATGTCCAATATTTTTACATGAACAATGAAACAGTAACTGCTGCAGTTACCCTCCGTGCTACAAAGACTTTTAGCTTGTTCCATCTCATCATTTTGGTTTGTTTTTGCTGCCACAATCTGTGCTGATGGTTAACTCTCATCAGTTTAATTGGCTTTTTTTCCCCCTAAACACAGCAGGGAGTGGTTTTCAGCTAAAATAAACCCACTTGCACCGGCATGACACCAAACAGCAGACAGACAAGTTTATGACTACCTGGCAAACATTTAGTAGCATTTTGCAGCCAACGAGCCAAATATTTTTCTCAGGAGTTGTTGGTGGAGAGCAAAAAACTATTAATATTGGACTTAAAACCAGCAGGTGGGCAGCACAAGCCTGAACAAATGTATACACTATATGTAAACAATCACTTATGTTTGCCATCATGATGTTGGTCCAGCACAGGCCAGAGTGAAACTGAAGACGCCTTACTGTACATCCCCGCAACAACAAGCTGAACTCACCATGTATCACCAGTACAGCCAGCTGAGTGCATCTCCATGCCAAGAGGACCAACGGGTCTTCGTTCCGATTGACGCTGAGGTCAGGAAAGTCGGGGTCATCCCTCAGGAGCAGGAAGTGAGTCAGCGTTTTGTTGTACTGCTGAGAGATGAGCTCCAATGTAGCGTCGGACACCAGTGTATTGTAACTGTCGAGGTGGAGGCGCTCCAGAGGAAGGCTTGGCTTTAGGACCCTGAGGAGCTCTGAGCTGTCGACCTCCAGGGCCATGATGTACACTCGCAGGTTGGCACTCACACGAACCTGGGGAGGATCAGGTAAACTGATGTACACTGGAGACTTGAACTTACTCAAAAGAATTTAGCTGTTTCACTGGCATAAGGCATTACAGCCAACATTCACATCATGTCGTCAAATAGAGCAAGAGTGCAATCACTGAGAAACGAAAGATAGGCGTTGCATTACCAGTGCCTTCCAGTCGTCCTCTGTAGCGGTCCCTTCTAATGGTTTGAACTCCAGGGCGGCGCCGTTGAGCAGCAGTGACAGGCGATGCAGTGGAGTTCGACGTGGAGATGCCAGCAGGCCACAAAGCTCAGATGTCAAATCAGAGAAATCCAGAGCCAGAGAATGAAGATTAGACAGACGATCCAACTCTGATGGTGAGATGAGGGGACCTGAGGAAAATTCAGGAGAAGTGTCATGGATTTAAAACAGATTTAATTCAACTGTTTTTAAACATTCACACAGTTTTAGACAAACAGATCCCATCCGCACATACCGAGCTGATGGTCCAGTAAACTGAGGTGCTGCAGGGTCTCAGCTGAAGGATTTGACAGGCAGGCTAAAGAGCAGGGAGTCACCAGACCCAGCATGAAGCTACAGGACAACCACCTCAGCTGCCTGCCGTTGGACAACAACTCCATGAACAACTGCTGGATTCTGCAGGAGAGCACCAGGGGAAGAGTAATGAAGAGAAGGATGAGGAGAATTAGCTTCAATTCACTTTAACAGTTTGACTACAGCTTCCTGCAAGTTAAACTGAAGATACAATGAGAGCCATTTATGCCAATTCGAAGGCAAATTTAGTCCTGAAAAAAACGTACGAGTGAAGAAAGACAAACAGGATCAAGATCAGGATATACATCTGTGCAAAGAGAAAGATATGCAACAGTGTACTGAGTTTATTTTCATGCATTCATAAGAATGCACAACCTATAAAACCAAACAGAACACATCACACTATTAAACTGCTGTGGCCTTTAATTCAGATAATTCAATTAAACCATTTACTCAACCCAGGGGGCTACTCGGCTAGCCTGTCCAAGTATATTTCATTCAGTACATTTTATTTGGCATTATTTTGCTAATATGAGGTTCATAAAACAGTCTGACATCATCTAGATTGAGCCAAAATCCTCCAGACCTGTCCTACGAAGCAGGACATGAAAGGTATGCACTGACATCATATCTTCATGTGATGCCACCCACCTGACTACCACGGCGTTGCAAAACAAACCCACAGCGGTTACTATGAATGAGAAGTACTGTGATACTAAAAAGAAAAGGCCATCAAAATTGGCAACGATCTGTCGGCTGTTCTGTCCTGGGACTGCGTACGTTGAAATGGATTGGAGCGAATATGGTGCCAAAATCAAGGAAGTAACATTCGACTAAACAAAGCCTAATTTGAGATAACATCTAAATAAAAATCTATTTAGGGTCAATACAACAATTGTGTGTCGTCATTTGCAATTCTCGGTTTCTAAATAATCCTCCTTCAGAAACCGCAGAATCTGCTGCACCTTCACAGCAACTCTCAGCCGCATAGGACCAACAGTTTGCCGACAGAAAGACGGTGACACGCTGCGATGTGGTGATGCTCGAGATGCCGGGTGCCAAACTGCCATACGAACCAGTTTTGCAAATGAATTATCGTTCTGAAATGACACACACCATTTCCAATTCCAAACGAGGGTGCCAACAGTGCCAAATTGTAAATAATATTCTCTCACCCACACAAACACGCGCGGAATATCGAAAAGACAAATGTTATCTCGTCCATTCATGCTCTGTGATCCATCAAATACAGTACTTTTTATTTAAAATGCAAAACAACCACTCTGTGGACAGAAGCAACTACTGAATGAAACCAGTCGCGACAGTCAACAGAAAATGTTGCTATGCTCAGGCTTACTCGTTGATCTTCTTGTCTCCTTGGTGAATTTGGTGCAGGTTGGAGCTGTCCAACAGTCCCTCCTGCTGGAGAATACAAGTGTCTCCATACAGACTCAACTTCTGCAGGTTTCTAGAGAATGAAAGAGAAAGAATGTTAGAAATATAGATAAGAAACAAAAAGGTAGATTAAATCGACGGCACCAAGTCATCATGTTCTCCTTCACATTGAAAGATGATGAGAGATGTTACCATGTACACAATATATTCAAAACACAAATAGAGATAGGTTGTTTTTCTCGTGTGTGTTCCAATTACATTGTTGTTGGTATTTTTAAACAGAGAACCAAACCTAGTCATACCACAACAACCCAGAATAAATAGTTTCATTGTCATTGGTCTGCTGTGTCAACATTTGTTAAAGTTATTAGTGCGCCAAGTTGTGTATCTGGTTCTTTTACACACTACACAACAGGTGCATGGGAATTTTCAATGGAAGCAACAGTAGCTAGACTAATACTCGATTTGAGCATTTCCAGAATGGGGGGGTTACCTCTTTAACAAACTGGAGCCTTTTTGTACAATCTAAACTAGCCCGGCTCTGTATACTGCTGGGCCGCCTCCTATTGTGACAGAATTATGGCTACTCCGCTTTAAATCCTCGCACCCACCTTGTACCTGGCAACAATCAAGCAGCAGACTATATGCCAAAAGGTTGATGCTTTTGAAAAGCAGTAAAGGTAAGCAGAAAGGGTCGAATGCACCCAGTCACAACAGACTGTCTACATCTGTTTTGATACTGATGTTTGGAAGATGACTAATCTAAGTTGCGGAATAGGATTATCAACCACAGTCACAGCTGACACAGGCCTGTCTACTAGTTACCGTGTACATTATGTTTCACACGGACCACTTCCTGTAAATCAGCTGAAAGCTGAGCTTCACAAAATACATCTGCAGTGAAACCACCAGCAGTTGCATGTGCAGCTACTTAGTGTGTGAACCAGCTAATAAAAAGAAACAAAGGGTTATCTACTCTTGTTCTTTTGAGCATGTTCCAATGGAGTTGGACCAATGTTAGCTTAATGTCTTTTCGTCACCTGATAGAGCAAAAGTTAGATATGGCAGCTGGCATTCGTCGTCATTAGTAGTCAACTGGTCTGAATTGCTAAAAATGGCAAACAACAACAGATAGCATGGCATATCGCTAAAAATACTAACTTTCCCAGACGACATTTTTATTACTGATTTTCAGAGAGTTCAACACAGACTACAACACGTTACTCTAGCAACAGTACGTCTCTACTTATCTTCATTAGTCTCCAAGAATATTCTTTTTGTTTTGCACTGGCAGGAAATGATACAAGTCATGCCCACTGCAACCTTATTTTTAATCCTGAGTTGGTGGCACCTTTGAATATTCTCCAAACCCACATTCAAAATTTTATCTAATTTTAATCACATTTCCTTCCTGAATACACTACAACTCAAAACCATGTGTGAATTAGTTTGCATCACAATAAAAAAAAAAGGGGGGGCACAGGTAAGGTCAGTAGGTTTTTTTTTTTTTTGAAGAGAAAACATTGGAAACTGCTCAATGAGAAGGAGTCAGACAACAGAAAAGGTTTCAGCCCCCTCAGCAGAACTAAGACATGAACCGCACAGCTTTGGACGGGGTGCTATTTCTATACTACAAAAGGACTGTAGAGAATAATAGAGAATGTGGGAGAAGGTATGATAGATAGACACAAGTTCTGCAGTGGACTCAGGGGTGTTAACAAGTTTTACAAAGAATAGAAACTTCTACAGCATAAATAATCCAAAAGGTTGATTTATTTATGCAGCACGTGCAGGTAATTATATCCCACAGTATGAACTAAATGTACATACACTGTATATATATATATATGTGTGTATGTGTGTGTCAGTGCTGATATCAGCAAGTCAAAGCCAACAAAGCCTTCTCTAGCCACCACCAGTGCTGTATTGTATCTATTGGTATGAAGACCCCAATATAACATAGAAAAGCAACAAAAGAAAGGCATACGAGCGTTTGACCCTGAAGCATACATCATAATACTTGACGGCTGCATGTGTAAAACGCTGTAATATCGACAGCATCTTTAGATAACGTGAGCTACTAACTCCAATGCAAAGACATGACCCGATTACGTAACTCCTAATGTCAGGGTTTGTTTATAGCTAACTAAGCTAGCTAGCTAACTGTTAGCTTACTGCGACGCATCAAATACTGTGAAATTATAAATAAAATGAGACGGTGTCATGGTGAATATCTGA
This sequence comes from Sciaenops ocellatus, assembly GCA_033000465.1. Classification (NCBI taxonomy): domain Eukaryota; kingdom Metazoa; phylum Chordata; class Actinopteri; family Sciaenidae; genus Sciaenops; species Sciaenops ocellatus. The sequence continues at coordinate 20,092,645 of CP136878.1, read as the reverse complement.
TATTGAATAAAAACAAACACCCCGAAACTTGATTTTGAAGCGACTTTAACGTTACCTGTTGTTGCGGATGCTGGTGAACACACACAGCACCTGGTCCAAGTAGGTGGCCATGGCGTCCCTCCATCGCTCGGAAAGCTGCGGGTCATTATCGGGACCAGGAGGCTGGTCCATCCTGGTGGACGACTGGTCGCTGTTCAGGGGACTAAGGTAGCCTTCCACCGGTGCGAGCTCCAGCTGCAGCTCCCGCACGAAGGAACCGAACTTCCGCATGAGGAACTCCAGTCTCGGGGTCTCCTCGGAGCTGGAGCCTCCGCCGCCGTTACAACCACCACCACCACCACCACCACCTATTCGCAGTTTAAGCTCGGTCCACAAAGCGGGGTAGAAGAGACACTCCCTCCATCGTGAACACACGGCCGAGGCCCGGAGCTTGTCTCGGTCGGACAGAAAGGAGAATATGTGGACGATAAGCTCGCTTGGTAAAGCCATGGCTCCGACACCCCCGCACAGAGCCATGGCGAGCTAAGAAAGCTGCTGTTAGAAAACCAACCAGATATAAAACAAATATTACAACCGTTTTTTTAAAAAAAACTGGTGCTGCAGCGGCGAATACCAGCAACGCTTCTTCTTCCTCTCGGTGAAAACAAACCGTTTTTCAGCTTTGCCTTCAATACTATTGGACCGCACCACTGCTTTTCAACGCGCGGGGAACAAAACAATCCTCATAAGATTATAAAAATGTCTATAACGGGATATGCGCTATTATTTGAATTTAGTAAGATTACATGTTTATTTATTCGACCATATTAAGGTTTAGTGGTGTTGATAAAATAAGATTTTTAATAATCGGTGATCGCATCGCCTCGTTGTCAAGTGAATGGTTTAGTCCTGAATTGCTGTTATTTTTGCCATACTGCCATAATCCACCAGGGGGCGGTGTTTGTAGACAGTCAAGCCAACACGTGATCTTTATTTTGGAGTTGGTTCCCCCACCCAGACACAACCCCCGTCAGCTCACACCCCTTTCCAAAACAGAACCACACCGCAACATTAAGTTAAAGTGCAAAAACAGTATGACTGTCTGAACAAAGATGAAGTGCTTCTCAAGTCAATTACAGCGAAACAATGACACTCTGAGATCTCAGGCTCGGTGCTTTAACAGATAAAAATGATACGAATAAAGAACAATCACAACATTCGAACAAAATCTGTTTAGAATAAAGTGCAGCAGCTATAATATAACACAAAATTAAATATAATATAAGTTACATATAATACTGTGGTAGCCAGCTGAGCAATAATAAAACATATGCACTGTAATGTAAACAGGTTGTGCATTAATGTAGTAAATGTAGATAGATAGATAGATAGATAGATAGATAGATAAAACCTGAGCAAAGAAAATTAAGTATGTGCAGAGAAATGAAGCATGAGCAAAGATATAAAGATATATAATTATAAAGTTTAAATTACTGGATAAGTATGGATACGCACTAGTGACAAATTTATCCAATACAATGTTAAACTTTTTGCTGTAGTGTGTATTGTATTTTACTATACTGTGTATTCTTTTGAGAAATATGACTACAGTTTACATCTTGTTAGCTGTGACTTGTTACAAGTGCCTCCCAAGGGTTGGGTAGAGAACTATCTCCAGTATAAACAACTGTGGTTTATAATAGGAAGTTTCTATGAGGAGCTCTTTTGGATACCTTTCAAGGCTAAAATAAAGGTCAGATTCCTCATTATGGGAGACTCCCTTTTCAGGATGAGAGAAAGTAGAACTTTAGTTGAACTTTTAATCAAATTAGGAAGCAACATGGTTATGCCAGGTGCAGGGCAGGAACTGTATAAAAGTGTGTCACTTTCTTTCACCCTTTGTCAGACTCTGAGCCACTTTGTGCGTGTGAGGATCTCGGTGGTATTCTTTGTGTGATCACTTTATGTGATTCTTTGTATGCTCATATTGTCTTTTTAACCTCAAATTATTCTTACTCTGTTGAATAAATCAATTTAAAGACAAAGACAATATTGGAATCACATGTTTTTTTTTTGTTCATCGCTCACTGGAATTTCCACCACAAGCACGTCATATGAATAAATAGATTTTCAAGACAATAACACATATTTCTTTCTTTGTCTTTACACTATAATCTATAAAGTAAGAAGCTCATACTAGTTTTTCATCCTCAGTAATCAGCAGCAGCTAAGCTGATGGAGTAAAATAAAAGTTAAGTAAGATAATTATTGAATAAGTGGCCTATTTGACTGCCAAATGTTGACTGAAGTGCAAACACAAATTTTGATGAATTGATCCAATCCATGGTGGTGCAGTGGTTAGCACCGTCATCTCACAGCAAGAGGCAGCATTGGTTGGAACCTCGGCTGGGGCCTTTCTGTGTGGAGTTTGGGTGTTCTCCCCGTGTCTGTGTGGGTTCTCTCCAGGGACTCTGGCTTCCTCTCACAGTCCAAAGCCATGCTCTTAATAGGTCAGTTGGTGACTCTAAATTGCCTGTAGGTGTGAATGATAGTGTGAATGGTTGTCTGCCTCTATGTGCCCTGTGATGAACTGGCGATTTGTCCGGGGTGTACCCCGCCTCTCGCCCTAAGTCAGCTGGAATATCTCCAGCCCCACTGTGACCCTGATGAGGATAAGCGATTACAGATAATGGATGGATGGATGGATCTTCCCTTTAATGAGCACAGCATGGCAGTAATGGGGGCCTGAAGAAACAAAGTGATTAAGATTGACTTGTCAGGTCATAACCCTGCACACATTCTCGCTTTTGCCTCTGAAAACGCATTTTGTTTCTTACAACCACAATTAAATGTAGTCTGAATGAAAGACCACAAATTTAGTTATTTGAAATGATTGTGTATTTAGGGAAACATTTAGTTTGTAACGCTATTCAGTCATGTAGAGAGATAATTTTTCACCGTGGGAAATGTGTGTTTCCAAGAGGAGGTCACGTCCCCATACTTTGCATTAAGCTGTGTAAAACACTGAGATGGAATCAAAAATTTGATGTGCACAGAACTTTGTCTGCCATTATGCACGCAACTGTAGGTACCTTGATTGCAATTAACAACAGGGCTTCTCCAAATTAAAAACAACACTCTGTGCTTCTTGGCAAACTAGTTGCTTATATTTGATTACCTTCCCAATTTATAAGTTGTACATTGTGCAGCGTCGAGGAGATGGTAGCATCTTGGAGGCAAGACAAATCACTCTTATCTCTTCCCTTCGTATGAAAATACCACATGAATGCGCAAAGTAAATTTCAATGTTATGACAATAGTAACATATCAAGGACAAGCTCTAATACTAAACTTTTGTACTTTTACGGAAGTAAAAAATTTAAATGCATGACTATTACTTGTAAAAGAGTATTTCTACACTGTGGTACTGCTACTTTTACATCTGAGTACTTCCATCTTTGCCAGAAGTATAAGGTATGATATTGTATAAATAAGGCACTAGTATAAATTAGTATGAAGTGTAACGTGAGCTCCATGCATCAATACGGTATGAGTTAAGTGACATGGTGATGAGCTTGAGAGCTCAAGAGTTCATGTCCCTGAGCCTGGTGGTGTGGTGCTGTATGCTGGATGGCAGCAGGCAGAACATTTGGGTGATTGGGGTCTCTGATGATTCTAATTCTGTCCTCACACATAAATATTTACTGAGTTTTGCTTGTACAGTATACTCTCCATATGTCTAGAAATAGCAACGCACAAATTTTCAGCTACTGCCAGTATATTTAGAATTATTAGTTTTAATGATGAACAGCACATTTAAAAAATGATAAAAATATCACAGTCTAATGTGGTAATTCAGCAGGGCACTAAATGTATAAATATATTCGAGTCCTCATTATTAATTTAAAATGGGGTTCTGACTCCAGTCAAGCTAATACGTCTAGACATTCTGGATGAGGACTCTGCCGATATTAGTTCTCAAAATAGCTCCATTGAACAATATGACCATCAAAATGAACAACAAGGCCGCAGCTGTTTAAAGATTTTAATGCAGCTTTGGGATTGATACAATTTAGACTCATGTTGCAGACACTGAGCTGTCAGTGTGTGCAGCTAACCTCATCACAGTTTGACATTAATATTTCATTTTTTTCCCTCAACATTATATGTATATATTTAATCCAAGCAGCTGTTGTAGAGCTTAAACTTGAAACACTGTGGTTACAGTTCAGTCTCTCTCCATGCAGGTCACATTGTGTCTGACTTCAATAATTTGGGATGTAGGTAACAATGACTGTGGGTTTTACCTGCAGGATAGTCATTCAGTTCCACTTATCACCACAAGATAGCAGTACAATGACTCAGCGCAGCACCTCCAATGGACTGAATCCTCTTTAAAACTTTTAAACACTTCTGTGTTTCTATCTCGTCCATTCTTCTTCAGTCACAATCACTGATTTCCTGACAGGGAATTACTTGGAGGAGATCAGGTGTGGAGAGAAACAAAGAAGAAGATTCTTCATTAAGGTAAACCACTTACAGTGGAAATAAGAACAAAATATTATAGCATTTCATTTCAAGCCATTGACTGCAGTAATCTTGTAAGTAAAGTACCAGTATGCCTAATGTAAAATTCCATCTTCTGTGAGTGCATCAGAGCTTGGAAGCCTCTTATCTTTGATGTATTAGTTAAATGTACCACTAGTTCATTGATGTCACATCAGATTTATTCCCTTTAAAGTGCATTGTGAAAACCTAACTTTATCTGGGTTCCAACAGGCCTTCTCATCAACTACAGCCTTAAAAATAAAAGTTCAAGTTAAAACCTAAAATTGATGATCCTTTGGTTCTGTAAGGAACATTTTACCTGTTGGTTCTTCCCAGAACCATTTATTATCAAGTTCTTCCCATGAATTTTTTAGTTAATTCAAAGTGCAATGTATAATAATTTGAAATAAAATATTTAATAAGCAATTCAGTTAAGTTATTTATTACTTTATATAAATTAGTATCACTTTACTAATTGCTCTCTCTAAAAAGTAGTTTTAGTATATTACTCTTTACATTTAGAAATGGCACCACAACAATAATTTCCTCACACAGCCACAAGTTAGTCAAAAGCTTCGACATGTAGCAACCATTAGTTAAAGCCATATGTACTTCAGGTTCGCAAAAAAAGCTGTTCAAAGACAAACTCCAAACAATGAAGCGTGTGGCTGTAGTAAAGTAACAAGGTCATATCAATACACATAATCCTCATCAAGTATGAAAAGAACCATCAAAAATAAAACAAGGAGATTATTTAATCGGCCGTGGCTCAGTGGCTCAGGTAGAGTGGGTCGTCTAATAACCTGAAGGTTGGTAGCTCGATCCCCGCTCTCGCTGCTCGAAAATTGGAAGGTGAACTGACAGCTGGTGGGGTGGCAGTCCATCTCCTTGCCACGGCTGAGGTGCCCTTGAGCAAGGCACCGTACCCCCTGAACATCTGCTCCCCGGGCACTGTGAATTGATGCCCACCGCTTCAGTATATATGTGTATATGTTGTCCTGTGTGTGTTCCTGTGCACGTGCATGTGTGTTCCGACAGGTGCCAGCTGGATGGGATACATGCGGAGAAATAATTTTGTGTGTACAACATGATTAATAAAGTTTTAACTTAACTTAATTAATTGAACTTTGAACAGACTTCAGATCGGGGGAAAACTACGAGAAAAAAGGTTGCCAAAAAAGTAACAACTTAAACTGTGAGACATGGCCCTCTCTATACCTACAAATTTAAGACAGGCTGCTTATCTATGTTGTTTTCCCAGTATAATATGAAGAGGTGATTTTTTTCACTTAGTTAACAGGCTCATAGATAAGACATGCAGTATTTGGATACATTTAATGGGTAATGTTAGTTTTTTAGTTAAAAAGTTTTAAGTAACTTTCTTGTTTGCTGTTAACTCAGTCTGTGCACAACTCTTTCACTTTAAACTGTCAAAATCATCACTGCAGGCAACACACGGCTCAGAAACTTTTTCTGGCAGACGGATCCCCCTAAACATAAATTATAAATGATTTGGTTTCTGTTAAGTCTAAGAAGTCCCATCCCGTTTTAAGCAACAAACAGCATAAACAGTCTTGGATCCTACTGAATTAAAGGCCTGTGCCAAAGGCCCTCATATGACAGCAGTCCTTACATTTAGAGTTGAAGACTTAAGTTGACTGCAGAAAATAAATACCCATCTGCTGAACCAAACACATCAAACTGAAAATATGCTGCCATCTGCTGCTCAGGGATAAAGTACAAATAAAACTTCACACACTGGGGCGCCTACTTTGGATTTATTTGTCATTATTATTTTTAAATGCATATTAATTCCCATATCACAGTGGTGATATGACTTGGAACTTGCAGGGGGGTTATGTTGAGAAATTAGATATTAATCTCATTAATCCAAAATCTTTGCTTTCAGTTGATTATGGAGCCTCACATTGTTCAATATTAAAGACATTATAAAATAAAGAATCATATGAATACATTGTGTAAAATACATAAAATAACAAAAAAGAACGATATGTCAGAATGACCCTTTTCAAAAGTCTATTTTTATTCCAAAATAGCATTTTTATTTTATAATGTCACTTTTCACGACAGCAGTGTTGCCACCGGCCTCTCAACATTCGCCCAACCACAATCCCCCAGCATCTCTTTGCAAGCAAGCCCAACAACTGCTATAGCACAACAAGCGCTAACAAGAGCCAGTTAGCTCTTGTTAACAATAGGTTTCATTTGTCACGTGCAGGTTACCACGGGGTCAAAAGCACAATGAAATGTGTTGGGACGAGAAAAACAGGTAAGCTCAGCATTAAGAGCACTAGATTTTAAGTATAAACTGAAGTAATATGAATAAAATATAACAAAATAGAATATTAAAATATGTATAAGTGTACTGTCTAAGTATGTGTAAGTGTACTGTACACTATAAATGTGAAAAGTATATACAAGTATTGAACTATCACTGTATGAATAGCTATGTACTATATAAATAGTATATACTACATTATTACAAATATTACAAATTACAAATATCAGTCGTGGTAAGGTAGCAGCAGTCATTGTTATCAGCAGTCCTATTAGATTATTAAATGAATAAACAATGATGTTAAGTAATTCAGAATCAGCAACTTGCTGGGCATAGTACAGACACAGTAATAAAACCTCTTTTATTCAGTTATTAAGTTATTAAGACTGTGCATGCGACATATACCCAGCCAGCTAACTGGCTAGGAGGATGGCTTGGATCTCAAAGAGACAGTGTGTCCTATATCAACCATAGACCAAGATTGTTCGTTTTTTGATATTTAATTGTGTCTTTCTCTGAGAAATTGTAACGCTGCTGACATAACTGTGAATAGACAAGCAAGCTAATGCTGTTCACTCTGACACTGGTAAAAATCAATCATGCTGTAAAGACAGAAGGGTGAAAGCGGGCAGAACATGACTTGACTGGTGGATCTATAGCTACATTGTGTGTTCAGTTGGCCTTGGAAAAAAAGGGTAATCCAGTGGAAAAAAAAAACTCTGCCTGAGTCTGAGTGTGTTCCATAAATGTATTAAATCAGTTTTCCTTGTGGTTCATGAGATCATCCTTTTTAGCAGGAGCTCTGGCTTCCTACTTGAGTGTCCTTGAGCGAGATACTTAATCCCACTTGCTGGCTGATCCTGCGCCCTAACCAGAGGGCAAAACACACTTTCTCTCTTCAGAAATTAAAGTACACCACATCAAATAACGCTTAATGTTGTTGAATACCAATGTGCAGAAGGGTCGTGCCAGAACTATCAATCTCCACTCCCCAGTTGTGGGATAATCTGTTTTATTTCCACCTGCAGAGTCTGACGGCAGCTGCTACAGCTCTCATGTTGATACCTTAATGATGCTTCACACATTACTCTGTGGTAAAGATAAGTGCTTCCCCACCGATGATGAATTCGTCTCTGTAAAAACGAGAACAAAGGAATGTTGATTGCAGCCAAGTGTAAGTGGTGAAAATTGAGTGACTGCTGAGAGAACAACAAAAAGAAAAAATTCAAATTTCAGTTGTGGTGTCCATTAACAAGAGCCTTTACCAGTCTGCCTCCTTTGTTGCAGCCTGCTAATCAATGACATCCTTGCAAAGTCTATCTCGGTGCTCTGATTGCTTGCAGACGAGTTGGTGTCTTCCTCTGAATACTCATCAGCTTCTGCGCTTTCACCGCACAGATATTTGTCTGTCTGCATTCCCCTGCACTATGCTACCACTCATCCTGCCAATACGGAAGACAATGAAATAAGTAAGAAACAAGAGTTTTGTATGCTCACTCCTATATGAGGCATTCTATTCTTCTACGTATGTAGAGATAATTTTCATGTTCAACAATTTTCAAAGAGAACATAAAGACAATCTATTGTGCTGTAATGTGGTATGCTTCTCTGTGAATCTCAGCCCTGCGAGCTAACAATCCATTTAAGACTGAATCACCTGGTGTCACAGCCTGCTGCAGGTCCACTGTATAGCACCAGGTGGTGGTAGAGCTCCATGAAGATGTAGCAATTTTATAGTATAAAAATGATGTTTCACTGTTCTCAAGACAGAAACAGTCTTTATGTTCAGTAGCACTCACGATAGCATAAGCAATAATCTCTTGATAATGACAAATGTTAAAAGGATGGAAAGGAAAGGAGGAAGAGAAGTCATACATTCATAAAAACTGACCCCGTAATGTCAGTTACACAGCAAAGTATGTTAGTATCTATAGCTGCTATAAGCTACTGCAGACTGTGTTAAATCAAACTAAATTATGTTTTATGTTAATTTATTCAACTTTTCATTTGTAATTTTAAAAAATGTCCTCTTAAGGGTTTCACTGTAAGTTAATTTGCAAGATATCTTAAATGACATGGGGAGCAAAACAACAATCAAAATCAAGATTTTCATCTCAACTGTGAGTATGAAAGTCAGTAGAGATGGGGTGGATTCAGATGCCTGACATAAGAGAGTGAGGAGCTGCAGCACAGGAAGGTCAGGAAGAAAAAGGAGGAGAGGCTGAAGGGCTGAGAGAAAAAGACCTTGAAGGACAGCAGGGAGAGGAAGATGGCCATTCTCAAGAAGAGACTGATTCACAGGCAGCTGTCTGTCTGAAGAACAGGAAGATGGAGGAGTGGATGGAGAGGCTTGACAGGCAGCTGGTCATCAACCTGAATGTGTTGTTGTCTTCCACAGCCAAAAGCGAGGATAACATCCAAAATACATTGCTGCTGCTTGTGACGAGACTATATGGTGTACAGCTTCCTAAAGCTGCTGTATTGTATTTTGAAAAAAAAAAAAAAAATCTAAGCAAAAAGAGTGATATCTGGAAATAAAACCAAAATGAATTTGTGGTTTGTAAGACAGGTAAGACAAGGAGGAAATGGGTTTGTCACAAAATGCATGCTATGTAGCAGCAGCTGACTGATCCTCAGTAAGGCTTCTTTCCTGGGAAAAACAGAATTATTACTCAAGTCAATAACATGCAGAGCAGAAAAAAATATGCATCAATATCACTAGATTTGTGCACAGGATCAGAAATGTTTCAGGCAATAATGCCAGAAGAGATATTAGAGGATATTTCTTACATATGAGGCCAATATGAGGCACGTAAAGAAAGGACAACAGATCTTACTTGGAGATAAAACTGCATATATATATAAATAATATATGTGGAAGCTGGAATAAGGAGAGACCTGACCTCCAAGCAAGTTTCCAAGCAAGTGGTTGGTCACATAATGGGGAAATAACTATGCTTTCATGCATGTATAATCACATGAAAATTAGAGTCTTTTTGCTTTTGTTACTTAAAAATGATCCCTTTATACCTACAGTGGGAACAGGTCCTCCTTTATGGAGGCCGTCATGTTGAAACAACATGTTTCTACAGTAGCCCAGAACAGAAAAGCTAAATACTGACTCTAGACAGGGCCTTTCAAGTGTTGTTTCTCCTTTACACTAGGAAGGTAAGGGGGATGTGAGGAGATTGCAATGCAGCGATTACACCACTAGATGCAACAATGCATCACGTAGTTCCAGCACACCACACTGGACCTTTAAATAATAAATAAATAAATGAATTATAGTCATAGAATACTGTAATGTTTTGTTTTTTTTTTAACTTTATTTGGACCATTGGCTCCAACTACATTTGCAAATCTCCCCATCAGCCAACATCATGAAACAACCAACCCCAGAACCTTAATAAGCAAGCAAGCTAAAGTTGATCAACGAGCTGCAACCCAGCATGACTCGGCTGCCTCACAATGTCAGCCTGCAAAATTAAGCTGCAATCAGCATGCGAGCCAATTCAGCAGCCGGATCAGCCCCAGGAGACGAGACTTAGTTGACCACCCACCACAGTATACCAAAGTATAGCTTTGTTAGCTATCTAGCAATTTGTCCCTCTTTGCAAGCAAGCTAACATTAGCCAGTTAATATCACATTATATTTCATATCCTTTGCTGTAATATTCATTTTAACTTTAGATTTGATGTTGGACTTTGTGTTGTAGTTGGTCGTTTGTTGATGTAAGCAGACTCAATTTCTAAGCTAATGTTAGCTAGTGTTGCACACTGTATGGGTGCGGAGAGAGAAGGCACTTGGGAGTGTGCATAAACGTAACATCCCTTGGATTTTCCCGGTGTCCGTTACAAAGAAATCAGTCTACAGGCTGTTATAGACAACTGAAAGTTATGTTACAACCTGTTCACCCATTAGCAATAAAAAGTGATTCAAATAAGAATAAAACACATTTTGTAAAATGCCTCACAGTCTTACATATGACATCTCTAAAAGACAGATAATAGTCACTCAAATGTTCCACTTCTTCAAATGGAGAACTGCCTTTAAAATAAGACTATGGCTTCACAATACAGAATCCTTTGAAAGGGACGATAATGATAAATGCTCTGACTGCAAATGGAGCCCATCAGTGTTCAGTACATTATCCACAGGGAATGATTTGCAAATTTGCTTTAACCACTTATGGCAGCGTACTATTGCTTTAATGATGCGATTTGCAGTTCATGTGGAGATTTACATCCCAGTGTCTGAGTAATGTGTTAAATGGGTGAGATGCCGTGCTTAGGATGTGGTCAGCCAGGCATTCATCACAATACCAGAACATCTTGTTTATTAAGGACGCTGTCTGAAGAGAACAGTGTTTGTTAAGTGAAAATTACAGTCAGTAGTCAAATCTTGATATATTTTTCAATTGCGTGTCATTTTAAAAGTGAAAAAGTTTCAAAATTTTCTCTGTTGAATGTAAAAGTCATTTTTTACCATGGCTCTGTGGATAGCAAAGTCAGCCTGTTGGTCAGTCAGTCAACCACTAAAAATATCTCAACAACTATTGAATGAATTGCTATGAAATTTTGTACTTCTGTTCATGGTCTCTGGAGGAAACTGACTTTGGTGACCCCCTGGCTTTTTCTCCAACACCACCATGAGGTGAGCTTTTTGTGAAATTATTTGAATTTATCCAACGTTTGGTTTATAACCAATTATCTGCAAAACTAACTACATTCCCACTCAGCTATACTTTGTGTTTACTGCTAATTAGCAAATATTAGCATGCTAAAACACTAAACAGTATTGGGTATTCACCGCAACTGCTCCAGCTCCAGGAACAATGCAGGTGGTCCCTCCCCTTTCACTATGAAGCCAAAATGGCAACTGCTGCCCTCAGCAGAATGTACAGTAGTCTCCACACTCAACAGTTTCTGGGTACTCACAGTACACTGGATTTTGCCATTAATGACAGCGTGAACACACTTATGTACTCAAAAAAGGCAAGTGTGATTATGGAAGTACACAAATTGAAACACAGCAATTGTGACTATGTCAGCATACTGATATTAGGATTTAGCTCAAAGAGCTGCTGTGCCTAAGTAGACAAACTGTGTCGACTCTCAGTCTTGTTTTAAAGTTTAAAGTGGCACACAAAGAACCATCTTAACACATAACAGTAATAAATACAAAAGTAAGCCCTCAAATGTTGGCAGACTAAAACTCATATAGCAAGATATGGCAAAAAATAACAGAGCAAAAATGGTCAGAAGAGAAGAAAATGACATGAAGGCTGCAGCTGAAATTGAGTGAAACTAGAGAAAATCAGAGAGCAAGAGTGAAGCCTGACAGACAATCAGTCAGTCTGACATTGCACATACAGTATATAACTGTAACTGCGACTTAACATATTATTTACAAATGATTAAAGGTTGTGGTAAGGAAGTGCTATTAGCCAATTAACATTACAACAGCAATGGTCAGTGTTGCTGTTATAGTTGTTTCTGTCGTATTCTGTCACACCAGCACCAGAAGATCGACGTGGCTCCTTGTATGTACAGTTGTATATATGCAATTTGGAAGTAACCACTTGTCTCACCAGTGTGTGTCAGGCTCCAGTTTGTATCCAAATGTGCACACATCTGGCAAGAAGTGTCATTTTGCAAAAAAATAATCAGATACAATGTACTAAGACTCTTTAAGAGCAGTAACACGCTGGTTTATATTTAATTTGGACCAGTGATGCTGCGATAGATGTGAGTGATCAACATGTGTATCAGAAATCTGTTTATCAGTGAACGCTATGCTTCCAGCGTGTTTGGAGTCGGTTTCGGGTTAACACTGAATATTGAGGGGAACAAACTTTCTTTCAGCTTTCGGAGGATTTGATGATGTGCCTGGTGATTACACTGGATAGGACGTAACCTCTTGTATGAGATTACATGCTTGCTGGAAAGGATAGGCACAACAAAATATCCCAATTTCCATGGTTTACAAAAGAGTTAAGCATCAGGCCTAGGAAACCAAACAAGTAGCCAAACATCATTAATGAATCTGAAAGAAAAACGTTTGCTTGGCCTAACTTCAGCCTAGATTTTCTACAAGTCTTGTGTTGTGTACACTGAGGCAGCAGCCAGGCTTTGAATGGGAAGAAGGACAGATGGACACATTGGCTGTTTGTGAAATGTTTGTGCTGCCATGCAACAAAGTACACTCGGGTGTAAAATCTCAAACTAATTTATTTCATGGGAACATACAGTTTCCCCGCTCACTGTCAACAAAGCAGCAGCACAACAAGCTTCTGAAAGAACGTCACCTCCATTCGGCTTTTTCACTTTTTCAGCCTGCATGGGAGAGTTATTGGTTGTTCACAGACAAACTCATAAATTTGAAACCAAGTATAAATGCTCAGTTTAAAGAATATTTTTCTTTTTTTAAGATTCTGACGGAAGATTTCCTTTGGAAGTGTATATGTGCTGCTTTTAGACATGTTGTTGCATGTTGAAAAGCATCCCTTCAAGGTATGTATGTAGGTATTGTATCGTTTGTCTCTTGACACCCATGGAAATTGTATACAGGAACTGTTAGTGGAATGGATGCAGAATGGTTGCTATGATGTGCAAGAAGATCCGAATAAACTACTTTTAAACATGCTAGCTTAACCAAGAGACAGAGAGCTTTACTACACATCTTCCTAGCACAAACCCAACATAGCTGCACCTTCCCAGGTTTTCACCAGGAAGGTGCAGCTATGTTGCATGTGCATCCCCGTGTGTCACTAATTAAGATCCCCCTGCTACAACAGGTAAGAAGTTATTACTTTACTTATTGTTCATTTGTCTTCACATCTGCATTTGAGTCCACTTTCTTGAACTACAGTACATGAGGTGTCTTTGTTTGCACTGTATCATGGCATTTGCCATGGTATTGGATTTCTCCAGAATAGGTGCCTATTTAAAGAATGTTTGGTCTTTGTTCAAAGAATTTATGTTGCTTGCCAAATGCCATTGTTTCATCATTGTTATAATGTACATGTTGTTTGCACTGCATACCATATTAACCTCATCCTGAGTTATACAATATCTGAATCTGCATCAAATTTAGCTGACATCACCTACAAACAGACCTTGGGTGCAGTAAAACCCTGGCATGTGAACAATAAACAAAACACAGCAACAAAGCTGAAACTGGACTGAGATATGTGAGCGCACACAGAGCAAATAGTTAGACCCATAGTGAGTAAGGTGTTTGAGAAGAGTCACCAGGTCTTGAGCTGCCGAAAGCACTGAAGAGAAGCTCAGCTTCCACCCTAAAGCGATTTCTGGGCAGACAACTGATATTAAGAATGACTGAGTTGGGGAAGCAAGCGAGACAAACAGCACTCGCATAATTTCTCTAAAAAGTAGACCTGAAAAAAGAGAGGGTTGTTTGTAACAAAGTAACAGCGAGAACTGTCGGGTTATGAAGTTTTTGTGATCAAAAAGGTACAAATCTGCTTCACCCTTTTCCTGTTTAGTGTAGCAGACGAACTGCTGTGCTGCCTGAAGTCAACACAGGCCACAACTCTACAGGTGAAGGCGTACAACCTCTTGACTCATCAGCAGAAAAGCAAGGACAGGAGCTTTCTGTAGAACAAACATGGCAGCTTCCACTGCTGTTGGAAGATTGCTACCAAACTTAATGGCCAGTACTCTATTGCTACTGTAGGACTTCTGAGGGAGTAGCCTCCTCCAGATTAAATTACACCAGTCCACTCTGGTGACTCCTTTTTCCCAGGTCTTCATCAGCCAGATCTCAGAGCCCAGGTAAGCCTCACTCTTCTTGCTCCAGTAATTGCTAGCAGGTGAAGTACTAAGGCTTTCTCTGGAATAGAGAATCCGGCAACATGAAAGTGATCATTTATGAGCGATGTAAAATAATATCACCGTGGTGGATAAGTAATCTAATTGACAGAGAAAGCAGGGAGAGGGAACGAAAGAGATGAAATATTGCTAAAGAAGCTGCAAATTTTAAGACAGTTGAAGGGTATAAAAAGTGAAAGGCTGGACTAATATATTCAGAAGCCCATGTATAAAATACCACACATTTATGTGACATGTATGCTCAATAGCCTCTCATTATCAAATATAATATTGACCTTTGTGGTTTATAGGGGGCATAAATTTATTGGGTCAATAAACAGGAGAGGCAGGCACTGGGTTTCATATTTCATATATTAGATCTACCAGGATTGATTTCAGCGCCTCATCAGAGGATTAGCTGTAAATGTGCTGTTACTGGCAGGCCTGCGTCATGGGCACACCACCACACTTAAATCTTCATTCACACAAAAAATAATATAATTACCAAGTTAGCAATCTCTATTCAGTAAAAGTATTCATATCATATCATATTCACATACGACATCATCGACATCATCTAACTTTAGATACTTTGACCAACAATGAATGATGATGGCGTAAGAATAAATATGTGTTCTGAGTTTGTCAGACCAAAGAAGAAAGTGTTATTAACCACCCAGCCAAATTTGAATGATTAAAACTGTTTATGAAATTAGGTGTCAAAATTCACGCCCAGTCGTGGGAGGAGTCAAGCAGCAATTTCGAAGCTACTGAAACGTGTCAGATGAGTTCAGAAAATGACATGACTAACTTTGAAACACTCTGAGCGAGATGAATTAATCTCTATCTCTCTGCTGGGGGTGCAGGGGTATGCTCAGGGTGGCCTCAGTGTGTCATCGAGCCACCCTTTAGGACCGCCCACAAAATCTTGGACTGAAAACTGGTGAAAAACTGTTTTAACCTCTAACTCCACATTTCAGTAATATATCGTTCAAAGTCTTTTCACATGTTTTTAGCAACTATTTTCCAACACATATATTTTGAAAGAAATCTCAGAATTGCGTTTACACAGACTTTAGGCTTTAAACAATGGTCTGGTACAACATGCAATACTGCCGAAGCTACACCAATCCAACATTTTTCTCCTTTTGCTTAGGGACCATGCATATCTATAACAAATGCCAATACATTCAGTTATTTTATTAAAAATCCCAAAAAGTCAACCAACTTTTATAGCACTCCATGCAATAGTTGAGATATTTCAGCTTAGATCAAAGTAATAGTCTGACATTGCCATCCCTAGAGCCTCACCACTCGCATAGCTAAAATGACTTCACAAATAACAGCTGCCAAAAGTGGCATTCTGTGGAAGCCACATCAAAGTTAAACAGCTCTATGTGTATAAGGAGACCGAATCCATTCATTCAGGCCAGAATAATAACCCGAAACAAACACAGGAGAAGAATAAATGAATGAGATAGAGTTCAAATTCAGAGGTTATTCTGATACCTGTTCCCACAACGATTTCTGGTATATGTTGATGTTGTTTACCTCCACTCTTAAACAACTACATTAAGTTTATCACTCTGCCTTCAGATTTATTAACACTGACAGTTATTCTACTCATCATTGCATCTTGTATGAAAAGGTTGGTTGGACTTCTCTAACAGTAAGACGTGACAAGCATTAATTTCTATTTAATAGCCCTTAATGGCAACCTGATAACCTGCAAACACTAATTTTAGTAAAACTGCTTTTATTTTTTACGCACACTTGGAACATTTTACAACGTACATTAAAACCTAGTGCTCTTGTACCTATAGGTTGATTTAAAACTACAACTACTCTGCTGTTGAATGTAACTAGTTTTAACTAGTTCTTGTTTTCTTGTTAATTATTTTGTGGGTAAATTTATTATGTATATCTCGACATCACCGAAAATGAGGGCATGCCCTCAGTGATTTTTCGAGATTTAAATAAAGGTTGAGAGACTGAATGAATGAATGACTTTCCTCATCAGTCAGTAAGTGCTGTAGACAAACGTGACTGCTAATGCAGCCCTAAAGCAATCTGCCAGCACCCAATTACTAGCTGAGAAGGATGGAGCACATGCACTGTTTGTGTGCTTTAATAGGCAGTTCACAGGAGACAGGCTGTTCATCACTGGTTCAGGTACTCGACATGTGACCCATGTGATAAATTTCCCAAGATAAATAGTGTCCTACAGGCCCTGACAGACTGTACTCATTGGTGACAGGTAATCATCAAAGCTAAGCTATTTAAACTACTTAATGGGGAATGGGTTTTAGAGACTAAAAGGCTGTAGTAGGATTTTGTGCTGCTGTTTCAGTGACTCCTAAAGGATAAGAGAGTGGTCTACAATATAAACAATGGATGTATGAATGTTGCTGCCAGGTGCCTGCTGTGCCAGGCTGCTTGCTTGATTTTCTTTTTAGCACTCTGTCTTTTGGTGTGCTTGTGTTATCAGGATGTGTCAAGCCATATTTTGCTGTGCCCCCTCCTGAATATAATTTTCAGTTGATTAATTAAGTTATAGTTGCTTAATTTAAGCTAAAATTATGTTTCAGCACCTACACATGATCCCTGGCCATGTTACTAGAGGGAAGTTGTTACCACATTAATGATGATTAATGATGCATTTTTTTGCGTTCTCAAGACCAAGTGTAGTAAATTCTGTGGTCATATCTGCCAGAAAAAGTTGGCTTTGAGTTTCTGTTGATGTGTGTGCAGATATCTGAACATTTCTGTGAACTGTGAGCTGTCAAAGACTCGCTAGTCACGCCAGCTGTGCTCTGTGAATGCCATGTTGGACAATTCCCTGCTGTGCTTCAATGCCTCTCCAGCATCAGTCAGTGTGGCTACATGCCAAACGGTCTGTACAGGCCTCTCCAAAGGAAACTGGAAGACCTTTGTTCAAACTGTTGAATTTGATTAAAAGCAAAAAAAAAGACATGGGTAGAAAGCTGTAGAAAAATAATGACATATTGTTTAGCACATCATACTTTTTAGACATTTATTATATGTGTATTATATCTTTGTTTTTGACTTACTGAAGCTCTTACATCTCTCTGGAATCACACATACAATTCAATTAATACAATTACAACGTCCAAACCCGAAATCCACCCTGAATATGATTTATATAGTAAAAATAAACAAACAAGAGGTTTTTGTAATGCTATTCTGCTGACTTTTATTTAGAAAAAAAAAATCAACTTGGATCGTTTTTATTAGTTACTTTGCCTCTCATTGTTAATGATTGATAAAAATTGCGCAGCTCAGGGTGTGAACCATTTTTTCTGGCTTCTTATATGGGGCATGCCAGAGAAAGTTTGAGAACCACCACTGTAGTTAGAGCCAACCAATGACAGTATAAAGAACGGACAGAGCATGAGTAACATCACCCATAGGCTTCCAGAGCGCTGTTTTAAAGCCAAAAATATGCGGCATGGCCGCTGCCATGTTGGATGTACTGCTTCTTCAACCCCTCGGCTAATCTAAATATCAGCAAAGACGTGGATCATCGGCAGACCTGAGGCGAATGACACCTGGGTGCTCTAATAAGTCATCTGTAACAGCACTTACCTGTCAGTCAAAGCTGACGTGCTGTTAATTATCCGCAACTTCGAGCATTAATATCATCTGAACTGGTGAGTTAAAAAAAAAAAAATCCCCCGTACAGTTGTCATGAACGGGGAAATTAGCTATAGACGCTAAAACCATTTTTTAAACATGTTTATTTCTGCTGTGACATTGACATTTTAACATGGGGGCTTATGGAGACTCACTTCTGCAGCCTGTCTCAAATGGCAGCTCAAGGAATTACAGTTTTTAGCACTTTCACATTGGCTTCATTTCCCAGTATCGGAGGTCGCTGCTTGGAGCCATCAGGCTTACTGTAGCTTAAAATGTAGAATAGGGACCAGTTAGCTGTCCAAAGACAGAGCCAGGCTACAAGCACCTAAAGCTATCTAATTAGCACAATTTGTCATCATCATTTGTTTAATCCGTTTACAGATGGAAATGTAAAAAGACAAGTTTTTGTGGCGGCTAAAAAATATGTGCTGCTAACTGTGTCCCCCTGCTTCTAGTCTTTATGCTAAGCTAAGCTAATTGCCTGCTTGCTCCAGCTTTGTGTTTAGTGTACAGACATGAAAGTGACATCATTCTTCCCATCTAACTCTTGGCAAGAAGGCAGTTTTTTCAGAAAATGCTGAATATTTCTTTTATCACCCACATTCATACATGCAGCACTTTCTGTTGTGTCCCATAAATCGAGGTTAGGTAAAACATAAATTAAAAGGGGGCATAATAATTTATATCCACACGTGTCAGTAAGGACTGGATCGAATTATGAAAAATCATTAACACCCACTCATTGTTTGCTATTGATTTCCTCCCTCATGGATGTTTTTTGTCGTGTCTTTATGTTGTTTGAGCTGGTCCCACAAGAGTTTTTTACCTGTCGACAACTACTTCACCAATGAACATAAACAGAAATAAACTCTTAACAGCTCCCTTGACATCTGTATGAGGAGTTATGTATATTATATTAACGATACCTGTATGCTGGTTGTCCTCATTAGGCACCACATGCACATAAAGTATGAGTTAGATTTGTGATCATTGCGCTACTGATCACATTTACACCCTAAACTCGCACACACACACACATCCACAAAAGAAGTAAACTTAGACATACGGTATTTCATTTGTTTTTAAAAGCTTTTTGCCTGTGTTTGGCAAGAGGAGTTTTATTACACAGTTCTCCCGAGCATTATATACGTTGCAGTTAAATTTATAGCGTAATAAAATCAATCTATATGAGAAATGGCAGTGGGGAAAAATTGGCACTAAAAGAACAGATGTTTTCTTTCAATGAAGATAAAACAGGATGTGCATGGGGGAGTGTCTTTCCTGAAGGCAGATTCTCTCTAGTTAACACTAACATTTACATTAATTAATGTGCGATGTTGTTGGATAAGTTTGTCTCCTATGGCCATATAATCCATGAGTCAGGAGAAGATCTGATAACCTGTTGTTGTTGTCACAGTACATGTAATCAATTAATTAAAAGGAGGTGAGGTACTAAATAGGAAACAAAGGGTGAGCGGATGCTTTTCAAAAAAATAGATAAATATAAAAAAAGAGATCTCTCTCAAAACCAGAGTCTATAGGCTAATTTTAAGTGAAAAATGACAAAAAAAAACTTGACTTAAACTATCTTCTAATAACAAAAAACACATTAAACAGCATCCCTACAACTAGTGACTAACAGGAATTTTTCTCTAGTGTGTGCAAATCGGTCAAAAATAAACTAAACCTAGCCCAGTCCCTGTATACTAAATGAAACCTCCACAAAAGACACAAAAGTCAGGCGGTTCAGGTTTAAATAAGGTTGCTCTTCTAGATTGGATCCCTCTGACTGGTGGGTTGTGGAACGTGCCACTCCAATCCGGATTCTCCGGGCTTCCAGGCGAGGATGATGTCCACGGCTCGTCAGCTAGGGCTAACAAGGAGTCGAGGACCACACACCAGATACAAGCAAAGTTATACCTGCATAGTGACATCAATAGTGCATACAGAACCCTGTGCCAGTGTGTGTGTCCGAGAAGTAAATAAGCATTTGAGATGATGCATCGGGGCACAACCTGTAAAATCTAAATATGTCAAAAAGTTGTTGAATCTAATATAGCACCATACCACCTCGATTGTAATAAGATATCACCTATTCCATATTGAGCGTGGATGATTGTTTTATTGCTTGTATGATGCGAACATGCTATATTGTGATATTTTATGCTACCACTGGGAAATCCAGATGCAGCATAATGATGTAAATGATGCTGTAAATAGTGTTTGGGGTAACAAACAAACACAGTACATGTAAAAAAAATGAACAGGATGTACTGTATGTACAAAGGTCATGTGGTTCCATATAAAATAAAACTACATGGTTACAAGAGCCTGCATTTCACACAAGTACAGAAAGATGGGAGAAAGCAAGAGACGGGGAAAATAAGAGAATAAGAGGTTTTGCATTTTTCTATGTGCCAAACAAATGATGCAGTAGATTTCTAAGGGAATAAATCAGTTCAGCATCACACCCAAAACTAAAATACAAAATCCAGAATCATGAATACTCATCAGTGATCAGTTCAGCGCAGACAAAACATGGATGATGCACTTTACAGAAAGACAAGACGATAAAATGACACTAACTCACCGATGCCGAAGCTCAGATGAATAGGAAAGAGGTACAGCGGTTCTTCCTCTGAGCAAACGTTTCAGGAGCTTTTGGAACATTTGGCAGTCCTGCAGCAGCTGAATCAGCTGGTTTTCCATGGAGAACAGGTCCAGTACATTCAGTCAGGGTGTAAGTTTTTACCCTCTTTAAGGTAGAAAAGTTTCTCTCTGCGTCAGATATCGGATTTATGATGATTTTCAGCAGTCAGTGTCAGCAAAAGCCCTGCCTTAGAGGTTCTTGCGGACAGATGATAACCGAGACTTGCCTCGGCACCCTTAGGCCCAGCAGTAAAGTACAGAGCACCCAACTCAGACCTGGTTCCCAAAATGAGTCAGGATCACGGGAGTAAATCAACCAAACAAGAAGTGAAGAAAATGAGCCGTCAACCAGTTTACTGTGTGAAAACTGCTGCTCTACCTGAGAGATGATGGTGTCACATCTCTCCTTCTCACCACCTGTGCTGTGTAGGTGACTCATCTGCACTGGTGGTGTTCAATCTATCAAGATGATATAATAAAGTATATTTTCACCATTCACCTTGAACTAGACTGGCAAGTGAATTTCCTGAAGTGAGAGTTCTTTGACTCACTTATGGCATTTATGTCCACAGTACAATATAGATCAGTGATTCTTTTTAAACTGTGCTGACAAACACATTCTGCATTCTGCTCTGCAAATGCTGTTAAATCTGCATCATATAACACATTTAAGTCTCTACAGAACAGAGTTGTTTCAAAGTTAGTTATAGCTGGCAGACATGCCATGCAAACAGCTCATCACACACCGGTGGAGTCCAGTTTTTTCATCCAGCACAAACACCATTTGCAATCTGCAGTAGCGTGTTCTCCCACCTGCCTGCACGTTATCATGAGCGACGCTTGGTGATCTCATCCCAGTGAACATCATACTTAAAGCCCCAAATCTCATTTTGTACAATGCCAGAGGCAATTTTGCAAATTGGCTGA
Organism: Sciaenops ocellatus; assembly: GCA_033000465.1. NCBI lineage: Eukaryota > Metazoa > Chordata > Actinopteri > Sciaenidae > Sciaenops > Sciaenops ocellatus. The sequence continues at coordinate 20,070,753 of CP136878.1, read as the reverse complement.
GCAATGTGGTGTGCATGGAGACACTGTCATACATGATTTTAAAAGGGATCAGAATATTTCCAGGTTTGCAAACAAAGTGTAATGACTCAGTATAGTGTACTCGTTCACGCTTTCCACATAAGTTTAAAGTCTGACATGATCTGCCTGAGCGTTGGATCTTCTTGGAGAGGTGGTTTAGAAACAGGCAATCATCCTACAAATGTTTTTGTACAGATTAATTCCTGTTTGTATAACTAGAGAAAAAGCTAGTAAGTTTATTATTGGCATTGTAGTAGCTGACAAAATACTTAATTTGCCTGTTCTGGAACTTTTGTTTCTATCAGACAGTCTTCCTCTGCTTATAGGGTTGTCTCTATTGCACATTTCCTGCACTGGAATTTTACTACTAGATGGCAACCGTATCTGGATTGAAAACTCCAGCCATTAAATAGAGTCCTAAGAGTCCTCTGATGTGCCCTAGTGGCTACAAACAGGGTACTCCCCACATCTTCTAGCATAAGGAAGCTGAATCAGGCTCTTCTCAGCTCGAGGACGGCAGGGACTGCAGCACTCTGATAAATTTGCTGCCTTTGATTGTGCAAACAGACTAACGTTTCTGTGTCTTCATCAGAGTCAGAGTGAACAATAGGATAGGGTAGGATAATTGGTTGAACAGGGTTTCAAATCTACTGGATAATCAATCTAAGGGTAGAAGTTGCCAGAGTCAGTGTCAAACAATTGCTACACCATGTAAGAAGCAAAAGAACAAAAGAGCACAGAGCTCTCTTAAAGTTACAAAAATAAAAGCACAAAAAGTGTGAAACCATGACAAATTCAGGTCTTTATTTATGCCAGAGGTCTCTACTGTGTTATGAGTGTGAATCCAATATGCCTCTCTCTGTTTGCACAATTAAAGGCTGTGAATTTAACAGTGTGCTCCAGTCCATTTTGTTGTCTGGAAAGGTGCCCTGGTGGCTATAGTAGCATTTAAAGAGTTTGGGGAGTAGTGTGTTTTATGAGCCTTCCAAAACCAAAGACACAAGCAGAAATGTAAAGAACTGATAAAATGTTATTTTAATCTGTTCTGTTGTAAACTGCCCATTAGTGTGCTCGGCTAACTAGATTATTACAGTGACTAGGCATTACTTCAAAAGTCAAGGAGCACATCATTAATGTTAACTACATTTACTACTACTTTAGAGAAAAGAAGTCCCTTTAAAGTCTGTGTAAAAGCAATTCTGAGATTTTTCCAAAAGACTTTGAATGATATATTACTGAAATGTGGAGTTAGAGGTTAAAACAGTTTTTCACCAGTGTTCAGTCCAGGATTTTTTGGGCGGTCCTAAAGGGTGGCTCGATGACACACTGAGCCCACCCTGAGCATACCCCTGCACCGCTAGCAGAGAGATAGAGATTAATCCATCTCACTCAGAGTGCTTCAAAGTTAGTCATGTCATTTTCTGAACTCATCTGACACGTTTCAGTCACTTCAAAATTGCTGCTTGACTCCTCCCACGAGTGGGCGTGGCTTCAGCACATTCTGCAGACATGCCCCCACAGACCTGGGGCTGAGAATACTGCACATTTTTGCCTGATTTTGACCCCTAATTTCATAAACATGTCGATATTTTTAAGCATTCAAATTGGCTGGGTGGTTAATAACACCTTCTTCTTTGGTCTGACAAACTCAGAACACATATTTATTCTTACTTTACACAGACTTTGACATCGAGCACATCCACTATTACCTTACTGTGTGGAGATTTAGGGAAGCATTAGCTGCTCTTGGATGGGGAAGTTTATATTCACTAATTATCACACCAACTTTACCCAAAACATTTGCCAAACACATCAATTCATCTTATCATATTAACTTTAACTTTTAATGTGAAATATACAGTTTGAAAATCCACAACAGTGTATGTAGCTAGTGTGCATTTAAGACCTTTTTTACAAGATTAGTTAAGTTAAGCTGAAATGTTAAAGTCACACCATTTTTAACAAACTCATGGAGCTAACGTTACCTTAATTAACTACCTAGCTATAGATGATAAAACACAGTTGTCATGTTGTTGGCTGGAAATAAAAATCCTGCTTTTGTCTTCCTCTGTCTAAAATGTGAGGACCTATTGTTTTTCAAAAAACACACACACAATAAAAAAAGTCAGAAATAAGTTAGATTCTAACCATAATCCTCCATTCACATATATTATAGTTTTAGACTTGAATGTTGAATGAATATAAACTGAAGAGTTGTGACTTAGCAGAGTACAGGTCTAAATGGTCAAATACATTCTTTATCTTGTGTCAGGCAGGAATTATATTACAGCAGAGGATTTGCTCCACAATCTTCAATCAAATTCAATCAATTACATTTTTAATGAGAGGCTCATAAATGTTTTATTTTATCTCTCGCAGTTCATGGTTAAAATGTTTTCTTTTAAAATTCTCATTATGAAGACACTTGGGGAGTCTTCATAATGAAAGACGGTTGGGGTATTACAGTTTTAAATAAGCCTCTGATAACATTTACCAATGAATCAGAAGAGTGGAGAGAAACTTGCTCTTAAACTCTTGAGAACACCAAATATAATTTATCAGCTTCTCTGGTATCATCTGCCAATATAGTCAGACACACACACACAACATGTACACAGACTGTACAGTAACCTCAGGTCCACACACACTACAGCTGAGTCACAGTCATAAAGCCAACCAATCAAAAATGTTACGCCACCCGACAGTGAGTATGTGTGCAGTTACAGGACTGTAAAGCAGGATCAGATAGATTTTTTTTAAGATAGACAGTCAGAGAGAGATGGAGGAGATGATGGCAGGATGCAGTTTAGAGGTGAGATTGAGAAATGAAGGTGGAGGGACAAGGGATTCAAGAACGAGGAGCAACATAAAAACAGGAAAATGGAGCGAAAAATGGACTGGGGCAACAAAAAGGGAAATATGACAAAAAGAAGGATTACGGAAGAACTTGTCAGAAACTGGAAAAACACAGGATGAAAGACATCACAAACAGACATCACAAACGGACATCACAAACAGAAACAACATCAAACTCAAACACCAAAAATGTGTCAGGCTTTTAAACTGAAGTATCTGCAGTACAGCATGAAGCCTCAGTACCAAGAGATGCTACGGCAGACGTTTTCACTATGACACAAATCAATAATACTTTGGTGTCAACTTTCAAGTTTCTTCATGTTTGACATAAATCAAAACAAAACATTTCAAGAGGAAGTTAAAGGGGAAAATCCACAGATTGGCATAGACTGCAGATGTAGCTAGCTTGCCAATTCAATTTTGAAAACTGGTAGACTAGATGAATTGTTTCCCGCCATGATACAGTTCCATAGCAAAAAATATGTTTCTGCAAGAAAAACATCAGTAACATCAGATTTTGCTGTTGGTTCCTTCAAGACTCCATTTGTTGTTGTTGTTTTACAGCAACATCGCACAGAGGAGACAGGGATGCAAATTTCTCAGGTGAGCGAAGCCTCAGATACCAGGAATAGAATGCAGCCACAGACAGCTCCATAATTGTTAGCCTGTGAGCTGTCAGCATAATGGTCCATGTTTCTCCTTTTTATTCTTCCTTTTCGTTCTTTCTTAAGGATTCTGCTTGACTGGTTGTAAATAATTGTTGTTGCTCGTGACATCAGGTTCCGAATTTCCGTCTTTGCCTTCATGCATCTGAACGAGCAAACAGTGCAGGACAGGATTTCTCAGGCTTGTCAGTGATGCTGTGACAACTCATGAATCAAATCCCTTACATGTATCATGCCAGACTGTGGGATTGTGTGATTTAGTCAGCTGTGGACGAACCTTTGTAAAGGTGTTGGTTGTGTCTCCCACAGGCTGATCATTTCTTATATTGTTGCTGTCTGATGAAAACCACAAAATAAACAACAAAATAAACCTGAAACACTAATGAAACACATTTTGTCCACCTCAGTTGGTCAACTATCAATAACAAGTATCCTTGAATCAAAACTCAAAATGTTATTTATCCAAAGCTAATCTCCTTCTATCTATCCTACATACATGATGTGACAAAACATGTTTAATTGATCAATAAGATTTTAAATGCTAATGTGCTATGCACAATCCATATGTAGGAAAAAAGTCAAAATCATCAAAAGGGAGAAAGTTGTTGATTATAGTGGTGTGCGATATTGCAATATTTGGTATCGATCCGATACCAAGTAAATACAGGGCCAGTCTTGCCGATACCAATACTTTTTAATAATTAAGGTCGATGCATCATCAAATTGCTAAATCTAAATGAATTTTCATGAAATATTGCCACATGGCGCTCCTTTTCCTCTCAGCCATTCTCCTGCTCCGTCTGCTGCTGGCCGAGCCTGCTTGCTTGATTATTTGCCTGGCGCTGCTGACTCACGTGACGGTGAACACAAGCGGGGAGAGGAGCAAAGTGTGCCTGCTCCACACTGTGACGGGAGCGGCACTTGAAAGCAGAGGCACTTACACGGACAGTCAGGTCGCCACTTTGATAAAACCGCAGCAGTGCATACAGGAGACACTGAAACTAAAGTATTGATATTATTACACTGGTATCGATCAATACCAGTACCATTGTTGGTATCGATATTTGGATCGATATCACTAGTGATTACTAGGATCACTAGTGGATTACTTATGTTCCAACATGTCCTCATACATAAACCCAAAACAAGAACACCACATTTTTTAACAATTACCTTACTGATGGTGTCTGCATCCACTCATCAACTCAAAGATAGTTATCACTAAAGAATAAATATATATGTGGTAATTTAATTTATTTATTTTGTTATTTGCAAATTTGGCAACACTGTATGTACCACTAACACACAATATAGACTGAAATGCTAGTGACTTGTGCATTGCTCCTTTTTGTGGAGGAACCCTGAGTTAAATGTGGTTTTAATGGCTTTATTATTTCAGATTCAATTGTGCTTACATGGTGCCTATTCCTAAATACATTTCTAGGGGGAAATTGAAGTTAATTTTCACAGCTGGAGGCTCTGATGGACTTGAGGCAAATATGCCATCAGCTTAGAGAGGTATAGAGCTAGCGTTATGTCAAACAGTATGAAATGAAAAACCTATTCACAAAACCTTTGTGGCTGGAGTATTGTTTCTCGCCGTTGACTGCAATAAAAAAGGAAAGAGTGCGCGCCTTTCGTTTCGGCCAGATTTATCTAGACATTTCTCTGAATCCAATAGAAGCGCAGCTTTCATTCTAGGCCTACTAACCAATCGTAGGTAGGGTGGGGCGGGACTTAGGCTAGGTGTTGACACTCAGGCGATTGTCAGATTGGAAGTGATGGCAAGCCCTTTGGGAGCTACTGCCACCTTACCGTAGCCTTAGTGACAATATACTTAATAGATAGTATTAGTCTTTCAAATAATGTGTATATGTATAATAATGTATATATGTTATATGTTGAATTGCGCCGCATACACCGAAAAAAAGCTGTTAATTATGTGAACTTTAAGTCTTACTAAAATTTGAACGGGTGAGTTATATAAGCTATGGAGACTGAAGCCGTTTTTGGTACCAGGCTGTAAACATGTTTATTTCTGCTGTGAAGTTGGACATTTTAACATGGGGGCTCATGGAGAATTACTCTTCTGGAGCCAGCCTCAAGTGGCCATTTAAGGAACTGCAGTTTTTGGCACTTCTGCATGGGCTTCACTTGACAGACAAGGAGGTGATTTCATAAGCGGTGACACCTTTGTAAATGATTTGTTATAGATCAGTAGAGTCAGCAAGTCTGTGTTAAATTCACGATCATGTAGTGAACTGCATCAGCGTTATTTTCTTTAAACACGTTGCAATGAACCAGAAAATTGACTCTTTCAGTCTCCAGGAGAAAAAACACCAACCTGATGAATTTGCATTTATTTTTTAATGACCTAATTTTTCATGTGTTTAATAAATTAATTAATAATCAGCAGGCTTGGCTTTGTGTTATTGGTTCCTAATATTCCTCCTGGGTGTTAAAGTGATTGGAATTTAAAAATAATGCATTAATATATTAAGAGCTTGGTTATCTGTAGTGGAGGAACACTCATGTTCAGCACTGACAACTCACCTTATAGAAAAAAAAATATTCTTGTGCATTTGCAGCTGGGTTTAATTTTGCCATGTGTTTCATTACACAGATTCACATGCATTCAGACAGCAGCCTTGCTGACTCTGCCAAAACTATGTCAGCGGAAATAATGAGATGCACTGGAGCAAACCTACCTGACTCGCCTTGTTTCACACCATTTAGGTCAGAGTCTATCTATATATCCAAGCCCCCTCATTCCAGTACATTTATTTTATGTATTTAATACACGAAAACGCTGAAGGATTCAGTGCAGTAATTACCTTGAACTTGGTGGGTTGTTCTGTGCTGCAGCTTTCCTCATTCCTTCTTGTCAAGCCCACAACGGGGGACTGATTTTTGTAATCAGTCCATCAACACCCACTTAAATACTCGATGAACATGTGCTGTGAAAGAAAAAACAAAAAAAAAAAAAATCACAAACAGGTGTGCAGAACGTATTTTAATGATCCCTGCTTTAATGATTAGTAATACATATTAAATCAATTAAAAATTGACACAGTTTGTCATTAACTGTATACACTGCAGGCATTTGCACTAATCTAAGAAATTTGACATATATTTAGTGTCTGGTGTATTTTTGTGCTAAACAGCAGCAAGTTCATACATTTCTAATATCCAGAATAACGGGGCTTCTGTGTTCTTAACTTGTGCGCCAGGCAAACAGCAAGAATTTCAATATATTTTATATATTACCTTATGAGCATGAGAGTTTGATCTATTTATACAATCCAAAAGTATATTATACAGCTATTAAAAAATTATAAAAATTAGTTTTCCCTGCGGCTGCCAAACCCTGGTGGAGTGTTTCAGCTGGAAGCCCGCAAAGTCAAGAGAACCTCCCTCTCCAGAGATCTGTTTCTGTCCCTTTCTCCTCTCCTCTGCTCTCCCCTCCCCTCACTCCCTCCCTGTCCTTCTGTTTGTCTCTCTTTCTTTCTTCTTGGTTCGGCTCTGCCATTTTCCTTGTTGTGGGGTGGAGCAAAGGTTACAAAATACCTGGAGAATGGTGGGAGAGCAATAATGACTCTATGTGTGTGGGTCTGTGTGTGTGTATGTGTGCCCATGCTCTCTAGAGGCAAACTGTAGAAACCTATTAGAAATAGCTGCAACTGCCCTCTGCTCCAACTCTCCCCAAGGAACACCCCCACCACACCCCACACACACACACACACACACAAATACACAATCACACACTCATTTTTCTGTCCTTAAGGGTACTTGATATGTCTAACTTTTAAACCACAACTTTTAATTATGTTTGCAATATTTAATTTTACACTCTTAATCATGTGTGGAGCAGGGGCTGTAAGGAATTATGTGGCAATAAATCATTATCTGATTCTTGTGATATTTCTTTGTTGGAGAAAAGCAGACAGACTGACATTCATTACTTGTTGGGTAAAGCAGAGGTCACAAGGTCCTCCCAAAGGTTTACTATTGACTGAAATTCTATCAATTCTGCGCTGAATCCAGCTGATAGCGTTGGAAGGCCAGAAGGAAATAGGCTTCACTGTAATTTAAGTGAAGAACGTCACAGAATATGTTGCATTTCATCTGAGGATTATTGTTATGATGGAGGTTTTTCAGCCAATCCACCTCCAATTCTCGTCTTTTCCCTCCTCTTTTGTATCTTATTTGTCATGTCTGTCTCTTGTACCACCATACTTACATTTTGACTAACAATCTGTGCTATTGACACTTCAATACGTCAATGGTGCAGTCACAGTCAAAAAGTTAAGTGTGCAATGCTGGACATTGTACACTTCTTGCCCTCAATGGTTGTCATTTTGGCTATGTGGCAAAATGGGGGGTTGGGGGCTTACAATATACAAATGTAAGTTGCACATGTGTTTTATATTTACATTTTCACAGTCAAATGTTGGCACTAATGGCCTGTGCGGTTGCAATTCGGCAAAGAAGAAGAAGCCGCAAAATGTAACGATCGTCATTTCAACACTACCTTGCTGAAATGTGTAAACTATGCCAGGAAGCATATAGTGTACGCAATGTACTGCATCGAAGTGTACTAATGGAATTTCTGAATTGAGACACAGCTTTGGTTTGTGTATGATGTTGGTTGTGGCCTCTGGTTTCTGACTTGACTTTTCACAGTGACACCTGCTTCCAGTTATCCAATCAGCCTGTTCAGTATTTAAAACCAACTCAACTGTCTCCCTTGTGGTAACAAAATGCTACGGCCCCTTCAGTACTTTCTTTTATGTCCTGTTTTTGTGTGCTCTTTGACTAACTCTGGTCTTCCTCTGCCTCAGGATCCCTGTCTGCCATTCCTGCCACGTCCAGCTCTGTCTTGTTTTCTGTTCTGGTTTTTGCATTTTAAGGTACGGGACATACAGTGCCTTCAAATCAAACAAAACCATTTTCCCCTCAAAGCAGTATAAAAAAATAAACAAGAGTAGTGGGCCAAGAAGTGAACTGTGTGGGTGTGGTGAGCTGATGGATGCCTCAGGAATGCCACAAATGAAATTCATAGATGAGACAGGATTTTTATTACTGATTTAAAAATGCCATCTCAGCCTTGTAGATGACTAAAAGTTCCAAATATTTTCCTCTGTTTATGATGATGTAGATACTATTTCATGACACAAGCGATAATAATAGCGAGGCATGTTGTAATGAGATTGTACAGGTTAAAACGAATAGGAGTGAATGGCGCATTTTATCGTTTTAATTTGCATATGTGGCCCACTTTTAGGCGGATGTAGGACGGTAAAGATCCAGGTTAATGGAGATTATGACTTGTGAATCCCGAGTCAGTTAGAGGATCCGGGTTAAAGATCCGGATGAGTCGCGACTCATACACCACTAGTGTCACTTCCCATCCAGCTTTTGTATTTGTTAATACCAAGGCTGTTCTACAGGTTTCCACATAGCACACTGGCCTAATCAAAGCTATTTTACTAGTTTAGATTGAAATCAGCATAATACAAGCTAACTACAGTTGGCACTGACTTGTGTGCATCAGTCTGTTTCGGTTCAGACATTTTGATTGCTTACAATCAGTCTGCAAGTGTTAAGTGTTAGCTTTTATTAGAGGACAAAATGCTCCATTTTAGCTATATAAAAATACAGGTCATGGTTTCCATCAAGAGATTATTGAAGGAAAAATCAGATGAATGGCAACTGCTAGACTCTTTAGCTCATCAGGTCCATGGCTCAGGTTTAAGAAGCACTGAACAGACAAAAAGTATAATGAAGGTTTTCACTGATTAAAAACAAGTGGAAATAACAGCTGTATGTAGCTGCAGTGAGGCTCTGTATGAAAATCCACTGCAAATTTGTAGCAACATTTAGCTTTAGAGACCTGGAATGAAAACTTGTCAATATTGACTCAGTTAAGTGCCTCCTACAGTGAAACTGTAACTTTCCCCCCCAAGTTTAATCATTAACTTGCCTCCAGTCTCAGAGAGCAGATCGATAAAAGTGTCCTGTGGAATAAATGTTGAGGCTCATAACAATTAAGAACAGTGTTATTCATACATAATTAAGGGTTTGAGTTACAGCTTTCAGACATTGTTAAATACAATAGCTTCTAAGAGAAAACTTTTGTGAATGTGAGAACGGCACATTGAGGCACAAGAAACAACATCGTGTGATGTGATTATTTTCTCTGCATGGTTACCTTACTTTAAAATAAGCAGACAGAACGATGCTTTCTTTGCTTTTCCTACAAATTTAATCTGCTCTCCTTTCAGTGGAAAAGTAAAATCTTTTTACTGAACTCAGGGAACAACACTGTCAGGTACTGTGTTGTGGGAAAACAGCATTAATGTAGCCGGCACTTGGACTTATGGGGGCAATTTGAGGTGCATTTAAAAATTCATGCTCAATTGTCCCCCTAAAATAAATAGCTGGAAGCACAGAGGGAACGATGCTTTGATGCTGCTGTGAAAGTGACCTTCATTGCTGAAAGCCACAGAACGTAGCCAGCACAAGGATGGCTGGCCTGATTTATACAAATTTAAAGGAAACATAAGATATTGACTGTATTAAATCATAAAATGGCCAGTCTATGTCAACAGAGATTAAGAAACTTATTCCACTAAAATATGAGAAATTTTGAAATTTGCCGTCCAGACGGGATGGTCTGTTTGTGTTTTGTCCTGTGTGATCCAGTTTGATCCCACACCCCGCCCACGTCGATGCTCCGGTTTGTACTATAGCCATAGAATCAAGCTAACAAAGTGGATCAGCTGAGTTAACGTTAGATTCTGCCCAATCTAAACAGCTCCATGAGCACAAATGTGGTAAAACACGGGTAAATATAAGAGATGTATTTGAGAGATAAAGACAGCTTGGAGCCCAGAAGGACCCAGAGCGCCTGTTCTATATGTCACTAAATTTCATTTTAAAATCTTGTGTGTTCTTTTATAACCATATATAGCTATGTCAGTAATATTCTGAAATGTTTTTAAGTATAACACTGTGTGCCTTATAGTCTTGTTTGGTTTTACTGAGTACCTTTCACCTAAAAATCTTTCTCTCATTTATGCAAGTTGTTTGTAGCAGTAGTTGTTTGAGATATAAACTTGACCTTGGTTCACACGGTCCAGCAGAGCTTGTTAGTGAGGATTGATAGTGATGAGCACATTCCATTGTAGCAACCTGTAACAGTTAGATAAGTAAATCATAATAATGATGAATACTCCTAGAAGTGTATAAGAATCAGCGTGGAATTGCCCCACCCTGAACATATTCTGCAACTGTTCCTCTTGCAAGAATAAAATGACAAAACCTTTAAGGACCAATTGATTGACTCAAGATCTTTATTTTGTATTGGTGGGTGTTTTCCAGCAAATTTCAGCAACACAAGTTTTAACCACTAGATGTCAGCGCCACAAAGTTACATATTGTTCCTTTAATCTGAAAGTATGTATAGTTATGTATAAGAAAAAGGTTAGGCATGTTAACATGCTTATTTTAGAATTTAGCCCATGTGGCAACCTCAAGTCTGGTAGTGCCAAAAATTGCAGTTCCTTGAACGGCCAATTGAGGCTGGCTACAGAGCCAGTCACTCTCCATAAGCTCCTATATTAACATGTTTATGGTCTGGTTCAAATAACGTTTTTGGTCTCTATAGTTTATTTTCCCTTTTATGACAGCTGTAATGAGTCTGAACTTCTATTTAACTCACCTGTTCAAATGATACCAAAGGTCCAGTGTGTAGGAATTAGTGGCAGTAAAGTTGCAGATTGCAACCAAATGAATACTCTCCCACGACTCACTCTCTTCTTCCAAGCATGTAAAAAAAACTCTGGCTGCCAAATTCACAATAAAAGCTAAAGTCCATATCTAAATCAGTGTTTAGTTTGTCTGTTCTGGGCTACTGTAGAAAAATGTCGGTTCAACATCGCGGACTCCATGGAAGAGGACCCGCTCTCTCCGTAGATACGAAGGCTCATTTTGAGACAACGAAAACGCTATCGCCTAATTTACACAGGGGATGTAATGGCCGCGTAACGGCTGCGCCGCGGTCACCGGAGCTGATCGCTGCCACTCTAGTCAATGAGACCATTCCCACCGGGCGCGCCGCGTAACGTCTCAGCAGCGTCCCAGCAGCGGCTCTCCGCTCTGCAGCGCGAGCATTCCGTAGCACTTCTGTTTTTGACGGAGCCGTTGCTGATTCGCGTCAAGCTCAACAGAGCAGATTGCACCAGACAGGAAATACGACACTGAATCAAAGTAATACACTTCCGCCCCCTTTCAAAATAAAACACAATACGCAGTTCATGTAGCCTATCGCAACTTCACATCAACATTACGCCATGACCGGTGGCACCAGGTCAGCAGTCAATCGATCAAAGGGTCTCAACAAGGACGACGACAGAGTAATTGTTGAAGTGGAACAACACACAATAATTTATGACACAACAGATCCTTTTTATAATCTCTTCCACGTCAGAGAAGCAAAGTAAGCTGTTTGTTGTTGTTGTTTCCACAGTTTATCACGGGATCTCGCGGTTTCGCGTACGTTCAGGATTATCGCGTGATCTCGCGTGAATACGGCTGGCTCGCAAGGGAGCGCTACGCTACCGTTATGCACCCGGTGGGGATTGACGCCGGGCAGAGGATGGAGCCGTTCTGCGGTGCAGCCGTTCCGCGGCGCTTACGTCCCCGGTGTAAATTAGGCGTATGAGTCTTATTTTCAGGTGAGTATACATTAATAGTAACAAACTAATAAATATTGTATTCTATTCTTGCCAGTAAATACTCCTAAATCTTACACACTTAACCTTCAAGGCTTAAAGTTATGCATAATTAACAGCGTGTCTTTGTTTGACATACGGGTGGATGGATTGTCATTAAAATCACATTCCCCACAGGAATTGAAATAAGTTTGGTGATCCATTAACCAATTCATCCAATACTGGTTGTCCAGTGACTGCCCCATCAGCCTCAGCTGTACATTGCATTTAGTGCTAATTGGCAGCATATGTATCACATGTTACTGTACGGTAATAAATTACACTATTGACCTGAGAACAGTGTGGAAAAAATGCAACGGAAAGACTGGGAGCCACTTCAGTGGGAGTGGTGAAAATTGATTAATTGCTTGCAGGCTACAAATCAATAGGATGCAGATAAATGAACACAGTGATAAACTTGCGTAAAACATGCAAGAAAACCAACCAATTTCAAGCCTATGATGATGCCTCGGGAAAGCCTTCAAATGTGTTAATTGTCCTGAATTAATATAAAAGCCTATCATTGTGCTCTTTATTTGGCTTATTCATTTGTTCCATTTAAGCATTTAATCTATTTTCATCACTTTGCATTGACGTGAATTTCATTAGAAAAAAAAAAATAATTTAAAAAAATCTATTACATGATGCACATTTTCTCCTCTTTGTTCTGCTTCAAAGAGCACAAAGTAGTTCTTTGCCACTTAATCAAAGCAGTCATTTTGTCATTAATGCTGACCATAAGTACCTTGATGTGAGTCATAAAAAAGTAACTTGTGGTTTGTTCTACAAGTAGCACTGAGAACTGAGAGAAGAGGAAAGCTCAGAGCGAATGTAACTAGAGATTTTAGGGAATGGTCTTCAACAACCAGATGTATTAGGTTCCTAGTTTACTTTTCCCCCTGCAGAAAGGTGTTTGTTTCAGCAGCAGTAGTCTTATAAACTCAAACCCAAGAAGCTGTTTGCAGGTATCCAAAAAAATACCCAAGTCTCTACAGGTTTTATTTGAAAGACTAAACTGTCTAGAAAATGTGTGTGTGTGTGTGTGTGTGTGTTGGGCAATGGGGTTGGCCACATATGTTGAAACCAAACAGTGTAGTACAGTCAAAGTACAATTAGTTCAGTCTAAAATCTGAATGTGAACTCAATAAACAAGATTTATAATAAAAGGAATATAGTCATCACCACAGTTTCATTCACTTTGCTCCTGTTACATATTTCACTATAACGTCAAGGAGCACCTGTCATTATAAAATCATTCCCAGTGTATCAAAACATGGAAAATAAAGTCCCGTCTTTTGTATTGTAGAACTGCATTACATTTGAGAATTCTCCTTGACAAGAGGTTCACTCTTGTTTCGAGGTTTGCTGCTGTTGTATTTCTTTGTAGCTTTGTATAATTGATTGATTAATTGTAATCTTGACCTAATTTGTCTATAATTAGTGGACACAGCACAATTAAAGGACCAGTGTTGCATCGGTTTTACAATCTTCTTGCCTTGCCTTCTCTTCTAGTGTAAAGGAGAAACTACAGGGGCTGAGTAACATGCAAAAAATATGATATAGGCCTACCCTATCTAGACCCAGTGTTTGGTTTGTCCTTTCTGGACTACTGTAGAAACAGGTTCAACATGGCGGACTATGTGGAGGACCAATCTATATAAAAGACTCATTTTAATGTAGCAAAACCAAAACAGTTCTTATTTTCAGGTGATAATGTACTAATGAAAACATAGTTATGAATATTATATTCAGTTTCTGCCACATTCTGTAAATAGAGCCCCCTAAATCTTCCATTCTTCACTCTTTTAAAGCTTAAATTCATGTCATTAAAGTTTTTTATAAAAGAAATCAGAGGGCAGAGTAAGTTTTTAACGAGTAGGCGCGGAATTAAAGCACTAAAGGTCACCAAAAACACACTTGAATGTGTTTTTTTCTGTCTGAATTATGTATTGGTTAAATACAAAGACAAGATGTTAAGATGCTATTGGCCAAGAATCTAAAAATAAAAATATCTCATTCAGAAGCTTTGGGGTCAGAATTTCTCAAACTTCTTTCAGTCAACAGAGTCTAGTTTACTGCCCTGTAATCCCGAGGGATTGCTTTCACTACATGAAAACTTGTGCATTAATTGGTCTCTCCTCTATCTCCTCCTCTCAGACCGTTGAGCGGAGGCAGAAACTGTTGTGACCTTTCCAAGTGAAGAAACTCTCATTAAGAAATCACTGGGTCTGTTTGTATGATGGGCTGGTTTAACCGTCACACATACACACATAGAGACGAGTGACTCAGAGGCAGTTATCCATAGAAATGGAAGCATTAAATATTCACACAATTAGTTTCATTCCACTGATGGATTTAACTACAGACTGACCTCTGCAGTGAACAAGGCCATAGGGTTGGGGATCAGGATAAATATAGAGTGTGGAGGGAGGTTTGTATTAGGGATTTGGTAATTAATTTAGTCCAAATATAGGAACACCGTGAGTGTGTGTGTGTGTACCCAAGAGTTATAGAGAATGGAGACTCACAGTTTGTGCTATCAGGCGTGGATTAACTGCTAAAAAAGCTTAATTCACTTTTGTGAATTCACACGGAGGTCAAAGCACAACTAAATATGAATTCATCGGAGGAGTGCAGCCAGTCACGTAAATATTTCATGCTGTCGTTTCTCTGAGAGAGGGCATCTGAGCCTCTGTGTGTGTAGTGTGATGCATTGTGATTTTATGCTCTCCTACCAATTAACATGCACTGTTTCCACATTATGGACGTCTGGCAGTAACTGTATTCTGTCATTCCCGGTTTTCGTAATAC
The DNA here is from genome assembly GCA_033000465.1 of Sciaenops ocellatus. Classification (NCBI taxonomy): domain Eukaryota; kingdom Metazoa; phylum Chordata; class Actinopteri; family Sciaenidae; genus Sciaenops; species Sciaenops ocellatus. Next base: position 20,055,629 of record CP136878.1, on the reverse strand, counting down.
TGCTTCTCTGTTACTCCTGCCCACTAAAGCTCAAGCAAGGTGTATGTCCGAGGGAAGCATAGCCTTAAATAGAAGAAGCCCACAGTTGTCTGCGGTACATCATCAGAGACAATTATCATCATCATCATCATCATCATCATCATTCCTTTATTTCCTGTTCAAGAGGCTTTAATGTTGCTGTGTTAACATTTAATCTCCTTAAAACCTTGGATTGCTGGGGTAAACTGGTGTCTAGTGAGGCCCACTTGCGTCTTCCAGTTGACTTTGTATGCAATCACACCACCTCTAAAATTCACCCTGCTTTCTGTCTGTCTCTGAACTATCTATATGATGCAAGTAATATATTATTCATAATCAGATATCAAACCATCACTGGCCATATGAATCACTGTATAGCAGAAGTTCCAGTGGCATTATGGGATCAGTCCCAGTTGGATGAAAATAGCTTCACAGGGAGGCATCCAGAGGCATTCTGCTCAGATGCTCAAATTGCCTCAGCTGGCACAGTTCCTAGAATAACCACCTTATTGTAGTGTAGGCTTTGTGTGTCCACTTAACCCTAGGAGCTGTGTTGTTTAGATACTGGCAGGGCATGACAAATTGGTGCCAGGTGAAGGGTCCTCACCTTGGCTGAGGAAACTAGCTCTTAGTATTTGCCGTGTAAAAATATCAGGGCTGATGTTAATCCTTACAAATCCATACTGTGGATTGGAATCAGTCTAATGTGCCTCTGCAGAGTAAACAAAATGGTTTAAAAGGAATGTGGCTGTGATTTATCCCTGTGCCTTCTCTGAGTATAACAATGCAAACGGATTGAGAACCACTCCCTGTTCCCCTTCTAGGTTGTGTATTTCCCTCAACTCTGCCCGTCTTCCTTAGCTGCCGCTGTTGGCAGTTTAAATGTAATATCAAACTCCTCTCAGAGGACAGACTGATGTCTTCATCAGTGTGGTGATGAAACGCGGCTCTCTGTGTGTCTCTTATTCTTTTCCTTCACATGCATGTCTTTTGGGGTTGCTGAGTGCTGTTTAAGATCAGATGACGGCTTCATTAGCCGGCAGAATGTCAATCAGAAAAGCACATAATAGGATGGACGGATGGATAGATCTAAATCTGAACATATACATATATATGGAAGTACATTTGAGGATACATTTCTGTGATTTAGACACAGGGGGCACTGTTGATCTGCACAAAACTATGTGAGTGTGTATGTGTGTTGCTTTCTCCTCACACTGGCTGAGCTTCCCTTCCTCAATGCCCAGAATTAATGATTTCACCCGCTCTCTCCCTCTCACACACAAAAACACACTCTGCCTCTCTTTTCCTTTTCTCATGTTCTCTCTCTCTCTCTCTCTCTCTTTCTCTCTCTCTCTGTGAATGCCTTCAATGACGATAATGTCTGTCACCCAGTGTGTTGATAACACTGTATGGTGGCTAATGAATGAAATGTGTGTGTGCATGTGCAGTGACCATCAGATTTGTTTCATAGCATCAGTCAAGTTCACGCCTTTGAAGGTATTCTGAAGAACTATTCACATTTCACCTCACACTGGCATTTTTGGTCTTCCGGAAGACTATACTCTATATTCTACTAAAGAATTGGAAGTAATAGCTTTTACCTCACTGAATTGGAAATCTACAACAGCTCCCTCCAGTACACAATGGATTAAAGAGGCTATGTCCTTTTTTAAAAGTCGAGAAAATTAGATATTCAAGAAGGGGGAACTTGAGCAAATTCTACAACAAATGGCAACCGTTTATGGACTTTTTTGCAACGATGTAACCCCCCCCCCATGACATCATCTGTCATGTCAGTTTAACCATTTTATATAGATTATATCTAAGTATCTAAACATTGTATAATTTATTTGGTTTTAATTTCTGTAACCGTTGTTTGTTCTTAAAAAACATAATCTTAAATCTAAGGTTGTATACAAACATGTTTAATGCTGACGCCAATGTACCATGTAAGTGCCTTTGTTATTCTTGTATACACATTAATAAAAAATATGAAACAGAAGTTCACGCCTTTGCGAACATCCAGTAATGATACCACAAACTTAACGCCCTCAGTTGTACCACTGTTGTAAATATGGACAGCTGTACATGTGTATTTGTTATGATTTCATTACTTATGTACTTATGTATTACATTACAACTTTGCTAACAGCCAAACATCAAGCAAGTGCATCAACACAAGACATAGCAGCCAGCTAATATTACTTACTAGCCCAACAGCAAGTCTGTCTTTCAGCCTTTTATTTCACAAAGCTCTCACCAACCACTAAACATCAGTCCCACATTCCCTCTTCTTCGGCAGTTTCTTGCTCGGTCACTCTCTCTTTTTCCCCTTCTTACCTTCCTTTATCAACGTCACCTTTGCTCTTTTCGCCTTTGACATTATAGAGGCTGCTGAGCCCTGTTACATTGCCCCCTTGCCCAGCTTTGGGTCTGGTGTGACACTGACTCTGCTCCCTGTTAGCATTCCCCCGTGCTAAAACCTCCTCTTTGCGGTAGTCCAAAACACCTGTGGTACAAACACTAACAGCCTGGCTAACAAGTCCATCTTGAAACTCAGTAACATCAGAGGGACAACCAGAAAACATTTTCTATTTCTAAAATATGATCCAGTTAAGCATCCTGAGCACAGAGTCACAAAAGAAACACCATTCAACAGTACACTGATTACAAGTCAGTGTACTGTTGTTTTATTACCAATAATCAATGACTGGAGCACTGCTTTTGTTTCATGATCAGTCAAATAAGATGAAACGTTGCAGGTGGGAAGAGAATAGAGCTTTTTTTTTTTTTTTTTTTTTTTTTTGCCCTGAACCTGGTCTCCCAGGTAATGCTTCTTCTCAGGGTGTGCATTGCTTCCATTAAGTTCTATGAACCACTTCCAAAGTCCCCCCTGTGCCCTAAGCACTGAACCTTCACAGACTGTAATCGATGTCACCTGCAACATCACAGGAAGTGTGTGAGTGCAGGTGGGCGTGCTAGCTCCAAACGCTGCCTGATAAATGGGACAGCACTTTGTCACATCATGTTCCCTACACAAAGACTATGCACTATGCTAAGTCTATGCACCATAGAGCGTGAGGCTGATATTTCAGACTGTATGTCTGAATGCAGTAGTTTAATTAACTGGAGTGTTTGTTGTTTGATAAGTAAGTTTGATTTATGCCTAATGTGCATGCAACCTGAGTTGCCTGGTAATGCTTGTTGCAGTTTTAATGATCTTATTTGTCCAACATGAGTGTGTTCTGGTCTGGAGGAGGCAGTTCAGATTTTATTTGTTTCATAAATTAGTGGCTGCTTCAAATTGGTAGACATTTCAAACAACAAAACATTCTACCTGCACTGTGTAGAAACAATAAAAATTGCACCATTGGGCCAATAACGTCAATGGCTAAAAGACCTTCTTTATGGCAGACATTTTTACATGTCATAGTAGGAAAAGAACAGATGTATTTAATAGCATTAATTATGGCTGTTGGGTTGTGCATGCTGAAGCAGGAACCACTACCCGTGACAGTGAAATTAAGCCAAAAACTGCAGTTCCTTAAACGACCACTTGAGGCTGGCGACAGAATGAGTCAGTCTCCATAAGCCCCCATAATAAAATGTCCAAATTCACAGCAGAAAGAGTCTGGACCAAAAAAAAAAACAATTTTGGTCTCTATAGCTAAGACTGGCCACTTTGATTGATAGGTGGGTATCATCACAGGTGGCTTGTTTGAGCAATCAGGCTTCATTCAGCCCGCCTCAGGTCCACTGATGATCCACATGTTTGCCCATTTTTAGATTAGCCGGCAGGTGGCAAAAGTAGGACTGCCAAAATGGCTGCGGCAAGAGCCACCACACTCTGAAATTCACAACGGCTCTTCAGAAACCTGTGGGTGATATAGTTAAGGTTATTAATTCCAGCTATTTTATTTTTCCTGCTTTGACAAGTCATAAAATATGCCTATTATAAGTCTACCCCATATCCTCATGTGTGACGTCAGCAGAGACCCTCTAGTTGCTTCCTAAAAGATGACTTAAAATAATTATATTACATACAGACAGTTTAGCATCATAGTTAGAGTGGGATCTGTCCAACCTGGCAAAGAAAGTAGGTTGCACGCTGCCTGAGACTCGCCTAATCGTCCATTTTGGTGGTAAAATGGGAAAATGTAATGTGCTGTGAGATGAATCACTACTGCCAGATAGAGCAATGAATTACAAATGACTTTTTGTGGAACGAGCCTACGTTCATGGTCAAAAACTGAAAAATGCTCACAGCAGCTGATGACTCTTTAGCAAAACCACTTGAAGAAAATACTTAAGCTTTGAAGGGTAGTGAATAGAGCCAATGAGAGACTGATTTAATTATACGAGGTCACAAGATTTCCACAAAACACAATATAACTTGTTATCCTTTACTTCAAGTTGTCATGTTGTTTGTTCTTTCTTTCTCCTGTCAGAGACACTGACATTTTCGAATGAAAACTGGTAATTCCAGTGTTTGCTGCTTACACAAACACTGACACTTTTTGAATTTGACAAAACTTGAGCTTAAGAGCGTACAAGAGCAACATTAAGGGGCTGACAAACGGAATCTCAAATTACTGTTTACCTCCATATTTCCTTTCAAATCTGGTCTTAAAGTGGCGTTTTGAATTCCCCCTCTCCTCTCAGCAATTATCACACTACCAGAGTCCAAACAGCACTTGTTAAGATTCCACTGTTATATAATAATTCAACATGTCTGTGTGGATGAATATTGATTTACAGAGAGAGCACATTTGAAATAGTGCACTGTCTTTATCAGGCAGGTGCATCAGTTTCTGAATGGAAGGAAAGATGAGAGCTCAGGAGCTTCTGCCAATGTCAGTTTGTTCTATTGCTCTATTTTGGGAAACATAGTTATACCTGTGTTAGATACAGTGAGGCAGATGGAGCACTTAGTCAAACCACTTTAGCTCTGTAGTCCAAATCCATTACGGCCTAACGCTATACTGCATTCCTGAGCTACTCTGAAATAGCAGGTCTTATGTTTTAATAATATAACAAGCCTTTACTGCTCAAGATGATGATTTTTTGTCCTGTGGCTGTCTAGTGTGGTCAGTGTGGGACAGGGCTCAGTAAGAACACCAGTAACAACAAGAGCATAAACAATAAAACATACAAAAGTTTGGAGCTTAATTTGATATAGCAGTTATACAATAATACACAGTTGTGAGTGAGTAAGTTAGACTGTCCTGGTTTTGGGTTTCTTGTTTTATTTTGTAATTCCCCCCTCTCCTCATGTCCGTAATTTCCTGTAATGATGGTTTCTGTAGTAGATAGTCAAGAAGAGAGGAGTCTCAAGATCTGAGAATTCAAGGCACTTTAATACGTGGTCAAATCCATCTTTACATGTGAGAATAATGGACAAAGATACAGCTGTCTTACTACCTCTTTTATACAGAGTTTTTTGCTATCTAATACGGAAACTTCAGTCTGATGCGCGTCTTCTCTGTTACCTACCTTTGAAAAAACCTTTGGTTTCACTGTCAGTTCATCTTCATTTCATGTTCAAGCGTTCCAGCCATTCTTCCTGTTTTGTTTCCCAGACTTGTTCCAACTTTGTTTTCTTGCCTGTTTTATGGACTTTGGATTTAGCCTGCTCATTTACAGATTTGTTTGCTTGTTTGGGCTGCTCTTCCTGTTTTTGAGCTTGCTTGACAATCCATAAACTTTGATACATTCACTTTTGTAATTAAACCATTGTTCTGCACCAGTTCTGCCTCTGTAGTCTGCATTTGGGTCCTATTCCTGGTTACCGTGCTTAAACTGTGACAGAGATAAGATTTACTCCCCTGTCATGTCTGTATGGTAAGTAACTGGTTAGCACCTTAGCATGTCCTAATAACGGAAAGTTTGAAGCGATGAAGCCCATGTAATATGGTGGATAGCCTCAGAATAAATGATTAATGGGACCTTGAGTAGAGATAGTTTTTGCAATTATATGAATATGCAGAAACTCTCTGAGCCAGATAATGGCAGAAGCGCGAATTAAGCAATTTCTTGCATGCTATTCACATGCATGAAAATTTACAGACGGTGGTTAATTCCTCCAAATGAGAACAATTATTTGGGCTGTTATCTCTCCTAAAATGAATGTGTAGAGGTCATTAACTAATCTCTGATAAAAAGGAACTAATCCAGGCCACCACAACTGGTGGAGAACCACCAAAGCAATAGGAGCATGCAAAATGTAACGACTGATCCAGCAGATGCTTGTACCACAGGATGTGAAGGGTGGAGGTGGCTCTAAGAAATGTAATGCACACCACTCCAGCAAATTGAACATAACGAGTCACACTTACAAATTTTTTTTGTACATTATTGATGCTTGAATTCATTAGTAAAAAAAGAGAAAAGTTCACTTCACTGATGACAAGCAAAGCACACCCAGATGACAAGTATTTGCTAAATGACATGCATGCCTTCAGGCGCAGAAAGTGTCTAACATAAAGTGCAAAAGTCTCGATAAATGTGACCCTCGGCATCTGCATGGAGGCCATATGTCATAGCCATCCCGACTACACTGTGATGGACAGACAGGAAGTGGGGAGCAGGGAGACAGGAAACGGACCCGAGAGACACAAACTGAAACCTCGCCTCAGGCCTCTTCAGATTCTACCTCCCTCTACTCGACTTGTTCTCTATCTTCCAAGCGACAGCTATAAACACTCTGACCAAGTGTATTTTATTGATTGTCACCACAGGGTCCAGGCATCTGACAACACTGTTTGCCACCAAAGGAAAATTATTAAAAGTAGATATTACAGTAATTTATGATCTTAGATGCAGCATCAGTCCTCAACGCTTCCTGATGTGAGCAAAATATCTTTTGCAGGTAACAAAATCACCAGATTTTGTATTTATATGTATAATGACTTTACATAAAGTAAAGAAATGCATAAAGATGACATTCAAAAACATATAGGAGGAAAATAAATACATTTAAATAGAAAAACATAATAAACAAATAAATAAAAAAGGTTGACTTGAAATACAGTCTCAGTGCAATATCACTGCATTAATAAGTGCCAATAGTGGAATTTACGGCTCCCTTAGCACAAACTATAATTTGATGCCACGCCTCTGTTATCCAATTCATACCTGAGGTTCTGCAGTAACCCCATTTTTCCACTGAAATGAAGCTGAAGTTGTTTAACATGAGTAATTCATGAATAATATCTGTATTTTCACGTAACGTATCCAAAAACAATTCCCAGATGTTTCAGAAATGCCCTAATGAGTGACTTTATGACTTCATGACACTAATGACTTTTGACATAAACCAGTGTTTTATTATTTTATTGTGTAACCACCGTCACTTGAATTATTGATGATTATTTTTACATGCAGATTATATGATTTATTAGTGAATGTGACTGCTGGGTCCAGCAATGTGTGGCTCACCAACACAGGAGAGAGCAATACACACCTCTAAACAAACCTGTTTAAGGGTCTCCTCTTTTCGCCTGTCATGTTGTAACTCTTCCTTTTGTTTTAGAGATTTACCATTTAAATCTCCAGGAGCTTGTTATAGATTGTACTGTACATGACAAATGTGTATGAAGGCTATGAAAGACTCCTGGCTGCATACAAAGTCTTCATTAAAAAGAATGAATAGATGCATAGATTCACTTATATACACAGGAAATACACAGACTGTATTTAAAGGTACAGAATTGAAAGAGTGTAAACATGAAGACATATAGTATAAACATATGCGCGTGTTCATAAATTAAAATCAGTCCTCCATCACGTAATCAAAAATTAACTAATTTGATTACATCTTACGCTCACTGCAAACAAATGTATAACCTTGTAATTATGTCGGGGTCAGTGATTAACCACTTGGATTGTTTGAGCTTTAATAAAGACTTGTTATGACATTGATTATACAAAAGAGCATAAATATGTTATCTCACTGCACATCAGATATTAATGAATGTGTGTGTGTGTGTGTGTGTGTGTGTGTGTGTGTGTGTGGTTTGTTCAGATTTTATTGACAAAAAAAACAAAGAACCCACCAACTGTCATCAGATTCTGATCAAATGTTGTTAAATCCTGATTTGTGCATACAACTATGGGAAAAAGATGATGATGACGGAAAAGATGAATTCCTTTTTCGATTCCATAGAGACGACCTGAGAGAAAAAATCCTCCTCATCCTCATCCTTACCACTGTGTTGGTGCAGAGTTCCTACTGCAGAGGGAAAAAAAAACATCCTTCAAAAACTTTGATCTTGGCTCAAGTTTTGCTGCAGTATAGTTCATTGATCCTGGCTATTAAATATGTGAAAGAATACACACAAGGAAGAATATCCGCCTTGTACCATTGTGCTAATCTTTTCTTACCATTGAGATGGAGGTTAAGTGTTATATCTAAGATGTGTCATCCTTCGATTTGTATTGTACATCTAGCACCACACTTATGCTATTGTCCATTGCTAAGCGCAAACGTGTAGAGGCAGATGTTTACTTATAGATTCAAGGTGACCAAACACAGCCCTTTGTATTGTTTTGCTGTACTGCTGTTGTTGGCCTGAATGCAACCTTAGCGAGTAATCACACCGAGATACTTAGCTAGAAACCAAAAGCAAAATTATTGTTTTCCTATGATACAGCACACCTGACATGCACTCTTGGCATTGAGCCACACCGGTTGTCAGTGTCAGATTTGGCCCAGGCAGCCAGTTAGATCAAGCAAGGCGGGCTTTACTACTTTCCCACTTCCTTCCTGTTTTTGAGATGTGACAGGTATGGTGTGACGATGGCAAATGCAGACGAGCGGGCAACTCACAAAACAACATACGGGAGAGATGATGGTGTTCACCAGTGTTATCTTTTGTTTCGTTGTGTCACAGGCTTTTTCTTCTCCTCCAGCACAGCACAGCAACAGCTAAACATATTTGATCGCCCGGTTGTGCATGCAGCCCTGCTCCACAGGCGCACCAGCTGTTTTGCCTGACATGCTTTGCCAAGAGGATTTTGAAGCGGCTGCGCCTGTAGTGATGATCTCTTTCTGGTCAGCCCTTTACTGTAGTTTTACTTTTCTTTGACATCTCAACATAAAAACAAAAAGTCACGTACTGTATGTGAAAAAACCTGAAGTGTTAAAATGCTCTTTAGTGTCAGTTATTGACATTTTTCATCTGACATACAAACATAATTAGACTAACTGACCTCTGTTTATGTTTGAACAGGATTTAATGTGTGCATAAGCAGATTTGTACATGGTTGTATGTGGAACTGTGTGTGTGTGTGTGTGTGAGGACTGCCTGTTTTCCTCAGGCTATCAAATCAGGTCATTATACTCATTTAATTTATTCACAAATAAAAACCTGGCAGGCAGCAAATACAATTAACCTACATTATATAAGGTAATTGGAGAGTGTAATGTGTGTATTGATATGCATTATACCATAAGCAAGAGCTACATGAATACACATGTGCTTATACAGCTCTGTAGCTCAATGACTACAGCACAACACTATTAATCCTAGGTTTGATTCCCAGTGCGTGGGGCCATTTGTACTGAACTGTCATGAACTACACACACCCACAGCATATAAACATGAGGTTTTACAATGCGGGATAGTGGATAGGACACTTAACTGATCTAGTTTGGTCTCTAGACTGGCAACACGCACATCTTTCATGTGCGCAATCTCTTCCGTGGTACAGCTATTGTGGCATCCGAGGTGCTTAGAGATTCAGCCGAGAGATTCGTCTTCTTTAGAGAAGTGTTGATATTGCCTCTAATATTGTCCTCAGCATCAGCAACATCAATATCAACAGTGGGACAGCGGAGAGATGAACAGAGAAATGGGGAGAGATGATAACATACCTGACACAATATTGAGGCACTTGGCAAAGAACACTACTTTATTTTTTTATTGCTGTGGAGGATAAGGCCAAAGCCAGCATTAGTCGTACCCACACACACACGCTCAAAGTTTACTGGTGGAGACTATGTACACAGTTCTGTATTATGTGAGAAGCACTAAGCTATAGCTCTTTCTATATATTGCTACAAGGGACCACAAGGACAAAAAACAGATGCCAAACTCGTTGAAACTGAAAAAAACACTGATTTTCTTTAATCTATCTCTCTCTAATGATTCTAAAAACTCTCCCCTCCAGACCAGCAGACACCAGATCAGCTGTGTTCAGGTCATCTGTGTGCACAGACAGTGACATATGGCCTTATCTAGCATGCAGGCTGCCTGAGGTCACAATAGATTTAATCTGTTGAGCAGCGCATCAGTTATCATGCCTGTCCCATGGCTGTGACCTGGGATTGTGTTATTCAGCAGTAAAACACAGCAGATCAGCTCAGATAGCCCCGGGAATTATACTGTCAGTAATCTACACGTGATCTCCAAGATACTGGTGTGTAGAGGTTTAAGTGTGTCTAATCTATAGATCAACCCATGAACAATACAGACTCACATGTATGTGTGTGTTATCAGGCTTCCCTGGTGCCCAGAGATAAAGAATGGAACACATGGAGATATTAATACTCGGGATGTGGTTGGTCCTCACAGGGGTTTCTCATTCTACAAATGTACTCCTCATTGATTTACATTGTATTTAATCTCTATAAAGAGATAGCTGCATATGAATGCAGAATCTGTCTGCAAGCGACAAAGATTTTGGCATCGGAAGTGGTCTGATTTCCGTTTGGAGACTGAGTGGTATTGATCAGTCACATCTGAGCGGGCTTCCGTTGCATGCAGATAAACAGTTGGTCGAAATGCACTCTCACAACCCAATAACTTTCTTTGACTAGCAGACTTGTGTTAATTTGAATACAAGCACGGGTAAATGGATGCAGATGTTGAGGGGAGAACATGGAGGAGGGAAGTCACTGGTTAAGCAGGTCAGGGAGAACGTGTTGAAGGCTGGGCAGAAAGAGATTCGGACTCAGGTGTGTTTCCACCCGCGCTTCAGACGAGACCTAGAATGACATCTGGGAGAGGTGTGCACTAGATTGAATAGGAAGGGATGAGGAAAGGAGGGAAGAGAGGGTAAATGGAAGGTGAGGGAGGGAGGGTGGATCGAGAAAACAGTGGCAAACAGGACCAAAAGGGTAGGCCAGGTACAAGTAGCCTGACACGTGATTGGAGGTGTGGTTGAGTTGTGGCCCTTCTCGAGGCCCTTAACTTATTAACTTAGCTTAGCTGTGTGTTAAAAAACATTCATCTGTTTATAGAAATTAGCTGAAATGTGTGTTTCTCGTCATTATCACTTTCTTTCTTGTATGAAGTCATTAACCAGACTGCATAGAAAATTTGTTTTATGTTTTCTGGATATCCACTGGCTTGACCAGAACACCCACGCCATCGCCACATGATAGCAAGGTAGCATTATATTAAACAACCCTTACAACCGAGACTTAACGTCAATACTCGCTATTTATTCTACTCTAACCAGCAGTTTTTATTTAAAATTAATGCATAAAATCAGAACAGGAGGGTGCAGGATGTATGGAAATTTCTGACTTATGATATTGGGCTGCAGTAGGACGGGTGCCATCACAGAGGGCTCTAGCAAAACGAAATTTCAATCTGAAGATCTGCTCAAGGTAACTGAAGGAAGCACACACTGATTTGCATTTTGAATTCTGAATTAATTTTTACAGGTTTGCAAAAAGAATCTTGGCGAGCAGGTGTCCATTTAAACTGTAACTCCAACTGTCCTCAAGCAGACATCACTGCTACTGGCTGGTTAAACAACCCATTGACCTCACATTGTGTTGAGCCATGTGAAGGAATGATAGACGGGAGGCTTGCTTCTATTTCTGTGCTGCCATTCATTGTCTGGGTAGGAACAGATTATATATACCGGTCAGTCATACAGTTGGCTCACCACGGTCAGCTGGGCAGCACACTATAAAAGATTAACAAGGTATTATAGCACAATGGCTAGCCGGCTTGCTTGCTGAGTGCACTATTCCATGTTATGTGACCAATTTAACTTTGTAAAATGTATTACATCCCCTTGTTACACTTCTTAGTGGCAAAGAAGTCACAACAGCAGCCTGTGGACATGGACAAAATTTCACAGTTTTTATTTTCTTTGGTAAGAGGACATAAGTGACTATGAGCACACTACCTTTGTATTTTAGGCTTACTGACAGAATCACATGTTGCAGAGGGAGGAGCTGCTCATTTAGGAGCTGCCATTAGATGTGTAATCTCAGGTCCAACCGAATCGCTGCCTCTCTGCCAAAACCTAATTTCCCTTTGGGGATAATAAAAGTGTTGAATTAAATTGAAGCGAATTTAGTTAATTTACATTTTCTACCCATCTACGGAAACATTTCATAATGTAGCAGTTATTGCATTACCCAGTTGTGTCATTAGAAGCTGCTCAAAGATGTTAGGCCTTGTTTTTATTTCTGTCTATGACATTTTCTTGTTGTTGCACGAGGCAAAGTTTCATCAGATGCTGTATATTCTGTGCTTAGATAGGCTGTGTGTGAGAGAGAGAAGGGATTGGCCAAGTCCTCGGATGAACCGTCTAAGAAGTTCCCTGTTATCAGTCACGCTTCTGTTAACTTCAAGCTGCAAGGGGGGAAAAAAAGTGGATTCACAAGCGAGCCCAGAGCGGCGTAGCACAGCTTGAGCGTCCCTTTCTTTGTGTGCAGATCTGTGTTTTCTCCTCTGTCGTTCTCCCTCTCCTCTTGCCTTCTACCCCCTCCCTTTTTCTATCTCACCTTCTCTCCTTTCTCTTCTCTGTCTGGATCATTCATTCCCTCTCTTTCTACTCCCCCCTCCATCTCTCTTTCTCTCTCTCTCCAGTGAATGCCTCTGTAATTCCTATTCTTATCTACTCGTCGGCGCGAGGATAAGAGCTTCTTTACTTATGTGCTCCTGCTCTCCACGGGGGAAGAGGAGACAGAGAAAACATTTTAAAAAGCTAAAATTACATGCAGGGAAGCAGGACAGAAAAAAAGCGGGGACGGGCTGGAATGAGGAAGCATGGAGGAAATATTTTCGTCTAGAGTTGCATGCAAAGTGCAGGAGTAGGAAGAGAAGGGAGTTGATGGGAGCAGATTAAAATAATATATATATTTTAATTATTCTGGGGTTGTTACTTCAAGTTGAGCTAATCCTGTCTTAGGTTCTCCTGGCACTTCCCAGAATCCCTTCCAGGCGTCTGTAACAGGAAAGAGACTGAACTCACATCCATGCACTACGCTCTGAGCTGCACAAATAACTTAAATTCTTGCAGCATGCTCAAACAAACACATTGACAGTTACACACACACACACACACACACACACACACACAAACAGGGGTGTGTGAGTTCAGCCTCGCCCTCCAGAGGCTGTCACACAGAGACTGCTCATTAAAAAATTTCATTAGGTTTCAATCAGGCCATAAGTAGGCCAGCAACACTATTAGAGAGTGAACATGTGAGTGAAACATGACTGCGGGAGACATGATATAATCAATGAATCAGTCTGTGTGTGTGTGTGTGTGTGTGTGTCACATTATTACGGAGTGATTTCAATGAAATATGACTCGGGGAGAAACCAAACAGAACAACATTAAATTGAATCACTGTTGAAGTATTTTCTCTCTGTTGAAAGTTTAATGTCGGGTTTGTCCTCAGTGACTTTTCTCAGCTGCTTCTGAGATAACATCCGGGCCACATCCACAACTGGGACATCGTGGCTGCACGCTGGAAGTACTGGAGAAGCAATCATGGGATCCCCAAGTCGATCTCCTCAGGCACCAGAAGATGATGACGAATATGCCTAACATAACTCCAGGCAGATGAATAATCCAGATTGGGAATTGGGTTGCTCTGTTTTGTGAAATGGAGAGACGGCAATAAATGATTGATTTTGATCAAATTTGTTGAAAAGGGAAGAGTTGGATGTTTATCTGGGGAAAGACGGTGTCAAAAAACAGTTTTTTTCTTCATTCATTTTTCATCCTCTGTAATAAATCTTTCTTTCATCTTTCTTCCTGCCTTTTGAATCCCTATGCTCATTTTGCACATGATTATATTTTATATTATACACTCTTATTGCAAAATATATTACAGGGCACTACTTTTTATACTGTGCCATAAAATACCCCACATTTCTAAACAACAGTTGGGACTACAAAAAAACTTTGCTCTGAAACTTTCATCATTTCCACATAGAGAAGAAGAAAATGATCTATATTGTGCTGGCATGATCTGATCAACAAATGTCATCAATTCTGATATACTGAGCAAAATATATCAAAATCACAAGGCAAAGCTTCACATATGCTAAGCTACATTTGTAAAACACCATCATTTTAAAAGAACAATAAAATAACTACCAGACATACAAATATAGCACACGCGCGCGCGCACACACACACACACACACACACACACACACACACACACCCCCAGACATAAAAGATTTAATACATAAATGTCAACAATAAAAAATAAAAAAGAACAATTTCAGGTTTTTATTACACGCTGTCTCACTTCACTGATAGTAACTAATCTTCTTTCTCATTTCCATTACTTCCATAGCCAAACTTATTTTGCTTTTAGTGTTTTTGTCCTTTATGTCACAGTATTGAAAAAGAAGCAATTATTTGGACCATGTTTTGGCTGTTTGAAGTTTTAGTACCTAACAAAACAAGTGTACCTGCTCTGGTGTTGTAAGATTAAACTATAGACATCCATCAAAACTAAAGACAGCTGGTTTGCTGTGCCACAGAAAAAAACTTTAAGAGCAAAACAACAGCAACTGAAAATCTCATTTGTCTTCACCTACAGTACAAGTGTACTCCAGAGTATATAAGTATAAGGTGACATAACCTGCTGGGTGTGGTTACAGGTGCTACGGAACCCTACAATCTCCACATCAAACGCCATAAGCGATGCTGGGTGAGGGTAAAAGTGTTAAAAAGTTGAAAGCAACATTGTGTAGAAATGTATTTCATTTTCAGAGTGCAATACCACTGTTGTCAACTTTGCTTAAAGTCAAACATCAAGCAAATGCAACAACAAAATATATAGCAGCCAGCTAATATTACTTACTAGTCCAACAGCAAGATGACCAGTCCAGCGTCTGTCTTTCAGCCTTTTTTTTTTTTTACAAAGCTCTCACCTCTAAAACTCAGTCTAGGATTTACTCTTTACAGAGGTCAGTCAATGTTGATGTCAGCATTTGGTCTTTTCACCTCTTTCATTATGTCCACAGAGGCTACGGAGCCTTGCCCAGCTCTGGTTTTGGCACGACACCAGCTTCGCTCCCCGTCATCATCTGAAACCCCCCACCGCACTCAAAAATGTTTGTGGCTTAGGCATTGTGTGGGTTAACAATGAAGATGCCATGGCACTAGAATCTCTTTGGAGTTTTTTTATTCTGATAGAGACAGATAATAAAACACAACATTACAAAGGGGGCTCATAATAAAATAACTAAAAAAAAACAAACTCATATGCCTCTACAATACAATACACAGTGTATGTTACAGGGACACAATAAAACAGAACCTTTTCATAAATAAAACCACATGCTCTATCCTTTGAATAAAAGTATTATTCAACCCTCACACAGGAGAACTGTGAAAAGGGGGTTTGTAATAAAATATTCAACACAGAATATAAACAAATATACAACAAAACAATGCTCTCTTTATGTAAACAGAGATGCACTTGCCAGGTGATAGACAAATGAAAAGCTAAGCACAACTGTTTACCTTAAAGGACCAGGATTGAGTAGCATCTAGCAGTGTAGTTAATAGCAACTCTATCACTTCACTCACTCCTTACGAGGATGAAGGAGAAACTAGTGGAGGTAAAATGAGTGAAAAATGTGAAAATCCCTATCTAGAGCCAGAGATTAGTTAGTCCATTCTGAGCTACTGTAGAAACATGGTGGCTCAACATGGTGGACTTTGTGGAAGAGGCCCCTTAAATCTTCATATTGGTCCTTTAACTTTAAGCTAGCAGTGTTTAGCTGTTAACAAGTGACAGTATGCAAAATGAGAAACAACAGGATGGATAATTAAATATGCAAGACAGATTTTAAACTCATATACAACAAAACATTCCTGACAGTGACAAATAATAGAGCTGAACCTCCAGCTCATTCACAAATGAAATAAATGAAACGCTGCGTTCACACATACAGACACAAAGTATTAGGAAGTGTCTGGCCTCTCGTGAAGCTTTATGCATCTAATCTACATCCTCTGCTCCAACTGGAGAGTTGTTTTCTGATGTAGCTCCTGGACTACTCAAGACGACATTCATTTCCTGTAGCACAGTTTGTTTCACCAAGTACAGAATAGCTTTGTTTGCTGTATGATTTAACACTGTGCTTCCCTTTCTGTGGGTATCAAAATGAGAATGGTTGTCTCTCGCCTGGTTGTCGGAGGACATTTGCATAACGTTGAGCTTTTGTCATCTTTCCCCCGCAGTGCCTTTTGAATCTTTTTAGCTCTGTGGGCTACAGAGAGAAGACAATAACACCCTATCACTGTTCCAGCTTTTGAGTCCACACATGTGTTTCTTTACCACAACTTTGTGCCAATACGCTGAATGAATTCATAGTGGGAACCACAAAATAGATTGAAGAGAGACTTCATTGTGTAGTTTGAGGGCCTTCCTAGTCAGGTAACAACTATATTTTAACATAAATTCTATATAATAACAATACAGAAGACCCAGTTACACAAACTTGCAAGGTGGGGTGCTCAGGAACTGTGACGCGAGGACTCGATTACGTGCCATGTACGGAGGCATAAAGCGTGAAAACAGAAACCTTTCAAACCTGTTAAAAATAATTAAAAAAGGTCACACCACTAAAAATACAGCTTTCATTGTAGGTTTTCCAGACTTTCTGACTCATTCTCTCCCACTCACACTAATCATTTCTCTTCTCAAATAGCTGATATATTCACTCTGTCATATCAGAGGTGGGTGACACACACAGGGGATAAAATCCAGTATTGGCCTGATGTGTCTTTCTAACTTGATCGGACCACACAAAACTACCTGATAACACCAATAAAACAACCAATACAAATACTTTTTGAGTATGATATAAAGTGTACATAAGCACAAGACCAGAAAGGCTATTTGAAAGCAGCAGTGATTGCCTAGAAGACAGGCTATATTTACTATCACTACTCTGATTTGATTATTCAAGGGCCAGAGGGCAGGATGCCACACGAGCACCATCCCAAACAAAGAAAAAAGACCACAATATTCCACCAATATCTGAGAACAAACTCTTAAAAACGCCTTGGGGCGTAAATATTACCGCTGGATGGATTTCTGTTCAATCCCATCACCTAAAGAATAAATAAATACAGATAGAAAATAAATTTAAAAAACAATATTCTACCAAATATCTCCAGCACCAAATGCCTGGAGGGCCTGAATATTAATGCCTGAGCCCTTCGCTGCTATTTGAGCATGTGGTGGCAGGAGAAAGAAGGAGCAGGCACATACAGAGACGAGTGCACATAAATAATCCACAGGGACGCCCAGTTGAAACTCTGAAGTAATGCAAGGTGACAGTATTTGGAATGGGAAAACACGACTAAACCGGGTTATTGCTGATATATTGAGAGGAGGAGAAGAGGAGCGGAGGGGAGAAATAATAGGATAAGGAGTAGAGAGAGGAAAGATAATAGCCATAGGGGGAAGAAGGAGGAGAAAAGGAAGGAGGAGGAGAAGTAAAGGAAAGGGGAAAGGGCAAAAGAGGAGTAGTAGAAGTAGAGGATGAGAAAATGAGAAGAGGGGGATAAAAATAAGATATGAGAGGAAAGAATGATAAAGGAAGGAGGTGGGCAAAGGGCACACAAGTAAGGAGCTAAAAGTGGAAGGTGAAAAGGCAAAGAGGAGAGCAGTGAACAGAGAAACACCAAGGAGGAAAAGGGGAGGTGAAAAAGAGGAAGAGGAAAGACGTTACGACAGCAAAAAGAAATGAGATGATGAAAGGAGAGAAGATAATAGAGAGAGATGAAAGGGAATGAAATGAACGACAAGACAGAGAGAATGAATTGTCACCAGTCTGTTGCCATAGCAACCAGGAGACACCTATTGTCTCTGTATGTCACCGTGATGCAGGTGATTGTGCGTGCATGTGTCGCTGTGTGCAGGCATGTGTGGTAAGAGTTTGATCAGGTGTTTATGCTGGTCTATATCAGTGGGATCAGTCCAGATGCTGTTTGTGTGTGTGTGTGTGTGTGTGTATAAGATGTGGATTAGCATTACAATCAGTGAGACTTTATCGATGGATCAGTGGAAAAAACAAATAAACAAAGAGAGATTAGCACCAGACAATCCACAAATGCTTCATACAAGCCTGTAAACATTCACTTACACACACACACACACACACACTGACACGCACACACACAAATAAACATGTTTATTATCCCGTGTTTTGTGGCATTTCGCTGACATTTACGCCCACTGTAAATGGCGAAAGCTCTTTTTTCGACCTAAGGTGACTGCTGCATCTTGATGCGACACCTTGGAACCGCTCTGTGTCAAATCTGACATGAAACATCGAGTCATACGTCAAACGCCCTGGTAACACTTGTCAGTCTGATGTCATCTGAGCATTCAGAGATGTCTGCTGTGATGGGAAAGCACACTGCACGGCCCAGCAGGCTTTGGTGTAAAGGATCATTCACACTCACTTACTGTTATCTGCAGATCATACGTGACATGGATTCAGCTGCAGCATCTATGGGCTTCGGTTCAACATGTAGTCCTTTAACATCAAAATTAAGATACTGTGGTAAGTGTAATTAGTGTTTTGGCACAAGACTGGTAATACAGAGAGATTTCCTTGCTTCCCATGGAGGAAGGTTTGTTTTGGAACAAAATAGTGTACTTCTCTTCCAGTCCACAGAAAGAAATTTAAGAGGCATTACAAACTTAGAGAATTTTTGAAAAACTGTCATCAGACTGACAGAAAATGTCAAAAAGAATATATACATGAAACTGTACAACTCCACAGAATGTCACATTTTGAGTTATGGATTCATCAAATGAGTCCAGAGCAGCTTTTTCCTGAGAGGGACAATTGACATTTTGCATTTCGCTCACTACATTTGTCACCGGGCATTTGTCACTTTGTGTGGAGAAATTCTCTGCTGGCTGGTTTGCATTGGTTAACACTCCTCACTGAAAGTAATGGGTGCTGATAACTACATGCTATATGATTAATGAGATGTTCAAATTATCATAAATCATATTTCTAAAATCATTTTGAGTTTATTCCGTTATTTTTCTACATCACACACTTATGATGCCTTCAAGTTGCTGCATTTGTCCTTTAGTCACCAACATTTGTATGTTATCACCTGCTCATAACTTAAAATAATTGTCTGACGTTCTGGGAAATTACTTACTTGAAAAAAATCTCTCTCTCTCATGTCTGTGTGTATGAAGCTAGGGCCAGCAGGTATTTAGCTTAGCTTAGTATAAATACAGGAGAAAATATCTAGCCTTGCTGTTTCCAAAGATCCCTTAATATCATGTATCTGGTTTGTTTCATTTTTTGAAGATCCAGGAAGTCACTGCACCCGGCCACCTGTTTGCAGCAGGTAACTCCTCGTAAATCCGCATTTTGTTGTTTTCACACTTTTTCATGTGTACTGACTAATTAAAATGAAATCTTTAGTTTTAGAGCTGCTGATGTGGTAAACTAGTGGCAAGAACCAAGTTAACTATTTTTCTTTTAGTCTTTATGCTAAGCTACACTAATGGCCAACTATTTTCAATAAAAAGTGGCTAAAGCCTGCTTGAAAAGTCGATAGATATCACTATAGACTTGGCATATGCTAATATGCATAGTCTATATCCGGCTAGAAATATTGGCGACTCTTTGTCGGAAGAAGTCAAGGTCTTCCCAAAAAGTTGTTAGATTTGTTGGTTGGCACTTTGAAAAAGAAAGTCGCTAAGTTGGCTCTAATGTCACAGCAACACGAGAGTGGTATAACTCTTAAAAAACAGTGAATAAGCATATTTCCCATGTTGATGTACAGCGGGGATTGAAGTAGTGTTGTGCACTGTAAGTGAGAGAGAGAGGGAGTGATATAGGAGATTTATTAGTTTATGGTTATTAGTATCTACATGTAGAGGCTTCAATCTCCAACAGTAGACAGATTAGAGAGGCTTTATTATTAAAGAGACCCACAATTTTAAATTGTAGGTAGCTAGATGGGAGGAGGTTAAGTTGTAAAAAAGAAGAAACGCTCTAAAAAGAATAAACATCAACACACATCGCTATAAATTCAATAAATACCCTAAATAAGACGGAAGACTCAGTTAACGTTATAATTCCATGGTATTAGCTGTAATTCAGCCCTAGATATATCATTTATATATGTAAAGAATACTCACCTAAAAGCCTTGAACAAACCAGTTTGTACAGATTTAGTAACGATGATGATGATCAGTCTCGTGATACAGTCCAGCTGTGGCCTTATTTGTGGTCTATTAAGTCCAAAAGTGGATAGTGAATTTTATTAGAAATTATGCAGTCAGTGCTTAAAAATAGCAAAGAGAATAGCTCTGGGAAATATGTAGCAAAACAATATCAATATCTTCCATAAAGCAAACTAGGATTACATGTTGTGTATGTTCAATAAATGGCTGTGGGGTCTACGAATCAAAGATGGGCCTACTTGTTACTTGTTTGCCTTTTCGTCCTCTGGGTGTTGGCCTGGGTTTGCCATGTTAACCTACTGTTTCTCTCTATATATACTCTGATTTAACACATTAACACATTTTGCTCCCATTTTTCTTCTTCTATCCACACAAAAAGTGTATTTTTAGTTTATTCACACATTTGTTAAAATCTGTGTTAGTGAGCACTTTCCTTTGCCAAGATAATCCATCCACCTGACAGGTGTGGCATATCAAGATGCTGATTAAACAACAGTATTATCACACAGATGTGCCTTGGACCGGTTTCAACAAAAGGCCACTCTAACTTGCAGTTTTATCTTAAAGAAAAGACATTTATTAGGTACTGCACTCAGATAGCAGTTGTTTTTCCCCCCCAGGAAGGCAAAGCCATGACCTGCCCTGCTCTGCCTCTGATTGGATTACTCTGATATTCCAAGGATAGCAACAAGTACTAACCTTGATTAGTGAATGGCAGTGATTAGATCTCACCCTGTTCCTCATATTAATGAATGGGCAGTGAAATCCGGTGTTACTGCAACTTTAGAAGAGGTCTAATCAGCCAAAACAATTAATAATTAATCACTGGTGTGGGTTAACCAGGGCTTTTGCACAAATTAGAATATTTTCCAGCCTCTGCTGCTAAATGTCAATTTTTTTTGGTACCGCTCCATGTTTATTATGTCATGAGGACCACAGTGGTGCTGCTCATGTAATCTCATAACTCTCATTAATTTTTATGAGGTAATTTCTCTAGTACGTTAGAGCAAGACAGAGGTCTACAAATGGGCCTGTAATCATGGAAAATATAATTAACGACACCTGCTGTTAATGTTCAGCACACAAGACTATATCAGGTTTTAGCTGCACAGAAAAACACTGAGGGTGGCTTTTAGGAGTTTATCTCAGCTGTGGAGGTCAGGGAGGAATTTCTCTTCTTACTTTACCCCAAAATATACCTGCTCAGTGCTTCACTTGACACAGATTCACACCTGAAGATTTCCCAGTTTACCCAAGAAAGAGAGATCCTAGTTCTCCTCCCTGGCCTCTATTTTTCTCCTCTATTTTAGGTACCAAGGTTAGAACAAGCAACCTCTATGTTTCACTTTCAAAATGCAATGCATATAACTTCTATAACCACAGACGTTTAGTACTGTATTAATAATATGCACTACTGCTGTTTACAATACAATATGATATTTATATATATACCGTAGACTGTTTTTTAAATGTCCTTCTTGAGCAAACAGCCCTAGATAATTATAAAAACATGTAAAATGCTCAAACACAACAGCAGACACGCACTGAACCACCCTGTACATACTAAATAAAAACAATGCTGACACTCTAAGTTAAAAGAGGATCCACCCATAAGGGTGAACCTGGTTTTGGCTGTGCATCTTGCAGTCTAGTCCAAAGTGGTAATCCGCCCTCGGAGGGATTAAGAAAGGGCAGATGACCCCTGAATTGGTGTGGAGTGTTGGCGGTCCCAGAATTTGCCGTGACTGAGGAAGCTCAAGTAGTTTAGCAGGAAACCCAGAGGGTTGCAAAGCTATTTACTACTGCTACCAATACTTGGAAGGAAATTCTGCTGCATCACCCAAAATTTTAACATCTTTGCTTTTGGAAAGTTTTTATTTTTATGCTTAAAAAGCTCTGTGGTCTAGACCTTCTCGATCACATCCATGCTACAGCGAGAAGATCACGACCGGAGTCAAAGACAGACAGTAAAGCAAATCTTGGTATTATTCTGGTGAAGTCACCATGTCTACATTAAAGCTAACTAACTGTAGCTTCACATTCTTCAGACACAAGAGCAGTGTGAATCTTCTGGCACACATAAACCCACTGAGGATCCTTAGTCCAACCAACTAAACCACTACATTTGGCAACATTAAAGCAACTTATAAATAAATTTACTAATTTACTTTACAAATGAAAAGGTCTGGTGTTAATCTAATCCACATACTAAATCACATCAAGTCACAATAAAGAATCTTGCAGCTAGCAATGACTTTCAGTGCTGTACTTTTCCCAAGAGTCAACCTCTGTGGCTGGGAAGTAATGCCAATGTTGCAGTTCCTCAAACATCCACTTGAGGCTGGCTACAGAACAAGCCAGTCTCCATAAGCCCCCATGTTAAAACGTCCAACTTCACAACCGAAATAAACATGTTTACAGCCTGGTACAAAAAACAGTTTTGGTCTCTATAGTTAATTTCTGCGTTCCTGACAACTGTACTGAGTCTGAATTCCTATACAACTCATCTGGTCAAATTATATTAAGGCTTAAAGTTATGTATAATTAACAGCGTGGCTGCTTTGATTGACAGGTGGGTGCCATTATTATTCAGTCCGCCTCAGGTCCGCAGATGAGCCACGTTTTTGCCCATTCCTAGATTAGCTAGGAGGCGGCAAAAGCAGTACTGCCAAGATGGTGACTGCCAGGGCCACCACACTCCGAGCTTCACATCGGCTACTCAGAAACTCATGACTGACATGATGGATACGACATCCATTCCTCATACTGTCTATGACTTTTTCTTATCTTATCTCAGAGAATTTGAGAAGCTGTTTTGTATTAATCAGTTAAAACTTGAAAGAAGGATAGAAACACTGTAAGAAAAGCTTACTCATCATTTTTAGTGTCTCTTCGTCTCTTGTACACTGACTGATCAAGGTGTCCCTCCCTTCCTCCCTCTCTTTATCTCCCCCGCTCCATTCCTCCTCCCATAACCATTCATTTGCTCCCCCCGTTGTAGCCTCTCCCTCTGTGGATACGCTGACCTTTCAAACAGCTGCTCTACCTCACACACACACACACACACACACACACACACACACACACACACACACACACACACACACGCACACGCACGCATGCACACACACCAGCCTGTGGCTTGGCATTAGAGAAACAGCTTTCAGTGTCTGTGCCCTCATACCATGCCGCTGACATTTTCAGCTCTGTGATCTCTCTCTCTTTCTCTTTCTTATATCTATATATCTATATACATATATATAATATCTATATTTTTACGTACACCAACACATGCAGATACACGCTGGTTATACTAGCACTACAAACTTAATGGCATGCTGATATTCTTTTCTTCTCTGCTCATTTCCTACCCATCCTTCAGTCTTTCTTTTCCACCTCCATCCAAGTTGTGTTTCCCGGATAGAAACACCTTTAACCTGCAGATGTTGCAGATTTGTTGAACCTTTTGTGCAATACTCAGGTTACACTGTGTATGTAAGAAACCGCTGGTATTCAATATAATTGGCAGCACTACTACCTGAACTCAATTAACACGCAATTCTCAAGGTGCAGATGCTAACACGCTAAATTATTCGCACACCACACAGAAGCTTACCTCCAAAGGAGCTGAGGTAAATGTACGTCTCAGAGGAAGAGGAAGTTGCAGAGCAAGAAAAACACATGTACAATATGTAAAGACATCTGTGCTTTATTAGCTGGAGATGTTTTGAAAACGATAATGAGGCATTCAGTGTATATCTGAATTTGATTCGCATGGATGCAAAGTGCACAGTAGTCAAAGGTCTATTAAAGTTTAGCCAAGGAGAATGGATGAGGTATTTAATCAACAAACAAAGAAATATATGTACCCTTAGTGGTCTGACATTGTGAACTTACTCTGTAGAGGCTTCTATTTTATACTATTTATGTATTTATATGTTGTGTAGGGAGTGAGACAGCCCTAACCAGAATTCCTGTTTTCACAGGAACACAAAACATACAGCTGCTCTGTACCTTAAGAAGAAGAAGAAGAAGAAGAAGAAGAAGAAGAAGAAGAAGAAGAAGAAGAAGAAGTAGAAGAAGGAGGAGAAGAAATCAGTATCCTCATAACAATCTAAGATTTAACACTATGCCTACAGGGATCTCAAGATATATGCTCAACCCTGAGTAACCCCCATACGTGGCATGCTAGAATAGAAAATTCCCTCTCAGACTATGTAGATATAACCCGATGACAGAAGGACTGTTTTAACAGGCTGATTAATTTTTTCATGAGTAAACTTTGATTTTGCTCTATAAAGTGCACCTTTAATACATGGAATGATATTACATGAGAGCTATTGGGTCTTTAGGATAGGTAACCCTGACAAAACTGGTAACAAGAAGAAGACTTAATCATCGTAATTATCTGTGTCAAGAAGAACATGGTGTTGATCAAATCATATTTCCTGTGTGGAGGCAGGACTTAATCTCACCAAATGAGAACGACCATGTTGAGCTCTCGGGTCAGCATTGAAGGAATATTAAAATGTGCTTCCATCATCCATCATGAATTCTTCTACCACCGTGTCACCCTTATTTTTTTTAATGCTGCACATCTGCTGGCTCTCCCCTGTGGTCTTCAGGATCAACAGAGAGGGCAGGGCAGTCATGCTACATTGTTATTTGGGGCGACATTACTTTCTCAAGAACTGCTGCGCTGTGCTACTGCTTCAAACCTGGACCCTGTTGGAGAGGAATCCATGTGAGAAGCACAGCCATGTACAGAGCCTGGAGGAGGCTCCAGGGCATGTAACCTCAGAGCCTTGTCAGGAGCAGATATGGGATCGGGCTGTACTTCCCCGCAGTCGAGGTCATCTTGCTTAACTTATGGATAAACAGTTTATTCCTTATTATTAATTAGCTTTATACTATGTAAATATTATTACGGTAGCCTTGGTTTTGACTCATGCATTATGATATTGTATTTTTTTTAAATTATTTTTTACCATATTTTAGTGTGTTTTTCTACCTAGACACTTACAAATCATGCAGAAGCTTTTTAGTTCAAAGATATTATTATCTATTATTATCTTCTTTTTATCCTTTTAGCCTGAACGTCAGACCTGCCTTTTAATGTCAGTTTTTCCATGTTTATTCCCCCTTCTTATATATATTTGTACCTTCCCTTCTGTTCTGTTATTATTATTATTTTTTCTAAGCTTTTAGAAATAAAAAGAATATGCAGTTTTTAATACTTTATTCACTCTGCCTGATTTCTTTTTTGTGTTTTCTTTTCTGGATTTTGTTTGGTCTTCTGCTGGTACTTTACTTTGCTCTGTAAAGTTTGTTTGTTTTAAAGGTGCTATCTGAATATCTTTTTTATTATTTTCTATTTTCTTTTTTTATTATTAAACTGGACTTAAATTAACAGAGATGTGACTGAATGTTGCTCTGTATGTTTAAAACATTTTATTTATTTTAATGCCTATATTCTATTATCCAAAACAAAATGAATATTGTGTGTATGTTTGTATATACTTTTGTATTGATGCCTAATGAAATCATCAGTGTTGGTTGAACTTCGGGTGAGATTTACTGACGCAGGGGTGACTCAGACACTGATATGAAGAATGAAAATGGATTTTGTTTTGTGTGTGTGTGTGTGTGTGTGTGTGTGTGTGTGTGTGTGTGTGATCTAGAGACTGTTGGTAAAACAACACACATTTGTCATCCAGTGTGTCCTGGGATGAGTCTGTGTGTGTGTGCCTGTCATTGGCCTGGAGTTAAACTGAATGATGTGTTTTGTGCATGTATGATTTGTGTGTGTGTGTGTGTGTGTGTGCATGTCTGTGAATGAGTGTAGAGCTCAAGGAGAGATGAGGGCACACTGTCTGTTAAAATTACTGTTGTTGGGCCTGGTCTCTATTTGTAATATTACACACGCGTCCACCCACACACCCACCCACACACACACACACACACACCCACACACACACACACACACACACACACACACACACACACACACAGCCTGCAGCTACAAAGACTGTCTTCAACATCAAAGACAACTATCTGCCAAAGTGACCAATCAGCCTGCCGCGTTGAGGCGAGACAGGCCAATGACAAAGTGATGACAAAGACAGAGAGGGAGAGACGTTCAGGAAGAGCTATTAGAGCAAACCCATGGGGATAAAAGCCAATCACAATCAATATAACCGTCCAACTAGCCAATCGGTTGACAGTTAATTATGACACACTGGCAGTCAGAAGGCCAGACAGGCACATGGCATTGATTTTCACCTCCAATCCATTTTCCTTTAAATACCACTTTTATGCTCACTGCTTAGATTGTATTCATTTGGGACAATAAACTGTCAAGAGTACAGCAGTAAACATGCCTATATTGAAATAATTAACCAGATGTGGACTTTGGACACCAGCTGTAGTGCTATAATCACATTTGTTTGTTGAACAGGCCAAGGGATTTGCCTCAAACTCCTTTTCAAACCTGCTCAAAGAAATTAAGCATCCATTCCCCCCCCAAAAGTAAACAACTAAAAAAATAATTAAGACTTTTCTATTTAAGCCTCTGCTCGCTGAGGGGCAGGCATTGCATGCTGCTAAAATAACTTGCATAGTATTAGCTTCATTTATTTAGCTACAAACTTAATAAATATACATGTTTGTTGAGTTCTTTTCTTAAGTCCATAAAATAAGCTGCATGTTAATTACTTTTACAAAGTGGCAGAGAAATGAACAAATATACTTTAACACAATGATCTCTTCCCTGTAAAATCTTTAGGTTTTGTCGTGGTTGCAATAGGTGTTTGTGTGTGTAGGTTTAGACAGTGTTTGTATGTTAATTTAAACATATTTTAATACTGAGGACATGATCTCAGAGACAAAATGCAATACAAAAACACCCTGTTCTTCCCAGAGCTTTAGAGAGGAGACAGAGCAGATGCAAATCTTAAGTGAGATGGTTTTTGGTACTTAAAGCCACAAATATCTTAAAAATTCAAATAAAAGTGTAAAATATGGGACCTTTAATGCATCACAAGATGCTCCTTTTCAAGGTAAAGACAAAACATATTCAATGTGTGATCAAGCCTGAATCTCACACCAGAATTAATTCAGATGAAGGAAATCGTCCCCTGATCGGTTCTGTCAAGTTACTATTCCAATAAAGTCAATTCAAACAATGTTGGAGCCACAGATGGCTGGAAGATGTTTGTTCTGCAATGAAACTCAGTTTCATACTACAGCAGATCTGTTGAGACTTGTAGTCAAACATATAAATTCTACTCCAATAATGTTAACACTAGTTCATTACATTTTATGCAGCAACAGCCATTAGGGACTGCTGACCAAAAGTTTTGGACCTGAGAGAAATCCAACAGATCATCTGAAAATGCCTCAACAATTACGGTCATCATTGACCATAATCCCCCCATCATAATCCCCCCTCAAACTGAACATCAAACCCAACTGATCTGACAAATTTGGGTATCTGCTCAGTTTAACCAATGAAAAAAAGAGGTCTAGAGAGTTCAAACTCCTTTCTTTGTGTCGTTGGTAGTGTGGGATGGAGAGGTCTCCAAAGCTCTTTGACCATCCAACAAGCAGTCTGGTGAAGTATACTAAAACCTTTTTGAGGTTTTATCTTAACTTTTATATTAGTATTTTCACATACAGTCACTTATTGATCTTTAATAGAATACAACATAGCATTTTTGTCAATTTGTCTTTTCTCGTCCTTTTTCTAGGTCATGTATCAGGTGAAACGTAGTCTGCAAAACCTATCCTAAAATGCATTTTTCCTTCACCATCAAACGAGGGCCCCAACACACCGCAAGTACAACCAATTTGGTGGATAGATTTTTAGAAAAAAAACCCAAAGAAACTCTGTAATACTGGAGTAACTTGAACATGAAAGAGATGTCATATCCAACCTAGTGAATAACTGAGGATGAATACTCTCAGGGGATTGGTTCAGACATGGGAGACATTAATTTCGCTGACCTCTGTGACTTCCATTCTATAGAAAGAAGTCAAATACTCGACCCATCCTCTGGAGATAACAGTCTAATTGAAAACCAGATGAATCTTTTGACCTTTCTAGTTAATTATACATTGACGTTGTAGATTATTCTCTCACAGACTAGGCTAGGACCTAAAATTGGGTGGTGAGAAAATTAAATTGGGCTGCAGAAGTATTATGGAGATGATTTTGACAGAGAAAGTCGATTTTCTTATGCTGTCAAATCCTCCTGAATTCCCTGCAGTGACACTATCGCCTGTTAGCGTGTGATTAGTCTGTCTCACAGGAAGTAGGCAGTGGGTATAAGACTTCCATTGGCCGACTATTTCAGTCGTAATTCTCCTCCCCTTTTGCCTCGCCCCTCACACTATTTTGCAAGGGCTTCCTGGGTTTAGTGCCACCAAAAAGCATTGTGGTTATACTATAGTATAGGAGGTTAAAAATGCTGACTTGTTTGTATTTCTGGGGTTCAGCCAGACCTCCTTCACCAGCGCTGGCACAGTACTAAAACTAAGTGTGAGATGGGTCTGGCTATGCAAAACTAATGTGTGATCACAGCCCAAAAACTGGGTGAGAACTTTTACAATAACACCTCTGAATTCATCTGGATACCATATGTCTCTTGGCTAAGAAATGCAAAAAAAAGTTTCACTTAACGGTTTGTGTTAAGGCAATAGAAGTGCATCTGTGTTAGTCGTTTCCAGCCTCAGACAAAATGTAGTACTTCATGCTATCCATTCATAAAACTAAAGTAATATCCAAATATCCATTAAGTGAAAATTCTTCTTACAGTATAGAAGGTTGTAGCCAGTGTGAGACTACAGTATAACCAATACAAATACCAATGGAAAACTGAGGTGTGTGTCATGATCATAGACTGTATATGTCAGGCCTGGACTCAAAACAGGACTCAGATGCAGAGGAATAATAGTTATGGATGATTTTATTTAACTCACTGACAGAGTGACAAATAAACAGGCTATGAAAGTTAGCTATGAAACCTAAGAAAAAGGAAAAACCAAAATAAAAAATATGAATACTAATAAACAAAAAACATTTCGAAAGGGAGGGAAGAATACACTGAACTAGGAGAAAACAAATCAAGAAAATCGCTCCACTAGGAGGAAAACAAAAACTATGACCTGTAAACTCAAAACACTCGCAAGGGAGGAAAAATCTACTCAAAAAGGTACTGAATAAAAAAAATAAATAAATAAACACACATTCCTAAAAACCGGAGGCTCAGCTAAACTATGAAATAGATCCTAGAACAAAAAAAAAAAAAAATCACTCCTAAGGAGGCTAACAAAGGCTAAGAAAATTAACTGCACTACAACGCTTCTCTAAGAACGGTACAAACAAAAAATCACTCGCAATGAGGCAAAGAATTCAAGATTACGTGGGAAAAAGGCAAGGTAAGGGCAAAACGTGGACTGTGGCAACTGGCTGGGGTGTACGACAAGATGAAACACTCTGGCACAAGACAAAGGGAGACTATAAAACACATGAGGGTAATGTGGGACAGGTGGACACAATCAGGAATCAGGGAAGACACTCGGACCGGTGACACATGAGGAAGGGCAAGTGACCTGAAACAAGAGGAGAGTTAATTTTCAAAATAAAACAGGAAGTAGTAAATCTTCAAAATAAAACAAGACAAAACCTCACCACGGTGTGACAGTATAAAACATGGACGTTGTATCTGTGACATCACCCATGGGTTTCTCAGAGTGTGGTGGCTCTGGCTGTTGCCATCTTGGCAGTCTGAGTCCTGCCTCTGCCAGCTCCCCACTCATCTAAAAATGGGCAAAGATGTGGATCATGCTTAGAGCTAAGGTGGGCTGAATGATCCCTGGGTGCTCAAACAAGCCACCTCTAACCATACCCACCTGTCAATCAAAACTGTTTTTTGTACCAGGCTGTAAACATGTTTATTTCTGCTGTGAAGTTGGTGGCTTATGCTCCTCGAATCAGCTTCAAGTGACCGTTTGACGAACTGGTAGTTTTTTTCCCCATGTTGGCTTCATGTCACAGACATGGAGGTTGCTGTTTAGTTATGATGGAGGCTTTTTACCTGTTCCCTACTTAGTGTTTCCTGTCTCTCTGTGTGTGTTGCTGGGCATGGCCTCTGGTCTTCCTGTCACCTGATCGTCACCTCATCAAATTCTGCTCAACATCCAATCAATGCCTGCTGTATGAAGGACCGATTCAACCATCCAGACACCTCCAGATTGTTCCATCTCCTCCGTGGTAACTATGCAGCGGCCAACCTTGGGATCTTCTGAATACTTGTTTGTGAATTCTGTTATCTGCTTACCCTGCGTTACCCTGTGTCACCATCAGTGCACTGCTCTTGACTTCCACCATCACCTGTCTTCAATAAATTATTTCAACTGTTTGCATTTGCAGTGTTTGCATTTTGGGTCTGCTACCATTCATCGTAACAGTGTTACTTGTAGGAAATTATTCACATTAAAGCCCCTCTCAAATATGTAGTACAGTACTCAGTACATAAATGTGATGGCAATGTTGATCTCATGGCATGGAACCAGCACCTGTGTGATATTTAAAGTCACAAAGGAAATTTTAGTAGTTCAGGTCCTGTAACATTTCCATGAAAGTCTGAAGTGAACGTCATCACAATAATGTAAATACTGCCAAATAAAGAACCCTTTTCATCATTTCTCAATTCACCCTCCCTCCTGCACACTGGGTGCCAATTATTGTGCATTGTGGCTCTTTCTGTAACATACCTGTCGTCTAAATAAAGCCATGACGAAAGTCTACATGAAGCTATTAACAGATAGATGAAGCCAGCGAAATTCTGGAAAAGGTTTAAGAGTTACATTTACATAAAAATGTCCTTATTGACCTTTACAAGTAAATGCATGTTAAATATCCTTACTATATTTATAATGAGGTATTAAAGTTAAAAAAAATTAAAGCACATTTCCATAAACATAGACCCCAAACCTACATTTGCATCTTGTTTTAACCCTTAGCTCACTGAGACCACAAAGCAGGCTTTCCCGAGAGGCCTGTAGCCAGCCAGGTCACATGGCGAGTGAAGGTTAAATACATTAACATCCAATACAAGGATGACTCCCATGGGAAGACAGAGGTTAATTTCCTCGCTGTAGACCAGCCTAATAAAGCAGCTGCTTATGGAGCATGAGCATTAGTCATTTCTTTCCTGAATACAGATTTCCTCTAGAGAATCCAGCTTCATTACCAACTTTCACTGTTTCACCGCTATTCCATAAGAATAAAGTTTTCCTTAAAATCACTTTTCTTATTGACCTCTGCAGTTTAATTGTGCGTGTCAATGATTCATAGTGTATGTCACTGGCAGTAAGGTGCTAAATATTAATCTTAAATGCATTTATGGTATACAAACCCCAAAGCTCATTGCACTTGTGCCTATCTCCATATTGTGTAGTATTGTGAAAATGAATTTCACCCCAGTTTAGTCCAACTCAAAAGACTTCGGACCATTTATTGCATGGATACACAGCTGAATGTGGTGGTACCCTAAATAAATTAAACCAGCATGCAAGAACGGAGATGTATCATTCAGTAAAAAATGAAAACAACATATTGAGAAACAGCTCAGGCAGCATGCTGTGTACAGGTGGAGTTTGCAGTTTGCAGCAGTGGCAGAGTGAGCAGAGTGTAAGACGTCACATTATAAAGGGCGCCTCATTGAGTTGTTTGAGTGTGATTGATGATCATAAAGGTCAGCTGACTGATCAGCTGATGAGCTGTCAGATGGTGGGTTGATCAGTTGGTGGAGCGTACTGACACCTCATGTGATTGATTGGAAGGTGTCAGTATTTTGAGGGGAGCTTATGTACGCCATCACAAAAAGCTTTTACTGAGTGCTAAAAATTGAAAATGTCGAAAAAAATCTGCAGGAAAAACGTCATGCCCTACAAATGGAGCATGTATCAGGCCAATCAGCATCAAGATGTATTATCAGCATCATGAACAAAATCAGACTGCTGGAGCAGTTCAGGTCTTTTCAGGTTTAATGCTGTTGTCATTATGTCAGTCTGCTAACTTGTAAGAAGACTGGAATGTTATTTATATGTTAATCACATCTATGATACTTTGGTCCTGGCTAAAACATCTCACCAAGTAGATTGCAATGAAATTTTGTACAGACATTAACAGTACCCAGAGGATAAAGTTTCCTATTTAGCTACTAAGTAGGAAAGTAAGTTTCTCTCTGTCTCATGTCATGTCTTCAACATCCACTCTTTTTGTGCAGCTGCCCAACATCCCAGAGTCTGCCAGACTTGTTCAGTCTCCCTCGTAATAACAAGCTTTATGGCCTACTTTGTGTGATTTTGGAAGCTAGTTTTTGCTGTGATACCTGATTAACCTTGATCTCCCTGTGCTCCACGATGCCTGCCTGCACTCCCTGCCACGTCCAGCTCTGTCTCATCTCTGCACCTTTCTAGTGGAGTTTTGATACCACCAGCTCTTCACCGTTGTAGAACCCCTCACTGCAAGATCCCATCCTGCCACAGCGCCCTGGTTGAAATCAACTGTTTAACTGATCCTACTCTCTGGTTTGTATGTGAGTCTGCTATCGTTCAACTGAACAATTTTACAGTTTATCATTACCTGATAAACAATAAAAAGTTGTTGATGGGTCATCCTGCACTTAAGGGTGCATACAAATAGAGCTATTGATACATTCTATGAGTGATTCTGAGGGCTGCTACATGCCTCCATCATATTTTATACGGAATATATTTGCTGTTTTTTCCCTTTGATGTCCTCCCACTGCGCGGCTTCAACTCTTTGTGATTTACAGAGTTTCCTGATGCTTAGTAAGCTTTAGTCTAACTACTTGCTAAAGTACCTAACTCTTATCAACTGCTGCTGTTTCTTATTTACATGAAACTTATTGTGTATGTGTGTGCTTCTTTCACTTTTACAGTCAAGGTTGTACAAAATGTCTTTTCTATTCTGAGACCTGTCCAAACGTGAGTGAAACCCCCGTGACACGTTTAAACCTATATAAAGATCTACAGGCATAATTATACCCAAGACTACTGAACTGAATTAATTACTCCTAATAAATATGTGGGCAGCAAGTTTGTGCTGCTGTGTGTGTGTGTGTGTGTGTGTGTGTGTGTGTGTGTGTGTGTGTGTGTGTGTATATGTGTGTGTGTGTGTGTGTGTGTGTAAATCCTTTGTCATGTCCATCTGTCATGCTTCCAATCCAACAAGGTAATACTGCTGTGAGATTCTCTAGTGGCCACAATTCTCATTTTCCCTCTAATGTCGCTATTTTTCTCCTCACCCCTCCGTCTCTCCTCTTCCCTCTCCTCTCCTCCAAACACTTAACCAGCAGGAAGGTATTCATCGAGCCCACTTTTAAATGACGGACGGGAAATGTTAAACACGTCTTCCTGCACTCATCTCCTTTTCCTTTTTTCATCTTGTGGTGATTGACACCGGAAGCTCTCTCTCTTGAGGCTTCATCATGTTGTTGTTTCTCCTCCTCATCCTCCTCTCAGTCTCCTTCATTTCCTGTGATTTGCACAGGAGTCTTTCCAATGTCCTCCCTGCTTTTTTTTTTTTTTTTACATCATTCTTCCTCCTCCTTATTTCTGGTGATTGACACTTGAAAAGCCATAGCTGTATAAAGAGGTTTTCTCTCCCCGCACACTTAAGGGCTCTCCAAGTAATGAAAATGAATGTAATGTGTGTGTGTGTGTGTGTGTGAGAGAGAGAGACATCCATCTGTAAGAAGAATTGAGGAGAAAGAAGATGTAAATTATTCGAGAGTGAGAATCACTCTGAATGACTCCCATTGAAGTCTGCTGGAGTGGTTTTGTTCTCATAATAAGGAGGTTGTTGTGAATCACAGGTACATGATGAGGTTTTGGTAATATGAATTAAAGAGGGACTGGTACCAAATGATTTAATTTAAAACTCAGCAGAATTTAAAATAAGAGAGAATGCAGCAGGTCACACGAATAAATGCTAAAAAGTCTGTCTATTTCTTTTCGTGTTCCTTTCCCCCCAAACAATGAGATACGCAAACATCTCTTTTTATTATGTTATTTCTCCCACACTTCCCCTCGTAATACATCCTTCAAACAGGGGAAACAGCTTTGATTTGCTGCCTGTCTCTCCATCTGTGTTTCTGTTTCATTCTAATATTTATCTATCCCCGGCCCTGTCAGTGTCTATTTTTACTCCCACCAAAGAACAAAGAAAAATGACGAAGAGGTACTTTCATTAGAGGGAGGATCAACAAGTTGCAGAGCAGCCGTCTGAAAATATCCATTACAAGGTTTCCAGCTTGCTGAATTTGTGGGATGAGAAAACTGTGATGGCAAGCTTTTTTTTTAAGTGTCTGTACTGAATTAAATTAAAAAGTCATTATAAACAATATCCATCATCCACAATTTGTTGAAAACTATAGGCTTTCTCTCTTTATTGAGGTACCAGTACGATGAATCCATACTGGCATCTGAAAGTGGCAACACAACCCTATATGTGAGATGTCTACCGCCTATAATTTGAAGAACATGCTGTACATTTTTAATGCACTGCACAATTACACACCTTTGATCTTACCTTACTTTCCTGCTGTGCTTTTGTCCAAATCAT
Organism: Sciaenops ocellatus; assembly: GCA_033000465.1. Lineage (NCBI taxonomy): Eukaryota > Metazoa > Chordata > Actinopteri > Sciaenidae > Sciaenops > Sciaenops ocellatus. The sequence goes on along the minus strand of CP136878.1, from coordinate 20,020,500 downwards.
AATAGTTGTTTATGTAAAAATCTGCACAGCTGCCACCCTGATCATGGACACTAACATTGTGGGTTTAAAATGGACACAGAAGCTCTTTCAAATCCAGACTTAAACTCCCTGTGGTAAACGCGATGTTACACGTAGTGCAAAACTGATGCTGGTGTTCATTCCTATAGTTTTCTCGAAATAGCTAACCAGTTTTTACTCTGGCTAATGGCAATCTCTACGATCACAATCTTTATTGAATACAATAAAACATATTTAATATTTTAGAGAAACAAGGACAAGAACAGTTTTTAAGCAAATCAGTAAACAGATGTAGTATGAATACACAATATTCCCATCCATCCATTTTTCTGTAACCGCTTACCCTCATCAGGGTCAGGGTGGGGCTGGTGCCTACCCCAGCTGACTTAGAGCGAGAGGTGGTGTACATCCCGGACAAGTCACCAGTTCATCACAGGGCACAGAAAGACAACAACCATCAATGCTCACACCTGCATGTCTTTTGGACTGTGGGAGGAAGCTAGAGTACCTAGAGAGAACCCACAGAGGCACAGGGAGAACATGCAGACTCCACACAGAAAAGCTGAGGTTTGAACCAGGAACCTTCTTGCTTTGAGGCAACAGTGCTAACCACTGCACCACTGAAATGAAATGAAAATGGAATTTCCATTTCATCAAATTATCACAAATGATCCACAATAAGTATATATCAAAAGTCTCAACAAGTGATCCATAGTCCCTTCCCCACTCTGGATTTCTTCAGTTTAGATTCTTTTTATTACAAAAATAATACAAAATACAAATTTCATGGTGGCAAGTTCAATGCTTGTAAAGGAAATAAAATGTGTTGTCCAAGTGACCTGCCTGCACTGATCTTACACCTTTAACTGCACCAAGATTTACACAGATTCAGTGATTTAAAGATAATGTGATGTTGTGGTGTATAAATTAATTTTTTTAACCCAAAATCAACACCCTTAATCATCACACTGCACTGTAAGGAAAATATGCCAAACAAAGAAATGACTTTACTCATTATGTCGGTAATCCAGCTAAACACATCACAGTTAGTAATACAGTAGTAATGAAAGTTATACCCACTGTAGATCCATTCAACCTAAATGTGACCTAATCAGTCATTCTTAATGTTGGGTTTCCATAAATATGACAGCATCATTTGGACTCATTTATGGGATCAAATTTACTGTAATCACATCTTACCCTCAGTGGCTCCAGGCAAAAGCAATGGAGCAGCAGCTCCATCAAGGTCAATAGAAAATGCTGTGTTAAATTAAGGTCAGAGAGAGGGTGTTTTTATATTCAGTCTACTCTCTGATATTCACAGTTAGGAAACACTTTGCTCATTTCCATATTGAAAAAAGCGCTGCGGTTGCATTCTGAGGTGCTCTGGTAACAATAGGGGTAATTTTTCATTTCCATATCATCTCCATATGATTATCATAACCTACATCCACCACGTCAAAGTCAATGAGAAAGAAGTCAATAAACTACAAAACCGACAAATCTGCTGCTGTATCAGAAATCTCTACTGTGGCTCTACTCAAAGGTTATATATGATAACAGATATCTTTTTCTTGAAATGAGAAGCACTGATATGCATTCAGATCTATGTGTATGTTGATGAAACCCAGTATTCAGAAATGGAGAGCATATTCATGCAACAGTATTCATCTTGAATTAATGTGATGACATCACCTCAGAAGTGCCATGTTACACAACGTAGATATCACGGCATCACTCCATCTTCTGGACCAAAATAGCACTGAAGCAAGTTGAAATAGACGAAGTGCAGTGATGCAGAAATCGAGGTAATGCTCTATGGCGTTTAAGAAACAATGGCACTGCAGCCTCTCTCAGAACTGGCATAAAGCAGGTGAAAGCTGTTATTTCCTTCCACACTAGTTTCAGACGGCACATTGGACCATTTCCCACTAAACAGCACAAACATAATTTGTCTTTTGCTTCACTCTGTTTGCACAGAAGGGCACTCTGTTCTCGTAGGGGTCAATGTCACAGAACACATCACAGAAGTTGAGGTAAGGCAAAACTATTCAGATACACTTTTTGCTGGGATGTCATGATACATCCCAGATACAGATAAGTATAAAGGCATCTTGTAGTTTTGTTAAATATATTTAATATGCTTTATTGAGAAGGGCACGAAGAGACAGTTTTTAATTTTGTTTGGATGCACAGTCTGCAGACTAGTACTGATTAAATTAAAATTTCCCTTGAATAACATTTCCACACAATTATTCAGCTCAAATTTCAGGGATGAGTCCCAGTGTCAGTGGGAGTCAGGAGTTTTAAAAGAATTCTTTGTGGACGTTGGCAAATGACGATTTGTTAATTTAGCTGTTGACTGAACAGAGTAGAGTGTTTGGAGTCTTTGGTCTCTCATACCGAGATACACGATCTCTCCATTGGTGTCCATTAATACTTGCTGCACAACGGAGGATTCTGGCAGTAATGCAACACACCATCAACATACGTTCACTTGACAATGGACAGTATGTAAGGTGTCAGACTGCAGCCCCCATTTTCATTAGAAACAAATTGCTATGCATGAATAGACATGCATGTTATGTGCATGTTGGTACCCATCATAATAATAATAATAATAATAATAATAATCATACTAATAATAATAATAATATTTAAAAGTCTCAAAGACTTTTCAGGGAGCTCATGTCTCTTTCAGGAGTGTTAGCTGCCATGTATCCTGATCCTTAGATGTCACACTTCAAGTAAAGTTTTTTTTTAATTTCAGAATATTACAGAGGCCCTGAGAGGCAAACATTGAGAAAAAATGCTGCAGAGTGAGAAAGCACAATCAGTTAACATGAGAAAAGCTGTTTTAGTTGTCAGTATGACAAAACCAGGTATTGAACCACTGACTTGAATACACTAAATGCAAAGTTAGACACTCTAATGAATCACTGACTTGAGGCCATTTTAGAGTTTTATCAGACTATCCTAGTGTATGTTTTCCTAATGGAATTTACACATTTCTATCTGACCTACACTGTACTATGTGCTATGATTTATCTTTGCTTCCACAAAACAGCAATAGATTTCATATCTGCGCCATAAAACACATGTGAACACCTCCACTGCTAATGGACATTATATCAGAGCTCCATTTCTTCTGCCCACAGCAATGTGATCCAACTGTTGCTTTGTCAGTGCTAATAGAGTTTTCCATCAAGGCTTGATGGATGATGTAGAGGCTTAGAGGTCACTCTGTGTGGCATGTTTTTTTTTTTTTTTTTTTCAGAAGTGGATGAAAAACCAAAGCTTAAAGGTGTTTTTTTTAAAGCTTCATGAGCCCAAGGTTATTCAATAATCTTTGTCTTTCATCGTCAGCTGGCTCAACCATATAAACCTCTAAATGAATACTAATGGAGTTTCTGTCTGCTGTGCAGTGTTCAGTAGTTTGCCAACAGTACCCTTGTCTGAGAAGGACTTTTATGAAAACTGGAAGTTTAAATGTCTGCTTCATAGAATGTATTATTGGGCTATTCTGCTGGTAATGTGGAATTGAATGGCTACAACCAGTTTTTGCACATTTTTGTATAATTTTTTTAATAATTTGTTATTTTGCTAGTTGCAAACACTCCCTGCAATCTTAAATTAAAATGCCATTTTGTTTTATTTCATTTAGTCAGTCTACTTTCACGTTAACCAATTTCTTCTTGGAAGGGGTTATGCCAGGACCCCACCGGGCATGTCCCTGTCAAGTCGCGTCTGTGATGCTGTTTTGGTCCACTAGGAGCGTTTCAGAAATGGAGTGTTTCGCCCGCCAGACTTTGTTAACTTGCACAGATTTGTTTTTTTACTTGGTTTATGCACTCAAAAAAATATCTAGGCCACGTATGTATTTCAATTGTATAGAAAATTTCCAGCAATTTGAATTACATAGTTTGGTAACATAATGAGTACACACTATTAAGCATTAGTAAAGCATGAATAAATACTGAATTCATCATTTATAACGCATGAATACTCATTAGTATGTAGTTTATAAACACAGTTATAAATGTTTTACTCATAATTGATAAGCACAGTAGTTATGGATTAGTAAATACTGAATTCATCATTTATAAAGCATGTTTCTGATGTAAATACTCATTAGTATATGGTTTATAATCACAGTTATAAATGTTTTACTCTTCTGTACTAATGGTTAGTGAGTGTGTTAGTTGATGTTTTATAAAAACTCACAAATTCCATTTCCAAGTGATGACCTATAAACACTTAGTAATGCAAGAATTCATAAATTTAGGCAGTTACAAAGCACTTACTACTCGTTAATTAAGCATTTTGTGTGAGCTCATCTAAAGTGGGCACTATCTATGCATTACAAAGCATTTACAAATGAGATTTAAAGGCTGGCAATGCCTCAAGACTCACAAAAGTTTCACTTATCTTAACAGACCAAGGAGAGACACAACACAAAGGGATATAGAACATACTGCATTGATATTTATTGCAACTTCCCAACATATTGTAACTGTACAACTGTTCTGTTGATGTAAAAAGACGAACAAGGGTAAACAAAGCTGAATAAAAACTTGCCAACACCAACAGTGGATCACAAAAGTTTAAGTACGACAAATACAATCTTTGTTTGAAAAAAATGCGTGAAATAGCTGGCTGTTCTATTTTTGACGGACGCCGCGAGCAGCCCGCGTCAATTTATTAACGCAGAGCACACCGAGCAGGCAGAAGCCAGACACAGAAAAAGAATCCGGTGGATTTTCAAAATAAAATACCCCGTGCAAACTGCCGGTTGTAAAAACAGACAAAAGAGAAACTAATTAACTACGAAGCATATTTACACACGTAGAAGCATATTTACACATGCTGAAGCATATAAACCAAGAAAATGACCAAATATGAGCAAGTAAACAAAGTCTGGCGGGCTAAAGACACTATGCTACACATTCACCCACCTATTCGATCTCCATGCCCTTACTTTCCATCATGCTCCATAAAGATTACACCACTTCCTGTCTTTACTTAACATTGACACTTACTTGCTGCCCACCAACCTAACATCTACAGAAATGGCAAATTCATGGTGTTTCTATCCAAACCTGGAGGTTTGATGGAGAGTTTGTGCCTTTAAAAACATCCTTTTCAGAATAAACATAAAGCTGTATCAATTTCATAAAACACTTTTCCTATTTGGTGAAATAAGAAATATTGAATACATTTGTCACTGTCAAAGGACATGTACTTTCTGAAACTTGCAAATGTCACTGTGAGCAAAGTCTGACATCTAATAAAGTTCTGCAGTTCTTATATGTCTTGTGAGAAGGTGTAAATAGCAGTAATACTCTAGTAAGGCTGAGAAATAGTTGTATTTGCTTAGAAGCTGTCGATCCGCCTCCCTTTCCTCCTGTGTCCCACTGTGCTGATTTTTTTCACATTCCTCCTGAATCCTTTTCAACATCATTTCTCTTCACCTCGGCATCAAAGCCAACAATAGCAGTTAATTTGTCTCAGCGGTAGAATAGATTGCGCTCACCACTGGTCTCTCTGTAGCGGTACTCTACCTCTGAGCAGATATGTGGAAGCAGAATGAGAGACTACATGATGAAATCAGCATAAAAGTGGACCTGCCAAGTTCACAGGCTTCTTGTATTGTTATAGGACAGATGAGACAGACGGAGATACAGGAAGAAAGAGATAGAGTCACAGACACTGAGTAAAATGAAGAGTGGAAAGGGTACAGACCCATGGTGATAGGGAGAGCTGGCCACTGGGACTAATTAAACTGCCATTGTTGGCTTTGATACAGAGGGAAGAGGAATGATATTGAATATGATTCAGTGGGACTGGAGTTTGCAGCTTAAGTAACACTGCAGGATGAGTTCAGGCCCTCCACCTTCAGTCTCTCTTGTTTTATTAGCACCATGATAGCCATTACATATTATTACCTTTCATTTAAAAGATACACCAGGCAAGATGGTACCATCTTAAAAGACTAAAAAGACTTATTTGGACAGGCTGTTTTTTACAATATGCATATTCTCATTTTGGCACTATAACAACCCTTAAAAAAACATATAGAGTAACAATACCACAGTTTGAGACTGCCAGTGATACGTACATTACAGACATACACACATACAACTTGCACCAGTCTGGGATAAAGTACAAATTTAAAAAAATAAAAATAATAAAAAAAAAAAATATATATATATATATAATATTTCCCAACATTATTCACAATTTCCTTTCAGGTAAAGCATGCATTTGTATCTTTAATGAAATTCCTGTATGGTTCCCAGAGCTAGACAAAATCTTTCTACTTGTCCTTGGCAATATAAGTATCCACATTCTCAATAATAGTGCATTCATACTCTTCCAGCATAGTGCAATTTTTGCCCTCCTGACTTGAAGTCCAAAGTTCAGAAGGTTAGTCTGTTTCGATGTCCATATATTTGGACTGGCTTTGTTGTACACGTGGAAATGCACTTATTACCAGAGTATACAATAATATCGCGACTTTTACAGTAGTTCTACACAAACTAACAGCAATGAGCTTAAGGAAATTAAATCAGCCCAAGAAGACTCTTGCAAAGATTTACCAGAGGGTCTCTGGAAGCTTTACAGCCTCAGCCTTTAGCCAACACACCAAACAAATCCCCCAAATGAAATGTAGCTTTTCAATGATACAAAGAAATGATGACATCATTTGTGTGTGCTTCCAAAACCATTACAAATTAGTTTCATGATGCTAACGGTTAAGGTTGTGGTTTAGGTTAAAATGACATCAAGAGGGTCTGATAATCACAGAGAGCTGAGGCTGAGGACATCAGAGGGAAACCAGAAAACATTTTCTTAATAAAATATGTTCCAGTTTCACCAAAATCATTGAAATACCCGGCAGTGTGTGACTTAGGTACTCTCACGGGTGATCGTACCTGGAGCACAAAGTTACATAGTATAGAAACAGACGTACAGGATGGAGTTGGTTTGGTCTAAAACATTAAACACAGAGTATGAAACACAACCACCTCACAGTTACATTTTTATGAGAATAAACATAAGTTGATGTCTTTACTATCAACATCTCTAACAAACACACTTAAAGAACATGCTTTTTACTTTCAAGAAGGTACTTCCATAGTTGGGACAGAGCAGCAGAGGCCGAGTTATCCTGACATGTAGTCCCTACTATGAGCATTAAGAGCCATAGAAGGCATTATACAGCTGTTTTCAGAAGGTATTGTACTCCCCACTACAAATAAACTGAACTTCATGTTTATCACTGGACTTTAAAATAAAGAAAACTTGAGTTTTCCTTATGATCCTTACGATAAGAAGAACTGGGTCCTCATCAATATGAAGAAGAAGATTAACTTTATTATCTAATTTATTAACTTTAAAGATGAACGTTTTTGATCCCTCTATAGAAAAAAAATCTTTTTACATATATAGGCCGTAAATACAACCACACACAAAGATCTTTAAGACATGCAAATGTGGAGAGATGGTAGAGTGATGGGCGGCCACATAGCTGCACCCTGGGAGTCTTTAGGGGTCTGGTACCTTGGCACCTATGCAATACCCAGGAGGTGGACTGGCACTTCTCCAGCTACCAGTCCACGCTCCAGTTCCCAAGCCAAGTCCCTATGGACGGAGCTACTGCTGCCCCACATGATGTCACAGGTTGGATTTTAGTGTGTCTGTTTTTATTAAATATACTGTAGATATAGACCTCTGAATGAGGTAATAGAGACTTAGAACTTCAACTATGAAAACATGTACAAAATGATTTAACGCAGTCCATAGGTAGAGGGGGATAGAACACAGGTGGGTTGAAAATGGTCTTCTGTTAAATCCCACTATTATTGTATACATTAATCCTAGCATTTTATTCAAGCTCAGCATTCCAGGGAGCTATTTTACCCACCACCCAGTGATTTTTAATTTCCTATAAAGTAAGGTACCGTAGGAACGGTACAGGTAAGTCGTCACACTTGTCTTTATATTACTTTTATGTTACAGCTCCCAAATTAGCCATTACACTGTACCTTTTGTAGGATAAGTTTCCTCCCCTGTGAACAGTCAGGACACTAAATGGTATTAATGTCCAATGATCTTTGATCCATAAAATGAAACCAGTGTCAACGCCTTCGTAAGAGACAGAATTAATCTGGGGAGATGGAGATAATTAGAGTCTTTTTTAATGCAACAACTCAATCTGATACTTCAAATAGGTGATCACTTTAAGAGGTGATAACGTTAATGTTGTTATGTTAGATATTGCTGGAAACAAATAGCTAAATATGCATGAAACTGCAGATAATCACCTACCACTACTTGCTTTATGTTTGCTACAGAAAATACAAACAGTCAAGCTCACATTATGAATACCATTGCCGTGGATAATTCTGACATGATGATGTTAGTACGGTGTAAATTACATTGTGGTGGATATGACTAATCCCTTAAGAGACCATACTAATTAAGACATTTAGTTTTTGCGCTATGGCTTCCTATATCTCATTAAAAACACAAAAAGTCATTGTTTGTGTTATCATATAGTCCCAGAGCCATATGAGATTTAAATAATTGAGATATAATGGCTTATACCATATCTCATTATTTCACACAATCTCGCAATTAGAAAGCCAAAGATTGAGAACAGGCCAAATTAAAACCAGTAATCCCAGTGGAATGCAGGGATTAAACCAGGGAGCAATTATCATTTCTATTTACAAGTCTGTAACAAGGTCACTGATTGGATAAATGTGGTGAGGAAATGTTGGTGTGTGTGTAAGAGAGTGAGAAAGAGAGAAAAAAACATGAAAACAGTAAGAGTGTTACAGGTTTTGCAGACTCCAGTGTTAACACATGATTTAATCTTGTGAGTAATTGATTGCACGACATGAATCCAGCCAGCCTCAGGTCAGTTCACTGTGTGTAAAAGTCTTTCTCTGAGGAACCAAAGCAAGCCAAGGCTACCACTATCATTTTAATACAAAGACTTCATTTGGTTAATAGCAAGACTTGAGTTAATGCACAGTCTGTTAACGAATATTGTGCTTTAGTTGAGATATTTTCACAAATGTTTAATTAGAATAACACAAATCAGTTCACACAGAGTAAGCATGGAACTTTCTGGGGCCGTGGAGTTGTGGGGCCATGGGGAGATTTCTCGCTCTGCCTAGTTGATGATCCAGACTTGTTAATAACTTGCCTTGCAGGGTATTTTTGGTCCAACAAGCATACAGAACAGTGTATAAGTCATGTACATGATACATCAGTGCTTTTCGATGTGAGCACAGACTTTTAAATCTGTGTTTTTTGTATTCACTATGGATCTATACTTGCTTTGTAGTACGATACTTCATCCCTCCCCTTTGTGTCATGTGTGTTTGTGTATGCTGGGCGTGGCTTCTCACCTGGCTAATCACCACCACACCTGCATCCCATCAACCCTCTCAGGATAAAAGACTGGATCTACCTTCCAGACTCTGTCAGATTGTTCTGTCTCCCTAATGGTAACCTACACTATGGCCAAATTCGCCTGGTTTCTAACCCTGTTTTTGCTCTGCCTCTGGATTTTTTTGCCTCCCATGTCCAGCCCAGTTTCATCATTATCTTTGCTTCTTGGATTTTGCCACCTCCATAACCCTGGATGACCCCTTATCACAGATACCCCAACTACCCTGATCTCTATTCCTATCCGACCTTTCTGTTTTCACTGAATCTGATTCCCTGGCATGTGTTTGCCTTTTGGACCTGTAGCTGTTCATTGTAACTTTTATACACTGCATCTAAATCATGGATGGAATCAACCTCGTTGCACATTCCTGAACAAATTGTACAGCTTTTTTCATCCTAAAAACATATTGTACATATATTTATATAGTTTATATTTTAAGCAATAGTACTGTTTTTTTTAATTTTTTTTTTATTTTTATTTATTTATTTTTTATCTTCTTTATATTCCTATATATTTTTTTTAACTTAATGCTAAGACAAATTCCTTGCATGTGAGAACCTATTTGTCAAAGAACCTGATTCTGATTCTGATCCCTGTGGTTTAAATGGGCCAATACTGAGTGAGAGTGTCAATGTACCTCATCCTTTCCTTGTTCAGTTTTCAAGTAAATCTTCCAGAAATACACTCAATACCTCCTTTTTCTGTTTTGTTGAATTCCATTTCCTTATGTTTGATCCTATATAGACTAGAACAATATATTGGGATGTCGGCCCTGGAGTTTATATGGCACACACTAAATTTTGTGCCCTCACTTGAGGTGCGTATTGGTTGGTAAACAGCAATTGGACAATTTTGTTGAATAAATGATGATGAAGCCTCACTAGTCTCATTGTAGCACATATAGCAAAAATATCTGTTTTGTTATGAAATCCGGAAATTGAGGTATCTCATGCAATGCTATGAAATTAGATAGATAGATAGATAGATAGATAGATAGATAGATAGATAGATAGATAGATAGATAGATAATTTTTGTCTAGATAAAACAAGTTTGCATAGCTGTGAACAAATTAAGTGGTGGAAGACAGTCTGCACTGATACATATGTGCAGGATATTTGTTTACACTCAGCAGTGTTTCTTTCCACGAGTAGCCGAACATAGAGAAACTTTTACTTTCATGCTGTTATGTGCAGCTCATCATCATTGTGAGGTGATGCACTGCAGACTTTTCATCAATCTGCCCTTGCAGTAAACTCTATACCATGAAACAATATAAAACAGTTTTGATGTTCGCTGGGATGGATTTCACACAAGCTTAAGGGGCCGGCCAATTGATTTTCATGTCATATGCAAATAAATGGAGATAAATGGTACACATTTAAAGCATAAATCTGGCAATTATTCTATTTTTGTTATGGTCAACAAATCCCACAAAAAGCCCAAACCACCCGTGCATGAGTCCTCAATATTTTTCTACTTACTCAAAGCCCATTCATTCCTACTGAACATATAAAGCTTGAAAAACAGAAACCTATACAGTACCTTCATTTTCAAAAGGTTAAGTACTTTCCTAAAACAGCTGGGCACTGTAGTTTTTAGCTAAAGTTACAGTAGTAAATGGTGCATTTGATGGTGACTATCTTCAGATTTCCGATGTGGTGTGCTAGCAAGCATTTAGAGCACCAGGACAGTGTACATAAGACAGATTTTTATGGGGACACTGACTTCTTCTTTTTGACATACAGAGCAGCTGTATATTTGTGTTTAGGAAAGCAGGCGCCATTCTTTTCATTACTATGGTAACCAAAGTCAGAGAATAGGGCTTTCTCTCGCCATAGACACAACAGATAGGTACGTAATGTAGAAGCCTCTACAGAGTCGGATAGCAATGTAGGACCACTAAGGGTTAACATATTTCCTTGGAACCAATTGGTAAACACCTTTATATATTGTAGATGCATTGATTGGTATGACCATTTAGAGTAGTTGTGTCACTGTGATGAGGGTGTGTAGATGAGCCAGAGAGGACAGCTTCAGAACTGAAGCTGTAACAGTATTGAGTTTGTTTCTGTTTCCTGTTTTATTTTGTAGTTCCACCCTGTCCGTCTTGTCTTATTCTACTTCCCGTCTTGTTTCCCGCCTTTTTTGATTTTGCACCTGCCCTGATTTGTTTCACTTGTCCCCGATTAGTCCTGCATGTCTGTTTAGTTCCTGTCCTTCCTTTGTTTCCTTGTCTGTCCGTTTTTGTGTTTGTGTGCTTTCTACCTTGTTTCTCAGTGTGTCAGAGTCCCTCGCGTTTCATTGTTCCCGGTATTTTTATCTTTTGTGTTTTTGACCCTGCCCTTTGCTTTTGCCCTTTTGGATTAGTTGCCAGTTTCTTTGAGTATTTTGTTTGTGATTTTTGCCTGGTTTTTCCCAGCCGCTTTTTGGTTAGTCTGTTTTTTGTGTGTTTTTTTTGTCTTTTTTTTTTGTATCCTGCTCCTGTGTTTCTTTGTGTTTTATCCCTCACCGTTTTGTTTTGTCATTAAAGTTAGCGCTTGTGTAACTGCCTGCATTTGGGTCCTTTCCTGTAACCTCCCCACTCCCCCGTGACAGAAGCGGCATCATGCAGCAACAAGTGTATTGATAAATCCTCAATTCTCCTTGGCCAAGCTTCAAAACACCTTTCAGTATAAGACATCTTGGTATTGTGCACTTTCTCTCCACTGACTGAATTGACCATAGACAGACCAAAGAATTCTTATAGCAGTGTGTTTTGGTGGAGGTCTATGGCACAGAGGAATATATATTATGTGTGTTTGGATGCACAGACAATATTTGTCAGAGGGATCAGGGGCATTGTTGGTTTTGGGCTTTTCATGGGATTTGTTGACAAGAAAAAATATTGGCAGATTTATTCTTTAAAAAAGTTTGGAAAACAGCCAACAGTGATTCAATTTCTTTAAAGTTAAATAGTAAGACACAGACTTGTGAATGAACTGTCTGACATTTTATACTTTTTACACCTACAGACAGACGTTTCTCACATTTTATACTTATGTAACAAGAAGTGAAGAATCTGGCACCTTTGACTAAAGACATGTATGAGGACTCAATCTTTATTTTGCTTTCAAAATGCATAGCAAGCTTCCAATACAGTTCATACTTCCTGTACTATAACCTCTGTGGACATACAGGTACCGTAGAAGAACAAGACAAAGACCAGGCTGGTAGAAAAAAAGTGAGCATACAAGCTAAACAAAACAACAACATGATGTCCAGACTGGGATCACGTCTAAGGCCTTTTTCTGTTTTTCCTTCACTCTCTGTTCTTCTCCTTTTCTTTGAAGTTTTGTTCAGTAGTGCTTCAGTCTGTGATCTCACTGTTTGACCTGTAATCTGGTTTTACTCGACACATTTCCTCTCTCCCAGGTGAGATTTTAAATGCCGGCTTCAGAAGAAAGTGGCTGACTGACCAACCTCCATGAGTCAACACAGCCTCTGCTGAGTTGCCCAATCTACCTGCTGACCTATCTGCCTGCCTGCCATCCTTTACCTATATTCCCCCAACGAGTACAAGTAATATTTGGGTACTTGTAACCATTATATTGATCCTATTATCCATGCAGTTGTGTACTGGCATATGTAGATTGTGCAGGGAATAAGACACACATCCAACATGTGTAACCAAACAATCAAACAGCCAAAATAAGCACATTTCACATTGTTTTTCATCAGGTAAGACTAAAGAAAAGACCAAATTTTTCATAGTTAATATCTCTTTTTTGTTTGCATTGTCAACATTTTGTTTTTAACTAATAAATATTTTAATTATCTGAGATCTTTACGTAAAATACTGAAATTGTATTACTGCAGGTTTTCTATTCTATCTTAAATACTTAAGAAACTGCAGTCAAATATAACATGTTAGATTTGACATTGTAATATAAATAGTAAAAAATATGTCACACATGGAAACAGTATCATGAATAGGTTTGCTTTCTTGTCTCTGTAGGTAATGGAAATATAACATTCACATACATACATACATACATACATACTCCCTTTTGATACACATACATACATACATACATACATAGTGCTGTAACACTGTCTAGTGCTCTTAATGAGCATAGTTTCTCTTGTCCAACACATTTCATTGTATTGTTGACCCTATGTTAACTTATACATGACAAATAAACCTGAATCTTGAATCCATAAATAAAAGAAAGGACATGGACTGAAAAGTTTGTAGCGACATATTGCACACAGACTCAAATACATAAATACAAATATAGCATAGCGATTTATTTATCTATTATCTATGGATAATAGATAAATCTGTACAGCAGCACTCTGCACCGTGACACTCAGCTCCTTTTTAAACACCTAGGATTACACAAATGTGTGTTCAGGGTTGATAAAGAACCAACATGTGAAATTATGGAAATTACAGAGTAAAATATTACCTTTTACAGTTGATATTTTTAACCAGATGTTTAAAGCGAATTACTATTTCACCCCATTAAGTGTGGCATTCAGCATTTTCATTAGCCTGTTCTCTGTCTCTTTCTTGAAAGAAGGATTTGATTTTCTGTGAGCAGTCACTGGTGACTGGTGTACACAGTCACTCAAGTGTTCGCCAGTGTCAGTAGACACACTACTTTAATACAAATGCAATTACTTGGTTAAGGTAGTTGTAAACCAGGAGGTGTCCCGATAGGGGAAAATAATAGATAAGGGAGAGGTTTATAGCCATATTCTGTCATTTCATTTGACTAAAACATAAATGTATATGTTTTCATACTCTGTTATTTCCTAAAAATTGGATTTTTTTTCTTGTATTGCTGTATTATGCAAATCTGTGTCAGAAAATAAGAAAAGCCTCTGAAGGCCTCATATAGGAGCTTATACTGTCCACTCTTATTTGTCCTGGAAAAGAGATATGGTAACACACAAACACACACATGCTAAAAATACAAAAATACTGCAAATGTGCAACGATAACATTCACATACACAAGCACGTGCAGACAAATAAACCACCACCTTCTGTGCTGATGAATATAAAATGACATTTCAATTTACCCTTTTTGGTCTCCTTTTGTATACTGATTAGCTCCCTTTTTGTATAATAAAGATGTGAAAAAGGGAAAAAGAACAGAGAGAGGAAATGGAGGTAAAAAGAACAAATAACTCATCCGGCTGACAAAGAAACAAGCAAAACAAAACAGTGGGGGTGAAGAGAGAAGGCGGCACCTTTCAAAGAAATGACAGATAAAAAAATGAAGATCATGGTACTAGTATGAAAAAAATGATGGTAAAGAAAAAATTTCAAAACAAATGGATTTGTTGGATGCTTTGGGAACAAATGGGATTATCCCACCCAATAGGCACATTTTTTCATTAATTTCAAACAGAATTAGATTTTACACCTCAGTTCTTGATTAATGACACGTATGGATATTTTTCAGTGTGTCTGTGCCTGCGTGCAGTTATAAATATAGAGATTGTGGAAAGTGTTTGACTGAGTGTGAAAGTGGAAAGTATCATAAAGTTAGTGTAGTGTTGCAGCAGACGCAGTCTGTGAAGTGCGATGAACTACTGTATTTCCTTTAAGCTTGCTATTTCTCTGTTAGACATCTTCCCTCACTTTGCATTAATACACTTTCTACCCTTTTTCCCCTTTGTTCTCTCTCATACCACCAGTCTGAACTGAGGTCCACCACAGTCAGGCTTATAACGTTGCTGTGGAGATGGAATGTGTTCCCAGATTTTGTTGACATGACGGTTTAATATGTGACCTCTTTCCGCTTCCTGCTGAAAATTACTCTGGGAGAAACTTAGGTGTCATTACACAAACATTTGATGGAACTCAACTTAATAAAAGCAACAACAACAACCACCCTAATACAAAGTAATATTCTCTCTCTCTCTCTCTCTCTCTCTCTCTCTCTCTCTCTCTCTCTCTCTCTCTCTCTCGAACCTGAAAAGTCGGCATACTCTCATTCTGTGGTCAAGTAAGCAATAACAAACGTGCAACATTTGTTTAGACTTTCAAATTAAAGCTAACTGAAAGACAGATGCACTCACAGATTGGTTAGGTTTAGGCACGAAAACCACTTAAATCTAAGAAATTATGGTTTGGGTTAAATTAACAACTTCCTTAAAGGTACAGTGTCTAAGATTTGGGGCCTCTATTTTCAGAATAAGGCAAACATGGAATATAATATTCATAACTATGTTTTCATGCATGTATAATCACCAGAAAATAAGAATCGTTTTATGTTTGTTACTTAAAAATTCTCCTTTTATATCTACAGTGGGAGAGGGTCCCCTTTCATGGAGGCCGCCATCTTCCATCCATCCATCCATTTTCTCCCGCTTATCCGTTGCCGGGTCGCGGGGGCAGCAGCCTAAGCAGGGAAGCCCAAACTTCCCTCTCCCCAGACACCTCGGCCAGCCCCTTGGGAGGGACACCGAGGCGTTCCCAGGCCAGCCGAGAGACATAGTCCCTCCAGCGTGTCCTGGGTCTTCCCCGGGGCCTCCTCCCGGGGGGACATGCCTGGAACACCTCCCTAGGGAGGCATCCAGGAGGCATCTGGAACAGATGCCCGAGCCACCTCAACTGACTCCTCGATGTGAGGGAGCAGTGGCTCTGCTCCGAGCTCCTCCTGAGTAACTGAGCTTCTCACCCTATCTCTAAGGGAGCGCCCAGCCACCCTGCGGAGGAAACTCATTTCGGCCGCTTGTGTCCACGACCTTGTTCTTTCGGTCATTACCCAAAGCTCATGACCATAGGTGAGAGTCGGAACGTAGATTGACCGGTAAATCGAGAGCTTTGCCTTTCGGCTCAGCTCCCTCTTCACCACGACGGACCGGTACAGCGACCGCATCACTGCGGAAGCTGCACCGATCCGCCTGTCAATCTCACGCTCCATCCTTCCCTCACTCGTGAACAAGATCCCGAGATACTTAAACTCCTCCACTTGAGGCAGGACAACTCCACCAACCCGGAGAGGGCAAGCCACCCTTTTCCGGTCGAGAACCATGGCCTCAGACTTGGAGGTGCTGATTCTCATCCCAGCCGCTTCACACTCGGCTGCAAACCGCCCCAGAGCATGCTGTAGGTCCTGGCCTGAAGAAGCCAACAGGACAACATCATCTGCAAAAAGCAGAGATGAGATCCTGTGGTTCCCAAACAGAACCCCCTCTGGCCCTTGGCTGCGCCTAGAAATTCTGTCCATAAAAATTATAAACAGAACCGGTGACAAAGGGCAGCCCTGCCGGAGTCCAACACGCACTGGGAACTGGTCTGACTTACTGCCGGCAATGCGAACCAGACTCCTGCTCCGTTCATACAGGGACCGGACAGCCCTTAGCAAAGAGCCCCGGACCCCATACTCCTGAAGCACCCCCCACAGGAAACCACGAGGGACACGGTCGAATGCCTTCTCCAGATCCACAAAACACATGTGGACTGGTTGGGCGAACTCCCATGCACCCTCGAGCACCCTATGAAGGGTATAGAGCTGTTCCAGTGTTCCCCGACCAGGACGAAAACCGCATTGTTCCTCCTGAATCCGAGGTTCGACTATCGGCCGAATTCTCCTCTCCAGTACCCTGGCGTAAACCTTCCCGGGTAGGCTGAGAAGTGTGATCCCCCTGTAGTTGGCGCACACTCTCCGGTCCCCCTTTTTAAAAGAGGGACCACCACCCCGGTCTGCCACTCCAAAGGCACTGTCCCCAACCGCCACGCAATGTTGCAGAGGCTTGTCAGCCAAGACAGCCCCACAACATCCAGAGACTTAAGATACTCAGGGCGGATCTCATCCACCCCCGGTGCCTTGCCACAGAGGAGCTTGCAAACCACCTCAGTGACTTCGGCTTGGGTAATGGACGAGTCCACCTCTGAGTCATCAGCCTCCGCTTCCCTAATGGAAGACGTGACGGTGGGATTGAGAAGATCCCCAAAGTATTCCTTCCACCACCCGACGATATCCCCAGTCGAGGTCAACAGCTCCCCACCCGCACTGTAAACAGTGTTGGCAGAGTACTGCTTCCCCCTCCTGAGGCGCCGGACGGTTTGCCAGAATTTCTTCGGGGCCGACTGGTAGTCCTCCTCCATGGCCTCCCCGAACTCCTCCCAGCTCCGAGTTTTTGCCTCCGCAACTGCCCGAGCTGCAGCACGCCTGGCCTGCCGATACCCGTCAGCTGCCTCAGGAGTCCTAGAGGCCAACTTGGTCCGATAGGACTCCTTCTTCAGCTTGACAGCAGCCCTTACTTCCGGTGTCCACCACCGGGTTCGGGGGCTGCCGCCACGACAGGCACCAGAGACCTTGCGGCCACAGCTCCTAACAGCCGCGTCGACAATGGAGGCAGAGAACATGGTCCACTCAGACTCAGTGTCCCTCGCCTCCCTCGGAATCTGGGAGAAGCTCTCCCGGAGGTGGGAGTTAAAGACCTCCCTGACAGAGTGCTCGGCCAGGCGTTCCCAGCAGACCCTCACAGTACGTTTGGGTCTGCCAGGTCTGTCCAGCCTCCTCCTCTGCCAGCGGATCCAACTCACCACCAGGTGGTGATCAGTTGACAGCTCAGCCCCTCTCTTCACCCGAGTGTCCAAAACATAGGGCCGGAGATCAGATGAAACGACAACAAAGTCGATCATCGACCTCCGGCCTAAGGTGTCCTGTTGCCACGTGCACTTATGGACACCCCTATACTCGAATGGTGTTCATTATAGACAAACCGTGACTAGCACAGAAGTCCAACAACAGAGCACCGCTCGGGTTCAGATCTGGGAGGCCGTTCCTCCCAATCACGCCCCTCCAGGTATCACTGTCATTGCCCACGTGAGCGTTAAAGTCCCCCAGCAGAACAACGGAGTCCCCAGTCGGGGCCCCTCTCAGAACCCCCCCCAGGGACTCCAGGAAGGCCGGATACTCCGTACTGCTATTCGGCCCGTAGGCGCAAACAACAGCAAGAGCCCTCTCCCCGACCCGAAGACGCAGAGAGGCGACCCTCTCGTTCACCGGGATGAACTCCAACACATGGCGGCTAAGCTGGGGAGCTATGAGCAAGCCCACACCAGCTCGCCGCCGATCACCATGGGCAACTCCAGAGAAGTGGAGAGTCCAGCCCCTCTTGAGGAGCTGGGTTCCGGAGCCCAAGCTGTGCGTGGAGGTGAGCCCGACTATCTCTAGCCGGTACCTCTCAACCTCCCGCACAAGTTCAGGCTCTTTCCCCCCCAGTGAGGTGACGTTCCACGTCCCAACAGCCAGCCGCTGTGGCCGGGGATCAGGCCGTCGGGGCCCCCGCCTTCGACCGCCGCCCGATCCACTCTGCACCGACCCCCTATGGCCACCTCTGTGGGGGGTGAGCCCACAGGAGGTCAGGCCCACGTCACCGCTTCGGACTGAGCCCGGCCGGGCCCCGCGGGCAAAGGCCCGGCCACCAGGCGCTCGCATACGAGCCCCAACCCCAGGCCTGGCTCCAGGGTGGGGCCCCAGCTGCGCCATACTGGGCGACGTCACGGTCCTTGTTCTTTTGTACTTCATAGAGGGTTAGTGAACTGCTCTTGGTCTGGCCCGTCACCTAGGACCTGTTTGCCTTGGGAGACCCTACCAGGAGCATAATTCCCCCGACAACATAGCTCCTAGGATCATACGAGCACACAAACCCACGATAAGGTGGCAGTTCAAGGAGGGGGGGGGGGGCGCCATCTTGAAACACCCTATTTATGCAGTAGTCCAGAACAGAGAAACTAAATACTGACTCTAAACAGGGTCCTCAAAGTGTTGTTTCTCCTTTACACTAGGAAGGTGAGGGTGATGTGAGGAGATTACAATGCAGTGTTTGGACCACTAAATGCAACTAAATTCTACACACTGTACCTTTAAACCAGTCAACGTTGACTGTTGGTTTTACATAGGACACAGTCTTCTGTGTGAAAGTCCTGTGTTAGACACCTATCATCCACCCTGACTTACACTGACTCTGCTTCTCTTTATACTATATTCATCCTCTCCTTCCTTCGTTATTATCTCCTACTGGTACTGCCCTTTTCACGAAAGCTAATCATCCTCTAAGGTTTGGACGCTGTGGGTTGCAGCTTGAGAATTCAAACTGGCACCATCAAAAGAATGCCAAATTAGCTATGGACTGGCTGCACAGCAGGCATTTTGAGATGGCCAAGCAGAAAACTCAGGTGTATTAATGATAGCTGTATTCCACTTATGGGAGGTCCTGCTTGTGTGTGCGGTTACTCTTAATGGAACTGAGTCATGGTTTTGGTTTCTGCTTTGACAAATCAAAATGTCTGCTGTGCAATCCATTAGCATTTCCTGTTTGCAAATTACCAATTGATGTATGGACAACTCTGAAGAAAGCTTAAAAATGTGATGATTCTCATGCAAGTTCTGGAGTTATAATGATCATCTTTTCCCTTTGTTTTTCAAGAGGATTCATGGATGTTGGATGGACAATGGAGGTGTTATGATGTCCTCAGTTAAGAGTTAAGACTCGAAGTAAATTTTTTTATCATCCGAATAGGAGATATCGGGCGGTAAGTACCTTAATTTCCCACATGAGCTGTGTGTTACATTCTCTACTGCAGCTGACCACGATGCTGAGTGGGCCAAAGTCAAACAACAATAACTAACTTCCCTCTGTGTTCATAACACTGGCCTTGTGAGATCTGAGAAAAAAAAAAAAAAAAAGAAAAAAAAAAGACCTGAAGTGTGGACACATGTCATTTTTACACATACAGCAAACTGTGTTTTGAAATGTAGCTGGTGTATGTCCTCTGAGTCGGTGTACGTGTGCTGGGCTGTGATCTTTATTCATTGAAGGGCTGACCAAAGATAGTGAAAATGAAGTTGTCTAAGATGCTGTGTGACCGCCTTAAGTCTCTATACAGTCTCTGAAAGCATTCGACACAAAACATTCATTATGCAAGGTAAACAGAATTAATAGATTCACATACAGTGGAGTTCAAATTATTCAACCAGTAAAATTGTAAAATTATTTACAAGATATTTTTGAAATAACTTTAAATAACTCATGTTAATTTCGTATGCATGTGTGTATCTGTGTGGCATCCCACATATTTTCAAATCTGTCTTGTTTGGGAAACAGCAACAGATGGTCTCTAAAAACCTTATTACTGCGTGTGCATATGTAACAAGGTGATACAATGACCCAGTTTATCACCCATGCTGAATTAATCATAGGTTCAAACTCTTTCTCTCAGACACACACACAGACATTCCTATATTACCAACCGTGGACTATCTTCTTACACTGACCTAGTGTGGACTATCATTTCAAGATATTTTTCATTATCTAAGTAAGTGCAAGAATGTCTTCAGTATCAGAAAATGTATATACTTAATGAAATGTATCTGGACTGAAATCATGAGTATGGTTTTTAAAGTATATTCTAAAATTATATCACATCTTATTTTTTCATTTTCTACTTGGCATTCGTCCCAAACCTGTAATTGTGGCAGTTGTTGTTGTTCAACAAATATCTTTACAAAAATGTCGTCATCTTTGCATAAAGCAGATGCTGACCCACAAAAAACGTGAATTCAGAATTCACACAGTGGAATAGTGTGTTTAAAAACCCTGCTCCAGCCTGCAGTCCCCTCTTGGCTAAAATTTAAATGAATTCATAAGAGGGTCTTAGCATGATTTAGGCATGTTGGTCCACTGTTGACAAATGTGTAATGATGCTGAGGTCCCCTGTTGGATAGGTATGCAAGTGTACAATTACACACGTTGGCAGGAGTAAGTCAGCTGGTTGCTTAGTCAGTCACTGACCTACATTAATTTGTCATAAGCCAGACTTTTGTGTGTGTGTGTGTGTGTGTGTGTGAACCTGTGTGTCACCTCACGCTGACAAGTCTGTCGGTGTGAAAAGAAAACAGCTGGTCTGGTCAACACCATATCGTGTGTGTGTGTGTGTGTGTGTTAAGTGATTGAATGTCCTGTCTAATTTAGCATGGTTGATAAACTGGATCATTGCTGAGCTGTGACACACATCTGCATCTGCAGGCACACACACTTTTCATGCTAAAACCTATTGAAAACCATTTGCTAGCTAAAATCTTAAACTTTTCCACCATTTGCCAACTGATTGAAATGAGTGACACAAATCCAGAATATGTGGGACAGGTCTGAATTATTTGAATTTCACAAAAGAAATCTGAAAGTAATCATCTTTTTTCTCTTGAACCGGCATCCTCACTCACTGCTAATGTTGGATCTGTGGCAGGACACAGTAGTTGCAAGTATTGTTGCATACACTGATTAAACCATGCTGTGCACTTAATTAGAAGACATTAATTTCAGCGCTGCAGTTACTAGTGAAGCAACACAATATCAGTTTTGTAGTGGCTGTTTTGACAGAGAGAGCAAGCTTCCACAAAATGTTTCACAACAAATCCACATTTTTTCTTGTATTTTTAACATTAATTAATCATTAATTAATTGTATTCTCAATCATTAACTCTCACCACCGCAGAGGTAAAAAATGTGCATCCATGTTGGAATGCAAATTGTTGGCTTTCCAGAATCAGAACATGAACATCGTGTACAAACCTAAGAAAATGTTAGTTTGACAACAAATTCAGAATTTTGTTTTTGACAGATTATTAAGTGTTTAATTTAAGTGATTCATTTGAGCAGAAACTAACTGTAGACAGCAAAAAATTATGAAGAAATTGAGAAGACTGGACGGCACCACAGCGTCTTTTCCTCTCACCCTCACTTTTCACCCGCCTCCCTCCATGATGTCCCACCACGACCCCCATCTCTCTCGTTGTGCCTCAGTCACTTCTAGTGGCCCCATAGGGATTTTCCCAGTCACACCTCTCAGTCAAACCAAACCTGAGTCAGTTGAAATGGTCAGTGGCCAGCACAATTTAAAAGTGTGTGTGTGTGTGTGTGTGTGTGTGTGTGCGCGCATTATAAACTGCCCATCTCACTGAACTGAAACGTCAGTGTCACTTTGCAGTGTTCACTTGTCAAATGAAGGAAAAGCAAGCACAAGAAAGGCAGAAGGACAGAGAGAGGAGAGGAAGCATGAGAGGAATGATGAAAAGATAAAACTTTTGATTCACCTGCAAAACATTATTGTCCTTTTACAGAAAACGTGAGTCTGTGACAAGAAAATGAACCCATCTTATCAGCCTCCAGTAAAACACGAGGCCAGCTGCAGCAGAGATTGTGTCCCCAATAATCAGTGTTGGGCAAGTAACTCTAAAAAAGTAACTAGTTACAGTTACTAGTTACTTCTCCCAGAAAGTAACTAAAGTACTTACTGAGTTACAAATTATAAAAGTAACTAGTTACTTTGGAAAGTAACTATTGCGTTACTTTCAAGTAATTTTTTAAATGCTCAAATGTGTCAAAGAATTTGGACCCCACCTCCACCCCTCTTTGACGGAACTTAAAATACATGTGCGTGTTCAATTATTTATGATAAATCTGAATATTATAATGAAATGGACACTTCATACAATACATAACAGAAATCCACAGTACACAAATCTAAACTATTTTAATGTTGCTGTGGGAAAGTGAGACTAGCATCCAATAAAATGTCATGGATTATTGTAATTACTATGTTTATAGAGTGGATCGA
Source organism: Sciaenops ocellatus (assembly GCA_033000465.1). Lineage (NCBI taxonomy): Eukaryota > Metazoa > Chordata > Actinopteri > Sciaenidae > Sciaenops > Sciaenops ocellatus. Next base: position 19,997,389 of record CP136878.1, on the reverse strand, counting down.
TAAAAATAACACAATAGATGTTTTGGAACTTTTGATATTTATTGCACCTCAACAGGCCACAACTAAGCAACATTAAATTATGCTTGTAAAGCAATGTACCAACAAATAAATAATATATTCACTCTTTGTAGTTCGAAGAAGCAGTACTTTTGGACTATTCGCGTTTGCCATTCCTGTTTCTCGTTGACTCACGTGAATGTCCTGTGTCGTCTTTGTGTGTCTGATCAGACTAGTCACTAGACTACGCGGGCTTTCGAATTTGTGTAAGCAAAGCAACACCTGCCCAACTCCACCTCTGATTGGCTTACCATGGAATTTTACTCAACCTCAGCCAATCGTCATCATTTATGCGATGTCTCGTGCCCCTGCCCTCACCAAGGATTAAAGAGGAACAAGAAAAATCTTTGCCGCTCGGCTTAGAGATCTAGTTGGTCTGATGAAAAACAGCTGCCTTCAGTCATAGTAGTCAAATAGTTTTTTGGCAGTAACGATAACGGCGTTATAATGATGGGAAGAGTAATCAATTAGATTACTCGTTACTGAAAACAGTAACGCCGTTATTTATAACGCCATTATTTATAACGCCGTTATTCCCATCACTGCCAATAATACAGATGCTGTACATTAAAGTGTTTAAATGACTATTCTGGGCTTGAGGATGTGATGAGGTGTATATTAAGTGTGAAATACAAAGGTGTCTGTCTCCTAATCAGCAGTAAGTAAATAAAAAGACAGCAGAATGCAGCAGTGGCCTTTTTATCATCTTCTAATCACTCACATGTATAGCTCAGCATCACCTGATTATATATGCCGTTCCCCTGTGCAGCAAAACTAAGTGAGTAATTAAGGCCTTACAAACCCACCACAAAGGTTTTCGTCTGAATGTCATGCATTTAAGAGTGCATTTCAAGGCTTTTGAGCTTTTAGTGTGGCAGGGACTGACTCACACCTGAGATGCCATATTAACTCCAATTAACAACCGGCTAGGAGAGACAAGCTGCGGTACCGCCTATAAGATCAACCAAACTGGCAGTCCACCCTTACTATTAAAAAGAAACTAGATCCAATCTTAAACAAGGTTCAACAAAGCAGAAGTGTGGCCGGTTGGGAGAGGAGGAGGATGAGGAATGCCTGCTGCCCCCAGACGGCTGCCATCTTGGCTCCTTATATGCCAGGTGTTACTCGGCTGCAGCCAATCACGGGCCAGGGCCTGAAACCTCTCCACCAATCGTTGCGCTGCTATGGGACAGTCCTATTTGCATATAAAATTGACAAAAACAACACAGGGCACACACAGCAAACACACAGCAGACTACAAAATATGACCACAGTCATAACAGATAACTTGGCAGCACTGCCTTGTATCTGCTTGAATTAATGTTAACATCACACAGACTGATCTGACTTTTAAGGTGATATGCTTGAAATAATGAGATTATATATTTACAGATTTACCTAGGCGATTTCTCACAACTTTGTTCACAGCTGTCAGCTGTCTGTCAGCACTCTTCCAACTCGTCAAATATATGGCAGCTTGGTCATTGGCCCTACAGACAAGGATGCAGATCTCTGCTGTTAGTTTGGCAATAATAAATTGATTTGAAAATAAACCTTGCTGAGGAACATTTTACATTTTATGAGACAACACAGTTTGGCTAGGGTTTAGGCACAAAACTACTTGATCTGGGTTAAAATGAGCGTGTTAATGAACTTAAGTAGTCACCCTACTAGTAAGGAGTAAGGAGTGTTACATACGCAATGTAAGCACTGCTATGTAACTTGCATGTAAGTTTGTGTTTGTTTGATCACTCAACTTGACTTGACAAATCCACTGGACAGGCATGTTAAATAAGATATTGTGCTGGAGGGGTACTTACAGTGTCATAGCGTAGGGTGACTAACCAAGCTGACATATCTGATGACTTGAGAGTGAGAGCAGGTTGTACCTGCAACGAGGCACACACAAACTCTAACTAGCATTCTTTCAAATAGTAATTTTGTATAATAAAAATGATTAATCGTTCATGTCGACAGCAGATTATGTAATGTATGTTATGTAAAAGGCATTCTTGATAATGACATGTTTTCCTAATATTGTCTATGACCAGTTTTTCTTTTCTTATTGGTGTCTTATGTGTCATTAACCCTAATCTAACCCTAACCCTGTCTTGACCAAGTGCACTGTGGCATGCTGTGCTTTTGAAGATGAATGCATGCCAGAATATGTCCCATGTATCCATGATACTACGACCCAAACGATGGTATTTTAGCAAATGAGATGTTTCATAATTTTCCAAACAACACTAATAAAATGTGTTTAATAAGGCTGTTGTGTCCAGGAGCCAGCTGTGTCTCCATCTGGTTACGAAAAACAATGAAATCACTTCATGACCAGCGTGTTTGCCAGCAGTTAATCAGAGCTTTGGAGGCTCTTTGGAGAACTCTGGCTGGTAGATAAACGTCCACAGAAATCAAAATTACAGTCAGTACGCATAAAGTTTCAGACACTGATATGTTATAGTCAAGATAGAAATAATTGAGATAGATATAGTAGTTAGTCTTGCTTTCTTTCTCACTTACACCAATGCTGTTTAAGCACACACATACACAGCATGACTTTGTCTACATGACCTTTTAAAATCCACAGTTTTCTAAAAAGCTGCACAATTACTGCCCTATCACTCTTCAGCCATTTTCCCCACAAAGTTACACTGTTGTATGTGCGACAAAGTGCAAGTTTGTGTGTACCCGGCTATGTGTGTCTCTGTGTGCGCTGTGACCTTTCTGCTTCAACCTGGCTCAGAGTTTAAATGAAACCTGGGTGTTTTTAGAGCTGTCTGGCAACAAGCCTGGCTCACAGAATCACACGATATTTTGCCGTTTGACTTTGCTTTAGTGTTAAAGGTTAACTGTTAATCAGGGTGTCATTTTGGCCGCTGGACAAAGGCGCGCATCCTGTACTAACAATGATGTTCCCTCCCCTCCTTCTGTCTCTTATGTCCTTCCAGATCCTGTGAACACTGACAGAGAAAACAAACGTAAAAAGTATAAATGTATCAATGTATCTTTACTAAAATTCATGCAAATCTGTGAAAATCTCCTCTGAAGATTCTAAGGTAGAAACCGCCCACCCTTGCCTTACATTTATTATGAAAACAGGGTATAAAGTATGTTAGCATACTACAATGGATGAGGTCCGTAGGCCACCAGCCTAAATAGGCCAGGAAGGTAATATGGACCTGATTGCAAGATGATAATAAGAAGTTTGGTTAACAATGACTATTCTGAGAACATAACACCTTCATAGCTTAAAGGCCTTCTTTATTTTGCCATGATGGTCCATCGCCATAAAAAACTGATGTAATGTTCACTGGACTCCCTCTTGGCCCTCTTGGTCAGTGTTGCTTGAATGATGGTAGTTCCACTCCCAAATCTTCAAGCAGGGTTTTTAAGAGCCTCTCATATTCATAGGTTGTACTGTATGTGGTATGTGGGCTTAATCATTAAAAACCTATGATTGGTAGATTAAAGATACCAGTACCCCTCCAGCAGGGAGGAACATGAGGTTTTCTGTTTGTCTTTTCCACATGCAGTTGCAGCCATCAACACATGAATCACACAAGAGCACAAAGACGATTGACAAATACATTTGAGATTTGTAAGTGTGACACATGAAGAGCAGCAACAATAACTCACTTATTTGCTAGTTTGGCACTGCATTTCCAAAAAACAAAACAAAACAGGGCATGAAGCTTGTCAGGTAAGCTTTTGAGTTGAGGATTTGAGACAGAAACATTTCGAGCCATCTGGTAAAAATGTGAGTGTTTGAAACACACAGAGCGTACAGATGGCCAACAGAGAAGTATCACTTTCCATGGATGTTTTTATTCTTTTTTTTTTTTTTTTTTTTTTTCTGTGAAACTGGGTCACCATTGGAATCTATTGTGATTGCACTGAATCCATGAGGGAGAAAATTACAAATGTTTTAAAGCCACCTTTAAAGTCCAGCAGTGTGAAGTATTTCTTCCAGCAACATTCTCACAGCTACAGCAACTGAATGGTTAACAGATACTAATTTGTTTACATTGGCTACTTAATGAGAAAGTGAATTTGCATAATTCAGAAATGGATGAAAGCTGATTGGAAAGATCATACGTGGCGATGCTTTGATTGCAGGATAATGTCTCAGTGAGGCAAGGCAATCAGCACTGTTGTTAGAGAAAGAGGTTCAGCGATTAAACTGAAGGTTACTGTCACTAACTAAACACACGGCTGCCATCACTCTTATTTCCCAAGTCTTTTCTTTGTTTCTTTGCTCTTACTTAATTCTTTTATTCACTTAAGAATATTTCACTAAGACAATATAAACAAAAGTCCATGGCCTTGTATGTTAAAGCAGCACCAATCCTGACAGATTCAAGGATTGAAGTAGCTTCAGTTTTACATTATCCACCTCTGTATATAGTTCTGTATACTTTGAGTGCTAACATAATTTTTCATATTAGCAGACACAGTTGGCCTGAGATCCATATATTGACTCATTGTCACTGCCCATAGTCCTGATATTGGTCTTGGCTAACAGTGTCAGCTATAAAAAGAGCTTTTGTTTGAACCAATTCTAAATCATGATCCATCCATCCATCCATCCATTTCTCCCCAGAAACGCATTCCAGCTCCTCCTGGGGGATCCTGAGGTGCTTCCAGGCCAGCCAGTCTCCTGCCAGTCGGTCCAACACCTCTAAAGGGAAACAAAGAGGCAAGAGGCATCCTAATTAGATGCCTGAACCAGCTCAAATGGCGTGAAGGAGCAGCGGGTCTACTCCGAGCTCCCACTGGGTGGCTGAGCTCCTCAACCTAACTCTAATGCTGAGCCCAGCCACCCTATCGAGGAAACTAATTTTGGCCGCTTATATCCTCGATCACATACTTTCAGACACTACCAAAGTTCATGACAATAGGTGAAGGTTGGAAAGTATACAGACTGGAAAATCGAGAGTTTTGCCTTTCAGCTCAGCTCCCTCTACCTCACAGCAATCTGGTACAAAGTCTGCAATACTGCTGACGCCACACCAGTCCACTGGTCCATCTCACTCTCCATCCAAATCATGATATTCTACAAATTTTAAATCTTGTCGAAACTCTTTTGTTAAGGTGTGTATAAATTGAAAGTGAAGCGAATTGTAGTCCAGATTTTACCAATGGACTGTTTTTGCAGTTCTTTTTTGTTCACCTCTTAACGGCCTTAGAATACCCTCTATATAGATGCTGCCTGTAGATAACTAGCAACACAAATACATGTGAGGAGAGTGCGTCAGTAAATCTGGGGATACATGCCCTAGTCCACTATCCTTGACCTTATTTCAGAAGTATTATTATCTCTTGTGTTTTGTCAAACCCTTAAGGTGGGAAAAGAACTACTTGTAAAAAGCCGATAAGAAATATACACTGAACATAAAGCAGAGTCACTGAACATTTACACTGAAGTTGAAACATTTTCAGATGAGGCAGTTGTATCTTTGTCTCTTTGTGCTTCTCACACTGACTTTATATGCACTTGTGGCGTTTCTAAAATTTATTTTAATGCTCATTCTGAACACATATTTGGCCATCCATTGGTAGGAGCTGGGAAAAGGTAAGTTTTAGTTGTGGTTCACCGCTGTTAGGGATCCTTAAACAGGATTAAATTTCATGTTTCTGCATGATTTAAATGGTATACAGCACCTTTCTACCTTTACAATTTCGCCTCTCAGTCATGCATTCACACAGAAATGTGTGGCAAACCACCAGCCCTGCGATTAATAGACAGCCCGGCCTCTCTGAGCCACAGCTTTGTTGTTAGAACTGGTATGACTTCTTAGAAATCTCTTTGACTGACATTGCAGCCAAGTTTTATATGAACCTGTTAAAGCACACCGGCAAGCTGTGCCTTGTTGTAAAAATGTAAAGTTCAAAACATAAATATTCATTTCAAGGATGAATGTGAATGAATGCTTGGTCCAGTTCAGGGTAGGGCTGATGCTCAACTTTTTAACATCCAGCTGGCAGCTGGTGCGGTAGTCCCCAGCTTCATTCCTTTTTTATAATTAAACATACCACTCCTTTTTCAATAATGCTTCCCCAGGTATCACTGACACTCTAGCTGACTCAGTACATCACAAACCATTCTCACTAAAAACAGATACTATAACAATATACAGTACATACTGTCAGTAAAATGGAGTACAAGATACATGCCACACTGACTGCTCCTACTTTAAAACACCTTCTTGAAAAGGCCCCTCTGGCATTGCCAGTGGTTTGGCTGACTCAGTGTCTGATAACCAACACTGAGAAAATAGATACAAAAATGATAAAGTCAATATCACATAATAACCCCAGAAATACATCATAACAAACTATTACTTTAAAAGTGACAGGAGCTAATGAAAGTTTTCCCTGACATCCCCTGTTGTTTTCGCTGACTCAGTGTCTGTGCATCACATAATGAAGTGAAAAGTAATCCAAACTCTGCACCAAATGGACCTCTCTTGCTTTCCGAAAAATATCCCCCAGGGGTAGCTGATACTCTGGCTGACTCAGTGGCTTGACAACAAGTACAGCACATGCAATAATGATGCACAGTATCACAAGCAAAACAAAATATATGTCTGATCACTCTTATAACTGCCTGAAAATGGCTTTCTTGAATCGGTGGATTCCCCATATATGGCATATTAGTTGCAAAGAAACTGTCACTGTCAGGAGCAACTTCCCAACACCAAGCAGTGCAATATTACTGTATATTAACAGCATTGGTCAAGTAGGGCATTCTGATAAATTACTGATTTCCTTAGTAAAAAACTGTTTGAAATGAAAGGAGTAAAATAATATTTTTGTTTCAACTTTTAGTCTAAAAACTAGAGTCTATCAATCAATACCTGTTCCACTGTAAGCCTCTTTTATTGACATACATTTCATCATGTGGTCAAAGGTTGATGGCAAGCTAACTTCATAGTTTTGTGGTTGTTTTGATTTGATAAGCATTGAGCGGCTTTTTCAACCCAACTATACACACCATTTACCACTTAAAAGTCAAGAGAGTGGTGATTTAAAAAATAAAATTGACACTAATTCCACATTAGTCTGTGCAAACAGCCAGCAATTCACTTGAAAAGATCACTGCTATCATCAGCTCATCCTCACTTGACATCATTTCCTGTCTCTCTAAACAAGTCTTCTTTTACATTTTCAATTTATTTCTTTTAGCTGGCACTTAGCTCTACTTTGTCATTCACCTTGCACTTGTCCTTACTTATATTAGACATGATCTGGTAATTGAAGCATAACTGTAGTTGCTTATAAAATGAAATAGAAATGTGAATGCAGTATAGTGTCCTAATCGAGAAACATTCTTTAAACAATAGATTCAAGTATTTTTCTGTATTTTTATGCAGGGAGTCAAGTCAATAAAGTCATAAAGCTGAGAACAAAGACTGGCAACGAAGAGACTCAAACTGACAACAAAGAGGCTCAAACTAGCAACAAAGAGACTGCAGCTAACTACAAAGAGGCTCAAACTGGCAGAAAAGACCATGAAACTGTGTACAAAGAGATTACAAATAACTACCAGAAACTCCAGCTGACCACAAAGACACACAAAACTTCAAGGAGAGACAAAATTACTACAAAGAGTAAAAAATGGCTGCGAAGAGACAAAAACCGACACGTGAAACATCCAGAAATGAATGCAAAACAACAACAAAATGAGACAAAGGGAATGCAAAGAGAAACAAAATGAACACAAAGAGATCAAAACAACCTCAGAGACACAAAATTACTTCAAAGTAACAAAACAATGAGACAAAATGACTGCGTGTGTTTGTATGTGGGTGGTTGTTTGTGTGTGAGGCACTTGTAAAAGCTCAGACAAAGCTCATATAACAGCTCCCTATTTTCCGTAACAGCCCCTATTTAGCAATGAAGCTACTGTGAATGTCAGCCTCACAAACTTGATCACACCCCACTGTGTCAACAAGTAAACACTTTGTCAAAACCACTTAACTCCACAGGATCCTGCCTGAATCAGTGCCGCACACTGAGCCAACATGTGTATGATGTTAAATATGGCGTGTCCGGGATCACCCATCGTGTCAGTGATTGATTTTAGCTGCATGACATATTGCACTTAAGTAAGTCAATGTGCCGTCAGTCAATATTACCCACAAAAGACACAGAGACACACAAAGCTGAAAATGCCACTCTCTCCCTTTAATGACTTCCACCCTCTCTCTCTCTCTCTCTGACATTAATATCATGTCATTATTAATGTCATATATTATATAATTCAATTCCGCAGCACTTAGCAACCTTTAGCACCCATCCATTTTCTAAATAGCTTAGCCTATTCAGGGTCCTTGCAGGTGACCTTTACCATTTCATGTAATATTTCCCCCCCCCAAAAAAACAGACGGAGCAATGGTGTTTTCTTCCAGTAGTTTGCTCAATTAAACACTTGTTCTGGGTGTAATAATAATTGTGAAAAATAACAAATTTACTTTTAGCATTTTTTTGGAGACAGAGTAAATTGAGTTTCTGTGCTTTCGCAGAGCTTACGTTTCAGCCATTTTCCTAAGTGGGAGACATGGTTCAGATCCATAAGCTTGTTCAAATGCATCAGTGTTGCACTAGTATTCTGTGGGAGTGTGGATATTTTCTAATAATAATCTCTCTATTCTAAAAGGTTAAGTGTCCTATTGTGTCTCAATATGCTGTACAGTAGCATTCAAGTATTTTGATTATGACTACATTAAGGCCATTTTATGAATCCCCAAAATATCCATATTTTGGGGTTTCTGAATCTGCCTTGCGCTCGGATTTATCTTTATTTAAGTCATATTGTGGAGTTAGCATCTACAAGTGTGAGGCCATGGTTCTCTGCAGGAAAACGTTGGAATGCTCCCTTCGGGTTGGGAGTGAGTTGCTGCCCCAAGCGAAGGACTTCAAGTAACTGTGGGTCTTGTTTATGAGTGACGGAAAATGGAGTGCTGGATGGGCCAGTAAATTGGTGCGACGTCTGCAGAACCAGTGATGGTAAGAGGGAGCTAAACCAGAAGGCAAAGCTCTTTGTTTTCCAATCCATCTATGTTCTCACCCTTGCCTATGGTCATGAGCTTTTGGTAGTGTCTGAAAGAATGAGATTGCGGTAACGAACGGCTGAAATTAGTTTCCTCCGCAGCGTGGCTGGATTTGGACATCTGGAGGGAGCTCGGAGTTGCATCTTCTTTGCATTGAAAAGAGACAACTAAGCTGGGATCAGGAATCTGATCAGGACGCTTCTTGGGCGCCTTTCTTTGGAGGTGTTCCAGGTATGTCCAACTGCCAAGAGACCCCGGGGCAGATCCAGAACTTGCTGGAGGGACTATATAGCCCATCTGGCATGGGAACGCCTCGGGATCCCCCAGGAGTAGCTGGATTGTGTTGCTGGGGAGAGGGACATCTGGAACACACCGCTAAACCTGCAGTGCAATCTGACCCCAGGAAAGCAGAAGGAAATGGATGGATGGATGATTATTCCTTTTTGTCTTGACTGGTTGTACAAACCTTTCGCTCTTCAAGTAATACACGAGTGGTTTGTGTGTGTTTGTGGTCATTTTATGGATGTGAGTGTGTTCAGACCACACATTTGGTTATCTCACCATCCAGACTCACCTCATTACCAAGGCAACAAGCCACCAGGAGCTTAATCTGTTTTTCCCCCTTTTGACTAACTTTTAAAATCAATAGTCCTTATTCTGGAAACACACACTTGCATATACACACAAAGCTGCCATGCAACTACAAGCGATAAAAGCACTTAGATTTTTTTAAAAACTTTGATTCCAATTATGGCAAAACTGAAAAGAGCACAACACTGTTCTGACAAGTGGAATTAAATTAACATAACTAACACCATGAGACTGTAATTTCCCTGGGATATAAATGCAGGGTGGGCATGAATTGTCACCTCAGCTGCAAACTGTCAAGTTGCATAATCCTCCTGTTGTCGACAACTGAAATTCACACAAATCTTCACTGCCTCACTATTAGCTCTTCATGGACCTCTTTCAGATTGCATAAATAGTAATTTAAATGAACTTGCAATAACATCCTCTGACATATAGTATTTAACATGCTTCGCCATGTCAGATATGGGTAAAGTGAATATGCTGGTTGCTCATATCCTCCTCTAGTTCCATGCTTGTATTCATGCTTTTATATGTTTTCACATGTTTATTCCAGCCTAGTTTATTTTGCCTCCTTATACTATTCCACAAAATTTATTTCAACATGCGTACACAGGGACAAAAAGGAGTAGCAATCTCTACTCATAGAATCAGATTTTGTTAAGTGGATACTGTCTACCTCCTTCCTTTCTGGTGTTTCCCCTTGTTTTGCTCTCCCTTGTGTTTCTTCTGCCACCTGAGCCATCAACTTATGTTGCATAAGACCCAGGCTCAACCTTCCCGACTCCGCTGGATCATTCAGTCTCCCTGGTGGTAACAGAGCTATGGTCAACTCTGTATTTGTTGACTTTGGGACTAATCAAGCTCTCCTTGTGCTTCAGGAATACTCCCTCTGCACCCTCCTGACACGTCCAGCTCTGGGATCCCCGGACATCCCACCACTGACTCCCCCACCTGCACTGCACATTCCATTTTTGTATTCAATAAACTAGTTAAATAAGATTTAGTGTCTCGTTGGTGTTTGCATTTAAATCTGCTACTATTCACATAAACAGATTTACTAATTTCATCTTGTGAATGGAGGGGGGCTTGGTCAAGAGCACATTGGTGCTGGTAATGAGGATGGGGCTGTTGTGAAAACACATATTTTATCAAGGGATTACATGTCTAAGAATTTGTAATATTTTATTTTTCAATCTGAGCAGATGGAGTTTATTCAGAGTATGTACAGCACAACATTATTGCTGCTTACCTTATCTTCTTCTTCCTCATGCTCTTTCTCTCCCTAATCCTGATATCTGTGGAGAATGTGTGATTATGAGTGAGGAATGAATCAGTCTTGTATTATTATGGCCAGTACATCCTGTGTCTGGGGTGTGTGTTGCGTGAGAAAATGTGGGGATCAGAAAGCTCTGGCATCAGTGCTCTGATGAGATGAGGGACACACACGTGTGACCACACACACACACACACACACACACACACTGATGAGATGAGGGACATAATTACACAAAACTCTCAGTCCATGTCTCTCCTTTGTGACATCTTTCTCTCTTTAAAGTGATGACACCACACAGACACACATGAACATAAGGACACTTGACAGGACACTTATACAATTCCCCACGGAAAGGTGTGTTTTGTAATGCAGACACGCCAGGGAACTTGTAGCTGTGATAAATTTACACCTAAATGACTGATTTCAGATGTTTCGCTGTTACGTAAAATTTTCCCCTGTCACACACCCACTTTAATTATTATTAGTCTGAGTAGAGTCCTGGCATTTTTGATTAAATCTAAATTTAATTTAGATTTTGTAACACAAGAAAGCAGCATAGACATTAATACCACAGGACGAGATCAGTAGGAGTGTTGAAGGGACCCATAGCAACGGTAATGTAAGAACATATCGTGATAGACGTTCTGCAGTGTGACACCAGCAGGAAGCTTGTAGGTAAGATGTGTGATCTGATCTAAGTGTGGGAGTTAACACCCATAGGGTTAGGGAATAAAACCTGGGCATGCCTGAAACCGGAAATTCAATATTTAACCCTCTAATGCCCCTTTTAAAATTAGGGTTGGGGTTAGCTATAAAAATCTTATAAATTATTTTTTTAAACCAGCATCAGTCCTAATCATACATATCAAATATTACTGATTTTTTTTTTTTTTTTTTTTTTTTTTCATTTTTAAAAAATGGTCTAAAAAACACAAAATGATTTATTTTCAATATAATTAATGCAAACTGGATTATTTATGGTTTGATTATTGCATCTTGGTGTATGTGAAAGATTAGCAGCAATATTTATTTATATGCATTATTATTTTTTATATTTTTTTATTTTTCATAAAATCTTCACTCATTTACACTTAAAAGCCCCAGGCCTCAAATGAAGTGGAGAAATGAGAATTTACATGTTTTATACTTTGTATCTGAGCAGGATCAAAAATAGTGTTTTGAATGGGTTTCAATGTGCACATTTATGTGCAAAGGAGTAACAACAGGTCTATTTTAGACCACGTTGTTTACAATAGGCTAAAAAAAAAAAAAAAAAAAACATTAAAAAACATGAGAACACTCAAATGCACAACCTTGCATAGATCACCAACAATATGCATGAAAAAAATTATAAAATATGCTAGAAAGTAAAAGCCAAATACAAAAAAAATGTGCAAAGGAACATCAAAGGGTTAATTTGCCTAAAATGTAATGTTTCCTGATTTTGTCTACATGATGCGTGCAAGCCATGTTACTGTCACATGATCTAATGTGTGCTTTAGGAATATTATTCACATACCTTATGTACACAACACGCAAATTATATCTCCAAGTCTGAGCCTGTTTTACAAAATCTTGTCAGAAAACATTAGCAGCGGCAGACTTCACTGATTAGCACACCTTCAGTCAGAGAAGAGGAACTAATCAGTGAAATCAGCTGCTATAGAGTTTCCTTAGATTGACAGCTTGCAGACTTGAAGGTCACAAAAGAACAAGATTGAAGATATGCCGTGGATCAGTGATGGTCGGTAATTACTTGCATTCCATTCCATTTATTTGGCAGATGCTTTTGTCAGAAGTGACTTACAATAAATGGAAGTTCCAGAGCAAGACAATTGTAATGCTTAAATTAATTTTTAATTCTATAATTTTATAATTCACTTCTTTTCTGCTGTGTCAATATTTCAAGTAAGCAAACACATGTAGATCAGTATTTATAGAACAAAACTGAATTTCCTGAATTTTCTTTTGCCTGAGGAAGATCATCTGTGCCAACATACATTAACTGTTCTGTTTTAATTTTTGTTTCATATGCAGAATTTGCCGTCCTCTTTTCTGTCTCTTCATCAGACTGCATGAGAGACCATGACTGATAAAATATGGAATAAATAATCTAGCCAGTGATCAGTAAAATCTTAAAATCAATTCTAAAATGAACAAGAAGCCAGTGAAGAGGAGTTAAAATCTGTGTAATATGGTGTTGTCTGTTAAAACCAGTAAAAAGCCTAGCTTCTGCATTTTTCAAGTTTGAGGCGAGAGAGAAGGGAGTAACCCCCAAAATCCACCGGGTCCGTCCGCGTGAGCATCGCGTCTCGACGCTCGGCCACCGGCCTCCTGGTGGGTGTTGACGCCGTGTGGAGGACGGACCAAATACGCGACGCCCACGCAACGCACCGCGGACGGGCCCGGTGGATTTTAGGAGTTACAGTAATCAAGTCTAGAGGCAAGAGGGGATTGGTTTGATTCTGAAGATGGTTCTAAACTGAAGGAAACAAGACTGAAGGACTTTTTTGATATGTGTTTCAAAGCTGAGATTTGAGTCAAAAAATGCAATGGGCTTCACACAATCCAAGCTAGTTTGAATGGAGCTAAAAAGGGTTAACACAGTCACAGAGATGCACACAGTTAGCTTGAACGTTTACATTACAGCAGAAGGCCTTAGTAGTTTTGATGTATGATAAACTGCAGTGTTAAATTGCTTACTGTATCAGCATGGTTTCTTTGATGTACTGACCTGAGGCTAGCTTACACAATCAGAGCTCATTGCTTTCTGAGCTGTTGTCTGTTAATATACACCAAGGCCAAAGATCTCCCGCTGTAGTTTACAGTGTAGTACAGTGTGTAAGATTTGGGGCCTCTATTTTCAGAATAAGGCAAACATGGAATATAATATTCATAACTATGTTTTGATGCATGTATAATCACCTGAAAATAAGAATCTTTTTATGTTTGTTAATTAAAAATGATCCTTTTATATCTACAGTGGGAGAGGGTCCCCTTTCATGGAGGCCGCCATCTTGAAATACCTTATTTATACAGTAGTCCAGAACAGACAAACTAAATACTGACTCTAAACAGGGTCCTTAAAGTGTTGTTTCTCCTTTACACTAGGAAGATGAGGGTTATGTAAGGAGATTGCAATGCAGTGATTGGACCACTAAATGCAACTAAATTCTACACACTGTACCTTTAAGCAGAATAAAAGCAGAATGGGCCGTGGCTGCAGTACAATAACAGAGGCCCAGCAGATCTGTGATCAGCAGATCTATAACCTCTTTTAGCACAATGTGCTTAAATGTATATAATAAATAAAAAAGTAATGTAATGAATGTGTACAAATGTAAAAGTAATGATTTTCTCATGAAGATCTACTCGAATAAAAAATATGCTGCTTCAAAACTAGTGCAAACAAGTACATGCAACAAAGAAATATAAACACACAATATACATACAAGTAGATCAAACACAAACGCCTCTCAGTTCTTGTGCTATTATTTAACAAGAAGCCCTTAAATATGTGAGTACGGCCTGTGATCCCACCAGCCACCACTCTCTATATCTGTCGTCTTTCCTGAGTTTTACACCAAAGCATGTGTGAGACAGATCAGATAAAACGCCAAAGAGATATTAATAAATTAATACTGCTGTGCACCAGATACACTCGGGACGTCCTTTGGCTTTAAATGTGACCAGTAGATGATGCATTATCATCACTGATCTGTATAGTGTTAATTTAGACAAATAGGTACTCAAGATAAATTCTAGACTAAAGAGGGATTTCTTTTTTAATCTAAGCATCAATATCTGTGTCACAATGTGCCATCTTTCTGTCATCACTTCTATGTGAGTTATTTTTCGTTCTAATAAGTTTCTTTTTTCATCTGCTTTTATTTTCCATCCCACTCCTGGTGCCAGATGTAATTGGCGTCAATTTAGTGTGCAGTGCATGAGTGTGCTCATCTTCTCATCAAACCCCTTGTCACAACAGTCTGTAGCAGACAGTAATCAGACAGGCTATATTAAAACAGCACCAAACATATACTTTTCTGTACAGGCTGTGAAGTTTTTGTTGTGTATTCTGCAACTAGCTGGGACTCATATGTTGAGTTGTGTTTATTATTGTGGCTCATCATCACTACAGTGTCTCAAAGGATTGAAACAACATTTATTCGGCACAAACCAAAAATGATTCAATGAATGAAAGTAAAACACAAACACAAGAAGTAACAAGAAAGAAATTTTGCAGATTTGAAAGGGATCACCTACCAGAACACTGAACATACATAGGTGCTGGATCCAAATAAAGAAGATCAGAAACTTGGA
This sequence comes from Sciaenops ocellatus, assembly GCA_033000465.1. NCBI lineage: Eukaryota > Metazoa > Chordata > Actinopteri > Sciaenidae > Sciaenops > Sciaenops ocellatus. The sequence continues at coordinate 19,982,086 of CP136878.1, read as the reverse complement.
CACTGATAATAGAAATACTGTTTCTTGTCCTGAGAAAGTAAGCTAAAGTATTGAGCTTAGCTATGTGGAAGGATCCTGGTGTGGAACTATTGCTCCTTTGGGTTCTGGCATCTGATAAGGATGCCTCCCTGCAGAGATATTCTGGGCCCATCCAACTGGGAGAACATATTGTGGCAGACCCAGAACATGCTGGAGGGATTATATATCACATCTGGGAGCGCCTTGGGAACCCTCAGGGAGAGCTAGAAGATGTGGCTGGGGAAAACTTAGTCTGGTATTACCGCTACACAGACCCTGTTAAGCATTGGAAAATGGATGGATGAATGACACTGTGAAATGAATCTCTTTTACATGTGTATGAATTCTTTATGATGATCAAATGTCTTGAACTTTTTCTGATGGAAAACATTTTGGCTTCACTCTCGCAGAAGTTTAGGGTGTACAGGCCAGCAGACATCCAGATAACTAGACCGAGACTTTCTCTTCTGTGGACTGGCAGCCAATGTCTTGGGTTCGATTTGCAACTTGTGACCTGCATGCAACCAAAGCATGCTCAAACATGATTGGTCAATACAACTCTAACTACAAAAAGAGAAAGTTTCTGATACCAAAATCTTGTTCCTTGCCTTTTACATGAAAAATACTTTAGATGCCATCATACCAATTTGTTGTATACAAATCACTGCCAACCAAGTCAGTTGGATATCTAACTAGCATTGTGCACCTGTCGTTGTGAAACACCTATGGAAATGTTACCATTTTGGGGTTTGGGACCAGGTCAAGGTGTTGATTTGAGATCTGAAAATGACTCACTGTCACTGTTCATCATTCTGTGGCTGTGTTCTCACTGAATTAAGAAATTGCTAGAACTGAATGTATAGGCACTAGATGATTAATCAATTAGATGCTTGACAGAAAAGTGATCTGCAATTTCTTTGATAATCAAGCAATAATGCCAAACATTCACAAAGCTTTGTTTCCCAGTTACTAGGATTTGCTGCTTATCTTTGTGACATGTGAATATAAAATATATGGTCTTACAATAATTGTTGGCCATTTAAGGTTCTCGCTAAATGAAACTTTTTTCAAGGACACAAATGAATAAATACACCATGATATTTTCTGAGTGAAAGTAAAGCTCTTCAATAAAGGACAACATTATCTGAATGCCTAAATTGCAGCAAACTAATTAGGCCACCATCAGTCTATTTTTGAGATGATATATTTATATATAGATTATATATTGGTCCAGATGTGCAGCTGACAAGACATCACTGGCTTCACCATTAAACTTAAGTCTTAGTATTACTTTTGTTTCAACAGTCTGAAGATGTCTGCCATGCTGCCAGTCGATTGATGGTGATGTCAAAGCGTTTATGTGATCTGATGGTAGAACTTAAGGGCTCCATTCAGCAGGGGGCCAATCAGCTGTCCTGCAGAGAGTAATTTTCCTGCCATCGGTGAAAATCATCTATTCAGCCCTGCAGCCAGTGAGACAGTGAAGAAAGTTTTCAACACAAGAAGAAGCCGAGCACTGTGTGTGTGTGTTTTCAAATAACCCCCCTCTTCCAAAGATCATCACATCCTCAAATGCAGAGGGAAATGGATTCAGTTTAAAGCATGTAACATATACACACGCTCAACAACACACACATCACACACATTCACTCTCTATGTTTCACTGAGAAAGGGCACACGCAGAGACTAGTCACAGGTGCCACACTGTAATATAAGCTAGAAGCCAAGCTGTTTGAGGAGATAGAAATAGTAATTATCTCCAGATCAAATTCTCCACTGTGTAGGCATCACTCAGATACTGCTTTACAGACACACACACAATGGCTAGATAATAGAAAGATAATGAATGTAGCCTCTGTTCTTTTTGTAGCTGAGTCTTGTTTAATCCTAAAACTGTCAGGGGTATTCTGTCGCTACATTGTTGTATAAAAGGAAGGACTTTTTAAAGTATAACATCTTAATGTGTGTGAAGCAGATGGTATCATTTTATATATTGTAAAGCTGTTGTTACAAAATGGAGAAAATGTGAATAGAAAGATATGAGATTTTCCAGTTTCTTGCTTCTGTAAGAAGCTAACTGAGGTTTATGTTAAGGGTTAAAATTAATTTGATTAACTGTAAATTAAGTGTGAAAGTTATGCTGTGTGTGTGAAGGCATATTTACATTTTCTCTGTTTCATATTATGTCTCATAGTTTCATCACAGAGAGAAAATAAGCCTTTATGAACTGCAGTAAATGTTATGTTAAATAAAATACCTAATCTACCTATTTAAGAGGGGTTGTGCATTTTGGTGTGAGTTGCAAGGGCTGCCTGAAAAAATGCAGCGACCTACAGTGAAGGAAATGAGCCAGATTCAACTTTTGGAGAAATGCAACCTGATGCCATGCTACAGCAGCCAATCAGACTGGTCAAAGATACCTGTGTTCTGTTTTGTGTACCCAACTTCTAACTGTGTCTGGCTCACAGTCTGTGCTGCAAAATAGTGACACCAAGACGTTTTCTTTTGTTTGTATCTGTTTCAGAAAGAGAAAGAGAAGGGAACAGATCGAGCATAGGTCGAGAGACAAGGATAGTGAGTGAGAGTGAGGGAGTGCCGGTATCAAGAAAGCCGGTCAATCAGCGAAAAGTTCTTTTCTGACTGATCTGATTTTCATAGTGGTTATGTTCAGCACAACCAAACACACCTCAACAGCACCGCACAACCATGTGGCAATTCTCCACAATGCCTGATTTGGTCTGAATACGGTCTTGCGTACATCAGGCTAACATTCTACCAGCTGAGTTACCAGGCCAATAGTTTTTTTTATAATAATAATTTTAAAGGTGTCTTCTGATTCCATCAAACTCTCACTTTACTCTGTCTTTGTTCATATAATTTTAAAATACCTTTACTTTGCTATGTGACAAGAGAGATTCGTTTGTAGAGCAGCCAGGTTTTTCTGTGAGTTGCTGCAGCTGAAGCTGCTCCAAGTGTGCCGGATGGTGTTAATTACAGTGGCCAGCAGCCCTTGACATTCTAACCCGACAGGTGCTGATATAAAATGGGGAGATGACCCTTGATTAAGATCTCATTAAGATGAACTTCTGTGTTGGACATGTTGGCATGCTGAAGCTGTGATACGTCTCGACTGAGATAATAAACAGGAATAGAAGGACTGAACTAGAGTTTGATGCCAGGGGTGGTGAGTAAGTTAAAAAAAACAAAAAACAAACAAAAAAACCAGGATAGGATAGAAAAAAAGACAGACTCAGTGCCTTACTGAGTCATCCTGTCTGAGAGAACCAAAGAGACCAAGTTTTGGACAATATGAGTTTCATAAAAAAACAAATTGTTCTGCATTCACTACATCTGCTAGACCAGGGACGCTCAACTTGCTTCGCCCATGGGCCGCATTTGCCAAAAGACAGAAGGGCCGGGGCCACTTAATAAACATTAAACATTTATAGTTATCAGATAAAATTAGGATTGCTGATGTGGCAGAATAAAATGACTTCAAAGTTGCACTCTTGTCTTTTCATGCGGTACTACCAGGCGTGAACATTGCACTGAAACTAACATGTTTTGACTTGTGACGATATCATTAGCCTTGCATAAAGCAACTGTCCTTAATTTGCCTCCTTGGCAAATTTAACACAGCTGTTTAGAACTGATATGAGGAGGCAAAATAAAGGCAAATTCATCTGTCCATTTAACAATTGATGGTCTGTTTTCGCTGTCGACTTTTCAACATTTGTAGTCCTCGCTCATTTTTGCCAAGAGGCAAATCCAGTCGCAGCAGCCCAGCGCAGGTCAGAAATCAAGTGTCACCGCTTCTGTGAACCGTACAAGCTGATATGCAACTTCTGAAGTAACAGCCAAGGGACATAATCGAACATTTGCTAATTGATATAAACAAACAAAAATAATTCCAGTGTGAATCAATTTGTCATTGTAAATTAGAGAATGGTCGACAGGGTCATCCGCCACCATTATTAAGGCTTAGATTGAGGATCACTGCGTGAGAACTTCTGGACTAGTTGCACATTCATCATTTCATCAGCCTCAGCAGTCATCCACCATCTCCACCAGTGTCTGCACATGATGGGGGGGATTTATCTTACTGCTGTTCAGCACAGACACCCATAAAATCTCCCTTTTACATTTTTAGCACCAAAGACTCTGTCAAGACTTAAGTGTCACATGTCATCTGTTATAACAAACAATTATCTTTACTTCATTCACTCTTCTGATTGAAATACAGCATATTTTGGAAACTGGTGACATGTTTCCCTCCCTCAGGGTTTCAGCAGGTTTAGATCCAATATCCAATATAACAGTAAATGATCAATATGTATGGTATTGCTATTTTAGCAATTTAATCTATTTAAAATAGATTTTAGAAACCTATCAAAAAAGATTGGTTTTAACGTTGAAGTCACAAATCAGAACTTATTTGTTACGGTTTAATTTTTCCTTTCGATGCATCAACATCATTGTGCTTAAGATTTTCTCCTTTATGAAACACTCATCCATCTCTGCCTGTTGTATAAGCATGAAGTGGAGATGCTTTTATACAGAGCAGGAAATATATCTTACCCCCAAACCCCACCAGGCATGTCTTTTGGTCCGTCCTCCACACGACTTCAAACCCCACCGGGAGCATTTCAGAAGCGAAGCGGTTTGCCCACCAGACTTTTTTAACTTGCTCAGATTTAGTCTTTTTCCCTGTGTTATTCCCAGCTCGTTCAAGGGCACAACCAAGGTGGGAGGACCACACAGCAGCCAGTTAAATTAACCATAAATTTATTTAAAGAACAGAATTTAAGTGTAATTATGAGAAAACAAAAGAGCCAACAGAACACAACCAAACCAAACAAAACTACGCTGGTGTGAGGGTTCTGTGTTTGCCCTGCCTGTCTTTTCCCCACCTCCTTGTTCTTCCCCTCTGCAGGGCGGAGCTGATGAGGCACACCTGCAGCCACTCACTCATCTCAACTTCCATAAAGCCTCCGGTCCTCACCCTACTCCCCTGCCAGATAATTCCGTCTCGTCGGTAGAGCTGACCGTGTTCAGTTCAGTGAATCTTTCCTGTCTAGTTCGCCATCTTATGATTAACTTGTTCTTTTCTTCGTGTGTTTGTTTAGTTCCCTGTGCTTCGCTGCCTCGTGCCTGAGTTCCTGTTTTCGCCTCGTTCGTGTGTGTTTTTTCATTCTGGAGTTTCCTGGCCTGCCTTACCGGACACCTTTCATTATCTTATTAGAGGAACTTTTGTTTGAATAAACGTTTTGTGCACCTTTACGCCAGTCCAGTCTCTGCTTTGGGGTCCAATTCTCATAGGCCTTTACAGAATTATCTGGCTGCAAAATGGACCCCGCAGAGACCTCTAATATCCGACAAGCTTTAGTGAGTCAGGGAGCCCTCATGGGACAACACAAGGAGGCACTGAAGCAGATAAGGGACACTCTTCATCGCCTTTCTGCAGGAGTGTCTCAACTTGAGAGCCGTTTGGATCAGGTTTCCACACACCTCCTTGCCGCTCCAGTTCCATTCTCTGCTCCAGCCCCAGCCTCACCTCCAGCTCCGGACTCCACTCCGGTTCCTCCATTCAACCATCCCCGTGAGCCATTCATCCCCACACCAGCCAGGTATTCAGGAGTTTTAGGGACCTGTAGCCAGTTTCTCCACTAGTGCTTGCTAGTTTTTGATCAGCAGCCTTTAACTTACTCCACTGATAAATCCAAGATTGCATTTATTATGAGCTTGCTGTCTGACAAAGCATCTGCCTGGGCTTTGGCTGTGTCAGACAGCAACTCCCCCCTGTGTAGCTCATTTCTTTTGTTTACCGCGGAGATGAGGAAAATTTTCGATCACCCCATACAGGGTAAGGAGGCCAGTAGCCGGCTCCTCTCGTTAAGCCAGGGATCCAGCACAGTCTCCCAGTATGCTGTGGATTTTCGTATTCTGGCAGCTGAGTGTGAGTGGGGGGAGAGGGCTTTACAGGGGATTTTTGTTAAGGGGTTGAGTGAGGAGCTCAAGGATGAGCTAGCAGCTAAGGACAAAACATCTTCCCTTGATGAGCTTATTTCCCTACTCGCCTTGATAACCGCCTCCGTGAGAGATGCAGGGAGACAGCAGCCAGGCTTAGACCCCCTTTTTCCCCCCTCTCCTTCCTAGTCTGCACGGCTGCCTGCGCTTTCTCCTCCACCTCCTGGTCCACCCGCTTCCAGTGGTTCTCCGTCGGCACCCTCATCGCTCCCCAGCACGGAGGAACCCATGCAGCTGGGCAGGACGAGGCTCTCCCAGGTTAAATGACTTCGACAACGGCGCCTTGGGCTCTGCATTTACTGTGGTCAAGCCGGCCATCTTCTCGCCCAGTGTCCAGTTTTGCCAAAAGAGCAGGCTCACCAGCCATAGGAGGGGCACTGGTGAGCCATACCTCCGTCTCTTCCTCCCCCCCCTCAACGTCTCCAGCTGAAAGGTACTGTGCTTTGGGCTCATGTTGCGTTTCCTCTGGAAGTTCTCGTGGACTCTGGTGCTGATGACAATTTTATTGACTCTTGCCTTGTCTCCCAGCTTAACCTTCCCTCTGAGCCCTTACCCACAGCTAAGGACATGGTTGCCCTCGATGGGAAGCTCCTTGGTCGAGTCACTCACCGCACTGCCCCTCTGTCACTGCTCCTCTCTGGTAACCACCATGAATCCATTTCTCTTTTTATAATTTCCTCTCCTACTACCCCTCTAGTGTTAGGACTCCCCTGGTTAAGGCTTCACAACCCCCACATTGACTGGTCCACTTCTACCATCACCAATTGGAGCCTTTTTTGCCACTCTCACTGCCTTCACTCCGCTGTTCCTACCACTGTTCCCACTACTTCACCTCCACCCAGCCCTGTTGACCTCACTTTAGTCCCTGCGCAATATCACGACCTCCAGGAGGTTTTCAGTAAGGACTGCGCCCAATCTTTGCCACCCCACAGACCCTATGACTGCGGCATAGATTTGCTCCCCGGCGCCCCTCTACCTTCTAGTAAGCTGTATAACCTCTCCAGACCTGAAAGGGAGGCCATGGAGACCTACATAACTGACTCCCTCGCAGCAGGACTTATTCGTCCCTCCTCCTCACCTGTGGGGGCGGGTTTCTTCTTTGTAGAGAAGAAGGATAAGACCCTTCGCCCCTGTATAGGCTTCAGGGGCTGAAATGACATAACTGTTCGAAATAAGTACCCTCTGCCCCTCATTGACTCAGCCTTCAGCTCGCTTCACGAGGCCACCATCTTCACTAAATTGGACCTCAGGAATACTTACCATCTGGTACGTATTAGGGAGGGGGATGAGTGGAAAACTGCTTTTAACACGCCCCTTGGACATTTTGAGTACTGTGTCATGCCTTTTGGACTTACTAATGCACCTGCTGTTTTCCAGACCCTTGTGAATGATGTCCTGCGTGACATGTTAAATAAGTTTGTATTTGTTTACCTGGATGACATTCTTATATTTTCCCGGTCCCTTGAAGAACATGTTCAGCAGGTCAGGCTGGATCTTCAAAGGCTCCTGGAGAATAGATTGTACGTTGAAGCTGAGAAGTGTGAATTCCATGTGTCCTCTGTGCAGTTTCTAGGTTTTGTGGTGGAGAAGGGGCAGATCAGAGCCGACCCTGCCAAGGTTCAGGCAGTGACCAACTGGCCCATTCCTACAGACAGAAAGCAGCTACAGAGGTTCCTGGGGTTCGTCAACTTCTACCGCAGGTTTATTAGAGACTACAGTAGTGTCGCCTCGCCTCTTACTAAGCTAACCCCTGTGAAGACTCCCTTTTTGTGGTCCTCTTCAGCAGACGCGGCTTGTAGCAGACTGAAGTGCCTGTTTTCCTCTGCACCTGTGCTTGCTGACCCAGATGCAGCTCAGTTTGTGGTGGAGGTCGACGCCTTGGGCACGGGGGTGGGAGCTGTTCTCTCTCAGCGTTCCACCTCTGACCAGAAGCTACATCCCTGTGCCTTTTTCTCCTGCTGACTCACACCGGCGGAGAGAAATTATGACGTGGGTAACCGGGAGCTTCTGGCGGTCGTGCTGGCTCTCCAGGAGTGGAGGCACTGGCTGGAGGGCTCCACCTTTCCTTTTATTGTATGGACTGACCACAAGAATCTCTTCTACCTCCGTTCTGCCCGCAGGTTGAATTCTTGCCAGGCCCGGTGTTGTTCCTGGGCCGTTTTAACTTCAGTCTCACCTACCAGCCCGGCTCCAGGAACACCAAGCCGGATGCCTTGTCTCGCCAGTTTGCCCTTCAGGAGGGGGAGCCAGGTGGGGAGACCATCTTGCCCTTGACGTGTGTGGTTGGAGCGGCCAGGTGGGAGATCGAAGGGTTGGTCCAGGAGGCCTGTGAGAACCATCCGGACCCTGAAGGCTGTCCACCCAACCGGCTGTATGTACCTCCGCCTGCCAGGTCCCCTGTACTCCAGTGGGGACATGCTTCCAAGGTAGCTTGCCACCCTGGTTTCCATCGCATTCTAGCCCTCCTGCCACAGCGTTTCTGGTGGCCCACTATGTCCTCTGACACCAGGGAGTTCGTCGCCGCCTGCTCCGTCTGTGCACGCAGTAAGGCCTCTCACCGCCCTCCCGCTGGTCTTCTTCGCCCCCTTCCTGTTCCTCACCGGCCATGGTCACATATCGCTGTGGACTTCGTCACGGGCCTGCCCCCATCCGAAGGTAACACCACAATCCTGACTATTGTTGACCGTTTTTCCAAAGCTGTGCACTTCATTCCCCTGTCCAAGCTTCCCTCAGCCCTGGAAACTGCCGCTCTGGTCGTCCAACATGTGTTTCGGCTGCATGGCATCCCTCAGGACATTGTTTCGGACCATGGGCCCCAGTTTTCGTCTCAGGTTTGGTGTGCGTTCTGCCGGGCCCTGGGAGCGTCAGCCAGCCTTTCCTCTGGGTATCATCCCCAAACCAACGGCCAGACGGAGCGGGCCAAACAGGACTTGGAGACCGCTCTTCGTTGTGTCACCGCTCGCCACCCAGCCTCCTGGTCCACCCACCTTCCCTGGATAGACTACGCCCATAACTCCCTGGTTTGCTCCGCCACAGGTATGTCTCCCTTCATGACATCTAATGGTTTCCAGCCCCCACTGTTTACCTTGCAGGAGGCGGACTCGGCTGTGCCCTTGGTCCAGGGTCATCTCCGGCGCGCCCACCGGGTTTGGCGGGAAGCCCGGGCAGCCCTCTCCCGCACAGCAGCCCGGAACAAGAGGTTGGCGGACCTGCACCGGACCCCTGCGCCTGACTACCAGCCTGGGCAGAAGGTTTGGTTGTCTTCTCGGGACATTCCCCTACAGACCGATTCCAAGAAACTGGCTCCTAGGTACATTGGCTCGTACGTTATTGACTGGGTGATAAATCCCTCGGTGGTGAGGCTGAGGCTTCTGCCTGCCCTAAAGGTACACCCGTCCTTTCATGTTTCCCTCCTGAAACCAGTTTCCACCAGCCCACTGTCCCCTCCAGCTGAACCCCCTCCGCCCCCCGGATCATCGATGACCACCCTGCCTTACTGTCCGGCGTCTGCTGGATGTGCAGAGGCGGGGCCGGGGATTTCAATACCTGGTGGATTGGGAGGGTTATGGGCCGGAGGAACGGTCTTGGATCAAGCGTTCTCTCATCTTGGACCCTAGCCTGTTGAGAGACTTTTATTCTCGGTACCCTGAAAAGCCTGGTAGGCCGCGGGGTGGGGGGGTGGGGGGGGGGGTACTGTGAGGGTTCTGTGTTTTGTGTGTCTTTGCCCTGCCTGTCTTTTCCCCGCCTCCTTGTTCTTCCCCTCTGCAGGGCGGAGCTGATGAGGCACACCTGCAGCCACTCACTCATCTCAACCTCCATAAAGCCTCTGGTCCTCATCCTACTCCCCTGTCAGATAATTCCGTCTCGTCGGTAGAGCTGACCGTGTTCATTTCAGTGAATCTTTCCTGTCTAGTTCGCCATCTTATGATTAACTTGTTCTTTTCTTCGTGTGTTTGTTTAGTTCCCTGTGCTTCGCTGCCTCGTGCCTGAGTTCCTGTTTTCGCCTCGTTCGTGTGTGTGGTTTTTCGTTCTGGAGTTTCCTGGCCTGCCTTACCGGACACCTTTCGTTATCTTATTAGAGGAACTTTTGTTTGAATAAACGTTTTATGCACCTTTACGCCAGTCCAGTCTCTGCTTTAGGGTCCAATTCTCATAGGCCTTTACAGCTGGGGTGCCTGGAGGCACCAGCCATCCAGGAGGGGGAGAGAGAGCCATCTTGGAAAGGCCATGCCTTTATAGATGAGGCCACAGGTGGGGTGGATCTCCACGACGAGGTGGGAAGGAGACAGGCAGGGAGAACCTGGGAAGGGAGGAGCACAGAGAGGCCTGCAACACACAAAATGGCCAAGGGCCATCACACCGTGGTTTAGGTGCTTCTAAATATTCTTCTACATGTATAAATATGCTAAGTAGTTAATTAGTTTCCCTTTTGTCTGTTTTTATGACTGGCAGTTCGAGGTGTTTTATTTTGAAAATTGACCGGATTCTCTGTGCCGTTTCTGTGTCTGGCTTCCGGACAGCTTGAGGTGCTCTGTGCAGATTGACAGATTGACACAGGCTGCTCGCGGCTTCCATCAAAAATAGAACAGCTGCGTGTTCCCTACGGACCGAGCGGAGACCTGCTTCTGGGAGGCTTCTGAAACGGACTGCAGCGGGGCCAATGGGGTTTGACTAGAACAGCCGCTTATACCTCCGGTGGCCGCGGTGCACATACGTGACACATCTGTGTCCGGTGGAATTTGGGGTTTACAGTTGGTGACTCCAGCATTTGTGAACATGTGTAACTGAAACTACAAATCTCTTTTATTTCCCTGTCCAACATGGGTACGACGTCTCTCATTTGCAGAAGTCTACATTGCACACCCCCTTCCTTCACTCACAGACAGACATGCACGTGGGAATCACATACAGATCGACAGGCGTCAGCAGGCTCACTGCCCCTCAGACAGACAGACAGGCAGATTCAGCTGTTTTGCTTCCATCAGAAAGTCAGTCGCAGCAGTGCTTCCAGCTGGAGTTGAATTGAGTGAAGCATTCAGTTAGAAAAATAGTAAATAACCATTTCATCCCTTTCACATACACATAAACACACAGAGACGCACACCTGCAGTGTATTGGGGTTTGACACGGCAGGGAAGGCAGCACCTACAATATCTGCACTGCAGGAAATCTCTTTTAATCAAAAGAGATGTCAAAATCTTACACACTATCTGAGCCTGACCATGGGAATGTAGCTAGTGATTGTGTGTTAGACGTGTGTGTGTCTTTGTGTCTAGGTATCTGTCTGTATGACAGCTGGTGGTGTTATGTTACTTTGAAGATAACTGAAGAGAACTCTTGTGTTCATAAAAGTGTACTTTTGTGCATATATAGTATGTGTTTTGTATTCCTCTGTATTTTCTCTTGTGTTGTTTTTCAAAGTATTGTATATTGTTTGCACACCTGTCACCAAAATGACAGTCAGCCTCTTCCAGCCTCTATAGTTTATACACAGTGTGTTTTTATTTTCGTATTCCAAAAGGTGAATACGCATCAAGGTGACAAATGAATTTAAAGAGAGAAACATTTACCTAACTCTCTCCTTGAATAGCATTGTGATGAAGATTTTTATGCAGTTTAAAATTTCACAGTTCCCAATGATTATTTATGGATATTTCATGTGCAGTCAAGAAAATATTACCCTATTTAACATGGGGTCACAGTGTGTACAACTTGTTTTATATGTGAAACTCAGCTGGGATTGGCCCTGGCCTTCTATGACCCTGCAAAGCATAAGTAGGTCATTGATATTGGTGTTCACAAATGCACTAGAATGCAGACATACATCATGCAGTGCATACATTCCATACTATCAAAAAGCCAATCAAATAATGATGTTGGAGTTATTGACATTGTTAGAAATGGGATTTTTCTTACTTCTGGAGCAGAACCTGCAATTTATGGTTTCACTTCAGTTCTCTCTCTCTCTCTATATATATATATATTTCCTGAACAACTGTTACAGAAATCAAATAGTGCTAAAAAACAATATTAAAGTTTGTCTTAGTCACAGAGATTCTTACAATGAAAAACAATATCTTGTCAATCTTGTCAGCATCGGTTTATGTTTTGGATGTAGAGCAAAAGGATAAAATTCTCCTTTCCATTCGACTACCAATGCCATGGGAACGATGTTTGTTTGTGTTTTAAAGGGTGTTTTGATAAATTATGGTGATTTAATAATTTCCCATTTTCTCCATCAGTGGTAGTTGAGTTATTGCTGCTGTGATCCACCACTGCTGAATGGCTATGGATAAATACTGCACAATGTATATTTATGTGCTTACCAAATTTTGTTTTTTACGCACACAAACACACACACACACGCGCGCAATACTCCGGTTGGTGGTTAGCGATTTTAAAAACATTAATTTCCTTCTCATTTACAGGATAATTATGCTTCACAGCAGCAGTTACCATGTAGGAATAATGAGGTGCTGTTATCAGAAAATCAGGCCAGGAGTGTGAGCAGACACACTGGGAATCAATCATATTAGTACATCCACAAAATAATGTAAATGAAGATTATTTTTGTTTTACCAAGTTACACACACACACACACACACACACACTGACAGTGGTAGTTTGAAATGTGCGAAGGAGCAAAAATATACTTAATGAAATGTGTTCAATCTGACACAGAAAACTCCTTTGATACAAGCCAATATCTGCACATTGGCAGCACAGATGAAATGATGCTCCATCCACAGTCTCTCTTTTCTTTATTAATGGCTCAATGACTTCACAACTCCCACTGATTTATGGTCGCACGCGTACATGTGTATGCAGAAATGCGCTAGTTTCCTTCTTGCTTTGCTTTTCCAGCTCATGTAATGACGCAGACAAAGAGAGAGGTCAATAAAGTAGAGAAGTGCTGCTGGAACAGTTAACACGGTGCTTTACATAAAAGCAGCTAGAGCTCCTACTCAACTGAGACACAGCAGGATGGCATTTCATCACAGCACCACCAATAGCTTTGTGTGTTGCAGATGTCTGTATTGTTATCATATGTTCAGTGGTGGAAGAAGTGTTGGAAGAAGTTTTACATTCAAAGCCTTCTTAACCCTCTAGACCCTAAAACCTATGTTCTATACTTCACGCTTGGAAGTGCCAGTAAAATCATTCCCAGTGTATCAAACCATGGAAAATAAAGTCCTGAGCTTTGTATTGTAGATAGTTTAAGTTGTCATGAACAATTGGAACCTGAAATTACGATGATGTCTGTGATTTTATTTAAAAAAAAAAAGCTGGCAAAGTGTCCCGGGTTTACAATCATATCTCCTACTCCACTCACCATGCATAGTAGAAAGTGACAACTATATTGTTTTCAAGTGTTTTGCTCACATCACATAATCACAATCAGTAAACAGCAAGACTCACCCAGCGCTCACTGCCAGAGACAGATGCTGTTCGGCAGCATCGGACTGACCGGGTCACACTAACTTCTCCACATAAATTCAAAAATCTTTTCTCGTATAAGTTGCCAAAGACACTACCTACTACCACATTACTGTTGTTTGTTATAACAATGTGGGCTGCTGGAAATTTCATCACATAATCACTGTGGATAAACAGCAGAACTTAACTGGCTCTCACTGCCGAGACGAAGGCTGTTTTCCAGGGGGCAGCTTGCCAAAGAGTCGGCAGGGAGGATTGACCGGGTCACAGTGACTTTTTCACATATAAATTGGCAGTTTTTTTGTAGCTGTTTTAATGCTATTTTAGAGCTGATTGAGTAGGAAAAAATGCTCATTTGAGTTCTCAGTGAACTGCAGCAACATTTGAGAATGCTGAGGTCTAGAGTGTTTAGAGTAAAAATACAGAAGTACTATCAGCTAAATGTACATAAAGTATAAAAATTAATGTCCAACACACTGTTTATAATTAGATACACTTTTGCTCTCATGGCATGTAAGCTTGTGAGGCCTTCCATGCCTTATAGTTATAGTTGCTAAGCTATGATTTATGACAGATGTTGCGACCAGCTGCGTCAAGCAGCACAGAGCAGATCGAGCTGGTTGGAAGTCAGACACAGAAATCGCGAAGAGAATCCGGTCAGTTTTCATAAGAAAACTCCCTGTGCAGACTTCCAATCATAAGAAACAGACAAAGGGGAAACTATTTAGCTACGTAGCCTCATGTTAGAAGCACATAAACCAAAGAAATGAACAAATCTAAGCAAGTTAAAGTATGGCACCAGTCCTAAAACACTCACTCCGCCACATGCAGAATGGTCCAAAATGATGTTGTGGCCGCAATGTCACAGAGCATGAGCGCTGGAATCCAGGAGTAAGGGGTAGCTACAAGCAAACTATTGATTATGTCAGTTCAGTGTTTTATCAAACTCCACTCAAACCATTGATTCTGTAACACAAACTACTTGCTAATCTTTATTTGTTCCCAAATATGATTCACCATAATAAAAATTCTCACCCCAACATCGTGACAGCTTCATATTGAACACTTTGACTTTGTTGTTGCTTTGAGCTGTCAAGTGTTTCTGACAGTTGCTCCCATGTGACCTCCACAGAAAGCTGGCAGCTGTGCCCCGTGTTCAACAAGCTGCCTGCCAAACACACAATTAACACCACTTGTTAACAAATCAATTAAATCTTACGCACAGGTGATCCACTTAAGAGTCGCATGAGACCTGCTGCTGAACTACTGTGTGGGCTGAAAAAATGTCCATCGGTGATATTTACATGTATCTATTGTATGTAATGATACACTTAAATACATATGAATCAAATAAATCAGTTTGGTTGAATCTGAACTTTGGTTTTGTGACTGTGAACTGACGATTCTGTGTCTTACAACCATTACTGTTTTAATTAAAAGCACACAAGAAATTGAAAGAAAGTGGTGGCAAAATGAGGAGATTGAGTCCCTGACAGTATAATGAAACATAGAAAATCATTCAGGTTGCAGTCCCTTGTTTTTTGTTAATTAGGTCTCTCGCTGCAGTCTAACCACAGGTGCTTCTTTTTTCTCATCTTCTCATCATCTTTGAGGCTTTTGTTTGTCATGAATTTAATTAGTTTCACTCTGCATTTTGAATCATGCCTTTGTACCTGAGCTGTGTGTTTCACAAATGTTGTATGGGGGCATTATTGTTGCAAAACCATTCACGAATGTGGCGTGGAAAGCTGTGTAACTGTCTCTCAATCTACGAATAACATTTGTAAGCGTGTTGAAGATTCTCTAAAAGCATACTGAGGTTTGTGAAGGAATCTGCAAATGTGTATTCAGAATCCGTGTGTGTGTAAATGGGTAAAAACAAATACAAATCTGTAATTTGGTAAATGTGTACTTAAATGTAAATGCATTGAAAAGTCTGTGAATATGTACATGAATATGTAAATGTGTACATAGATATTAATGGCTGAAATTAAACCCATAACCCTAAATACTAAAATATGATCCAGTTTCACCAAAATCTGTGAATGAAGTTGTGATTTTGTATAGTAATAAGTGAAGTCTGGACCCCAGAAAAACTGTGTTTATTGCTGGGCGTGGCCTCTGGTATTCCCTCTCACCTGCCTGATCGCCTCACCACCTGTTCCTCATCACCCAAACATCCCATGCTGCACAAAAGGCCGGCCCAACATCCCAGAGTCCCTTCGATCGTTCAGCCTCCCTCGTGGTAACAAGCTTTACAGGATGGTGGTGGGCGTTACAGCCTTCCACCAGTGCACCACCCTGCACTGTTATGTAACCTGTTGATGTAAGGTCCCATCCGTCCCACAGGACCTCCTCTGATTAATTATAATAAACCGTTTAAACTGATTCTGATCTCTGGCTTGTGTTTGCTACCATTCAACTTAACACATTATTGTCACATTTGTGGTCTATCAAATTCATCAAATTCAGTGTCCCATACCTTTTTATTTTTTTATTTTAAGAAATCTGTATACGCACACATAGATTCTGAATACACATTTGCAAATCTTGTGGTGTGTTCACAGAGAATGCACACGTAGATTACATACAGAGTCATTGTAAAGAAGCAGAAGCAGACAGCTGCTGAGTGCTGGGAGCTCTGGAGGAGAGACCCGGAGGTAGAGTTGGAGTTTCAGAGTCTCTTTTGTGTTTGGTGGGAGCACACCATTTGTACGCATGTAAAGATTATTTTATACATTTACAAATCTGATTATGCACAAATAATGAGCAAAAGCAGAAATGGCTCCTTGTTGTCAGACACATATAGTGAAAACAAAACCAGTGGGGGAGCACATTTCAGCAGCGTAGTAGTTATAAATTTTCCATCATCTGGAACGCTGTCAATAGTCCAAATTGACATTTTTCGACATGACACATGCAGCATATTCATTGCAGTAGCAAACGTATGCACTGCTGTTTGTAAAAAGTCTAACTTTATGATGAACTTCACCGACACAGTACAGGAGGGATACATTTCGCTTGGCAGATAATGTCTAAGGATCATGGATCTCCCAGCACCTTGCTATTTTTAGAGCGGTTGTTTAAACTGTTTTTTAACTGCCATTCACATGTCAGTCAGTCAAACTGCTCTCCCTGGTTTGGCAGCACACCTGCAGCGCACACTCACATGCATAATAATGACGGCATATGTCAGAAAACGTCTCCACTGACATCTTCATAGTTTGGATGTTTCCCATCTTTACGTATTCATGTCTGGGCAAAATTCAGCAACGCTCAAAGAGAAAACTAAATTAGTCAAAGTGGGAGAAACAGGGAGAATCATCGGTTGTATCTCTGTGATGAAAAGTGCTACAGTAACTCATGCATACAAGATCAGTAAGTATATGTTTTTATTCATATAGGTTTAGCGCTCCATGTGCAAAAGGGTGGACTATAAATCAGAGAGAAGGTGTGACTGAAAGTAAAACTGATTGGAATTAATTAGTGGGTTAGTATTTGTGTTAAAATGAAATGCAGAGAGGAAGGGAAAGCACAGTTAAAGCTGTCAGTGTATGCAGTGATGGCAGATGTATTCACAGCCAAATAAAAGTACTAATAACACACTGAAAGTACAGTACGTTAGTATTATTAGCAACATTTACTCGAAGTATCAAAAGTGAAAGTAATCAGAATTTGGCTCCATTCGTGTGTATATTGTATTTTACCGCTGTAGATGTTAATGGTAATTTTAAGTGCTTAATATTCTGCTGGGTATCTAAATCAATGCATCATATTGTTTCAGGTCAACATCGCTGTCCTGTGAGAACCACGTACCTCTAAAAACAGCCCTGTTTAGGATAGGAGGACTGCGAAGTCAAATGATTTTTTCATGAGGGAACACCTCCAGTTTATTCAATTCAATTAAAATGTTTTTTATTTATACATATATTGCTAAATCATAATAAAAAGGTCTAGACCATATTGTTTAGAATATTATTTACAGAGACTTAACAGTTCCCACCATGAGCAAGCACTTAGCGACAGTGGCAACCTTCTTTTAACAGGTAGAAACCTCGAGAAGAACCAGGCCATTTGTCCCTACCGGTTGAGTTTGAGAGGAGTAGAGCAGAGTTTGGAGGATAGACAGAGAAAGGGATTCAAAATCACCAAAGCTGGAGAAACTGTAACTAAAGTTGACAGAATGGAGTAAGTAAGTAGTGGAGTGAAAAGTACAACATTTGCCTCTTTCTCTCTTGGTATGAGCTGCATGTACACATGTACAGTATATGTGTTACTTAATGTGCCTGTGCTGTTTATTTACAGCCAGCCCTTAAAAGCTTTGGTGTTTTTCTGAAATCCGATTGGTTACTTGGTGTAAGAGTTTCAGTAAGTGCTGGTTGAACGCTGAGATTCAGTACATCATATAAAACAATGAATATGCATCAATGTGTATAAGCAGTCATAATGATGTGATGTGTCTATAGGTCTCCGTGTGGGTGTAACATTCATGCACCTATTTCTGAGGGTGAAAGTGTAGACAGGTAGGAAGACAGAATCTAAGTGTTATACACGTGTACTTCTTTATGTGTGTATTTGTGGCAGCAGGATGCACAATCTGTGTCTCTCTTTGTGGGCACACTGTGTGTGTGTGTATGTGTGTGTGTGTGTGTTGTTATAACCTCCAAGCCCTCAGATGAAATACTATCCTCTCTTTCTGCCTCAAGACAACATGAGCATATGAGCATGGCTACTAGTCATAAATCAAGAGGAAAGCCAATGAAAGAATGAAATAAGAAAATAAGAAAAGAAAGAGGGAACACAAGAAAGGCATGGATAGAGAGTGAGAGAGCAGGAAAAGTAGCTGAGGGAGGTGAGGAGGAGAGAGAAAGTGCAAGGACAGGATGGAAAGTGAGAATGCAGATTGAGAAAATGCTGATGTGTGTTTGTGTGTGACAATGAGAAATGCAATTTCCTCCAATGCTATTTTTTAGACACTCTTAAGATAAATGCGACCCAAAAGGAAACATGTGTCTGCTTCTGATATTTTTTAAAATAAATTTGTAACACAGATGTTTTGCATGATACTAAGACATTACATTTTTTTTTTCCCGACAGCAACCAACCACAGAAATGAAACAAACAGCTGTGGCTACATTACGTTCGTCTTTTTAAAAAGATGATTAGAATGTGGTGTTCTGCAACAGTTTTTGAAATTCAATCACAGGAAAATCTTTGCACCACTGCAACTCCACCTAAGGTCTTTTTAAATTTTTTTTTCATGAAACATTTTGACATGTCACATCTGGGAAAGCACAGGCGTAAAATGGTGATCTGGTGAGTGACAGCTGAATTTTATTTAGCTGTTTAAGTTTTAGGACCCTGGTATTGTGTATGCAGACTTACCGTCACGCTGCAATGACTTATTGAGAAGCTTTTATTAATTATATGAAATTTGGTTCACATATCTATGGTTCCCAGGGGATGAATCCTAAGGACTGTGCCCTGTTTTTTTTATTTTTTTTATTCTAGTGCCACCAGTGCGTCAAAGTTTCCACTTATTGAGTGAAGAATCTCATTTTACTGGATGGTGCGTGATTTTATCAGATATTCATGGTCTCCAGATGATGAATCCTATTGGCACATCAATGCTGCTACACAAGCAAGTTTTATTTTGTGTGCATCAGCTGTAGAAGTAGAAGAAGAGCTTGTAGAGGAAAACGCTGAACAACTGGCCAGAGCAGTGCTTAAATACCAAAGGTGTTAACAGCTACCACTGTGATGTGGCTGCTTTAGATCCCACCATTATGGGATTCCCGACACTGAAAATCTGCTACTCATATGCAATATCAGTTCCAAGAAATTACCATGCAGCAGACCTATGGAGCTTGCAGCAAGTTTGTGGAAACAAACACCAAAAAAGGTCTATAAAAGTAACTTATTCTTCCACAGTCTGTCTATTAAGACATTAAATGTATGACAGGCAGGGAATAGAGCTATAAGAATGAAAAATACACCAGCGACCTGTATGTGTTTAAATATGTATACTGAACACACACATAAACCACACAGTTGTGGATGCAGAGTCACAAACGCATGCATAATGGATGGAGGGCATTATCAGTGTGTCCTTTCTATGCTAGCTGTGTATTCATGAGATGAGATTGCAGAACAGGGACAGAATTACAATACCTTTACACACAGACAGACACAGCGGTGACTAAGTAATTTTAAATGCTTAAAAAAGTCCAAAGGAGCACTTGATTTCTTTCATCTGACTGGTCCTGTGTTGGAGGCTGTTTAAGGGTGTGCCAAGATAAACCAAGTGCAAACTCAAACTGAGCTATCTGTAACCAATCTGCTGTTTTTGTACAAAATTCTTATAGGACACCTGCTGTTTCCTGACCAGGTCTATTTGGTTAAAGAAAAAAATCTTGAAGAATGAAAGCTGTGAATGAACTAGACAAGAAATAAAAGATTTGGGGAAATACAGTGTTTTCTTTCTTTCCAGGGGTAAAATGAGAAGATGAATACCACTCTGTGTGCATTCGATTTGAAGTTGGAGTTTGAGCATGGTTAGCTTAGCTTAACATAAAGGCTGAAAACAACAAACTGGCTTCATATGTTGTGTTTGTTTGTTTACAGGTGGACTTGGGGGGACGTGCAATAACTTTCTCTTGATGAACCATAGTTTATGCATCTGTACAACACTTTTGTGCAATGTCTCTGACTATAGTCTGGGTTGGTAGATACAGTCAATGAGCAGAGGTTTTGGTATAAGGATAAGGAAGATAGTACTAAACCTGTTAACCTGACCATGAGGACAAGACTTAAGGATGTTACTGAGCCTGGTTTTGTTCTCTAAGAAACAGTCATGCCACCTGACACTCCTCCAGCCTTTTGTGTATTATGTATGGATTCAAAAAACCTTGTCATTAGCTTTTCTGTCATTAGCATGCATTTGGAGTTAGTTGTGTTTACGACCCAGTAACAGATCTCTTTTTGCTCTGTATTTGGTCAACTTATGAGGGATATCAGCTGTCTGCTAAATGCTTCACTTTGCTAACGTTGTCTGTCTGGCATATACTGTTGGTCATGAAATGCACAATACGTTTTTAAAGCTTTTTATTGAAAAAAATATAACTGATAGTAGCAACAGTGAACCAGAGCAGTAAACGATGGACATAAATCCTTAAGAATGATAAGTGGTGGAAGTAAAACTAGAAATATTAGGACAGGAATGGCAGCAAAACATCACAGGACCTGGAGTAAAAATGGGAAACTTTTACTCTCATGTACTGTATGTTGGAAATTGGTGAGGATTGTGATCAGACATCAGTGAAAGGCTTAAGGAGAACCTACTCACAGAGGTAGAGGTGTAAATACTCAAACCAGCAAGTTTTACAGGGTTTGGAGGGAGAAGAGGAAACTGCTTTAAAAAAAAAACACACACACACACACACATTGAACCTCCAGGGTGAAGTCAAAGCAGTGAAAGCTCCTGCATGTCCGTTATAGTTTGTGGACCGTTCAATTCACCAGACACCAGAGTGAATGACTCAGTGGGAGTTCATAAAAGTCATGGCATGCCACAAAATAACCTAATAGAGCAAACAAGACAGAATCAATCAAAAACAGCACACTCACTGCACTGAGTAAGCACAAAATTATTCAATGGAATTAGTGTAGAGGAAACAAACAAACAAACGTACCAAAAGTGAGCAACATACTGTGAGGAAGAGGTGTGTGACAGTACGCCTGTGAGGGGAAGACAATGAAAAATAAATGTGACAGGTGACTTGGAACCATTGGCATTCGTATTGCTGTTTGTTACATCACTTGATTGTTGTAGTTCACTGCACCCGTCAGAATCTGTCTCAAATGGTGCTGTGACAAGACTTTTTTTAAAAAATGCTGATTTTTAATGTTTATTCAAACAAATAAATAGTGTGGAGGGAATTCCAATGGGAGACAAAATTTACTCCAATAATATTGTCTTTGTTGTTGATTTATTTAATAGAGTAAGAATATAATACAATATGAGCATACTACTATAACATGTAAGACAATCATTACAAAGAATACCACTCAGAGAATAGCATATTACACAGGTCTCTAATAGGTGGACCACGGTCCGGGTCCGGACCCACACTCTGTCCTCTCCGGACCCAGAGCCAGAAAAGACATATCATTGAGTGTTATTCAGTTTTGGTGGAGATTACATTTTGACCGCTGACTCTTTTCTGTTTCTCCACCGCTACTAAGCGAAAGGGACATCCTACTTGTCTCTGACTGGCCAGTACTCGTTGCCTTCGCTGGTTCGAGTTGGTTGGGTTTAGGCATGAGGACTGAGATTGGTCAAGGTGAGGGCAAGAATGTCAGCCAATCACAGGCAGGACTCTAGGGTGGGCCTTCACTGAATAGAGGGAGAAAAAAATATAAAGGAGTGAGGAGACAAGAGCGAGAAAAGCGGCCAAATTGTGAGTCAGTGTGCCATTTGGGCTAAACGGCGGAAGGTTAGCACCGAAAACTGGCTTTTAATCTGGAAGATTGCAACCAAGTCAGCCAATAACTTGTTATTATTATTATTATTATTATGACAGTACTTTTTATTTATAATTTATTATTTTATTAAATTCTCAGTTGAATGTCAAATTTACTTTGCTTTGACTTTTCTTATTTATTTTTTCTTATTTATTTTATTTATTATTGTGTGCAGCTCTCCAGAGCCCAGAGTTGCACTGAAAATAAATAAATTATAGCTTTCTTTGTTTGATTTGAGTCGTTGACTTCACACTCTACAGATGTTTATACAATGACAATGCTAGTTCACTATATATAAAATAATTGTAATGTATAACTAAATTATAATGCAACTTAAACATGATGATGCTGCGGACCTGGACATGAAGAAATTTCCTCTATCCGGACCTCCTGAAATCATAATTGACTACCCCTGCCATATTATGAGTATTTCAGCTGAAAGGTCAGAGATCTTTACACATACACATTGTGGTTGTCGTGGCTGGTGGGTCTCCAACTTTCAGGTTCAGTTATTTAGTTATTTAAGTCTTCCCATAACAAAGAATCTAATCTTAGACATAAAGATTATCAACAAAAACTCCTCACAGGAACCTTTCATTGTCGCAACAGAGAAATCCTTTGAAGAAATCCATTAAAGCACCAGTTACTTACACTGTGAGACAGTTTGCTATCCAAACTCTTGGATGACCCTTGTAACGGGTCATAGCTGCGAGATAAGGCAAGCTGTAAACTGTCACTTTCCTCAAAGGGAAACACAGAGTAAAAGTAAAATACAATGTACAAAATACAATATATTAAAAGTATAACCGTGTAAGATACTTTTTGTCACCTCCAGCTTTCAGCAGTCCTGCTGTTCTTCATTTTCTTACAGCCACAGCCAGACACTGTAAACACTACTACAGCTATATTACTACTACTGTATTTTTTCATTATGTGTCACAGGGTTTTATGTCAAACTCCTCCAAACCCAGGCGTAACCAGAAAAATATTGATGGTGGTATTATTGATGTGATTTATTGCCACCCTCCCAAGGTGTAAACAGTGAGCATATTTACAAACCAGATTTTTTTATAAAACAAAATACTCTTCACACAAGGCCGCAAAGATGGGAGTTCTTCAATAACTCAAAAGAGAAAAACACACAATCCCATCTCAGTTTTAAAGTTCAATAGATGTAAGCTTCTCTGTCACCAGTCAAAACGGAAGACTAGCCATAATATTTCTATCGGAAAATATGATGAAAACTTTTCTCTTTTACAGCTTCTTGAACACAAATATATTTAAAACATGATTATCTATATTTTTTTCAACATTTCACTTAAACCAAAATATGTTAGTTGCAGCAAATGGTAAGTCACAATAACCTCTATAAATGTATGCATAAATAAAAATAGAACTACGTGCACTGAATGTGCACCCTTGGTCATACTGAAACGGTGAAGGAAAGAGGGACAGCAGCAAGATTTATGAACTACTTACAGAGAACAGAAGGGAGTGGGGAAAGGGTGGTATGAGTGTAGTGTGTGTATGTATGTGTGTATGTGTGTGTGTGTTGGCTGCAGTCGGTGATGGAGCCGCTATGTCACATTAGGTGTAAGGCTTATCAATATGAATGATAATTACTTCAAGAGTAATGGGCCAATGTGACCTGTGAAATGGTATGGAAATGTAAAATAGCAGAGCTATTTAAGTCTATAGCTGTAACTACGCTCAGTGATGTTGTGCAGGGTATACACATGTATATGGATCATTTAGTAGTGTTCTGCTTAATTTCTTTCTCTACCAATCTGAAAACATTGTAAAAAATAAATAAATCTGAATTTATGGAAAATAACATTTTTACAGTAGATTTCTGATTTTTAACTGTATACAAAACTCAAACATGAACATCATCTGCAAGTAGTGCATTTTTTGTATAGATTAAACAGAGAGATATAACATGATTTTGTTACTGGCAATAGCTTTTACAGTCTGTATGCTGTACAGAAAAAAATACTGTATTATTTATAGTATTTACATACATATAATATTTACAGTATTTTTTTTTCTTTGTTAATTACAAAGACATCAATGTGAAATGACAATAATGATCTGTAATTAAATATGGCTCATTATAGAGAAATATACTGAAGATGTTTGATCATAATAATTCATGGAAAAATATGTAAAATAACCGTTTTCGCCATTGCAAAAACTTCAGTACATTTATAAGTTACAGCACATGGATGGATGGATGGATATTTAAATTTTATGGTATTTGTTTAGCAGACGCTGTTGCAATTTGACAATTTTTTCAGATTTTTAAATTGTCCCTGTATTTTTTACAGTGTAGTTCTCACGAGTGTATGAAGTAAGGAATAAGGAATACTTCACTTATTTGTCTGTCGGGCAGTATTTATTGCAAAATTGACACCTGTTCTGTGGCTAATGTTGATTTCATAATGATCTTTTCTCCCTGAAGTCAAGGAGCAGTTTTCAGTACACTATACCACAGACTACGCTAGGAACCATGGAAAACAACCACTCACTGGTCGAAGATATAAAAACAATGTTTGATATAAAAACAGTATTCAAACCATAATGTTGAAAATGAAAGCATTATTTTGCATGATTAGTACATCTGGTACATTTGTACTTCTTTACATGATTTGAACAATCTTTCATGAAATCTCTAATTCTGGCAAATCAGTTGACACACTGGGATGATCCCCACAGGAACAAATCCCCACAAACAATGATAACATGTGTGACTGAGCCCCTGCTGCACCTCACCTCTTAATGAGACACAGTCACCTTTGCTGTGAGTCACCAAACTACCAAACAAGCTGAAACAAGTGACAGAAAATCCTCTGTTCAACAGACAGAAATGCCACAAAACTGCCAGAACAAACAGCTCAGTCACAATAAGTGAACCTGCTGTGTCCTTTCTGACTGCGAAGTGAGCTGTTTGATTAGCTGTGGCATTAGAATATTACCCTATTCTCTGAAATGTCATCACTGAAGTAAGCTACACAAACTGTAACTGAAAGTTGGACCTTAAAGCAACATCATGTAACATTTCTACCAATAAAATAAGACATTTGTAATCAGGTAAACGGTTTCTCATTTCGACTCTGTGCCCCATACATTTGTTTCTGCACTAAGAGTTCGGGGTATGATCACCAGGAAGTATGTAAAGCTTTACAGCACTAAGGTTACACACCACCACTGAAACTGTGAAACTGGATCATATTTTATGGAGAAAGCAATTTCTGCATGTCCTCCGGCTGCTCTGTCTCAAATCAGTCATTTACATAGTTTCCTGATGGACAGTAAAGTAACTGCTGCAAATTATAGCTGCTGTTAGCTAATGTTAGCTCAGTTTGTTAGCTGGGCTGTCTGGCTTGTAAGCTCAGAGCACCGGAGGAGTGTCAGTGTTTCCACCATAGGCGTTTTGGGCGACTGGGCAGAGGAGATTTTCAGTTGGTGAGTGGAGCCTGTGTCGTGCCAGAACCGGAGCTGGGCAAATGGGCACTGTAACCGGGCTCAGCAGCCTTTATGGGTGTAATATCAGAGGTGAAAAAAACAAAGCTGACACTGATGGAGGAAGTGGGGGTGCTGAATCACAAAAATACCAATTTTCATGTATTGTTGCTTTAATATATAAGCCACGTTATTTTTACACCCTTCAAGATAGATATTAGCTGAACAGTTGGGTCATTGGGTCAGAGTGGTAGAGCGGCAGTGAGAGAAACATTAACACTGAGCTAGCATGAGCCATGAGGATTCATTAATGTTGTTACTGTATTCCCATGAGGTGACAAAAACGAGGCATTTTGCTCCCAAGTCTTAGATACATTACTTGCCACTGATGACACAGAACCAGGTTTCAGCCAAGCTGCAGCAGGTCTGTTCTATTTCTGTTTGTACTTGTTTATATGGGAAAAGGTCAAGTTATGAATATATGACATTTTGTTTTGTTACATAATTATTTTTTTCTCCATTTCATCTGCATAATCCGGTTGCGTTTCTGTCAGGTTGTGTTCCCCGGGTCTGGATATGACTTGTCTATTTTCTAATTCTGGGTTATTACAGGGATTCTTTAGGGAGCACTGTGTACAGCACAGAGGAATAGTTTTTTTGTTCTCTCATCTTTTCTCCCATGATTCTCTCTCCCTCTACTTCTTTTTCTCTCATGATCTCTGTTTTCATCCGCCACTGCCTGTTCTCTCTCTCTCTCTCTCTCTCTCTCTCTCTGCACTCATCTATTATGTAACATTCCCACAGCAATGACCTGTTCTTCACATTGTTGTAAATAGGAGCACAGGAAACACACCTGTATTCTGTAAATATGAATGAAAGATGATGTAATCACACCTTGTTTGTGCTTCTATTTATGGTTGTCAATTTCAGTCAATAGTCATTCATTGTATTCACATTCATCTCATTGTTAGTGGTGGGGTCCGCCATTTCTGGGCAGGATACTAATTACTACCTACACTAATTGATATCAGCCTTACTGTTTACTGTTTACTGTTTACTGTGCTAATGCAAACCCAACATTTGCTGCTGCTGCTTCATAATAAAAACATGCAATTCGTAAAACACAGGGTGCTTTTTATGATAAACTGCAATTGCAGTTACCACTTATAACCACCATAGACAATACAAAACATGGATATTGTATCCAGCCATCCTGAAGCTCAGAATGTGGTGGCTCTGGCCCTTGACATCTTGGCAGTCCTGCCTCTGCTGCGTGGACCTGAGGTGGGCTAAAAGATGCCTGGGCGCTCAAATAAGACACCTATAACAGCACCTACCTGTCAATCAAAGCAGCCACACTGTTAATTATGCATAACTTTAAGTCTTAATATAATTTGAACAGGTGAGTTATATAGAAATTCAGTACAGCTGTCCTGTATCAAGAAGAAATCCAGGGACCAAAACCGTTTTTTGGAGATTGACTTGTTCTGTAGCCAGCCTCAAGTGGTCATTTGAGGAACTCCAGTTTTTGGCACTTGGCCATTGGCTCCACTTCACAGCCATGGAAGTTGTGGCTTGGTTACCAAATCTTAAAAGTTATAATCCAGAAGGTTATTGTTTCCTGTGAATCCATTGTGGGTGTGAATCCAAGTTCCAGAGGTTAAAGACGGGAGGTGTAATAGCTTTAAGATTTATTTATAAATAAATGTTTAAATGATGTTGAGTTCTGTCTTTACTTAAAATTTGTCTAAATACTTTTCCTTTTCTTCAAAGAAAAAAAACAGTTAGATGAGACAGATGGGACATTTGAAGGGCAATTAAAACCATAATTAACAGGTATCAATAAAAGGCACAGTTAGCGGCCAGGCTAACTGGCAACTATCAGCACAAAATCAAGAACTGGAAATCTAATTACAGGGAAACATCTAAAATAATGCAAAATAATATAGAAAAACACTGAGTTTCAAGTGCTATGAGAGAATGAGAGAGAGCTTATATAACTACTTGTAGAAACAATTTTCTTGTTTCAAAGAAACTCAATTAACTATATTCTTCAATATGCAAATGTATACATTTCTAAACAACTTTAATTCAGTTTAACTGAATCCACTTTGGAGCAGAGAGCAGTCAAGACAGAGCAGAGACAGATGCACAACTGCAGAGAAAAGAGCATGTATGGAAAGAGAGATGAAGAGAAAGAGAGGGAGAGACGTGGAGAGAGGTGGAAACCTAAACTGCTGGTTAGTCTGATCGATGAAGGGTTTGTGTAAAGTGGGATTGCCGGAATCCTGTCCGCTCTTCGTAACGTCTTCTTCCAGGAATTACTTGACCACAGAGACCACCTGGGAGGAATACCTCCACTTCTCTTCCATATCAGGCAGCCATCTCTCCATCTGGAGCTGTCAGATAAACAATCTGAATCAATGAGAAGGAGAGTAGATGAAGATGTCGAGTCATTTTACAAAGCTGGAAGGAAATTTGCAAACTAAGACATAGAATTAATGTTAAAGCAATAGTTTGACATTTTGGAAAATAAACACATTTGTTGCTTTGCCACAGATTTAGATCAAAAGATTAGTACCACTCCCATGTCTAAATATGAAGCATACAGTCAGGAGCCAGTGAGCAGAGCTCAGCATAAAGCTTTTTACATTTTTGTGTTTGTATGGATCAAGCAAAGACAGATAATATGTTGTGCTTTAAAAATGCCACTAGGTGGATTATGTTACTTATCGACAACGCTAGCTGTTACAGTCTTCATATTAAACTAAGCTAATCAGTTTTTGTTGGAATCAATCTTTCATACAGCCCTCGAAAAGGAAGCAAATAAATGCCAGACTTTCTTTGACTGTGCTTTGTGAAGGATTTTTTTTTTATTCTAGCATGCCACATGTGGGGTTACTCAGGGTCAAGCATATGTCTTGAGGTCACTGTAGGCATAGTGTTAAATCTTAGATCGTTATGCAGACACTGACTTCTTCTCCTTGACATCCAGAGCAACTGTATGTTTACTGTATGTGTGTATGTGTTAACTGTATGTGTTTAGAAAAGCAGCCACCATCGTGGTCATTACTGTGGTAACCGAGGTCAGAGGATAGGGCTGTCTCACTCCCTTGACACAACAGATAGTAGATAGAGATAGAGATAGAGTAGATAATGTAGAAGCCTCTACAGAGTCAGATAACAATGTTGGACCACTAAGGGTAAATATATCTCCTTGTTTGTAGAGTAATGACCATTTAGAAAGTATTTGTGACACTATGAGGGCACGCAGACGAGCTAGAGATGACTGCTTCTTCAGAATTGAGGCGGCATAATGTCATCATGGACTACTGTGCACCTTCTTTTCACGGACGGACCATTGATGAATAGAATTCTCACAATGTGCTGCATATGTATGTTAATATATAAAATCAAGCTCAGTGATTTGCATCTTGACTGTTGAGATGATAAACAATTTTGAATGATTTGTAAAAATGTACAGTATATCCTCCTTAATCATTTAGTTCAGTTTCCCTCAGTTTGTTTTCACAAATCTGTGCTTGCGTTTTTGTCCAACTGCAAGTTCGTTTTAATGGAATCCTTAATTAGGAGACAGAAAAAGCAAGGGTGGATGAGAGGGAATAAATAAAGACAAAGCAAAGAGATAAAGTCAAGATGAGAGAAGGAGGCAAAGGAGGAAGAGAGTTATAGAGACAGACACAGAGGTTGATGAGGGATTAAAGGTCAGGTTAAAAGTCTGACCTTATGTTTGACTGATGCTGCTGGCATTTACACACACACACACACACACACACACACACACACACACACACACACACACACATATATACACAAACACTGACAGACAGGACTGTAAGCAGACTATTTCTGTCAGTAAACTAATACAGTGGAACAGAGGAAGGTCTTCATAATATGAACTGCTGCTACTGCATTTAACCCTGAATTGAATATCCAGCAGCACGCTCACTGTCTGCCTCATTTTGTATCTGTGTTTCAATTCAAGAAGCTTTGCTGACTTTGCAGTCGTTCTTAGACAGCCATCTTCTCTATCATAACCATATACATTTATCAACACGTAATCAGATTTTTGTCAGTCAAATGTCAAACATCTGTTTCAAATAGAAGGAAATAAACAAAGCTTGGTACAATCAGGTATAATACATTAAAGCCAGAATGCATTTCAGTGCTTTTATGTGATATTTCATATGTCAGAAGGCTATTAGATGGTATCATGTAACTCTATTTTGCATATACAGTTTAACAAGCTGAATATAATTGTCCCTTGAATTTAACTTGGAAAAATCATTCTCCATATGGATGCAATGTATGTATGCATGATGATGATGATGATGATGATGATGATGATGATGATGATGATAAAGAAACTGTTCACAATAGTAACAATTTGAAACAAAAATCAAGAGTCAAACAGTTGAACAAAATCTTTGCGCATATTCAAATGAATCTACAATTTAACATAACACTGAACAGAGGACAGTCATACCAAGAAGTGATGTATATTACATCATTATTTTAGTCTCTTTGCTCCAGACGACCTAGATCTTGCTACCTCTCTGTCTTTCTCTCTCAAACCATTGCGCACAAACCATAGGTAACTCCTCCATGTCACTATTTTGCAGCACAGTGTGAGCCAGACACAGGCAGAGAAGCTGGGTACATGAAATAAACCAAGCCAGGACACAGAGAATTATAGTTCAGTCCATGAACTGCACCTGGATTGAGCTCAATTTCAGTGACATTTCAGGCTGACTGTGAAGTGGTTTGACCAGTGTGATTATCAGATTGGTGACCACAGCTTGATGTCAGGTTGCGCAAAAGTTGAATCTGGCTCAAGTTCTCCACCACAGATTGCTGCATTTTTTATTTTTTATTTTTTTTCAAAACCGCCACACCTTGTCACCACAAATCACATTTTGGTTACATTTTGAATACATCTATATAATGCCTCCAGGACTCTGAGGCGTGCAGTAAAGATTGTGGCTGATTCCTCCCACCCCGGACACTCTTTGAGTCACTCCCCTCTGGCAGGAGGCTGCGGTCCTTTAGGACCGGAACCTTATGCCACAACAAGGCCCGGAGCCCCCCCTGACACTCTTTCACACTTCACCTCTGCCTCTACATGTCACATTGACATTGCATCCACAACTCTGTGTGTTACGTTAACGCTCAGCTTGGACTTCCTTGTTTTGTAATATACTTGCATATTTAAAATATCCCACATACTGTGAACATTTGCACATTTGTGAACATTTGACTGGTACTTACTATCACTGCACAGCTGTACTGCTCTTTTCATTTTTAAAACATACTGTGTATATATATATTCATATTGTTTCTATTTTTAATACTTGATTTTCTTTATCTTTCTTATATTTAGAGAATGTTTGTTATGCACCAACAACACCGGAACAAATTCCTTGTGTGTGTAAAATCGTACTTGGCAATAAAGCTTTTTCTGATTCTGATTCTGATAAATGCCTCTGAGATGAAAATGAGTTATCAATACATTTTCTGTAGCATAAGAAACATGGATTTTTGTATAAAAATACTCACAAATTACTACTGAGCTACCAAACAGTGTATTAAAATAATTCTTTCTCTGGTGTCACTTTTTTTTTATTCTGCTGTTGCATTTTCAAGGACTTATATCCAAAACATTTGCAAAACAAAGTTAAAATACAACCTCCAGGTTACAGGTTTTTTAAAAACGACTTGCTGCATGATTTTCTGTTAAATTTGAGGACCAATTTTAACATTTTAAGTGTCAAAAGACAGGAAGGGTTTGGTTAAGGTAAGTGGTATAACTAATGTGCCTTTGGTTCTTCGAATCATCTCCCAGTACCTGAGGGGTGTTCGCAACAAGGTGAAGAATGGTTTAATTTAACTGTAATGAAATTTGCACGAGATTATCCCACTTAGAGAATGCAAAAGTATGGCTGTTCTAATCAAAGGTTGCACTCTCACTGCTGCTCTCTCAGAAGAGGCGATTATATGACTCAAAGCCAAATCAACAATAAAAATTGTCTCGTATACGTCACTGTGACTAAATCTGATTAAATGGAGGTCTGTGGTTCAATGGGCCTCTGTTTGGTGACTTGTGAAATGAAAACAATTAAGAATCCCTGTTCTGTGCTGAGGGAGTCGTTATGAAAGTCCAAGAACTAGAAATATGCAGAAAAAATTATTGATCATTTTGGCATCCGTCTAAACAAATATATGTAAATGCAACAAGGCAATTAATGTTGTAAACGGAAAAAGCTGTAATGCAAAGTGAAAACTTATTCATTACCCTAAGAACTCTGCATATCAGCAAGGAACAGGTAAATAACAGACTCTTTTCAAATGGTGCCTTTTTGAGAAGAAACTGAATTTGTTTGCATTTAAATTGTCACCTCAATAAAGCTAACATTGTTTTGCCTGAAGCGTTATTTTACCTGAACTAAATTCATATTTATTTTGCCAATAGTACAAACTGCATAATGTGTTTCCTCATAAATAAAACCCTGTCTTTGTGTCTACAGTGTGTACATCCACTCTCAAACACAGGCTGAAGTTTTACTTTTATTTTCCCAGCCAAACAAAGTTGTTCCCTCTGCCAAAACACATAACCACACATCATATTTACATTTGCATATTCTGCTAAGGGTACAGACCAGATTGTGTGACTGGAAAGAATGCAAAAGAGACCAGATCTGGATGATGAAAGTACCCTGAAAATAACCAAACACATTTCAGCAGCATATAAACTACTTTGGCTGCACAAAACTTGGATGGTATTTTATTAGAAGGATATTTCATCTTCTGTTTTAATAGAGCACATTATCTTGTCTCCATTTTGTGTGTCTGGTAATATTGTATCTAATCTCCATTATCTCTTGCCATAGGACTCTATACAATGTGTTAATGCGCATGAGATAGAAATTGAAAGAGAAAATAGATAGAAATGTATTTATTATGTCCATTTTCAAAACAATGGTACAAACACCTTAAACCCATTCAGTAATTCAGCACACAACACTTGGGGCTCTAGTACACACAGGCATAGATATATAGCGATGAGATGAACAGGAAATAGATTGTTGCCAGGTCAAAAGCCACCCTGCACATGATCAATGTTACAAGGTGGAAGAAAAGCACAAAGGGACAAAAGAAAAGCAGAAAGAGAAAAATGTGAGGCCAGCTAAAAGCCGAGGTGTTGAAAAGAAACCTGCGGAGGTTTATTTACCAAAATAATGCTTCCTACTGGGATCCTAACAAGCCCAGAAGGCCTGCCGCTTGACAAGAGAGCAAGTAGTTTTTATTAGACTGATTCTCAGGGTGAGAGGTGAGATCTGCTCAAATGTGTTGGAAAAAACAAAACAAAAAACTCTGCCATTTGTTTTTCTGTGAAATGAAAGGAATGTGTAACTGCCCCAGGGCTCATATCCCCCCATTGTACAATAGAGGGTGAGCAAAAAAGAACTCAGTAGAACTTGGCTAGCAAACCTTGTTAGCTGTTGTCCTGCTATCAGTGTTGCAGTTTACGTATGCGTTTATGTATGCGTGCTATGTATTTAAGTAAATTAAAGGGTAAAACAGTTCTTACTTTTATAGGCAGTCTAGGTATTGTCAGTTTTAATAATTCAATCAGGAAGGACTTAAATCAATTAATTTATTTGACATAACGCACAATGGGGAAAGCTGCCGAACTATGTGAGGAGTCTTTGGCAATTACACAAAATCGCAATGCCATGATTGAAGGGGGTGGTGATGACATAAGCTATACAGTAATATCCCGCCAATGGAATCTAGATACTGGAGGTGATGAAGCGCAATGGCTGAAGATCTGTATGGATGAGATGCGCAGCTGGACCTTTGATGAGCTCGGTGTAACGAGTGCTGGATGTGATGAAAACTAGAGCTGAACAGGGAGGCGGAGGGTCGCATCGATCTGACACTGAAATGACAAGATCGACAACGGCAGAGAAAGGAACAGTTTTAGTTGACAGC
The DNA here is from genome assembly GCA_033000465.1 of Sciaenops ocellatus. Classification (NCBI taxonomy): domain Eukaryota; kingdom Metazoa; phylum Chordata; class Actinopteri; family Sciaenidae; genus Sciaenops; species Sciaenops ocellatus. The sequence goes on along the minus strand of CP136878.1, from coordinate 19,948,606 downwards.
AACGACATGATTGGCTCACGGGGGTCATGGCAAAATCTGATCAGTTTAATGGACAGAAGGAACGCCCTCAGTCAGTTGAATGAGTTGAAAGTGGAGACAGCGATTTCATGATTAAACTACCACTGAGCTTCATGTGTACACTTCCTGTTTGTCTCAGTACATAAATGATTTGTTCCTCTGTCATTGCTGTTCATTTTACTCTTATTTTTCTATTATTGCGTTGTGTATTTTTTCTTATTGTTGTTGTTGTGTAAAGGGAGACGAGCAAAATAAGAATTTCATTGCTGTATAAACCATGTGTTTTTACTTGCAAATGACAATAAATCTCTTGAATTTTGAATCTTGAATCTGATGTCCTCACCACCTGCTCCTCGCCATTCAATCAACCTATGCAATACAAGACCAGCTAGACCTCCCACTCAGCCAGAGAGCCAGTTTATCAGTACATTTTGCTCATGATGCATACGAAAGCTATGTTTTGACTGGAAGGTGTTTGTCTCATGAAACAGTAATTTTTACTTTTATGAAAATGTTCTGAGGTTTTGTATGGACTGATACTAGAGCAGATGGCGCATCAAAGTATGACAGGTGAGGCAGGGTTTTTTCAATTAAACCACTGGTCAAATTAGACCTTGTGCCCACCTGATATCTTTTTTGAAGCACTTAATACACGATTTGGAGAAGTGCAGCAGCGATGGAGCCAGTAAAAAGGCTTTTCAAGAGGATGATCCTCTGCTAAACTTAAATATTTTCAGCTGGGGTGGCAGTCTTGGACAGCGGAGTCAACTCTCACACCTCATGCCAAAAAGCAAAAGCTGGTGCACACAAATAGATAACCTTTGGAAGTGATTGTGCCAGTAATAATGGTAATGTTATTTTTATGCTTCCTATATGCAATATCAGACCCTGCACTGCCCATATAGACCTCTTGAGCTCTCCTCATAGGACAAAGCCATAAAAGAAATGCACACCACTAGACTGCAGAGTGCCCAGACCGCAAACTAAACAGTTTTTATCCCCCTTGTTTCTTTCAGATTAAATATTCATCAGGAAAAAGTCCATTGTTTTCTTACTTTTTTTCCCTTGCCATTTTTGTATGCTGTACAAGACGAGAGATGTGGTATGTGCGTGACTTTGTCTGCACAACAAAGATTTATTTTTAGCTACTGTTATAGCTTTTTAAAAGTTGCTGTTCCACTCACCAAACCTAGCAGAAAAGAAAAGTTCCTCTATCTGTCTGGTGTCTTCGAATTTCACTTATTAATAATTCTTCTAATACATAGAGTTATAACTTATAGATAAACTGCACATTTGATGCCTGTGTGATGCATTAAGTGGAGTTATATTTTCATGGGACAATACATGTACAGAAGAATTTTAGCCAAAAGACCATCATGGATTTCTGGATAATTTCTCCTTCCACCCCATCATTTCACTTCACGTCTATCAAAGCTAGATAGGCAGAGACAGATGAGGAATATACAAACATTAAAGATTATGTCTTAGTCATGGGTTAAACTGAAATATTCAAACTGTAGTGACCTGTTTCAGTTAAAATGTAAGCCCTATAGGGAACTGAAGTCACGACATCACATCACTCTCTTTCTGAAAAAGTGTATTTCCTGGTGTTTACTACTAATCACCATCCACCACAGCAGCTGCTATAATAAACTGAAACCTTCATGATTTTGATAAACACTGATTACTTTGAGCACAGAAACAAACATACAGCTCCCATGAAAAAAAACTTTCAGCGCAGCAGCACACTTACTTGTGTCATCATAGCTTAATTTTGTCCATATCCATAAATCTCATAAACGCTCAAAATTCAAAATTAGTTGCAATCAGTCCTCTTTATAAACAGACATGTCAGAAATAACTGCAACCCTGCGCTTCTAATGTGGAGCGCTGATGGAAAATGGTGTTTGTTTAAGAGTAAAAATGTGAATACTGAATAAACAACATCAGATCATTTTCCTTATTTATGAAGTGAGCCACAGGCTTCATATATTTCGCTGATATTATTGTCAACATGCTGTTGAGAAAGGCTTTTTGGAAGCTGTGCTAATCAAATATTACAACACCCACACAGTGTGTGGGTATTTTGGGTTCTGGGTTTTGGGTGACAGTGGATGGCAACTTTACCGACTGAGATAAGGCTGTTGATTTAAAGAAAGCTACTGCCTTGGGGTGTCCCGGTCGCTTACCTGGTAGAGCATTACCCCGTGTATGAATGCTAAGTCCTTACCGCAGCAGCTCAGGTTTGTTTCCTTTGCTGCATGTCATCCCCTGTCTCTCTTCCTTGAATTTCCTGTTCATCTCTCCAGAAATGCTAAAAAAAAATATATCTGAAAGAAAGAAAACCTTACTTTTTAACAGCAATAAATCTGAGGATTCACCTGCTAATTTGCCACCCAAGTGAGGTGGCAGAGGGAACAATAATAAGTAGAGCAACGTCATCTGTAAAACCTTGTCTGACTGCAAACTCAAGACACACAATGAAAGAACCCAAAACACATAAAACTCTGTTGCTTTGGTGTCATGATTATATGAATGATAATATGCTTATAGGTACACTAGGCATGCAATTGGCCGAGCTGTTAGTGATTCCAAACATCTCCTAGCATCCCCCACTTGCAGCCAGAAGAAGCTTTTTCCAACATTAATTCAATAAGTGACTGTGGAGGAAGACATCCAGGCTATACTGGACTGGTGTGAAGGGACAGAAACCAGTGCTGCTATCTATCTTTTCAAATTTAAGCGTAGTACATTGGTGCTTGTGTTTTCAAGCATCATTTTGTGTATGGAGCCGAACCATCTGAAGTCAATATACCTGCTCACTAGATGGTAGATTTTAGAGAGGACACCAGATACATCTGCAGGTCAGTGAACAGTGAATCAGGTTTCTGACACTGATGTGTCGATATATCAAATCTTCACACCTCTCTTCGGTACCCTGAGACAGGATGGTGGAAAAACGCAGGTATGGATTTTGTCCAGAACCAATAAGCACTATTCAACCAGCTCATGTTTTTGGAGCCATTTGCTGTATCTGTCTTTGGAACAAGCATTTCCCCACCACCTTGTAATTAGCAAACATTAGCTCCCACCACAAACATATTAGCATTAAACAGCAGGCACATTCACTCCAATTAGCATTAAGTGCCATACATTACCCTGCTCCATCTGAGTGAGGGTTTGTTTGTTTGGCTTTCTCTCTTTCTTTCTCCAACTCAATATATTCTCCTCTTCTGACATTTCTTCTCCTCTGTCGCTTGTGGTCTTCTTCCTCCTTTAAACTCCTCACCCACTTTAATTCCTCCCCTCCCTCTCTCTCTTTCTGTTTTGGCCGTCTGGTTCTTTGTTAATCTGGTTTTAATTGTGGCTTAATTCTCTCTTCGACGCCCGCCTCAAGATCATATTACCACAGCAAATCAGGAACACGTCCCCTACCCTCCTTTCTCCATTCGCTCACTCAACCTGCATAGTTTTACTCCTTTTCTCAGCCTCTCTTTCAATCATGTTCTCATTAATAGTTTTATGACATCTCTCCAGCAGTAATGGACTTTAAGATACCCACAGTGTTGTGCAATTTATATTCTCATCACACCACTTGCTCTTTCACTTTCCCTCTCTCTGCCTCTACTTTGCTCCCTCTTTCTAGCAACAGAACATAATCTTTATTCAGATCACACCTTGCCCTATCTCTCCCTGCCACATGAAATCTCTCAGTTATGAGGATGTACTCTGGATGTTTATGAAAGACGCCTGTGTGTGTGCATTAGAAACTGCCTTCACTTCAACAAAAAATACGCAATGAGGAATGCTCTGGCAACAAGTTGCACACGTATTAACACTGTCAGCTAAATGACTAAATGTAAATGTAAATGCTCTTTATCTGCTTGTCTTCCCCATTATGTTAACTATTCTAAATTACAGTGTATTTCCCCCATAAACATTCATTCTCTTACATATTCCCCCGAGACATGAAAACATACATATATTCTTTTCCATTGAGTAAAATGTACAATTATATGAGTTAAAATATAGACACATGAGAACAAAAGTAGATCTGTCTGAATGAAAACAAATGAATACGACTTTCATGGCACCTCTTGAATATGAGTGCTTGTTCTCTGTTTGATAACTCAATATCAAAACACTGCTTAAACAAATTAGTTGACCTTTATAGACATTGAATGCATTGAAGAAATGTTTTCATCCACATCAGATTACTGTGAGTGCAAAACTGGAACACATTTAAATACATCTATTTACAGCATTATAGGTTGCTGAAATGTAACAGTTTTTTTTTTTTCTTCAAAGCATTGCATAGAACAAATAAACCATCAGACTGCTTCTATATTAAAACAAGCCTTTAATTTCTCCCACACTGGGGAAACTGTGGGGGGGTCAGAATAACCTGGCAAAATATGTAACCATAATTTTCCTGTCCAGGACATTTCAAGGGTCAAGCAATATGTAGTGCTAAGGAAAAGATTCCACTATCCATCCTCTGGAGGGGCATGGAGCAGTTCATGTAGAGAAATTGTGTTGTAAATCATGCCCTTACAGATTGGAAGGACTCATATTAAAATGTGTATGTTGTCTCCCCCAAAAACACACTGCCACATATGAAACCATGTAAATGGTAAAATATAAAATATTCAGAAAAAAAAAACATCAAAAGTATAGTTTTGATACCATGCTATAAATGATGTAAAGCATGGGACCTTTAACTGGGAGGCCTGCGGGCCACATCTGACCCGCTAAAGCTTCCCATCTGGCTCACAGAATGCCTAGGATGTATTTTAATATTTATATACAGTATTCACAATATAATAAAATGAGTATCTGTGGTATCAAGTTACAGGTAATGAAAACCAAACATTTCCTACATTGTCAAAAATCCTGTTGCTTGTAGAACTGGCAGCTGTGGTTACCAGATTTTTACCAGATTGTTGATTTCATGCTCAAGGTTGGTGCTTTTTTTTAACATTTAAGTACAAGTTTTCATTAAAAGAAAGGCTGTTTTGCCATATAATTAACATTAACAACAAAATAAAGGTTTGCCATTAAATATGACAGTGTTTCAATGTACAATTAACAGTCTGTCATTTAAAATACTACTTTATTCTGCTGGATAAAGTCTGGTTGCTCAAACAAGCCACCTGTGATGGCACACACCTGTTGATCAAAGCAGCAACACTCTTAATTATGCATAACTTTAATCCTTAATATGATTTGAATGGGTGAGTTATAAAGAAATTCAGCCTCAGTACAGTTGTCGTGAGCGGAGAAATATTTTGTAGCCAGCCTCAAGTGGTCATTCGAGGAACTGCATTTCCGTGTTGGCTTCCCTTCACAGAACATTGCTTTATACTATTTCTTTATTTTATATTACTTAAACTTTAATTTTTGGATTTTGCACTGTTGGTCTAAAACAAACATATTTAAAGAAGTGACTGTGAGCTTCAAGGAAATATAATGGGGATTTTAGACTATTCTCTGACATTTTAATGCAAAAAATTACAGGCAGATTAGTCTCTTTACCCAAGTTGAGATGATTCCTACCCTGTCTGATGTGTTGTCTAATGACATTGCTCTCAGCTATATTTTCTACAAATACTTTCCTGCTAGTAAAATAATCTCTTTGGTCTCCATTGGCAAAAATCTTGCTGGAAGAACAGCAGCTCTGTAAAACAAATCACAGTATTGTTTTATATACATTTGTCCACTTAGCCTGGAGGGGCAATACAGATTTTAAGTTGTGATTTTAAAATGTTAGTAGGTTCCTCCTCGAAGTCATCCATCTGGCAGACCATCATTTTATCAAAAGGTGTTGGCCAAACTGAGTAAAAGATGACAAGTAAATCTGTTGATGAGTAAATAAATGTCCATTTATCTGATCATGAGTCTATCCTTCCTTACTGACACTAAAACACAGTCAGAGTCCATCTCATCTTCTAGGTGGACCACAGAGACTTCACTTTTCTATGTGTTGTCACTCTGTTTAAATTGCTTTTGCTTTTTTAAATATTCGACCTTTAACTGGCTGAGTAAGTTAATATGAGCCTTCAGCAGTCTGAGTTCGACAAATATCAAACTTTGGAAATCTTCCAAACAGAGACTTCTATACTAAAAAGATTAATTGTGTAATCTGGACAAATTTCTGCAAGATTGGCTGTCATTTGGGTGCAGTTAAAGTGGGGTCAAAATGTCTGGTTAATTACCCGAGTGATCAATAATCTGGGTTTTAGACGATGTCTGCAGTCTTGCAGTTTGAGCAGTTCCAAGGTCAGATTTCCCCTATGCCTGCTGTCAGAGGATCTGTTATAAACTGGAGTGAACTTGTTTTAACATTATTGGAGTAGTATTTCACATGCTGAGGTAAAAAGATCTAAAACTGAACTTCAGTACAGAACAAAAAGAACAGGTCTGAGTATTATACCTATGATCTTCCAGCCAGGAAGAGCTGTGCCCCCAAATTTATGTTTTATTTTTATTTTTTTCTCTTTGTGATGTCCATTTAAAATACAATTGCACAAAGTAATGCTGCCTTTCTCTATTTTTGTCAGCATTGCTAAGGATGTAGCTATCTTGGAAGTTTCACTGGACACACACTCCACGTCATTGTCATTGTGGATTCAAACATGTAAAAATCCACGTCTGCCCACCTTAACTCAGACTGCTGAAGACTCATTTTAGCTTTGGCTGAACTTTACAATGCATTTCTGCACACAACAAGGACTATAGATTTTCTCCCTCATTGCTTTCATTGAAATCTCATTTGGAGGGGATCTCTTAATGAGCAGTATGGACAGAAGGAATGATTACAACAAGCAAAAAAAAGTTTATTTAGGCACCTGTCTTCTGATTTAGGACATTGTGACCCTAGTCTTGGATAATAAATCTTTCTAGAATTACTTTCTTTGACGTATAAAGTTGTTGGCGTTTCTTTATTACTCTGCAACACGTTTTCTTGTTGTAATTGCAAATGCACATGAGTGCTGTAGCTCTGATTGTTGTGTCTTTAGAGGCTATTGGTTTTACTCCAGTGAACATCTTGACAGAGTTAAAACATGGAACTTCTTCCCACACAGTGTACAGCAAATAATTATTTTACATCTCTACATGTGTCATATGTTATGTCATATTCACTGTCAATTGTCACATCAGCCGGGGACATTAACATGGACTGCTGAATCCACAGCTATGTTTTTCCCAGAAATTCTGACCTCTGTGTGAACTCTCTGATTCTACTCTTTAAGGTTTGCATCATAGCATCTTCCTATCTTCTGAACAGATTCTGATATTGTTGTGATTACCTACTAAAAAGATTGCCGGGGCAGACCGGGCAACCAGTCATGAAGCAATTTCAAGCCAATCCTGTGCTGTGAAGCATATCTGGATGTCTTGGAAATAGTCTGTGGCCAGATTTTGGATTATATCTGGCACTCTAATAAAATGTGTGTGTGTGGAGTTGAGTGTATTTCTCCACAAATACGAGAGAGAGATCTCACTTGTGTTGTTTGGCTGATTGAGTTTGATGGCAAATTGGGCTTGTGTGCTGAAGTCTCTGGGGCAGGTTTAGAAACTCTTCAGTGGAGGGGTCAGACTGAGCCATAGATTCAAAGAAGGGGGGCAAAAACGTTTTATTACAGTTGCTCAGTCATATTTCTCCATGGGAGTTCACTTTTTAAAACTCTTCAAACAGTCAGCAAAGCAGCAGTGTAGACTAAACGGCAGTTCACTTTTTATTGCTTTTACATAAAATGCATTTAATGGCCACATCTTTCAAAATTTATTAACTTTTTTATCACTCAAATTTAACCACCACCAAAGAAAGACTTGTGCCAGGTGAGGAGAGTGAGGCGGAATCCAGAGCATTTTGTAATTGTATGGGACAATGTGGCATTTCGTTTCCAGTCACAGATTGGTTTACACACCATCCCAGGATGGTGTCACTATTTCTTCCACCTTGCTATCCGTCCAGCCACATGGTCAAATGTCCCTTTTGGACTCTGGAATGAATGCTGCATGTCTAGACATATCTGCAGAAGACTGTCAGCGATGGATCAAACATGCAAAAAAAAAAAAAAAAGTTCTTTCCCATGTGGATTTTAAAAGATAACTTGAGGGTGTGTTTATTTGTGATGAACATAACTGAAGCAATCACTATATAACTTTATTTCTCTGATTCAGAGGCTTTCTCACTATCGCTGCTCCCTCTCTCTTATTCACTCTCTATATCGCTCAACTGCAGCTGTCTCTCTCAAACATACAAGTACAAAGCAAAGAAAAATCCTTGGTATCACTATTTTGTCGCATAGACACAGACATAGAAGTTGGGTATATCAAATAAACCAAGCCAGAATACAACTGGGACAGGAACATAGTTTATTCCATGAAGTCCACCTGGATAACAGCCAGTTTCAGTGATATTACAGGCTGACTGTGGAGCAGTTTGACCAGACTGATCATTGGATTGGCCACCGCAGGGTGGCGGGTTTGCGTTCCTTCAAAAGATGATTCTCCATTCTCCAACTTCTCCATTGCAGGTGGCTGTGTTTTATTTTATTTTATTCTATTCTATTTTATTTTATCGGCATCCCCTGTGGCCTGTAACGCTGCAGCCAGAACACAATACCGAATAGTAAAACACGTGTTTTCACTGCTGTGCCTGATGTTATCTGACTCTGGCCTTACACTTTCCTTTTCTTACCTTCTTCACCCCAACTTCCTGTTCCTCTCCCTCCAACTAAGTTGCCTTATATTGTTTCCTTACCCTTCTCTTCACACCTTCCTTCCCTCGTTCACTCTCTTCACTCTCTCCTCTCCTCCTGTCGGTTTCTTTTCGTGCCAATGACTCTTTCAACACAAGTTCAAGCAGGAAGACATTTGCTTTTACTTTGTTACATGTGTGTGTTTTCTATGCAGGTTTTCTACCATTTCTCCTTGCTGTCATCACAGTAGGTGTGTTGCCCTCCCCCTCCATCACCCCTCCAACAAGGCCCTATGCGTACCCAGAGGGAATCTTCACATGGGGATATATCCTCCACATTATTGCTACACAACGGGGTGAATGTCAAAACTGTTGTCTTATGTTGTTTAATAAATATATGAACACACACTTCCTTGTTTTCACTGATTGAATTGGAAATAGCCCCTTAAGGCTTTAATGTCATCTGTTCGCCTTACTTCCTGCGTCACATCTCTCCATCTCTTTATGTTCTGAATGCTCGGGCTGGACACACAAACCAGAGAAGACATTTTATCTAAAAAGAAGTGCAATAGCTGTGTGTGTTGTCAAGTGCATGTGTGTTTGTTTTGTGTGTGTGTGTGTGTGTGTGTGTGTGTGTGTGTATGTGTGTGTTAAAAGTACTTTATAGCAACTGATAGTAGTGATCCTGTTGTACCAGTCGTTTTATCTCGTAAGACAAAGGAAATGTTAATTAAACACAGAACTAGAGTGGACATATCTTATAGGAAAGGGCTGTCCGTGTTCTTATCCAACTGGAAGGAAAAAGATAAGCCCTTTTTTGTTAATTAAAATTGCTGTAATACACACTTTTATATTTCTCTCATACCACAGTGTCTTTTAGCTTATTGTTTCTGGTTTCACAGCCCCTACTTGGTTCAGACAAATTTAGCTGGTATAATAATATTAAGGGCTAGTAAACATAGCTTAAGAGCCAGAAACAGAATATATTACATAAAAAAAAATTAATATTTGTGCTTTAGAAGAAGCTGGACCTATCACCACATCTGCACACTGAGGTATTTAGGAGCCCAACATCCGTGAAAAGTCAGATCTAATGCAAAAGAGCAGTGGAATATTGAGGATAGATACTAACTTTGCTAATAAGGTGCATCCTCTAATGGACTATTACAGGAACAGAATTATGCTTACCTCCCTCCTACTTAGACCCTGGATACTCCAAACTATTTTATTTTTTTAAGAAAATGGAGCAGGATGCAGAATAGAAAGAAACTGTGCTGGGACTCCATCTTAGCCTTTAGGAGGCACCTAGAGGTGAGAGATCCAACAACTCAATTATCAACCTACCATCAAAAACTCCACAGGGTCTGAAAGTCTTTGGATCTGGCAACTCGTCAGAGTTAAAAGAGTATCCCTTGCTGACACAAGGCTCATTTAGACATCTTACTCCTCCTGTCAAGTGAGTCAATTTCAACTTTCGCAATCCAGAATATACAACTCTTATCATTTAGGGGCTCAGGACATTCATCTGTTGCCAGGAACTTAAGTCTCTCTTACCCTGCAATCTAGTTGTTCACTATGAAGTTTCAGCATGTGGATATCTGAAGTGGGTAGAATCCTGCCAAGCACTCTTGCTCTTAAAAAAAACTCTATCATTCTTGATTTGTGTACAACATTTTTTGCAGCTCTGTGGTCACACAAAAGCACAACGCAGGCTATATAATAAGGTAGATATATGATTTTCACTGGACAGTAAGGGGATGAAAAAATGAGATCTGAAAATAGTTACTAAGGCTGTCAGACAAATACAGCAGAGTAAAAAAATACAATATTTTCCTCTGAGATGTGGTGGAGTAGACGTATAGAGCTGCATAAAATGGAAATACTCAAGTAAAGTACCTCAAATGTGTACTTAAGTAAGTAAGAGTAAATGTACTTATTGTTTTATCCCATATTATGTTATTTCCATTCCCATCCATTATCTGTAACCGCCTATCCTCATCAGCATCACGGTGGGGCTGGAGCTTATCCCAGCTGATTTAGGGCGAGCGGCGGGGTATACCCTGGACAAGTCGCCAGCTCATCACAGGACACATAGAGACAAACAAACATTCACACTATATAGACTCACCAGTTAACCTATTAAGCATGTCTTTGGACTGTGGGAGGAAGTCGGAGTACCCGGAAAGAACCCACGCAGACACGGGAGAACATGCAAACTACACACAGAAAGGACCCAGCTGAGGTCTGAACTAGGAACCTTCTTGCTGTGAGGTGATAGTGCTACCACTGCACACCACCGTGCCGTGTTAATATATGCTGGAGGATTCACACAAATAATTTGATGTTTTTTTTTTTTTTTTTTTAAATCTCATCTTTTTCAGAAAAACTTATGAGCAAAAGATCTTTGAAGGATGAAAAATATGGCAGATGTAGGGTAAATCCTTGTCTCTGATTGGCTATTACTGAAATGTTTCTCACATACTTTGGTATAAATAGGAGAAAGTCACTTGATGAATGTCTTATACATCACTTTTTAACTTCTAAACTGGCTCTTTAGACCATTCTGATGAGCAATTCTCAGAAGTGTAAGTTAATACAGGACTTGATCTTGAAAACTTCATTCTTATTTAGTCATTTTATGAAAGGTTTATTATTATTATTATTTATTATTAATAAATTATTTATTATTATTATTTATGAAAGGCAAACATGATGTGTTTTTTTTTTTTTTTTTCAGCTTTTTCTTCCAAGAGGAGTCATGCTCTTCCTCTGCATCAGTAAACAACCTACAACGCCCCGTCACACTTTCAGGTAGCAGGCTGCAGAGTGTTTGTCTGTGAGGGATTATGCCAGGTAAACGGGGGATTTAGCATAATGTGGGCCATGCCTGTTTTGGCTTCAGCAGGATATGGGGTCATGTAAACATTTCCGTGGCAACCCAATCCACTGTGGGAGGAGGTGATTAGGGAATTAAGGGGGAATGAGCTGTCTAATCCCTTTAATTTCACTCTCTATGCCTCTCTCCTGCTTTTGCTTTCCTTCTCTCACTATCCTTATTTTTTCCTCCCCTGTTGTGCTTGTTTTCGCTATTTTCTTCTTATCTTTTCTCATTTGTCCTCTCTCTCTTATTGGCTGATGCTCTCCTCTCTGTCTCTCTCTCTCTCTCTCTCTGTGTGTCCCTGTTTTACCTTTAAGGGAAGGTCAATATATGTAAATACCACAAAGAATAAACTTTGACTTTGTAAAAACTAAACTCACTATTTAAATATGAGTTGCCCAAGCACCACTGAGCAAAATTGTTATCTCAAAGAGGCTATATGTTTTAATATGGATAATGTATGTGTCCAAATTGAAGCGATATCAAATTTGCCCTCATTAGTTATATGGTACTGTTGTTTGAATACATTCTGTTAGACAATGAAATCATTGTAGCAATGAAGTTTTTAGAATACATTGGAGCACCAAAAATTGTTGATAGTTGTTGAGCTAAATTGCAACACCTGTCCTCAGGAGGCTTTTAATGCAATAAAACCAGTTTCAAAAGAGGATATAGACTAATTAAATTAATTTTCATTAACAAATATACGAATTGTACAATTTACGATTCAGTGAAAGTGAAGGACAAAAATAAAATTGTAAAATTATGTTACATCTGTATTGAATTTCAAAAAACGCGTTTTGTGGCAAAATATGTGTTAACATGCAATGGATTTTACTTCTCTTAATGTATTAACACATATAATACTTTATAGGAGGCAAATTACACATACAGCATAACTACTAAGAACATACAAATATGTGAAAAAAAAAGGTTTATATCTGAAAGCATATGCAGCAATGACCAAAAACATACAGTGGATATACACAGGTATACATGTGTTATAAATTGCAAAGCAGTGCAAAGGAATAAAGTAATAGAATAATGTTGTTAGGGTTTTGAGTTTCTTCTTCAGTGTTTCCTGTTTTATTTTGTAATTCTTCCCTTTCCGTGTCATGTGTTACTTTACTTCCGGCTTGTGTTTTTCCCGCCAATTTATCTGCTCCAGCCTGAGTAGTTTTCACCTGTGCTCCTTGGTTTGGGTTCACTTTCTTGAACTAAAAACCTGACAAATGTGTTAAATTACTTCATATACATGAAGTGGGTGGTCATGTACAGTGCATGTATGTATACATGTCTATATGCAGTATACCGTGTGCATTTATTATATATTACATATGTCTCATAAGTACAGGTTAAAGCACAGTGTGTTATTTTAAACTCATTTTTCATTTGCGTGTTTCTTCATGTGTACAGGTGCAACATGCACAACGACAGAGACAAAGAGAGTAGAGAGGGGGAGAAAGAAAGAACAGTGTTAGTAAGGTTAATTGCACAAACACGCCGATACCTGGAGGACCAGCTGGACCCTGCACTCACACACACACTCAGAATAATCCACATGGGATACCGGTGAAAAATTTACCTCTTAGATGAAACACTTTACTGACATCAGCAATCCCCCTCAGGCCCTCTGCATACATACGAACATAACAAATACACACCATACACACTCTGCTTCAAACATTTTGCAAAGCATTTTTATTCCTGTGCTGTAACCCTTTGGCCTTTTTCTATTGTTATTTTATTCCCTGTTTTTACCTCCCTGCCTCTGCTGTTTTGTCTATTATGAAGCTTAATAACAGAAACTAGATTTCAGGCTTGGGATCCTTAAGCCACAGAGCTCCTATTGTATGAACCTTTTGTTTAGGGCCACAACTGCCAAAACGAGCCAGGTTTTATTTTTGTTTTTAATTAACAGTCTGCAGAAGTTGGCAGCACGATTGCACGTTCTATTCTTTTTTTCAAAACCACTTAGCAGGCCACTGGTTTTTCACATCATGTACTTCGGTTTGGTTAAAGGTCCAGTGTCCTTTAACCATTTTTAGCTCCTACAGAGAGGTTAGCTGTAACATCATCATCATCATCAAATCCAGTGTTCCTGACTGATCATGTTTCATCACAAATATGAAACACAACATAACTTCATGCATGAAATATGTTAATTATACAAAGGTATTTCAATGATCATGATTTCTGATGTGCCTTCCTCATAAAGCGACATTCTAAAAAAAAAAAAAAAAAAAGACCAGTTACAGCAGTGCACCTGCATCCTGTTTAATTCCAAATATTGTAATATTGTAATCATGCTGTTGGTGTGCCTTCAAATAAAGTGGTGACCTGGTCCTTCTGTAACACTGATAAATAAATATTGAAATACCAATACTACTTTAATTGATAATTCAAAGCCAACAAAGCCAAATAAAATGATACACATACCATGTGACACATAAGAAAGCAGTAGCATTTGACAAAGCACAGGATCCATAAAAACTGTGTTTCAAGTTGAATTCTGGTTATTATCATAATTAACCGAGCATTACTTTTCCATGCAAGTTTCCTCTGTTCAGCTAGATCCACTGACTGAAATGTCATTTATTCTTGCCTATGAATCCCTGTTATATTATCACTTCTTGATAATGCATGCAGCCGATTGATTTATTCATGCCAATAAATCACACTGAATTGAAGCTGACACTGAAAGAGTGCCGCACAGCTCTCCTATAAATCTATAGGAAAGGAGGTCATGAAGCTATAGTGAAAGTTCATCAAGGAAGGACACTTCGCCCAGGTGCTTCTCATACACTTTTATTATTCCTTTATAGCCTTTCATCCACTCATTCTACACTGCATTTTAATAGAGGACAGATGGAGACAGACAGAGAGAGAAATACTGGTTTTACAGTACAGGTGAAAAGGTTTTGAGACACCTTCTCATTCAATGTTTTTTCATTATTATTTTCATTATTTACACTGGAGACATCAAAGTGAAAAGCAAAAAAAGCAAAATATATTTTAGATTTTAGATTCCTCAACATAGCCACCTTTTGCTTTGATGATAGCTTTGCACACTCTCAAGCTCTCTACCTTCACTCACCTGGAATGTTTTTCCAAGGAGTGCTGAGTACTTGTTGGTCCAATCCCAAAGCATCTCAATTGGGTTTAGGTCAGGTGATTGTGGAGGTCATCTGATGCAGCACTCCATCACTCTCTTTCTTGGTCAAATAGCCCTTCCATAGCCTGGAGGTGCGCTTGGGGTTATTGTCATGTTGAAAAACAAATAATGGTCCCACTAAGCACAAACCAGATGGATGGCGTGGTGCTACAGAATTCTATGGTACCCATGCTGGTTAGGTATACCTTGAATTTTGAATAAATCACCAACAGTGTCAACAGCAAAGCAGCCCCACACCATCGCACCTCCTTCTCCATGTTTCAGGATGGGAACCACACATACGCAGATACCGTCCATTCACCTTCTCTGCATCTAACAAAGACATAGCAGTTGAAACTAAAAATGTCAAATTTGTGATAATCACCATCATTTTCATGGTAATCCATACCATGAAAATGATGGCAAGTCTCTGCGTAAAATTTGTAAAATGCTTCCTCCATAGGACTGAAGGGGCTACCAAAGTAATTACATTCAATTTCAAAAGTAGTTTAATTTAAGTTTCAGGTCATATTATGCTTTATTTCTTGAATGTAATTGGTGCTGCAATTCTAAGAAATGCACGTTCAGTCATGCTGTGTAAATGTGTGCAAATGTCCCTTTTAAAGTGAAGTACTGTAATCATGATTTTAAGGCTCCATCAGCACTGCCAAATGTTCAGTTTGAAAGAAAGAAATACTAGGTTCATGACATTGGCAATAGGAGCATGATTGTGGTGGCTGTTTGTCAGCAGAATATGGTGGATTGTTAAACCTTTAGAGGGTTAATACACTGGCTTGCTGATGCAGTGCAGTTTCTCACCTTTGGAGAGGGCTCTGGCAAGCATGCCTGAAAGTGTTGAGGTTGTTTGAAGCCTTCTCAATGTCAGCCTTCTCATATGTCCACTGCTGTTGAAATCAGTCGAGATTTTTTGAAAATAGAGAGCTATGCTGACACTAGGAAAAATCCCAGTTGTACATCTAATGTAATAATGCTTACTTGTAAAAGAAATATTAGTAACATGGTTTGTTCTGGAGGTTCAGAAATCACTGTTGAACCTCCTAGAGGTATAATTAATCCAAACATCTGTGATGGGAGGTCCCTACTTTACAACTCCAGTTACTCACCTTTTCCGATAACATTTTGGTGGTGGGTGAATGATGCTGCCATTTTGAAGGTCCTGTAGATTTATGGCGCTATAGCCTTGTGTACTGTGTAGTCACAAATTGTGGGCAAGCTCATCAATCTTCTGCCATCTAAATTGGGCTTCTATGTGATTTCTTACCTTGGAATAAGGTACACAGGATTGCAACATCAAATCCTATATGCTGGTTCAGTCTTGAGGACATGCTGCCATTTATCATTCTTCATGCAAAACATTATTCAGCAAAGTAACTTCAGGTGTCACACGAATATAGTGGTGTAAAGGTATAAAGCTCCTGTTCTTTTGAACAGTACGAGCTCTGATGAAAGAGCATCAGTACACATGCATTTACAAAATTATTGCCTCATAAAGCATATGTCTACAGTACGCTGACACTTTCTAAGTTGCAAAATGACAAGGATGGATTTGATAAAATACCACTGAAGAAAATTTTCACGAAGGAAAAACAAAACTCTGTCTGACCCACTGCTACATTCTAGAAGCTAACAGTTCGATGTTTTGTTGATTTGCTCGCGACAGTTGTATTTTTAGCTAATAAAATCCGGCTGGCTGGGGCCTTTCTGTGTGGAGTTTGCATGTTCTCCCCATGCCTGTGTGTGTTCTCTCCAGGTACTCCAGCTTCCAGCACAGTCTAAAGACATTCAGGTTAATTGGTGACTCTAAATTGCTCATAAGTGTGACTATGACTGGTTGTCCAGGGTGTACCCCGCCTTTCGCAATGTCAGTTGGGGTTGGTTCAAGCCCCATGTGCCTGATAAGATGTTGGAAAATGGATGGATATACGGTATATATAAAACGACAAACAACACGAAAACTTACTGCAATTAAATAATGAGCAGCTCAGTTATATGGAAAACTCCCCAGTCTGGGAATGTAGAGTGTTAGAAAGGAACGTTAGCAACAGTAAGTAAGAGGGGTGGATCTTAGCAAAGAGGCAATTGTAACAGCAGAGAGTTTTCCAAGCACCTTTCAAGATTTCACACACAGATACAGTCAGGCTGTTCTATCGCAATAATAATTACACACTCACACATCTTCACACATACAGGCAGCAGTGTATTCACCTCGCAGCTGAGAGCACTTTCAGGTTTTACTGAAAGGCAGATTGATTAGCAAGCAGTCGTGCTGCCCTGACCCATCTATCATAACGTGAAAGAAATTGAGGCACAAAGTAGAAAGGGGATACTAATGAGTGACAGTGCAGGAGAGTGGTACTAGCAATGGTCTACTCCATCACTCATCATCAGGAAAGAGCGTATGTGTGTGAAGGAAAGGGTTTGAGGACAGAGAAATTGGGGGGAGAGAGAACTACCAACAGTGGCATACTCCATCTGTCATAACTATGTGATGCTGGTCATTAGAGATGGGATAAGCTCAAAAAGTCAGGAAGTGAGGTTAAGAAAAGGTAGCAACTAATCAGGTGGCATTTCTGTTACTTTTTACTTGTTTGGTGAACTGGGAGGGGTTATACTGGGGACCTTCACACTGTGCTTAACAGTCTTATTAATTTTCACAAACATCTTGAATGGACATGACATTCAAAGGTAAAATTATAAGCACAAACAATGACCAAATTATCTCACAATGAGCTGATAAATTGATGTTATTGTTCAGGAAATGTGTGTCACTATTTCTTACTATCTGTCAGTATTTACTGTGGGTATGTTTCTAATAACATGTTTCCAACAAATGTGATATTCACAAGACTTTAAGAGCTATTGTATCCCACCATCTGGTGTAGGAGAGACATTATATACATTTTCTATTTGCTATTTATGCATTATAAAGAGCATGGGCTCCATAGAACAAATTAAAATTGAGGTGAAATAGAATTATAAAGAAAGAAAAAACAAACTGGGATTGCAATATTGATCATTTATTAGTTAATTTCTTATGGTGCATATGTTTTTTGGGGGGAATTCTCTCCCTCTCCTTTTGTGTCAGGACCATCTGCTTTGTATTCATCCTACTACTGTGTTTCATCCCTTGTTCTTCAGGTACAGTATCTCCATATGGCCCTGATCCAAGGACAAGCTCCTCATATAGTCCCCCCCTGCTGAGCAAGATATGGTCTGTCAGCTGACCTGTATGATCTCAGAATAAAGACAGGAAGAAGGGTGGATCACTTCTCAACTTTCTGTCTGTCCCAGGGAGAAAGTCCCTGTCCATTAAGGTAAAGACTACACTGTGACTGCACGGTGTCCTTCCAGAACCAGTGTTGTGGAGAAATTGCTGAAGTCAAAGGTCAATGGTTAGGTCAGGAGGGAAGAAAGTGTTCAGGAGCCTCTGATGTCTTATGCTGTAATATTTATTGACGCTTAGCCAAGGAGAATTAGAGACACTCTCAAAGTACATCAGAAGTGCCTGACTCATGGTGGTGGTTAGACTTTAAACCTCTACAGATAACACCACAAATACTATACGCCCAGAATTAGTCAAAGAAAATGTTTTTACTCATGCAGGTGTTGTCAGCATATTCTAGTCTGAAGACACTGTTGTCTGTTCACGCCAATTGGAACGTCAACGGCAAGCTTTCTGTTATGTCTAAGAAGGCAGCAATAGGTCTCTTCGACCCTGGCCACCACAGTGTTGAGATAGTCTACTGTTCCCAATCAAAGCCAAACAATTAGTACTGCTGAGGACCTCAAGGCCCACACGTGACCGCGTGTAACCTAAGGATAGAAAATTCCATAACAACCAGATCTAACTCTGGACTCCACCGTCTACCTGAATACCATTACACTCCTAAGTAGTATGATTCAGTAAGATGATGATCTTATATTGTTAGGGCCAAGTAATGCTTCTGCCAAGAATAATACCTCCTGCCCTATGCAAAATTTACAAATGTCAACAGAGATCAAAAGGAGAGAAAAGCAGAAGTGCAGTTCCTCAAAAGGTTACTTGAAGCTAGTTCCAGTGAGTGAGTCAGTCTCCATAAGCCCCTATATTAAAACGCCCAACTACACAGCAGAAATAAACATGTTTACAGCCTGGTACAAAAAAGGCTTTTGTCTCTATAGCCAATTTCTCTGATCATGACAACTGTGCATGGGGTAGAGTTTTTAAGATTTGAGTGGGAGCCAACGGAGGCAGGGCTGCCTAAATGGTGAAGGCCAGAGCCACTCTGAGCTTCAAAATGGCTCTTCAGAAACCTTTGGGTGATGTCACAGAGACTGCGACCATATTTCTTTATACATTCTATGGGTCACGTCTATTAAAAGACTACTACTCCACTGATTAAGCATTGGACTTATGATAAACAAAATCTACATTTTAACCTACACAATGCATATGGTGCAGTTCAGTACAGTTCAGAGATTCAGGTGTTAGCCTGGAGCCTTTAGCCTCAAGCAGAGATGAGGAGTTGGCTACAGATGGTCGGTAAGCCTACTTCATCACATAACCTTTATTTTCAGACTTGCGGCCTTCAGTCCTGACGTTGGCTCAAGATATCACTTTTGTGGCTTCATCTGGAGCCACCATTGTATTCACATTATAAATTCAAGTCAGAATTATTAGTTATTTTTGGCAGCTATATACTACTTGGTAAAAAAAAAAAAATACAAAAAAATACAAAAGTGTCAACAAACATTGGCAAAATCATTAGCAGTTAGATTTAAACAAATCCCAACACTAACACGAATGGATCGATCAATAGGTAATTCAAGTCATACATAGTTTGCATCTAGTTTCACTTGTTAACAAACTGCTACAAATAGAATAATGCCAAGGTTTTGTGTTCTCTCTGTTCTGCCAAGTTTTCACTCACATAAATAGATAGAAACTTTTATAAATCATTTTGAGGTGCAACAGAATAGTAGCTGGAAATAGGAAAAAAAGTTTCATCTTGGAAATGACAAAACACCCAAATGGTACAAAAAGTAGCCCTAATTATCACAACCAACCCAAAACAATTAAAGCAATTAAGTAAAGAGCAGTTCAATTAGATGGAAAACTCCCCAGTCTGGAGTGTTAGAAAGGAAAGTTAGCAACAGTAACGTAACTAAGAGGGGTGGATCTCACTACACAGTCAATTGTAATCATGCCAGCACAACGTTTGCCAAGCGCCTTTCAAGATTTCACACACAAATATACTCAGTCTCTTCTATCCCCATCTGGAGCCACAAAAGGTTTTATATAACTTTTTTTTCACATATGCAGTAGTAACTCCCTGAAACCTGTAAAAGGATTTTGATGTGTAAAACCTTTATAGTCCCCCTTTAAGTCGAAGTACAGTACAGCAGATATCAGCAATGATGATAATAATGGCGACACTGGAGCTACACTAGCTAACTAAAAACAAACTTACAGTACACAGTGAAAAACAAAAACAAAAAAGAAGGCACGGTCTAAGGTGATCTAAGGAGACAGGTGATTATTTTTCTGTGCCTGCTGGGTGAGCTAATGGTGATGTGTGAGGCTGAGTGTGTGTAATAACATAATGTGTGTATTTGTGAAGTCTGTGCGTTTGCCTGTGTGAGGCTGTTTAACTGATGTGAGAGTGTGTAGTTAACCCAAATTACACACTGCACAGTACTGTGTGTTTATTTGTGAAGTACATGAGTTTGCTGTGTTAATATTGATTGTTCAAGATCATTAGCAATCAGGCAGCATGCAGGTAATACAAGACATGTTCAAGTTAATTGGTATTTTGTCAAACAACATTGGACATCAATTGTGATGACTTTGCTATCTAAAATATAACCGGTAATATAAGGTAATATAAATATATCCTCCTTTGCTCCTTTGGTCACACATTTAGTTAGAGAAATCCTTTCTGCCCAGTCTCCTTCATGAATAGTGAAGCTTTCCAGACCCTGCTATTCCTCATCTGTCCACCAGTTGTCCCCCTTGAGTGCCATGACCCTCCTACTTCCTGCACACCTGTCCCTCATTGTCTTATTTAGCCCTTGTACATGAATACCTTCACAATCACCCCTTCTTGTTTGCCAGTTTTTGCATGTTGCTTCTTTTCCATGGTTTTCCAGCCACTTTTGAGCCTCTCATTTGTGAACCTACATTCTTCCCTGTTTGGACTACCTTCAAGTTGCCAAACTGTAGGCCTGTTCATTTGACAAAAGAGTGAAATGCTTGTAATCTAATCTGCTCTGCCAAGGTGAGCCTGCATTTGAGCCCATTTGTTGTTTTTCAAGTCCAGCTTTTGAGAATTTGCAGACAATTAGGCTTTTTCAGACAACTTTTTTGATGTAACAGGCTTAAAAATGCCAATAAATTTAAAGAAACTTTTAAAGTAAGGCTACCACTTCCCTTGTATTGTAACTTTGTCTCTTATGACCCATGGCAGACTCTGGAATGCTTAATTTCAGTTTGGTCAAAGAGCAGCAGAAGTTTATGTTTCTGGAATTTCATTTTGCCCTTGGACACAGATTTATCACAATACAGTATGTGTCCTTCCTGACTTCTGCAGTGAAGACTACAAACTGTTACAGTACTTGTCCATCAAAAAAGTTAGTTCAACTTTTGACTATTCTGGAGGTAACTTTGAACCTCACTGTTTTTGTGTAAAAACTTAGACTGCAACTCCTGCAGTTTAATACACCACTGATAATGAAGACACATCAAATTCGAGGTAAAGGGAACAAAAGCTTTAGCTTCGAGCCACTGAACAGTGTTTTCCACAAAAATGGTGTGTTGACTCCATTTTGGATCTCAGGGGAGCTAGTTGCACCTCGGTGACTGCTGCAGGGGTGAAAAACTGGTTTCCAGATGAGCTCCCAAGACCTCTGAGGCTATGAAAAGGGAACTCCACCCCAAAGCAGAACTGCACTGATATGTGCTTACATTAACCTTGATTTTAGCAGCCCCACAGAGATTAGTACTCTCTTTTGTGAGAAATACCTGGAGAACAGTTTCAAGGCTGCAAGAGTTAAAAGCAAAAAACGTTTCAGAATATCAAAAAGGAGTAAGAGAAAAAATGAGGTGGAAATTATCTAAAAGCAAAATGCAGTCCAAATGAACAAAAAATATAGTAGACCCATACTAGACCCATTTGTTCAAAACTAAGTCCGACACAAAACCATTAAGACCAACTACATGAAAGGACATTTTTTTAAAAGAAAATTTGAAAAGAAGGATATGAATTTTATTTTTGGGTGGATCTTCTCTCTATTACAGCACACTGTATGCTGGGGCTGTTTGGTTTGTGCCTCTGCTGCTTTAGGGGCGAGGATTTGTTTTAAACTAGAGCTCCAGGGAACTCAAGACTCCATTTTGGTGTTGGATCAGAGCAGCTCAGGGGAGCTCACTGCTAAACAATGCTGACACAGGCGAAGGAGCTTTATCATGGTGTGAGGTGTGGAGCTACTGGCTATGTTGTCATAGCAATAGGAGTTTATTCATCACCACCATGCATCCTGTAAAATAGATTAGCAGCCCAAAAAAACATCTAGCACTGCTAGTGCCACAAATTCACACATTACAATGTTGTATTGAATGCATGCAAAAACAGAAATTGCTGTTTTTAGTGGTTAAGTTATATCTTTGCTAAAATTAAGCATGTTTTGAACAAGCGGCAACCTCCATGGCTGTGAAGGGAGGCCAATGCAGAGGTGCCAAAAACTGCTGTTCCTTGAATGGTCCACTTTAAGACTGGCTACAGATCAAATAATTCTCCATAAACCCCTATGTTAAAATGCCCAACTTCACAGTTGCAATAAACATCTTTACAGCCTGTTACAAAAAACAGTTTTTGGTCTCTATAGCTGATTTCACCGCTTAAGACAACTGTACTGAGGCTGAATTTCTATTTAACTCTACCTTTTAATTATATTAAGACTTAAAGTTATGCATAATTAACAGCACGGCTGCTTTGATTGACAGGTTTGAGCAACCAGGCATCATTCTGCCTGCCTCAGCTCCACCCACAATCCCTGTCTTTGCTCATTTTTAGATTAGCCAGGAGGTGGCAGCCAGAGCCACCACACTCTGAGCTTGACATACAGCTCTGTGACGTCACTGTTACGATCCATTCTTTGTACTGTCTATGGTTTTGAACAGCTAGCTAAAGTAGCTTACATTGTATCTTTAAACTAGCATGTAAAGTGAAAAGCTGCTTTGTTTTTCTACTGTGACATTAAAAGTAGAAGCTTTGGCTATAAACTTTTTGTCACAGTTGGAGGCAAACTTACATGAGACCATTTAAGTTTATTTATAAAGTTGCTGAATATATTTAGAATAAAATTCATGTCTTGAGTTTGCTATTTTGATGGTTAAATATTTATCCATTTTCACACAGCCGCCTCTGTGATGTAACACTAAGCTTGGAGATTTGTGACACGCCTGCAGGACTGCGTTTCAATGTCTGAACAGCTTCCTGGAGGAACACAGGTAAATTGGATTATTTTTCTTTACTGCTCTTATCACTGTTGGAGCAATAAAAACTGTACCAATGTGCGGTATTAGAAACTGCCATTGGTGTTTCTTTTTCAATCCTTTGAACTCTGATGGCCCCTCTCCTTTTTCCCTGCATTGTTTTCCTTCGTGCTTGTAATGGTTGGCTTACGCATTTAATTTTAATTTCTCGGCCTAATGTCACCATTCTCACATTTTCTTCTTCCTGATAGCTGTAGCCTCTCATTTCTTCATCTATTCTCTGTCCTATTATTTGATTTATTTATTTCTGTTTCTGCTGTGGGAGACAGATGGCCAGATTGTCATGGCTGGACAACTAATTTCCTCTGATATTTGCCATTCTAGCACACACAGGCACCCTTCATCGATGAAAGCCAGATACTGTGAAATGGTCCATGAATTTTGGTTGGTGTGTGTGTGGGCATGGTTGCACACTTCGCGCCTCTCTTTTTTTCTTTTTCTGACAGCTCATATTATTGGCTGAGAATGAATGTAATTCAGGGACAATTTGTGCAGCTGTGTGCGCGAATTTGTATTTATGTCAAGGTGAGACTCATGACAGGTGTGAGGTTGTGTGTATGTGTGTGGACTGTTTTTCTTTGACAGGTTGTATTTGCATTGCATGAGTATGTGCAGCTTGAAGTTTGGGCTTGGTTTTTGTGTGTTTGACAGGCACTACAGTACTGGCTGTGAATAAAAATTTGGAAAATTGTGTGTGTGTGTTAGCAGTAAGAGAGAAAACATTTGCAACTGAAAATATTCTCAGTAAAATTGAGGTCACTACCCTCTGTGTATATCTTTGGCTTAAAATGTTCTGATCTTAAAATGGTAACTTATGTCATCTTAAAGCAAAAGGAAACTCAAATGTGTGAAGTAGGTGTCTTAATTGCTTCAATGCTCATTTTTTTTTTTTTTAATCCACTTCATCCCGGGGGGGTGCTGAGGTGGGTTGCCGTGGGCATGTCTATACGTGCTGAATGTAACCGCTGTGAAACAATCAGGAAATAACTTTTATTTCTCTGATTAACAGCTTTATCGAGGCCGACGCTCACTCACTGTTATTGTTACTCTGTCTCTCGACCAACGCACTCTCTCTCTCTCTCTCTCTCTCTCTCTCTCTCTCTCTCTAATCATCGGACACAAATCAAATTAAACTTCTTCGTGTCTCTATTTTGTGGCGTAAATTGTGAGTCAGACTCAGATTTAGAAGCTGGTACATGAAATAAACAAAGTGAGAACACACACACAGGTAGATTATCAGAGTTTAGTCCGTGAATCCACCTGAATAGTCTCTGCTTCCCCGCTTAATTATTGATTTCGTTTAAGTAGTCACTTGCGTTCCGCCCTGGGGATCAAAAGTTGGCGCTATGGAAGAGAGCGAAGACACCGTCCGCAAAAGATATCCAAAGTTTGGGATCAATTGTTCGGTTTTTAACAGGCCTGTCGTTTCTGTCACACATTATGCAATAGTATTGTTGTATAAAAATGCAAAAAAAAAAGAAAAAAAAAATCTAATTACTCAGATTAATCACTGAAATATTCGGTAAAATACTCAACTTCAAAAAGAATCGATAGCTGCAGCCTAGTTCAAACATCAGATCTCTGTTGCAGTCCTATATCAAACAGAAAAAGCTCCAGATATGAAATACTACTCTACATTTGGGGATTGATGAGTCAGTCTGATTAGCTTGTTAGAGGGCATGGAACAATGCAAGGACAGGTGAAACATTAATTTAGAACTGGCTGTGGTACATTTGTTACAACACATATAATTGTTCCAGCTTTAGTTTTGGACTATGTCCGCCTTTCCATACTCACACACAAAGGCATTGAGTTGAATTGGTGATTTGATATTCTGTCTAATGAATAAGTTGCCCGTCTCTGGTTTACTTTGGTGTGATCCTGGCTTGTAGAGAGAAACTGTATTATTCGAATGAAATTAGGTTAGAAGCTAAATTTTATCAAAAGCAAGAACGGAGCATTTCTTTCTTTGGTACAGACCAAGAAGACTAAAGTTGTTAACACAACCTTGGGGGGGAAGGCTGTGGCTCAGGTGGTAGAGCGGGTTGTCTAGAAATCCATGACTCCTTGAGGAAGGAAGATACTGAACCAAATTGCAGATGGTGTATGTATGGGCGAGTGTTGTAAAAGTGTTTTGGATGGTTGGTAGACCAAAAAGTTCAAGTCTGAATAGATCTAGAAGTCTGATACACGAACCTGAAACATCTGTCTGCTGTTCACTTTCTGATGCTGCTAGTTGGCTTACTAGCTGTGACCTATAAAGAATAAAAATATATTGGAATGGAAATTCTTATGGAAATTCTTATGGAATGGAAATTCTTACACAGTAAGATGGGTTTTTGACCTTGATATAGTGGAGAGGTTCATTTCAATCTCAACACTTCTCAGTGTTTAGAAATTCTTTGAACTCAGCATGTTTGAGAATGAGTAACAGCATTGCAGAAATGTGTAGAAATGGGTTCCCAGAAGACACAGTATGAGTGAGTGTTAATGTTGTAAGAGATGAAGCTCTCGGTTCATTTGTTTCACATTTGCTTTGTGTAAATGAAACATGTTAATTTATCACAGCAGCCCTTCTGTCTGTCTTTGTCACTCACCCTGAGGCGACAGACATCAGGTCAGCACAGATCTGTTCTGCTGGAAGCGTCAAAGTTTTCTTGTCCTTACTCTGTACGCTCTCTCCGGGTCTCTGCAGGATGCAAACGTTTCTGACCTCTTCCATATGGCTTCCTACCTACCATTGATTTTCCAACTACCCAAAAAGAGACACACTCACCCAACACACCCACTAGAATTATATAGTAGTTATCGGAACATGTGCTTCTTCTTTAAACAACTCAAATTTTCCTCTGATTCGTTAAAAAATAATCCCCAGTATTGATTTTTCAGTTCCTTTTTATTGATGATTTGGAGCTTTTGTTTCTGCCTTTTCTTTCAATGGTTTTCAACATACAGTAGTTGCCTGTGACTTCCACACTTTTTCCATAGTGCTACATCCTCCCCCCCCCCCCCCCGTTATTTTGGCTAACACCTAATTTACACTAAACTAACTCTTTATATAAAATGCATCCTCATTACCCTTAACGTGGCCAATACTCAGAGCTTCTTCCAAAAGCAAACACAGCACTGAACCATGATTATAACACAACTCCACAGGGAAGGAAAAGGGCAATATCAGCTCTATATGACAACCTGTGCATGCGTGTGTGTGTGTGTGAGTGAAAACCTGGACGTGTAATTGAAATGTCTGCTCTTGGCAGGTGAGATACTTACCTTGTGTGTGTATCCACATATACTGTACGTGGGTGAAAGTCTTTGGCCCTTTGGCACAGTGGAACATTTAGCATGTCTGTTGGCCCCTTTAGCCAAGGATTGGAATTTCACACACCCACACACTGATCTGTGGCCCTCAGCACATGAGGTGGTTGGAGCAGAGTCATGACTGGTGTTCACAGCTCTTCATGAAGCTTGCTACCATTTTTCAGTGCAGTCTTCTTAATCTCAATCTTCTTTACACATATTTGTTTTGAAAGCATTTCTTTCACATTTTTGCATACATGCACAGTATATTTATAAACGTCAATTTTTAGCTCAGTAGGCATAGATTTCCACAGGTTCTTAGCAGTTTTTAACAGCTGGCCACTGGCTACCCA
Source organism: Sciaenops ocellatus (assembly GCA_033000465.1). NCBI lineage: Eukaryota > Metazoa > Chordata > Actinopteri > Sciaenidae > Sciaenops > Sciaenops ocellatus. The sequence continues at coordinate 19,921,642 of CP136878.1, read as the reverse complement.
ACATCTGTTTTCAGCTGCCATCGAATAAAGACACATTCAGCGGACATATGGCCGTGTTTTTTTTTTTATGCTGGAGGTAAATTTACTGACACACTTTTATTCAATACTTCTGTTCAAAAATGCAAATTACACGCAGGACCGTTCCCAGGCTCATCATGCTGTCACAAAATTGTAAAAGATCCAGGCTCACTTCAGTCATCTCACTAACTTAAACTATAAGTTGACAGCATTAAAAAGTCAAACATCAATTTAAAACATGTTTTATTTTTCAGGAACTCTGCATAATTTTATGTCAGGTGTCACTGCTGCGTTTATGAGACAGGGAGCCACTTGGAGGATTATCGTCGGCCAAGCTTTCTCTCCAGAGGCAGACGTGCACACACACACACACACACACACACACACACACTCACGGACATGTCTTCCCCGTGGCCTGTTGTGTGTGAATTGATGTTCCGTAGAAGATAAAATGGGCTCCTCGGGGTAGAAACAGCTTCACTTAATTTCTCTTTGTCCCTCTGTGTGTGTGTGTGTGTGTGTGTGTGTGTGTGTGTGTGTGTGTGTGTGTGCGTGTGTGCGTGTGTGCGTGTGTGCGTGTGTGCGTGTGTGCGTGTGTGTGTCTGTGTGTCTGTGTGTCTGTGTGTCTGTGTCTGTGTCTGTGTCTGTGTCTGTGTCTGTGTCTGTGTGTCTGTGTCTGTGTGTGTAAAAGTGTTGGCGCTATGGACAAGATCCATCAGCTGGAAATCAGCTCAGGTTTCTCCCCTTCTCTCTTTTCTCTCTAATTCACCCCATCTTCACTCTCTTTATTTCCTCATTCCGTTTTCTTTCATTACAACCTCCCTCCCACTTCATCATCTTGTCATTCACTCCCCCTCCAACTTATTCCTCATCCTTCTCTCCTCCTTTTCAAATCACTCACCTCACCTCCTCTACATGCAAGCGCCTCCCTCCTCGTCTGTCATCCGTTTACTCCAGTTATCTTTTTTTAATCCCTCCTATCTGTCCCTTTTTCATCCCGACTCATCCATTTCTCATCTCTGCCCACAATATCTTCTCTGCTTCGCAACAATCATGTGGCCCTTTTTCTTCACATCCTGATAATCCAGTTCAGTCTTCTCCCTCTCTCTGCCTGACCCTCTTCTTCTTCATCCTCTCCATCTGTCTCTTTCTCGCTAACCTCTCATCTTTCACCTCAGCCTCTCTCTTCTATTTTACTTCTTTCTGTCTCTGTTCATATTTTTAATCTAAAGCAATGTTATGAATATACAATCATCTTTGTATATTCTCTCCCCTTATCCTCTTTCTCTCCATCCTCATTCTCTATCTTTTTTTCCTCTGCCACTTGACTGCACTTTGCTGCCGGCTGCCAGTAAAATGTTTTCTCACCATTAGCTAGCTCTCGACCGCACTCTGGCTCCCTGTCTCTCGTTTCCTCATCTCACCTACATTTACCCTCAGTCCATTCCATCAATCTATCACATTTCTCCATCCATCTTCCTCTTTAGCCTCCTCTCCACCTGCTGCTAACATGCATCCTCATACTGTATGATACGACTGAGCTAGATCTCGTTGAAGAAATTAGAGTATGGTGAATTTGGTGTCATGCATGAATCTTCTTAAGCCACAGGAAGAGATGAATTAAAACCCGAACATTTCCTCAAATGTATTTTTATTTTTATTTTTCTCCTAACAGGCCAGAAATTCTCAGAATGCATATATTTGACTTTTAAAACGTTTTGAATTAGAGAGTTCAGGCAGAAGTATTCTGTGGAAAGATGGTTTTCTTTTGACAAAAAAGTTCATGAAAAATGCCTTTTTGAAAAAAACTACATTTCTCACCTTGTGTGGGAAGTACAAGGGAACAAATTCTGTTCCAGCAAGAAATTCAGATCCTTACAACCTTGCGTTCTTTGGTTTATTGAAATGGAGCCTTGCAAAAGTAAATGCTGTAGCCAGCTAGGCATATTTCCACGTCATGGGAGTTGGGAGTCGTAAAAAATTTACAATTTCCTGCAGTCCAAAGCAGAAATGTGCGTTTAATCTCTGATTCTGGGTATCTTCACCCTGCTCGTTCTCTCTGACCAAGCTGACTTTCTGCCATTGAAGGATTTTGGGCAGAAAAGGTTTTTAAACTCAGATCTCTCAATAATAAAGAAATGAAGTCAAATACTAGCTAAATATATCAGATTGAATTGTAATCAACATGCGAAGCTCAAACAATTTACACAGTGTATTCAGTGTATATCAGGTTTAAGAAGCTAAACAAATACCAGAGAGTTAGTCTGATATTTTTTCCCCTTGTGTCACTGACAGCATTCCAAGCAGCTGCACATTACAACAGCACAGTGTCAAAATCTCATGACAAAAATTGCTTTAATTCAGAAAACCTGTGGCAAAAAAAGGAGCTCAGTCACTGTGGCAGTAGTGATGTTTTGGTTCTGACACAATCAATAGTTTCAGCAGTAACAAATCAATATTTAGTTGCTCTCGTAGCGGCTCAGATAAAGAGTCGATATATATTATGATGTATTTCCTAAAACAAGGTCACATTACATAAATAACACATTTTTGCCCCCACCTGTAGGACACGTAAGTCAGCAGGGGAGTGTACTTGAAAGGTACCATGTTCTCCATGGAGAGGTGACCACATCCCACAGACGGTTTGCAGTCCCAAAATATTACATGACAAAATATTTTGTTCATGCCCTCCAGAACGATACATAGAATTATTTTCTGATCTGACAGCAGGACAGAATGACATCATTTTTTGATGCCTTCCAAACTAACAATATAACAATGCCATGGTTAAGGTTTGGTTAGGTTTTGGGAAAGATCATGGCCCGTTATGATTATGCTCAGCAGCTGGGCCGGGTTTGAGCACAGCCTGAGACCAACTGAATAACGTTACGCTACTGAAGTGATTTACTGACTTTTCTGTTGGAAAGATTGCTCAGTGAACCACTTACTGTCATTAGTTCAGTCAGTCGTGTAGATAACCAAACTGACTTAGCCTCTGGATGCCAGGAGCCAAACCTGGCATAAAAACACCCCACCTCTGTATTCCTGTTCAAACAGGCACTGGTTTCGGAGGTTGTGTTCGGTCCTCAGTCCAGCTGGGGTCACTGAAACATAGATGCTGACACTTGCTCATAGTGTCAGCTGCAATGCATAGCGGTGGGGGTGTAACACTAACACTAATGTTAACGCTATTTGCTACTGTAAACACCAATCAATGTCTGTGACAAGGGACCTTTGTTTTCATAGTTGTGCTACTTAATAATGTGAAAAAAAAAAAAAATAAAATAAAATCATCCTTAAAATAGGAAACATGTTTCCCCATCAGAAAACATGCCCAGAGTCATTTTGATCTGCTTGCTTCTATTTCATTTGGTTTACTTCTATTAACGTATCTGGCTGGTGATGCCCTTCAGTCCTCAGTGAATCATGGGTGCATTTAGCTCTGCGTGGCTTTTGTCTCCATCCATTTACAATCCAATCATCCAGGCTGCAGGTTAATATGTGATGTAAAGGAGGTCTATCGTCTCTGTACTCATCACTGTCTCCTCTTGTCTTCATCTCCCATAACCCCTCTTTCCCATATCATCTCACCTTGTGTCAAGCACCCGCTTCAGTGACAAGTGATAAAAATCAAACAGAACACGAGAGAGCACACGAGATGGAGGCAGCTGGGGATGATCAGTTTATTTTGGTCTGAGGCAGACAACGTGTGGAGTATGAGATCTGCTTCATATTCTAAGTCTGAGGCCCACATAATATTTCATCCCTTGGTATAGTACCTAAAAGACACATGATGCATTTATACAATCATTGTTTGTTAGTGAACAAGCAGTTGCTGACTTACACATGCAGCAGTTACAGAGCAGCATTATCATTTATTTGGAGTCTGTTTGTTGCAGGTAGTGTGCAGTTTCTCACTGAAAATAGCTGGTGAGCGGTGGGTAAATTTGTGGGCTGGAGGGCAACAGTGAGCCGAAACTCTCAATACAGATCTGTTTGCAAAGGGCTGCACCAGAATGCCCTATGTGTGCCAACTGTGCGTCTGCTAGAAGAGGAAGCTGGACATGTAATTTCATATATGTAAGTGTGTATTTTTCTTGCTGCGCAGCCAAATACAACAAACAAATGAGGTCTCCATGTTGTGGTGAGGTAGCCATTTTCATTTCAGTGCACTTGAATGGAATGCATGCGTGTATGCGGACCTCCAATTGCTGAGGGCTGCACGCTGACAGTTGATGTACTTTCATATGTACGTCTGCGTATTGTATGATCAAAGCTTAACACTCATATCTAGCTTATTCAATCCCTACAAAAACTACTGTGCTGAACTATTTCTTGGCTAGGCCATAGATGCACAGTCTTCCAAAGTGGAGCACCACTGGCTAAACCCGTGTATCACAGGAAATTTCAGTGCAGCGTTGCTTTTCTAAATTGTCTGGCTAGGCTTAGTAACTTTCTGGAGTAGCGGCTGGTTGCCTAGCAACTGCTAATTATTCCTTTTTTAAATGGGAAACCTTTTACTTTTTCTCACTGCCCCATTAGTGTCGCAGATTGAAAACTAGATACTCTGTAAAGTCTCCCCAAGCGTTGTTTGATTCATAATAACAAAGGTGCCAGTAACGTCCTTTATATCATACGCCGCAATTCAGTCTAGAAGTGATGACTCATACAATTAATATCACAGCAGTTATCTCTGTGGGTGTTTTCAATTACTTTACCTAATCACACCACCAGTCAGCTTGATGTTTGGTGGAGATATGCTGCAAACTAATAATGATAACAGTGTACATTGTTCCAGGTGCAAACTAACAAGAGTCTGAGGGAGACCCTTTGTCTGCATAGCCATGATGGTGACCACTGCTAATACATAATCACAAGAAAGAGCTACCTATCATCATGTAGTTATTGTGAGTTCTCTGAAAATACTTCAGGTTAATTATCAGTAAGTGAAAGCAATCAATTATATTTGCATATTTTCTGTGTCATATTGGAGCTTTCCTGTCTGGAAGGTAAAATGAGTCAACTGTTAAATCAGAGAGTGTTTCTTAAATTATCAACCTGCTCTATGGGACTGCATAATTAACCACAACTTCTGCCAAAATACGATGCAGCAGGGAGGATCTGTAGTTGTGGTGGTTTGTACTAATTTCTGCCTATATACACACTGAAGGACAGCACGTTTCACACACATAAATACACACAAACATCAGAAACCAAATCCAAATTGTTCATTTGGGTTTAATTAGATGAACTAGTCCTAGAGAGCAGTCATCTTGATGAATGTCCCTTTTCTCCCTGCCTTCAGAGTTAATAGAATCATTGGATTCAAAGCAGTTTTCATTGACATGTGCTTGTAAGTCTGCACTCTTATTTAAATCGCATCATATTTAATCAAACGTATTACTTTAGGGCCAAAGAGACATAAAAAAAGTTCAGACTAAGGTACATGTTTACGATGTTTAGATGTGAATGAATGGAGTTGGAGGACAGAAGGCGTGTGTGTGTATATTTATTTTTGTGGGTTTTGAAAGCTCATCTTTCATTTGTCTGCAGCACTTGGCAGAAGCTAACCCATGTTCCACACTTACCTCATCAAAATGTACACAAGTGTTTAGCTAATGACAATACAACCATGACAGTGTTAACTGCACTGCTGTCACCTGACAGCTGGTGTTGCTCTGAATGTCGCAGCACCGCTGGGATGAAATTTTTTTTTTAAAATCTCAAATGCGGTGAAATGTTGGCAAAATGAAAGCAGATTCTTTAAGAGACAAAGTCTAGACTGTGTATAAAGAATGCCATGTTTTTTCCATGTTGTACTTTAGCACCTCTAAAGCTGTTCAAGCTTCGACATTTCATCATACAAGCTCTTATTTTTTTTCCCAAGGAAAAAACCTCTGACTCAAAGGTGGTGTCTATTTACAAAAGTGGCAACTGGACTCTTGCTTCTCTGTTCTTTTAAAATGTCAGCGCTGTCAAGACAAATAGCTATTGGTCAAGACTTTTGTCCTTCAAGGAGACAAACCTAGGACCAAGACTTGAACCAGGGATGGAAGTAACAAATGACATTTAACTGGAACAGTTTTTTAAGATTTTTACATTACATCCATCACAAAGATGGAAAACAAGTCACATGAAAAAGTCAGGATAAGAGTCAGTGATAACTTGTTCACTGGCGTGTGAGTGTCAAGGGATGCGGTCAAACCTGGGTCGAGCCTTGTAAATGGACTATACTTGTATAGCACCTTTCTATCGTCTCCAGACTTAAGGCGCTTTTACACTACAGATCACATCAGTGTTCACACACACACACACACACACACCTATACACAGACAACAGAGGCTGCCATGCAAGGTGCCAACTGTTCATCAGAAAGTAACTAATCACATTTACACACACCGATGGCACAGCCGTGGGAACAATTTGGGGTTCAATATCTTGCCCAAGGAACACTTTGACAAGCAGACTCGCATGACTTGCTCTACCTACTGAGCTACAGCCACTCACAGTTGGTGAACAATACAAACAATGTACAACAATGCAATAAAATTTAGGAGGACAACATTGTTACAGTTAGCATTATAACACCTCAGCATAGATTTACCACAGCAGGAATGATGAGGATGCGTATGATGGGGGATTTGCTTTATGAGGGGCCGTCAGGGACATTATTCAGAATTACAATTCACACACACTACTGAAATGCTCTCACACACACAACTGAAATGTTATGCTCTCACACAAACTAGTGAAATGCTCTCACACACTAGTGAAATGCTCTCATACACACATATGAAATGCTCTCATACACACAGATGAAATGCTCTCACACACACTACTGAAATGCTCTCATACACACAACTGAAATGCTCTCACACGCACTACTGAAATTCTCTCACGCACACTACTGAAATTTCAGTGTAACAGGACAGCATTTCAATGTAACAGGAAGGCGTTTCAGTGTAACAGGAAGGTGGCTCGAAAGAGGAAGTGTAGGCTATTTTTCTTCTTTGGAGCATTCTGAGGACACACATGCTGTCTACATGGTGGATAATTGCTGGAGGGAAGTGACAGTGCTTAAAATGAAATGCCTTCTGTTTACACTGAAACGCCTTCCGTTTACACTGAAATCTCAGTAGTGTGTATGAGAGCGTTTCAATAGTGTGTGAGAGCATTTCATATGTGTGTATGAGAGCATTTCACTAGTGTGTATGAGAGCATAACATTTCATGTGTGTGTGAAAGCATTTCATATGTGTGTATGAGAGCATTTCAGTAGTGTGTGTGAGAGCATTTCATATGTGTGTATGAGAGCATTTCAGTAGTGTGTGTGAGAGCATTTCATATGTGTGTGTGAGAGCATTTCATATGTGTGTATGAGAGCATTTCAGTAGTGTGTGTGAGAGCATTTCATATGTGTGTATGAGAGCATTTCAGTAGTGTGTGTGAGAGCATTTCATATGTGTGTATGAGAGCATTTCAGTTGTGTGTGAGAGCATTTCATATGTGTGTGTGAATGGTAATTCTGAATAATGTCCCTGACGGCCCCTCATATTTGCTGGTGCTTTATATTGTTGCTTATGCTGCGTTTTACACGTATCTAAAGCTTATTTTAGAAAAGGAAAAGAGCCTCTACCTTAAGTAATCACTGATTTCATGGTGAACACGCCAAGTGACCCAAATCAAACACACCCAATGTTGTGTGACCAAGAGGTGCATGCTGGGTCTGCCTAAAATGCTCATGGGTGATCTTCCAGCAGTGATTTCTACATTTAGTCAGAAACTTCTCCCTTCATTGAAGTATGTGAGGCCTGTTCTGCTGTTTTTGACGATAATCCTCATCATGGTCGTGACTGCCGAGCTCTCATTCAGCTCCAAACCCTTCTGAATTTGAGGATCGCAGTGGGACAGAGAGGTTGAGCGGACCGGTTATGTTGTGCATTGAGAATAAACAAGTGGAGGAGTTCAACTTGGGTCACAGAATCAGACTCAGGTGAGAACAACAGCAAACTCATTGATGATAGAAGAGAACAAAGCATTGTGTGAGTGTGTGTGTGTGAACTCTCTTTTTGCTTTAATGTGTTTGAGGCTGCAGCTGCTGTCAAGTCTTGTTTATGTATCTCTGCTGGCTGCTTGGTGATACTTTATTCTGTAGTTGAACTGGCAGGTTATTAATTTCTGTAGCCTAATATATCTCTCTTTATTTGTTTGTGAATTTTATTTAACTAATACTGAGCTTTTCTCATTAATTCTAGTGAGGCTATACAAAGGTTCTGTATTTACAAATGATAATCAGTTGTATGCACAGACTGCAAATGCCCATGTATAGAAAATAAATGTGTTGTTGGTTTGCTCAGAACGCACTTTGACTGACCTACTTTTTAGTTTTTTATTCTTTCCATTCCTGCCTTTGACCTAGAGGTGCTGGGTTTCACACTTAAATCATGCTCTCAGCACTGTAAGCAGATTGTGTTCTTTCACTGTAAGACACGATGTACAGTCTAAATAGCTGATGTGTGTAATTGGAAATAGAAAACCTCTCCAGCAATTCAAAATGCAGTAACAAAGGAAAAAATGCAAATTGCATGTACCTGTTTTTCTAAGTTATTTGTAGCTTCTATAACGTTACATCCTAAAGATGTTATTGAAAGTGCCATAGGTTGAAATGGAAGGCCTTCATGCACACACTGTCTGTCATTGCATAAATAAGTGACCTTATTTGCATCTAGCCCTTCACAGCCTGTCAATGACTGTCCATTCCCAAATTCAGCTCTCTATGGTGAGCTATAGTAATATCTCTGAAAGGCTTGTGACAGTAGCTCTTACAACTATCTAATGTATTCACAACATATTCTTCAAACACCTCCACTTTAGTTGTGCACATGTATTGGGGTCAGTGTAAACATTGTGGTAGAAAGTCCTGAGTCACTGATTTCATCTTCTCTGTTTCACAATAACATCTCCAGTTTTGTCCACCGAGCGCTGAGGGTTGTGTGCTTTAGAAGATAGTTTAATCAACAAATTAACGTCTCTTCAATACAACAGATGCTGCAGTTTTTCTGTCAGCAACTTTGTACTGAGATAGAACTTACAGTAAAGCTGTTATAAGTAGTACTCTGGTAGAAACTCTCCTCTGTGTCATTGCATTTAGATTTTCAGTCATGGTTTTGTTTTGTTTTACAGTTATTCATAGTAAATGTGTAAACTAAGCAGAGTTTGATATTCAACCATGATGTTCTCATCTGTACTTCTTTAAGGAAAAGCACTCAATAAATGTTAGTTCTGCAATGTTGTGCAGCTTTTATGTGGAAAATATGAGCCTGCTGTGTCTGAAAACAAGTTTAATGAGAGTATTAAGACTGAACGAATGCCAAAGTTGCAGGTTAGAAAACCAAAACAATGAGATCCGAGGGGGGCCAGCAGAGTCAGCTGAAATATTTGGGATGTTCACCATGAGCGACCCCTTTTCACCTACAAGAAGAAAGTTGATTCATTACTTATATGAGAAATAAAATCAAGGCAGCTTTAAACTATACTCTCCTGTGGTGGGGTGGTACTTTTGTATTGTTCTTAGATATTATGAAAAACAGAAATTGAGAAATACTTTTTTCACCATCCTATACGTTTGATCATCATATTACATTAGTGACATTTGCAGCTGCTGCATACAGTCCAGGAGCATTGTATTGAGCACTTTGGGATGTTTTCTGATAAATGGAAATTTAGTAGAGTTACAAAGATTTGTTCAAAATCACTCAACTAAGGGGAGTTGGTTAGCTCAGTTGGTAGAGCATCCGCCCCATGTACGAAGGCTCAGTCCTTTCTGCAGCGGCCCAGGGTTCGAATCCGACCTGCGGCCCTTTGCTGCATGTCATTCCCCATCTCTCTCTCCCCACATTCCTGTCACTCTTCAGCTGTCTCTATACAATAAAGGTTGAAAAGGCCAAAAAATATCTTTAAAAAAAAATCACTCAACTAAGACAATATCAGTTGTTTCTTTTAATTTTGTATGTTAATCAAAGTATGTTAGCCTGTTTAATAGACAATAATGATGAATATTGTTACATGTAATGTATGTGGGGTCAGGTGTGTTTATGTGTGTGTGTATATAAAAAATGTGTTTAATTATTCACCATTTCACTTTGTGTTGCTAATTCAGGTGTTCATTATCTGTGAAACATTCACTGAAAAACATCCACATGGGCATTGGCCCCAGCTGCAACCCCATTCACTTCAACGGTTACATTTTTTAAATTTGCTAAGAGGTAGTTCTTGGTTATTTACATGCCGACAATCACCAGGATGCAGGACGTGTGTAATCCCCTGATTCACTATGCCCTGCTGTGAAAAACGTGAAAAATCATAGATTTGCCTATCATCAAATTGCATTGCTTAAGCCATGAGCTGTCTTTTTGACTTACAAGTGCAATCTCTTACTGGCATGCAGCACATGCATACATGCACAAAGTGGACAAACATACATATTTATGCGGACCAAACACACATAAATATATAAATATATATTTCTATTTATATATTTATATATATAAAACACTGAACTTCTCTTGAACCAGGAGGAGGCAATGAACAATCAAAGCAGTAAAATCTTGTGTGAAATATAAGTATTTAACTGATTAAAGCTGCAGTGACAAACGGTCATATACACTGAGGACAGCTGAGTAATGAGGAGCATTTCCTCCACTATTTTGTATCTGCTCTTTTGACGCTTATGAAAAGCATTACTTCTGTAAAATGAGTTAGCTAATTGTGGTTAGTCGCTCCGTTTTCCCCACAGTGAACCTCTGCAGGAAAAGCATTAAGAGGTTGACTGACAGATTCAATCTTCAGGTCTTCAATTACATTCTTTCTCATCCTCCTTCTGGTCCTCGATTACTATCTTTCTTGTTCTCTATCCCTGCTCATTCTCCTCCTGCCTCCTTCTTTTTACTCCTCTGGCCTTGCCTTTTATCACTTTCACCTCTTTCTTCTCCCTTCTAGTACAACTCCCCCCTCCCTTAAAGTTGAACAGAAATGTGAATTCTCCCTAGTTTTGTGTAAGGAATGCTATTGTGCACTTTCCCATTTATTGTAAAAGCAAATAAAAACAGTTTTAGGCTTATTTGTGGAATAAGCATCTAAGCTTTAAACCTCTGGATGGACGTTTCCCACAGTAGTGGTTGACAGACACTTAAGGGCTGGCATGATGACATGACACTGACAATGACACTATAAGACACACTGTCATCTTTTATGGAGCATGTAATAGTCCTGGATAAACGACAACTCCATCAACATTTGGGACAACTTGTGTGAATTTTAATTCTTCTTGGAAAGTGGAAGCTAGCAAGCTCCTGTGGGGTAACTAGCCTACCTTCCACTTTGAGTAGCTTAGCCTTTTTTGAACTAGATTATACTTTTTGTTTTTCGACACCTGCATCTGTGAGTTATTAACTCTTTCTCACTCTGTGTTCTACAAGCCATCTTTTTCATGTGTGGTATCAAGGCAGAAAGGTAAATAAAACTTACAGTTGTTGACAAGTACATAAAAATCTTTAACATATTGTCTATGTTTCCATGTCCATGTTTTCTTTTACAAACGTCATATTCCATTTTTCTCTGGGAACTGGGGTTGTAACTATATTTTTCCGTTTTGATCATTTAACCTAAAAAGTGGCACACAATTTCTGACAGACCAATGTGACATTTTCCAATGTATGTTTTTGCTGCTGTCCAAAATTTCAACGAACTACACGAGAGACTTAAGATGAGCAGGAAATGTTTTGCTGAAGATAATTAAATGATTAATAGATGATCAAAATATTTTTAGATCAATTCTGTGCATTGACTAACTGATTAACTGACTAATCACTTGAAGTCTGTCAACAAAAATCTGATGCTTTCATTTGATGTAACTGAAATACAGTATCAGGGAAAGATGAAGTCAGTTAGTGTGTATGTTTAGTTATAATTGCCCTCTAATAGAGAATTTAAACAAAGTCATAAATCTATGCCTGCAGGCAGGGGGCAAACAGATTGATAGTGTGTATTTGCTTGAGCTTGCGTGTGTTTGGGTTTAAGTTTGATGTGTATATACAACAACATGTACATAGTACAATATGTGTCTATGCATTTCCATATACTTCAGTGCATTAGCATAGCAGTGCATGTGCGCGTGTGTAACTCTTTTAGATAGTGAATATCTAGTTGATCATAAATCAAAGTCAACAAGGTTGCAGACTCCTCGAGCAGAACAAAAGAGAATAGAGTTCAGCTGGGTCTAGCAGAAGAGAATCATAACTGTATAAAGATGCACTCGTATAAATCAATCAGACTGCTTAGCATTTTGCTGACTCATGCTTTGGCTTGCCGGAAAAAAAGCAGCCCAGAAAAACATTCAACCAATCCCGCACTTGTATTTAGACTTGATCTTTTTCTCTTTATTATTTTTATTGAACAAGCGAGAAAATCAGCATGATGACGAATGTCAAAGAAACACAAAGTAAGTTGGTGGAAAATATCAATTCTAGTACTGAGTCAGCAAAACTGATGAAATGAACAAATAAAATGACAGCATTTCAGCTTTTCAAAGTTCAGATCACGAGTAATTCCTCACAGGACACCGACACATCTGAACCACTGTGGCTCCGGACACCGGGCGAGGTGGATTTTTGTGTGATCTTGTGATTTTGCAAGTCCAGCTACCTTTGCAAGATTAATTATAGACTAGTTCTATGGGTACAGTCTACAAAGGGAATTGGGAGATCAAGACATTTCTATTCTTTGAACTTTTGCTCAGTTAAAAATCTTTTTTTGTTCTTTGGGTTCTTGTCCATGCATTGTTGTGCTTTTGGACACAACATTAATAAATGACTTGAAAGCCATAGTCTGCAGCAATGCCAGCAGCTGTCTGATTTGGAACATTGGGGTTAGAGTTAACATGCTTGCTAACATGTTTATAGCGGCAATGCTAACATGGCAAAAAGAAAACTCTGGGAATCCCCAGAGTCATCAGGATGCATCCTGTGGAAACCACGATTTTCTGTGCCAACCCATCTATTACAATTTGAAATGTTTCACTGGATAAGAGGCCAATTTTGACCTGTTGATGGTCTATCCTGTAGTTGAGGTATTTTAGCCTGGACCAAAGAAGTGGACTGACAGGCTATCCAACAGGCACGCAACTAGCATGGCCAGTATGATTTTAAAACAACTTTTTAGACGATGCAGGGTGAAATATACCTGTAGTGTATACATGCTGATATATAAATCTGAAACATCTCAGAAACATGATTAGCAACATGCAGTCCAGTTCATACATTAGGTGTGTGTACTGATGCTTCCTGTGCATTTTTCATCTTCTAAATCTAACTCTTCCATGACATCATCCATAAAAGTAGTCAGTCAACATGCCACACTTCATGAGACAAATGTATCTGTGAATAGTAGCATGTGCTAAGTATGTGTGTGTTTTAGTAATGTTAACACTGCACCAGACAGATAAACCTCTCTAGTTCATTATAATGACAAATGGCAATATGTGTATCTCTATATATGCATGGGCGTATGTGTGAGTTTAACAGTATGATTCTGTGTAGGTGGACTCAAACACACAAATGCAAATGCCTCACACATTTGTCACTATATATTTGTCCCTGTTTTATCTTTGTTGGTGTCTATGCGCACTGCTGTTAACACCGACATGCTAATGTCAACATGTATGACACATCTGGATAATAACAGATGCTTCATGCACCCACACATATGTGGAGATACGTCAATGACGACATGTTTGGTATTTGGTTTCCTTCTGTTTAATCAAGTATATAAATCAAAGAAAATTAATTTTAAAAAAAAAAGTCAGTAGTCAGATCCCAAGTAATATCTACTCCTTACCACCCCCACATGTTGGTTATTCTCACAATCCTTATCACTCCTAAAAGGAGCTGCTCTGTGGTCACCTGACCTGTGTAAGCTCACCCAGATTGCTGCAGTAATACGTTAGAAATTTTGCATAATATACAGAAACAATGATCTGCATTATACAAGTGAGGGACATAAATATTCTATACCTTCACTCATGACCTATTTCAAAAGTGCTTACACATGTGAAACAAAGGGTTTTAATCTGCAATGAGAAGTTTTGTGTGCCTTAAAGGACCTGTACATCCATGGCGTGCGCACACACACACAGACACACAGGTGGTGGTCTGCAGGTGACTGTAATTATTTTTACTGGTTAGACCTCCGCAAGGACTGTGTGGGTGTGTACAAACTGAGCATAAAAGGGATCTTACACAGCAGATATTTTTAACTTGTGCCCCAGTAAGCTGTGACAGTGTGGCAGTGAGACAGCATTGACAACAAGACCCTGAAATGGAAGCAGCTAAATGGAATTCAGCAATCATTTCTTTGCTCAGGTTGCTCACCGCAGGCTTTTCCAACTGTGAAATATCAAAATCTGAAACTTGGAAGATACTTTTGTCTTTTCTGGGCCACTGTAGAAACATGGACAAACAAAATGATGGACTCCGTGGAAGTTATATAAAAGGCTCTTTTTAAGGTAACAAAAACATAAGAATTATTACTTTCAGGTATACATTAATTTACTAGCAAAGGCCGAACCATCAAAATGAGAGGTTTAAATGATTTATTAAAAAAAAAAAATGAAAAGAGATTGTGAGTAAACCATTAGGAAGTAAAGCACTTCTTCAGTCTGTTGCTGCGTTGTAGGGAAGCTTCGGTGGGAAAGACTACGAAGGATCCCTTCAGGACTCTATGGACAGTGGGAAGGACAGGAAAAAGTAGAACAAAGAAATGTAATAAGTAGCATGTGATGAAATAAAATGCAGCTTATTAGTGCATGGAGTTCAGTGACATTGTGCAATTCCCAGCATGGTGCCACCCGACTGCAACCCGAGCTGGAGGTCCAATCTGTGTGGGTGCACGGAGCCTTTAATGTATGATTAAATGCATAATGTATATTTTATACTATGTTATATTTTATTAATGTGTATATATTCATTAATGTAAAGTCAGTGTCACAAAACATGTATAGTACATGTCATTGAGGATAATTATAAGCCATACCTCATGCACAATTAATATAACTTATGTCAGCATAAGGAAAACGGTATACATGCGACTCTCAGTAAAAGAGAAGATTCCTGCAGAAGGGGCGGTGGGGATTATTCCCTAAGCCTTACATCTTCTTTAGTAAAGCGCCTGGTCCCTCCTTTCCAACCTTTTAAAGAATTTAGAACATTACTGATGTCTGTATGTTTTCACTTATGTTGCCTCTATTCAGGCATTTGTCAGGTTAGTACACAACTGTGATAGCTAACCCATCCACCCAGTATGCATGACGTCACTTAAGACCTGATCACACCAGCATTTAAAACCACAGAATTTTACAGAAAAATCGCTTCATTTCAATGGAGGTGTGTTGTGGGTGAAGCTGAGGTGGGCAAAGTGAATCCTGGTTGCTGAAACAAGCCACTTGTGAAGGCACCAACCTGTCACTCAAAATGTCCAAAATCTTATTAAGCCTTAATAAAATATTAAAAAGTAGGTTATCTATAAAATCATGGTCTGTACAGCTGTCATGACCAAGAAAATTGGCTATAGAAATAGTGCAAGTTAATGATGAAATCATTACCCTTTGCCTTTGAAAGACCATGAGCTGACAGACGCAGCGGTCCTCCTATGAAGCAGCTTATTAAAAAAATAAAAAAAACAAACATATTTATGGTGGCGGTGCAGTAGGTGGTCTGGTCCATCTGGCATTTGCCAAAATTGCCAGATTGTCTGTCTGAGCCTAGCCATAGAGGTTGCTGCTTGTTGCAAACACATCTGAGCGAACAGACTGACTTCAAGCCTTCTAGCTTGCTTGTTATCTTTAAGCATTTACTTTTTTGAAAGAAATATACAATCCTGAACACACATGCGTTCACCAAATACTCCCTACTGCTTATTTTGCAAAAATACATGGCTTTCTGGTGTGACTGTACAGATGTGTAATTTGCCAGAGGAGAAAACACCTGAGAGTGACTGTGGGGCCTTGTAGCCAATTTTGAAACACTAATAACTGGTTTAGTATTTAATCCATCAAACAAATGTGTCCAAATCAAAAGAACATTGGAAGAATGGATGGAAGGATAACAGAAGGAGGGAAAGACATAAGGAAGAAAGAAAGCTTCATTTCCCAAAGCAGCTGAAATTATAATTGAGGGACAAAGTCAAAACACAGCGTCATTATAGGCATTTCATTTCTACTGACTGACTATAAATACAATATATAATTCATATAAATGTGGAAACAAAAAGGGGAGAGAAGGACACACATACAGTTAGTTGGGGTGAGGCTGAAGGGGAAGACTAATGTAGCATGGGAGTTTCTTGTAAGGTGAAAGAGCTTGATGGATGCGTGTGTCAGTGGGCGGTTGGTGTATTATTGATTGACCTTAAGAACACTGGGTGAAACATGCAAGCACTGTATTGTCACATTGCATCTTCTATTATTTGCACATGTGTGTTGTTACCCTGTGAGTGCATGTGCGTGTATGATAGTATGCCCCTTACGTGTTGTCTTTAATGTCCTAAAAGTAGACATGACCACACTTTGGCCTTGACTTGAATTCTATGTTACTTTATTTTGAGTATATCTTAATGTGCAAACATACCATACGTACCGTGACTGTTCTGTACACATACACACACACACACACACACACACACAAACACACATGCTGGGTACATACATGCTTTGCTTTAAGTGATTTATCAGTGATGACACATGGCTTCCAGTAGCTTCTCAAATGTCTCTTTCTGTCACTGGAACATTGTGTAGTGTAGCATGAAGTGTGCGTATACTGTATACAGTATACATATATGTGTGTGTATGTCTGGGTAAATACAATGATGTTGGCACATGTGCAACTGTTAATGACTTTATTTTAAAGCATCAGTTTAGTGTTTGTGTGTTTATGCGTGCGATCCGCTGGTTTTAGCTTCATGAAATGTGACAACTGAGTTTTACCACTGGATAACACTTTACCATGCAAAGCCACATAGAGGATTCTCTCATGCTTTGAATCACTTCTCACAGTCTTTTTTTTTTTTTCTCTCTCTCTCTTTCGCACACTCTTTTGCAGCTCTGCTCCACCTCCTCACTTCCCACCCCCTGGAGATTGCATTCTGCACTGGCATTTCCTTCTGTATACTGTATATGATAGATGTGGGATTTTCGGGCTAAAGAATAGAAAAGAAGAGTCTGCAGCACTATCACGTCTGATTACTGTGAGGGCTGATGTTGGTTGACTGCTCGTGGACTCCTGTGAGGATGTTGATACTGAGATCTACAGGAGTATTTTGAAACTTGAAGCTCTTCTTCAATGCATTACTTTCAAAGATCAGGGCCTACATTTCATGGAATGGAAGTGGGCATGATGGGATTTACTTTAATTTGGGATAAAGCCACAAGCTGTATTTTGTTGTCAGAAGTCTTTGAAGTCCTGCTATGTGAAACACATGCAATAAAATACTATAGGTGAGTGGATGATCCGGAATAAAATGCACTTATTAGATCACTCAGTTGGGGTTAACAGAGTAGCCTCTATGAATGCTAGGTGCCAAATTTACAATATTGTTATAGTGTGATGTCAGGAACAACATCATCTGTTGTGTTTGAAATACACAAACTAAAATTATCTATATTTATATGACTGTGATGACTACCAATGGAGTGCAAATTTACATTTTACAAGTTAGCAAAATATAATGCAGGAAATATTAAAATGTCATTGAGAAGTGAAGTGTCTTCACTCATGCTGGTCAATTAGAAAGCAGTGAAATGATAATGATTTGTCAGATCACCTACGTTTACAACTTGCAACCTGGTGCACAGCAACTTCCCACCCAGACGTCAGAAGAAAATGGTCGCCTTGTAAAAGTCAGTGGGCTTCATACTCTGGGAACCATAAATATCTGTACCGAATTTGCCAACGCCAAGTTGAGATATTAATGTAAACCAAAGTGGTGGATTGACCGACTATCAGACTGACATTACCATTCATAGATCCATGCTGTTAGCGTGGCTACAAAGCCCTCAATTGTGGTTAACTAATAAACTAAGTTCCTGAAGGAACCCATGTCTAAATACCTCCTGAGTGGCAGGTATAACTTCAGCTGAAGTCTTTTTTTTTCTAGGAGAGTTAAATCTGGGGCAACTGGACTTGGTTGTAGAAGATGTTCATGAAGACCAAGTCTTAAAGAAAGACGATGACTGGATGGATAACAGGGAACCATCACAGACATGTCACTCAAGTCCATACGTGGTACTTTATTCATCTAAACCAAGTAAAAATGCTAATTGTGACTAAATGTGTGTGATGGCATCCTTTTTAAAAGCTCATTCAAATGGCTGTGTGAACATGTGTATGTCCATAGTATGGAATCAACAGTCACAACAAATTATTAAACCCTGATGAATTACCTGCCTAAATTAATGGATCCTCATTAGTGTGATTAGTCCACACGTGTGTGTATTTTAACCTTGTGACTTCTTCCTGTGTAAGGCAGCTGGGATCCCACTGTCTTTTTTTTTCTCCTGTCTGTCAGGCCCCCCCACACACACACACACACACACACACACACACACACACACACACACAGTGCACAACTGGTCACACACACACACACACACACACACACTTCTGTGTTACTACATTTTGATTTCTGTTTTGCTTCTGACAGTGTTTTTGTGTATAAAATGGGTATTTATAGCAGATTTTTGGAAAGTTAAAGGGTAAATCACTTTGACAAAGTGTATCTGGACATGTCACTTTGCCTTCCCAGTAGCCACATAAATGGCTCCAGGTATTTTGCTACCTCAAAATAACAGTTATTACATTGTAGCTAATTTGGCAGCATTTAGATCAAGCACTAATCTGACAACTGCTAACTCAATCGTAAGCTTCTGAGCTTTTCTTTTCTTTCTTTCTTTTTTTCTTTTTTAACAGCTAAGGAATAATTTATGACAAAGTTTGGTGTTACAGATTGAAAATGCTGCTCTGATGCTGGGGAAATGGTACAATCTTATGTGGAACTACAAAACCAGCACTGAGACACTAACAGAATTGTTTTTTTTTTTGCGTTGGCAGGACGCTGGTCCACAGATGACACATCTGCTCAACTGAGCAAACTCATGAAATTGATTTTGATCATCTTAGTAACCTGACATAATGTACAGAGTGGAATGTAATACAAATCCACTCAGAGCAGAACAAATGTGCTGTTTCATTTTAACTCGACTGTAACAAATTGCATATTATCTACAAACTGGCTATATCACATCCCCGAAACTAACCTTCAAGTGTCTTTTTTTATTGAATCGATAACATGGAGCTCCATTATACATATATGGGAATAAATGCTCTAAAATGAAACATATATCTGAAACACACGCACAGTCAATACTGAAATGCTCTGCGTGTGTTTGTGCTAAATCCAGTGTCTGTCACAGTAACAGTTGTTTTTCACAGAAGGATTGTAGAGAAATAGTAGGAAGCCGCCACACAAGATCAATAACAAGAGCTGCAGAAAAAATACATCAAGGAGACTGATATGTTTTCTAGTGCATCCTGATTATTATGATTATCCACAAAGAGTACATATAGTATACACAGAGTATACACAACTAACAAGGGACCTCCAGCATGTTGAAGGCTGAACGCAATGACCAGAAGCTTTGTGTTGAAGTTTATCCAGAATATCCCCATTTATTTTGAATTGCAAAAGTTCTACAACATTAGAATATCACTCATTGCATTGTGAATCTTTCAATCTTTGTAATTCAACAATCCTTGTTGTTGTGCCCCAGTCTAGGGGTGTCTAGGACATAACATGAGAAGGCCCCATCTTCCCCAAATCCCAAGTAGCCACAAACAAAGATTTGTTTGAATATAAGGAAAAATATTCATTTACACAAATATATATCGATGCCCATATAGATATAAATAAAGTATATAAGGCTGAGTTGTTAGGCTTCAGGGTGGTCTAAGGCCAAAATAACAAACAAAACAATCATATCTAGGAAGTAAGAAACTGACCTAAAAAAACAAATGACAAAATACTTACCTCCCTAACTAATTAAACAGGAGAAAACAAGATTAACAAAACTGGCAGTCCACCCTTACTACTCAAAAGAAAACTATATCTAATCTCAAACAAAGTTGGACAAAGCAGAAGTGTGGCCGGTTGGGAGAGGAGGAGGATGAGGAATGCCTGCTGCCCCCCAGACGGCTGCAATCTTGGCTCCTTATATACCAGGTGTTTTCCCGGCTGCAGCCAATCACGGGCCAGGGCATGGAACCTTTCCACCAATCGTCTCACGGCTATGGCACACCCCTATTTGCATGTGAAAGTGAAAACAAAAAAACACAGGGCACACACACGCCAGACTGAGAAATGACTGCAGTTATAACACCCCCACACCCAAGAATTAAGCATACCCCTAAATATTTAATTCCTACGGATCTGAGGAACACCTAGACAAGGCGTCTGCTACCACATTTTCTGTACCCTTCTTGTGGTGAATCTGCAAATTAAAATCCTGCAGGAAGAGAGACCAGCGCATAAGCCGGTGGTTAGAATTGCGCATATGTGCGAGGAATACTAATGGGTTGTGATCTGTGTATATTTGGACAGGCTGCGAACTAGACCTGAGATAAACCTCAAAATACTGCGGGGCAAGCAGGAGGGCGAGAGCTTCCTTCTCGATAGTGCTATAATTAAGCTGGTGCTTATTAAACTTTCTTAAGAAGTAACAGACAGAGTGGTCAATAGCCTGATCGTGCTTCTGCAAGAGCACAGCATCATTACATAAACTGAAAGCACTTGTATTGTGTTTGGATCTTTCCCATTGAAGGTACATTTTTCTCTTGATCAAATAGAATTCAAAGCAAGCGCACATACTTACATGACACTCAATGTGTCTGGATTTTGGTCCCACTGGGGGAAAGGTTTTGCTAGATAGAAAAAGGTAAAAGTATGAACTATATGTCAAACAAAGATAACTTTTAGGATTTTTGAATTGTAAAAAGAAAAGTACGCAGTTAATCATTCTTTTTCAATTCAATTTTATTTATTTATTATTTTTTATTATTTTAACAGCTATTACATGACACTTTTTATATTGAGCAGGTCTAGACTGTACTCTTTATAATCTTTACAGAGATGCAACAATTCCCACCATGAGCAAGCACTTGGTGACAGTGGCAAGGAAAATTTTCCTTTAGAGAAAACCTTAAGTAACCTTGAAATGCTTTTCATGTTTGCTAAAAGGTTTAATGGAGATATGACTAATAGTAGTAATAATGATAGTAATATAGTCATTTGTAATAGATGTCAAGCAGGACTGAGATGAAAAAAAAAGCTGAAAAATGGAAGTATCTAAGTTGGTAAGGCATGGTTCATGAGCCAGCCCTAACTATAAGCTCTATAAAAAAGTAACGTCTTAAAGAAGAAGGTGTCTGCCTCCAGAACCTACATAGGGAGCTGGTTCTACAGCCAGAAAGGCTCTGGCTCCAACTCTACTTTTGGCGACTTTAGGAACCACAAGGAAACCTGCACGCTGAGAGCGCAGTCTTCTAGTGGGGTTATAGGGTAGTACGAGCTCTTTAACGTATGATGGTGCCTGACCATGAAGAGCTTTGTGGGTAAGGAGAAGGATTTTAAATTCTATTCAGGATTTTACAGGTAGTCAGTGCAAAGATATCAAAATGGGAGAAATATGATCTCTGATCCTGGTTCCTGTCAATATGTCAGAGCAATTCATATTCATTGCTGTGATAGTGCTGCATCAGTTATATTTTTATGCTTAATAATTAGCCTGGTTACTAAGAAAGCATATTGTCTGTCCTGACGTGGTGCTATATCTCTTGTTTATTTCTAACTTTGGTGGGCTGTGCAGTGTCTAATATTTACTGTATTCCTGACAGCAGTTAAAGGCGACATTGCACTCCACAGTCCACGTTCAGTTGCAGTATGGAGCACAAATTGTGTGACTCCAAAGAAAATGACACAATCTTTTTTTAAATTTTTTTTTTTGTCCCTTTGGTTCTGTGGGTCTCTGAACAATTATGTGACAGCTATTAACCACCCAGTTATGCTTTGTGTGATGTTCCCACCAATCTCACATCAGCCCTGTTGGTTTCTGGGGATAACTGGTCTGTCGAACTGTGTCTAGGGCAGCCTGTTATCAGGACACAAGAGACGGAAACAACGCTTCAACTGTATTTGTCTTTCTTTTTATCACTGATGAGAACTTTGCCACAGAGGGAGATACAGCTGAAACCCAAAGCAAATTTTGTATTTTAGATTTTTCTAAACTTAAAAAAAAACATATCCTAGATGGTGTCACACTTTTTTTTTTTTTTTAGGTCTGTCCTGTTGAAGATGTGGAAGAAATGGTAACTAAATGCTGCTGGGAATAAAAAGATGATGTCGTCCCACCACCTGATTTGACTCATTTGATTTTCTTGTTTAAATTTAAAATGTACTATTACATGTGGTGCTTGGTGATTAAAGACATTAGACAAATTGCAAGAGAGAAAGTCCTCCAGTGAGTCCAGGGTCTACGTATAGTCCATTGTGGCAACAAAGCTAATACTATTTCAACCAGCCCCTATCACAGTGATTCTTTATATCCATAGGTAAACAAAAACTGACCAGTAAACTGAGGAGCTTTCTTTTGCAGCTAAACTCTTCATCTCCACATATAGATACAAACCTTTTATGCTTGCAGTAGATGCACATAACTAGTGGTGAATCTTTCACTCAAAGATCCTTTGATCCCTGAGCTCTTCGAGGGTCAATTGCTTCCCCTTCACCTTGATTTAACAAATCCATCTTTCTTCAGGGGAAGAACCCCGGTCTGACTTGAAGGTACTTATCTTCATTCATGTTACTCATTTGTGTGTTTGGAGCAGTGCATGCTGGAGGCCATATTCAGATGAACCATCCACAAACTGCAGATACATCTCTTTCACCATAGTAACTTAACCCTCGGGGGTCTGAGCAATCTCCCAAAATCGAAAAAAGAAATTGATAGGGCCATTGATGGACCACAGAGGGTTTCCCACTGTTTTACGAGTGTTAATGTTTTTATAAATAATATTTATAGTACATATTGAAATGTTGAAGATGCACAGCAGCAATAATGGTTCTATGAAGAGATATGACTCTTATGCAACCAAACCTTTTTCATGAACAAACATCTACTTCTTGACTTTTAAATATCTGACTTTTAAATGAATTCTTGCTCATTTTCACAAAACCCATTCTGTTGCAGGACAGACTCACTGGTTCATCTTACTTTCCATCCTTTAGACGCTCAGCTGTAACATACTGCTGAAATCTTATAACTTGTACTTGGCAGTGATTCAGTTTGCCAAGGGTGATACAAAACTGTTGCTTGATAACATTTTGTTCAAGGAACACTAACAGCAGTAAAGCTGAAAGTCTTCTTGTTAAGTTGTCTCAGAAAGTCACTTTTAACAGAATGCGTTTACATGGACAACTGAATACATCACAGTGTACACGTTCCTCCTGTTCTATCGATCCTGAGGCAAACTGCTTGTTTTGTCCACTGTTATAAATGCTCACTCACACATGCAGGTATGCATATACATCATGGAGCGATTGAGAAAGCTATCTCTTGTGGCCTTGGATCAATTTTACAACAGTATTTTTTCAAAGATCAGATGTCAGCACACACCTACACACTCACTCAAGACAACCTATGTGTGGATACGAACAGACGTGCAAGAATGCACATGTGCAGTGGTGAAAGGAATACTCAGGTCTTCCACTTATGTAAAAGTCTACATGTATTCTGTAACAAGTTATAAATAAAAAAAATTTAAAAAATCACTGAACTGCAGTTTTAGCATCAAAATAATCAGTGTCAGAATAATTTATATTATTCCATCCATTAATGCTCAAGCATCACTTTAATGTTGATAAATGTGGAACTAATTTTAATTTCCTTATTTACTGCTGGGTGGTTTAATCTACAAGACACAATGTATTTGATTTTGTTTTCTATTGATCGTTTGAATCTGCAGCTAAAAGTAACCAAAATGGCCAGTTACATGTTGGAAAATGTAATGATAAGAGTAAGATAAGATAAAAGAAGGAAGAACAGACATTCATTTGTCAGGTATTTATTGTTTTTATTCTTTCTGGGTTTAGCGAGTCAGGCAACGCCAACCTCTTTTGGGTGACTATCACCAAAACTATCAACAAGTTATGTGTCACTCTGTGGAACTTGATGTATGTTCCTCAGTGTGAACAAAAACCGGACCAGAACTAAAATGCAACAATCAATTTTATCAGTTTTTGTGTGGTGTGAACGCACCTTTAGTCGTACCTCTGACCTCTTGGTTATTGTCTAATCATGGTGTCCACACTCTCAACCCTCGAAATGTCACTTTTCATGAAGGCTGTCATAACCACCCAGTGGGTTTCTAAATCATATTTACTTGTTGCTGATGTTAAGCCAATCGTGTGTGTTTACCACATGTGAAAGCAATAGATCTCCAGCGAAAGAAGGGCAGAGAGAGTGACAATGACTTCAGTTTTCGCTGACAGTTGAAAGTGAGAGAACAGCAATCAAACGGAAGATGATGTTGGAATTACATCCTGCTGCTATTCATCCTTGATTGCTCTGTCTGTGTGTGTGTGTGTGTGTGTGTGTGTGTGTGTGTGTGTGTGTGTGTGTGTGTGTGTGTGTGTGTGTGTGTGTGTGTGTGTGTGTGTGTGTGTGTGTGTGTGTGTGTGTGCAAGAAGGGGAGGGAATGTGGGTGGAGGAAGGCATCGATTTGTGAGTGTTAGTTGTGGATAAAAGTCTGACATGAGGGGGATTGTTGAGGCATCATGTTATCTGCCAAACGCTAAACTCACAGCAAACCACTGACTGTCTGCAACATGGCTTTGACTTACACTGGTGGCACACAACACGACTGAATAGACTGCAGAAAGATTAGACATTGCTTACGTTAATAACTGGCATTCACACTTTTATTTTCTTGGAAAAGATTGGTTTTCTTGAAAGAAGCACCAAAGGTGAAATCAATGCTTCAAGGTTGCTGAGAGAGCAGCGTGACATCAAATTCAAATGAAGTGATGATATATGGATGTATGACACCTGTCTGTGTAGACAAAGAAGATTAGAGTCTGTAAAGCATGCTGGAATTGATTAAATGCCTCTCTCTTAAGTTAATCATGTAAAACACACAAGCTCTGTGGCAACTTGAACATTGTCAGCTAAATGGATCAAACAGCTTGTGAGAAACCTTGATTGTACTTTTATTTATATATATATATATATATATATATATATATATATATATATATATATATATATATATTTATATATTTATATATATATTTATATATTTATATATATATATATACACACACACACATATACATGTACTATATATGAGCACCTACATACAGCGGAAGCATGGCTTAAAGTGACAATATTTTCAAATTACAGTAATTTCACTGTAAGTACATTCATCACCACAGAAATGCATTGTTCCTGCCATTTGAGTTTGTATATATCATTATTATTGTAGCTGTTCTGTTAGCATTTCTTATTCCTTACTAATATAAATGAGAGACTTAATGGCAAAAATTCACCGACAGATACAGAAAAATCTCAGTTAAAGCAGCAATAATTTATTATAAATTCACTCTGTTTTAGGTCTAATGTTGATCTCATTCTCTTTAGCTAGTAAATCCTCTACCTTGTCGGCTGGTTTTGTCGCTAATTTTTTGAAAATGGCTGCTTTGTAAATAGGGTTGATGAGTTGTGGATGATAAACCAAAGACATAAAGCTGCAGATCACAAAAACCAAAACCATAAACTGAAAGAAGCTAAAATAGAAGTTGGATGATGATCATCACTATGAGCGACCCTTCTCACATTACACATAGTCATTTGAGCCTTTGTTAAAAAGTATTGATGTAAAGTAAGTGCAGCTTTAAAGTGCTTAGTCATGTTTTCATGATCTTGCACTTTGCGATCAAAAAATCAAATGCCAAAAATTGGACACCCTGACTGCTCAGTGAGAGCCCATTGCTGACAAATGATTTCATACTGTATTATTAATGAAAAGCTGTGGGTAGCTGAAAAGTCAGCACAGTCTGAGTCATTAAAGTGACTTTAAAAAACACAGTATATTTACCTCTTTACAGAGTGGGGCGGGTAACACGTCATGTTGCCCAGGTGGATGTTAAACTATTGGTTAGTGTGGTAGTGAAGCCTGAACTGATCATTCATGATAAACCTGTTTGCTCAAGCTGCACATGACCAGGTTCAGATGGAGATTACTGACTCTCTGCAGTCATTATCGATTCTGCTGCACACAGATGCACTCATAATGGGTAGAGTTTGTGGTGACACGAGAGACTGCACGTTCTAGGGAGCCTTATTAATGTCATACAATTTTCTCTCACACAAACTTACACTAATTGACCATACAGTATTGGTAATATAGACACATTTTGTGCCTCTAAAGATCAATATACCAATCAGACCAGAAGTCACACATGCAGACTAATTTATTACTTCCTTTCTCACTTAATTTCCCTCTTTTCATGTTCTTCCTTTATCCTTCCTTTGGGCTTTATACTCATGCAATGCTTTAAATCTCTAATTGAGGCTGATTGAGGGGAGGAGACACATATTGAGTTTGAAATAGTCATTTAAATATCATCTTTGATTTTGAAATGGGCTGCTGTTTAATTATCTATCCTAATTATTTCCTCTTTTCTCTGTGTCTCGGTTCAAAGAATAAATAAAAGCATTTGAGTGTAAAGAACAAAGTTTCATAAGCTTTTAAAGTATCATCAGTAAAAGATGCTCTTTCTTTTCCACAACTAGTTCCCACCTAATAAAATCACACCTGCCAAGAGGACACACTGAACCAATGACGTATACTGTACTTTATGTTTGAGCAGTTAAGCAAGTACAAATCCAAGATATTCCAAGTCAAATTTGTGGTAAAGACAAATTAAGCAAAATGACAAGTTTCAAAGTTAATTGACACTTTGCTGAGGCATGCTGCTTTTAGTTTTACAATACAATGACACTATGGTGTATTTATCATTTGAAATGTGTTGGAATTTAAAAACAATGGGTTCTTTATTTTGATACACTACAGATGTAGACAAAACAAAATGTTTTTTGGCTGACATTTTTTGGCATTTGTCACTAGCAGATTTTATCAGTTGTAGCTAGCTAGCTAATTAACCATTAATTAGCTAATTCCAAGTAAATCTGTTGGAAACATTGTCTCAAGCTTACATTAATGTTGAAGTTATGGCTAAATATCCACTGTGGCTAAAGCTATGAATGGATTAATTGCACACAATGTTAGTGTTAGTATTCATGGATTGTAAAAATGTGCTCAGTAAGGAAAAAAAAAAAACAGTGACGCACTGCTAAGATGGCTTTCTCAAAATAACATTATTTCGAGTAAGATGATGGTACTATATTTTGGAAAGATACACTGATGTTTAAATCATACCATTAAATATTCTATTTGAGAGTTTCTGAAGGCTTGTATAACAAGCTTGCTAGTGTTTAGCTGCCACAGATGAGCTCAATTCCTGATGACTGAAGATGAGACCAAAGAGTGTCCTGACATCTTTTCTGCAAAAATGGACCAGGGACGAAATCATCTGTCACAGATGATGAGGAGCTCAACAGGACATTCTGAAAAGTGCTGTCAGAGTCAAGCCAACTTCTTCCAAGTAAAGACCCTGACAGGCCCCGACTGGGGATTTTTCTAATGTAACCTTTAATCTCATATCATACCATAAATAGCTAATTGCTTTAGAAGTAATACTAGGGTACTACTGTATGTACGGTGCCAACTAGAGTTGCTAGGCTATGATCGGACATTGTTATAGTACGATGGAGAGATTAAGCAAATGGTCAACTTTGCAATTCATTGACACACTGGCTGAGTTTCTTTTTAAAGTGAGAGCCATCAAATTGCTGCTTATAGGTCACTTTTGGACGTAATATAGGCTAATTAAATTCACGCAGCTTGCCACAGCTATTAGCTTTATGATACTGTTTTAGTTTGGAAATAGTCCTTAAGTCTTCATATTGTAAATAGTATTTATGTCACCAGCCTCCAAAAAGACCCACATTAAGCTGCAGACTCCATTACATTTTGTCCCAGGGATGCCATATGGCATGGCTGTGTTGTTGGTTTGCAATGAACTTTATAACTGTCTATAGTGTATGCATGGTGTAACTTGGGACACAGTGATAATGACTACTGAATGAAATTACCATTAAATTAAAGTATTCCTCATTTTGGGGTGGACCCCCTGGAACTTTAATAGACACTGGATGTTCCTGAACCACTTTTTCAATTATTCCACTAAACTAAAAAGGGTATTGCATGTTTTTAAATAATAGTTTAGCAACACAGCTTTCCCGAGATTAAAGGAAAATACGATGGATCACATGCAGAAGAAAACTGGTTGCCCTCTGTCATTCACCAAAACGCGGTGATGATATTATAATGTTGCAATGTTTTATTTTATATGGATTTGTCTTTAAAGCTGCTCTGTCTGCAGGCTTTTTAACAACCTGCTGATTTCAGTAATGAGTTCATCTGGTCTGACGGGTACAAGCCTGCACGCCTTCCATGGTTTCAAGTGAGAGAAAAAACATTATTTTATTACATTTTTTAACACTTTGATTTAAATTTCTACCTCTTTTATAATGTAATACCTACAGCGAAAGAAGGGAGCATGGGGAGTGAACAGTAGGGGTGCTTTAGCTCCTGGGACTGGCTTAACACTGGTTTTCTACTTTTATGTTTGATAACTGCTGAAATACGCTATCCAGGAGACAATTAGCTTTGACAAGTCTTATCGTCTCTGTGAGGTTGCCTAGTGAAGACTCTAGGAATTCCCTATGCCATGGCCAATAGTTGTCAAGAAGGAAATGTATCATATAAAACCACAACCTGTAGTTTTTTATGACTAAGTCTAAGACACAAGGTACAGCTGTTAGCATTAGACAAAAAGTTAAGGGACACACACCTACACACACACACACAAATTATACTGTTTATAGTATTAAAATGCTTTAGATTGTGTTTTGGGACATTAAAGAACAATACATTCTGAAGTCTGTAGTCACTAATACAGTTTCAACATATAAAGACATAAAGTAGGATAATTCATACCAACATCAAAGCCTTTAGTGCTGGTTTTAAAATCATATTTGGGGCCAATATTCAGTGCCAGAAAATGGTTCTGTAAAGTATTCAGAAAATGCTGTCATCATCATCTATCCCCACTGAATTTTGTTTAAACTAAAACTTTTGCATGAGCCAAACTTTACACAGTTTAAGACACAAAAGGGAGATGAAGCAAGAGAGACACGGATAAAAAGTGAAAATGACAGTGATAGGGAGGAGGAGACTTATACAGAGATATCTTTAGCTTGGACAAACTGCACTCACTTTTACTTGTCTTCTCCATCCTGAATCTGTTTGCCTCTGGTTTTCTCCTGAGAGCTGACAAGTGGAAACAAAAGAGAGACAGACACTGACAGCAACACTGCAGGGGGCCGGATATGAGACCACGCATTGTCTGTATGGGGATCTTTGCTAAGCTAAGCATGTCATACTGTAACTCTGTAAGTTAAACTTTTTCAGGTCTAAATGAGAGATGGTTGTTTTGTATGAGAGTTTCTTTTCCTGCATGTAAATCAAGGTAATCCAAGTAGTCTTAGAACATAATTACATACTTCTCTCGTTTTGAAGAAACCTCATGGCTCATGGTCCATTACTAGCTTTTTCCTGAGCTTTCAGTCTCATCTTGTGGTCTTTACCAGTGGAGGCAGTTCAGTTGTCATCATGTATGTTTGAAACTTTCTGTCATGTGATGTCAAGTCTGTCTCTGTTCAAAGATTGACTCTGGTGTTGGATGTGAATGCCCCTTGCATTTTTTCCGTCTTACCACTGATTTCTGGTCAGTGACTTTGACCTCTTCCCAGTAAATGCTGTGTCGGTTTGGTCTGGGTTTCAGCTGTTGTCTGTTTTCAATGCTGATTCAGTTACTTGTCAAGGGTAATGGCTGCTTCACCATATAGTTTTCCTTACTGTAAATGTGATGTCATGCAGTTTTCCTCTCTGTCTGGGGTCCTCTCTTTAGGGTGTACCAACAGAGATCTTGTTGAGTTAAATGGTTTATGGTAAGTGCTGACTGTGCTAGATGCTGCAACAGCCCAGCCACATTAGGGAGTCCCATAGGATGTATGTGGGATGTGATGGCAACTGAACTATCTCCATTACAATGAAGAAAATGCTTACCACTGAAGACAGGACAACTGAAAGGTCTAGAAAAGGCTGGTAAGTGGTTTTGAAAGATTTTGAAAGATTCCCATGCTAATTTTCTAGTAATAGTAAGTAATACTATTCAAATGCAGAAATGCACACAAATCTGTCATCCTAGCTGGCCTTCTGGCATTGCAACCCAAACCTGAATAAGCAAGACAGGGCAGATGACCCTTTTCCCACCCATGTCCTCCAGCTCACCATAGGGGGTCCTAAGCTCTTCCTAGGTCAGGTCAATGTGCTCTGTCAGCCACAAGATTCCTCCAAGTTGGACATGTTTAGATTATCCCAGCAGGGAGACATCCAGTTCTGTCAGTACCTTTTAGGATGTTGTTCCTAATGGTAGGAAACTTATTTTGGCTGTTAATATAAATAATATTTTGGTCTTTTGGTCACGCAAACCTCAGGGCGACAGGTGGGAGTTGGAAAATAAATTGACAGGTAACTTAGAAGCCTCACCTTCGTCTGAGGAAGCAAGTCACTTTCAAGGAAATCCACCATATTCCAGTGTACATTGGCTTCAGGCTTGGAGGTGCTGACTCACATCCAAACTGCTTCACACTGAGCTGCAGTGTACACTCTTGATCATGGGCTAGTAAAAAAGCACATCTGCACAAAGCAAAGATGAAGTCCAGGAGGCACCCTGGCTTAGCCAATCCTCCAAACCCCCCATTGCTGACATGTTCTCTGTATCTGTAATTCCTTTCTAAGGACTTTCAGAATAGATGGTACAATAAATCTATTGATACATGGGCAACTTGGGAAATATTGATTAGCTTCTTCTTCTTTTTACATTCATTCACTATTAGGTACATTTTTAAGAACTTTAAGAAACTTTTGAGAACTTGCTGCTGAACTTATTTTTTTTTCCCTTTTCCCTGCTCGGGTCATGCGCAGAGCCAAAGCAATGTTCCCTCTCAACCAGGGACTGAGATTCAATAATAACATCTTGCACTATTTCAATCTGGCAGCTCAAAAGTAGCAGGGCCGTGACCTTTTTATGGCACTAAACACTAGAATATCTTAACAATAAAGTCTAAAGCCCCTCAACTGTTCAAACATGAAAGGGATTGATTGAAAGGAAGAGAGACGGAGGGAGACATTTTGAAATGGATTCAGTAGAGTTGGTAAATTGATGGATTCTGTCTAGCTCAGTGGGACCAATAGGACTACCACAGCAGAGGTCCATGTTGTGCTGAAGGCAGACCAAAGCACATACTGAAACTAATTGGATATAGTGGGTATGCCAGGATACACAACTGGGGCCTGTTTGTGTGAGGGTGTATGTTTGTGTTTTTATCTATGATTGTCATAGGGGTTCATTTTAGGATAGCAGTTTGAATCCTTTTTCATTTATTGATTTTGAATAAAAATACAATTGATCCCATGCCATCGTCATGCTGTGTGCCTGTTAGACATAGAGAGGAAGAGATTTGTGAAATAGAGTGGCCGAGTCTCAGAGACAACATGAGTAATTCTGAACCTCTGAGTCTCATCCGTGTGATTAATGTTTACCGTCAGTCTTTTGGCTGTTCATTTTTAGTAATAGAGGCACTATTTACTTTCCCAAAGATTATATCCCTGGCATTTTTGCTTCACAGCGCAATTAAAAATAGTAGTCACTAGAAAGGTGGGAGAAGGACAGCCATGGAACCTACAAACAACTACTGTTGCAAAAAATCTGACGCCTTGATCATCTTGAAATGTGTTTGACTGTAATGCTGCCTTCACCGCATGTTAGGAGGATAGCTGACAGGAGTCTTTGTTAATATGAGCGTCCAGGTGGTAAAAAAAAGTCCTGTCTTGTCTTTGTTTTCCAATGGTCACCCTGAATACCAAGTTTATCTCCGGTGTCCTTTCAATCGTAGTTTTTAAAGCTACTTTAGGCGACCTTTGTAAATAAACTAAATAAAACCTTCCATCTCTTGTATCACGAAGCTACGCTCAGCGCATCCCTTCAAACCTACAAGTTCAAATGGCTGCAGAAGGAGTTGGTTGCCCTGCAAAACCTCATCTGTTGTGTGGCTCTCTACAACGTGAGCTTCACTGAGACCCACCGTGACTCATCTTCTCAAAGATGGCCCTCCAGCACTTCACAGCCCCAGGGCAGAGCACCTCAGGTGTCAGAGGCAGCTGCTGCATGGTCTAACAGCAGGATGGGAGACTATTCACCACACAGAGACACACACACACACACCATTGTCCCCCCTCAGAAGTTATTCCCCACTGTTTGTCATCATACTTCTTTGCCAGTTGTCGATATGAGCACCATGAAATGTAACATAATGAGCTTGGAGCTCCGTGTGGAGTTGGGACGTGTTCACGTACGTGTTTTGTACTATAACCTGCTGTAGGCAACTGGAAATTTATCATTTTCTGCAGGATTTTCCACCACTGAATCAGGCTTTCACCATCTATCTGCACTTATATAAGTCTAAAATGAGCTGTAATTTGCCAAAATCTCTCGTCACAGGTCGAGAGTTCGTTTTTTGGTTGTTGTTTTTTTAAGGACACTGCATTTATGTACAAGAATCAAGCTGTATGCAGAGTGAGCGTACAAAGTGGGGACCAAGGTTCACAGACTCAGACTCTTAACATTTAACCAAGATACCAATCTTACTTAACCATAACTGTTTTTAGTGCCTAAACGTAACCATAGAATCATTTATCACGTGACAACAAAATGTTTCCCTGTTATGTTGATAACAAAACCTTATTGAGGTGGCATTGTGTTTCCTTTCAAAAGCAATTTAGAAGATGGATAGATTGATAGGTAGGTAGGTAGGTAGGTAGGTAGGTAAACATACAAAATAGAAAACGAAGATGATGTTTGTGTCTTTAATGTTTCCATGACTTACTGTATCTTTTGACTGTTTTGTTCACTACAGCGGAGAAATAGGATCAAGTAAGGTAGAAAGGGGTAAGAGGACTGTGAAGGAAGGGAGAGTGGAAGGCTTGTGATGTTTGCCTCGAGGCTGCAGCGGAGAGAGGACAGACACTGACACTGTGAATCAGATGGACATGGGGAGACGGGGTTGGTGAGAGGGCAGAGAAAGCAAGAGACGAGTAAAAGGATGAAGGAAAAAAGACAGATGAATCCTGAAGGAGAATGGGGAAAAATTGGAAACAGACACTGAATATCTCTCAGTAATATGAAACAGCATCAGATTTAGAGAAGGAGACTCGAGGATCATTGAGGTTAAGGGTTAGGGAAAACAGTAAAGCATCAGAAGGAATGTAGATTGAAATAGATATGAGTAGAGAGGAGTAATAGACTCTAAGAAGGATGTAAAAGGGGAGTAAAGAGTGGGGGTTGAGTCAAGTACTGCCGGGGTGGAAGGCGAGTGGAGGGGTATCAGGCAGAAACATGCATTTATCTCATTGTAAGAGATTCCCAGCGGGCCGAGTGGGATATCATCTGCTGTGTTACAGCCTGGGTGGTGACTCATTCTGTGACAGAGTGACAGAGAAAATATCTGCAGCTTTCTTCCACTGTAAACTTTCTAACCTTCATCTAAGAATCAGAAGCATCTGAAACACAGAAATGCTCAGCCATCTTGACATGTAAAGTAAAACAAAATATTTCACTCTACTTTGGTTTTAGAATCACTGGACTTTGTTGTCAATTTACAACCATCCCCAATCCAGATTTGATTTTTAAAATAAATATTTTAAGTAGGGCTGGGACTTTAACGCGTTAATAAAGATGAATTAATTACACAAAAATTAACGCGTTAAAAACATTAACACATTTTAATCGCACTTATTTTTGCACTGCGGAACGTTTCTCACTGGATGAGTTTCAGGCGTACCGATTATACTGGAGCACCAACTAACGTTCATGACTTCAAACAACAACAAACCAAACATGAAGGAAGAAGCTGATGAGACTGCTTTGGTTGGCCCCGTGGATGGGAAATTTTGTTTTAAAAAACGGACGGATGGAACTGTCGATAAGAGAACGGTTGTGTGCAAATTGTGCAAACAGTTGTGTGAAAAAAATTGCTTCTCACTGTTCTCAGGTCAAATATTTATGTGATTAAAAATGCGATTAATTTTGATTAATTAATTACAAAGCCTCTACTTAATTAGATTAATTTTTTTAATCGAGTCCCGGCCCTAATTTTAAGCAATAATACACACTGTATCCATAGGATATTGGCACTGGCATGCTAATACACAGCAGTATACCTTTCATCTTGTGTAATCTACAATAGAAAAAGAGTTCTCGTTTTCATTAAATTACCAATTTCATGATTAAAAAACAAAACAAAAAACAGGTCCTATTCTTGTAGAAAGTTTGGGATGCACAGTTGGGATAAAAATCAGAAAACAATGTATTCTTTTTAATAAATAATAAAAATTGTCAGCCAATTTTTGTCATGTACTTAGTACTCAACAACACATCTTTATGCAACGCTGGTTTCTTCTAGAATCCATTAAAATATTAAATTTTGCCAGGGCTGGATGCAGTAGAGTTGAAAGACGATTCTGATCTCAACATTATTTTGTCTTCATACAAAAGAAGTGGATGCTCGACATACTGTAAAGGTGAAGCCGCTCTCAAAGTCTTGAAACTACTTTTTAAAAGCTTGGAACTATTTAGGCTTTTTTGAGTTTTCTGTGCATCGCTCACTGTCCAAACAGACTTCACATGGCTACAACTTGTGTAGAGTTTCGTTCACACAGTACACAAACACTGGGTTCCACTAGTAGCAATATTAGTATGAGGACCAATATTTCATGATTCAACTTTCTAATCATAAAACTTATTGTTTCAATGCACTTATATACTAAAGCAGAAATGAATAACCATAAAGCACTCAGCAGTTTGTCTGCTTTCAAAACAGGTGCTCTATCTTGTCTCCTTTTCCACCACTGAGGATAAAGGCCCCATCATTGTTGTGTGAATTGTGGGTTCAATGTTTGGAGTTGAGTGAACTGAAAGTCAATTTAGTCAAAGGCTGGTTAAGTGGGCTGTGGTGTCTGCTCCTCTGCCCAGTGGACATGAATGCAATGAAGGAATGAAAGAAAGGCAGGATCCGACCATCACCAGCTCGAACAACTCATGTGTCAGCAATCTCTCGATCTCTCCAATTACCGGCCTCTGAGAGCACAAGGGGAAACTGTAACCTCTCCACACACACATAGACACAACATCTAAACAGCCTCTGTTCCCTGTTCTGCTGGAGCTAGTTGAGTTGGTGAGGAACAACATAGTACACTTATTAGTTTTTTGTGTGCACTCCTGCTGCTGTGGATCCTGCAGCAATTTACTTTGGCAGTGAAATCTTCATCACCAGTTATATGCATAAACCTAGATTTTGTTTGATTTGATTTTCCACAGCGATTGAAGGTGGAATAAACTGAATCTCATTGCATTTAAGAGAAATTATCTGGGGGCGTTGATTAGCTCAGTTGGCAGAGCGTCCGCCCCATGTACGAAGGCTCGGTAGCGGCCCGGGCTGAATTCCCACCCGTGGCCCTTTGCTACATGTCATTCCCCATCTCTCTCTCCCACATTCCTGTCACTCTTCAGCTGTCTCTATCCAATAAAAGCTTGAAAAAGGCCAAAAAAATATATATCTTAAGAGAAGTTATCTGGAATGCATGGTTGTAAAGCTTTTACTCTGATATGGCAAACTGTTTGTTCAAACATTAATTGCAGCACCTTGTTAAAAATCTTTACCTATAACTGTGCGCTCTAATCTGTGTCATTGCCTTGAGGCACCAGCTTTGATCTCCTAACTAGCTGATCCACAAAGATCCCAAAAACATATTCACACTATACAATCACGGCTGGATTAACCTGTTAGAAGGCAAAATTATGCAGTTTAATCCCTAGTTGGGCACGATATAATGTAAATGACAACAATAAAAGTCAGAAAACTGCATTTTGGATCCAAGGAAAATGGACAGGGTGCTTTACTTCCGGATATGCACCAGTTGATATTGCATTTAAGACAGATTTGCCATTAATCAAATAACTACAAACAAATTGACACACAATAGACTACTCACAGGCTCTTCACACAATTTCTCTACACTAGAAGGACATTACTACAACTTGTGGAAGTATGACCAAGCCATAATTTCAAAGCCCGAAGACCCAGTACAATATTTTTAACAAGTACCCGACCTGGGGTGAAGGAACCATCTAATCTTAAACTAACAGGTGGAAGCCTGAGACAGAGTAGCTGCTATGCTAAACCTGTGTTGTTTGTTCTAACTGTTTCTAGATGTTGTTTTTTTTCAGTTCTTGTAGAATAAACAGTCATGTTGTTTTGTTGCTAACAGCTCTTCACCATCTCCTGTTTTATTCTTTGCCAAACCACTGGGAACTCTTTACTTCCACTGCTTTTCATGTAGATACCAGTATACACAGTGGCTCACTGCTACTTTTTGTCTTGTCACTTTTTCTTTCTCTGAGGCTTAAAGCAATATTTCACTTTACTGGAACATTTTCACTTCTCAGAATGCCTTCTTCTCCCAGTTGGAGGACTGAAGCCTCCCTAAAGAAGCGTAAGGGGAAATCACTGCAACGTTGCCATCTTGTAGAAATTTAATAAGTTGACATTTTGCTCAGACACTTTCAGCAGAGCAAAATAGGAGTGGAGACTGACAAAAAAAATATATAAAGATGACAAACATGTGGAGCAGGTTGGAGTTTGATAGAGATTATAGCTGCCACCCTAGAGAGTGTCCAAGACTTGCTCTGTGCAACAGTTTCTCAACTTTTTTTTTCCGATCTGTGAACCATTTCTACTATTTTTTATCTTTTTGTTTAAGTTTCAGTTTGTCATGTAAACTGTTCTTGTGTTTTCTTCTTTTGATTTTATTGTGCATTTCATTGCCCAACTGACCAACTCTCAGTAGACCACCTTCTCTAAATAATGGTTAAATAATGAATAGTTCATAACTAGTCAATAAGTGTGAGTGCATATGTCCTCATTACATTCGAATATAGAGTTTAATCCATTTTTTTCTTTGTCAGAAAGACACAGACAGATGAGTTTTTCTGCACTGCCACCCACAGTCTGTTGACCTTTTTACCCTATTCACACTTGTAAAGAACTGCCATCAGACATGTGGGTTGTGTATTAGGAGGTAATGCACGTCTAGGTCATAGTGTCCTTTCAGAGTTTATTCTGCACGGTGTTGTCAGTGCAGCTGCAATGAAAATGTCAAACTTGGAGGACGCAAACTTCTTTTAAATGAGCTGAAGTGTTTAACGAGCTAAATGTCATACCTGATACAGATATACTTGAAATTGTATTTTGGACTCTTTAAAACATCCATTATTAATCATTAATTTTATTCGCGTACATCAGTTTCATGGTGACTTCCAGGTCCATAATTACCTATTGGTAATGATGTCAACAATATTGTTACTAATGGTAGATGTAATGATCATAATGATGTCTATCAGACTGGCACTGTTACTGTAAACCCCACTAGACAGAAGACAGAATTCTTGAATGTTGCTGCAGTTCATTGAGGACTGCAAACAGCTCTATCTTAAAAACAAAAAAACTGACAATCACATGTTGTTTTTATCCTTAAAAACACAACTTTGATACCAAATATGTGGCATTTGTAGCTTTTTAAGTTCAATTCAACATGATATGTGTAAAATTTGCAGCGTCACAATCAGTCCTTGTGACTCTTCGGCAAACTGCCCCATATTCTTATAGGAAAATATCTTTATGTGGGAAATTCGTCGTGACCTGACTCTTTGGTGAACTGCTTCCCGGAAAACAGCAACATTGAGCAATGAGAGCCGGGGTAAGTCCTGTAGTTTACTGATGATGGTGTATATGGCATGTGAGCAAAACATAATGTCTGTACTCACAGTATCTTCAATGTTTCCCGGTATGCATGGTGGTCAGCTTCCACAAGATTGTAAACTTTTGGAAGAATGTTTAGATGCAGTGAAAATGCAAAAGGTGCTACAAGGCGTTATCGTGTTAAGATATTAAAGAGTGATCTTTAGTCATAAAAGCTGTGCAAAGCTGTAAATGTATAGCTCTGGAAAACTATAAGGCTCTTTCTATTTTGATACTTTTAAGTAAAAACTTGGTCCATGCAATGGGATTATCCATCAACTCCTTCGAGCAGCCTTTACTTGTCAGGCTGAAGTAACTGGAACATATTGGTTTCAGAGAAAAGCTATTGATGCTTACACACAGTATTGAGGTAGGGGAAACTGGGGATGGTTGTCCTACTTTTTATTCTCTGTTTTTGTATTTATCAGAATCTGGAAGTTGATCTCTGGAGTTGTTTCAATAGCAAGACACCTTGCCATCTGAGTAGAATTATTTGGATATTTATTAACCATCAAAGGCAACAAACACTCATTCTCCTCTTTCTTGTGCTTGATAAATATTGTTAAATTGATAAATATATTTTGTAAGCTATTTGGTTAAAAAGACATTATTTTATTTTAGTATTCTTGATAGATTAATCATTGGTTCCATTCATATATATACTGTATATGTTAATTTATCATCCCTAAACTGCATCCATAAAATGTAATAATGTACATCCCAATAGGAGCTGTAGCCAAACACACACACACACACACACACACCCACAGCCACACACACACCTTTGATCCTGTCAGTGTATTTGTGTCCCTGTTTCCACATTGAGCTGTCACCCAAACACCAGTTAAAGTCCAAAGCATTTAATCATCTCTCCCACAATGCTTCGCCCCTCTTTGTGCCCACTCTTTCTCCTGAAAGTTGGTGAGAACTCTGAAGCCAGATATTGCACAGGAAACTAATATATCCCAGGATGATGTATTGACTCATATTCATATCTGAGATGAAAAATTATGTTCTGGTTGTGCAGAAGCTATTTTGGGTCCCTTTTTAGATAAATGTTCGGTACTATTCAGAATGACCTGTAATTATGAATTCAAAATATGCAACAAAACTTTTAAGGATAACACCAAGTTTTGGGGAGTTAAGCCTGCTGGTCAACTTCCATCCAATTCTTTGACTGTTATAATTCAACCAACTATGATACTAATATAACTTAGCAACTGCAACTAGGTACGGTAGGCCTGTCAGGCTATGTGCATGGGGAGGTATTAAGGGGGATTGCCTATTGTTCTTAAACCCCAGTAGTCCAAAAAAGGTCTCATTGGATCAAAATTAAATTTGTCCGACAGCTTGTTATTCCAAAAAGAAAAGACCACTGCTTTGAAGGCCCATCAGTGTGTAGTCTTTTGCCCTTGATATTTGTGTGTTTTTGGATGTGCGAGGAAAGAGAGATATGAGAAATGAGAAAAGTCAGGTGACCTTATCATAATCAGGCAGTGATGTTGCTAGGTATGTGTTCCTGCATCTTTGACACATTTAAAAGGCTTCACCTTTTGTGTTTCTCAGCCAAACAATGAATCTAATGTTAGCTTAATCTCCTAGCGAGCTGAAAAATCTCCTAGTGGCCAGTTGTCACCTCAGTTGGCAAAATTGAAGAATCCTGGTTTTCTCTACATCCGTCAATTTCAATAGCAAATCTGCCACTGTCATTGCAAAAGGTGTATCTGCAATAATTGAAAACAGTCACTAACAGTAACTAAGCAGGGCAGAGTTTAGCGACAATTCCAGTGTGTGAGTACATTTTAGTGTTATTCTCTGGAATTACAGAAGAAATCTGCTTTAATTAACTTTGCTTACTGACATATTTTAAAGAGAGTTCCTAAAACAAGTGAATCAAAAATGAAAGCAAACAACGTAAAAGAAAATGAGAGAGTAACAGCATCAGTTTTACCACTGTTTTCATGCATTGGTGCGCTCATTACAACATTCACTACCATGTAATCACAGAGAAACGTTTCAGTCATTTGAAAGGTTTGGTGTATACAATTCTAGCAGCAATGCTTTTTTCCCGGAATTACAAAAAGCAAAGATAAGACGACTGCTTCCTGCTAGAAAAATGTCCACCGCAGAAAGTAATCAACAGTTTCTCCTCTGAGTCAGGAATGCAACAATGAACAGATTTCAGAACTGAGCAATATGTCTAAGTCTGAACGAGCCCATCAGACTGAAAAGTGCTGAATGTATCCTTTATTTGGAAACTATTTAAAGTTTTGTTCATAAAATCAGACTGTCTTTTCAAGCATTTCCATAAATCGAGACTGGGTTTTGTTTCAGACCTTCATCCTGCAGTCCTGCCTCTGCAGGCTCCCAGCTAATACAAAAATGGGCGTGGGTGGAGCTGATGCGGGTTGACAGAAGCCTGGATGCTCAAATCAGCCACCTGTGACTCAACTCATTCTTAATTATACATATCTTTAATATAATTTGAACAGGTGAGTGTATATAAAACTCAGTCACAGTACAGTCATGAATAGGAGAATTAGCTATAGAGACCAAAACATTTTTTTTTTTTTTTTACCAGGCTGCAAACACTAAAATTTCTGCTGTGAAGCTGGGTATTTTAATATTTGGGCTTATAGAGATTGATTTGTTTTGTAGCCAGCTTCATGTGGCCGCTCGAGGAACTGCAGTTTTTGGCACTTGCACGTTGGCTTTGTTTCAAAAGCATACCGCCTGCATCAGACAAAATGATTGAGAAAATAACTCCATATTATTTTCACATTGTGCAACTTTTCTATAATAATTGATTTAAAATGATTTTGATGTTCTTTCACTATATGAACTTTATGCACTGGGTACGATTACCCACAAGAAGTAGGTAACTCTTTACGGCACTAAGTCAATGGGCGTGGGTGGAGCTGATGCGGGTTGACAGAAGCCTGGATGCTCAAATCAGCCACCTGTGACTCAACTCATTCTTAATTATACATATCTTTAATATAATTTGAACAGGTGAGTGTATAAAAAACTCAGTCACAGTACAGTCATGAATAGGAGAATTAGCTATAGAGACCAAAACATTTTTTTTTTTTTTTTACCAGGCTGCAAACACTAAAATTTCTGCTGTGAAGCTGGGTATTTTAATATTTGGGCTTATAGAGATTGACTTGTTTTGTAGCCAGCTTCATGTGGCCACTCGAGGAACTGCAGTTTTTGGCACTTGCACGTTGGCTTTGTTTCAAAAGCATACCGCCTGCATCAGACAAAATGATTGAGAAAATAACTCCATATTATTTTCACATTGTGCAACTTTTCTATAATAATTGATTTAAAATGATTTTGATGTTCTTTCACTATATGAACTTTATGCACTGGGTACGATTACCCACAAGAAGTAGGTAACTCTTTACGGCACTAAGTCAATGGGCGTGGGTGGAGCTGATGCGGGTTGACAGAAGCCTGGATGCTCAAATCAGCCACCTGTGACTCAACTCATTCTTAATTATACATATCTTTAATATAATTTGAACAGGTGAGTGATATAAAAAACTCAGTCACAGTACAGTCATGAATAGGAGAATTAGCTATAGAGACCAAAACATTTTTTTTTTTTTTTTTTACCAGGCTGCAAACACTAAAATTTCTGCTGTGAAGCTGGGTATTTTAATATTTGGGCTTATAGAGATTGACTTGTTTTGTAGCCAGCTTCATGTGGCCGCTCGAGGAACTGCAGTTTTTGACACTTGCATGTTGGCTTTGTTTCAAAAGGATACCGCCTGCATCAGACAAAATGATTGAGAAAATAACTCCATATTAACTGTTTAGCATACATATTGCACATGACTTGATTAGTATTGAGCAAGTTGTTGTTGTTTAGAGTCTGAAAACATTTGTTATATGTCAAATGGAGAGACAAATTTGCTTGTCAGTATTTTATTGCCTCAACTATTGCCAATATGATTCCAACATAATTACAGGCATGAAACACAGCATTGCTATATCTGGAAGGCAGTGCACAACAGTTTTTTTTTTTTTTTTTTTTTCTCGGAACAGCCAGCAACTTTTTAATGTAATTCTATCATTATCATACTACATCTGTCTTCATTAAATACAAGATGTTTTCTTTCACTCTATGTTTCAGTTTTCCTTCACTGAAATGTAAAAACAGTTTTCAGAATCAACATAAAAAAGCCTTGGAGGATTCCTGGCTTTTCCTGTTAAAGAATAGGAAGCCGTGCAGGAGTCAAGGATTCAGGTCTTTCAACAGTTGCACCTGTTTCATAATCCAGGAGTCATCTGATCAGCAGTGCCACACCTCCCATCATTTCAGCGATGTTGGTACCCTGGAGTGCTACCATGACGACGAGACTAATCAGACCTGCACAGTATGATTAACATAGGAGAACTAATTAAAACACCAGGGGGATACATAGAACACCCACAGATACAATGAAACACATGTTGTGACACACTGACTGTTCACATTCATGGGTGGACACACTCATGTAGAAGGCATGCAAATTCATATACAAACCTGACACCCAGTGACACGTACTTAATGGGATATGCAGATGTACTGTGACTCACAAGGACCATACACACTTTCTTTGGGTTATTGTCATTCAGAGCACAAAACACTCCAGAACAGCTGAGATTAGAGAAGCTATTCTGGCAAAACTTAACACCTCTGGTAACACAACTATGTAAATTCCTTATAAATATGTATTTTATGGTCTCCTATGCAGTCATAAATCTGACAATTCAATTATATTCTAATGCAATTTTGCTATTTCTCTCTCTTTTGTCAACCTGACAAAATACACTTTTCATTATATTTGTACCTGCACTGCTGGCAGATCAAACAACAATGATTTTGGCTCAGGCTCAATAGAACAAAATCTTCCATAGCACAGTGCAAATGTAACCCGTCCTCACTTCTGTAATAACCAAAAACACAACACAAGTGAATTCTTTAAACTTAAGTTTGCTTACGAATACAGAAACAAAGAAATCGAATAAAATATAAAATAAACAAAAGAAAATGAATATGTGTATCAATACACTTTTTTTCTCAGGTGACCTTAATTAGTCCTGCTTCAAACCTCGGCTGGGGCCTTTCTGTGTGGAGTTTCCATGTTCTCCCCGTGTCTGTGTGGGTTCTTTCCGGGTACTCAGGCTTCCTCCCATAGTCCAAAGACATCCATTTAATGGGTTAATTGGTGACTCTAAAACTGCCCATAGGTGTGAATGTGAGTGTGAATGGTTGTTGTCTCTATGTGCCCTGTGATGAGCTGGCGACTTGTTCAGGGTGGACCCCACCTCTTGCCTTAAGTTAGCTGGGATCGGCTCCTGAGGTGTCTTAATCTACACTATATTCCACACTCATCCACTGTGCAGACACTGATGTCCATGGCTGACATTACTGTCTTTCTTTCCTGTAGGAGGTTCAATTTTAAACCTTGTTATGCTCGACTGTCGGGAAGTGAGCTAAATAATGCTATACAGTAAGGCAAACAACTACCATGGACATTTTCAAAGGGATTCCCAATCCATTCCCTTCCCATGCAGTTTTTCAAAACGTGAGAGCATGTGGAAAGGTCACGGTCATTGCATGACAGTTGGCAGCGCCTGGGCGAGTCAGTGAACTCAGCACCGTATAAAGTGAGGGGCGAGTCCAAGTTAATGTGTGCCCCCCCTCCCTAGCAGTTGTGGCCCTAAGCAACCGCACAGTCCGCTTATGCCAGCGGGCGGTCCTGACATTATACACGGTAGGATCAATCTCAAAGGAACATTGTGCAACTTTTCTATAATAATTGATTTAAAATGATTTTGATGTTCTTTCACTATATGTAACTTTATGCACTGGGTACGATTACCCACAAGAAGTAGGTAACTCTTTACGGCACTAAGTCACGCACCAGTTAACTACATTAGGGTGACAGCAACTAACAGTTATTTTTGTTATCATTAAAATCATTTTTAGTTTATTTGATGGATTGTTTGGTCTATAAAATGTCAAAAGTAGGCTTTAATTTCTAAAAGCCTAAGGTGTCTGTCCAATAGCCCAAAACTCAGGAATATCAAGTTCTTATGATCTAAAACAAAGAAAAAGAAAAGAAGACAAAAAGAAGCAGGAAATACAGAATATTTGAAATCAGGTCACATTTTTTCTCATTTTCCCAAAGACATTAAATGATTTAATTACAGTGAATTGCA
The DNA here is from genome assembly GCA_033000465.1 of Sciaenops ocellatus. NCBI lineage: Eukaryota > Metazoa > Chordata > Actinopteri > Sciaenidae > Sciaenops > Sciaenops ocellatus. Next base: position 19,877,148 of record CP136878.1, on the reverse strand, counting down.
CTCAGCACATTTATGCTGAGTGAATGGATGAATGAACTGTATTCATTTCTGGCCCTCTAAAAGCTTTCCTCAGAAACACGAGATATTTGCGTCAACATTTTACCCTTGTTTTGTTTTCTGAGCACTTCTTTATTCTACACAGTTATTTAGAGCAGACTTGTGTTACGTATTTTACCACGAGCAGTAATTATTGCTTGTCCCTTGAAATGTCATGTACATTTTGTCATGGTCCTGAAAAGGACGGTCGCAGCTTCCTGCCTGGTTATCTTCTGACTGCCCAGTTTCCTCCGTGAGGAAAATAAAAGACATGTTTTAATTTTGAGTCAGTAACTTTATTAAAATACATATATTCAAGTCAGTTCTTCCACTCAGTGTAATTTGCTCTGGATGAAAACATTCTTTAAGTGCATAAAATGCCTGTAAAGGTCAAATAATTTGTTTGAGCAGTGTTATAATGTTATTGGAGTCATCAGAAGAAAAACAAACACTCACACTTCTTGTTGCTACACACCGCTGATGTTAGTGTGCATGATGATGCTCTCAGGTCACTTTGAAGAGTGTGTGTGTGTGTGTTGACAGGCGTGTACTTGTTGGCAGCGCTCTATCCATTTTCTAATATCTCCTCTGTGCCAGTTGTTTCGCTGGGAAAATGTGATAAAACACTTTCTATTCCTCCAGCTCAGTTTTTCTTAAACACTCTTCTCTTCCTTCAGGCTTCCTGTAGTGTTTGTTTCCCTCTAACTGAGGGTTTAAGTGCGGGGCCAACATTTGCAGTTGAACACTGTAGTTTAAGTATCCTGCTTGCTGGCGAAGAGCATATCTAATGTGTTTGTTTATGCAAAAATAACTGAATATTGAAAAGTACAATATTTCCCTCAAATGTAGTGGAGCATAAGTATACACGATAGGAGTCCTTTGTATTAACAAACCACCCACACACTGTTTCGGTGTCTTTCAGCTCATTGTTTTGGTTTTATGACCTGCGGCTTTATTGTTCACACTAACCACTCTCAAAGCATAATTTCAACTCAGTGCTACCTACTCAGCATCAACGCTTACTAGCTGGTGAACATAGTGCAGCTTTTAGCTGCTAAAAGTCAAATATTTTCCTCCAAAATGGTGCTAAAAATATAAGAATATTGGACTTGCATTCATCAGGTAGCCAGAAACACAAATTCAAATGAATTCTTATGGTTTGAGCCCACTGGGCAGTGGTGCGACATGCTCCGGTTGCCCCGCAACTGCTGGAACTGTTACCCCGAAAACCCACCGGACACGTCGCGGATGCAGCGCTTTTTTAGTCTGTTCTGCACGTGACTTCAAACCCCACCAGGAGCATTTCAGAAGCGGAGCACTTGCACGGGGCATTTTATTTTGAAAATCCACAGGATTCTCTTCTTTTCTGTGTCTGGCTTCCGCCCGCTGGAGGTGGTCTATGTAAATTGACGCGGGCTGCTCGCGCCATCCGTCAAAAATAGAACAGCCGCGTATTTCACGTGGAGCCAAGCGGAGGCCCACTTCTGGGATGCTTCTGAACCGGACCGCGGCGGAGCTGGTGGGGTTTGGTACATTGACTATAACGGCCATGTATCACTGTGGCGACCACAGTGCACACGCAACGCGGCACACGCGTGTCTGGTGGAATTTGGGGGTTAGTGTCTGTTCTAGACGATGCTTGTGATTCCACCAGAAGCACCCAGAAAGGGCTCTCACCCAAGTATGCGTCATTTCTATTTTGACAGATACCACGAGCAGTCGTGTCAAGCAGCACAGAGCAGATCAAGTTGTCCGGAAATCAGACACCCGATGATAAAAACAGACCAAAGGGAAACTTTGGTCTATGTAGCCTACTTACCCATGGTAAAAGCATATAAATCAAGGAAAAATGACCAAATCTGAGCTAGTTAAAGTCTGGCGGCAAAATGCTCCTAACAGGAAATAAAGCTACATGGAGAATGGACCAAAAGCATTGAAGGCACAATGTCACAGAGCCGTGCCCATTGGGATCCAGGGGAAATGTAGCTCTCTGAGCATGTCGGCCATAACAACTTTATAAAATGCAAATATGGCAGTTTTGCTGTAGAACTTGTTGCTTTGCCCTCAAGTGGCCAATACATTATTGTGTGTTTAAGCTATACTTATATTTATGATGATACCATTGATTTGATGGTTATTGTGCCAGCAAATACTCACTGACAAACTACTTTGTCAGAAATACAACAGAAAAGCAACTAGTGTATCTGTTTACAGCTCAGCCACAAAAACTCACTTTGTTTTTAATAAAGCAGTCGATCAATAATTTGCCGTTTTGCATCATGCCATGAGCAACCACACAACCACAATCTTATTTCATGCTGTACACACTGCAAGTAGTTTTCCACACAACAGCAGGGCACAATTGAGGATCAGAAGGTGTTCAAGCCAGTCGCCTGCAGCTCTTCATCTACAGGCTCACTGTGGCTGCTCCTTGTTATGTTTTTGATCCGTTACACAATATTTAAAACAGATTTGCTGTCCAAAATGACCATGTCTTGTTTTCCAGATTGGATTCTACAGTTTTGATGCATGTTTGCTGTCAGTGCTTACGGCAGTGACAAATACATTCATTCCCTGTGACTGCTTCACAATAAAATCCACTCTATATTTCTCGAGTTGAATGCTTTTCATGTAAACTATCAGTAGTAGGAAATGTCCACTTTACATCAGCAGCAACTAAATACAGCTGATATTTTATAAAGAGAGTAAGGCTCTCCGTAGTATGTGAGGGCAGTTTGAGTCCTGCATGGGACAAGCAAAGAACAATATAAAAAACTACAAAATGTAAATATTCAGAATAGCTATTGCTGAAAAAACATACAACAACATGTATAATATAAGAATCAGGATTTGATTTAATTAAAATACACTATAAGAGAGGGTGACATGAGGGGGTTGCAACCAGCAACTACACTTTCTGCACTAACTAAAATGCATTTTATTACTTTTAATACATTATTTTTTCATGAAATCTCTGACTGTGTTAACACGTCTCCTGAATGAAGCAGCAGCCACGTTAAACACTTCCATTTTTACTTGAAGTGAATCAAGGCAGACACCAACATCACGTTCGGCAGTGTTTCATCTGTCGCATCTTCCCACCTCTCGTATCTTTCAGTTTTCCTTCGTCACTGTGTTTTGTCTCTTTTTGCCATCTCTGCCCTGTGTTAAGATACCTAGAAGGCTTTAGGAGTCAGGAAACGAGTCACTAAACAAATAGACTGTTTGTAATTTCTCTCTTCTGGGTACAGATAGGGCAGTGTTGAAGTCCAACTTGTTTGGAGACGGAGCAAAAATACTGTCACTAATATTAGCTTTTCTGACCGTGTTATTCTCTTTTCTCTCCTTTTCTCCCTCCTCCTCCCTCCTTCCTCTCATCACTTTCTGCTTCTAGGAAAGATCCATACAGCTGTATTTATCATCTGGCTGTCCCCTGTTTTACTTTCCTTTTATGGCACTGTTACACTCTTTCTGTCCCTGCCTGTTCTTTTGTGTTTGTCTTACCCAATCTCACCTCACTTTCTCTCCTCTGCCCTATGTCCTTTTTGGACAAGTTAGAGTCTGTCGACTCTTAATGTGGAAAAGCGGCTTATTTCAAGTGGATCCAATAAAACCATTGATATGTATTTTTAGATACAGTACTTGAAGAAAATAAAGCTGTTGGGAATTCTAACAACAAACATATGTAGCCTTTAGCAGGGTACATCTTTACAATGGCACTCTGAGGCTTTATCTGCAGGGACCTGACTTTTAAAAACAGTTTTCCTGGGTACCTCAGAAGTGCAATTGCACAAAAAATGCTTCCAAATTGCTCCAGACTTACAGCTATTGACAAACTTTCCATTCCACTTTTCTGTTACTGTTGTTTACTCTGGTTAGAATTGCTGCACAAAGCTGTTTATTTACTGTATTGTGCACGTGTTCACGATGCATTTCGTAGTTTTACTTGAACAGTTATACAGCAGAACAAAAACTTTGAGCCTTATTCTATTCATAATCAGGTTAAGATGTTTATACTAGTTTACAGCGCAAATATATTATAAAACATTAGCACAGTTGTGACATTTCCACTGATGCAATTTATAATTAATTGGGTGGGAGCAGATAATGCACTATGAACAGACATAAAAATCTTGTGAATTTTTATACCAATATTTGTGTTTTTCCCAAACAAGTTGACTTGTTGACCTTAAGTTGACCTAACTGACACAATTTACCACAAACGTCACAACACTTCTTCTCTGAGTTGTCTAAACAAAAGCTTAAACAAAAACACTTCACACACAATCTACTAAACTCACTTTAAACTGGTTTTCTATGGATATCTGATAAATCTGCTTCAAAAAAAATGACACTGCCTTGCAGTACAGCCTCACATCTTGCCTCGTGATAAGCACCTTCAAACCTTTTTTCCTGTATCAAACCGGTAATCCAGGTGGTTGTTGACTGTACATTGCTGGAGATAAGAAGTCTGAGTCGGGGTGAGATTGTAAATCTGGACCTCTTTTCCAACAGTGAAGGTGAAGAGCTGCGGAAGGTCCAAAAAAGATTTAAAGAAGATTCAAAACAATCCTTTGAGCATGAATAGAGTTTCTTCCTTCACAAGAAATAAACCTGAATTGACTCCAGAACCAAACTGAAGCCAAACGGATTCCAGATCGCCTTTTTTGCACATCTGGATGCCATATTAGTCTATTCCAGTGCCATAATTTATGACATCAAGCTCTACCCTTGGTGGGAGATTTCCATCCACCTTTGTGCCTTTATCAGTGCCATGGGCACTGATTTTGGACTTTCCGCAAGCTCTTTGTGCGATGCGACCTTGCTTCAAAGCCTGATGCTGCTACTTTGGCTCATGGGACCTTAAGGATTTTCATTCCTCTGGCAGTATTATTTCTGGCGAGTTTTTAGACTACATTTATTGTTCCCAAGTTACAACCAAAATGTTTTAATATATTCAAATATATTTTATAGCACACTCTATGGTTCGTAACACACTTGATATATTCATATTCCACATATTACCACAATAGCCAGTTTACAGTGAACAGAAGCTGCAAATCGCATGTTTGGCATGACCATGAAATAAGAATAGTTGTGTGTTATTTTTAGCTCACGATTAGACAGTCTGCGGGACAGTTTTAAAAGTAAATGGAAAAAAAAAAAAAAAAAAGCCAAGAGAGACGCTTCAAACTGACTTCATTTTCACTCCCCTATAACTGTGCAATATGGCGAGATATTGACTGTTGAAACTGTGAGATGTTGTGGGCAGGGTTTTCACATCAGACACTTCAGACAAACCAACCATCTGGGCCTCCTTCAGTTATTTACACAACTTCCAGTTTTTAAAGAAAAACAATGCAATATGGTCTAATTACATATTCTGACTTTTCCACTGTTTAAACCCTCTCTCTTCTGTTCCCATGATTTCCACCTGGACCATTGTTACATTTTATTTATATATTTTTTCTGACTCAGTTTAGAGTTGTTTTTTTTATTTTTTATTTTTTGAGGTGGTACTTGAATAGGGTTTGTGCTTTTATTACTTGATTATTTGAGATGCATGGTTAAAATTTAAATGATGATCCACATCTTTGCCAATATATATTTATCTGATCTTTTGCACTGACGGAAGAGCTGTGCCTCAATTTTGTTGTGCTAACGTATTCTGTACTACCGTGCAATGACAAATAAGGACTCTTATCTTATTTAGATTAGCTGGGAGGCGGAAGAGGCAGTACAGCCAAAATGGCGGCCTAATACTGTCATTGAGCGCTACCTTAGCTTCAATGCTAATACTGCTAGTGTAGTAGGTTGAAAATGCTCAATGTTAAAGACGTGAAAAAAAGACATGTCTAAAGAAAGACATGTCTAAAGAAATGGCACCTATCTCCATCTATCCATCTATCCATCCATCTGTCTGAAAATCAGGCACAATTTAGTTTGTCCGAGTGGCTGTATATAGCGTATTGTATGACGTAATCAGCAGACGAAGGACCCCAAGTCAATCTGGAAGCCGAGCCCATCTGGTACCTACACCAGTCCAGATTTCCCCTAGGTTTGTTGCTGGTAATTTTAGAAACAAATCTAGTGTTTATATAAATATTTTAATATTTTATCAAGCAAGTATTTTTGAAATCTGGTCTCTGTGCCAATTTGTTGTACAGTTTTGAAAATGCAAGTAATTTTTCTCTTCATCTTTCAGTTCAAGCAGTGGGCACAGAAAATGGCTGCACACACAAGGTCATAGCAGGTCAGGTCAGAATTGAACAAATTCAAACTTGCATTTCTTTGGAAAATTACGAAATACATTAATGGAAAGGCAGGTGCAAATGCTGTTTTTTTTCCGTGATAATGTGAATGCACCTGTGAAAGGTTTAATGAAGTGAGATACAAAGCTCCTAATTAAAAGCATTGCTAATATCAAGGTTACTTTTACATAAACCAAAGCTGTCTGAGCAAACCTGCAGGCTGCTTTACAGGACGGCTGTACCTCACTGTAGATCATGTTCCAATGTAGCAAAGAAGGTCGATCACAAAAAGCTAAAGAAAAGATACATGTCTAACTTAACCTCTGATGGCCCTGCAGAATATGGAATACAGAAAATGGACCTTGAATATGGACACCTATTCTTCTTCAATTTCTCCTCTGTCATTAAGAAGTTTCTGCCTATTCTCTTCTGGTTTTCTGGTGTAGGCTGGACAGGTTGGGGGTGGAGTGTGGACTGTCAGGGATATTTCACATTGTGTCTAGTTAGTCGTGTCAGTGACAGTCTAATCCCACTCTATCCTGCTCTCCTCATTTCTCCTCGTTTCGTTCCATCTGTCTCTTTCTCTCTGACTGAATAAAACCGTATCTGCAGCCTAGCCGGCGAATGAGACAATGCTCTATTTCAACTGCAAAGATTAAATCAGGCCTTGGCTTTCCACAAACCCTCTGTCCACAACGCAGCATCTCTTTCAGGGTAAAGAGAGGAAGGAACAAGATTGTGTGCGTGCGTGTGAGTGAGAGAGAGAGAGAGAGATCGTATAAACTCTCCTTCGCCTTCGTACTGGCTCTATTTCAGGACTCTCCAGATTAACTGCTGCACCCTGACCTTTCAAACATCTCTTATTGAGCTCAGCGTAGCTCACAGGGGCATGCTCGGTTCGATGGCCCTTATCAGCACAGCGCTGTAGGGCGGTGAGTTAGTCAGTCCAAATTATCCAACATTTTTTAAGAAGCAAATTTTCTGTGACTATACTCTGAATTTGTAAAGTGAACTGAACAAATGCTGTTGCAGCTCCAGCATTGTCATTTTTGAGACGTTTGTTATTTTACTTCTGTTGGTACCAGTGACACCAGAATTTTAAAGAAGGGGGGGCATCCAGTTTTGGAGGACATAATAGGCTGGTGAACTTCTTCCATGACTAGCCTAGCCTACGACTAAAATATGATCCTGGCCAAATATATTGGCACCCCTGCGTTTCTGTCATATAATGCACTACTTCTCCCCCAAAAAATGTTGCAGTCACAAATACTTTGGTATTCTCATGTTATTTCTTTTGTTTGCATTGGAACAACACAAACAAAGCAGAGAAAAAAAAGCTAAATCTAAGATAGAAAATAGATGGAAAAGTGGACTGGACAAAATTATTGGCACCCTCAACTTAACATTTGGTAGCACACCCTTTGGAAAAAATAACTGAAATCAATCGCTTCCTTTAACCATCAGTGAGTTTCTTACACCTCTGTAGTGAAGTTTTGGATCGCTCTTCTTTTGCCAACTGCTCCAGATCTTTCAGATTTGATTGGTTCCTCTTCCCAAACGCTGTTTTGAGATCTTTCCACAGGTGCTCTATATGGGATTTAGATCTGGACTCATTGCTGGCTACTTCAGAACCCTCCAGTGCTTTGTCTTAAACCATTTTTGAAGTATTCTTTGGGTCATTGTCCTGCTGTAAGACCTCTGATGGAGACCCAGCTTTCTCACACTGGGCCCTACATTGCGCCTCAGATGTCTATGGTCGTCTTCAGGCTTTTTTCTTTTCTTTTTTTTGTGTTGTTCCAATGCAAACAAAAGAAATAAACATGAAAATACCAAAGCATTTGTAATTGCATTTTTTAGGGAGAAATGGTGCATTTTGTGACAGAAAGGCAGGAGTGCCAATATTTCTGGCCATGACTGTATAGATAAAAGACATCAGGGGCAGAATATTTTTTGGCTAAACTATAGTGGGCCTAATCCATACAGCGGTGGTGCTCAAATCAATGTCAGAAATTGAATGTGTATACATAAAAAATAGAATAGGAGAGAGAGAGAGAGGTAGGCAGGCAATACAATTTGGTGGTGTTAATAGGTTCTTACCCTTGGTGAGAGCTAGGCTAGCTGTTTCCAGTCTTTAAGCTAATTGACTGCTAGTAGATTCATATTTACCATCTTCTCATCTAACCCTCTGCAAAAAAAAAAAAAAAAAAGTTTATTTCCAAAGTTAAACTTTGAGCATGATGCCTAACTTCCAGTGTATTCCAGGGACTTGTATGGTTAAAAAGGCAGTAATGCCACCACAGTGCAGTTCAGTGTCCTTTACTGCAGTACACAAAGACATCAATATTCAGATAAAATCAGCACTATCCTCAGTTTACATGGCCTTCAGTTGACATATACAAAATATCAGCAATCAATACACTCAAAACATTTCTTGTGGTGCAAGAATAAAGATCATGGTTATCAAACAACTATTTCCTGAAACCCGGAGAACACAGTGTGCTGTGTCATCTGTTCATGTTTTGTAAAATGCAGGTCTATCACAGTTATCACACATTTAAATTCTAGTCTGACTTGTTTTGTGTATAGATTATATTATATTGTATAGATCTGGTGTTGACAACGCAAGGGGTGTTGACTTAAATCAAGTAAATGTCACTTCCCTCATCTTCAATCTTATCTTGTATGGGGTTGTGCTGGGGTTGAGCTAGATACATCGGTTATAGGATGTCCATAAGCCCTGAGGTATCAAAACAAAAACAAATAAAAAAATCTTAATTCACGTTTTAGTCTTTTGACTTTCATGGCAGTTCATTCTCAGCTTGTTTTTGGACAAAATATCTAAATTGAATATGCAGTCTTTTGAAAAAGTTAATTTATTCAAAATTGTACCATTCCACTCATTCAGTGGATTTGCATCCTACTTAGTTATAAAATGAACAAAACTATAGTCTTACAGTAATCATTAGACTTAACACCCTTCACTGATTATGATAATGTGACAGATGTGTCATCAAAAGATATTTTTCCGTTGTCCATTGTTAATAAACAAGACTAAGAGTCTACAGTTAGTGGATCTGTGAGGAACATACAGTGAATTTTTGTAGTGCAGCCATATGTTAGAGGTGTCTGACTCGCCTCTTATATGTAGCGTGTGATTTCACTGACTTATTGCTGTTTGAATGTGAAGGTGCGACAGTTTGTCTGAGGGTGTGTTGCTGCAGAAATAAAGCTGGACAGGAGGCTCAGACTCAGACTGTCTGACTACAAAGTGGAAACCTTGATGGAGCACCGTGCTAACTTCTCAGTGTAGTGAACAGCTTATGACTGGACTGTGGACAAACAGTTGACACAGTGTTACTGTTGCATCTGGTCTCGCTCTCTACCCTTCTGTTGGCCTTTGTTGTTTTGCCGACTGGCTGTCTGTGTCCTGTGTAAATAGAGACACACCAGCTCAAGTTCAACAACAACAGCAACTGTTGGAGCTCGACTCGGTTAGCCAAATGTCACCTTATGGTTGCTAAGTTACTAATGTGGGTATATCTCTTGTAGTGATTTGGCAGTGTTGAAATACTCTATCTGTGCTTCTGCTCACTTTGACATCTGTTAAGGTTTTATCCATCTGCACATTTTGTGAAAGCTGGTTACAGATGAAGACAGAAATAACATAATTTCTCGAAATGCACCACTTCCTTAAAAGGCCCGATCTATCGCTAGGAAAAAAAGAGGCAGTTTGAATGTGTCAAATATTTTTAAATATTTAAATTAGCATTCCTTTTGGGGATTGTTTTTTTCTTTTTTTTTTCTTACTCTGTTAGTAATTTTCTATCTTGTAAATAAATGGAACAAGAAATAAGAAAAAAAAAAAAAAAAAAAAAAAAACATAGCCAAAAAGCTGACAGCCCTTGCATGTTTTTTCTTTTACTTCACAGAGGAACATAAAGTAGAACAGTTACCAAGAAACGGCAGGTATTTTCCATCTTTTTTTAATTCTTAATTTCTGTTTTCTTTTCCGTGGGGTGAAAGGTTTTTCATGTTCTTGTGTTTACTTTTTGAGTATATTCCTTTTATGGGATATTTCCTAGAGATGGATTGAATGGATGGATATCTGGTTTACCTCTGACTGCTCCACCTCAACTCTCTGTCATTCACACTCACTGCTGCTAAATGTAGCTGCTAGTGCAGTTCACTGCAAAGCTACTGCCTGGGACTGGACTGGGTGGTAAGTGCAATGGTGAGTGTTAACGTTTACATTGGTAGCAGGGAAGGGGGCAGGGATGCTGATGGAGAGCAGCACCAGTGCCAGAACCAGAGCCAGGAGAATGGGCAATCTTTCTCAGCAGCTTCTATGGATATAGGTAATGGCAGAGGCCAAGAGGCTGACAGAGGAAGCTAGGAGAAAAGGAGATTGACCGAGCAAGAGTAAATCTGGGACAGACTTTTAGTTGTTGGTGAGAGCCCGTGAAAGACAGACACAGAGCTGGGCTTCTTGCTGTTGGACTAGTACGTAATATTGTTGTTGTACTTTCTTGATGTTTGGCTGTTAGTGAAATTGCTGTCTCACTAGTTAGTAATAAGTAATATAATCATAAAAAATACATGTGTACAGATGCCCATACTTAGTTATAATGTTGCTTTAATGGCTGCTAAAAAGGCACAAATAAACCATTCAGTCACCAACAAGCACACCTTAGAACAAAATAAGTTTTGGATTTAGATTGAGAATGATAACCTGATTATCAGCTAGGCTAACTGTCATCTGGCTCTACCTTTTATATTTCATTAATGTGAGTTTTCATCTACATCTTGGTTAGAAAGACATTATTTTCAAAAAATGTAGAACTATTCCTTTAAAAGCAAAACTTTACACTTGTGGTCTGCAATGGATTCAAGATGACATTCCAAAGTCTGCATGTAGAAGACATTAGTTGAAGTACTGTGCTTCAAAGTCATATGAATGTGATTCCTGTGTGTGGTTGATTTCTAAATAGAATCTAATATGGGTCATGACATTTTTAAAAAGATATTAAGTCCTAAACTCTACAGACACTTCACACTTAATATGTAAAATAAATGATGTTTTCAGATGGCCTCCAGTGAAATAAATTCCTTTCCAATCAGGCCTGAAGTAGAACATCATGAAGAATATTTGTGAATACTCTGCTCCGCAGTTATTTTGCAAATTAAATTAATAAAAAAAAAAATGGCTGTGGTGTAATAAATAAAACTTCAAAGTGATGATTTCAAAGTACAATCTCATTGTTCAAACAACCCTGAACCTCTTATTATCGGGAATAAAAAGGTGGGAGAAGAGATAGGGAGGCAAAGACTTAGAGAGACAATCAGTGAGAGAGAGAAAGAAAAAGGCAGGCACAGGTAATATTTGAGAGAGAGGAATACGAATAGAAAGAGAGAGAGATCAAGCCTATCAGATCAATATCTGCTTTAGCTCTCAGCTTCAAAGACCACCGAGCTAAGCTGTGCTGAGCAGCTTAATGTATGTATGTGTGTCTGTGTGTACTTTCTGCATGTGTTCATAGGATGGAGGTCGAGCCGGGGTTTAATGAGTGTTCAGGCCTCTGGATCAGACTGTTTGCTCCATAAAGTCTGCAACTGCCAAAAGCTTCCTTTGTGTTCGTGTGTGTGTGTGTGTGTGTGTGTGTGTGTGTGTGTGTGTGTGTGTGTGTGTGTGTGTGTGTGTGTGTGTGTGTGTGTGTGTGTGTGTGTGTGTGTGTGTAGCTGGTATTACTGGCAGAGCAAACTAAAAACACTGAGACACACTCATGCACAGAGCAGTGCTGCAGTGCAGCCGGAGTTATTGTGCTGAAATAAATCTGCTGTTGTATAACTTGAAGAAATCACTTTCAACAGGCTGTTGTGTGAAGTGCAGAGCCACAGAAAGAGTTCAGCCTCTCAACTTCTGAATGGCAGCAGAGTTGCCTGTAGATCCCTGTCCCGCCGCTGTTGCTAAGAAACTACTCTTTCAGGACTGTTGATCTTTTGATACGTGGGGGGAGCTCTTCAGAATAGTGACAGCATTAAGACTTATCCAACCAATAATCTGTGACATTTTCAAAATAAAATGTGCCACACGCCTCTCTAATGCCCTTTGATTTAACACAGTAGGCCTTATGACACTCAGTTGGACTAAGTGTATTTTCGTTAAGTCTAAATTTTGGTGGCATTTTAAACAAACAAAGAAAGGTGCTGTGCTTTCACTGATTGGATTTCTCCATTCTGAGTCTTATTCCTGACTCAGAGCCACATTTTCCATCTATTCATGCATACAAATGTTTAAAACTATTAATTTTTAAGTTGTCTCATAACACTTTACGTATGGAGCAGGTCTAGACCGTACTCTTTATAATATTTACAGTTTGTATTAATCCACAGCTGAAAATAGTCCACAAGAAATGCACTATTTACCTCTGTTGAATACATTTTCTAAAAACTACAGCAGCTGTTTTAGGGAATTACTGAGTCTACTTTATGAAGGAAAATATGTATTTATCACCGCTGTGGCTAAGGAGGTAGAGCAGGTCGTCCACTAATCGATGATTAGTGATCGGCGGTTCGATTCCCGGCTTCTCCAGTCTGCATGTCCAAAGTGTCCTTGGGCAAGATACTGAATCCCAAATTGCTCCCGAAGGCTGCACCATCGATGTGTGAACGCATATGAACGGTTAGCTCCTAAAAACTGATGAGCCAGTTGGCAGCCAATGCCATCAGCGTATGAATGTGTTTGTCTTTTTGTGGGATTAGTTAACAATTCCTTCTTTACTCTTCAACACTGTTAATACTTTGCAAATTAATCATTTTTTAATGATGATATGGGTTGTTTCCTGAAAGACAAAAACAAACAACCTATTTTGTCATTTGATACTTGATAGTTGGTAACATTGCATTTGTAATGTGATGCTGTTTGCTAGTCTGTCATATTGGCAAACTGAAAGTATCTGCTTCCTTTTAAGTCCTCCATTCATTTATCCCAGAACACACCGCATATTGTATATCATTCATGTCTTTGTTGCATGCAGCCTGTAATATCATGCATTTCTCATTAGCTCATTGAGCCTACTACTACTCCTGTTGCCATCATCTCTTCTGTTTCCTGTATTAAAATAACTCTTATGCCTTCTTTATTGGCATACTACTCTAGGTTTTGACACTCATTCAGACTGTTACGTATGCATGTAGCCATATCTGCTTTTTCAGAGAAACCCACCTCACTGCCCTCATCCTTCAACCCTTCTAATCCTTCTCCGTGTGTCTCTTTCTCCCCTTAATGGCAGTTTTAAATCAGGTTTCTTATCTCCTATCTCTCTCAACTGATGATATTTATTGCTAGAACGTTGACTGCCAAACAGACAGATATTGTGTTTGGTTTCTGGACAGACCCTTTTAGGGGCATAATGGAACATCATTCACTTTGCCTCTTTGATAGGTACACTGTCAAGCAAGCTTTAGTTTTAATAGAAATATGTCATTAAATGTCCTCCGGAGAGTTTTTTGTCCACTTCCACCCCGATAGATCCTTCTTTTTTTCCTACATCTGTGAGGTTTCCAGTAAAACCAGTTTTCTACTCTTGACCAGTGAGCAGCTCTGGTGCAGCAGCTGGTGTTCAATGCCTTGGGCAATGGAACAGGAACATTGAATCTTAAGGGAGGCTTACTCATTCTTCCACCCAACTGTTTGTGGTATTTAAACCACTGAATATAATGTCATGTCATTGCTGACAGTGGTGGAAAGTAAGTACTTTTACTCAACTGCACTTAAGTACAATTATGAGGTACTGGTTCTTTACTTGATTATTGTTATTTGAAGCTACATTATACTTCCACTTCTCTACAATTCAGTCAGAAATATACTTTTTACTGCGTTACATTTATTTAACAAATATTAGTACTAGATACAGAAGTTACTTGTCACTTTTAAGATTTTTATGTGAAGAATAATACTAAAACTTATTACACAACTTTTATAGCTTGTGACCTCTTATAACAAAGCTGTGTGTCCAGTTGGGGCACCTTGTCACGTTGTCACATGTAAGATGTCTGCATTTTTAGCAGTCCTACAAAATATTGATTTCCCACATTTCCATCCATTATCTGTAACCGCTTCTCCTCACCAGAGTCACAGTGGGGCTGGAGCCTATCCCAGCTGACCCCGTCTCTGGGCGAGAGGCGGGGTGCACCCTGGACAAGTGGCCAGCTCATCACATTGGCTGTCCCACATTTCCACGTTTTTTTTCTTTCATCAGATTTTGTGACTTGAATCCAGGGATTCACAGTGTGGTATTACAGCTTTATAAGAAGTGATATTTTACAATTACAAATTTGGCACCTTGATAAACAGAGGAGGTTTAGATATACTGTTCAAAACTATGAAAAACTTTATGTCTGAATAAAGTTAAAAACTCTTGTTTGATTAATTTAACCACTGAATTAACCACTGGACCACTGAAATTAACTCAAATTTAATTGAATCCTAAAAGGTTTCATATTCCATACCATCATATTTATCTCTTATTATTCATACTTCTTCTTTTCTCTTTGTTTTAATGCAATAATTATGTCTTTTTGTCTGTTTTTACATGACTAAAATGTGGGTCTGTGTGTCTGTGTGCCCATGCATGTGCGCACACAGCAGGGTGTGCCCCAGCAGCTGTAGAAACTAATTATGGATGTGTGTGTTTTCCCCTCACTGTTTTACTGTTTGGTTCTGCAACAATTTTGATTTCCCCACAAAGATGCACAATGTATGCCGTGATAAATTATATTATTCAGACATCTTATATTGTGCATAGATATAAGAATAGTTCATTTTCAGCTGTGGTCACACATTTTAAAACAGTGCCATAAAGAAAAGTGTGCTGAAATATGCAGATACTAAAAGCAACAGGTCAGAATATATAGAGCTGTGTTAAAGAGGAGGAGAGAGGGGAAAAAAGAACATAAAATATATGAGAGGAGAAAAACAATGAGGGAGAGAGATGAGGACAGCCTGAGTGTTAAGACCCCAATTGGCCCGAGGAAGAGGGGAGAAACTTAAAAGTGGAAGAATAATATGAGGATTTCAAACTTTTATATAGCAGCTCGGGGAGCGCACTGGCCAAAATAACAAAGCAACCAACCTTGAATAGAAATAAAACCATAACTCTGGCTTCTCAGAAAGAATTACACCCAAACTCCTAAACCTAACTCCCTATCAAGACAAAAGAAAGAAAAGAGAATGCAATGGTTAACGTTAGCTGTTAAGATACAAAAAAACAACTTGATTTACTGAATTCTAACCGCAACATACAAAAAGAGCTAAAGTCAACACGCTGCAGCTTAAGAAAACACATGCAATTATACAAAACACAAAGAAAAAATATGTACCAATTTGACATCACATGCAGCAAACTGAGGAACACAAATGGACAACAAACAAATTTAAAACTGCTTACATCTTTTTATTCTTGCTATATTCACACTGGTTACACTGTCCATACTGTTTATATCTTTTTACATTGCTATATTTACACTGTTAATATCTTTTTGAATAACTTCTTTTATATATATCTTTACACTTGTATATATTTTATATTTCATGTTTATTCCTTGTTTGCAGCAGGGAGAGGTAAACAGAATTTCAATTTTCTGTATGTCCTGTGCATATGGCAGTGTTAATAAAGTTGACTTGACTTGACAAACTGTTTCCAGGGGACACAAAACGTGATACACACAGCCAGGACACACTTGTTGCCACGATTTGTAACCACAGACAGTATAAATATGGACATTGTATCCGTGATGTCACCCAGAAGTTTCTAAAGAGCCATCGTGAAGCTTAGAGTTTGATGGCTTTTGTGAAGTTTGGCATTTCAATATGGGGGCTTATGGAGATTGTCTCATTCTCTAGCCAGCCTCAAATGGCCATTTCAGGAACTGCAGTTCTTGGCACTAATGCATAAGCTTCACTTCACAGTCAGTCACAGGTCGCCGCATGTTTGTCACTCATAAAGTCACTGTAGGGCGTTGTTTAATGACAACAACAACAACAAGCGTGTTCCAGGAGATTTTAACCATCAGCTGTATATTTGGGGAAATCATTTTCTGTTTATGTTGTCATGCACACACACTTCAAAACAGGATGAAAGGGCAGAGCTATAAGCTAAGTGAGGAGCTAAGAGGACTGTGTGTTGGTGTATGTTTGCATTGTGAGTCACATCTTCAGAGGGAGATGAAAGAGAAGACAAAGTGAAGTGGAAATGAACAGAGAACAGACGTCTGAGTTCTAGTGCAGGTGTTGGGTGTGTATATGTACTCTGTATATGTATGGACATAGAGTATAGAAGTGTCTGCCTCGTCTTAATGTGAAACTGATGTGTGGCACAATCCTGATGTATATTTATTCAGTTAGGCAGCAACTTCTCTAACAGTTCTTTCTATTATTTCATCTGATTAAGGAAATTACAGTTGTTTCATCAGTTGTTCATATTTGTTTGCACTTGCACAACAATGCTTCCACTGCCAACATAAAAGCAACAGCCTATTTCATCTTTCATCTCTCTTTAGATGATTGCATAAAGTGACAGCTCCCCACGATAATCCCATGCACATGACAGAAGTTATTAGAGATTTTCCTTCTCGCAGCTTATGATGCGTCCTGAAGACGCCTCCTGTCATGTCACATAATTTCACTGATTAATTTACACAAGTGTAAAACTGTGCAGTGCTTTTACAAATGCAACACATCCCTCAAATCAGAGACTACAAATGAAACTCACATTTCCATTAATCCAACTCAGTACAGAGCCACCCCTAATGCCATCACAAATTGTATTTTAATGTGCAATTAATCAAATAATTATTTGTTTGAAGGAAAAGAGCCAAGCCTCAATATACATAAAATGGGTTTATGTGTGGCCGGTGTGTCTGTTAACCTCAACTAACGAAAGCCACAAAATTCATTCTCTGTAGAGGTGGCCAAACTAAATAAAACTGTAGTTAAAGTTCATGTCAAAATTGCATTGCACCACCCTGTCTGTGTGCAACTTCTGCAAACACTCATTCAATAGTTAAACAAGACATTGTTTGTCCTTTCTTATGTCTTTATGTTACATATTAAGCTAAAGCTAGGACGTTTATAGTATAAAGACCAGCACAAGGGCTAACATGTCGTCTGGCTTTGTTCAAAGATGTAGTTTTACCACAGGCAGTACAAACATGGTCACATAGTCTCTGTGACTTAACCCCATACGTTCCTGAAGAGCTGTTGTGAAGCTCAGTGGCTCTGGCCACCACCATCTTATTAGTCCTACCTGCACCGGCTCCTCACTAATCAGGAAATGAGCAAAGACATGCAGCTGAGGCTAAGCTAAGCTAATCACCTCCTGGCTCCGGCTTCTTAACAAGACACGAGAGTGATATCAGTCTTCTCCTTAAAGCTTGGACATTTTCTACGTTCCCCATCTGCCGACAGCTGTGGACGTGTAGCTACTGGTCACATGGATGTGCACATGATTCCATTCACACTAAACTTGCACTCAGTACTCATGCTTTCTTTCAGACACCTGCTTACCAAAGCAGACACTTGTGGGAGAGTATGAATTCGCCATAACTCTCGGCAAGAAAGCCAAGGCAGTGTGTCAAGCTATTCTTTAAACATGGGTGTGCAGCGTAAGGCTGGTCCTCCCAAACAACAGCTGAATGACTCCTTTGTCCCAACATCTGATAAAACCCATAATATATGTAACTGAAGTTATGGAGGAAGGATCATATTATCACACCTACTCCTCAACCCAATCTTCCATGCCCTCTCTCCATCTGTCTGCATTTCTCTCTGTAACCAGATATTCTAAATGGGTTCTCTGCTTTTGACTACAAAGCCAAAGATTCTTGACTCCCTTCCCTTCCTTCTCTGAACCTCAGACCAGCCAGCTCATTCATACCAGCTTCTCTCAAAAATCTACATTTACTGACACTCCACGATGCCCGCACACAGCTCCATTCACCAAACCTCCACTACCAGTCTGTAACATACACACACTGCCAGCGGCACCCTCATCATGACAACACGGCCCTCTTGAGTCTGCATGAGTGGCTGCGTGTGTGTGAGTGAAAGGGACAGAGAAAGAGTGAGAAAGGGAGGTGTGAATGTCTGTGTTTGGTGGTGATAATGATGGGTGAGCAGCTGTACAAGGTTAGCTTCAGGCTAGTAACCTGCTCATGAACCTGTCCGTCAATGACCACAGACACGCACACACACAAAGGCTCAACACTCAATTCAGAACCAAATATATTACTTTTCCAGAGGGATAGAGGGAGATAAAGCAGGAGAAAGAGACTGGAGGAGGTAGAATAGATTGAAAAATAAAGGGTTGGGGATTGCATGGGAGAGAGTCTGATTCAAGGAGAGGCAGACATGAAAAGCAAAAGGACTGAGAGATATAGAGGGATGAAGGAAATGAAATAGAGATGGGTAGAAACAGAAAGGTAGAATGACTCATGCATGCACTGATAGAAGGGAAGGTACCTGGGGAAAATTAAATAACACATGCACTTTCTAACACCAGCTGTTAGCATTAAGAGATGCTCCTAATTGACCACAGGAAACCTCCGCCTGCAGAAATACAGTATCATTTATTAGCATGTCTCTCTTTGTTAGCAGCAATCAAAGGAATGAAAACCAAAGAATATTTGTGAAAAAAGCACATTGAACTCTGGAACTCATTCAATCACTAATGGCTAAAGATACATACCCAAGAGAAAACAATCATTAGTCTTAATAAATGAAGTAATTATCTTGCTGGGCACCAAGCACCGCATGTGTGTGTTTGTTTTCTAATTCAACAACAACTTGAAAGAGATACACCCATTATTCAGAAGAAAGTATAAATACATACTTGCCTTTGCAAAGCCATCAGCAACTCCCTGAAGTAACAGACCAGAGTCAGACCAACCTGTGGGAACTGGTTTAAAAGAGAAAAAAATAACAGTATATACAGTGTGTATAACTTGCATTCACAGTTAATTTCTATATAGTTATACAATATGAAGTGGGAAAGTTTACTCTAGGGTGCTGAAAACGAGGCTCTGGCCGATTGTCGAACCCCAGATTCAGGAGAAGCAGTGCGGATTCCGTCCTGGTTGTGGAACAACGGACCAGGATTCCAACAGTAACAAAACAGTAACAAAAATGTCAAATTAGAAATGAGTTATTGGTTTTATTTCAAGCAGGAAGTTTGACATGCAATCACAGTAATAACGTTAGCAAATAAATGAGACAATACACATGCACATGTACATTTTGTGATATCCCTACAGTTGTGGTCTGATTGCCATGGCATGAGCTACTAGGGATCCTTTAAATAAACACTGGAATGTTAGCTTATGATAACACACACATTCAGCATAACTTAACCCAGTTTGTGTTCATAGTATGTTCATGAGTTCATGTTCATTTGCAGCTGCCTGCTCAGTCTTCTGTATTTATTGGCCATAAGCACAAATAACACACATGGTACACAGAGAGACTCCTATCGCTTATTCCAAATGCCAGGGTGTGCAAAAGGATCTGATGCTGGTTGAGATAGGTTGAAACCAATGACAGAGAATAGACAGCGTATGCGTCATGTCACCCATAGGTTTTCCATTTTGAAGCCATGTTGGCTACCCTGCCTCTTTCGCCTCCTGGCTAATCTTAAAGTCAGACAAAAAAAGACAAAAATGTGGATCATTAGCAGACCTGAGGCAGGAAGCATGGCGCCTGGGTGCTCTAATAAGCCATCTGTAATGGGACCCACCTGTCAATCAAAGCTGCCACGCTGTTAATTATGCATAACTTTAATCCTTAATGTGATTTGAAGGTGAGTAAAAATAATAAAAAAAAAAAATCACACCAAAACTGTTTCTTGCTGTAAACATGACTATTTCATCTGTGAAATTAGGCATTTTAATATGGGGCCTTATAGAAGCTGAAATGTTCTGCAGCCAGCCTCAAGTGGTGGCTCGAGGAATTGCAGTTTTTGGCACTTCCACATTGGCTTCATTGCCCAACCACAGAGGTTGTTGCTTGGTTGAAACATAGTATCAGGTAGAGTTTGCAAGACAAGCATGAACACGCAAAATACCACATTTGCATTTTAATATTTGTTCGATGTAATGACATCCGTAATGTAGTTCTATCCTTCCTAAATTACACGTGTTTGCACTGTTGCCCCGCCGTCAAACCTTTGCTGAAGTACAGTTGATGTTTTTTTTGTTTTTTTTTAAAGGGTCTTTTCACAGACTAAAAGCAATTGTTCAGAATTTCAAGCTTTTGCAAAAGGTGTTACCGTTTGAAAGGCAGAAAAACCACAGTGGAGATTCCAGCAAGCAAGAAGCAGAACATTCGTTCGTCGTTTTCAGGTTCACTTCAGTATAATGAATGCCTTTCAGTTTGTATCTGGAGTTCCTTTATTTTCTCTTTGTAACCTTTTTACTCCCTTTTTTCCTCTTTTCTACAATTTTCTCTTTCTTTTCACAGGTAACTAGTTAGAGTAGATCAGCAAATTAATTTTCTGGGAATACATTAACAACTCATATCCTCTGGCATTGTCAGAAAAGTGTGTGTGTGAGAGATAGAGAGATAGAGATAGAGAGAGAGAGAGAGAGAGAGAGAGAGAGAGAGAGAGGTGCAGTAAGATGATAACATAGAGGTAGCAGGGTGATAATAACTGCATGTTGCACCACAGGGGTGATTATAATTAAAACTAATTTAGGTTAAAACTGTATGATTGCACAGGCGTACATGCACAAAGCACACATATATGGCGTGGCATTGAGTTTTGCCCCATTTTCCTTGACTCAGCTAATTTTTCCCTCCTCACCTGCATTTTTTTCCACAGGAAACGCTGAACCTGACCTAGTATTTTCAGAAGCTACTCATGAAAACTTTAGTTCAGGAAAACAAACCCTTTCAAAACAGAGAGAAACTCTGCTGAATTGTAGTCTGTAACATACTGAATCCATCTTATGATAGATGCTAAATGCTGGAGCCAGGAAACGGTTAGCTTACTGCTTAGCATAATGACTTAAAGCAAGAGGGAAATATCTAACCTGGCTCCATAGATATATAGAACACATCTTGAGGTCACTGTAGGGATAGTGTTAAATTTTAGATTATTATGAGGTCAGAGGAAAGGGCTGTCTCACTCCCTAGACATAACAGATAGGTAAATAATGTAGAAGCCTCTAGAGAGCCAGATTACAATGTCAGACCACTCAGGGTAAATATATTTCATCGTTTGTAGATGAATGACCACTTATGGCCTCAGAGTTGTTATCGCACTATTCTGAAGGGACATAGACAAGCCAGAGAGGACAGCTTCTTCAGACTCCTGTGCACCTTCTCTCCACTGACTGAACTGACCACTGATGAAAAAATAACAATAAAACTATTGTTGGTAATTTAACTAAGTACTATGTGTTATGGAATTTTCTATCCTTAGGTTACACAAGGTCACGTGTGGGCCTTGAGGTCCTCAGCAGTACTAATTGTTTGGCTTTGATTGGGAACAGGAGGTGCCAGTCTATCTCAACACTGTGGTGGCCAGGGTTGAAGAGACCTATTGCTGCCTTCCTAGACATAATAGATAGCTGGCTGTTGATGTTCCAATCTGCGTAAACAGACATCTGTGTCTCCAGACTAGAATATGTTGACAATAACTCCTCCATGGATAAAGACATTCTCTTTGACTAATTCTGGGCGTGTAGTATTTGTGGTGTTATCTTGGGGTTTAAAGTCTATCCACCAGGATGAGTTCGGCAGAATGTGAGACCGACTCAGACACTTCTGATGTACTTTGAGAGTGTCTCTAATTCTCCTTGGCCAAGTGTCAATAAATATTACAGCATAAGACATCAGAGGTTCCTGAACACTTTCTTCCCTCCTGACCTCACCATTGACCTTTGACTTCAGCAATTTCTCCACAACACTATGTATCAGAAAAAAAACACAGTGAGTTATGATTTTAATCCCACGTGACAGTAGAATAAATTCACCCCCTGTCTGATTTACATGCAAGACACACCTCTAATATGATGGATGCTTCTCTTTCATTTAGAAATGGCGTATGGCTGACCAGAGTGGCTGTGTGTGGTGTTGGCAGATTTTCCTTGACAGCTTTCTGGGTTAAAGTGTAAAACCTGCAATGAAACCTGCCCCACTCAGCCTGAGGGGAGCTGCTAACATAGAGCTGTCTGAGAGAGGAGCAAGCAGAGGGGAGCAAGCCCGAGAAAAGAGAGGAGGTTAAAGAATTTGGGAGAGAGGGGGGTGACAGATGGGAAAGAGAGGGACAACGAGAGAGAAATTTGAAGAAACACAGAGGTTGAACTATAGAGAAAGAGAGAGCCAAAGAGACGTAGTGAAGCAGAAGGATGTGTGATGGATGGAAGGATGACAGGTGTGATGAAAGAGGGAACCAGGGATGAAGAGAGGCAGATGGATCATCATGACATAACACTGAAGTGTGTGTGTGTGTGTGTGTGTGCGCATATCCATTTTTCCTTCTCAGCTTTGTATGTTTGTTGAGCTCTGATGATTCTATGATCAGAGCTTATTATGAAGATTATGAGTACCATTCACACAGGCGTGTACCACCTTTTAATGACAGTTAATTAACATATGTTGGCATATACGTGCATACAAACATGTCGTCGAAGTATGCCTCTAATTTGTCTTTCCGTCAAACTAGAAAAACAGTTGTGTAGCTGTTCAAACACAGCTCATGGTCATAAAAAAAGCCATATGCAAACCTGTTTTTTTGTACTGTTACGCCTTTTGTTACATCTGTATCCTTGTTACATCTTACTCCCTCGTTTTGTTTACTCCATTTCTATCATCCAACCAAAATGCAATCAAGTATATGGCAGTTTGAAAAATGGAGAACTTGCTGGAGCGCTTAAACAAAAGTATCAATGAGAGAAATACAACTCCAACACAAAAGATTTAGCCAAGCACGTTCCATAAAGTTGGGAAAACTTACCAGGGAGATATTTATCAGAGTCTGCAGCTATGCCAGCAGCTCTGCGAGGCTGCACTGTGAGCTAAATGCTGACGTGCTCACAATGATAATGCTATGATGCTGATATTTAGCAGGTATAGTGTTAACAACGTTCTTAGTTGTTGGTGTGATAACAATTACTAATAAGGATTAAACACAAAGTGCAGCTGGGGCTAATGCATTAGATTTCAATCTATGTGGTCATGAACTGAAGTATTGCACCAATTATAAACATCACCTAATGATGATGCTAGATGAAAAGTCATTCTATGGGCATGAATGTCTGTATCAAACTGTGACAATCGAGTAGTTGAGAGACATTTTAACCCACAAATTTCAACCTCATGCTGGTGTTCGAGGAAAAGTCAGGAGATCACCAAATTTAACATGATACATCCTCTGCAAACCACAAATGGTCGTACAAAATTTTGTTTAAAAGTATTTGATAGATGTTGGGATATTTAACTGGATAAGTTATGACCCTGATCAGCTGGATGTGCTAGAGAAGGTTTTACCATTATTACCAAACCAATTTACTAAAATCATTAGGATAGATCCACTGGGGACTATGAATGGCTGTACAAAATTTGTGTAAAACAATTTAGTACATGTTGAAATATTTAACTGGATAAGTTGTAACCCTGACTCACATAAAAATATAAAATAAATGCATCCTGACTCTTAGTTTTAAAACATAGTGAAGAGTTTTTCCTGTACTGGCCAAAGCAAATAATAACTCTTCATCATCTTCAGGGTTATTTTTTCAGAACAGAAGACTTAATACGACTGTAAATATACATGCAACACCTTTGGTTTGGCTCCCATTTTTTGAACTAAAACATAAACAGAAAAGATGCATACAAAACGGTTATTTCTCATGAATGTTCTATGTAGTAAACTAATATTCATGGGTAAAATTGGTGAAATGCCCCTTTAAGTACGGGTTTCATGTGGCTATATATGATGCTGATATGGTCAGACAGGTTTGTACAGTCAGTTTATTCTGGTTGATCTACACAGATCAGCCTTGAGATGGATAGAGATGCAGGCTTGTTATTGTATGGTAGCTTATTCAAATTGACAGACTGGCACAAAAAATTTAAGGGATCAACAGGGTAGTGGTGACTAAATGAGAAGATAAAACCGCCTATCATCTCAAATCTGAAAGACTGACGGACAGGGTGACCAAGGGTATTGTATTCTCCAACTACACTGCTGAATGCCACTGAATCAGACTGGACCTTCAAAAGACAAGGAACTTTCATTTTGTGTTGATTCTTGTAGCCCATGTGGACAAAAGTGGTAGTATGTCTCTGCTTACTGTAAACTGTTTGGTCTGACTTTAACTAAATTTGATATAATGACAGACATTAAGAATTATATAGAAATAGTGAATGTCCTGGCTGATAGTTTTGTTTGCTCCATTAGTTCCAAACCATTAAATTTGGCGACTTTTTTACCTTCACCTTCAACAAGGTCTGCCAAACTTGCTAACCTTGTAATCTGTGACCCTGGTGTTTTTCTGGGCTCACACAGAGGCCACTTTTATTCCTTGAACCCAACAACCCGAACTTTTATTTTTTTTTAATCAATAGCGCACTCAACTTTGCTTTTTACCCCTTTATCACTTTGCTTTCCATGCACATACATTCAGCTGGATGACTGCCCACCACCTCTAACTCAACCTTGATAAAAGTGAGATATTGTGCTTCCCTGACAAATGTTGTCCTCTGCAAGACCTCTCTATCAGGACTGACAGCACCATAGGGACACCTGCCCAGACTAGCAAGGATCTCAGTTGTGATTCTAGGCAACGAATTGCCATGCAACGCTTGCATCACAGCCTCTTCCTCCTGTCAGACGCCTCTCCAAGACTTCCTATATCCTGTTCAAATACTGCATCTCCTCCCTGACTGGTCTAATGAGTTACCCAGCTCTCTCTGTACACAGCAGATAACTTGTGCTGCAGTTTTAAACCGTCTGCATTCTCCCATGTCACCTCCACCCGTCTTTTACCTCCCCGAGGCAGCTCAAATCAAATTCACAAACCTTGGTTCTGCTGTACAAGTTGCTAAGTGAGGTGCATCCCCGTATACCTCCAAGACATGTGCTTAGCTCTTCCCTCTCAGAAGCCACCAGGCCATAACTCCACTCTCAGCTCAGCTCCTCTCCCTCCAGGCACCTCAGTGGTGAAATGACATTCCCACCTCACACAGAACTCAACTGGCTGTGTGAAAAACTCATTTCTTCCAGGAACACTTCATATCCCTCTCTGAGCTACCCTGCAAGTCTCTTGACCCCGATCATTCTACTGTCATGTGGGAAAAAATCCTTTTCCACCTGTTTCTTGTTTTGCTGCTGTTACATGACAATTTTCCCTCCCATCTTGGGGCTTCACAATTAGGGAGGAGAAATACATGAAATAGCGGTGGTGATTTTGCTGTTATTCAGTGCTGGGCAGGTAGCACACATTGGTTAGTGAAGGCTTTTTGCTAAAAGCAATTTCCTGCTGCTGCTAAGAGCAACTCCTCTCACATTTCACATAGTGATTGGATCCATTGTTTAATATGGAAATATTACTTTTAAAATTACTAATATTCGCATTTCACGCTGGTGGAACTTAACCAGATTATAAGTTGAGCTTCAGAATGCAAAAAGAAGAAACAGGAGCAAGAGACAGCAAAATAGAATCAGCATTTAAAACTGCATTTAAACTCAAACAAGCTGAGACCACAGCCCAAATAGCCCAAAAATAGATCTAAAATTGTCAAAAATGGACTCAGTAGTGTTCAGTAGTACTCAGTAGTCCCACAATTCTTGTTTATCATTTCAAAAATTAATTTAGGCATGCATGATGTGAGTTTTTCCAGAAGGCTGGTGAGAACATTGCCCCATGTGGTGAAGATGGCTTCAAGAAGGGCATCCATGGTCTGGAACTGACGTCCATTTTTGTAAACTTCCCTTGCCATCCATCACCAAACGTCCTCAGTGGGATTTAGATCAGGGGGACACGCAGGATGGTCCAAAAGAGCCCAACCCTAACCCTGGAGGAAGTCCTTTGTCAGGCAGGTGTTGTGAACTGAAGCGTTGTCCTGTTGAAAGACCCAGTCATCACTGCACAGACGAGGGTTCTCAGTCAAGAGGGGTCCCTGCTGCAACATCTCCACAGAGCCAGCCGCATTTTGACGCCTCTGCACAAACTGAAGCTCCATTTTTACATTGAAGGAAAAAGCACCCCAGATCATGATGGAGCGTCCTCCACTGTGCCACGTAGAAAACATCTCCAGTGGGATCTCCTTGTCATGCCAGTAACGTTGGAAGTCATCAGGACCATCCAGATTAAATTTTTCATGTCAGAGAATAAAACTTTCTTCCACCTTCTAATGTCCCATGTTTGGTGCTCCCTTGCAAAGTGCAAATGTAAGGGTCTTAGTTTGGGTCAAGAATCGCCCTGTGTATTCACGGACAGCCCGTCAGATCCTCCAGCTCAGTGCAGGTGAAATTTTTTTGGGTCTACCACTTGACTTTTTTTGTCCCATAACCCTCAGGACCTTTTAAGAAATTTAAAATGACTGCCTTACTGCGTCCAAGCTCGGCAGGGATGGTGCGTTGCAAGAAGCCTTGCTTGTGCAGCTCAACAACCCTTCCACGTTCAAAGACAGAAAATCTTTTTGCCTTTGACATCAGGGGGTCATAACAGCATGAATGCCTGATAAAAAATGACATGAAAGCCAGATTTTTGCGCAGATTTAAGCTTTTGAACTGCTAATTCTATTTTGCTGCCTCTTGCTCCTGTTTCTTCTTTTTGCATTTTGAAGCTCTACTTACAATCTGGTTAAGTTCAACCAGCGCGAAATGCGAATATTAGTCATTTTTCACCCGGTCTTAAGATTTTGATCAGGAGTGTACATTATAAAAGCTTTAATTCTTTATAAACGCACCAAAAAATTGCATGCCTACTCAGGAGGTCGTGACACAAAATACCCCCAAACATGTACATATAGTTGTCTAATTCCACAAAGCTTTAAAAATAAACCGAGTGCACAAAAACATTTAAGACTGTGGTCAAATTTACCTACATCTAATTGGGTGGGGTGGCTGTAGAGACTGAACCAAGACTATCTGCATAGCTAAATGCCATTAGAGATAAATAAGAAGATGAGGTTTGGGGATTTGGGTGAATAACCCTTCAAATTTAGAAAGGAATGAAAGGGGAGTTTATTCTCCAGTAAATTATGATGAGCTGCTTAGGACTAGACAGACAGACAGACAGACAGACAGACATTCATTGTTGGTAGTGAAGGAGAAATCAGGGATGAAGGAATAACAAGAATGACAGAGTGAGAATGCAGAGATCAAGATTGGAGGGAGAGATAATAAGAGGGAGAAAGAAAGATGAGGGTGTGCTGGCTTGTGAAGTGAAGCGATAACAAAAGAGAGTCAGAAAAATTTGGCAGAGAGGGGGAGAGAAGAGGAGAGAAATGTTCCCTATTTGGCAAATAGGGGGCAGTATCACTCTGTAGCAGGTCGACAGGGGGGGGGCAAAAGAGAGGGAGAGGTAGGGATGGGTGGAAGATACAGAGAGGGATGGATCGTGGTGAAGAAAGTCAGGGAGATAGAAGGGGTGGGGTGGTAGAGACACAGTTGAGCACAGGATAGAAAAGACAGAAGAAGAAGAGAGGGGAGGGGCAGAGACAGAGGAGAGATGCAGGAAGAGAGGAGTACATTACAGAGCCAGCATGGGAAGACAGACCACTGCTTATCATGTTCTATTTCTATGCAAACTACCGCTGTTTGAAAGAGTGTTTGCATGTGTGTTTATGTGTGTAATGTGCTCTGTATGATTTGATGTTTGTTCATGAGTTATGTGTCAATATGCATCTGTATGTGCTTTGTTTTGAGTTTTATTGTTTGAATTTGTGCATGTGCGCGTGCACATATTGGCAGGGGTTTAAGGAAATGTTTTACTGTGTCTGTCCTTGATATGCCCAGCTGAATACAAAGAGCTTTTAAAAGGGTATTACACCGCAGAACCAAGGCCCTCTCGGAGGCTTTCACAGCATTTAAAATCTCTCTGGGCAGTGACCGCACTAACAATCTGAAGCTTTTTCAGACACTCATGCAAGAAGATCTTTGGTTTACAAGGGGAAATAGGGCTAACACCTGATTCCTGTTGATTAAATAAGGCCTAACCCTTAGGAGCCTTATTTCTCCACAGTTTTTACACTTAAGACCAGGACCGTCTGACAGCCTCCTCTGAGATTATCCTTTCATTCAGTCACCATAAAATAAAAATAAAAAATCGATGCAGTACAACCAAAGATATTGTTGTCTTTATTTCATGTGTACACCTCTTCTATGTCAAAATTTGACATGCAAGTTCCACTCTGTCACAGAATCTGGTGTTTGGCCAGCAGCTAATGTGGCCTCAAGGGCAAAATGGGTTGGGTGTAGAAAATGAGAGAAAAAACAGACTGTCATGTCACATGATAGTCATCAGTCCAACATAATCCAACAATAATGTTAGTATTAGCAGCACATTATCAGAATAATTTGTTCACCATCCAACAAAAAAAAAAAAAAACACACTTGAGCCTTAGCCTTACTTTTAGTATTTGGAAATTATTTCCAGTCTTTCTAAAGCTTTTTACTGTGCTCCAGTTATGTGATTATATTCTTTATTTTTCACTTTGTTGTTGCTGTAACTGATTTTTTCTGCATTTTTTTTTTTTCTGGTATGTGTCTTGTTTAGTGGTTAACACAATGGAAATCTCAGTGTTGACAGAAACAGGTTCATGATACCAGTTATTATCCAGGATCACCAATGTGACCTCAGGACAACAGCTACAGGAGATATGGAGGTTAACAGACTTTTTTTCTTGGCCTGGACAAATTCTGAAGTGATGAACTTCAACACAACATGCAACATGCTGACAACAGTTTTGTTACATGAGCGTTGTTTGAGTAAAACAATGTCTTGAACCTCAACATCTCATCAGTCCACTTTCTACCTCCGCTGTCTCTTTCTAGCATGCGTGGTGAATGTCTTCTTCTGTTTCTTTTGGCACAACAATGGTACAAGACTTCCTTTAGTAAAATGAATGCTGCCTCCACCTGACTGACAGATTAAATGTATAAATATTCCCTTTTGGCTAATTTTACGATTGGCAGTTTGCACGGGGTGTTTTATTTTGAAAATCAACAAGATTCTCTATGCTGTTTCTGTGTCTGACTTCCGGCTAGCTCGCGCTGCTCTGTGTTAATTGATGCAGGCTGCTTGCGGCGTCCATCAAAAATAGAACAGCCGTGTATTCCCCATGGAGACCTGCTTCTGGGATGCTTCTGAAACGGACTGCGGCAGGGCCGGTGGGGTTTGAAACATTGACTAAAACAGTTGCGTATAGCCCTGTTGGCTGTGGGGCACATGGAACATGTCGCATCCGTGCCCGGTGGAATTTGGGGGTTAGTATATGTCGGCCTGTATGACTTTTGACTATCCTTTTTCGAATTATCTTTCACAAGTCACCTGACTTTATTGAAGTACAATACTGGATTGCTGGAGTACCGTTTAACCCAAAAAAAGTTTTCCTTTTTTACTGCATCAACATTCACTATTGAACTTAATAGTGAATGCTGATGCAAGGAAACATTATAATGTAATGTATGGAAGGATTAGAAGAAAATTTAAAGCCATGGGACACTAAAACACTGCATTAAATATTCATTCTCAAACATAATGACATTAACAGACATCTCACGTTTCCCTAAACATTGCTGATTGTCCTGCAAATGAGCAGGTCTATACCACACATAGCATGTAGTAACTGTCACAGACTGTACTCTACTGTATATACTTACCGGATATGTCAGTTATGTTAAATTAATTGCATACCCTCATATCATGAGCCTTGGCACTTCCATTATTAAATTTGGGTTAATTCCATTAGAGTGGCTGTCTGTGAAGAAGTTTCAACTCTATATTTAAGTCATTATAGAGACTGATTTTGTTTCATGACTTTTTTTTTTTTTTTTGTGTGTGTGTGTGTGTGTGTGTGTGTCTAATGAGCAGTATTTAACGTTGAGTGTGCTTTTGAAATGAATACAGCTGATTGGCATTGTCCTGTTACAGCATCATTTACAGTATCAGTTTTTGGGAGACAGAGACAAGCTGGTTATATATTTTGCATGTGTCAGCCTTTGCGTTTTATGGAAGGATGATGCTATGTAGGAGAAACGCCATCCAG
Organism: Sciaenops ocellatus; assembly: GCA_033000465.1. Taxonomy (NCBI): domain Eukaryota; kingdom Metazoa; phylum Chordata; class Actinopteri; family Sciaenidae; genus Sciaenops; species Sciaenops ocellatus. Next base: position 19,846,590 of record CP136878.1, on the reverse strand, counting down.
TCAGAAGAAGTCAGTTGGTGGAAAGCATGGGTATGGATTGTTGATTGATAGGCATGTATGGTCTGAATTTAATGCAGCAGGTTGATTATTCCATTCCGTTACAGACCTACAATTAATGTTAGAACCACAGTCTTTCCCCTGAAATATAATATACTATACTGTAGTACTGTCAGAAACACAAATGTCGGGGTGTTGTTTGGCTCAGTTGGTAGAGCAACCGCCCCATGTACAAAGGCTGAGTCCTTGCCGCCGCGGCCCAGGGTTCGAATCCGACCTGTGGCTCTTTCCTGCATGTCATTCACCATCTCTCTTTCCCCACATTCCTGTCACTCTTCAAGCTGTCTCTGTCAAATAAAGCTCAAAAAGGCCAAAAAAACCCCACAAATGTCAACCTCATGGTAGCACTAGAATAGTTAGGATGTATCATCTGGGTACCTGGAATCAGTCCAATAGATATAGATAACAGTAATAATAATATAGATAATAGATTTAAGAGATATTTTGCTCAATTAGTGGAAAATCCTACCTGCTAGTAGCAGTAGTGGGAAGTCAGGGGATTCCCATTGCCTTGTTGCTCCTCTCTAACTTGTACCTGTTTCCCCTGGTGGCTAGACCTGGGACCTGCCTCACTGCGACCCCATATAATTGTAGGCCACTTATCAATCTATTTACATCCCCCCACAATTACCCTGATTACTCATGAACGGGACACACACACACACACACACATACACACATATACATTTTTTTTGGCTAAACCTCCAGACTCTGATCCTCTGTTTACTACATACCCACCGGCTTGAACTCATGTTGTATTCATTCATCATGTCCTCTTTGTCTCTGTTGTTTATCTTTGTCCTACTGTGTACTGCAACCACCTTATTGCACAAAAAAACAAAAACAAAACCAAACAAAAAAAAAAAACAGCATAATCTATAGCAATCCTACAATAAATGTGTAATCAAACAAGATGGATCATATTACCATGATGACAAGTGACATCCAGGTTTTAATAGCCATAATAAAAGAAAATGATCAACTACTGGCTCCATACAAAAATAGAAGATGATCATGTTTGGATGTAAAAACAGAGGCACTGCTAGGGAGACAAAGGACAACATCTTAAAAATGAAATATACTCAAAAACATGATGTGCCTCTCTGGTTCTTTTCATTGAGAAAATGTGAATGATATCAGTGCACACATTTCTCTGGAAATTACACTGTTTAATTGTGCTTTTAAACATGCACACATGAATAGAAGTGAAAATATTGTGTTCAGTCAACCATGAACCATGCATACTAGCATGGAGACCACACATCATGACACCATTGACATCCCTGGTGTTTTTGGACGTGTGCAGCCTGTCAGAGTGTGAAATGGCAGGCTGTGTGTGTGTTTTGTGTGTGTGTGTGTGTGTGTGTGTGTGTGTGTGTGTGTGTGTGTGTGTGTGTGTGTGTGTGTGTGTGTGTGGATGAAATAACAGCCACCTGATCTTTGCTACGACCATCTGCAAACACACCTGCTCTTAGCTCTTATTTTCATTTCTTTTCATCACATCCTTCTGTTGTCATCAAGCAAAACTGAAATAAGATTTAATATTTATTTTCTCACCCTCCCGTCCCCCCTCTCCACACACTGTAACACACACATGCACTCAAAGAGGACGTAGGCACACACAAACCCTCAGTACATATCAGATGGTTAGGCTGATCTAATAGAGAGCAAAAACACAGATGTCAGAACAGCTGATCCTATTCAACACAACCGTGGGCTGTGTGTGTGTGTGCGCATGTGTGTTGTAAAAAAAAAAAAAAAAGGAGAGACAGTGTCAAGAGCTATAGGCAAGTGTGGATCTGTGCCAGTTTGACTGTACTACACTGTTTCAATAGCTTAAATAAATGTATAAGACATTGACTTACTCACTGTAAATGTCACTACAGTTTACTTCAGTTAACAGTAAGGTAGTTCAGTGTCACACAACTTGAGTCACCTTGGAGGTAAATGCTTTATTGATACCTGGAATTGAAATATAGATCATTTAAAATCCTAAACAAACTAAAATAAATCTCTCAAAAGCCAACTTGTCCAACCTACTTAAGTCTGAACTGCCTGACAGTAAGGGCCGCTTGTTTTTTTGGTGACAGCTTGCCTCTGTGGTATACTTGTGAATAATTATGAATGTTAGTACGTGTACTCTGTTTTGTTGAAGTATCTTGTTTATTACCAGGGAACTTGGCCAGATTTTTATTGAGTACTCTTTTGGTTATATTTATTTTATTGTTTTAAACAGCATATGCTCGCCCTTTGTTTCCCTTGTAGTTTACCTCACCTCTTTTTGTTGTATTATAATCAATCCAAATCCCTAGAAATAAATAACTTTGTTCTACCAAGTACATCTGGTTTTGTGTTACCTTTTACACGAGCTGGGTCATAACACCAACTCTCATCTTCTTTGGCACTGTGTCAAAGAATCAGTAATTGTTAATTACATAATTTTGTCACTTTTAATTATCTTCAAATGTACTGATCCAAGCATGTGTGTACCTGTGAAACTGGCTCATGATGAAACAGTCTTTACGCAGTTTGTAACCTTTATGTGGTGCTAATATATAAATTTGCCAACTCTAACACCCTTCAAACCCTTAACCCGCCAATCTTCTCTTCCCTCCTCTCTTTCTGAGCATCCAGTTGATGGATGCATTTAAACCAAGCTGCAGCCTCAGCAGCTGTAAAGTGAAGCCAATGTGGAACAAGTCAGATGAGTCAATCTCCATAAGTCCCCATATTAAATTGCCCAACTTAATAACTGAAATAAACATGTTTACAGCCTGGTAGAAAAAACGGTTTTGGTCTCTATAACAAATTTCCCTGATCGTGACAACTGTACTGAAGGTGAATTTTTATATAACTCACCTGTTCAAATTATATTAAGGCTTAAAGTTATGCAGAATTAACAGTGCCAAATCAGATGGATTCTTCCTGAAATCAATCTGCATCTCTTGAGAAAGGAGGACTTACACCATTTGATGAATTCCTTCAGTACAGGGCCATGTTCAGGTTCGTTGTTGGTCATCAGCGACACTATAACATATAACTTGTGTGAGCACCCAGTCAGCCGGCCTCAGGTCCATCGACAATCCATGGCTTTGCCCATTTTTCAGATTAGATGGGAGGCGGAAGTGGCAGAACTTCCAAGATGGCGGTGACATCTGTGATGGTGACATCTGTGATGGTGACATCACAGATACAACATCCATTCTTTATACAGTCTATGATTTAAACATGATGATCACTTCTTTTCACCCCTCCAGAAGAGTGCAACATTTGCAGAGGGTCAAATCATCTCCCTCCAGATCCCACTCCTGCTAGTCAAGCAAGCAAAAAAAAAAAAGAAAAAGACATTGTCTTGCTTCCAACATCATGTCTAATCGTGTATGAAGGAGCATCTGGCCAAGCTCTCTGTGCCACCTGCGCCCCCATTACATTGTTACTTGAAGGCATCATAATGAAGAAAGTCATTCAGGACCAAGTCTAGCTGTGATGCATTTACTTGTTTGTCTGGAATCATTGTTATTAGGTAGGTGATAGATAGGTGATACATCTGTAAGCATGTTGATATGAATTTATTGACACTATGTGGGAAAAAGTGCTTAATGTTTTCTCACGTTGATCTTGTGAGGGTCATTAATAATTCTGAAAGCTAAAAGCTACTTTCAGTGCTTTACTCTATAATAAGCCCACCATTCGATCACTGAGGACCAGCCAGTTAGACAGGGAAGAGCAGTGAAACAGCAGTTTCCATTTGTTAGCTCAGGTGCACTACAATCTTTTTGCTGTCCCAAGGAACAATCTGTCTGGAGTTGAATGGTTTCCCAGGAAATAAGAGAAGTGGTCCCACTTCCTGTTCTGGTGTTCTGAATGGAGATACTCAACATTAGGAACTGAGAAGCAACATTTTTTTTCTCTTTTCAGTCCCCCTTCAAACCTAAAGTAGAGTCCTTTTCCTCAGAATCCACTGCCTTAATTCTTACCTGGGCCAACAGCTACAGGAAGTTCTGATTTTGACAAACCTAGTTTTTAGATTAACTGTCACATGTTTTTAATCAAGCTTTCATTAGCACAAAGGATTGTACAACACAATGGAACAATGCAATCCTTCAGCGTCTGTTATAAAGACTTTTCTAACAATAACGTCAAATGACGCACTGTTACATTGGAGTTGTATGTATGTCAGTACATAGCCTTATTAAGCTTAACCTTCTCAACACAGAGGCACAAACTGTTACACTGGCTTGCAGAGTGGGCAACTAGGTCATTTTACCTGTCATTATTCAGGGAAAATTACCACAATCTCATGGATGCCGACACTGTATCAAGTGACCACTTAGATGACTTCTGAGTTCTTACATAGTGCCTTTCTGTTTTGGCTTTAAGTGATTCAGACACTAACAAGTACTCACAACTTCCACATTGTTAACAGTTAGCAGACCCGAATAACTATTTTATTTAGAATAATTTCCAACATGATTTCAGGGATCTGCTACACTTGTCAGAGCAATCATCTATAAATTGTTGGTACTTTGGTCTATCACAGAGTGCAGTGCTGTGGTCAACTTGAAGTTTACCAAAATTCCAATGTTGAAGCTTTAAAAGTCTATGAAAAGAAGCACAATTAGCTAAATTTGACTAGATTTTGTGGCAAAAATATTTCCCTAGTTCCAGACCGTAAAGGTTCAGCAGTTTAATTTGTCTTTGTCACGCAAGTGCAACAACACAAGATATAGCACCCAGCTAATATTACTTACTAGACCAACAGCAAGAACCCCAGCTTGGCATCTGTCCTTTAGTCTTTTATTTCACGAAACTCTTGCAGCTGCAACATTCAGCCAGTCTCAGATTGACTTTTGTCTGGCGGCATCTTGCTTGTTCACTCTTTCCTGTTCTCTTCTCAATGTCCTCTTCAGTCTTTTCATTTCTGCCATTATGACTGAGCCTGAGGCTGGTGATCCCAGTTACATTGCAAGCTTGCCCACCTTTCATTCTGACATGACACCAGCCCCACTCTCCATCAGCAATCCCCCACTTCGAGCCTGAAAACCTGCTCTTCACAGTGTTCAAAGAAGGCATGTGGTACAAACACTAACACTCCCCGGTCTTCTGAGCTCACAGTCCAAGCAGTCCGGCTAACAAACTGAGCTAACATTAACTAACAGCAGCTATAGTTCACAGCTGTTTACATTGCTGTCAGAAAACTCTGTAAATCACAAAGAGTTGAGGCAGAGCACTCAGAGGACATCAGAGGGAAAGTAGAAAACATTTTCTCCCAAAAAATATCGTTGTTTCACCAAAATAAATTGCACAATGCAACAGACGGTAAACAGAGGCACCATTCACCTGATTACATTTATTGTAGCATGAAAAGGAGTTAAAATCTGTTATTTTATGGTAGAAAAGTTACAATATGTTGCTTTAATCAGAGTTTAGTAGGCAAGATTAAGAATAGAAACTTTATATTGCTGTATTTACTCCTAAGCTAGCTTGCTACCTAGCTACTTCATGGAAAAAATAGACATGGGAAAATGGATAGTTGTAAAGATGACTTACAGAAAAAAACAAAAATTTTCAATTTAAAAAATGAAATTAACTGCTGCAGCTTTAACTGAAAATGACATCTGCAGAATGAACATGTTACTTGTTAGATCGTATGATAATACATTAACCGTATTTTCTAACAAGAAAATCAGCAAATTAACAACCTTAGAAGTAATTTATTCTGCATGAGTAGTTTGATACGTGTCAAATGGATGGATGCTTTAATATTTTTTAACAGTGTCAAAAATGTATCACCGTTGTAAACAATTATAATCAGCATGAATTCAAGGTAATTGTAGCCTTTGTTTTCCATGAAGGTCACACTACAAACCTTTTACAGTGTTATGTTAAAGTGTGGTGAAGTAATAGTTTAACAGCTGAACCAAATGTGTCAAAGTGTTGTTAATAGTGTATTTACTTGTAATATACTGAATTGTGATGTCTAAAATGTGTTTGCATACAAGGTAACAATGTTTTTTTTTCACACTATCACAGTATGTTTTAAATTATTCTATGCGAAAAATCACATTCTGTTGAACTTAAATGACCCAGATACAGCAGCCTAAACAGGAGTGAAGAGTCTCGCCCTTGGCAGAAGCACCATGATGACTGTGTTACTGTGGCAACGACATTGCTCTGCCATTGTGCACTGCATGGTAACCATATTAGAGCTGTCCAGTGACTGAGGGAACATAAGATACACTTATGACCCAGGATGCATTAAATGATAATTGTACGGATTATAGCCACAATGCGGCATCACAACTAATTTTTTAAAGATTAGACAGAGATGGGGGTGTCGATTAGCTCAGTTGGTAGAGCATCCGCCCCATGTACGAAGCCTTGCCGCAGTGGCCCACGGTTCGAATCCGACCTGCAGCCCTTTACTGCATGTCATTCCCCATCTCTCTCTCCCCACATTCCTGTCACTCTTCCGCTGTCTCTATCAAAAATAAAGCTTGAAAAAAAAAAAGGATTAGACAGAGATGCAACTTTTGTATAGTTAAAGGAGAGTGGTCGTGATGTTCTCCTTTAACTCTCAGCAATAAAGCAAATGAGGCAATTTCCCCAAATGTCAAACTATTCCATTAAGGATTAAGTTTAGACAAATAAAACACTTACAGCTGGAAAAGATTGTGACTGCAGTTAAAAAGTCTTTGTCTGAGACATACTCAACTAAATGCGGTCTCTAAAGCCCATACACCACCACCCTTATGTTTGACCGTCCTGTTTTTCACTTGCATAGAAGACACATGACATTCTGCATGTCCAGTATGAACATATACACTGAGGGCACTGGGATGTGCTTTTTTTTCCAGCACTGTGCAAATGTTATGGTCCTTTTATTAATGTAAGCTGGTCCATTATCTAAATCTAAATGGAACAACGGTGTGAACTTAGTGCCCTCTTCTCTTATATTTTAATGGCAAACGGAATTGTATTTATATATCACTTTTCTGGTCTAACGACTGTTTAAACAGCTTTTACAACACTTATCACATTCACCCCTTCACACACTGATGGCAGAGGCTGCTAACTGCTCATCAAGAGTGATATGGTGTTTACTATTCAAAGGTCTCACTATGATTGCCATACACACACACTCGCACACCAACAGCACAGCCATCGGAAGCAGTTTAGGGTTCAGTATCTTCCCCAAGAACACTTTGATTGGACTGTGGGAGCTGGGAATCGAACCATAACCCTCTGATTACTAGACGATATATGTATATCATCTATAGCAGTATATCAGTATAACTTTATGGCTAGGAGAGCATCTGGGAGGGAAAGAACATCCCTTTATAGAAAAGGTAAAGGTTTCAGTTTTCTTTCATAGTGACAAAATAATGCCTGAATATCCATTATTCAATCAGTACATATAGTATTTTAAAAACTGACAAGTTAGCCAATAATCGATCAATTATTTCAGTACCAGCAGCTTCAAGTAGTTCAACACCTGCGCCAGCATTTACCTTCTGGTAATGTGTTTGGCGTGTGGAGTTTCGTGAGTGACACACAAGGTCAGCCAAACAGCAACAGTGTTCTAATTTTGTGGGTAGGAGCCTCTTAACTGTTCTTCCCTGTGGGGCCCTCCAACACTTTTGGTCCCAGGGTGTGATCTCATGTAAGTGTGTGTTAAGTCAGTGCTGTGTTTGTGACGACAGCATGCAAATGGAGCTGTCAGAAAGCTGAGAGGCCAAAAGAGTTCCTGTGTGGTCGCGATCCAATTCACAGGTGCCACCTGAGCATTCTGTATTAATAGATGTGTCACATTCAACACATCAGAATGTGTATAACTTGAGAAAAAAAACAAACAAAAAAACCCATCACACTCACAGTATATATGCTATACATGTGCACTTATGTTTGCCTATGTGAAATAGGCTTGTGTGTGTGTGTGTGTGAGAGTGAGTGAATGTCTCTGTGTCCTTGATATGATTGGACAGAGATTAGAGTGATCTGGCCGCAGATGATAGCTTGTGATGACATTATACCCAGTGTATGTGTGTTTGTGTGTGTGTGTTGAGGTGTCCTGGAGGACAATTACACAGTAAAACAGATGGAGAAAGGAAAGGTCTCTCCCTCTCTCTCCTTCTCTCTTTCTGTCCTGAGGAGGTGTGTGTGTGTAAATTGAAGAGTAGACTGACTCAGCCAACAACCTCATGCACTGGTGTAGTAAACAGCCTCAGGAAGATAAAGGTTACATCACTCTAATGCAAAGAGTAAAAAAACCTTGTCTGATATTTTGCTGAAAATGTTGCAATTTTGAAGTCTTGATTTCAAATGACGTTTACTTTTTTAATACTAAAACATTTGTTTTAGTGTTATAAAAGTATAAAAGTATTCTAATTAACAAATTAATATATTAATCTCTAATGAATGTGTTTCTCTGGCAGTTTCACAATTTAAATTCAGTGTCCAGTAAGGATGTAACCAAATGAAAATGAAGTGGTTCAGATATGAACAGCATCTAAATTTTGGTTGTTATATTTGTTTTTCCTCATTTGCCAAATATATCACACCATCTCTTCTCAGTCATAACTAACACTGATGTCAACATCCAAATATCTGCTTAGAAATGGCAGAAAGCATTAGAATACATTGTCAACATGTACGCAAATACTTTAGCTTACAGGTTAAAACCATGGAGGTATGGATAGTGTGTACACACATGCATGTGAGATTTATCTGCAATAACCTTTAACCAGTTTACTCCAGATCTGTTGTGCAGTGCAGGATAAGCTTGACTGATGTTGCACAGGTGTTATTTTTACCTCTATAATCTCTGCACTGTGTGTGACTTGACAGTAGATGGAAAACTCAAGAGCTGAAGTTATAGGGGCCATCTCAAAAACACATGCAAACTAGCTGAGATTTCAGGTTTTTGTCAACACTTGTTGACACTTGCTCCCACTGCATGCACAATCTCCCCTTTTATTAAAATGATTGAATATTATATACATTTTGAAAGAAATGCTAATAGTAAAAGCCAAGTGAAAACCCTCTGTTCCATGCCCACTATTGATGCGGACAATCAGCTACACAGCTCATATTTAACCTATTTAACCTTAAGTTAAGAATTTTTTTGTGTGAGTTGAACAAATGCAGATTGTAGTTTTAAGTCTAGGCGTGTTAAGGCATGTTGCAAAACAGTAATCAGTGAGCAAACAGTCCAGACATAAAACATATCCGGGTGTTTTTATTTCTTGATCACATAATACACATAGTAAGACATAAACATGTGATAGAGAAAAAAAGACCCACCGTGAAATTTTTTAAACATCAAATATTTTCCTGCAAGTTGTGAATCATATCATGGATAAGAAGCTTATCAACAAACAGGGTTAAATAAAGTGAGAAAGACTGAGGAAGAGACAGACTGATGGAGATAAATTGAGAGGGAAAGAAGGAGAAACGGGAGGGGAGGAGGGATAGAGAAGGGAAGATTGAATCAGAGGACAAGGTGAAAGGGTGTCGAATGGTATAAGGGAAGGCAGATAAGTGCTATTAGATAGAGAGGTAGATAGAAAGAGAGATAGCAGATAGTGTGGAAGAGCTGGAAGGGAGAGCGAAAAAAACGATTGAATTTGAGGAGAAGATGGAAGGGTGTCAAATGGTATTATTGGAGGCATATAAATATCCATGGATGGATAGATAGATGTATAGGTAGGCATTGGAATGCAGAGAATGAGAGAACGTAAAAGGAGGAGGAAAAGATGAGGGTCACCAGAGGATGGAGGGATGAATGGAACGATAAGAAGAAAAAAAGGATTGACAGAGGCAGGGAGCAAATAGGGGTCACTTCAGACAAATGGATGAGGGATGACCAAAAGAGGAGAAGGCGAGCAAAAGATGAGGAGAAAATGGGGTCAGTGGAGGTAAAATAGAAAGATGAGGGGAGGAAAATGAGGGGAAGATCAAAGGGGAGGTGAGATGATGAGAAGGTGGGTGGCAAAGAGTGAAAGAGGAGAGAGAACAGTGAAGGGAAAAGGCTGTAAGGAAAAGCAGAGAAAGAGGGAGAAGGAGGGAGAATGGATATTCCATCTCTGATCTTCTATGAAGGATAATAAGCAGATCTGTATTGTACACTGACAAATGAATCATAGAAACAACAATTGGAGAAAAAGAGGAAGGACGACATGGAAATATTGACAGAAACAAGGAAAAACAATTAATAGGAGTAACTGACTAATTGATAGATTTAGCTGTCAGTTTAGCCAGAGGCAGGACCAGTATACAAATGGGTTTAATAAAGCTGCATTTAGTACACAAGTTGACCGAAGAAAAAACAGGAGTGAGACCTTAACCAAGAGAGAAGACCAGTTATCAGCACCAAGGCACTTGGGACACATTAAAAAACACTGGGTTAAAAATTGACCCAGTGTGGGGTCATTGTAGTACAAACGAAATACTGGGTTAATTATCCAGTACTAATGGGGTGTGTTACAAACTGCAAGTGCATTTTCCCTTCATCGCCACAAGGGGATCCACCTTCAATTCAGTGTAGTTCAAAGCACCCTACAGTATAAATAGAGAGCTGGGCTCAACTGGCCCATTGGCAATACATACCGGATTAGGAAGATGCTTGTCCAAAGATCCCAAACTATCTGATAAATACCAAGAGGAAGCGTGTGTGTGTGTGCGTGCTGGAGTGATGACCGTGCAAGAGGAGTCTGGAGAGACAGTAAGCAGCGAAAGCAATGGGGTGGTGGAGTGGCTGTGCCCCCTGTGCCAAAAGGGACAAAGCGACAGATTCTCCCTGTCTCTACATCTCACCGAGCAACACAGCGTACTTCCATCTTGTGTCGACAAACTGCTGGACATTGCTGTTCTAAAACAGGCCGCCATTGGAGGAGAAGAGGACAAAGGTGCTCAAAAGTCTGCAGATACTGAATCTTCACAATTGAAGCATGCTGAAGACATCAGTTCAGACTCCTGCCGCTACAAGGTGTTTGTTGGGACCAGAATAGCTGAGATTCAGACTCAGAGATATGTTGACTCCAGCTGATGACAAGAGGCAAAACCCTCCTAGAGCTTTCTCAGCAACACAGATGGAGTCAAGGTCCTCCATTCCTCTTGCTAAACACCAACTGTTGGCCAGCCAATCCATGTGCACCAGCTGAATTAGAGCCTGTTGAAGAGCTCCGAAAATCAATGTTCTGTGGCACAGTGATGTCAGATAACCAAACTCTCCCCGATATGAACAAGTACAGCAGCTGGGATGACCTGATGAAGGAAACAAAGAATCTGCTTTATGGTATTGCAGATCAGAACTCAAACATAGCTCAATGCTATATAAACTCAGAGAGGCATCTACTGCAGAGGGCCCAATCAGAGTGCTTTCATGAGGAATTTAATGCCCTTAAAGCTGATAAATCCATACCCAAGAGTAGCAAACTACTCCCCCTGTCTCCTGAATATGACCATGATCTCAGTCTCATCGGAGTTGGAGGTCGACTTCGAAGAGCAGAGGCCCTTAACCATGACAATGTCCATCCAATTATATTGGATCCAAAACATCCTATAACCAAACTCCTCATTAAATATTACGAGGAGAAACAGCTCCACCCAGGCCCTGAGTGTGTCTTGGGGGAAATGAGATGCAGGTACTGGGTCCTGGGTCGCCAAGCTATCTGCCATCATCAACACCAGTGCCAGGACTGTTAAAGATGGAGAGCCAATCCAGTTATTCCCAAAATGGCAGATCTACCTCTTGCCCATCTGAAACTGCTTAAGCCCCCTTTCTGGTCCACCGGCGTAGACTGTTTTGGGCCTTTCACAGTGAAAGTTAGCCGCCGCACAGAGAAAAGGTGGGGCATACTTTTCAAATGCTTAACAACACACTGCATACATCTTGAGCTGCTTGACAGTATGGATGCAGACACATTCTTAATGACCTTCAGAAGACTTGTTTGAGGGAAACCCTTTGAACTCCTCTCTGACTGTGGGACAAACTTCAGAGCAGGAGAGACAGAATTGCAAAATGCCTTCCAGGCCATGGCCCCAGACCTCAGACAGAAACTGGGCCACACACAAGTACACTTTAGATTCAATCCTCCATCTGCCCCACATTTCGGTGGAAGCTGGGAGTGAGAAATAAAATCAATAAAAATGGCCCTCCACGTTGCAGTGGGAACCCAACCTATAACGGAGACAGTTTTACACACAGTCCTGATTGAAGTTGAAGGTATTCTAAACTCAAAACCATTTGGATACATCTCCTCTGACCTTGCGGACCATGACCCGGTCACACCAAACCTGTTCCTGATGGGGCAGCCTGACCCCTCCCTTCCTCAAGCAATATACTGTACAAGTGAGCTACTTGGGAAAAAAAAATGGCGTCATAGTCAGATACTAGCCAATCATTTCTGGACAGCCTTTATCCGTCATTACCTACCTAATCTCCAAACCAGGCAAAAATGGAAAACTGACAAGGACAATCTGGCTCCAGGTCGAGTTGTGATGATAATTGACCCACAATATCCCAGAGCATCATGGCCCATTGGGAAGATTATTGAAACTTACCCTGGAAAGGACGGAAGGGTTCGCAGCACAAAGGTAATTATTCAAAGTCGGGAATATATACGCCCTGTGTCCCGACTAGTCCCACTGCCTGAAATAACTGAAGATCAATAAAAACGTATTTGCTGCACAAATCCGGGGGCGGCTATTACAAACTGCAGGTTTCAAGTGCATTTTCCCTCCTCGCCACAAGGGGATCCACCTTCAATTCAGTGTAGTTCAAAGCACCCTACAGCATAAATAGAGGGCTGGACTCAACTTCCACCTCTTTGTCTCCAAACAGTTCAAATCTGCCTGAGTGTTCCCAATTGCTTTGCCATGCGTCTTTGTTCATTACTCAATGTAAGTAAGAATTTCTTTTCTTTACTTGATAGTCATGCTTAACTGTTGACATTATGATGCAATGATTTTGATTTATGTAGTTAAATATTACAATTATGTTTAACAATCATTTGATATAGTATATAGTATTTTAATTTACACATTTAACCTGATTTGAAGAATAGATTTGATTTGTTGTGATTTGTCTTTCTTTGTTAGAACCATGGCAAGCATCCCCAAGAACACCGACACCCTTTTTTGAAAGAAATGAACAGAAACGACAGCAATTGTGTCCTGGTGGTTTGTGGCTCCAGTTAGAACCCTTTATATCCAGAACAGGGTGTTTTGGCAGAGTGTTGGTGTTATTATCGATCAAAACAACACATTTAAACCTAGCATTTTTTTTAGGGTTTTCAGTGTGATTAATGTCTATATACCATTATGAATTATAATGCATACACAGTGTAAGTGTTGTGTAGTGAAAGTAGCCATTGTTACCTCTTTGCATATGGTCACCCTGCATATCTCTGTTACTATGCAGAGGACACTCTTATTTCTGTCTGTAATCCTACCTGTTGATCACATCAAACTGAGTTCTTACATTAAATGTTGGTTGGTGAGTCCATCTGCTGCTTTGGTTCAGACTGAAATGTATCGTGCGTGCTGGAGTGACGACCATGCAGGAGGAGTCTGGAGAGACAGTAAGCAGCGAAAGCAATGGGGTGGCGGAGTGGCTGTGCCCCCTGTGCCAAAAGGGACAAAGCGACAGATTCTCCCTGTCTCTACATCTCACCGAGCAACACAGCGTACTTCCATCTTGGGTCGACAAACTGCTGGACATTGCTGTTCTAAAACAGGCCACCATTGGAGGAGAAGAGGACAAAGGTGCTCAAAAGTCTGCAGATACTGAATCTTCACAATTGAAGCATGCTGAAGACATCAGTTCAGACTCCTGCCGCTACAAGGTGTTTGTTGGGACCAGAATAGCTGAGATTCAGACTCAGAGATATGTTGACTCCAGCTGATGACAAGAGGCAAAACCCTCCTAGAGCTTTCTCAGCAACACAGATGGAGTCAAGGTCCTCCATTCCTCTTGCTAAACACCAACTGTTGGCCAGCCAATCCATGTGCACCAGCTGAATTAGAGCCTGTTGAAGAACTCCGAAAATCAATGTTCTGTGGCACAGTGATGTCAGATAACCAAACTCTCCCCGATATGAACAAGTACAGCAGCTGGGATGACCTGATGAAGGAAACAAAGAATCTGCTTTATGGTATTGCAGATCAGAACTCAAACATAGCTCAATGCTATATAAACTCAGAGAGGCATCTACTGCAGAGGGCCCAATCAGAGTGCTTTCATGAGGAATTTAATGCCCTTAAAGCTGATAAATCCATACCCAAGAGTAGCAAACTACTCCCCCTGTCTCCTGAATATGACCATGATCTCAGTCTCATCGGAGTAGGAGGTCGACTTCGAAGAGCAGAGGCCCTTAACCATGACAATGTCCATCCAATTATATTGGATCCAAAACATCCTATAACCAAACTCCTCATTAAATATTACGAGGAGAAACAGCTCCACCCAGGCCCCTTGGGGGAAATGAGATGCAGGTACTGGGTCCTGGGTCGCCAAGCTATCCGCCATCATCAACACCAGTGCCAGGACTGTTAAAGATGGAGAGCCAATCCAGTTATTCCCAAAATGGCAGATCTACTTCCTGCCCGTCTGAAACTGCTTAAGCCCCCTTTCTGGTCCACCGGCGTAGACTGTTTTGGGCCTTTCACAGTGAAAGTTAGCCGCCGCACAGAGAAAAGGTGGGGCATACTTTTCAAATGCTTAACAACACGCTGCATACATCTTGAGCTGCTTGACAGTATGGATGCAGACACATTCTTAATGACCTTCAGAAGACTTGTTCGAGGGAAACCCTTTGAACTCCTCTCTGACTGTGGGACAAACTTCAGAGCAGGAGAGACAGAACTGCAAAATGCCTTCCAGGCCATGGCCCCAGACCTCAGACAGAAACTGGGCCACACACAAGTACACTTCAGATTCAATCCTCCATCTGCCCCACATTTCGGTGGAAGCTGGGAGCGAGAAATAAAATCAATAAAAATGGCCCTCCACGTTGCAGTGGGAACTCAACCTATAACGGAGACAGTTTTACACACAGTCCTGATTGAAGTTGAAAGTATTCTAAACTCAAAACCATTTGGATACATCTCCTCCGACCTTGCGGACCCTGACCCGGTCACACCAAACCTGTTGCTGATGGGGCAGTCTGACCCCTCCCTTCCTCAAGCAATATACTGTACAAGTGAGCTACTTGGGAAAAGAAAATGGCGTCATAGTCAGATACTAGCCAATCATTTCTGGACAGCCTTTATCCGTCATTACCTACCTAATCTCCAAACCAGGCAAAAATGGAAAACTGACAAGGACAATCTGGCTCCAGGTCGAGTTGTGATGATAATTGACCCACTGTTACGACCAGCTTAAGGGGTACAAGGAAGTAACATAAAACCAGGTGGTAAGGTTAATAAACAAAGGTATTTATTAAATGAAAAGTCAAATTGTTTTAACAAAAGGAGGTGAGGAGCGAAGGGAACAAAGGGCGAGCGGATGCTGTTCAACAAAACAAGAAATATAACATAAAGAGAACTCTAAACAGAGCCTATACTATTCTTATGGGTTAAACAAAACGAGAAACAAAACCTCACTATCTAAACTCATTTAGCAATAACAAAAAACACATCAACAAACAGCACCCCTAAAACTAGTGAATCTAACAGAAATATTCTACGTGTACGATCAGTAACTATAATAAACTAAACCCTTTGCCCAGTCCCAGTAAACAAACACAAAACCAAACCTCCACGAATAACACACAAGTTTACCACAGTTAACAGTCACAGTTTCTTAAACGAGGCGAGCTCAAAACACAAAACACAAGCCGCCCGGATGACGTGTTGCTGAATATGACCCCGCCTCCTCCAGTTGGGGCCAATCAGCAAACGGGAGCAGCACACCTGGATTTGCACACAAAAACACTATGCACAAGAAAATTACCGGGGCGAGACGGCAACGGCCGTAACACCCCTCCCCTTAAGACAAAAAACATTTTTTTTTGTTAAACACGAAATCACATTTTTTTTCCCTCATGAGGCGACAACCTCTGTCGACACATTTTCTAAATCATTTCAACACAGAAAATTTCAGGTAGCGAGTTCAGGTACCGGCTGGACAGAACAAGCTCAAGGATATCAACAAAGTGGTCAGACAAGTGACTGAGGATAATACCGGTAGGGAAGGCTGGATTTGCCAACGGCTACCTACTAAAATTACGCAGCCATTTAGTTCTACCTGGCCCACCTGCAGGCCTGTGCTAAAGTTGTGCAGCTTTACCAAAATCAGCATAACCACGCACATGAATAGCGCTCTGATAACAACACAATACACAGTGAAATGCAGAGAAGGCATAATAATGCGGGTCCGTTCATCACCAGCTTTGCCCGCACTCACCACAGCTAAGGAGGAACCAGTAAACGTCCGCTCAGCCACTGGCTCAGCGCGCAAACGATCACAAGTTGCCATACGAGGCACGTCTAATCTAGGACGCACCAGCCCGTCACTTTCACGGAGAGACGGGGCTGAACTCTCAGGCCCCTTACAAATGTCAGTTTCCACGGGAAGAGCTGACGAAACCACACTGCCACACAAAAGAAGATCACCAGTCTCATTTCTGGATGCCTGTGTATCACGATTAGCGGAATACAAACCCTCTAACACAGGAGTTACCTTACCTCCCGCCACATTATTACCCATTAACAATGAAACACTTTCAACAGGCAGTTCGGGGCACACCGCGATGGGGAAAAAGCCAGTTACCAGTTTAGTGGCTATGTGGACAAGGTGTACCGGTCTGCGCGCGTGACCCATTTCAATGCCGCGTAACACCGTGCCATGTCCACAAGCAGTCTTTTCAGAAAACTGCAACACCGAGGCGAGGAGGACAGACTGGGATGCACCGGTGTCTCTCAAAATGCGCACCGGGCGCTGATCTGCAGATTCCCCAGTCAGCAACACCAAGCCGTCAAATATGAAAGGTTTGAACCCATCATCACCAGTCTTAACGCTAATGTCCTCAGTGCTGGTGCACGACACGATCTCAATCAGGCCGACGCCCTGAGGCGGCGGTTCACTTTGAGACTGCAGTTGCTCTTTTCGTTTCAAAACTAAACAATTTGCAATGATGTGTCCCGGTTTGTGGCAATAAAAACACTCGCGGTCCTCCTTCTTGGGGCTCTGCACTTTTGACGCACCGTTTTGCCGGGTTGGTGCAAAGCGCGACTGATTGACAGGGGCTGTTGAGAATACCATTCTATGAGTCAATACAAACTCGTCAGCTAATACAGCCGTGGAGGACAGTGACATTACTTTTTGTTCATTTAAATATGTCACGATGCGCTCGGGCAAACATTTCTTAAATTCCTCTAACAGAATTAATTCCCGCAGGGAATTAAAATCGCTGGCCTTGCAGGCCGAACACCATTTATCAAATAGTGTTTTTTTCACGGGCAAACTCTACAAATGTTTGATTCGCGACTTTTTGATGATTTCTAAATTTTTGCCGATAAGCTTCCGGGACCAACTCATACGCTCTTAATATTGCCAATTTCACTGATTCATATTTTAGGCTCTCCTCTAAAGGGAGCGCTGACACAACCTCCTGGGCTTTGCCATGAATTTTACACTGCAACAGCAGTGGCCACACATCACCGGGCCACTGCAGAGCCAGGGCGATGCGCTCAAAGGCGCTGAAGTACGAATCCACTTCAGTCTCTCTGAATATAGGCACTAAAGCAATGTGCTTACTAATATCAAAACACTGGCTAGGTGAACTGATGGAGGGAGTAGACATACCTGTGGCACCGGCAGATTCACGCAGGGTGTGCTTTTCAAGCTCAAGCTGTCGCAGCCTCACGGCTCTGTCAGCCTCGATCTCGAGTTTTTTCACTTCCAGCTGGTACTGTAGCTGGGCCTTGGCCTGGGCCTGCCTCTCCTGGGACTCACATTGGAGACGGGCAATGTGGACTTTAACCCTTGCCTCGGCTCTAGAGTCAGTGCTACCAGTTGAAAGGGGATCATACCGAGGCAGGGTGAATGGCGTCTTCAGCCGCTCACCTGCCATTGTCTCCCCTTCACCAGCCGCCACAGCACCCTGAGGTTTACCCTCGGGTTTCAGGCCACCCTCGCTTTCCCTTAGGGCGCCATCCTCGGACAAGGCGAGGTCTACCGACTCGGTGGCCTCCAGGACTCCCATCTCTACCAGCTTCCTGACTATGAGAGCTTTCAGCTCCTTTTTCACTAGCTGCCTAGAATACGAGAGACCAAAGTGGAGCGCAATCTGTGCCAATTCACTTTTCTTACACATTTCAATTTTGTCGAGCGTAGGATCGGTCACAAAAGTCTCCATATCAAATGTCGCCATTTTTAACACCAAACACAAAACAATCTGAAAATCCAAATAATATTCACCTTTGTTTTCGGGCACTTCAAAAGTATCCCGGACGAGCCCCCATTTATGTTACGACCAGCTTAAGGGGTACAAGGAAGTAACATAAAACCAGGTGGTAAGGTTAATAAACAAAGGTATTTATTAAATGAAAAGTCAAATTGTTTTAACAAAAGGAGGTGAGGAGCGAAGGGAACAAAGGGCGAGCGGATGCTGTTCAACAAAACAAAGAAATATAACATAAAGAGAACTCTAAACAGAGCCTACACTATTCTTATGGGTTAAACAAAACGAGAAACAAAACCTCACTATCTAAACTCACTTAGCAATAACAAAAAACACATCAACAAACAGCACCCCTAAAACTAGTGAATCTAACAGAAATATTCTACGTGTACGATCAGTAACTATGATAAACTAAACCCTTTGCCCAGTCCCAGTAAACAAACACAAAACCAAACCTCCACGAATAACACACGAGTTAATCAGAGTTAACAGTCACAGTTTCTTAAACGAGGCGAGCTCAAAACACAAAACACAAGCCGCCCGGATGCTTTGGCGCTCCCGGTTTAAATGCCAGTGATGCTGACAATTAGGGCCCTCTGATTGGCGGTGCGTGGAGGCTGCTGCGCCAATCCCGGCCCTGCACATCCCGGTGACGTGTTGCTGAATATGACCCCGCCTCCTCCAGTTGGGGCCAATCAGCAAACGGGAGCAGCACACCTGGATTTGCACACAAAAACACTATGCACAAGAAAATTACCGGGGCGAGACGGCAACGGCCGTAACACCCACAATATCCCAGAGCATCATGGCCCATTGGGAAGATTATTGAAACTTACCCTGGGAAGGACGGAAGGGTTCGCAGCACAAAGGTAATTATTCAAAGTCGGGAATATATACGCCCTGTGTCCCGACTAGTCCCACTGCCTGAAATAACTGAAGATCAATAAAAACGTATTTGCTGCACAAATCCGGGGGCGGCTGTTACAAACTGCAGGTTTCAAGTGCATTTTCCCTCCTCGCCACAAGGGGATCCACCTTCAATTCAGTGTAGTTCAAAGCACCCTACAGCATAAATAGAGGGCTGGACTCAACTTCCACCTCTTTGTCTCCAAACAGTTCAAATCTGCCTGAGTGTTCCCAATTGCTTTTCCATGCGTCTTTGTTCATTACTCAATGTAAGTAAGAATTTCCTTTCATTACTTGATAGTCATGCTTAACTGTTGACATTATGATGCAATGATTTTTATTTATGTAGTTAAATATTACAATTATGTTTAACAATCATTTGATATATAGTATTTTAATTTACACATTTAACCTGATTTGAAGAATAGATTGGATTTGTTGTGATTTGTCTTTCTTTGTTAGAACCATGGCAAGCATCCCCAAGAACACCGACACCCTTTTTTGAAAGAAATGAACAGAAACGACAGCAATTGTGTCCTGGTGGTTTGTGGCTCCAGTTAGAACCCTTTATATCCAGAACAGGGTGTTTTGGCAGAGTGTTGGTGTTATTATCGATCAAAACAACACATTTAAACCTAGCATTTTTTTTAGGGTTTTCAGTGTGATTAATGTCTATATACCATTATGAATTATAATGCATACACAGTGTAAGTGTTGTGTAGTGAAAGTAGCCATTGTTACCTCTTTGCATATGGTCACCCTGCATATCTCTGTTACTATGCAGAGGACACTCTTATTCCTGTCTGTAATCCTACCTGTTGATCACATCAAACTGAGTTCTTACATTAAATGTTGGTTGGTGAGTCCATCTGCTGCTTTGGTTCAGACTGAAATGTATCAACAAATATAAAAAAAAAGTAAGTAAGGAGGAAGTTAGAGTTCTGGAGGTATGATTTCATAGGGACAGCTGGTAATGGTCTCCAAATCATTTGACAGGATATTAAACATGTATGTTACAGCTTGGTGAGATAAGTGCATGAGCAGCAGAAAACCAACTTGCTGAATGACAATTGGTTTAATTCATGTTACGGCCAGAAACACATGATTAATTAAGAGATATAATAATACAACTCAATTTTGCACAGATTATGTGCTGCTTACCTAGTAATTCTGAATTGGACATGCCCTAAATGCATCTTCATGATGCACTTTTAAAGCAAGCATGCACTATAGATTATGAAAATAGGGCCCTTGGTCTTGTTATGTAGTGTATGAGCTATTAGATAGGCTCACTGTTATAGTTTACTGATACACCTAAATAGGACAATGCCACTATTATTCTTATTTATGGTAGTGAAGTGAAGTGAAGTTTCACCTGGCTTTTCCAATCAAAGGTTTAGAGTATTGCTCCAATTGCATTCTATATTAATTGTATTGCGCATATATCAGTTGTAATAGTATACAATTTCGCTGTTAACATTTGGCATTTAAATCAACATACTTTACTTTTTTATTGATTTCTTGTTCTTCCCATAGACTTTTTAAACTTTACTTACAGTATACTCTAGTCACTTTAAACATATCTACCTAATGCCATTTTGTATATACTTAATGTATGTTTTGTGACTATCCCTTCAGAAATCTTTACTTCTGCGCCTGCAGAAGTCAAATGTTGATTTAACTCCACAAGAGAAAGCACAATAGTTTTTCTAAAGATTTAATCTGTTTTCATAGTCTGTAGCTATCTCACTACCACCTGTGATTTCTAAAAAACAATGTTACAGCTGTGAGTGGCTTCTCTACTTTGTGGTTGTGCATTACGAAACGATAATGTACAGCAACACTGCACTCAAAAATCAAGTGGTCTTCTACTTTGGAATTAGCAGTAATAGTGTAGTATGGAACTGGGACACAGCTGAACTGTCTGCTGTGAGAAAGGTCTAATCTTGGAGAGCAGGCTAATTAGGTTGATTGGTGAAAAGTGTGGCAGACTGTGCTCGGTCCAGGTTGCTCAGTGTCTGCTCAAGGTTCTGGTAAGCCTGCTCATCACATTACTGTCTGACCTCTGTGTGTCCTTTTTTTCCAGTTTTCATATTTCTTTTAAATAGTCATCAATTCAGTTCATTGAAACTGAAAACCTGCAAATTTATCAATGAAGACAAATTTTTATTTACATTCTACCTTATGTTAAGCATCTTTAATTGCTGCATTTATATTCAAATATTAATGCTCACACTTTATCATATTCACTGCTGATGTAACCCAGTTTCTATATGCAGATCATAAAAAATTCATATGATAATTTAAATGTGCCTCTCAGTGGACCAAGCTCTGTTGGCTGGTTATGACCGTTCACAGTCATAGAGATCCATCCAGCAGACATCATTATCATTCTGCCAACTGGGGACAGTTCAGTCTGATTTACGAAAATGATCTGTCTTCTCTCCAGGAAGTTAGATGTGAAGGCTTCAACTTTTGAAGTTTAAAGCGAAGAAAAAACTTCAAACCAGAGCTGAAATAATTTGTCCTTCCAAATGTTAAACCCAAATTCAAGGCTCATATCCAAAAACAAACAAAGAGACTCCATTAGTTAAGCCAGTTAGTTTCTCAAAGTAGCTTCCCAAAGTAACAGTAAACAGTCTTTCACAAATGCCCTTGCATGAAAATTCATTCATGTTCATTGCCATGTTTTTAACTTTACTACTAGACCAAACACTTTGTCAGATGGATGATACCAAGTATTTATTTCACAACTGTGTTTGAACTGATATATTCAATTGCAACTGTTCAACTTCAGGTGAAAACATTTATTTCATCCAATATTTCTCACCCAGTTTCTCACTCTTTTTATGCAGATCGCAGTATGGTAACTAAGCTAATGTTGACTCTGAGGTTGTAATGACAGGAGTCTAGAGCAGTAGTTCTCTACCTGCAGGTCTGGATGCCCAAAGGGGCGAAGCAATGGTCCTCCTGTGTGGACAAATGTGTTTTGCCTGATATACCCCTATAGCCCTGTCGAACTGAAGTACCTGTTCACTGACATCATGTTCAAAATGTGTCCGTTTGAATTGGTTTTACAATGGATGACATTTAGCACTATACCAAGAAATAATGCTTTTTTTTCTCCTTTTTTTTTTTTTTAACAATGAAGTTAATGTTTACGTCAGTTTGATCAAGTTTACACTTTTATCGATTTACCAGTTATTTACCAGTTATTTTTAGCTAACTATTTCAACCATTTCTCAGATACATTTAGGTAGTTCAACAATTTATCATTAGCTAACAATTTCAAGTGCTTATCCATCACTTTAAGCATTTTCATCATTTAGTCATGTGTTTAGTTATTCCAACCATTTATTGATCAGATAAGCTAACTAGCTGAATAAATCATTTATTACTTCTGTTATCTGTTTGAACTGTTTATGTATTACTTTTGGCTAGCTGTTAGACTTCTCTGCCGCTTGCTGTTATTTGCTTTTGAAATGTACCTTTTTTTTGGCACTTTGTGCACCACCAGCCAAGTGTCCTAGTTCCATGAAATTAGAGAGAAGGCAGACTATTGTCCATATCTCCAAAACTCAGCAATTCATGGCAAGACAATCAAGTTGGATAAAAAAATAAATAAATAAATAAAAATTGTGTACTTCTCATTTTGGGGTGAACTGTCCCCTTTATATCATTTACATTACATTTATTTAGCTGACACTTTTATCCAAAGCGACTTACAAAAAAGGGAAACAGTCAAGGTACAGTGCAACTAGGACATGTTAGTGCAGCGATAAGTGTGACAGTACTAGAGGGGATAGATTTAGCATGTCCAGTTTTGGTAGTGTCGTAGAGGAGGTACTCTCTGAAGAGCTGGGTCTTCAGGAGTTTTTTGAAGGTAGAGAGGGACGCCCCTGCTCTGGTAGGAACTCGTAGTGTGTTCCACCAACAGGGAACAACAGACAAGAAAAGTCTGGATTGCCTTGAGCGAACAGGTGACAGAGCCAAGCGTCGTTCATTGGGGGAGCGCGATGGATGTGAGGTAACATATGCCTGTATAAGTGCATTCAAGTAGGTGCAGTGCCGGAGACTACTTGGTAGGTGAGCATTAGCGATTTGAATTTAATGCGGGCTGCGACAGGTAGCCAGTGGAGCTCGATGAGCAGCATGGTAACATGTGACCTTTTGGGTTGATTGAAGACCAGGCGTGCCACTGTGTTCTGGATCACCTGAAAGGGTTTCACTGTTAAAGTAATCTAGTTGTGAGATGACCACAGCCTGTATCAGTAGTTGGGTAGCACGTTGAGTCTGGTAAGGCCTGATATCAAACATAATTTTTACTTTAACAAATTAGGTGAGCTACTTTTAAAATCTTTCCACATACCCCCTGGCTACTGCTGAACCCCATTGACTGAACATTAACAGACCAAGACATAACAAAAATGAACTGCCAAAAACACTCCATCCATCCATCCATCTTCACTGTTCATATGTACAGCAGTTATGACAACAAATAATCCCAAAGCATCATGCTGTGCTGTATTTGGTGATGGATTTGTAATGTTGACAACGTTTGTTAATTACCAAAATACAACAGTATGAGCACAGCAGGAATCTCAGCAGGATGACTAAAGAGAAATGAGGATGAAAAGAGACTGAAAGAGAGGGGTGCAGAGGATAATAAGAAAAAAAAACAAAATAAATGGAGAAGGTCAGGAGGATTAAGGTATGGAGATAGAGTAGAGGAAGGGAGTGGAAGCTAAGAATGCTCACTCCTTCTTTCTTTCTGTTTTTTTTCTATTCCAGCCCTGTGATAGCTTTAATTTCCCTCTCTCTCCTTCTCTCTTTCAATCTCTCTTCGTCCTTCCATCTCAGTCTTCCTCCCTCCAGACCCCTTTGCATTAGAGTTAAACCACTCATTGATCCCTCTCTGAACAAACACACATATGTATTCAGAACAGCAAAACACCACTGGGACCAGAAGACACAGCTTAATGGTTCTTGTGTGTTTGTGTGTGTGTGAGTGAGAAACAGGCCAGGGATAAATCACTCTTATTTAGTAGCCCCCCCCAAGTCTGTGAGAGTGTTTGTAAGTGTGTGTGTGACAGCCTCAATGTAAGTAGCTTCTCTCCAAACATCTAAAGTCAGAGGGGACATCTTACCATTTGGAGAGGTCCAGAATGAAAACACACACACACACACACACACACACACACACACACACACACACACACACACACACACACACACACACAGGTGGTACTACTAAATAAGCCCCTCTCAGGCTACACCAATCTTATTTTCCCTGGCTGCTGTACACACTCACACAAAATAAATATAAGGAGAGCTTCTCCTCTCAACCACTGTCTTATTTTCATTTACTGCAGCTGGCATATACACACATGCATACACACTAGAAGACTACAAAATAAAAAAATAACTGTCTGTGAACAAATACACTCAGTGGTATACAGCATGCATGAGCACACACACTGGCGGAGCTATACAGAGTGATTCATGGTTTCCCTTTCACAGTTTTTAACATGTAAACAGCACGGTTTTTCTTCTTTTTTTTTTTTTTTCTTCAATTCAGTTGAACTCACATTTTTAATTCCCCTTTATGCTCCTTTTCTTTCCTCAGGCCAAACGTACCGAGTGTCTCCTGCTGACTGATTGACTCACCATTGTTGAAAATTGCATGTGAGATGAGGTGTTCAGCGGATTAGAGGCGAGAGGAGAGCAGGCAAGAAGCTGTAGGCAGAGGCGAAAACAATACCAGCTGTGACAAAATGGCTCCTGTCTTTTTGATAAACCTCATTATGGGTCATGCTTGATCTAAAACAATATTTTGTTGTATACATTTATAAACGTATACATTACGTATACATTTGTAAAATACACCACCAGATTGATTTTATTTATCTTGCCATCGGCCAAAAATAAATACCTATTGTACTGAGGTTTTGCACGCAGTGCTTTTTACCAAAAAACTTTGAATAAGTTTCCATGGTCTAAACAACTAAAGCTGTTTTTTTTTTACTTCCTCTACGTGTTGTTGCATGTTTAGAACTTACAAAGCCATACCTCCAGGAGGAGGTATCCAAAGCCTGTTAAATGTAAGATATTTACTACCACATACACACACAAGATGCACTGAATCAGTATTTAAGCTTCATGTAATCTGTAATGACATTAATGCATAACTTGCAGCAGTTGATAACTTTCAGTGTGACATCAGATTCAGAGATCTGAAAAAAAAAAAAAGGTCCAAAAAACTGAAGTGACCTGGTTTGTCTTTTGACAATCATTTGTTCACCACGTTTACCAGAGTGTTATCATTCTTGGCTTTGACATCAGCTTTCACTCAGTAAAAATGAAAATGGTATCCTGCAGGAAAATACTATCTACTGTATATTAAATAACCGCAAACCCTGAAATCAGTTTCATAGCTCAACAGCTGTGAGATGACAGATAAAATGCTATGTGTGTGGGTGTGTGTCCATATGCAAATACAGTGTTAATATAAGCACAAAAAAGTCATTTTTATTTCACTTTTTGTTGGTGAAAGTATAGTCTAAATTTATTGTGCTATTTCTTTTTTTCTGTCTTCTTTATGGCTGTAGCTGTTGTCACCTGTAATGTTTGTATTCCCTGGTCTGTCTTCATTACAGGTGTCGAAGGAGACTGTAGCATCACACTGCTCCGCAGTAACTTAGTCACACTTCTTACGAAATAGGTGATTCTTAAACGTTTCTATTTATTGTGTCCCTGGAATATCCTGTATAAAAGAAACACAAAAACGCCTAAATGTACGTTTTCTTCAATTAATATTCCCTGGTCTGTTTTAGCAATACTTACAGGTAGGGATGTTACTTTGTCTGTGGGTCTGCTATATTGGTCTGGACTTACAGGTCTCAACAACTATTGGATAGATTGCCATGAAATTTTGTACAGACATTCTTGCTTAGGATGCATTGTAATGACTCTAGCGCCATCATTGTCACCTTAATATTGGCCTGTGGTTTGAGTCAAAACCACTGAAAGCTGCTGCATGTTGTTGTTGTTGACATTCTTATTGGCTGTGTTTTTGTTAAGTTCTAATGGAGCCTGTAACATTAACACTGCACTGTCAGCGTAATTTAGCAATGAACTAGGTATGCTCTTACAATAGAAACAGTGTTCTTAACCTATAGATTCAGGTAACAATCGCTAGAGTTACCTTCTGATCCGTCTCAGTCCTTAAACACCACTTTATGTTGTGGGATTTTGTTAATAATAAAAAAAATGTACTTGTTAATCTAGTGTTTATATGAGCTAAACTTGGTGATAGTTTTAGAAAGTGGGTGTTGCGTCTCCACTCTGGCTTTGGCACTGCATCATCCAGGTGTTACATCTTCTCATTTTGCTCCTACGGTTGCTTTAGCGGACTGTCAGTGTACCTGAGAAATTATTCAGTCACTCGTTCTCTCTATCTCTCTGCTCCTACTGGCATCTATCCATCTCATTCTTTCCTTTTTCTTTTCTGTTTAATATGTCACCATGTCATCCGCTTGTGCAGAGGTTTAAGGTTTCACACCCATTTTTTTATAACATCTGCGTGTGATGTATCTAACATGGTGGGAAATTATCTCACTTACAGATATAATTAGCAGATGCATCTAACAACATGTCTAAACATATGTTTGAAATCAAAAGACTGTGAATCTGTGAAGTTTATCCATGTACATGAGAAGATTCTCATCTCTTCCTGCACTTTCCTTGAATAAATACATTAGTCTCTGTTATTAGATGCTGCAGAGTAGTCTGTGCGACTGGTTGTGGCTTTATTCTTTGTAAAGAAATTATTTATCTGGTTTTCTTAACATTGTCAACACACAAGGCATATAAGTTCTCGTCACACTGACATAACCCATTTTTTAATACATTTTAAGGTTAGCATTTATTCTGCCATAGCCATGAAATGTATTTATGCTTTTAGTTATCTCCCTATATACTAGCATGTATCGTCAGTGGTGGAGTCTGACATTTCTTTGCTGGGTTCACATGGCACTCAAATGTACTGGGTATTCACAGGAAACAACACATGTTCATACTGGATGAACTTTGGGAGACAAGCTGTGCAAGAGGTGGACAGTCAGTCCTGGGAAGGGGGAACATATCCATCAGTACAAGTATAGCTACAGTTTTCTATAAAGAGGAACATTTTCACCATTGCTAAACAATTAGGAAAAAGTAAACCACACTCTAAAAGACAGATGTTCCATTTAAACTGAACTCTGGGAGTAGTATTATTAAGACGCTCTAGATTAACCACCAGTAATCTCAATCATCTGATATCTGCACATGAATGCAGGATCTCAAGGCAAGGGACCAATCAGATGTTCTTGTTTCCATCTGTTGTCCAAGTAGTATTGACCAATCACGTTTGAGTAGGCCTTGGTCGCTTGCAGGTAAAGTGTACGTGTAAAGAACAAAAGAGGTGGAATTGCCTGTAATGCAAGGTCGGAACCCGACAGTTACTTTTTTTTATAAACAGTTACCTGCATCAATATGCAGATATCTATTTGTAGAGATTAGCAGAAATATGTATTTCTCATCATTCCCACGTATCAAGTTGCTAATCGGACTGCAGAGAAAGCCTTGTCCTGGATATCCACTAGCTATCCTGGAAGCCCTGGAACATTGGTTCCTTGACTCTAAATCGTCATCCCAAAATAGCCGGGTTAAGAGATTCAACAATGAATAATAATAACAATAATGAATAATCTTAAAATGCACATACCGTATACCCCCTTTGATTGTACGGTAACGTAATGACTAAAAACTACAGACTGTCGCTCTTGCCCACCTTACCCGGCAATACTGTGGCTAAACTTGCATTGGTCACCACTACCTACCACCCAGTCTGCTATCTACTAAATCTGTTTGACTTTTAACATCATTAATTTACAATCCAGTTTTGTAGTGAGAGGATCCATCTTTTGATTCATACATTTCTGAACACTCAATAAAGCACACGATGATGGGATAAGAAGTTGCTCACCGTCAGTTCTAGCACCACCAGACTTTAATCTCAGCATCTGTAATGTTACCTCAAAGGCTTCTCTAAAAAATCTCTGTGTTTGCTTGACATTTATATTGATCCAGACCTTTCATCTGACTGACGTCAAGGCAATATCCAAATCAGCATATTTCATCTCTGGTATATCTCTGTGGATTAGACACCCTGTTTCCTTTACTAAACTAGAAAGTGCAAATCCGTACCTTTATATTTCAGAATTGATTAAAGACGTGTACTACTTTCCTGGTGTCCTCATGAATGCTCACAATATTATTTCACTATCATCTTTCTTAACATTTCCTTGGTCATCCAACATGTATGTTATCAGTATATTATTCTCATCATACAGCAGGTGCCAGTAAAACGTCTATTATGAAATGTGTTTGATTTAATTATATTTGTCAACGGGGATCACAACATCGCATTGCTTTTGGTCATGATTCATACTGTCAGCTTATCCTACAATTCAACTTAAGTGTGTGAAGTGGTTTTCACATTGTAATCAAAAACGTATGAACTCTCAATAAGCAGCTTTGACAAAAACTCATCTGGTGATGAGAGCAGGAATCCTGACTGGTCCGTCTGGCCTACAGAAAACACCTAATGCGACATAAAAACACAAAGCCTCACTCGGCTGCTCTAAGAAAGTCCATTTCAAGCAGGCCAGGCAGTGTTTATTTATTCAGGCAAAAATGGAAATGACAAACTTCAGGGTGGTGAAAAATCCCAGCAAAACAAACAGAAGAACTAAATCAATCCCTGACTTGCTCGTACATAACAAAAAGGCAAAAAAAAAGGGGGATGAAATGAAAAATTAAAGTCTACACAGCTTCTTGACTCATTGGTCTTGAAATCCCAAAACACAGACAAAGGCTGACATTACAAATGTCCTAAGGTCATAATCCTCCACCCCTGTCGTGTATTGTTATATAGCACCTATGATGTCAACTGAAAATCAGATGAAGAGCACAACCCCAACTTTGCCTTTCCTGTTTGTCACACATTTGTGGCATTTAAACCAAATTGACCAGAGTACAAAATGGGCTGTCAGCTGGATCCGTTATGAACTTTAAATTTCTGCACAGGGAGCAATAAAGCCAGGGCTTTATTTCAGATTGTTCAGTAGTGTGTTTAGTTTTTGCTGAAGTTTTGAAGTAAGCAACTTGGTGGTCAATACCACAGACATCTATATACAACACTACCTTTGTGTCAATCTCAGTTTTGAAATAGCATGTGCGATCTGGGGGTGCTACAAAGGAGGGCCTTCTGTCAGGAGTCCATACAAACAGTTTGACAGCAATAGTGAGGCAGGGTAACAGGGTGGTGACAGTAGCTCAGTCTGTAGGGATTTGGCTTGGGAACCGAAGGGTGGCCAGTTCAAGTCCAGCAGACTAAAGTATGGAAGGTGGACTGGAACCAGTTCACCTGCTAGGCACTGCCGAGGTGCCCTTGAGCAAGGCACTGAACCCCTAAACTGCTTCCAGGGCACAGGGTGCCATCACTTCACCATCTCGCCATATTTACATGTCTATGTCGTGTGTGTGGTTGTATTTCGGGTAAAATGCATGCAAAAAAGAATTTCCCCTCAAGAGATCAATAAAGTATCTGTTCGATTTGTGATAACATCTTTGAAATTGTGATAATATGAGATCACAAAGACAGGGGATACAATTGTTTACTGGTTCTGTCTATCATTGACCTCTTTTCTTACATACAGTTGATCTGCAGCTTTCCAGAACTCATCTTACCACGTCTGACCACAATGACAACACACACCCTCTACACCACAATCTTTAGTAAGAGACGCTACATGCTATTGCTTAAATATTTCCAATACTGTCTACAGTATGTTTATGTTTTCAGCCTTTCAGTCAGAGACAAGAGTATGCTTCGTGTCACGTTTTTAAATTGGATATCCTCCCATGAGATCCCATTAATGAGCAAACGGAAATTAAAATTACAATTCATGTGTCATTCAGCTTCCCACACACTGCAGACTGGAGTCAGCAATGGAAAGCTAACAACTATAGGGGGCACTATTAAGAGGCCAAATGACTCATACAGACAGCTGAAAGACCAAGCGTGACAGACCTCAAGCCTCAAGTTACTACATTACAGCTACCAGCCCAAGTCGTGTTCCAGCTATTTTGTTTTCCTGACCTTGAAATTTGCTTTTCCCATCTGTATTTATATTTTGATAGAAATAGGTTTGCATTGAGAATAAATGTCTCAGAACCACACCTATCACTCTAAACACTCATATTAATGCTTAAAATGTACATTAACTATGCTCCTGCTGATGGATGTGTTTATTTTCTGCATTGTTAAATGTAAATCTCCTATTTTGTCATAGTCATGCTGTTTAAACAAGATTTGAGAGAAATAAAGCTCTCGTGCAGTCTTTTACTTCAACAAAACAGCAAAAACAAAAATGTTTTTATGTATTAGTCTTCAGCCAGCGGATCCATTTAAATCTGCATTGTTTAATGTGATTAAAGCAAGAGCAGCGTTTAAGCAATCTGCATCGATTTATAATTAAAATGAGTGATTCTCACGGCGTCTGTTGTCCACATCTGCTTTGTAGTTTATGAAAAGC
Organism: Sciaenops ocellatus; assembly: GCA_033000465.1. Taxonomy (NCBI): domain Eukaryota; kingdom Metazoa; phylum Chordata; class Actinopteri; family Sciaenidae; genus Sciaenops; species Sciaenops ocellatus. Next base: position 19,815,578 of record CP136878.1, on the reverse strand, counting down.
TTCTCCTGCAGTTCATTAAATCCCTGCAGTGTCTGACGGCAGCAGGACACATGTGTTGACCAATCTACAGCTTTTGATTTGAGAGATGCTGCATCAGAGTGCTGTGCCATGACGCACGGCTTAATTGCACTTTGCACTCTATCAGGCAGATCGGTTACAATTCGGTATTTTGCCTGTTTACCAGAGGTTACTGGCTCTGTGTCGTGACTTCCTTTCTAATTTGTCCATGTTTTTGTCTTAAAGTACATTATTTAAATTGCATAGCATAGTGTAAATGCAAGTATTCAGTGAAATTATAACAGTGCTACATGATGTCATGCTGGTGTTAAAGAGTCTGACTGCTGTTGGAATGAATGACCTGCAGTAGAGCTCCTACTTACACGGGTGGTGTAGCAGTCTGTTGCTGAAGGAGCAGGAGGTGAGATGAGCTGCTCATAATGGATGTTTGGCTAACATTCTCCTCTCCCACATTTCCTCAGTGTCCCTCTCAGTTCTTATTTGTATCACCATTGTTCTAATTATCTGTTAAAGCATTCTTGAGCATCAGACGTCAGCTGTGGCAACCAGTGACAGTGATTCTTCACTGTACTGTATTATAATTTACCTTTCGGTGATCTTTCCAGGATTTTAGTGAAACGTCTGTCCATAAAACATAGAGACAAGTTTGAAATGTGCACACGCCTCTATGGATATGTCTCAACAGGTCAGGCACACAATGAGTCTGCAGACTGACTAATTAATAATAGCTGCCAGAGCTTGATAGCTGTGGGAGCAATGTATCCTCCTCCTGCAGAGTTTGGGAAAGATAATGAAAAAAGTTTATAATTAGATCATAACTAATATAATAATATTCATTATATCCAATAATTCTGCAGGTGCTTATGTAAACAAAAATACCATGGGATAAAAATGCAGAAAAAAACAATAGCATCAAGCCTGAAAGCAAAATTACAATACTCTGATCAGAGTAAAGTGTAATATATTTTATCATCTATTACAATTCAATGTACAAATGAACACATAACTTTGAAGGTATTACCCTGCTTATACCATGGACACTGGACACAAGTAATGATTCTCAACATAAAAAATCTGGTGATTTCATTGTCCACAGTTCATAATAATATTAAAAGATTCAGATGACCAGAGAATATCTCTATGAAAGGAACAAGGCTGAAAACTAATATTCAGTGGCTGTGATCTTCAGGCCCTTAGACGACACTGCATCAAAAACTCATCCCTGCATTGGCAGAGGAACAAAAATCCACTGTCTGTGAATACATATCATCGCTGCATTCACAAATGACAGTTAAAACTCGACCACGCAGAGAGAAAAATGTTTATAAACCAGATCCAGAAATGTCAGAGCCTGTGGGCCTGAGCTCATTTAAAATGGACTGAGGCAAAGTGGAAAACTGTCCTGTGGTCTGACAAGTCCAAATTTGAAACTCTGTTTGGAAAACATTGGAAATGTTGCTAAAGAGGAGAGCGACCATCCGGCTTGTTATCCGAGCACAGTTCAAAAGCTAATCAGAACTGAGCTATGAAAACCTTTGACTGAAGTAATTTCTGTGATTGCTTTCTGCACAAGAAGAATCAGAGTGAAACTCACAATACTCTAGAGAACACTCAGTGCTGTTCTCTACTTTGTCCACATGTGACAATATATTGCATCAGTTATGGTGACTGCTTTCTCTCCTAAAAGATTGTTAATACCTTTATTTATGGCCCCTGCCTCAAGGCATACCTTACATAACCACACACACACGCGCACACACATACACATACACAGGGGACAAGGGATATTAAGACATGTCTGGTCATTGCCAGCGGCATTAGGAGATAGAGATGGAGAGGCAGCAGAGAGTGAGAGATACGTAGACAGGAAGTGTATGAGAGAGAAGAAGATAAGAAAGCTTAGTTTGTTTATCAGCGAGTTAAATGTCAGGTTTAAAAGAAACCCCATTCTTCTCCCCTTTTGGTCTCCACGTCTTTTGTCTTCCATCGCTCCTGTCTCATTCTCATTCTTCCTGTCTCTTTTCATCCCTCGCTTCTCTCTGTCTCTGCAGTCAGCGGTAAAAGCCGTGCCACCTACACCTGCCATAACAGCATCGATGCCTGCAGCAAGAAGAAAGGGAGGGTGGGAGGTAAAGAATGTGGGGGCAAAGGATTGAGAGAGATGGAGGTGATCATGAAAGGTGGATGAGGTAGGGGGACAACAGAGGCTTCTGCAGTTACATCACACAGCTCGCGATTCTAAGAGCAAGAGGTTCTGTTTAGAGGTTAGCTTTGATTCTGAATATGGCTAAGTGTTTCCAGTCTTTGTGCTAAGCTACCAGTACTTTCTATGCATCCTACAGACAAGTTTATGCAATGAAGAGAATTACCGCATTTCACTAAATGTTGAACTATTTCATGGTTTTTGAGCCAGGAAGCAGTTAGCTTAGCATGAATACTGAAAATAGGAGGAAACTGCTAGCCTGGAATTTTATGAAGCCCTGTGTGTTGAAACCACTGGAACTGGGACAAGCGTCATGTACACGCACATTTCATGGCACAGGTACTGTAGTTTCTCGTTCACACTAGGATGGAGAGGATGAGGTGATGGGTTTGTACTAGATGCCACTAAATCGGACACACTGGACCTTTAATCAGTTAGGGGCGCTTGCAGGTTGATATTTTAAATTTTGGAGAGAGCCCGCCTTTACTCCTCCTACCATAGCTAGGCTAATCAACTCCTGGCTTTTGCTTCACACTTAATACACAATTATGAGGGAAGTATTTATTTTCATCACATTTCCCAGAATGTTGAACCATTTTTTTTGGTAATCCAAGGACATTAAAATGCTGATTTATTTTGACACCTAGTATTGACTAGGTACCTATTAAAGCACTCTAAATGAGCTAGCAAGGTCTAAAAGTTATTTGTTATTTTCATTGTTACTTTAGAACTGCAATTCCAATTTAACCATTTAGAATTTTTAATTTAGCTCTGCTGTTATGCTAAATGAATGAATGAAATGAATCAAAGTTGTGAATCAGCCCATCACTTGTTCCATTTCTACTGTCGTTCAAATAAATCAGGAGGATAATTTAGCCTAAAGACTGACATGCACATTACTGCCTAATTATATTTGTACGCCATTGATTAGACAAATCCAATCATGATGATGAATTTCCAAATAAATAACTGGTTTAATTTCCAATTTTCACTATCTTAATGTCTGAATATTTCAAATGTCGCCCAGAGAAAGAAAGTTGTTTCCTGCAAACCCTGACATGGGTACAGAGTAATCTCTTACTCTAATAATAAAAGTATGTTTACTGTATATATGTGATGACAAAATAGCTAACGGGAGGATATGTTGTAGTGTATGCCCAGTGTTGTGAATGGACTTCCATTGTAATGCCAGCGTCTGAACTGTATATGAAACTGATTCATGAGTGTGTCACCAACCAGGCCTCTGCTCGCCTGCTCTCCATCATTCCCTGTTGTCATCAAGGCAAGTCTACTGGCTGCTGCTTTAATAAACAATGTGTTATTTATTTATTTATTTTTATACACATATACACGATTAATGTGTGTGATAATTAGGTGGCTGATAAATGGACACATCACAGCATACTCTGTGTTTGTTTGTGCGTACTGTATGCATGCTTTAATATGCCACTTATATAATAGGTGCAGTGATGTGTTCATTCATCACCCCCTATCATTATGGAACACTCTCTGGGTGCTGTGGGTGTATGTGTGTTATCTATCAAACAAATTATTGTTTTTAGCCAGGATGTATACAGTATGTGCTTTGAATCTTTAGATTTCCATAAGGCTATTACTGCCCGAAATTATGATTTTTGTATCTTTTTTTAAGTGTTCTTTTGCAGAAGAGCACAATATTAATGATTTAACCCATGTATCAAGTCAGGTGTTATGTCTGATTTTTGCTTGCAGTGTGTAATATAATAAATAAGTATAGACTGAGCCTTTTTTATCTGGAGAGGGAGCAGGTCCTCTTCCACAGGGTCCGCCATGTTGGACGATGGCTGTAGATAGGTACTTTTGGGAGTTTTATGGCAAACTATTTTCTATACGTGTGGAAGGGAAGGGTGAGTTGACAAGTATTCTTTGCATAGACTCCAGGTGATTTACAGTAAAATCAGCTCCTGCTAACTATAGCTGCCTTTAGCTAATCGTAGCTCAGTTTGTTAGCCGTGCTGCCCGGACTGTGATTTCAGAGCACTGGGGGAGTGTTTGTAACACAGGCGTTTTGGACCAACGGAAGAAGAGGTTTTCACGTCCGGGGCGTGGGGAAGTAGTGACAGGGAGCAGCGTAATCAGAATTAGCTGCTGACTGTGGACATATAACAGAGACGAAAAGACCGAAGGATACTTTGACAGAGAAAGCTAAGAAGACAAAAAGAGAGAATAACTGAGCAAGAGGCCACTGAACAAGAGTAAATCTGGCACTGACTTTTAGTCGCTAGCAAGAGCTTTGTGAAATAAAAGGCTGAAAGAGAGACGCCAAGTTGGGCTTCTTGCGGCTAGACTAGTAAGTAATATTAGCTGGCTGCTATGTCTTGTACTTGCTTGATGTTTGGCTGTTAGCAAAGTTGTGGACTAGCTAATTTTTGATCATAAGTATATAATTATAACAAATACACGTGCACAACTCTCCATATTTATGAATGGAATTGCACTCTGACACGGTGCACTGAATTGCTTTAAACTAAGCAACATTGAATGTTGGTTATCATGCCAACAAACTGCACACACACAGATCGAAACATATTCTGTAACATCAGCTAAAGTAATAACATCAGCCAGAATCCCCGAATTGTTTTCAATTTCATCATAGCACAAATGCAAACAGCCGTTAAATATGATGATGTTTGATGTGAAGAGACTGAGACTTTACTGCTCCTGCAATTTAGAGTAGATTTTTGTTGTTGATGATTTCCATACTTGTCCGTCCCTGTGCACTCCAACTAAAGAAGTCTGCAGAGCGAATATGCAACCTGCAGCAAGGTGTTAAAGTAAGAATGGTTATTACTGTGTGTCCGACAAAACACTCAAAAAATAGATAAGCGATAACATTCCTGTGTGTGTGTGTGTGTGTGTGTGTGCCGCTGTGTGTGTGTCTCTATATACACCTCTTCCTGCCTGTCCCCGCCGCCCCTTGGCTCTCTCTGTCCCTCAACTGCATTATCTGCTAACCAGATAATTTACTGTCTGCAGATGGCCTGCACTGCTGTCGGTGTGTGTGAATGTGTGTGTATGTGAGTATGACAGAGTGTGTCAAGGTTATTACAGTCAATTTAAACGAAAAAGTCATCCCATAGGCTTGGGCTGATGCGGTATAAAACGGGAAATATTGAAGGAAGTATTTGTTTTTTGTGACTTAATGTCGATGTTATCATTTAAATTTACATTGTATTCCTACTTAATGCAATGCCCATCATCCTGTTATTTTATGATAACTTTTTTTAAGAATAATAACTACACAGCTGATATATTCTTAAATGTATGAGTAAAATAACATTTTTCTGTCAAAAACTTACTAGTGATGATAAAACAAAATTCCCTCCATCATTATTTAACTGCTCAGCAATAGTGGAAGATGTACTGAGATATTTACTTACGTAAAAGTACCATCATAAAAGAAAAAAAACAAAACAAGTAAAAGTCCTTCATTTAAAATCACAACTTTAAATGAAAGTTCAGGAGTATTCATTCAGCTAAAAGTATTCATTCTACAGAAAAATATCCCCTGTGGCTGATTTATTATTATATATGACATTATTAACATGTTAAGATTGGTTAGTTTAGTCCCCCCTACAGGGTCACAAGATAATTCCGGAGTGATTAATGTGAGTGGAAAAAAGAAACAAAACTTCTGATAGACATCTGTGTTTATTTCTTTAGACTCTGAGTCTTTTACTTCACGAAACTCTCACCACGACTAAAAAGTAGTCACAGATTTACTCTTGTGTTGCCACCTGTTGCACAGTCACTTACGTTTTGTCTTCTTAGCTTTTGTTATCCTCTTCACTGTCTTCACCTCAGCCATGCTCTGCCTCTGCTGTTGTCCGTTTACATTGCCCACTCACCTGGCTCCAGTTCTGGTGTAGATTCCGGGTTGCTCACCTCTCCCTTGGCCTGAAAACTTCTTCTTCCTAATTTTAATTAGAACGGGTAAGTTATATAAAAATTCACCACCAGTACAGTTGTCATGAATGGGGAAATTAGCTATTGAGACCAAAACTGATTTTTGTACCAGACTAAAACACAGATTTATTTCTACTGAGGTTTTCCAGCCTGGGGCGTGGGCAGAGGCATGTACAACTATCCATACAGCATTTATGACAGTGGTATTACTCTTAAACTGGAGGTGTTAAATCACAAAAATACCAATTTCTCTGTAATGTTGCTTTAAGTACAGTTGAGTAAATGTACTTTGTTACTTTCCATCACTGTTACAGTCACTAAACAAGTCAACTTGGCAGTCTGTCACTCTGTGAAGCTGCCATGCCGCTGAGACACTCCTGACAGGGTGGTCTCACTTTAACCAGTAGCCACCAGCTCCTGTGTTTTCTGCCTCTTTCATGTGCTGTTATGATCAAACAGTGACAGCAATCCCCCGTGGCAGCGAAAAACAAACGCACCAGGTCAGAAATTCCCAGTGAAAGCAGGCAGGTGTGTCTGTGGGGACACACGCAGAGAGAGCGACAGCAGGGAAAAGGACACATAAAGAGATCCAAACACTGTGAGTGACAGAGGTAGAAACATAGATGGACATGGAAACTTACAGAATGACACAAGAGGGACTTGTTCACTGCAGTTTGTCACTTTATTGTGTACATAATAGCAACCATATCTCAATTTCCTGTTTCTCAACTGAAGCAGTAATTGCATTTAATGAGATTTTTCTTAAATTTGGCATCAGCAGTCCATCCTGCTTCTAATCCCAACAGTCAAGACGCTTTCTTGTAAACCCTTGGCAGTTCATCCTTAAATTTACATTGACAAATATTGAAGTGGAGATTAAACCTTTAGATCAGCATTTAAACAAATGATCACCAGTGTCAGTAAAATAAGGTCAGACAGGGCTTCCACAACCTTGATCAACTTGTAATGATAACCATAATCTTTATTATGGTAATTTAAAACATTTATGACACTTCCCAGAAACAGAGTGAAAATAATACTAAGAGACACATAATTCAAATAAATCCCAGCATTGTTTTTGAATAAAAGTTTTAAAAAAAATGAGAACATTGCTGTAAATAAATCTGATGCAGAGTAATTTGTTTGCATGTTACAGTTACATTAACACTTGTTTCTTTCTAGGCAAGTTAAAGCTGCACATATCAACATTTTTTATATTAATAATGGATGAACTGACTATGTGTAACCCGCTGTGATTCGCTCATAGTGACAAATCCACAGCTTATTATCACCCATCTCTGCTGTTTCTCTCAGCTGTAGAAAATGGTTTATGATCCTTCAGGTTTTTACTTTGGGTGATTCTCAACACTAACTTCGTGTCCCCGTGCAGCAGATGTTTGCAGAAAGTCTTGAAAAAGTCCAAACAGCAGCCAGACAAAGTCAGCAATTAGCATTTAGCAGCTGAAGTGCAGCTGAATTATTTCCATCTACAAACAAGATGGTAGAAGCTTAAAGGCATGTGGGGAACAGAGCTAAACATCACAATTGATGATGAAGAGTGAAAGGATGTCTGGAGACATGCTAAATCAATTTCAGTCTGCAGTCGTACCAAAGCAATACAGTTAAAGAATGCAAGATAGAAATTGGTACCCTAACTCATTGTTTTTGGTCATGTTTGAAACTGCAAATGTATTGGTCTAATGTGTTATCTGAAATAGAAAAGATATTGGGTTTAGAACTGGAGATGGACCCTGTGTCTCTCATATTGGGCCAACGCTTAACATCAAAACATAATAAGAGGTTGTATTGTATTCTTACTTATGCAGCGAGGAAGAATATTTTATTGCAGTGAATTAATGAAAAAGCACTAACTGTTAAAGGCTGGCAAAGAGTGGTGTTTGATCTAGTGCCATTAGATAGTAGTGCCGTACATTTATATTACATTCAAACACAGACCAATTCTATAAAGTTTGGGCACCCTATTTGAACTATGTAGAGCCTGGTGTCTCTAATATCATGCTGCAGGGATTTTCTTGACTGCTCATACCGCACATTATTACTGTAACCCCGGGTATTATTTATATGGACCTGAGCTGGTGTTCTGTTTTTGATTTGTTTTTTTTTGTTCTGTTTGCTTGTTTGGCTTTTTATTTCTGTGAACCATATTATGTAACCGTCCTTTACTTGTAAAAGTGAAAAATTAATAAAAATATTGTAAAAAAAAAACAAGATGGTAGAAGAAGACTGAATTCTGGACTTATAATATGTGTCTAAATCAATACTAGATTTTTCTCTGTGTCAGCTGGATGTGTAAATATGCAACTGTTGGCCAAAATAAAATGATTTTGATATGTTTACAGCTCGTTCCGCTGACCACAATTGGACAAAACAATTACTCAATGTTGCTTTAAATACCTAACAAAACCAAAAAGCAACAAGTGATGTAATTGTTTGAGGTGCCATTTCAAGTACAGTCTGTATAAATGTCAGATTTTCTCTTTCAGCAAATGTCTGACTCATGGAACTCCAATAGCATGAGCAGCGGTTGCCAGGAGATTGATTTTTTGGTACATTTCAATCCCTTTCATCTAAGTTGAGCTCTTTTCCAAAAAATAGGCGACAGCACTATTCACTATTCACACAAAGTGGTGGGGCAAATTCAGGAAATATATGGACATTCAGAAGAGAAATTTATCACTGACATTTTATTTTTAGCATGCCAGAATTATGCAATGGTGCTTTTTTCTATCAACATACAGACTTCTTACAGCTACTATGTTGTATCAACATGGAGATTCTCTTTGGTTTATTGTCAATAATTCTAAGAGAAACACAGACCGTGTATGCAATGCAAATAGGCTGCATTAAACACTGGTGTGTTAGCTTCTAAAGCACGTGATCTCCCCAGGCATTGCTACCATGTGTGTTTGCCTCTTGATGGCCGTGCTGCTGTTGCACAAAGGTAAAATGATGCATAGAATCCTTCTTGCATTCTTTCATTTCTTTCCAGGTTTTCCAGGATTGTGTGCTCAAGGAAGCAACAGATTTCCTCTCATCTACGAGCACAATGACACAAAAAAGGTTTTCCACTTTCAATACACAACCAGAAATTAATAGCCTTTTGTTTTTCTCTTGCTTTTGCTTGTTACAGTATAAATGAAAGTGAAAATGATTGTGACTTACTGGGTTTTCATTTCAGGCCTAGAGGCAATAAAGGGAGAAAATTTCAAAGGGTGCGTAGACATTTGATATTGCTTTACATACAACACAATACTTTACACAGGTGCTTAAATTGTCCTCTGTCTGCAAAATGAAAGAAATCCAATTTTATCCACCGTGGGTTCTCCAAACCATTCTCTCTTTCTCTCTCTCTCTCACACACACACACACACACACATAGAAACACTCACAAACGTTATACACCTCCAGACAGCAATTACCGTACAGCAGATGTTGGCTTGAGAGGAGAACAGCTGATGCACACATGCATGCTCATAAACCCGCACACAATAAAAGACTGCCAAATCAGGATTTAAGGATGTCAGCTTTTGTTAAACTTAACTCGCTGTGAGTCACTGGTGTCTCTAACAGAATTTGTATTTTCTGATGACCCGTGTGTCACCTGCTCTCGAAAGCCACAGAGCGTCCTTGACCTGCAGGCTGGTGAGCAGCGCTTGAAAATCAGCAAAAAAGATTTTGCTGCAGAGGCGTCAAACTTTTCATCCTGCAACACACTGAGCCATCTGAATCATGTGACATTTTATAGGGACAGAATCTCATTATGTACCACAGCGGGGAGTTGTCATCACCTGCACACCTGTAAAGATGAAAGCCGGTCATATTTTAATGATGTGGATCATCTAATTGCATTGTAATGATTTGTATTATGGTAATGTGCTATGGAGCAGTCACTCGCTTTATATATTAGAATGTGGTCATGTGTTTGTGTGTTTACCTGGTGACCTTGCTATATATAATCTAATTTATGACATTTTCAGTCAGGATGTGTACATTCAGTCATCATCAAAGAAAATGGATTACTCATGTTCGAACTAACACATTTCTTACCAATAATGAATTTAAATTTTTGTTTGATTTTTCAAATTGACAATTCTTGTTCCAAAATTTCTTTCAGTTATTTGTCATTGTCACTTTACTGTGAAACTGTTTGCAATGCTGCAAAACTATCAAAAACGGTTGCCTCTCTCTGTGTTATCTTTGTGACAGACATTCGCGCTGACATCCACCCTTCACATGATGAGCAGGTTAGAAAATTGATCGGTGGTTGGAATTTGTTGGTGGTGCAGTACATACGTGTGGCTGCTCTTGGGTCATTGGGGCAGAGCATTAAGGTGAACCAGCAATATGTAGCCAGTGGACTGGAAGGAACACGACTCACTGTAGGTGGTCCATGGTTGGGGTCATCGCTCCCTGGTGTCCAAGGGATGACAGATTAACTTCTCTTCTGATAAAAGGTATGGGATCTGATGTCAGAGCTGTGCATTTTGGTCAAGCGGAAAACTCTGTGGCTGGCAAATGAATCGATGCAACATGAAAGTTCCAAAAACTGCAGATCCTTGAACGGCCGCTTGAGGCTGCCTCTAGAAGTGAGTCAATCTCCATAAGCCCCCATATTAAAATCCCCAACTTCTAAGCATTAACTCAACCGTTCAAATCGCTCACTCATCTGTTTTAATTATATTAAGGCTTAAAGCTATGCATAATTAAAGGAGAGGCCGCTTTGAGTGACAGGTAGGCACCAATTACCCGGGAGCCGGTGGAGCCGAGATTCACGACGGCTCCTCAGAAACCTACGGGTGACATCACAGAGACTCTATGATCTTGAAATGATTCTTGAATGCAGTTGTCTCTGATTTATCAGTCTGAAACTTCATCAAACCAGCATCAGTGATTCATTGCTGGACTCTGCTCTAAATATGTGTGCACATCTACATGGAAAGTATTTGGTGTAACAAACAACATTGTCCTTTTTGTTTTGTTTCCCCAAGTGGGGATGTTTTTGTGCACATTAGCAGCCCTTGATGTTAATACTTATTGTGCTCGCAATTCAATCTTGCAATCTTGACATTTTCTTTGTAATGTTGAAACATAATGAAGATGTAATCAGCCACGTCATTTAACTCGCTTTTCAAGATCAGAAGCACCTAAAATATGTTATCGAGCGCAGATGGCGCACAGAGTAAATGTTAATGAAGATTTGTATAAAAATGATGGAGTACAGTTATTAATCAACTAATCAACTATTTTCAGCTTTGTAAGATATCTGTGGGATTTAACGGAGTGATGATATGCACTGGGGGACACAGACATGCAGCGTGATTGCACACAGAATTGACTTTACTGCAATGAAAAGGGTGACGAGGTTTAATTGCAGCCTTTGGCAGTACATTTCTGTCTGTGTTGCAAGCAACCAGGTAATACGTTCCCTCTCTCTCTTTTCTATCTCTTTCTCTCTCTCTCTCTCTCATACACTCACACACAAACACCTAATTACTACAGAGGTCTCCAGTAGTTCTGATAGGGTTGTCATAGCAACACAAAGGAAATGAGTGACTGGACCGCAGATGGCTAACTGTACTGAAGGGCACTAGGAGAGGTTGTTCACCTTGTGGTGTGTGTGTGTGTGTGTGTGTGTGTGAAAATTACATTTTCACTAGTCACTTCATGTTGTAATTTTTTTTTTTTTTTTTTTTGTAAAACTGAAAATGTCAGCTTAGATGAAATGGTTTTATTTTGACTCAATGATTTTGATTGAAATTAAGTCATTTGTGGATTTTTTTCTCTCTCTCCGTTATGCCAATGTGAGAGGCTTATCGGCCATTTTTGTGCTTTTGTCTGATACTGGGACTGAACAAAAATGAGCAAAGACAGTCTTTTCAGCAATGTGTTTTTTCTTTTTGCAAAAACCTCAAATTTTCATCCCAGTGTGTGAACTTTAACAACTTGAAGCGAAGTTCTGATAATAAGTGATGATAATTGATTTCTAACCCCTTCTTACCCCTGGATCCCACTAGGCACCGCTCTGTGACATTGTGGTCGCAAAGCCGTTTTGGTCCGTTCTCCAAGCAGCTTCATATCCCATCAGGAGTGCTTTGCCCACCAGACTTTGTTAACTTGCTCAGATTTTGTCACTTTTCCTTGGTTTATGTGCTTCTATGATGAGTAAGTAGGCTATGTAGTTAAATCGCCTCCCTTTTTTAATGATAGAAAGTCTGCACAGGGTGTTTTGAAAATTAACGTGGCTGTCTGTCGGAAATGGAACAGCCGTGAAAGGGTTGACCGAAGGCAGGAATTCACTTGTCAGGGTCAAGTTAGCTTCAGATTCCGACCTTTGGGGCATTGTTATCTTGCAAAGCTGGAAGTCTTACAGTTGCTGCTGCAGATTTTAAAATGAAAATTGAATACTGATAGAAGACAGAGAAAGAGTAACCAAATCTGTGTGTTTACCAAAAGATATTTCAGATACCTAAAGGCCAGACACAGTTAGAAATCATAAGATGTTGTTCTCCTAGACATAAAAGCCTAAAAATTATTCCCCAGAGTCAGAGGGGAAACAACACTAGGCCTAAATGTTCTACAAAAAACCTGACAGGGTAAACTGTCCAGATGTCAGCTAATGATGATCCATCCATTACCTGACATATGGAGAAATATGTACTCTAACTTATAGTTCTGTTTGAGTTTTCATCATTTGTTACATCAGCACAGATAACTAAAATACTCATAGTAATTGTCTTGTTTTTTTATGATGATAATATTTTTGTTTAACAACATTTTTAACAGTTTGATATGCCAGAAAACAGTTGATCTACCAGCTCCCTGACAAGTCACTCTGTACTGCCTCAGAGAAACACTGTTATCTTTAAAAAATGCTCACAACTACAACATGGCTCAGTGGCTACACTCTGTTTACTTAACAGATTTAATTTCCTTGTGCATTAGAAATGATAATTAAGTGAGCAGTGGCAGAGATCAAGGACGGCTTGCTGTGCTTGAAATCTCTGAATGCGCTTACACCCTGTGTTAGAAACAAGATATCAGTTTAAAAATCTTTTCCCTTGTGTGCATGTCCGGAGGAAGAGCAGAATATCCATGGCTAGCTTCATTAAGAACAAACAGATATTGAATATGAGTGAGCAGGTTGTGGGCTGCATGAGGCCAATTTCTACCATCTTAATTAAAAGCCTGCTGTGATCCTGCAAATGTCTGTAGGCTTAAAAGACTGTGTAGCTGATTAAGACTGTGGGATCTTTGTTTTTGATGGCCAAACCACAGCATGTTTTAAAGGGATATATGCTTAACACTTTCTTATTGACAGTGAGATGAAAAGATTGACACCACTCTTGTGTGTGTGCATAACTGAGGTATCGGAGCCAGAAGGCGATTAGCGTAGCTTTTCTTAAGGACCAGAAGCAGGGGAAAAACAAGCTAGCCTGGCTCACTCTAAAGTTCAGAAATACACCTCCCAACACCTCTAAAGCTCACTAATTACCACTTTGTATTTTGTTTGCTTAATTTGTAGTAAAAGTAACCTCTGGGTGATAAAACTCCAAGTCTCCAACCTCTGGTCACCGAGAAATAACTTCCAAAAAAACTAAACTTCTTGCTAATAAGCATATTTTTCACAACGTCAAATTGTCACATTAAGGACAAAGGTCTATAGCAATGTATCAGGGACCTGTTATGGTCTGACATAACTCTTAACTGTGCTCCTGTTACTATAGGCATTATATAATATAAAATATAATATAAAAGTGACTAGCAGCTTTAAAGAAAATCTCTTTCAATGTTTTTTTTTTTTGCCAGAATAAAACTGAGGTTTTAAGCTGTCTGTCTTTGACGGAGGTAACAGAGTGGCTAGACATGTACTGTTTGAAGTCCAGACAAGGTCATCTGTGCTCGAATGAGTGGGGGTGGTTTTAGAGCAGAGTGGAGCTTGGTTGGAAAAAAAAAAGAAGATGTATTTATCAAGATAGGAACCACAGGAGTAAACCAAAAGTCAGGACTAAGTCGAGAGTACGACTGTTTACATGGTTCGGTCATTTACTGACTGCAGTAGGTGAAATGTTTTTGAGTTTTTGAGAGAACAGAGTAGTAATATTGTTGTCAGGCTTAAAGGTAAACTAAATAAAGACAAAACTTGCTGTCTGTCACAAAGCTTAACAACTGTAAAGATGAATAGAGACTGATGAAGAGAGATGAGCACTGAATACATTGTTTATGAAGAACAAAAAGTAATAGCTGCACATTCCCCTGACATCTGACTGCTGTGATTTAGGGAGGTGTGTTCAGGACCTGACAATCATCACAGCAATATTATCTCTTTGAATCCCCTGGAGCTCAATTATATTGTGTGTCTTACTAATGAACACCTGATTATTTGCAGTGTCTTTGCTTCCATTTCTTCCTCTCGTCTTCATCTCCCTCTGTATTTTCCGGGTTAGTTATAGACAAAATATTTTAGTAGCTTGGTGTTTGTCAGTGTTTTTGCTTCAGGGTAAAATGGCAGCTGTGGCGTTTAGCCTTAAATTTATGCCAGCTTCTCTCCTGGTGTTTGTGTGTGTGTGTTTGACTGTGAGCACTTTGGCATGTTTGATGTCTGTGTGTCAGTTCTCTCCCTGTTTTCTCAGGCCAGGCAACCTTTTCAAACTGTAACCCTATGGCTACTTGCAACACTACCTCCATTCCCAGTGGCAACCTGCAAGCCTAGCTGTATCAAGTGTGTGTAGGTGTGTGTGTGCTTAACTGTTTCAGGCTACATTTCAAAACTGGCTGGTTTTGTAAGTTAGATTTCCACTTTTTCCACATTTTCTTGTGAATGTTGTTGCATTGCAATTGAAAGACGTGTCGTGTCATTAAAAGATTGTGGTACATCATGCTAGTTTGCAGCCTTGGATCCTCAGGCGGGTCATTTCTGGCTGTTCCAAGGTTGAGGCAAAAAACAGGGGGGACTGTGCCTTCTCCATCAGGGCCTCTCAACTTTGGAACGGCCAGCCTGTGGAGATAAGTCTTACTGATTCTGTGAAATCTTTTAAATCACTTCTTAAAACTCATACTTTTTTACACTTTTTGACCTTTTAGTGATGTTGTCTTTTTATCTTATCATTGTCTTTTAATCATCTTTTTATCCTTATAACACCAGTCATACCTTTTTAATGTTAGCATTTCCCTTTTTATTCCCCCATTATTTGTATATCCATACCTCTTATTACTGATCTGCTATCATTTTATCTCTAAGCTTTTAGAAATCAAAGAATACACAATTTCTTAATTTTTTTGTGTGTAAACCATGTTTTTAAAGGTGCTATAAAAATAAAGTATGACAATTTCTGGGCCTGCAAAAATGTTTTAATGTGTTCAATTGCAAGCTCAGAATTAAAACACAAATATAATGCCATGCTAATTCATCCAACATACTGATACTGACTGATGCAAATTACACAACAATGACGTCATTATTTCATTAACATTCCAGCGCCCACCTGCACGTGTTCACAAGGTTCTACACACCCACACACAAACACAATCTTTTGCATGCATCATCATAAATTCCCTTTCATTCAGAAGTCTCATAAACACACACACTGACAAGCAAAAACCTAAACAGAAAATAATCATTAAATAAAAATAATACTTTCTTTCATTCAGTAGTTACTGCTGACGACGTAATCAGTGTTACCATGGCAACCTGCTTCTACTTTTACTTGTGCTGAATGTCAGTGTCAACATGACAGGCGTGTTTGGAGGTGTGTTTAACTGTTAAGAAGGAAACGTTCAGATCTCTCATTAGTCAGAGAGAAAAAAAGGCCATAGATTGACGGCGTCACTTCACTGATGGTGGGTTAGGGTCCGTCTCGAGAGCTCTTCAGCAGGTTGGATTTCTGCTGCTTTGAATCAGAATGAGTTAAATCCATAAAACATCATGATAGACAGTTTAATATTTATTTTTTAAGCTTCATTAAACATTAAGATTAGGTACTAATGCTTATTTTTTGGTGAGTAGTGAGTGTTTTATTCTCTCTTCCTACATTTCTCAGTGCCTTTGTGCATGATTTAGTCATTAATATTAAATTGTGCTCAAAGAATGAGTGAAGGCTACATAAATATTGGCAACAAGATCTTTGTCTGTTTGTGGATCTGTGTGTAATGCACACAGCATTAGTAATGGAGTCATCAAAACCCCGGTTGCCGCTTTCTTTGTTTGGCTTTATTGAAATAAGTTGTTGTTCACAGATGAGCTTTGTGCTTATTGATATAGATCGATAAACAATTACTGGTCTCTTTGCCTGGTGAAGTTCCATCAAGCTTCCTTCTATGCCCACGGGGAGATACACGGGCTGATGAGAGAGAGGCAGAGAGAGAGAGGGAGAGAGACAGAGAAAGCTCTACAGTTTCTCAGAATAGATGATTCAGATGAAGGCTTTTGTAGAGTCAACATATTTGGATGTAAATAAAAAATTCATGTGAAAAGATGTATCATTTTAAGCTCTGCCTAAAAGGTGTTCAGAGAGTATTCAGGTGGGATTTGTTTGGTTGAATAGCTGTAATGCTCTCATCAGCTAAATGTAGAAGCTGACTGTAAAGCTGATGTGTGTCAAAGGATAAAGGGTATAAAGACAAAGGCAATTATATGCAGCATTTTAGTCTTGAAAATGATCTCTGAGGTCATGTGACTTGTTAAGATATCAGCGTGTTTAAAAAGACCCTAGCGGTACAATGTGTTGTCGAACCACATCTAAAAAAACATCTGTTTGAAAGTCCCTAAATGTAAATAAATATTGTTTGTGATAGTTTTGTTGAGTTTTAGTACGTAGTTGTCCGATGTGCACTGTGGACAGATAACGTTTGAAGACTATTATCACATCACAGGAGACTGTAGGAATACTTCAGCAACAAAACACTTGATAAATTATCTTATCGTGCTCTGTTATCTCTTATATATATCTTAATTTGTGATGTTGTAATCAGCTGTGCACAGTGGTTGAGTAGTCAGTGATATAGGGAAAAAAAGTTTGGAAGTGAAAATGAAATCCTGTGTATACTTTCTTTGAAGATGCTATGTGAAGTAATAGATTGAAGATTGTCAATTCAAAAAGAATCAGGTAAACGAACTTTGCAGTAGTGTTGCAGGCCTCCACCTTCTTGTTCAGCAAGAGTAACAAGGTGAATAATTGGAATATCAGCACTGTACTTTATATCTGTGTTCCACTCCCTGACTCATGGTCAACAGCATCAACTCTGTGACATAAAACATTCCCAAGCATCTTGCTACTAATTACCACTCCTCAGCATGACACGCTGTCAAGTCGAAGTGCTTTGTCAGCAACGTTCGAGAACCAAAACTGGAAACAGATGAAACCATGTTGTCTCAAGATACCATAATGTTTCACAAGAAAATCAACTGTAAGTGCAGGTAAAGTATCTGCTATGCTCAACCTTTTGTCTGAATGCCATCAGCTCCTTCCAATGAACAGCACTTAGGCATTGATTCAAATAAAGTAAGTGGATGACACCTGGGTCAAGATCAAAATCCAGGAACTGCATGTTTGCACAGAGCCTGACAACTCAGCGTACAGCAACACAAAGTTTACATGAGAAGACAGACAAGACTGTGCAGTATTCATTAAAGAGAATTGCAAGCTGGATGTTGAAGTTTATAGAAAACCTACTCACACTGATCAGTACTTCCTTTTTGACTACCACCACCCACTCGTGCTGTTTAATGACAACTTGTGCATACTGGGGCTTTGTTCTGGTGTTCCTGATAGATCTTGTGCCATTTTGACAGACATAGTAAAGAACCAGAACAGACTTTATAACAGAGAGTTCAGAGAATTTCACCCGACACTTTGTAGCACCACTGCAACACTTGGAAGGTAAATCATACACAGCAGTACATGACACAGTAAATATGTTACATTCTTTCATTTACTTTGTAATATGATTGACAAAGGTAAGATAAAACTTGTTATGTAACTGAATATGAGACTGTTCTTCTCAGTCACAGTATTTATGTGGTTGAATTCACTGTGATTGTGGTGGTTGAGGTTAGCAGAAAGGTTTGCTAGATGTACAGCATGCTTCATGCTTTGTTGCTTAATGCTTCAGGCATTAAGCAACAAAGCAATGTCTTTTTCTCTATCGATCACCTTGGCCATGACATTAAGATGGTTACCCACTGATATAATTGAAACAAGTTGCAGAGTCAAGACAGTTGTTGCAAACTCTGGGGAAACCCTTGGACAGAGCCAAGACATGGAGTTCAAGATAGTGGGAAGGAAGACATCTGTGTTGCCCTGCTAGCTGTCACCAGCAGATCTCTGATCTGGATAACATCTTTAGGAGGGAATGGATAGAGAACATGTCATTTGGAGTGAGATGAAATATTTAAACTTGGACAAAAAGGTTTAGTGGGAATTTATTTCCAGTTTAGTGGTTAAAGGTTAACACTCCAGATAAGACTTATAAAGACCAATAAAGACTTAGAGAGAAAGCTGACTTAGAGACAGCTTATATTGCAATAAAAGGCCAATTGCTGCATACCCACATGTCCAGTGTCAAATGGAAATTTTGTTGAAAGTCCATATTGACCACTAGCTTACATTGATGCTAGTGATTAACAAACTACAGCAGGAGCAAAAAGTTACTTTATATTACAGACACTGCATTAACAGCTGCAGGGAGACCGTGAAATAAAACATGCCTACTGATAGTGGACCACATGAAAGCTGGAAGGACAGTCTGCTGCTGTGTTAAGTGGTCCTGAGAGAATTGAGATAATAGTGATGTTAGCGACAGGCAATTATACAGGCTGCACCAGCTCCTATATTATTAGCTGCCTTACTCACACTGTGCCTAACACTGCCACTGATACTAGCTTGGCGTTAGCTTGGACTGAGTCTAGTTCATACAGAGTTCTAGTTTGAAAGCAGACACACGTACACTGACAAGAACATGTGACTATATATATTTACCCAATATACCATATGACACTACGTTGTACTAATGTACTAAAGACTAAAAAAAGTTTGATTGCTATAGCCGTTTCTTTGCCTCATTTAGTTAACTTCCAACTTCTGAGTTACCTGGCATCTTCCAACATGTGAGTTTATTCTTAAATGAATTCTATAGATAGACATTCACTGACAGCACTTTTTTTCCCCCACAGTGCAATTATCGTCTTCTGTTAGAATTACATAAGCTGTAGTTTCTCCAAGCTTTAAATTGGTGCTAGGGCAGCAGGGACGTCAAACCATGTATAGTTTTGAAAATGAGTGGAAAAAGTTGTGAACACAACATTGGCATAAGAGCTTGTTGACCTATTAGAAAACAGTTGCTACTTGATGAGTTAAGTTAAGTTGAAACTTTATTAATCACGTGAAAGTACTCCTCTGCATTTAACCCATCCAGTTTGGCACCTGTTGAAACACACACACACACACAGGGATAGATGCCATATTCACTGGAGCGGTGGGCTACAATTAGGTGTTGTGGGGGGGTACGGTGCAACCAATCAGCCGTTGCAACCAATCTTTGGGCAGCGAGAGCAGGAATCGAACCACCAACTTTCAGGTTATAGGACGACCCACTCTACCACTGAGCCACAGCAGCCGGACGATGAGTGTCTACCGATGCGTTGGTAATTTCTAAATGCAAGGTAGTTGTTTGAGTACAGCCACTTACAAATGTATGCACCTTACCTAAAACAATGCTTCCCCATCCTCCTCCATAGTGTAACTCGAAGAGAACTTTTCAAAATGCTGAAAATGGCTGTCCCAAGTAACAAAGTATTTAAAGATAGGCTTGTGAGTTTGGCTATGGAGTGACATCGGAATTTATTGGAGTTGTTGTGTTACGCACTACTTGAAGTTCAATATTCACTCTCCTTTAGCTTTGTATTGGTCTCTACCTACCTACTCTTGGGGGGATTTTTTTTCTTCTGTAGGTTTATCACTGCATTGTCACATTGTCATTTGATACATTGTTATTATAAAAAAATATGAATTATAGTCATCCCCAACTTTATGTACAGCACTTCTCTTTTAACCAAACCCTTTGAAAATGGTTGAATTATTACATGCCAAAATTTAATACATTTAACATCTTTTGCAAAGACAGATTATGCAATTAAAACTGCTGTAATAGTGGCTCTGAAAATTGTTTTTGATGCCAGTGGGAATACGGGAATAGGAATCACACTGGGACGTGAGAGCCTTCAGTTAATCAGGGAAGAGTCAGTGAAGTATTAGGCGATGGAACTGATGAATTGGAAGCCTGGGGAGCTGAAGTCATAGGATTCACTGTGTGAGAGAGGCTGCTGAAATAGCCCTCTCAGTGAGTCATTTAATCTAAGAGTCAGTCTTACATTCTTACTTTTGAAACTGAAGAAAATCAGAAAATGTCTTCATAAATCCACAGCTTTCTGTTCATGGAAGAGATAATAGAGAAATAAGATACTGAACATCAGTGCACATCGTTCTAAATTTTAATCCCATTAAATTAAGGTACAGCATTGATAAGAATACATGAAGTATCAATACCAAAAAGCAGTTCTGCTACTGATGCTGCTGTTAATAATATTCTAACAATATCTGTCCCTATTAGCCCATATAATAACTTCTCTTCTTCTCTTTGTTCTCTTGGACAAAGCATGCTTTTAATTATAAGGCCATGATCTGTCAAATGTTCATGAATAGATAATCTCAACCACATCGGTGTTGACACTGGCATTGGGACCCATGTTAATTGTTCTTCTACTTGACCTTCTTGGTCCCTCTCCCTTTGACATAATGTTAGAGTTTCTGTGTGTTGAGGTGGGTGAGGCAAACTGCCTTACAAAAATGGATGGGCCATTAGACTCCCACCTGCCATTCAGTCTACATGTTTCAGAGCCACAGGCGAGTGTACTGGCTTACTGCATCACTGTTTGATATGAGGCCTGCAACACCTCATAATGAGGACAGCAGGAAATATCATTCAGACCTCTCTGCCCCTAAGGCACAACATTTTTCACAAATATTAGATGTGCAAATCTTGTAGGAGGTGCAGCCTTTTTTGTTAAGATCCTGGTCGCCCAGCCCCCCTTGAACTCCTCTCCACTCTCCATTAACACCCACTACCTGCACCTAAACTTAAGCACTGAATGTTTCAGGATGCAAACTGCTATCCAAACACAGGAGAGAGCATTTACACAAAGATTTTATTGTCATTAGCTGACATTTGCCGACTGCCATCGCAGTCGGACACTGTTCAACAATGCAAAAAGTATTTTCTTTGAAACATACTGATGCCTTTACTGACGCTTACACTTTATCCAGGTGTTTTTTTGATGATTTAAAAAGCTGTTTTTTATTCACTACACCTTCATGCACTGTGGCTTGATGAAACACCTTATTGTCTTCCTGTGTGTGTTTGTGTTTATTTCAGTGCGTACATGATGGAGAAATGAGCTCATTATAAACATGAACTTGAACAATTAAACTGGTAAACTGGCCACAGGCACGTCTAGATTGTAAAAAAAACATAAGCACATATTTTTATTGCACCAATTAATTTCTACCAGCACATGCAGTGACCAAACACAGTATTGGTTTAGTGAAGCCAAACAATTTCTTTTGCTGTCAGCACAAGCACAGAAACTGACATGCAAATACACTAATACACACAAATGCACAGACACGCACCAATTCAGCCAGTGGTAAAGGTTGTTGTAGGGTCTGAGGTGAAGGTACAAAATTGCTTTGGTCAACTCATGTACTCTAATCTATTAGAGAAGATTTACATTTTTATGTGCACATACAGAATGCAAGCGCAAGCATAGGACCCAGATACATATGTGTGTATGTGCACACACACGTACACACAGTTGAAAGTAAAACAAAGTTTAAATACCTTTTTTTCCATTAAGACTTTCTGATTTGTTGAGGAGGATTTAACTACCTTCCACTGGTACCTCAGGGGCCTGAAATATGTGTGTGTTTGTGTGTGTGAAAGAGAGAGTTTAAGTGTGACAGTAATACTGCAGGTCTGTGAAGATGCCTTGAGGATATTTCACAGCTTAAGAGATGAATTATCTTCTACACGTCTGTGTTTGCACAGAGCGTAGACAGCAGGGAAAGCACAAGAGGCCTGATGAAGTCTGTCAACACTTGTCCTGCTTACTTCCCTAATACATAGCTCACAATATGTACTGTTGTTCATTATTAATCTTCCCTCAACATTATCTTACATTAGTTGCTCTTTGCCATCTACAGGTTAATTAAAGGCTACATTTCCATAATTGCTCTCCATAATGGCAGCCCTGTCTCCTAGAAATAACATTTATATTCAATTAATTTTAATGTTTTGAGGAAAATGCAATGCAGACTGATTTATGTTTTCTATTAACATAATGAGGAAATGTTGTTAATTAACCCACGTGGCAAAAATGTAGATACTGAACGTATCAGGAAAGATGTAATACATTAAATTATATTTCATGAAATGATAAAATATTAACTGAATGCATTATTTTCAGCCAAAATAGGCAATTCATTCACAGTGACTACAGCATAAGTCAACACACTGGAAGCACTTGCTTAAGGTTATGGAAAGATCATGGTTTAATAACTCAGAAAATATGATTATATTTAACTGTAAACATTGAATCACAATCTTTCCCTGGCCTTAACCAAATTGCTGTTGGTGCCTAAATCTGTTGCAGTAGCAGGGACTTGGCTTGGGAACCAGAAGGTGGCTGGTTTAAGTATAGTGCCCTTGAGCAAGGCACCGAACCCCCCCCAACTGCTCGCAGGGCGCTCCTCAGGGGGGCTGCTCACTCCACCATCTCTCTCTCCACATCGCATGTCTATGAGCCCTTGTATGTGTGTTCGGGGTTAAAAATGCATGTAAAATAAACTGAGTGAAAAAAGAATTTCCCCGTTGAGGGATTAATAAAGTATCTCTAGTATGGACTGGTAACTGCATCTCTATAAGCCCTTTGTGTATCTTCTTCTTCTAACCAGAGACAGGAGTCTGGACACGAACCCCTGACAATCCCTGCCATTGACCCAACCACCTCCCTGAGACCACCAATCCATGAATGTAATGTTTCATTCACTCTGAACATAATCCAGGCATCGATTACATTGTCACCACAACATAATTGTAAAAAACAATGCAGAGATATACACAAGCAATTTTTAGGAGACAGGGTTGATAATGGGGTCATAGAGTTGTTTAATTTGCATGCATGTGCTTTTGTACCTTTTATTTTTTCAAAGGGTATTTGATTTGTTTTGCAATTCTTCTTTTTCAAAATTCCACGTTCTTAATGGTTTTTGTTGATCCCAACAATATAAGAAAAATAGAAGGGGAGTGTTAGGGATACAGATGAATCATCCTGATCAGCTGCAATGTAAAATAGAAAATATCAAACAAATTCAGATCCGAACATTCTCTTCTGTCCCTTCAACCACTACTCCATCATCCCCAAACTCCAAACCAAGACTAAACTCCAGTACAAGACTTCAATGCATCATTCGGAGAATGACAGCCGAAGAACAAAATGTTTACTTTCAAGTGACAAAGGCTTTTTGCGGCTGTAGGCATTTTGACCTTTGGGAGCTAAGGAAGGAGTAGTTTAACACTGGTTGGAAGCCGTGGTCTGGAAACCCCTAACCCGGGTCTTGAAAATTTTGGTCTTCAACACAAAGAGAACATATGAACGTTGTATTCCTTTAACCAGGACCATGTTTTTTTCGCAGAGTAATTTTTGTGCCTATACTGAACCCCAGAAAACCACAGTTTTGTCTTTTTACAGTTTTATAAGACATTGAGAAATGATATTGTCCTGCTAATAAGGGTGCCAGATAGGAAAATGCTTATATGTCTGGTCTTGAAGGGCATGGACAAATGAATGTATTTTGTTTTCCTAGTACATGTGATTAAATCTGTATGGGATTTGAGAGGATTTGTCACAATTGTCAACAGAATAAATATGTGCTAGTCAAGCCTTGCCTACTTTGACACAGTGAAGTATTGCAAATCGAATGTGACCTAGGGTTCCCTGGTGGCCCACAGGGATTAATTTACCCAGTTTGCATTCAGCTGGGAACCTTTGTTGCATGTCACTCCTCATCTCTGTCTCATTTTCGATGTCCAATAAAGGCACATAAAAAAGTCATGAAGCAATGAAGATAAGGATCGTACTGCTTCCAGGGTGTCATCATCCCACCAGGAGTCTCAGCAGGATTATTGAACCTTTTTGACCATGCATCAGACAAATATATCTTTAAGAAAATTTCCAGAAATTGTGTTTGTTATTCCTTGGGGTCCCTATCCAAGGTAGGGTGTATGGTCATTTGTTTGTTTAACCTTGTTAACCTGTCCATGTTTTTTAGTTATATGCTCCAACACATGATAAAAAAAGCAGCCAATGCCATGGCAGTGTACCAATGGATACCAATGACAGTCTCAAAAACACAGATTCTGTCAGTTGAGAAGCCCAATGTAGATACATATTGATATTGATATTTTGCAAGCTGAGATTCGGATGGGTTTCTCCTGGGGACAGAGCAGGAATGAGCCAACATGTTGGTCATCTGACAAATCTGGAGTGTGCTAGATAATGTGAGCCAACAATAGCCTGCCACGTTACTTAATGATTAATTTTAGGACGTTTTATATTGCTTTGGAGTATTGATGAAGAAAGTTGGGACAAACATTACTCAACTGTTTGTCAGATAGCCAAACTGCTAAATGAGATGTTGAGATGGGGTGGTGCTTTAAGAATACATGTCATGATGAAGATAGTCCTCTTGCTAATTTCGCATTAGTGAGATAAGGTCAGCTAATAGTGCATAGTGCAGGTGAGCAGGTTTGCCCGAGCTTCAAGCAAGTGGCGGAAGGGTGGGTGCTATTCATAGATCTGTGCATGCTACATGATGGCAATGGTGTAGTTACATCTAAGCCCTTTTAACTCAGGGATCTTTTCATGAAAAAAAAAAAAAAACGTTTAGATTTTGATGAACAGAGATTAATATTTAGGTGTTCAATCAATGCCAGGACAGGAACTTTAACAAATTAGGTTATAAAATATCCATCAAACACGGAAACAAGGAAGAAAAAATGACCAGCTTTCAGCTGACAGCCCTTTTCTGGAGCAAAACTTTCTCTTTCCAACAAAACTTTTCTGGCAAAAGAAATAAAAACTTTCAGATGGTGTTTTGGCTGAACTCTTCCTACTCTTTTCTTGGCATCCTCTACTATTCATTCACACTGGGAACAACTTCTTATAAGTCCTGCCAGCCCAACAACCCATTTAACATTTTGAAATGTGGTGCATGATTGAAATGTTATGCGAAAAATTGTTTTCCCTATTGTTCATTATTGTGGCTGACTGACATCCAACAATGTCAACTGGTTATCAGGGCTCCTGTGAATGCAGCATTACACACACATAGCACACACCACATTGGACAGGTCTGAGGATTATAACTTGAGTAGATTTTGTTGTGCTTTTTGATAATATGTATGAGGCACTGCATATTTTCTTGAAAGAGACAATATAAGTAGCTCTTGAGTAAGTAGGTTGTAGCAGTGGTGTGTAAAAGTGTTACTGGCCTACAAACATCACTGTTTCTCTCCCCTGAAACTATTCCCTCACTTTCTCTCTCTCACACACATCCAAGGTGTATTTTTTTTCCAGCTCCACATGTTATAGCTAATCCTTTCTGGGTTATCTCTCCACCACAGACACATCAGGAGTGTGTATGTGTGTTTGCGTGAAATGAAGATTAGTTGCATTAGCAGTTACGGGGCTGGACCATTTTTTTTTTTTTTCTCCAAAAACCTGGGCATTTATATACGAGTGTATGAGCTCAAACGGAAAGAGTGTGTGTACTCAGGTGTGCAATGGGAATGTGTTCAAGTGTAAAGAATGTAAGGGCCAAACAAAATCACCTGCAACAGTCAAAGAAAAGCTGGATTGAAGCGTTTTTGAGCGGATTTTGGTGCTTTTATCCAGCAGTTATTTGCATTCTGCTGCTCTTTTCATGCCCCTGCAAGGATTCTGGTAACATTTCCAACATCAGTCGAAGAAGTAGCATGTCATGCATTTTTGTTTGGCATAAGAGCATGGCATTTTTGAAATGTGTGACAATCAATAAAGTAGGCTTCTTTCAATACTAAAGTGCCCCTTTGGGAGCATTTCAGTTTCTTTAGCACACACACATACATAAGGTCTCACTCTGCTTTTTCTGCTGCAATCTCAGAGCCACAATAAGGATATAAAGTACACACACACATATACAGGCAGAGGATGGAGCCTGAAAAACTGATGTGACAGTGGGATTTATTGCAACTTAATTATTCAAAAGTGTGCGAGCAATGTTGAATGAGAAAGAGAGTGCGAGAGGGAGCAGGGGAGTACAGGTAGGTAAAGAGACAGAGTGGATGAAAAATGAAGGAAGCGGAGATAGAGAGCAAGGAGCCATATTTCTCAGTCAGTTTGTCAAGTGAAAATGATTATGTTATCAATTCTGGTAAAATAATAGTATGAAATAAAGAAACATATCCATCAAACTCGAGTATTTTATGTAAGGTTCTCATGCTGAAAATCAGTTGAAGGGGGGAAAGATATCGTTTAGACCTGATATGAACATGTGGTGAATATCTGTTATCCAGATAATAATATCTGATCACTGGCTTTCTGCATTTACACCTGACATTCATAAAATACCTCACAGCTACAGGGTGGATAACTGTGAAATTTAGTTCACACTCATGGTCCTCTTGAATATAAATAATAACTTTGATCCACTGATTTTCCATCTAGCGCCATCATGAGGACAAATTTAAACTGACCTAATGACCTTGCAAAACTCATGCCATTGCATCAGCCTTACCTTCCTTCTATCTTTTTTTGACCAGAAACAGCCGCTATATCGCATGTCAAAGCAACCAGACCTCATTGACAAAAACTTTTAGATCTATGGTCTACCACTGCCTCGATCCATTTGACTAAAAACACAGTTAATCAGTTAGGTTATAGACACCAAAGCCACACACTAACAGTAATAACTGACCAATCAAGGCAGCGGTAGACAAACCACCCCAGTGTTCTAGGAAGTACAATTAATCTTTGTCAATGGAGTGTGGTTGCTCTGAACAGAGCGGTGTATATTGGCTGTTTCCGGGTAAAACAAGGATCTTACTCTTTAAAAAAGGCAAATCTCTGTAGGGATCCTTTCCATGATGGTGTCAGACACTTAGAATACAATCTGAGTCTGTCAGTGCCAAAAGCAATTTTAGTAGAACTGTTTGACGGTGCACAAATGCCCATTATGTTCTAGTTAGTTTTGCACTCACTCAGTACTGAACCAGTTTCAAAAGTTGTTACATGCAAAGATATACGAGAATAGGGACCACACACAAGAGGCGCTTCAGTCAAGTTTTACAGTCGTCTGTCTTTTTTGATGTCGTCTTTTGTTGCTGTCTGTCATTTTTGATGGAACAGATATAGTATATGGACCAGCATAACAGCTCACGTTTCTGCTAGTGTAACCAGGACCTTCAGTGTTTTGATTAAAATTAAAGTTTAGTTGTCCACAGCTTTAATTTAAATGTGTCAGATGCATATTTTATTCAGGGTTCAGGTAAATAAAAGTATTGGACTTAGATCACCAAAGTTAAGAAAGCTGGATTACAACTGAAGCCAAAAAAACTTGATCAAAATATGCCTCATGCACCAGTACCTTTATTATAACTACAGTCCAATAAAATCAACAGCAGTAGGTCATGATCAAAGACAAGTTTGACAGTTCTTGGCAATTCTTAAACAATACTTCAAACAAAAATTACATTTCCCACTGGCAAGTTCTGTTTTGATTTTCCATAAACTTATTGATGTCACTTCTTTTCAATATAAAGTGCAATATGCAAAGAACATTGATTTTCAGCTCACAAAATATCGTGAAATAGCAGAGAGCAGACGTTGTAGAGAGCTGGCAGGGAAGGAACAGGGAAGGGAAGTGAGTTCACAGGAAGGTTGGAGGAAGGAGGTTTGGACACACTGTGGTTTCAAGTAGGCTACTGACTTTGATGATAACAGAGAGTGATTTGGAGGAATGTTTTTGGAGTGCTGAGAAAGTTTGCCTGTTTATGTGTGTGAGAGAGATGAGTTGAAGAGAGGCAAGCACGAAACCAGCAACTACATGGGTCCCACGGGTAATTCAAAATAGATTATAATTGTGAGAAATGTCTTCAGACAAACACGCTCTCTTCTCTCTCAATGATACACACATCATAAATGCCTCCCCCTCGTCCCATCTGAATGCCTCCGACAGCTAATGCGGTGTAATTGAACTGAGTGCGTGTCTGTTGGTTGAAAAGCACTCTTGTTTATTTAACAGTCATATATAAAGTCATTTAAATAATAAATACATGCTCAAAGGTGATGATCTCTCTTGTGTCAAGTTCTTGGTTCATAATTATCTATTTACTTAAGTGTTCATTTAGAGCACAGGCAAATACAAAGGTGTGTTCATGTTCACATGATTTTTGTTTCTTTATTCATGCCTAACCGAATATCTGTATGTTGCTGTAGTTGGCAAGTAAACATCACACTGTCTCTCTCTTTTTTTTCTCTTTTCTCCATACACTGATGAACTGGAGTCATAAAACCGAGCGAGAACATTTTCCAACAAATTTGAAACATTTTTAATTCACATGTCTATGTTCTCACATTATCCCGAGTGTACTAATGACTTCTAACCTCCGCTTGTGTCTTTGGATGGAACCTCTAAAATTGACTTTGCGCCCCAATATCAGATCATTTGTTTCCACTCCGGCAATCCAGACCTTGCCCAACCCAGCAAGATCTGTAGTCCGCATATTTATTTTGCCACAGGCTTTTCATACCAGATGCCCTTCCTGAGGCAACCCTTCCCATTTATCTAGGCTTAGGACCAGCAATTAGGAATGCATTGGCTTGTACATCCCCAGTGGCTGGGTAGCAACCCGGGATTCATTGTCTTGCCAATCAACACTTTGACTTGAGTGAACTGCCAACCTTGTGATCAGTAGACAACCCGCTCTACCACCTGAACCACAGCTGCCACTGAAAACAACTTAACACACTTAAAGGATAAAATTCTATTTTGCTCTATTCTGGAACCCAAGGGATATTCACAAATTACCTCAGTCTTTGTGAGACAGGAGAAATATATAATAGTTGTATAAAGTATTCTTGAGAAATGTCAGAAGGAGAGGTTCGTATGCACATCCCTCACACACCAAAAAAACCTTAAACGGTGCCTTTATATAATCAAAGAGATCCATTTGACCAACTATATGTCAAAAACTACTGTGTGACTGAGCAGAACCGCTGGCCAGCTTGGATTCTAAGTCGCCTTTGGATATCTGAAAATAGACATTTTGATTTTGTTTTGCTGTTGCTGAAATGAGTTAGAAGAATCGTTCAGTGTTGGCCTGAAGGAGGTTTATGACCAGGATTTTTAACATAGCATATTTAATCTATACCTGTCTAACTTTTCTTTCAAATACATGCAGTTTATGTTTGTATTTGCATGTCTTATTTTTAGGATGATAATCTGGTGTGTGCTAGGGGGGCATTACAAAGGTATAAGTGGTATAAGAAGCTTGTTTTTTTACTTTGCAATAAGGATGTATTTGTGGATTTTCCGACATGATGCTACTTGTACTACTAGTCAGAAAGGGTATACATCTGGAGAGGAAAAAAAGATTGTATGCTGCTAAAGGATGACACTCGTGACACAGACGTGTTCTTTGCCCTGGCTGATACAAACCTAATTCTGAGTTCTTCTAGTTTGCAGTTTTGCCGCTCATCGACACACAGCAGAGTGCAAGGTTTACAGTGTTGTCAGTGTTTTTAATGGCTTGGCCTTAACCTGCTGTTACACAGGAAGTGTCTCTGTGGTCGCTATCAGCCAATCCTATCTGCCCTTCTCCCGTTTATTATGTGTGTGTGTGTGTGTGTGTGTGTGTGTGTGTGTGTGTGTGTGTGTGTGTGTGTGTCCTTTTTGGGTGAAGGTTAAGCCAGCTTGTGTGCGTGCATGTGTGTGTTTGGGTGTATTTACTATTGGACAATAATTCTGATGCTTGTATTGAGGCAACCTGATTAAATAGCGGTCTGAGTTTGTGTGTGTGCGTGTGTGTGTGTGTGTGTGTGTGTGTGTGTGTGCTCTAAATATAATCATGTCTCTGCAGCTTCACTGACCAGCAGCGTACAGCAGTTACACATGACATACTGATATGATTCCTTCCCTTATTTCCTTTCCAACGTCGGTTCTTTAATCTTGATCCCTTCTTTTCCTGCTTTTCTTCTCCTCCTTTACTTTTTTCTTATTACTTTACCTTGTTTTCCATTCTTTCTTCCCTCTTCCTCCCTCAATTTGTTTCCTATTTTATTCCTTTTCATCCTGAAATCTCTCTCTTCACCCTTTTTTGTCCTTCTCCACAGTATGTTTCCTCCTTTCTTACTCCACCTCTTGGCCTCTCTCCATCTTCCTGCTTTCTCTCCTCTTTCCCCATTTTTCTTCCTCTCAACAGAGACATAATAACCGTTGGAAGAAAGGAATAACCTCTAGCTGTATAACCAGGTCACAGGGAGGTGATGGGAAAGAGGACCGCAGTAATAACAGCAGTCTTATTACCAGCAGTCTTATTACGAGCTTTAAAAAAATCTTTCTGTCTCTCCCACAGTCACATATTTCTGTCAGATAAACTGTATACGTATATATTATTTATCTGGAAGCAGTATTAACTCATTTTAGGCACTTTGGGGCCAGTAAAAAAAAAAAACTGTAAACACAACACTGACATATCGCTTTACACCTTGGTAAACATGTTGGCTTTAAGCCCTGTTTTGGTCTCCACCTACTACAAAGAGAAATATCTCTCATTAGCTGCTAAATGCTTCACTGTGTTCACCAGCTAGTTGCTAGCCTTGTGTTCACAGGCTGCATGCTTGTGGAAAACGGTGACAGTGAACCAAAAGAGGAATGGTGTAGGATTGAAAACCAAAACAATGAGCTGAAAAACACTAAAACGCTCAGCAGAGTGGGATAATAATTACCTGTAGCTTTGTCGCTACACATGTAGTTATTTTAATACATTTGTTAATATAACAAGACAAAAAGTATTCAGACCAACACATGCAGGCTACCTTTTTGTTAAAATTCACTGTAAACATATGGAGGATATTGTTTATGTATGTGGATGAGAAAGAGAGAGAAAAGGGACAGAGTTCATGTTTTTAATGAAAGATTAATTGTTCTTTCTATTCAACAATAAACAATATGCTTGGAACACTGTGTCTGTTTATTTAGCCTAGATCATCCCGCTAATGTGGGTGGGGGAAAAGCGAGCGCTCTGACAGCTGCCTGACCCGCACATCAAGTTTGTCTGTAGCTGTGTTAGTAGAATAAATTGATTAAAAAGTAATTTAGCCAACTTTGTTAAGAGTTTTTTCAAAACCCAGTGGAATTTATTAGGCTATAACAATTTTACCAAATCGTTTTTTACCTGCTTTGACAATCCATCCATCCAAGACCTTTCACTATGAACCACAAATGGAGCCAAGTCTGGAGATAAAAGTCCAAGTCAGTAGGATTTATCATCTGGGGACCATGACTGGAATTAACCCACTGGAGAATGTAACACTCTAGATGGCAGCACATTTACGCTATGTTGAAATGCTTGTGCAGATTGATAACTTTTACTATAGGGAGCATAAATTGAATGCATCTTAGAATGAAACATGTTGACTCGCTAAACTCACCTGATTTATTTCTACTTAGTGTAGTTTATCGTGATGGAGTGTTTTATTCATGACCCTCTTTTGTGACCCTGATTTAATGAATGTCTGGCATTTATCTTGTTGGTTTTTATTTAGAGTTGTTTTGTCATCTGGAGGTCTCTGTGTGACTTCCTCTTGAAAGGTTATTAATACAGTACACACACACACACCTTCTCTGTCAAACTGTCTCACTCCATCTCCTTTCCTCCCTCTCTCCAAAACAATTACTGACACATTCACTCCCACACACACACACACACACACACACACAGAGTCAAGCTTGGTTAATATAGCAGTGAATTCTCAGTGTTGCTGAGCCTCTTCGGATGCTTAGACGATGTGGCTGGCTGACCTTGAGACTGACACCTTCTCTACACCAACACAAGTATGAACTGCCCAACATGGCCAGGCTTGTACATTTGAGGCAAGACAAATGCAAACACATACACTCATCTGGATAGCTTTAACATGAGGCTACACTTTCACTACTTAAACACAAGTCAGCCAATTATCTGCAAACTATCGTTTAGAAGACACATCTTCGTTATCAAGACTCTCCATGATACTGCAAAGTGGAAAATAATTCCCAGCAGACAGCACTGGAAAATGTAGCTCTCATTTAAGCCTGTTTTTCCAAGTGGGTGATTCAATACGCACACACTTAAAAACTACCACTGTGGCTTTGACAAAATGTGTTGTTTATAATAGGGTCATCCCACAAAGAGTAACTGTTTCTCACACCGGTGCTCTCCAAAAAGTGTACCATGCTGAGTTTAAACTTTTAAAATAAACCCGGTTGTCTGAAACTCAACACTTTGGCCCATATTACTGGGCATATAAACAGAAGGTAGCTTGTACCGAGTTGCAAATAGCACAGCGTAGGATTGAAATATTTTAAAGGAACGGTCTGTCAAGGGGAAACATCTAGCCTGCCTCAGACCAAACTTCCTATTGAGTCAGAATTAATATTTAAGTGTTATTATCAAATATGTGTATCACTATATGTTACCCATATGCCAGTATCTGGCCCAGCAATGACAAAAATGTCATTTTTAGGTAAAGTAGTAATGATATTAATGGTATTTTAGAGTTTGTCATTGTGTGCCAATAATTGTATCTGCAGGGAACTCAGCAGCCAGACTGGACTAGGATTGAACAAGACAATAATGTTACAGTACCAAGGTCATTTACAGAGTTTCCTGATGGAAGCTGCTCAGATGACTGAGCTAACTGACTCTGTCCCGGGATGCCAACAGCCAAACCCGGCAAGAAAGCCACCTCAGTACTGTATTCCCTGTCAAACTGGCCACTGGCCCAGAGACAAACTGTCTCACACAGACAAGCCATCTCAGAGGCTGTGTTTGGCCCCACTTCCAGCTGGATGTGTTCACCGGAAGGTATATGCTGATGCTCATAGTAATGGGGGTGCAACATACACTCAGTGCTCATGGGTACTGTAAACGGCAATAAAATACCTGCTACAAGTCCCTTCTTAGCTGCCTCGTTTTATAGGAAACACATAAATACGCAGAGGCAAATAGCACTCTGCTTTCTGTTTCATGGGAACTTGAAAATAATCTCTACCAACACCTTGAAGATATCTTAACATGTTATATTTTGTTTTTTAATTTGTATTTTCATTCGAAGCTACAAGCTGTAGCTATTTCTCAGTAAATAGCAGCCTGGTGCAGTGACGTCCTGGCAGGCAGCCAGTGGACTGCACAGATGTGTGGGTGGATGGCTAAACTGTTGTTTGTAAAGAAATAGTTCAGAATGGTCCATCTCCTCATCTTACTCTTGGTTTAAAAGAAAAAAAAAAGTGAATAAACATGTTTCTCCAAAAACTGAAGGCAAATATGTTTCTTAAAGGGTAACTTCTGTATGTTTCAACCTGGACCTTATTCTCCCATGTTTCTGTGTCAAAATGACTAATGGGGACAACAAGTTTTGAATTTGGCCCAATGTTGAGTGAGATTCCTATAGTAGCCGTGAAACAGATCACAGCACCCACAGGAACACAGAAGAAACTGTGGATTAAGTTAAAGGAACAGAAAAAAAATGATTTCTCTGTATGGTCATGTTGTCAGACGTTTGAAAAAACAATCTGAGCCAGTCAGAGCAAAAACAAGCACTTTTAATGGACGTATCTTGATGATGCGCAATTGCCTATTACGATTATATGGCAACGTGAAATTGCATTCACAGCTACAGGCTGCAGCTCTCTCACTCAATACTGGACCAAATTCAGATTCTGTCCCCATTAGTCACTTATGTTACTCTTTTACATAGTGTATCTAGTGTAATTTTTAGGGGGTTTCTTGTTCAGTATTTCCTGTTTTATTTTGTAATTATCCCCTCTCCTGGTGTCTGTAACTTTACTTCCTGCCATTGCTGTGTTTCCTGCCTGTTTTGATTGTCTCTTCCACCTTGATTAGTTTCACCTGTCCTTATTTAGTCTTCACCCATGTCTTGTTGTCCTGCCTTCACTTGTGTATTCAGTGAACAGCACTGTTCACCCAGTGCTTAAGTGCAGCATCTCTGGATAAAGCACAGGTTGTGTTCTTTTCTATATGCATTAAACTAATGAGTAGGCACTGATGAGTCAGCTTAAAAAGGTCTTAGTAGGTGAGAGAGCATGGCTAGCAGTTTCCCCAAGTCTTTCCCTCCAGTATTAGTGCTTAGCTTGACTAAACACGCAAGATCATGTGATCGATGTCAGCCTTATTATTTCACTCTTGAAAAGAAAGCAAATACAGTTACGTGGAGGGAGGGATATTTTGCAGGACTCCGGGATTGTTGAAGTAAAGGTCCTGTTCATGGGAAACCCTGGTAGCTCAGAGTATAGAGTGTGCATCCCATATACAAAAGCTTAGTCTTTACTACATGTGACCCAGGTTCTACTCTAATCTGTGGCTCTTTGCTGCAAGTCATCCCACCTTCCTATCACTCTTCAGCTACTACTATCAAATAAAAGCCCAAAACCCCCCAAAGTAATTTTAAAAATGAAAAAGGTTTATTGTTTATTTTCTACAGATGACTGGCAGTTGGCATTTCAGTAAGAAGAATCCAGTCCAATCCAAGTCAAACAGTGTTTTGTAAACTGTTGAACTGCTTCTTCTAGCTGCAGTAATGGCAAAGAAAACTCAGACTGCAGTGAAGTGACTGAGACAACTGCCCAGTTCTGAATCTAATTACTTCTTCTAATGTGCATGGCTTTAAAAAGGACCTGAAATGCATTGAATTTACCACCACGGAAGAGCTGTGGAGTGTAAGGTTTATGAGTAACACAGCGAGGGAAATTAAGTAGACCAGATGGGAGATGTCTAAGGGCACAGATTCACACTATTCTGCTTTTATTGTAGTAAAAGTGCTGCTTCAACTGCATTTTTGTGCTGATGATGAAAAGCTGCAATACCTCAATCCATCTCACTCAGCAAACAGTACTTATGTTTAACTCTCATACCATTAAAGTCTGAAAAAGAAGCCGCTTTTGGATAACGCTTCCTTTATTTTCTTTTAGGTTGTTGTTGTGATCCTAAACTCTCAGATTTTAAGTTAGGAGTTTCCTCTTTAGGGCCTGTCCATGTGATCTCTTTGGGGCAGCATGGTTTTCAAAGCATTTGGTACCTGTCCATCTTCAAGCTGCTCCCCATCGACTGCAATGCACAGAAAAAGAATGCTGGCAATTTCAACAAAATGAAATAGCGTGAGCAAAACCCTCAAAGTTTGAGCTGGTCAGCAGTCATGGTGAGAAAGTGTCTGATTTGACAGCCTTTGCAGAGTGCAAATCTGCAGGATCAGGATTTGGCTGCAGTGTGAGCCTCACACAACAGCTGGTTGTCAAGAATTAGTCCAAGTTTCTGGGCAGTCTGGGCAGGAGTCCCTGTTGTTTTGTCGATGGTGGTAGAGAAATCATGCAGAAAATGATTCCTGCCAGGGTCCAAGAGGAACTGCTCAGGGTTGTCAGTGTTGAGCTTTGTGTGGCTGTGGGCAAATATTCAGCTGGAGGTCGTAGCTGGGGAAGCAGCAGGAAGCAACCTCACCCTCAAAGACACCAAACTGCGAAGCTGCAGGGTGATAACTGATTGAATGAAAACCCAGTGGAAAGCTAACAACAAAATCAGTTAAAAGAAATACACATCAGTGAGAAATTAGAAGTGTTCCTTGTGTGGTTTCATTTGTTTAATATAACTGCAGAGTGAGAATTAAGTCAGTGGATCGATATAATCCTTTTTTGGACTAGAGAACCAGGCATTTTTTCAGCAAAAAACCATTCACACACACACACATTCCTACACCAATGGCGCAGCCTTCGGGAGCAATTTGGGGTTCAGTATCTTGCCCAAGGACACTTCGACATGAAGACTGGAGGGGATCGAACCGGGGATCTTCTGATTAGTGGACGACCCGCTCTACCTCCGTGCCACAGCAGCCCGCAGTGGAAAGCCTTTCATTGTATCTATGGAAGTATTGCTTATTTCAACAGTATGGACATAGTGCAGGTCTTACCTGAATGTGCTGCATTGAATTATATGTTAATTAAAGGTGTGTTCAAAAGGCAAAAATAGGCAAACGTATTGTACTTTTGAAGTACTAAGGCTCAACCTCACTGTCTGACTTCAGTCTTCAGTAATGTTTGAATGAATTTTTTCCTGAAAATGTTTGCATAAGACACTTTTGAAAATTGAGGAATTAACAAGTTCCTCTCCTGTTCCCTGATGGGATCTCTCAGACCCTAAATGAGTGCGTACTGTGCATACAGTAGATTGTAATAATCCATGCATAGAATGACCATACAGTGCAATATTTTCTCAAAGATTTTGTGCTATCCAAATTCCAAGTTGCCTCTAAAACTGCCTCTCCTTTTTATGGGTACCACAGTCACACAATGAAACAAGCAATCAGTGCTGAGCCTCAGATCATCCTACAAATCAAAGCACATCTGATTGCTTGCTTGAATCAAATGTAATAGGTAGGCCAGCGAATGACAAGCTGTTGTGTAATATAATGTCAATAGGTGGTTTGTGCATCTCCAGCTTGATTTTGGCAGTCAAATGTCTCCATTCCCTCTTACTCACTCACACACTCAACTATGCCTGTATCCAGACACCAGACTTAAAAGTAATGGCTGTTACTGAGTTTGCCCTGTCATGCTGGGAGGAAAGTTGACCGCTCAGTGCCTGTTCCATGGCTGAATATGAGAGCAAAATGGAAATAAGAAGACTTGGTTTTGAATAGTTTTCTGTAGCTGACTATAAATTTCGGAAAATCCCCAGTTAGAAAATGATCCTCTTGGATATAACCTTTCACAAACAGACAGAAGCTTTTATAATGAATTTGGAGCTGAATATGATTGACCGAAAAAACCTTCTGCCATACAAGCTGAAATTATATTTCGTTTGGTCAGTCGTTGGTCCTCTGTCATTCAACAGTCAATTCCCAACCCAGTGAACTGTCAGTCTTCTTCTTCTTCTTTGAGAAGAAGGTTGAGTGCGTCAGATTTAGGGGGCTTCATTTATAGAATACAGATTTGTTTTCATTAATCGCCTGAAAATAAGTCATTATGTTTTTGTTACCTTAGAATGAGCCTTTTATATCTACAGATGCTGAAGGTCCTCTTCAACAGAGTCCACCATGTTTCTACAGTAGCCCAGCACTGGCTCTAGATGGGGGCTACTGTAATTTCTCCTTTCTCGCTAGGAAGGGAAGGGTGAAGCTCTAACCCCTCTAGATGCCACTAAATTCTACACATTGATCCTTTATGTTTTGGCAATAATGGGGACTTAGTATATAACTTCTAATTGGGGAAAGTGCTCCAATGGTTTACTGGTTTACTGGTTTAATAAAAAAAAAAAAAAAAAAAGTACCACAGCTGTGCATAACTGCACATCTGGCAACACTGCTCACTTTGCACTCATTTGTTTCACTGGTGGAGTGTCTTGTGGTTTAATGCTCCCCCAACCACCTCACCCAACACACACTAGTGCAAATACCACCACACCACTAGTGGGAATCTTAATTGGACTCTTGTGGCGTACACTGTATGGGTGAACAAAGTAAACGCGTGGCTGATTTGCTCACATGAGCGTGAAAGGCAATTTGTTGCTGATCACACAAACAGTTGCTACTGCAGGATGTTAAAGTCGTGAATTTGACGGTTGCAAATTTACTGTGTGATGTGGCATTGTGTCATATGGTCTCTTTCTCCCACTGTTAAAATGTGTATACTGTTGGTATCATCTGGGTTTATGTATAGGTTTTATACCTATACTCCACACACACACACACACACACACACACACATAAACACATGCTACCAACACCTCTTGTACTCTAATTTGCATATTGTTAGCAGTCAACAAAACAGATTTCAGGAAGTAAGCAGTATTTTGGCTGAAATGACAAAATAGCTATGGAAAGATGAAAAAATGGAAGAAAGAAACTGCATATTTAAAAAAAGAAATCTGTCTTCTTAACATGTATGGCTAAAGGGTGGTGCTGTCTTAACACTACGTTTAGTCACACTCTGACAAAACAGCTTTAGGTGACAACACTGGATAACTAACTGTATCAAAACAGCTACTAGTTAGACTTAAGGCTACTTAGCAATTTGGATCATTTAAAATCTTAAGTCATAATATCAGTATAATTAACACTATTTTGATATTTGGACACGGGAGTAGGGTTAGAAAAAGGGGTGTTGCTGAAATGAGTTAAAACATATCTGACAGGCATTCTGTTTTTATCCAAGCACGTGCTTTAATCACTGAAATGAAACTGAATATGGGGCTGGATGGAGAACTGGAACAGCTTTTGGCGCTGTGTAGTCTGTGTCTTGTGTGCAACATTATTTTAGATTATGATTATATGTGAAGTGGCCACTGAGTGTTTGAAAAGGCTAGCTTGTATTGGTTACAATGCAATGTTAAAAGTGTCCAATCACAGTAGTAAAATCTATTAATTTGAGTGCACAATCTGAGTTGGTTGATCAACAGATGAACAGGATGAAGATGTTCGTTGCTGTTTGTGTATTGTTTGGTTGGAAAATGTAATTCTCTCTGTTTCCCCATCCCCATGAAATGGAAAACAAAGTGATATTTGCTTCTGTATGTTTAATGATTGAAGTAGCCAATATCGAGTGTGTTCATTGCTATGGACTGAAAGTAGTGCTATACGCTAAGAGTTAGCATCTATCTTCCAGTGAACACGGCATGACCGGGGCCAAACACAACCCCCAAAACCAGCAGTGGCTAGTTTGACAGTATTTAATACAGTAGCCTATCGAGGTGGTTTTATGGACAGTTTAGCTTCTGGTCTCCCAGGGTTGAGTCGGTTCGGTTAGCTACATGCCCGATCAAGCTAACAGCAACTAACAGTTTACTATGTAGCAAGCGTTCCATCAGGAAAGTCCATAAAACACCTCAGTAGTGTAATATTATTCCTTGTTGGTCTCAGAGGCTGTGCTCAAAACCAGTCTGGTCTGGCTACTGTGCCCAGTTCTGTTGTCTGTACCAGATACAGTTAACAGCAGTTAACTAACTGTTAACTAACCATAGAGGCATGTAGCAGAATCACTTATCAGCTGTATTAAACAGGAATTACTCCCTGGCAGCGTCATAAGCGAGAAAAGGTTCCACTGGATAGAAATTAGTATACGCCTCAGTGTGCAAGATGAGTCATCAACTTTTCATCATTTACCAGGAAACAATGAACTCTAAAATACCATAGAGAATAGAATACCTGAAAATGCCTGACATCCTTTACAGTGCACTACAATGCCAAAACGTACACATATACAGCAGTGATTCTTTCTGTCTTCGGTTTAGTAATACATTTAGTCTGTTTCAGCTGTTGCATCCACTTAAGTCCAAAATTAATAGCTTAGCTGCCTATTATTTATAATTATTGAAGATTATTGAAAGTTTCTGTGGCTTTCTGAGTGTTTAAATAAGCTTTTAACAAGGAGGTCATGTACTGTGAATCACGGCTGAGTTGACAGAGGTGTTTTCACACACCAGTGCTAAAAGCTACTGATTAGTGCAATGACACTGGTGATTTACTAAAGTCCGTTCACTTAGAGAGATGAAGCAGAGGTAAATATTTATTTGCACATGTAGCACCTCTGCTTCCTAGAAGCACACAATTGTCTAAAATATCATTGTATATATTGTATAGACATATAAATTAAATTTAGGTTTCTCTTAAGTGGAACCTTCTAGCACAATCAATACAAAGAAAGATCATTGGCAAGTACCCAAAAGTATGTGGACATATCTTATTGATACAAAGGTAGATTGGATCATTCATTGTGGATGATGTGCTGATTGCTGTCTTTTCTTTCTCTGTGTTCCTGCAGGGAGGTACATTTAGGCAATTCCAAGATTTCTTTTAAAATACATGAAATATGTTGGAAAATAGTTGCAGAAAACACGTGAAAAGACTTTGAACGATATATTGCTGAAATGTGGAGTTAGAGGTTAAAACTGTTTTTTTTCACCAGTTTTCAATCCAGGATTTTTCATTTATTCATATCATTTTCCGAACTCATCTGACACGTTTCAGTCGCTTCAAAATTCCCAAGAGTGCCACTGAATCCGCTGTGGCACCGCTGAATGTGCTGAAGCCACGCCCCCACAGTCCTGGAGCTGAGAATACTGCTCATTTTTACCCGGCTTGTCGATATTTCAAATTTGGCTGGGTGGTTAATAACACTTTCTTCTTTGGTCTGACAAACTCAGAACACAAATTTATTTTTACTTTACACAGACTTTAAATTTCATTAAATAAATCCTAGAACTAGAAAAATAAGAACAACACATCTGGATTTCTTGGCATGATCCACAGATACATGGGAAAGTGTTTTGGATTGAAATTGAGCGGAGTAAGCTCAGGCCACCATGTAAATGTGTGTGTGTGCGTATGTATCTGTGTCCCAGCGGGGCATCTGTTCCTACTGTCTCTAAAGTAACAGCAATGAAAAATGGAGCTTGTCATTCGCTGGCCTACTTTTCAGTCAGACACACACCCACCCACCCAAAGCCTTGTCAGCAAGAAAGGTAAATTTCATGTGATCCCACAACGAGCACACACACACTCACACAGGTCTCCAGAGTGTGTTGATTGCATTAAGTGTTACAGTGTGTGTATCCTTGCACTTATGTTATTTTAGAGATTTTACCTTTCTGCTGTGTGTGTGGGCGTCTTGTCAACTTGAAGGTTGCATGCTGGAAGCTTGGATTGCTGACTGGTGAAATCGTGTATGTTTGACAGATCGTGTGTGTGCATATACGAGCAGAGCATGCTTGCGAAAAATATGCAGGGTGGCCTGCCACTTCGCATGAAGTCTTTTCAGTGAACATGGCTGCACTTGTCTACCTTGTATATGTGCGTACGCATCAAGTGTGTGTCCTCTTCCTCCACTAAAGAGCTGCTGTGACAGTGGCACAGCATGTCACTGTGTCTGTGTATTAATGTGCCTGCTGTCTTTCCCCTCACCAAAGAGCTATTAAAACTGTGATGATGAGTGTGTGAATGCATGTTGACGTTGTAAATCCATGATGCGTGTGTGCTAGGCGGTGTGTTAAAGTAGGTGTTTGTGTGTTTGTGTCTTGAGGAAAGCCAGGCTTGCATGAACTGAGTGAATGTGCACTAGAGAGTGGTGGTGTCACCACATATGTGTGTGCTCCATGCAGATTAATGTGGTGAATGATCAGCACTTAAAGATGGAAGTGTTTGTGTACAGGTGCATGTCTACTGTGGTTAACAGCTGGCTCTTACTAGCCCTTGGAAAGTTAACTTTATTAAACAGCAAAAACTGTGTATGCAGGTGGTGCTGGGGCAAAGTACCCATCCATCACCGCAGAGACTTGGGTTTAAATGCATGTAGCAAAACCGCCGGTTTGGTTGGAGAGTGAGGGTTCTCATCATACCTTGCACCAACAGGCAAACCATTCAACTTAACTGTTGGAAATGTAGATTTAACTTTGTTTTATTTATATCTGCACACACACAGATTTTTTTTTTCATACAGGTTGGAAAGAGTAAGAAATATCTGATTATGCTAATGTGACTGATGCTATTGTTATTTAACTGACATTGTTTGCATAGCTGTTTGTCTTTTAAAGTCTATTGTGTTATTTTTTGTGAAATGCAATTTGAAAATCTTTCCAGTTTGGATTATTCAACATTATTTAGATCAAGAGATGTCTAGCTTGTTGATTTCTGGAAGAAACAAGTGCTCAGACAACAAAATTACGAAGCAGCGTTTAGGCTGATGATGTGCTAAAGTTTAATAAAGCACACAGGATTGTATATAGTAAGGAACAAATCACTTTAAACGTGTGACAAGAAAGAAATACATGGGAGCAAAGATGTAGGTGTCAAGATGCGATGAGCGGATTGAAACCGCTTGTGCAGACATGAGTGAAGGTCAGATAAAATGTTTGAGGGTGTGATGAGAATGAAATAAAACAGTGAGTGAAATATTTCACAACTCCATAACTACTTTGTGTAGTGCTACTCATTTTTTTACTCAAGTCTTTCATCCATTATCTATAACCACTCATGTTTTCCAGGCTCACAGGGGGTGGAGCCGATTCCCAACTGATGGTGGGTAAAAGGCGGGGTACACACTGTGAAGTTGTCACTTCATCACAGAGTGGATACATTGAGACACATTTAATCAACAGAGCAATTTAAAGTCACCAATTCATAGTTTTAATTTAGTCATACATACATCTCCGCTTGGTAAACATTTAGGTTATAACCAGAGAGCTAATGCACTGGCTGAGATGCCGAAACAGCCTTCATCAAGCTCCTTGATGGCAGATGAAAGGAAGTGACTGGTGATGCCACGGGTATCACAGCAGTCTAAATTCTCTCTATGCCAGTCTCAGTTAGGGAGAGATTGGTTGGTATGTAATCGTTGCTCTCTGATATGCTTTAATACTGACAAGAATGTCTCACTGGACGTGGTGTACACGAGCAGTGTAGCAGAATTGCTCACACAATGAGCTTTGCATTTCTTCGTTTCACAATTGGGTGCTATTTTTGTCAGTGACACCTGCCTACGAGAGCAGTAGACTAAGTATCATTATATTATAGCAATGTGAGGGTGCGAATGATGAACTCTTGCAATAACTCCTCATGTGAGGGTGGTCAGTGATCAAGTTCAAGCAATATAAAACAAATATATGTAGTTATCCAGTGTGGCATGCTTGTACTTAAGTGAATCCCCTCTTTTAAAAGTTTAGGGGAAGTATATGTACAGTAAATGTTCTTGCATGAGGCTAAGTGAAGGAGTCCATATAGTGTACTGGAAAACTCTCATACTCCAAACTGCAGCAGGAGGCTCTATAGTTAGAGCAGCAGGCTAATGACCAGAAAGTTGTTTATGCCTTCATGGTCTAAAAGGAAAAATCAGCCCACGAGGCCATACGGTCTGGGTAGCTCATTTAACTGAGATGCAGTGTTAAAAAATGGATCCTCCTTTGAAAAAGACAAAATTTGTGCGTGTAGATCTACATTAATCAAAAGTGTAATGCTTCTCAACTCTTTTTGAGCTGTAGTTCTGTTCATTTGGTCTGCAGAAAGTCATGTCACAGACAGAAGATAAATGTTAATATATATCTTTTAAATCTGTACTAAAATCAAACATGAAATATATAAAATCCTGTGGTTGGTGTGTTTTGCTTTCACATCACAAACAAGACTGTTTGAGTATCCTGCTAGGTAGCGGACCAAAACCCACCTTTTAAAATAGCCTTGATCCGATATGTTTGGAGAACCAGTAGTGTCATGGTCACAACCTCACAGAGCCGCGCAAGGTTGAATTTATGTGACAGTGTAGAGACCTGATGTCTGAAATAAAAACTTTACAATGTATTAAGAAAATCTGAAACAAAATCTGAGTCTCTGCCCTCCTATGGTACCAGTAATGCTAAATGAATCAATAATTAGTGAGAAAAGAACTAAAAGAACTAGGAGTCCTTCTGCTGTCTCTTTGGGAAAATCCTGTAGATTGTGCCAAGAATATTTGTAGACTCTAATATCTTCCACGTATTGGGGAAATTATTTTACCCCAAACAGAACTCAGATTAAACATGCAATATGTTATCTTAATCTGTTTCTAAGCACTATCAGTTTGGACTGGGTTTTGGTGACAAATGCCTCATCATTTATATGTTTACATACATTTATAATAAGAAAATAGCATGCCATAATCATTATTTAAAGCCAGCTAAATTTCATTAGTGCAGTTATTATGATATTTACAATGTTTTTTGGTATTTTGCACTGGAACGCGTAGGATTTGAAGCACACAATGGTGCTTTTGGGTGGTATGAATGTAAAATAACTGGGATATATTTTACAGTTGTTCAGTATTTCACTGTTTTCAGTGCTTTCTTCCTGTCTGTCTTCTCTCTCCTCAGTCACACCCACATTTCCTCTATTTATTGCTCTGCAAAAAGAGCTATTCCCCATTCACCACAGCTCCTGTTTAACTTAAGTGAAACTGATCAGGCAGATACAGATAGCACTTCCCTTCCCTTTCTCTTCGTCTTCCCCTTGTATTTTTTTTTCCACCACCCACTCACACTCTCTCCCTGATTCCTCATGCATCCTTCCTCTTTCTCTCTCTCTCTTTCCTTTTTCTGTCTCACGCATGGTATTCATATTCTCCACCAGCCCTGCCCTAACCCCATGTTCATCTAACTGAAAGTGATAGGGCAGAGCCGCATAGCGTG
Organism: Sciaenops ocellatus; assembly: GCA_033000465.1. NCBI lineage: Eukaryota > Metazoa > Chordata > Actinopteri > Sciaenidae > Sciaenops > Sciaenops ocellatus. Next base: position 19,770,826 of record CP136878.1, on the reverse strand, counting down.
TGGGAACCGCCATGTTGTTCACCGAAAAATGGGCCGATGATATATTCATCACAGCGCAGGCAATGGGAATACTAGGAAGAGAGAGAGAAAGTCTAATTTGCTCAGTCAGTTTGTGTGATGGTATGTGTGGGTGGACATATGTGTGAGTTGATTGTGTTTGTGTGTGACTGACACACACTCACACACAAACACAGACACAGACTTCAACTGCTCACTTCCTCAACTGTGACACCTTCCATAAAAGCCCATTTGCGTGCCAGAAAGACGCAACAAAAACACTGCTGCTGATGTTTTCTCTCTCTCTGTCCATATTCTCCATGTCCTTCGACTCCCTTGGCTTTTATGAGATGTCCCCTGGGCTTAATGGGAATCACTGTTCTCTGACCATAGACCACTGGTTCTCAAACTGTGGTACGAGTACCACTCGTGGTACTTGACCTTCCTGTAGTGATATCTCTGAAATGTTTGAAATGTGAATTTTTTTTAGTTTTTATTACTTTAATCTGATGTTGAATGATAAGCCATTGTTTATGCTTCATTGTGAATGTCAAATTACATCCAATACCGTTTTTATTATCTCCATCGGTCTCTTGCCTTCTCTCTTGGCGGCCGTCTCACTGATAGCTCTTTTAAAATTTCCTGTCTTTGATGAGATCATAATTAAGTATCCTAATTACTGCAATTAATCCAATTACCTATCCGTGTTAATTAGATGGGAGCATTGCTTGTCATGTTTGTGTGTGTGTGTGTGTGTGTGTGTGGTGTGACACACTTAGTGTTCGTGATTGATTATATCAGGGTGTGTAGGAGGCTGTGAGTGATACAGATTCATCTTTTCATAGATTTACCTTGAAAGTAAATTGAAACACTCAAAACAAACGCTTTAGGTGAAAGTGCATCACTATCTCTACTGCTGTTGAATAACACTATGGTAATAACACCACGAGTTCCATCCATTTCATTGTGTTTATCCGAGTTCGGGTCGCGGTGGCAGAAGGTTTAGCAGGGTGTTTCAGACGTCTCTCCAGCAACCCATTTCAGCTCCTCCTGGGGGATCCCAAGGCATTCCCAGACCAGATGGGCTATAAAATCTGGGTCTGCACCGGGGTCTCCAACCAGTTGGACGTCAGAATAGAACTGAGACTTCCAGTAGCCTCTAAGTCTACGTGACTGAGGACTTCACTAGAAAAGTGGTGACAGCATTAGTAATTTCAGCAAAACAACGTCTATTTTATTTATTTATTTGTTTTTATGACAAGGCCCTCAAGTGGCCGTTGCGATTGTGACTGGCGCATAAGAGGAAGCCAGGTAAAGTTGTGATTTTAACACAGGAGACCACTGTTCATTTCCTGTTTCAAACTGGTCAGTGTTTTTTTATGTATGTATTTTTCATCCCTGAACCCCTAACCATGTGTTTATAAATGTCACCATGACGTCAATGTCATTGTCATGGTTACATTTAGTTATTTAAACCCAAACCATGATGTTTCCCTAAATGTAACCAATCCATAACCACAGCACTGTCACATATGATTTGAACTGATTTATTTTCCAACTGTAATTTGAAGGAGTTTTGTGAGTCTGATCAGGAAGTCAGATCAGAAAAAAATTCTTTCTCTAAAGGGCAGCTACAGACAATGTATTCTGTCACGTGTATGTGCTGTGAATGTGAACAGTGTGTCAGCATGTCACCTGTTTTTCAATTTCCTTCACAGCTTTCTTTCACACTAATTTGCTTTCTGGTTGGTTGGTAAATGGACTGTACTTACTGTATATAAAGCATTTCTCTTAAGCTCTCTTATGACTCTGCTCTTGCCCACACACATACACTTAAAGACCCATGGCGGCATCCTTCAATTACCTTCTATACTGGGAAAAGTGCATCAGTGCACTGCCATAAATGCAGCCATTCATACTGGGAGTTAAACTGACCACGCTATTATTATTCACCATTCACCACTGTGAAGTAGAAAACACAACCTAACAGGCTGGAAGCAATAATAGTGGAATTAAAGCATTTTTGTGTCAACTACATTGACAGTAGCATGCTGTGCATGAGCTACTCTAGCATTACTGATACCTTTCACCATGACAGTACTCTGAGGGTATAAGGACAGACAAAAAATTGACTTGACTGATGAAAATGTGAAGGTTATAGATGTTTCCTGATTTGAATCTGCCTTCACTGAAGCTACACAGTAATAATCTGTGCATGTGTGTGTGTCACATTGCTTCAGAGACACCTTGTTCCCAAAGTACTGTAGCAGGTCATAATGGTATTCTCGCTTTCTCTCTCTCTCTCTCTCTCTCTCCCATGTAACTCCCTCCCTATTCCTCTTTCTGTGTCTCTCTGCTAAACTAGGACAAGGACATACATAGACAAAGTAGTGCTTATTAGTGTCCTGCCCTGGACGCACACCCACCACTACCACCACCACACACACGTGCAGTAACACAGTCTCTCGCCTGAAGGTGACTGCGGGAGATGAGAGGAACCAGTCATTTTGCTACAGTTACCTCCTGTTTTATCAGATAAGTACAGGCCATCCAGATGGCACAGTAGGCAAGGACACATGAGGCTTTTCTTCCAAGTACATAGTCACAATCTGAACATTTTCTAAAGGTAGTGAACCGGTGTTGCTGACGCTGTGGGACAGAATCCAAAATGGGACAGACTAGAGTGAGTACTAGATTTTTTTTAATGAGCTGCGAGGAGACCGGCAGTTTGATGTGTGTAAGCCAGAGATTCCATTGAGATATGATAAGCTTTTGGGAACATCCAGATACCTTTTTAAATGGTAGTAGTTTCAAATCCCAGCTCAGACTGTGATTTACAGCATGGAGACTGGGCAAGCGTATTTATATGAGGTAGAGGTGGGCAGCAGCTTCAAGCTTTTTGGCAGTCACTTCTTAGATATTTGACTTTTAAAAGCCAACCAAACACGAAACTCGGATCAAACAAAGCAAAATTATTAACCCAATCCAAAAAAAAATATTTAAATATTTCTAACAGGACATACACTTATAGAAATGCAATTAACTGCCATGCGGCTTCTCAATTGTATAGCTGCGTTTACAAACCTGTATGTTTACTGTCAGTTGCCTATGGTGCATGTAGATGCCCTCTGTGGTGCATTTAACCTGATTCTGTGCTATATTAGTACTGAAACCTTTAGTAACCGCTCTAGACATCGTTGTGCATAACTTGTGTCTTATACATCCGGCATGCTTTACTGCCACATGAATTTAGAGTGTTGCATAATATAGATTTGCATTAGAGAGAAGAGAAGAGATAACCTAATCCATTAATTATGATTAAAGGTAAAAACAGTTTTTAATTAAAAAAAAAAAAAAAAAAAGAGTATTGTTTGTAAGACAAGGGAGGAATAGGCTGTTACTTAAACTGGTATAGCTCTTTACTCACACATACTGTCCGATAAATCGTAGCTAGCCAGTTGGACAACTTAGAATGGTGATATGTGGATGAATATCAATCATTGTGAACATGCAAGGAGATTCTGTAAAGCAGTGAGTGATTTGAAGGTTTGTTTTTGGCCCATGTTTGTGTCACAGGCCTCAGTGGAAGTTGATTTAAAAAATAATTTAATTTATGTTTTTATTACTAATAATATTCTCCTAAAACTTCTATTGATGTTTGAGCATCAATAAAAAACAAGTTAGTAAATGGCAGGAAATATAACTCAAACTATCGAGTCTCCATCAAGGACAGTAAACAGTGCAACAACTTACAATTCATTTGTAAGCAAGGCTACCAGTTGAAATCAATCAATTTTTTTTTCCCTCTTTGGATCAATTTTTGTCCAAACCAATGGAAAACACTGCATGTAAGTAGTCACGACATCACCAAGCTCCCAGCCTTGCCTATTTTCAGATGCTGAAAGATAGATGAAGCTGCAGAAAGATTTTCAGTTGATGGCATTTCAATCGGATAATATTTGCCAATTTTGAACACAGTTAAAGACCTTTTTTCCAGGGAAAGTTTTTCAACATACTGAAGGACAGATATGATCATTAAAAGTCTGAAAATGCAAGTTCTTTGAGCTGTATTAAAATATGGGCTGTGTACTTTTTGCTACAGTACATGGGTTGCAGTTGATATCCAGACCATTTAGGCTTCAACAAGACAGAAACTGTATTCTGTACCAGCTGCAGGCTGGAGCTTTTAGGGACTCAGATTTCACTGCCTGCTCTGTTTTATGTAGGTCAGCTGAAACATGCAAATACCAGAGATATAAATCAAATCTAGTCATTAACAAATTAAAAGTAAACCCATAATAATGGTCTAATGCTATGTAAATAAAGTCACACTGATTGTCAGACCGACTGATTGATGGCACACTTCTACAGCTTAACCAGTCAGGGAGTAGCCTTCTGTTCCTCTCTGTGTGCCTCAGTTAACCAGCTCTGTCATTAGGAAAGATCACCTGTCACTCACAGCACACATTCACTACCAATTAAACTGCACTTACAGGCAGCATGTGTGCATATGTATGTGTGTGTATGTGAGGGAGAGAGAGATGCACTGTCACATCCATTAGTATGGCTGTGCAGCTGTCAGTTGTATGTATATGTGTATATGTGTGTGTGTGTGTGTGTGTGTGTGTGTGTGTTGCATCGAAAGGGAATCTCCAACCCAAGCCAATGTGCATGTGTGAATGTGCACTTGCATGTTACTGCCAGTCAATCAGTTGATCTGAGGAAGTCAGGACGATGACACGGCTGGTCTATCTCTCTTTCTCCGCTCCCGTCATTCATCGGCTCTCTCTTTTTCTTCCTCTCCTCTCATCTCCACCAATTTCCTCCACTTCTTTTCTCTCCCTTCTATTCTCCAAGTCATTATTCTCTCAACACCCTTTTTTAAAAAAAAAAATCTGGTGTTGCCTTTGCATTTCACTTCATGCCTCACACTCTCCCTCTCAATCAATGTCACACATAATTAACGCCTACAGCTTTAGCTCGACAGGCCAATTAAAGTCAACTGTGGGATCAACTGGTTGATGGCCACCTGCCTGGAAGGAACAAGAAAGACTAAGTCTCATTTGTCAATGCCCATCCAGGTTTCAATAGTCATCAAGTGCAGACTCACAATGGAGTTGGGAGGCAGAAAATAAGTGTCAAGTTCGCTTTACAAAACAATAATTAGCATAAAATAGTGGGAGATTGTAAGCTTTTTTTTAAAAAAAAAACGTGCCTATAATGGATATTTCTATACTAACAGTGGATTACATGACATTGTATATGAAAGGGGTCGCTCGTAATGACGAACCCACAGAGAATTATTACCCGACTCTACAGTTCCACTGAGCTCTGCAAAGCTTTAAAGTGTCACTTTTCAGTGTTGGTTTTCTGGCTTCAGTCTCATTGGTTTCATAGCATTGTTTTCTGCCACCACAGGCAGCAAGAGAGCTTTAGAAACTGTACATGGTCGGCAACCAAAGTGGAGTGAAGTAGGACATTTAGCAGCTAAAGAGTCAGATATTTATTTTTGTTAGCGCAGACCAAAGACAGAGCTAAAAGGAGAGAGAATATTGGACCGTAGTGTCCAGACTCATTTTCTAATCATATTAACTTAAAAGGCAAAGAGTTTTACAATATAGATGATTGATGTGTAGCTCCGCTGCTTATGCTGCGTGCTATACAGGACCATAATGTAAAAGCTAATGTTATGTTAGTTTGTACAACGTGTCGTCCGACCATTTAAAGGAAAAGTCTTTGGAGATGTTTCAAATATGGATCCAAATGGTGCACAGTTTTGGACAGTCCTTTCTGGAAGGTATTCATACGGTTGCACTTTTTCGTACAAACAAAAGGCAGCAACAATTGTGAAAGAATTAAATAAGGGAGTCAAACCCTGCTAACATTCTCATTTTTTAACTTCACAATGTGACTGACTTGGCTTATATTTGTTACATCACTTGCTGTCTAATATTTGTCATGCTATTGGATTTCTCCTGAACTCACTGTTAAACTATAAGGGAATTCTGAAATTAGCTGACATATTATTGATAGGTAATTATTGTACATGGTTTGAATTAAGGCAATATTTGAGCTCTTTTAGATTTCAGTGCAATATATAAAATACTTAATAATAGCGGGTGGGAAAAGAATAAAAAATACACACAAGATTAATTAGGGTTAATTATTGCAATCCCTGCATCACTAACCTGGACATTGCTATTGTACTTAGTGTTGATAAAATATGAACATTAATGTGCAGAAATGTAAGACTCTGAATTAACAGGCACTTGAGCTGTTTAATGTCCTGCCATAATCACCATGATATATGAAACTTAATTGGTTATGCTAATCAGGTGATTAGATCGGGTAATTAATGCATCAATTAACACATCTTTTTTATGTCAACATGTTATTACATATGCATGAGTGGAGTTATTAGCTGTAGTGGTAAGTTTTGATAAAATCAGGTCAGTCTAGTCAGGTTTTCCAAAAAAATACAATGACAACACTGAAAATAAAACATATAAATGCATGTTCGAAAAGAGTCAGGGTTCCAAAATGCAATAGTCAAGGTCCACAGAAAACAATTTTCTTTATTTTTGAATGCTCACACAGCTGTCAAACCCTCAAAGTTTTGGTTCCTGAGAAAAATCACAAAAGAAAAAAACAGAACGGATGTTACCTTTTGTTTTCCAAAAAAACTCCATTGTTTTTCTATTCCCTTTAAAGCTGGAAATGCTCTAAAGTAAAACTTGTGTTGTTCAATGGGAGAAACATTAAAGCTTTCCTATACAAAAATAACTAAAGCTACATTGTGTTGGAATAACCTCCACAAAAACATGACAGCTCAAAGCTGCAACTTAGCGTTCATGTATTTTTAACCTGTTGGAGGCCATCAGACCGCTATATTATTTTCGCATTTTGTTTACATGTGTGCTAAGTGTGAGGCATGAACGCGTAAAGATCATTCATGTGCAACTAAACTTGATGAGAGAGGAGCAAACATCGGCATATGCCATAATGAAGGATTTGCCTCAAAGGGAAGTGTGTTTATTCACTTTTTCACTTTCCTCCGCCCTGACTTGATCCAGCAAACTCTCAGTTACAAGCTGCTCTAACCTCTAGGTCTCCGCCTAGAGGTCAAAACATGAATGTGACACTGCCAACCCAAGTGCACTGATGATTCTCTTGCCAGAATAATGTTACATAATTGATGGTAATTACTATTTTCCTCCTCCATCATGATATCCTTATCACGATATTATCATTTATAACCACAAACATTCAAAATAAAGCCGAATAGTGATTAAGTGTGTGTTGCGGGTGCTTTGTGTAGATTTGTTTCCTCCAAAATTAAGAGTGTAAAAAGCGAACAAAAAGCAGCCAGGCTGAGCACAGTTGTTTGGTTTAATTACGCATTACAGCTTCCTAATGTGCAAACGAGTCTTGTGTAATATTGAAAAAAGTGGTGTCTCTGTTTGCATTATTCTCTCTACACTGTTACATCTTGTGTGTGTGTGTGTGTGTGTGTGTGTGTTTCTGTCCTCGACCATTTTTCAGAGCACATTACTCCCTGAGGGCTCATTTCTAAATAGGTTTTAGATTATAATTACTGACACACACACACACACATGCACATGTAAACACAGACATGCACACACATGGCTGGATGAAAACACACACATACTCTGCTCCATCCTGCAATCAATTATTAAAACATGAATTTACATGTATTTACCATACAGGAATAGTTTGGCATTTTGGGAGGATATATCATATCTGCTCAATAATGAACTGGTTGGGCCCTGTTTCACTTGTGCGCATGCGAGTGCAATTGTGTGGGCGTCTCCAAGCACTGTTTTGCTTCATGTGTGTGCAGCAGCGCAAATGCAAACATGCTCAGAAGACACTCTTAGCCTGTCACATCACTGGTCTCACCACTCTGAAACAGCTGAGCCAATCATGACATTGTGAAGCATGACAACAACAACTCATCAAATCAAGAATCAGCTTCTGCAGGAAATCATGTTGTTCTGTGGATGGTGCAGGGCTAAGATAAGATCAGATAAGATAAGCTCAGATAGACTTCACTGATCCCACACCAGGAAGATTCACTTGTTACAACAGCTCACATTATACAAGGTGGATATATAATATAATATAATATAATATAATATAATATAATATAATATAATATAATATAATAAATCCATCCACCCATCCATTATCTGTAACCACTTATCCTCATCAGGGTCATGGTGCTTCTATATAATATAGAAGCTTGCTTACACTTTTATCTTTGCATCAACCAAGGTATGCACAGAGGTTTACCAACATGTATCCTTCTGCCTTCAGATGGCTGATAAAGAACTGAAGGAGAAGCTGTTCATACAGTATAAACCAGTTATGAACAACATGTATATTTATAGATCAATGTGGGCTGATTGATAGAGGTTCCCCCTTTAACCACACTAAACCGTTTTTTTTTTTTCATGTTGATTTAACCCTCTGGCATCTGAGCCATTGCCAACAACTGCAAAAGCACTGGAAAGGGCTAGAAGGTTAAACACATCTACTGATTAGAGAGAATTGTTGTAATATTTTCATTTGAAGCATTATTCTTTTATCACTGCATATTTGCTCCAAGTACTCAGTTTGCTCTTGATGAACCACCAAAGTACCAACAGAGTAAAATTACATCAGAAACAGACGTGGTTCTGTGATGTCTGTTCTCGGCGTTTACATAACCCCACACGACAAAACTCCAACTTTACACACAACAGACCAACAGACCAAGACAAAATGGTTAGGGTTAGGTTTAGTGCAGATTTAGCAGTTAGTTAGCTTTAAAAGTGCTGTTCCCACAGAGTTCTTACTCTGATGGTAAATATTGCCTACCTGTCAAACAATGGACAAAGTTATCTAATTGATCACAATATACCCAATCAAACACTCACTGTTGTTATCGATGGCCTCTGTTGAGCATCTGCGTGTTTGTTGGTGCATACTGCAAATGCGCGTGTGTACTGTGTGTCGTGTATGTTTGAGATTGACAGATAAACCGAAACTCCATCCTTAATGAAGCCGCACTGTAGCTCGTTCCCCGTAACACACAATGTACCACTGACAGATGGGAAACACGCTGTAGCAGACATTACACAGAGGAAATGGTAGGTTTACACATACATTCTGTTCAAACTGTGCAGTACCACCAGAGAGCTATTTAAGTGTAAGTGTGTATGTGTGTCTGTAGAAGAAGGCACAGGCTTCATTGTGATAGATGCTTCCCATTAAGAGAAAAGAAAAAGATGGAGGGAGGGAACAGAAGAGAAAGAAGTGGAGGAAGGAGGAATAGAGCTCCCTTTTATACCCTCAGCTATGTTCAAACGCACACCAATATTCTCTTTGATATTAAGAATAAGCATACAAGTAGTCTATTCATTACGTGGCAAATATGAGTGCCACATTCTATTTACAATAGTCTAAGTGAAGTCATATTCTAAACCTACAGTAAATGCTGGCAGTAGCAGGGATACTAAAGCATGCAAACACTCACCGTGTTTGTTAATCACAGCCATATGAAGACAGAGAAGCTGTTTAGTATGCGGCTCTCTTCTTTTCTCATCTCGCTGCATTATGCAACGACATGCACTTACAGGCTACTGCGGAATAATGAATTATATTTACTGTATTAACTTGGGTCAATAATTGACTTGACTACTAAAGTAGTGTGCCTTGCTACAGTGTAGCAATGCACACTACTTTAGTGTCTCATTGATTGCATCAGAATATGGTCAGTGTTTAACTGTGTCTACATATAAATATATAAATGAACACAAGTTCACTGTAACATTAAGTAGTGATGCAAGCAGCTTAGTTTGTGTCTGCCATCCAACCGTGACTGTGGTGTTACTTGTTTTCCTAATTTTTGCCAGAAAACGTGTTGTTGTGTTGTAAGCAAAGCAACAGCAAAACATTTTTTTTGACATGACTGAAATAAATTAGCCTGAAAATGAGTGTGAATTTTCATCGAGCATTCCAACATTAACTTCACCCTACAGCCGTGCCATACATCCATTTATATAGAAATATTAAGAAAAGAGAAACTTTCCAGATCTTTCTGGTTGAGTCAAGAGTAACTTTCCCTAGCTCAGCGATACTCAATTTAAGGCCTGAAGTAGGGTGCCAGGCAGTGCACCAAACAATGAAAATGAACTGATTCACACTAGGATTCTTTGTTTCTTTATATCAATAAGACAATGTTCATTAATCAAAGCGAAGCAATGACTGCACGAAGTTCACAAACCTGCACAGGGTTGCTGCAACTGCATTGGCCTTTTGGCGAAATTGGGTGATGAGTGAAGACAGCAAATGTCCAAAGTTTGACTGTAAAATAGGCAATTTAATCATATTTGGACAGATGGATTTGTCTTTTTTTCCCCACCTAATACCAATCCTGAACCGCCATGCTGCACGCAGGGTTCATAATATCAGCCACCAACAAAGTCAAAACATGCTAACTTTAGCACAGCGTTCCCATCTGATAACACTGCCAGAAAAGAGAAGATTTGTGATCTCATTCTGCCATATCAACAATCATACTGTTTATGAATATTATATGATAAATATATTTTCTTTTAATAAATGCCCCCTGGCCAACTGTCAGTTTGTTAAACTGGCCCCTGGGCAAAGCATGTTCAGTATCCCTGCCCCAGCTGTCTGAGTTTGAGATGTGCATTACATCCACATTACATCAGCGTTTATGAGATTGTGCTGCAGTCTTCTTCCATCTGAGTCAGTTGTCAGAATCAGTTGTAAAGTAAAACATATTTCATAAAGCAGATAGTTCTGGTCCTTGATTACAACTTCAGGCTGAACCATGTTAGACACCATTGTAAAATATTCCATAAACACACACCTGTGACTGCATTACATCGGTGTTGCTGCACAAAACAAATTGTTGTCCAGTTCTGTCTCATTTTGTTATTTTTTTTATGTATGTTTGTTTTAGAATTGGTGTCAGCAAATAAAATTCATTATTCTTAATTGTTCATACATTTCAGGTTGAGCCTTTACGTTATCAAACCTTGCTTCCCCAAACCAATGGAAGCATACAAAAAAAGTCCATGTTCTAAGTCCTACACAATATTCATAAAGGGTTACCTTGAAAATGACCTTCCTAAAATGTTACATTTGGTCTGAATATACAGTACAGTTAGTAGTACAATAGTTAAAGTGTTAAAGCCTTGGTGGTAGCTCCCTTATTCTCAACACATGTTAAAAAAGACAGTTTAAAGAGGCACCAAAACAACTCAGACAAAAGGAATAATTGCAGTATTTGCAAATTTATGCAGCACTATGCTCCCTACAGTGGCAGACATGATGGGTGTCTCTCTCTCTCTCTCTCTCTCTCTCAATATATATATATATATATATATATATATATATATATATATATATATATATATAATCTAAACATCTAATCACTTCAGACTGCTACGGCCTACTCAGTGAGTGCACACGAACTTTCAATAACAAGCAACTGAAAATCACCAGTTTCATCAGATAGAAACACTGAAGGTGAACAGAACTCAGGCAGATGGAGAGTATTGGTTTTACCTCCTTTACCCTGTCCTCAAGTCACCTTTTCTATTGACTGCTCTACTGTTGTCCTCTTCTCCTACTCCCAATATCATTACCAAATGAGTGTCTCTTTTCATCTCTCTTTTCTTTTCATCTGTTTTTTCTCTCCCTCTTCACGATTGCTTGATTTTGATCGTTCACTTCACACCTCTGTCCGGTCCAGCTTCTTTTTATCCCTATTTGCTGTCATACTGTTGTTTTATTTTTACACCATCTTAGGGAGGACATTTCTGCCTTAGTGAGAACATGTTTTCAATGTGAGGATATTTTGGCAAGCCCTTATTACTACTTCTGTTCAAAGGTTATAACTTCCTGTTAAAGTTAGGTTTAGGTTGTAGTATGGAGAATTACTTCCTGACTTCCACCCCTCTATTAGACCATTTAGGGTGTGATTACACCTTTTTATATTCAATTTGGCCACTTTTTTTCATCTCCCTATCTCTCTCTTTAGCTCTGACAGTAATTGCTGCCTCTGACAATTTGAAGCCATTAGCTGTAGAGCAGACAGACTGAAATACATTAAACCTGGGGACACACTACATGTGTGTACAACAGACTGTAAAAACAATTGTACAAAACTCACCTAAAGCTGCAGTGCAGCGGCATACCCAGTGGCGCAGGCAGCTGTTCTGAGTTCTGAGGATTTCAATAAGCCTACTCAGAAATCCTATAAAGCCGAGGTCAAGCAAGACAATTTAGCTAGAGTTTAGCTTAGGGACGAGATAAAGAGGATTCTCTTTTAACAAGGGGAGGAAGAGGAACTTGAAATGCAATGTGTAGCTGCTATTGGACTGAAGAAGTGGTTTATCAAAGTAACAACATACAGTATATTTGAACAAACTGTTCATTGCAAATCATAGTAGTACTATTGACTTACGGAAAACATGCATATACTGTAATAATAGTAAAACATATTTTTAAGGAATAGCAATAGTTTGTCGGGGCATTGTACGGAATGTTGCTCAGGCCTACTGTAGGAAAATAGATACTTATTCTTATTTTCAGGTGATTATACACTAATGAAAACATACTAATAAATATTATATTTAGTTCCTGACAATAGATCCTCCTAAACGTTACACACTGGACCTTTAAGAGAAGATTAATACCATTCTGATGTCTGCTGAGTAAATATAAAAGCAGGAGAAGATTTTTTTATAATAGAAAATAACGCATGACAATCTCTGCTATTGCTATGAAATGGTATATGTTTCCTGTTTCCAAAGTGGGCACCGACTCCTCGCTCTAGATGTCCAAACCTTTTTTAGAAGTGTTATGAAGATGGTGTGGATGAATGAAAACATATTGTGTTGTGCCAGAAGGTTATTTAAGTATTTATTAAGTTGTAATAATTCATTTTTGGTGAAACCAGACTGATGATTCAGCACAGACAGACAAAAGACATTTTTGTGTTGCCAGATCTTGTAAGAATCTGTTTCTACATCAGTTTAACGTCAGAATGTCACATGTGGCTTGTAAAAAAAATGAGTCCAATATTTACTTCAGGTACCATGAGGAATAAGAATCGCTCACAATCTGTGCTTACATTCACTTCTCCCATTAGAGTCAATAGATTAAAGACCTGCTGCAGGACTCCTAAAGGAGAGTCACAGGAACTGACTGACTGTGACTGAGACTGTGTTCTTTTACCCTTTTTGTCCAATGCTGACAAGATCACTCTACCAGCACCTCCTGAGCTCACTAATTAACATGCCATATCTCATTTCTTTTATTTATTTCTTCTTGGAAGCTCCACAGGATGCCTGACAACGTGGCAAGATAACAAGAGAAGTTAGACATGCAAAGTCGCTAAAACAGGTTTAATCTGATTTCATCTCTTTGTTTTAGTTAACATCCAAGCAGGTGGGTTTGTGCAGGTAAAAAGAGCATGCAAAAGCAAGACATGACGTTGCATCCAAACTAAGTATCGGTCCAGTCTCAGTAATGTTCCCAAACGTTGTTCACAACAAGACTGAACTTGTTTTGTAACACTGTTATGATGATGTAAGGAAATGTTATACCAGGGTCATAACTTCCAGATTTAATGCTGCACAATAAAAGTCCTATTCAATATAGAAAGCTCTTACGGAAATACATTTAATCATGATTGTACCTGTGTGATTCTGTATTATTATTATTATGTATGTACCATTAAATTGAAACATCATCAGGGCAAATAGACTGTCTTGTCTGGATTTACAGTAACTAAAGAAGTTACCGGACAGTTTTTGCTGTCAGTTAGCAGTTCTATAATGAGTGCAGCATAGTAAGGAAAGTGGGGTTTCTTGAAAGTTACAGCTCATTGACAGCCAGAGACATCAAGGGTAGGCTGAGACACTCAAGTCTTCAAACACACCCCAAAAGTACTTGTCTTTAATCCCTTTAATCACATTAATAGGACACTGCTTCTCATAATTGCTACCAAGAATAGGTATAATTAATTGACTTCTTTACTGACCTAGCACTTTCTGCATAGACCTCCAAGTAGCTGGCTGGATTTTATTAGGAAACTACAGCTACAGTTAAGTCCCAGTCACACACAAGAGTTTGTAGACTTGAAAACACAAAGCTTTCCCACTCTGTTATTATGAGAAGCCTGCACAGAAAAAAAGGTCTAACAGTTTCCATTTTCTACTTCAAGAGGAGCTACTGCCGATCGCTTATATAGCAACAAGAGGAAACACTTTCATTGTATTGTTGCAGATGTGGTATACCTTTTGGATACACTGTGCCAACTTGTATTGCTGGATGTGACAGTGGAAGCACAGTTGGAGGAAATGAACCCAGAAAGCGAGTCTGATGGTCCTGATGGCGGAGTTGGCAAGGTGCCTTCTGTAATCCATACAGCTCTGACATGCTGCTTCGTTCCAGGCAGCCCAGCCTGTGCAAACACTCAGTGCAGTCCAAGCAGGCCAAGTGTCCTAAAGACAACAAGACACACACTCTCGGATTGAGGACACGCTGCATTTAGACAACAGATGGTTTGCGAAATTTCACACAATAAAAGCACAGAGTGTGTCAAAATACTGTATATGTGAAAAAAGTGGCTTTCATTATCAGACCTGAAAAACTGTAAGTTTCTAATTTTAACAGCCACATCACCACATGTTCAATTCATGCCACCAGCTGGCTATATAACTCTTTACCTCCTCTCTCTCTACCACATCTATAGTGAAGACTTCTAGGAATAGATTACGTCTAGTTTTAGTCTGAGGGAAAATGAAAGCCCATTTGCGAACACACAAACGCACAAGAGGAGTGTATCGTGTTTTGTTTGAACAATATGGTGATAAACCTGTGATTTAGAGTTGCTAACTTCAATATGTTACACAGCCCGGCATATGTCAGCGTTAAAATATCTGCTACAGTGTACAGTTTTTTTAAATCATATCATGGAATTAATCATTAATCATTAATTAGTTATTATAGAAATAGTAACTGAAGTTACTTATGTAGACTGGAGAGGAGTGTTGAAGCACGCTAGCAGGTTTTAGCATTTAACTTTAACCTCAACTGACAGTTTAACTACTCAGGTCTTTACACCTAAAACTGCCTACGCTGAAACTGATTTTCTGTCAGCACCTCCATTTTACCTAACTTATTGACTTCTGTCAGTATTTGTTTTTCAGCTGTTTTTCAGTATTTCATCAAATGTTTCAACTGGAAATGTTCAGCAGCAAGCAGAAGTACATTTTGTACTTGAAGCCGTCCACTCTCACCAACAGAAGAGCCCTTGATATTAAGGAGGGTGTAGTTCCTCCTCTGCTTCTTCCCAAAGTCCACTATCATCTCATTAGTTTTGCTGACATTCAAAAAGATTTTCATCATTGTGAAGTTATAATATTTGTGCCTTCCAGTTGTCTTCTCAGCACTCTCATCATTGGACATTTCAGCATTCCTTGTTTAGTTTGTGCTGGCAGCTGTGAATGTTATCAGATCATGTGTTGTCCAAATGAACCACTGGGGTTTACCACAGTTTTCATTTAGGGTTATTAATTCAAGACATATTAATGACACAAGACATAGCAGCCAACTAATATTACTTGCTGGTCCAACGGCAAGAAGTCCAGTTTGGCATCTGTCTTTCCGTCAGTCAGTCCCAGATCTTTTGTCCAGCAGCTTCTTCTTCGGTCATTCTAATTTTCTCTTCTTAGCTTCCTCTGTCAACACCACCTTCGGTCTTTCCGTCTATGCCATTATGTTCATAGTGCCTGCTGAGCCTGGTTTCATTTCCAGTTTGCCCAGCTCCAGTTCTAGCATGACACCTGATCCACTTCCCATCACTGCTCACCTGCAAATGGGGCCTGAACACCTCCTCCTGGTGGTCCAAAATGCCTGTGGTACAACCACTAAGACCCAACTGTCTCAGCTGTATTATGCTGTTCAAAATAAACAGTGAAAGTTGTCAGAACTTATATTATCCAAACAAACCACTGGGGTTTACCACAATTTTCATTTAGGTTTATAAATTCAAGGTAAGTTTTGAGGGTTTTTTTTTGTCAAGTCACACATTTAGTATCATCAGCTTCATGACTGAATGTACAGCTAGGCATATCTGACAGACAACACATTCCCACATTTAATAATTCCCTCAACTCTCTTTTACCACCCGCTTTGTTCTAAAATGGGAACAAACCAGAGAGGAAAGAACAGATTGGCCTACTTTAAAACCAACAACACTTTGTACAGTGTTACTATCTGAATAAATTAGCAGAGAAATAAAGGTGGGCGCATGCCAGCACTCCTTTTAAAATGCAAGTGTACTGTACATAAGCTATACAAGATGAATGTGTATGAGTCTCAGTATTAAACACTAGGGATGTGTTTGAAAGTAGTTAAATGTGATAGCAGAGACTGGTATGATATCCTGCAGGGAGAATTAGGACAGCCTCAAACAGGTGTATAGCAAGGAATTTAACCTATAAATATACAGACTTAAGATGCCATTATTTCTCAGTGTTTCAACTCTTTCAGACAAAAATAGCACTCTGGCAAAGTGGTTTCCTCTGTGCTTCCTTGTTGTACATTAATCTTGTGGGTATAGTTTTGCCTTTCATGGGTAGAGAGTCAATGAAATTCTACATCTTTCTTGGAGCTGTTAGTTAATTCATAATGCAGCTGCTGGATCTTTTCTGATCACTATCTTAGGCCAGCAGTTTCCCGTTATCTTTTCCTAGCAGTTTCGGAAAAAAAGTCTTTAAAGGGCAATTATTGTGGGAGGATGAAAGATTTTTTTGACCTGTAATGGAGTATTTTGTATTTCTGTAAAGTATGTGCAGGGTCAGAGGGTGATCCATTGAGGAAATGTTTTTACTTTAATGAGCAGAAGAATTTAAACTGCTGTGCTCTCGGACCAAATTCATTTGTGACAAAAGGCATAGTCAACAGCTAACAGAAGAAGTGTTTTAAGCCCCTTCCTCTCCTCAGACATGTCATAGGTCACAATCTGCATGACCTATGGGTTAAGTCAAACACCTCACCAGCAACTTTGGGTGGTATCCATCACAAATGCGATAATTGAGTGTTCAGTCCACATCAGCCCTATACTAAACACATAAAACAGCCTACAATATTCTTGTGTTTTAGACCCAAGATTGATTAACTTTGTTCATCATATGTGATATAAAACATCAGTTTTCAAGTGCATCCTGCTCATGGACGGTCAGCTTAAGAGTCAATCAAACATGGACAATGGAGTCACGCTGCCTATCATTTCCATCATACTTTTCTGTCTCCACCACTTTTAGTTCTGCAGTTTGCTACATATTGAAACATCTTGTAACTTCTCAACCAGTGAAAGGACCACAGCAAAAGGAAGCTAAATGGGCCTATTTTCTTTTGTGCTGTCAGTCCAGAGAGTCTAAATGAGGAGCTTCTTTATTTTAATACATAATATAGACATTTAAATAATGTGTTAGATCTGCTATTCATGTGGTCAAGCTGTATTTACTAGAATATTCCACTCAAATAAAAGTACTGTATCTTTATTACTACTTTATTTATACTTTTAATTTTATTTCACAATTTTATACAACAAAAAATTGCCATTGCACTGTGTAGTTGTCAGCCAGTTACAGTAGCACTGAACACTTTGTGTTTTTAGAACTTTTAATACTTTTTTCAACTATTTTTCGAGACCAATTTCCATCTGTTTTGTGTACAAACATGGACTTAAACTAAACTATTTTCTGTTATATGGACTACTTCATGATACCCACTGAAAAGAAATTCTTGTTTACACAAGAGCACAGCTGTTAGTGCCAGGCAGTGCTAGCATACTCTCTGCGGAAAGACCAGTGATCCATGCTGAAGTGAGTAGAAGAAGACGGGGATGAAGAGCTGGAGCGCCTGGAGTGAAAAGGACGGTACAAAGCATGCATACTGTCTGTTATCATGGGGAACATGAGATCTGTCCCTAATAAGATGGATGAGCTAACAGTACTAACGAGACTACAGAGGGATTATGAAGACTGTAGCATCACAGAGATGTGGATGAATGAACTCACTTCAGACTGTTGGTAACTCTCGACGGCTTTGAACTTGTGAGAGCGGACAGCTGAAGACAGACAGGAAGCCGGGAGAGAGAGGGGGAACAACACACAGCAAAGGAAACATCCATGGACCAAAGGCCGGAGTCAGAACCAGGTCACTGCAGGAAGGACTCAGCCTTTCGTACATGGGGAGCCCACTCTACCAGTTGAGCGACGGTGAGCAAGCGTCGGCCTCGATAAAGCCGGTTAATCAAAGAAATAAAAAGTTATTTCCTGATTATTCCACAGCGGGTAAATTCAGCACATAAAGACACAACACCGCACAAACCTACTACTTTTCACTGCAGCGCCTGATCCTGTCTGAATGCACGCTAAATCTCAGGTGCTTTGTGTGGTTATCAGAATATGAATCAGGTGTATTATCCATCCTCTGTAAAGAGATGCTTTGTGTATGCTTTTGTGTCGAAATGTCAAGTTTTAATTAGATTCAAATTTTGACATTTTTTCTACAGGTTGAGTGTTAGGGAGGAAGTGGCCATCCTCTCTTTTTGTTTTAGTGTTTTTCACTACTGCTTCCAATTTAAGAGATCAAGGACAATGCAGTAATCATTCATCCTGATACATGAGAGAAACTGAAATGGCCCCCTCACCCAGTCTATTGTTTCTTTTCTCCTCAAATATGAGCTACACTCCATATTCCATCTTCTTTTACTTTAACTTAAGTTTTTGTCAGTTGGTTCATTTAGCTACGCAGATGTAGCTGTTTATATTTAATCTCTACATCAGATTTTGTGTGCTGTGCAAAGTATAAACTATAAACACTAAGTATAACACACAGCATAATGAGGCAACGTCCTCACTTATGAACATTTGGTGCAGCAGATTCCAGATCCCATCGTCTGCACATATTTAAAGGACCAGTGTGTGGTATTTAGTGGCATTTAGCAGTGTAGTTGTGGATTGTGATTGTGGGCAATAGGCCCTCTCTAGAGTGCGTGTTTAATTTATCCATTCTAGCCTACTGTAGAAACATGGATGATCACCGTGGCGGGCTCTGTGGAAGAGGACTTGCAGAGTCTGTAGATAGAAAAAGCTCATTCTATAACAAAACCATAATCTTTCTTACTTTCAGGTGACTTGCACACTAATGGAAACATAGTGCTGCATATTTCATTCCATTTCTGCCATATTCTGCAAATATATGGAGCTCCCTAAATCTAAGACATTTTACCTTTAAGCAAAATATCTGAGTGGTTGAATACAAAATGGTGTATTTATATCAGCTGATCGCAATCATGTCAAAGAGATATCACTTCATCTGCTTCAGTAAAGCGTCTTGTCTCGTTCGTACAAAAGGTTTACTGCTCTCACAGAAGGTGTATAACAGCTGAATTAACAGCTGCATTGTGCTTTGAAGAACATACGGACATAATCGTACAGAAAAAAACTAAAAGGAACACCTGATCTTCAAAGCAAATTAAACAGTGGTCAACATGTTCAGCTTTCAAACATACGTGCAGAAACCTACAGAGAACATCCTAAACCTACCCATAAGTCTTTGTGGTCTGCAGCACTGAAATACACAGGATGGGTTCAATAACTCAAGCATACTCACCAGAAGAAGACAGGTTGGCATGCAAATGTTAATGGTGCCACATTAGCCATGATTAGAACGCCTGAGTGGTTATACATCAACCATGAGGCTACTGCACTGATTCACACACACACGCAGGAAACATCCATGTCCCCATATTTATGAAATCACAGGTAGAAAAAAAAAATATGGGAGGTGTTTGTGTCATTTTGTGGCAGATAAATATACTGTATACTAATGGATAAGTGGTGATAGCATGCATTTATGTATCTGGAAACGCTCCTCATGTGAATACAGTTCCAGTTCAGTGAAGGACAGTGAAACACACAGCCCCAACACACACACAGCTGAGCTGTTGTGCTTTCAGTCCACCAAAGTCACGTCACGGCAGAGCATTTATTCTTTTCACGGTTAGGCTTGATTCTGTTGCAATATGGTGTAATATGGTGAAATACAGGCCTGCAGCTATTGTACTGTAGTCAAGGTAACATCTATAGTGGCAATGTAATCGGTCCACAGTCAGAGCAGCCACCTGATAAGTGTCAGGTTCATTATGAACAAATATTTGATATCTGCATGATGTGTGTGTGTGTGCTTATTTTATAGCTGGAGTCACTTGCATGTGTTTTTACAACCACAGTGGACATTTTCACTCACTTTAT
This sequence comes from Sciaenops ocellatus, assembly GCA_033000465.1. NCBI lineage: Eukaryota > Metazoa > Chordata > Actinopteri > Sciaenidae > Sciaenops > Sciaenops ocellatus. The sequence continues at coordinate 19,750,457 of CP136878.1, read as the reverse complement.
ATTTTTTTAAATACTTGACACATCCTGTGATGTAACTTGGACTTCTTGTAACTTGAACTCATTTCAATTGTAGCGACTTTACATGAGACTTACTTTCAAAGACATCTGCTTACTGTAGCTTGACCCCAAGTTGCTTATAAAGACTTGTGACTTGACTTTGACTTGTCCTGAGTGACATAGTGAGTAAATTTGACTTGAGCCTTTACTTGGAACTGATTTACTTCAGGCTTCACTTGAACTCATCCTGACTGACTTGAGATGATCTTTAGAGTTAAAGAAGCTACAGATTGATGGAGTAACGTAATATAGTAACAATAAATAAGTCAACATACAATTATGGCACAAATTACCACCTCTTACAAGGTTGAGGAATATGTAAAGAAATATACAAAGGAAAAATCAATTCAAGTGAAGAAATGTTTTCAAATAAACATGCGATTAAACAAATCATTTTGTACATTGTCATCTGTCTCTCTTTTGTTGGTTGCTAATTTACACTGGCCGCTGAAGAAAACAAAGCTGTGCATGGATTTGTCACATAAGTAGGAAACTAGACTTTATTTTTTATCATACAGTTTAATCAGGCTGACAAATCTTAAAAGCCCTACTCTGTTAAAACTAACTGAAGTGAATTTTATTAAAATTTGCAGTTTAAATAAACTGCAGTAGTGAAGTAAAATTATGATTAATTTTGATCTATCAGCCAAAGGAGGCAAAATAAAGGTGAGAGGATATGTGAGGACAAAGAAGTATTGAAGAGTAACTCAGGAAAATAGATACATGGCTAGATGAGAGATACACACTGTACCTGCATATCATGTCTGTTATCATGGCTACTGTCTTTGATGCACCAATAAATTGTTTCCATCTTCTCTTCAGCTGTTCAACACCTCATGAGACGGTACACCCAGAGGTATTTCTCATTAAAAATGGCTGAATGGAGGCTATCGATGTTTTACATCTCCCCTGTCAGAAAACGAGAGAGAAGGGTCATTATCTGACCGGCCTTCTGGATCGTTCTACTGTAAAACATGACAGCTATGGACACCGTAGGGCAATTCCAAATCGATCGACTGTCGAGCTAAAAGAGGTTCACTTTCAACAGCAGGAAGGAGCAATTTAAGAAGGAAGCTCTCAAATCAAGGAAAGAAATAAAAGGATAGAATGCTGGGAAGCCAAACAGAGACTATGTATGTCTAGATAGAATGATAGAGTCTAAAATAAACTATTATGGAAAGGATACAGTGCATAGATGGATAGCTAGATAGTTTACTGCAGGGGGTAGATAACACTGTGTAGCTACATGACTATTCATAAAGACAGCAATATGCATTCTTTTCACCACATTTATGAAGCTATTCTGATGTGTATCATTTTACAATGTTATTTTATTGTATAGATTATGGATTATTATCACTATGCAACAACTTGTAAACACATAACCTTATCAAAGTAGTTTTAGTTGCTCCACTTATATCTGTCCTGTAGAGTTTTGTTGCTTTACATTCATTGTGTGTGCTTCATACAAACAAACACATTGCTCCATAGCGCTGCTTCTCAGTAACTTAATCATCAGGGCAGCAGAGCAGAAAACACTGTGAATTGTTTCTGGAATGGTAATAATTTTCAGTGCAATGACAAATAAACTGTTGTGTCGTTTAGGCATGAAGACTTGTTTATTTGCTTTGCAGAATTGATCTCACACAACCTGTTACTGGTCTTGTTTCCACTGGAAAATTCTTTAGTCTAATTGCTGATAAGGTGTAAATCTCTATTTTTTTTCCTTTCTTTTTTGGGAGACCAGGCACTCTTAAGATTTACTGGTTGCTTGTATTGTTCTAAAGTTGTAAAACACTAATTCTAATCTTGATCTTCCTTAAATTTTAGCAGAATGTAGTTTCAATTATTCTACTCAAGTGCTGAGTTAATGAGATGAAAAAGAGGGGAACTTTTCTTACAAAGCAGCCTCTCACATATAATGTCGCCTAAGAATAATTACTGTCTAAACAGCCTCACTTATTCACTATGACATTTATTCACCATATAAAAAAGATTCCATTTATTAAACACTTAATTTTTTTTTACATTTTTTTTTTTGGGTACAGTCTTTGGGGGACAGGAGAGAAAAATGGGTGAGGTGAGGTCTGCTCTCCAGTGGTACTTTAAATTAATTAATCAGGCTTCAGGTAATGGAAAATGGAGTCATGAGATTACATCTGCAAAATTTCAATATGTACCCTGTTCTTAGTAATTATGATATCATATAAATTTAAAACTTAAAGCTCAAACTTTGTAATGAGCTTAGAATCGAATCATAAAACAAAGCTCTCTCTGCCGAAGGTTTTTGCTCTAAACTTTCTAACTTAGGATAGGAGGCCATATCCATAATCTATGTGAATAAACTTTAAATGTATTAAAGAATATTAATAAATACATAAACAGTTTACCCTTGTTAATACTGATGGTTGTCTTAAGGTGATTAATGAAGTGAAATATGAGCATGTAGCTAGCTAGTTTAACTGAATTGCAATCGGAGTAACATAATTAATCCATCCATCCATATCACTCACAGAACTTTTTGTTTAATTTATTTGGCATGAAATAGAGACGTTAAATGAATGATAATCTACAATATATCAAGGAACACAAAAAAATAATTCTTCATTCTATTGTTGTTCTTATGGTGGCCAACAAGAGCAAAGAACCCCAGAAAACACACAAGAAAATCCGAACAGATACAACAATGGAAACATGGTGCAAAAAAAAAAAAAAAAAAGTGAGTGCTGCAGAAAGCCAAAACAAATTAAAAGCAAACACGCTGCAAATACAAAAATGTTACAAAACCAAGAACACAAAGACCCTGAAATGCAACAGAAAAGCACTGCATATCCAGTCTACAGAATTGCTCCAGCCGGTTGCACCAGCTAAGCCAAACTGAAATAAAACATAATGTCTCTGTTTCCAAGACATGGATTAAGCCTAGTCCTAGACTAATACCTTTTTTTTAATGGAGATCTTCATTGAATTTGAATGAAACACATAGACAACACGCAAACTGCATACAGAGCAGCTGTTCCAAGGATGGGAATCAAACCATCCAGCATCCAGGCTTACAGACATATGTCTCAAGCATTACACTAATAACCCACTCCAACAGAGTGTTCCTAAGAAATCACACACACACTCCTCTACAAAATAGGTGTGACATATCAGTAGTGATTACTCTCTACATTATGAGTTTGCTAACACCCCTTCATACCTGTCTGTGTGATCACCTGTCTGTTTACAAATTGATACTAAAAGCTGAACTGAAGTGACAGAAGATCAGAAACTTCAATCAAAGTAAGCTAAATCTAATGTTTTATTTTAGAAAGCTGTAAACTATTTAAGGTATTTTATGGTGGACGGTAAATTATAAAGTTACATTAAGCAGCGTTTTTTGTACCTGTTACAACAGGAGTTTATTTTTAATGAAAAGTATTTGAACACTATTTAAATAAATGAATGTGAAAGCTTTGTGGGGTTCCCTCACATTCCCCTGATTGTGTGCCAGTGGAGGCTCTTAGTTTAAGAGTTGAAGGACAGGCTAATTAAATCTTTTTCACTTGTACCATTATTGTATTATACTCCTACGGCTCTCTTTGGAACCTGCATTGCTTTGTTATTTGTGGATGGCTTATGATTTATCAGGTGGTAGTAGGTGGACCTTGGCATGAGGCTACTAGCTGTTCTTTTTATCTTCCCTCTTTGTTATGTCACCATAGCTTAAGATTACATGAATTCACCTGCTGAGGACAGCCTGTTGTGGCTGTTTTTTGTCCTGTCTGTCATGTTGTTTCCACTCTGGATTTGTTCACCCAGGACCTAGACAACCTGTCTTGTTCTGGTGGCTAATCCTCACAGAGTCCCCCCTCCTTATCCATCGTTATTCTCAGATTTTTATGTTTTCTCATTTTAAACATTGGTAATAGTAACACTGATTAATAAAATGATGGATGGCCACATTACACAATATATGACATTCAATATTCTTTGCCTCATTTGTAGATCTGGTTAGAACCTTTCACAGATGGTTTTAGGCATAACCCTTTAAATTGAGTCAAAGGGTTCCAGATATCTGGTTGAACCTTAAAGTCTGTGTAAGAAGTAAGAATAAATATGTGTTCTGAGTTTGCAAGACCAAAGAAAAAAGTGTTATTAACCACCCAGCCAAATTTGAATGATAAAAAATATTGACAAGTTTATGAAATGAGTTGTCAAATTGGGTAAAAATGAGCAGTATTCTCAGCTCCAGGACTGTGAGGGCATGTCTGCTGAATGTGCTGAAGCCACGCCCACTCGTGGGAGCAGTCAAGCAGCAATTTTGAAGTGACTGAAACGTGTCAGATGAGTTCAGAAAATGACATGACTAACTTTGAAACACTCTGAGTGAGATGAATTAATCTCTATCTCTCTGCTAGGGGTGCAGGGGTATGCTCAGGGTAGCCTCAGCATCGAGCCACCCTTTAGGACTGCCCAAAAAATCCTGGACTGAACACTGGTGACACATTGTTTCGCATTTCAGTATTATATCGTTCAAAGTCTTTTCACATGTTACCAACTATTTTCCAACATATTTAATGTATTTTGAAAGAAATCTCAGAATTGCCTTTACACAGACTTTAAGGATTCTCCTTTGATGACACAGCAAAGAAGCTTATAAGGTTCTAGCTGGCATCTTTCTTTTCTAAGAGTGTAGCTACTCTTGCGAGAGTGTTGTTTTATAAACTAATTGGTGGAATATGGGGGAAAAAAATGAAAAACATATATCCCTTTTTTACTTTGTTTTAATCATTTAACCAAACTTGAGTGACTCAGTGCTCCCCTGGGGGATCTGCTCCAAGGTTTGAGAAACATGGATTTAAACATATGATTTCAATAAAGGATCCTCTCTTGCACTGACAAGACTAGGACACAGATGACAGAAATGGTCTGACTTTGTGAACAAATTGTCTGAACAAATGACAGTACTAAGGGTGTGGCTCTGAAATAAGTCACTTGGGTGTAAAGGCTGAAGCAAACAATCTGTGTCCACAAAGTCATTCTCTCATATGAAGTGAAAGGAACAGCTCCAGACAGTGCTGACAAGATTATAACAGTCGAGTATTGGCTCAGTTGTATCTTGCTTTGGGCGAGATCTGTTCTGTTTCTGAGCATAAAATCCACTCTGTCTGTGACACAGTTCTGTGTGTCGGTATAATACATGCTGCCCACATAACACATGCTGCCCACACAGTCTCACATGTAGACAGACGTGCACAGTCATATAGCAATGCTGTGATGTGAAAATCTTGTAACTCTCAATGCAATTTTGAATGCAGGAGAATCTCTGCACTCTTGAATCCCTGTATAAAGCGAGATATGTTCAACATGGTGTTCAAGTTGCATCATTTTGTTTTAATCATTTAAAATACAGGTTTGGCCAAATATATTATGTTCTTTAAAATGTGTTTTCTGTTCAAACACAACCCACATAGAAAAGTAAATCAGCCACTGATCAACCAACTAATCCCTATAAACAGATATGCATATGAATACAGAATCTGTAGAGAAGGGACCAAGATTTTGGCACCGCAAGCTTTCTGGTTTCTATTTGTAGTGTTGACCAGTCACGTTTGAGTGGGATTTGGTTGCAACAGTTAGTGTGGCGAGCAAAAGAGATGGAACACATTGGCTGAAATGCAATCTCAGAATCAATCAGCCATGGTCTGATGACAATTTAGCTTTTTATTAGCTGCATTCATATGCAGATATCTGTTTATGGAAGTTAGCAGAAATGTGTCTTTCTCATTGCCTTGGCCTGGATGTCCGTTATATCCAGCGGCTACACCAGAAGCCCAGAAACATCAACCATTGTCCCCGGAGGATAAATTGTCATCAGATGATATCCCATGGGTTCTGAGATTGATTGACTCATAATTCCATGCTCTAAACCATGTGTCAGATATATTGAGCTTATTTTAATTGATAGACTCTTAATATTTCTTCATTCTTGTTTTGGTTATAAAACTGAGCTTTGGGTCTAGAATTCCAAGCATATTGGTAAAAGAGAAGTGATGATATTTTTCCAAATTAAATCTTTTTGAAGTTACCTGTTTACAAGATAATTCAAAACTGGTTATGGATCATGCCAATTTTAAGATATTTCTATGTTGTGAAAGCAACAGGATGTTGGGTTATACATGAAAAGCAGGTTGGAAAACTAATACAAACGAGAAAAAATTAGTGTGTCTTTTCATTTGGTATCATTTCAACCCCTGTATAATATTCCTCCAATGTCTTTGTCAGGGCTAATATATTTGGAATTCAGGAACTTGAAATACCTTACAGCACATTCCATTCAGTACCTAATAATTATTTAAAATGTTATACTTTGTGACTGTCAATTTTAATATATCACGTCATATATTGTGCATGTAGTTGTAGCTGTCAGTATAATATTGTGGGGAGTGTCAGTCTGAGTGGGCTCTTCTTTCCAACAGCGAAGTTGCTGTTGTTTGTCAGAAGTGCTTCTGTGGTGTTATTGGCCATTGCTGCCACTTAACCAATGTGAAAAACTAGAGGCCAAGGCACTCAGTAATCTGCCCAACGGCAACGACATCACTTCAGTACCAAGGGGAGCACACATCACAGATCCCAACTGCTCAATAAACAGAATAACTGTGAAATCAACAACTGAAAATATCATCCTCACTGTCAACATTTTGACCGTACGGCCTCAATTACACCAGCAGTACTGCAGGCGTTTATTTTCACATGAAGATTAAACACAACACTTTAAAGATACACCAAACTGTTAAACTGTTCAGCCGTTGAACTCTGTGAGTGCTCCTTCCACTTGTAGCTGCACTACTGGAGCTCTAGTTTGCCTGAAACCACACACTTATCGCTATCTTCCAGCCTTACATATTTACCTCTTGCTTGGTCCCCACTGAGGATGATTTAAATGTAACAGATGTAACTAAATTGGAGTTAATGTTGCCGGTTGCCCAGAGCAGTGCTCATCAGTAATTTATCCCCTGGGGTTTGTTGCACCATTCACCACTGTACGGCAAGTCCTCAGGGACAGGATTCCCAAACGTGACAGTATATATCATAAGACCTCTGTTAACTTAGCACACTGATTCTGTAAGAAAGTGTTTCAGCTATACAGTATGGATATAGATCACATGCTAGACGTGCAGTACAAAAGCAAAGATTTTCTTTTTTTGTCATCTCCAACTAGACTCACACTGCAAAATCTTAATTTCGACTTTGTGACAGTGAATCCGCATCAGGCAGTCAGTCTAATTTCCCAGAATGCCACCATAGCTTAAATCAGTGAATGCAAAACACACTAGACATTTATTCCTTCATCACAGAAGAGGAATCCCTGATCCTCCTGTGTAGGCATTAAACACGACAATTTAAGACTTTTTAATCCAATTTGACATCGCAGCTTGGTATTTTCCTACCAAAGAAAAACTTGTGAATGATGTTAGAATACTTCAGATGGATTTGTGACACCAAAGAAAGATCAGCGTAAATGTTTTATTCTCCGCTAAACCCACAAATGACTGATGAGCTTTTACAACTAACCATTTTCATCCAATTGGACATTTAGTTTCAAGCACTTGAGGAATAGAGGTCTTCAAACCAAGCATGTGCCTTATACACACATAAACGTACACAATCACACACACTGCCCCCGCATGTACTTTTCAAGCTGTTTAACTAATGAGGTAAATCTCACCCTGCTTTAATAATAGTGTGGGCTTGACACACTTTTCAGAAATCAATGAACAAACTCACACATTGAAAGTGGGGAAATGGCTCACACAAAATGAAGCAAAAAGAATCGACTCAAGTGGAAAACGGCTAATTAAATCAAAGTATTTGTGATCCTGTATGACTGGTGGTCACATTGACATGAAAAAATGAGCAATGGTGGCATATAGATAGAGCCGAAGCCATTGTGATAACCTTAAAGCCTGTCTGCAGCCTGATGAGCCTCACTTTGTCTAGTCCTCAAGAACCATCCCACAGGGAGGAGTAAAAGGTTTCTGTCCAGATGAGAAATGAATTGTTGATGCACTTGTAGGGGAAAGTAAACCCACCTAAGGCCTGTGTGACAGAGGTCTGAACTCTGAGTCGACTAACCCTGAGGTGTCAAACTCACATTAGTTTTGTCAGCTTTGAAAGTGTTTACCTTGAGCAGAATGCATGCATGATGCACAATGAATGTAAAGAAACCCACTATAAATGGTACTCCAGGAATAGAATTCACCATGGCAACAGGTAAATTAAAAGGTAGATTGTCCAGTTTACTTCACTGGAGCATGCAATATATTGCAAGTATACATTTTTAAAAAGAAGAACATCAAGCTAAAGTGACAAAAAAGTAAAAGTTTTATAAGATTGCATTTTAATGAGTGTTCAACTTTAAATGCTGGGTTGTAACTGTATACATATTTTTATATTTGGTGCACTCTAACAGGTACACGTGTACTTTAAGGCAATAATCTAGATGAAATAGAAAGACATGGTTCAAACAGGTCTGTTTTTTTACATAATGTACTAAGTTATTAATATTATTGAGTGTTATTAACTCAGTTCAGTTATCTCATGACACTTTCCATATAGAGCTTGGTGATAGTCTCTGCAAGGAAAAAGCAGAACCCAGCTTAAAAACAAAAAAACATTTAAACTAATTGGAGTTGTGCTAATGTACTTATATCACTAAGTTTAGGTTTTATTATGTGTCAGACTTGCATAACATTTACCCTGCTTCTTTCAAATTGCTGCTCAAAAACCTGACCAATCCCGACCCATTAATCTGAGTCCTAACTCTAAGTAAACATAACCATATGCAGAATAGAGAGTTATATTACTGTACAAAAATGAATACAAGCAGTCAGCGTCTTGTTCAGCATTTGCTTCCCACGAAGTTCATAAAATCTGAAATATGCCCAGATGTCAGCTTTCAAAACCTTTTTTATTTTTATTTTTATTTTAACCACTCACTTCTGATCTCTGCTTTACATCCGCCTGTATTTTAATGCAAGAGAATGACTTTGCAATATAACAATTTAACTCTACAATTTTATTGTCCAGCTGAGGCCAGAAAATCAACATGAGTCTGCTATAATTTTGTGTGGGCTGCTTACACCTGATTATGTGCTGTCTCGGCATCAATGCAGAATCTTCCACATCCGCATCACCACCACACCTCTAATGAGATGATAGCATGTCGCTGCAGAATGCTTTAGTAGCCGAGCTGGTTAAGTGTTCCTTGAACCTGACACATCACACCTCCTCCTCCATGCTTCACGGTCGGAATGACACATGCAGATACCATCCATTTCCTTCGTGTGTCTCACAAAGACTCAGCGGCTAGAACCAAAAATCCCGAATTGAGGGTCTAAAGTTGCCTAATTCATTACAGTCGACCAAAAGCAGCACACTGTGTCCTCAGTCTCTTTCCCGCAGGGACATTAAATTCCCCCAATAATACAGCACAAGAGAATGATTTTAGCAGAATCCTCATTGATCCAGATCTGGAACTAAACTGAGAAACTCTAAAAATCTGTTTTTCACCTTCCTGTTTGCATCTGAAGAATTGTGACAATATGGCAAATCAGACTGATGACAGTCAGATTTGAGAGATTTCACACTGTTGTGGATCTGTTGTTCTTTGTATTTACTGACATTTATTAGGATGTAATTAATTAATTAATTAAAAGTAGAAATACAGAAGTAGAAAATGTGACTTAAAAACCTCAGAATGCTGGTCTCCAAAAGAGACAGTGTGCTGAAGGTTTCATGTTTATTCATGTCTGCTTTAAATCATGACACTGTCATGAAACTCACTTACCTTATTCTCTCATCACTACTCCCTCTCTACTATTCACTAGCTAGCTCACTTAACCTCCTCTCCCTCTATCTCTCTTGTTCATCTGTGCCTCATTGACACTCATGCTCTCTCTGTCTTTTTTCTTGCTCTTTGTCTCTCTTGATCTTTATTTGGCATTGATATTGGCACATTTATAACAAATTATATGGCACCCAATACTTCCTTATCTTTGCGAATGAAGTTGAGGCAGCCACACAGTGTTTGATCAATTAGCAGCAGTCAGCACCACAAACCACACCCCTATAGTCCCTAAACCATTAGAGACTTCTACCAATACATAAGGGACACCTGGAAATATTGAATGGGAACTGTATGGGCCATATTTTAATCTTGCAAGCTCAATGAGTGTAAATTGCAAAGCGTTTGGTCTTGAGTGCACAGACTGTGTGGGCATCTCCAAGTGCTGATGTATATGCAGCAGCACGAGGTGCAAAAGGATTGAGTAAAGGAGACTATACAGTAGATCAGAGGGTGACCAGTCACATTACTGGTCTGAAACAGCTGAACCAATCACAGTGAATCATATCTCAAAATGTGGTACAGCAGCAAAATGCATTTCAAGAACAAATCTTGTGCCCCTCTGTGTTAGCTTTGATGTCGATTTAAATGGCTTGCTGTTTAACTAAATTGGTTTATTGACCTTGGACGCTGTGCACCAACAGTACAGAGTTCTGAGACATCTATTAGTACCAATAACTCTTTGTATTGTCTCATTTGAATGAACCTTCCACCTGTTTGTGGCACCAAGGTAAGTTTCTATGATCAAACACCATGGAAATGTACATGCAAGTGACACTGTAGCAGAAAACCTGCAGTATTTTATCTAAATATTACGTTCTCAAATAGGCGAAGTATTAATAAAACACCATGTTTTAAAGTTTTGCCATAACAACAAAATGTTTAGAATGTATGAATCTTTGTACTGATTCTGGTGGGTTTCTAAATACTACTCGAGTCCAGTAGGAGCCACTAAACCCTTAAAATTTTCAACGCTTTCAAAACTGTGTAAGCACCAGACTGTTCAAGTTGAAACAGATATGGTATGATAGCAGATAAGAGTAAAGCAACTGTGAAGATTAAACAAAACACAGCTGTTTCAACACCACAACATAATGAGTGGAAGAAAGATCATGTGAAACCACAGCATATTGTGTAAGAAGTAAAGAAAATACAGCAAAATTTATTTTGAATGTATGAAATGAAAATATTACAAAATGAAGGTTGAGACAAACTTCCTGCACTATTTGAGTTAATTCTATAGTTTATTAGTTGTTCTGTACTGTTGTTATGCATGAAATATCCATAAATATATCCCTTAGTAAGGGTTAACTGTTTTTTTCAGCAATAGAAGAGGATACCTGAAGGAAAAAGGTTGGTAACCACTGATCAAAGCAGCATGGACACAGAATGTGCTGCTGACTCCAGTTGTTGCCGTGGAGGCAGCAGCTCTAACTCTTTGTTGTTGTTGGCTGAGGCAGAGCGGGGGAAAGCAGAGGGAGCACAGGAACAGTTAAACAGAGAAGACTCAAGAATAAAGTGAGACCTTCACTCCAGGTGCTTTGCTTTAATGTTAATCAAGGCTTGTGTCTGAGGTCAGAATGCAGTAATCATCAGGAATCGCCTGACTGAGTTCTTTCATGAACACAATTCGCCTACATTAAGACTGTGAATAAGACTGAGCAAGGCTGAGTAAGAGAAATAATACAATTATTCAGGAAGCAGTGTGATGGACACTAGGGATGCCACAGTGAGGAAATGTTCCCACCAGTTAATGAACTCATGACATTGGCGTTAGCGATCAGACTGGACATTTTTCAAGAAAAGATATTCATCATTAACACTCCATATCTGTAGAGCGCTTACTTTGATCATATCATTTTGTTACGAGTTTAACACTCTTTCTTGTGTCAAGCTTTCAAGAAATTAAATGGATCAACATTGTTCTTGTGCTTCCATAAACAAGAATCAGTAAATATGCACTGAACATATCCAGTATATATATCCATGTCACAAATTCTAACAGTACAGGGTGGTTGTATTTTTGAGTTTTGGAAGACCTCAGTAATACGAACCTGTTAGATTGCTGGCTTCATTGCTCGAGTGTACATGATCTCCTGTCCTATTTGCAATTCCACACAGTGCCACAGAGCGGAGTGTCACACCACTGATCAGTCACAGAGGACAGGTGAAAGGTCAGATTAAATATCAGCCACAGACCACATGACTAGAGATTACCATGAGGGTATTCAAAGCCCTGCTGGTTCACATTCAAGATTCTATTTTGCATGTAGACACAGTGTGTGTGTGTGTGTGTGTGTGTGTGTGTGCTTCCATATGGTGCGATAGGGTGAGGATGTATGAGGTTAATTCCTTGCAGCCGGATTGTAAGGTTACTGGGGTTAGAAAATGAATTAACTCTATTAACTTTAGGCTAATTAACTTAAAGCCCTTCACTCTTCTCTCTCTCTCTCTCTCTCTCTCTCTCTCTCACACACACACGCACACACACACAAGCAAAAGGGGAAAAAAAACCCTAGTCACTTTGTCCTTTCGTTCAGACTTTTACTACAAAGTGCATTTACATGTAGAGTAATGACTTTCTGCACAGTTTACTGTATATTAGTATTTATTTATAGCAGAGGTTTTTAAACTGAGTTTGAGAATTGAAAGTGGGTGAAAGGGTCAGGAGCATGCTGGTGTCCTGAAAACAGGTGCTGATTTGGTCCATTCACCGACATGGTCAGCACTCAGAGCTGCAGCGCTGGCTGTGACACACAGCTTATGGAGGCCCTTAAAAACCCTTAGCACCCAACTACCAAAACTTCCGTCAAAAATCATGCTCCTTCTGTCAAATCCTACACACATATCTAAGATTCAGTGTGACTTACACTATAGAATGACATCATTATCTCTAATGTCCACTGTGAACATCCACAGCTCAGCCCTAAAAGATGTCCTTATATGTTTAGAACAGGAACTACTAATATCTAATTCAGCACACTAAAAAAAAAAAAAAAACGAATATATGCGCACAGCTAACAGGGCTCAGATAGATAGATAGATAGACAGATAGATAGATACTTTATTGATCCCAAGGGAAATTCAAGCATGCAGTAGCAGCATGAGACACAGTAAACACACAGTAAGCATGCATTCACTACAGTAAACATATGTTAAAGTAACATATAAGGTAATTCTGCATTTAAATTATACCTACGAAGTTAAATATGTGCATAGAAATTTGACATGTGCAAAGGAGAACTTAAACATATGCAAAGAAATTAAACGTGTACAGAGAGATGAAATGTGCTAAGAAATTAAACCTGTGCTAATATCTTTACAAATAAAAAACTATATAAAAGTAAAAATGGAATAATATTTTATAAAAATAAGAAATAGAACTACAAATAGAGATAAAAACTATGTACAATTAAATTAGGCTGTAGGCACTGAATGAAAATAGTAGCCCACAGATATCTCAATGACTCCATGGCAGCATTAAACTTAATATTACATACATAACCCAAAGCCCCCACAGGGGTACAGAAGTAATATAAAGCAAGAACCAGAAGAGATTTAGCCAAGCTTAGTACCAACGCCTTTAAAGCTCACTAATTGACCTTTTTCACAGCAGCCATTTTGACATGAAATAGTAGGATAAACACAGGTGTTACTAAAGATACTAATTATGATTCAGTTCCATTTAGTGTAGCAGAGCCTTTCCAGTGAGCCAACATGTACAATGGCAGCAACCTGACCTTAATTTGACCTGAACTAGTATTATTGATCACACCTGTGTTTACCTCACTATTTCATGTCAAAACACCTGCTTTGAAAAACCTCTATTGACAGGCTGTATTCTCAAAGATGTAAAAACCCTGACCCCAATTTTCACCCTGCTTCTTTTCCCCTAAAATAGGCTAATTGTCTGCTAGTGGCACAATTTAGCTGACAGATATGAGAGTTTTATAAAGACGTATCAATATATTTTTGAAAACAAAAACAATGACTTCAATATAAAATGCAGAAAGTCTTTGTAAGAGGAAACAAGTGGCAGTTGTGATAATGTATTGGCTAAGACAGGCTAACAGTGATGAACAGTAAGAAAACAGACACAGATGCGTCAGCAGGGTGTAACCTGCTGCTATTTAGCCTTGACCTGTTAGGTTGAATCAAACCACAAAGGTGGAGGAATTAACAGCATTAACAGCCCACATGGTGCCTTGCGTCTGGCAACTGTTGTCATTGTGTTTGCCCATGTGTGCATGTGTCTGGCGTTTTCATTCTACAGCTTCTCACAGGGTCAACTCTGTCTAAACCACCCTGTCTCAGGATTTTAAGACACTCCGCTGTGTGTGTTGTGTGTGCGTTGGAGGATGAACTTGGAAGTCTCCCAGCAGGCACAGGGCGGCAAGGTTACGCTGACTGTTCTCAGGTTGAGTGGCGTTTCGAAGTGGTAAACAACTCTGTAGGCTGATGTGGGAGCAAACTGTAGCACCCATGGGTGAAAATGAGGTCAGCATAGGCAGTCCCAGCAAAACTGCTACTGTTTATTCTTAGAAAAACCACAAATGTACAATCTTCATACTGAAAAACAAGGTCCGAGTGCTTTTCTGTTTCATATGGATTAGTTTTACGAGGAAAGGCTCCTCCATAAATACATAATTCTCCATAAAAACACAATAAAATTCTAGAGGTATGTTCAAACAGGGGCTTGACATTGATTTGAACCTCCAAGAAAAAACAACCTTAATTGAGTGAGCAGACGCAATGCCCAGGACAGTTTGGTTTGGGGAATCAGGTCTACTAGAAGATACAAGATGAATCTCAGGACTGACTTGATTAGATTTTATTTCCTTGCCAATGTGATGGCACCTGACTATTTTCAACACATACACTTAATTATTGTACTACCTTAAAGGTCCAGTGTGTAACATTTAGGTGGATATATTGGCAGAAATTGAATATTTCTAACTATATTTTCATTAGTGTACTGTGTACCTTAGGAACATGGTGTTTTCATTACCTTAGAGCCTTTTTATATCTACAGAGGGAGCAGTCCTCTTCCATAGGGTGCATTCTGTTGAACTGCCAGGTTTCTCACTACTCCAGAGTGGACAAACCAAACTGTGGCTTTAGATTGGGCCTTTTGGATTTTTTTGCAGCTACCATAGATTTTCCTGCACCTGGAAGTGGAGGGTGAGGCGACAGGTACTCTGTTGGTTGCAATCTGCAACGTCACCGCTAGATGCTACTAAATCCTACACACTGGACCTTTAAGTTGAAATTATACTTCGGTAGCTACATGGCTGCAAAGGTCTGCATGGCTGTGTGCCATGAATTCCTTCATCGGTGTCCATAAGAAGCACACGTATTACATCATTTCCTGTTAGCATAAACTAGCAATGTATGTCGTTTTCTTGTACACTATTTGAAAAAACACTATAAAGATTAGCATATAGTACAGTTACAATAATACAGTATTTTACTGTACAGGTCAATGGTGGAAAGTAACTACATACACTTATTGAATAAACTTTACTTGTAATTTACCTAAACATTTTTATTTTATGTTACTTTATACCACCTCTACTTCACATTTAAGAAGTAAATATTGTACTCACCAGTCTGCTTAGATTCTCTGCAATGAATTGCAGCCATCCTAGTTATCTCAGTTGGCTTCATTCAGTTGTTCTGTTTATGTCCTTCATTTCTTTGTGAAGGAAACAAATCCTGGACTATACTACTCTTGTCTTTCTTTTCTCTTGGAGCCTCCAGTGAGGTTTGTTCTCGTTCACAAATCTAGTCAAAACTTTGGAAAGTGTCCAACTGTCACAGAAGTAAGATAATCCTGTAAAATCATCCAGGGTCCTGTCACTGTGTCCACAAAGCCAGCCTCCATTCACTGTCAACTACTCTGTATCAGTGACACTATGGGGGGAGTTAAGCTGAAACACACACACATCTTCTCTCCTCACAGCTATATGTTGTTCTTGTTAGCTGGAGTGTGAAGCTGATGTCTGCGCACTTATCCACTGCCCACTGTGTGTGTGGGTGTGTATGGTCTCCCGAAGCAGAATGATGGCATCTCCAAAAGTGATAAAGTGAAAAGAGGCCTGTGGCTGCTTATAGTGTTAAGCTGATATGAGATACAACGCTGCCACAGTAGCATCACATTCATCGCAACAGTCAAATGATGTTTATGTATATAAATGATTGAGTTGCAGTTAAAAATATACATATATCGATTTTGCTTTTGAGCTAAAGTATTAACATCACTAAGCAAAAGGAACTGATTTGTATTTGCAAGCCAAAAGTTTAACTTCAAATTTGGACTTTATGTGTAAAAATCAATAATTTGTATCAAGTAAGACAAGAGCCAAAGAAGAGAGCTGTCTGACTGGTAGAACATCTTTATCCTCAGCAGTCAGACACTGACTTGAGTCTCTCACTGATCTGGATGGATGATGAAAATATAAAATATAATCCCAAAATGTACCTCAAGATGCTCAAACTGCAAACTGCTGTTGTGTTGAATTTAAACACTTTGACATTATCTGTACAGTTAGTCTTTAGACTTTTTTATAAACTCAAAGTCCAGACCAAGGTCAGGATCTGGACTAAAAGTTGCATCTACTCAGATATACCTTTTATGACTGATATTAAATTTGATGAAGAGAACAGAGAATTCAAAGAGAGATGAATTAGTGTGCCTTGGATACATCACCTTGAACAATATCGATATTTGAGACTATTTTAACACCACGATACCACGGACAAAAACTGACACAACATTGAGCGCATGAAATTTTAAATTTTTATGAAGAGATAAATATAACAAGGCTGGAACATGACAACGAGGTACAATGTTTCTTTTCTTAGGTGGTAGCAGAGAATAGAACAATGACTGTAGTAAACTCTATCATTCATCAAAAATATGTCTACAAAACAAGACAACGGTCATTTTCTGCATTTTATGACAGCAGATCAATTTGAAATATTGCAGGGAGTGGGGACAAAAGGAGCAGCCACAGTGTTGGATGCAGAGCTACAGGCGACAGGCTGCACAACTCAACTTCTCAGCGAGGTAAACAAACTTTCACTTTCACTGAAAAAAAAAAAAAACATGGCCTGTCGTGAGCTATTCAACCGGAGCGGGGTGAGACAAGAAGCAGGAAGCAGCACAGTGACTGAGTGAGAGGAGGCTATGTGGGCACTGCAGAGAGACAGAGTGCAACACGTCATACAATAACAATTTAATTGAATCACAACGCATCATTTAACCTAATGAAGATTAAAACCAGGGTATGCATAGCTTAGTTTTAGGTTTGTCAGGAGTTTTTCCATTTTTCCTGCTGTTGCTACCACACATTTTATTGCCTGTATCCATTTTTGTATTCTTAAGGCTCAGTTTTTTTCAGTTTGGCAGCTCAGGAACTTAGTTGTGGGTTTCTTTCCTCTGTTGGTGGTGCATCCCACCACTCAGCCGCCTTTAGACTTTTTTTCTGCTGTTTGCTATGAGACAGAAGTGACAAGGAGGCACCTTCACATTATACAAAGTCAATGGAGAGTGATGAATTGTTTCCCCCTACGGCGTGGGCAGGACATAATTGCGCTTTGTCTCTTATGTGCCAACTAGGAGTCGGAGAGAAAAGAGAGATCCTCTCCCACAGTAAGTTCAAACAGCTGGTACCGGTGTGCCAAAAAAAGAAAATCGAATACTCACAACTCACTCACTTATTTCAAACATTCACAACTGGAACTCAGAACACATTTCAGCCAAGTCCAATGGGCCCCAGGGGGTAAGACAGCAATGATTCATGGACCCACTTGGATCAGTGCCTCTGAGCTGTCAGTCACACTCCTGCCCAGGTTCAAGGCTCTGCTTACGTGCCAACATTGTAATTTAACAAATTTGACAGTCAAACTGTGCTGTAGTTTAATAATAATAATTTGGTATAATAAGTAGTTCAGTAATAATAATAATAATAATAATAATAATAATAATAATAATAGTAAAAATCATTTGAAGTGGAAGTCATTCACGATCCATTCACAATCCATAAGAACCCGTGAGACGGGAAAGCAGAAAAACTCTGGGGAAAAAACTGAGTTAGTAACATGCATTAATGGGACATGAACGTGTACAGATGAATGTGATCTGGTTCAGGACTCACTTGAGCCAGCCCTAACAATGAGCTCTACCAAAAAGGATTGTCTTTAGCCTACTCTTAAATGTGTAAAGGGTGTCTACCTCCCTAACCCAAACTGGGAGCTTGTTCCACAGAAGAGGAGTTTGATAGCTGAAAGCTGTGGCTCCAATTCTGTTTTTGGAGACTATAGGAACCACAAGTGAATCCTTGCCTGGCCTCAGTCCAGGAAAGAGTAGGGAATGCTAACCTTCATGATAAGTCCCCTTGACTTAACCTCACTGAACACTTTTGGAACATTTGAAATAAAAACTAAAAAAGGTGAAATATAATGTAGTGTCACTACACTATGTGCTCTAAAAGAGTGCTAAATTAAAATTAGAGCGTATAGAAAGAGTGTAAAAACAGCATTTTAGACATTTTGATTTTCAGCAGCAGTTGTAACTGGACTTATGACACAAAAAGAAATTTCAAATATTTGAACATATTTTGCAGAAAGGGTGCTGTCTCTCTCTCTCTCTCTCTCTCTCACACACACACACACCCTGTGAAACAAAGAGGCAAAGTAATTGTAGTAGGCAGGACAGGAATCTACAGGGGCTGACGAATAAATGTGAGTACTGCCTTGTCTCTGAGGAGCTCACACACACATTCACAGAGGACACACACACACCACCTTCCACGGCTCATCAGTTTACAGAATGCTGAGTGCTGCACTCTGCACAGTAATAAAGGATCATTTACAATCATTTATTATCTCTTGCTCTCTCTGTCTCTCTCTCTCTGTGGACCAACATGTCCATCTATTCATCTTTCCGCCTCCCTCGCTGTTTCTCTCCTCTCCTGTCTGTTGTTCATCCTTTACACTGACCATTTACACTATTTCTAACTTTTTTTTTTTTTTTTTTTTTTCTGGTGACCTTTTTCCTCATCATTCTCTGTTCTCCATTTGTCCTCCTTTCTCACAGGTCCTGCCCCTTATTAGGCATAAATCGAGTTATCTTAGTGAGAACATGTACAGGACATATTTTGAGTGGTAGCCTGCAGCCACGGGTTCATTGGAGTAATACTTCAACAAGGAAAAAAAATTGTCATTGCATATATTATTTAATTTGCACAATCTTTGGAATCTTAACCTAATCAATGCAACAATTTACAGTCACATCAGTGGAAACAAACAACAAAACCAAAAGCCACATTTTGTTTTATGTGATTGCATTTGGTATTGTACGTGATTTAATAATTTCACGGAGGGATGGGAGATCTTTGGTTGCATGTGTTGTTTTGGTGGTACATGAAGAATGGGAGTATTGTTCTTGGATGTTTAGTTATGACATCAGGCCAACAAACAAAGTTAGCAACTAGCTTTGTATTGGAGCATTTAGCAGCTAAAAAGCCAAATAATTCCTTCAAATGAAGAGAAACACTGAGCTTAAAGGAGAGTGATGGACAAAAAAACAACTCCAAATGAATGATAATCTCACTCTGCTGGATGTGTACATATGCAACGCTTCTAAACTTAGTGGAAAGGTATGAAGTTAAAGGGAAACTTGTTTGTGTATCATTACAATGTGAGTAATATATGCAGATGAACATAGCCTTAGCTGTACCCAGACCCAGAGAACCTCCCAGAGAGCCCTGCTGTTCCAGCTACCTATTGTACTCCTGGATTACACAGACAGCCCCGTTTTATGAAAAGACCATCTTTCCTGTGGTGAAAATCCTCCTTAAAAGGTGTTAATATGCTCATGTTGTGTTTATCACAACCAGAAAGGGAAGCGAGCATTATTTGTTGGTCTGCAATGGGAATCAAACATTGGTCTCCTGCTTGAAAGCAGTTGTGTTTATTGGTGCTGTATATAAGTCATGTGTTGCAGAATTGTCCAATAATTCCTACAGATACTGGGCAGCTTAAGTGCTTTGTTATACTGCAGGTACAGTTAAACCAGTTACATAATGGTGGTCATAGCATTTCTAGGTTGGACTTTTGCAGTGCAATTATAAGGCAACAGTAATAAAGTTTGGAGAAAACTGGAGATCTTCAGTTGACAGTTTAACAGACCACAGACAATCTCTTTCAAGATAGAAATATACAGCCTTAATATACGTTTGCAAAACTTCCACATCTAGTCATCTAGACTGATAATCAAAGTTATCAGACTCAATAAAACAATATACAGTATTATGATCCACACCTTTATGAATTAATTCAAAATATCGATTTCATCATATCAGTTTATTTTCCTGCCATTATCTATTTTATGGCAGCACTCTACTCTCACATGACGTACATCCTAACAGTAATTTCATTTTTACATTATTAAATAATATGAAATTTGCCAACCACTATGTTTTAATTTGAATAATTCTAAACCCTGTCACATCAGAGTAATACCACTCAATTTAAATTGATAGTCCGACATTTTACTCTCACCATTATCTACACAGCTTTATACATACAAATTCACTTCCTTTATATTATCAGATAAAGTGAATCTCTTGCCCTCTCTCTCTCTCTCCCAAAGCAAGGCTTTGATTTAAATTATTCCTTATTGTGGAGGCGTAATGGGCAGCGAGATGGATTGAGGCACACCGGAGTACAGTGCTCCATTCACCTTAATGGTTAAAGCCTTGCATATTAAATACAGAGATTGGGAGGGGGAAGAATTGGGGAAGAGAGATGGTTCAGTGCACGCTCCATTCCACTTTAATCGCCCTTATGGATAGAGAGGCTTTTAAGTACAGAAATGATGGGAGGGTGAGAGACAGGATTAGAATATGAGATGGAAAGACGCAAACAATTAGGCCAAAGAGGGACAGAAAGAGAGAGAGAGAGAGAGGGTGGAACAAGAGAGTGTCATCTTCTGCTGTGACCTCAGGTGGCGTATTGCTGATGACATACTTAATGGAGCCTCATTTCCTCAGCACTGTTCACCTCACTGCACCTGTCTGGACCTTTCTCCCTCTCTTTCTCTACTCTTTATATCCCGCTTTTTCTGGGCACTATAGTAATTATGTATGCTTGAAGGAGACTGATCATTCTGCCCAGTCACCGTGTTAACATTAATAAAACAGGGCTCTTTGGAAACTATCTTCTCCCCTCTCTTCGTGCTCCCTGCCAAAGCATCTGTTAATACACTGTCATTACGACTAAACAATCTAAATGGACAGGGTGAATCCACTGCAGTTAATTTAGCTTGTGATGAATGTTGATTTAAAGTGATGAGCACTCAGCCAGCGGTGGAGATTTCAAAATCCATCTCAAAGCATGCAAATGAATACAGCGAGTGAGCTGAGAGGACGCACACACATAGTCTAGGTTTTAGGTGATACTCGGCATGAGCTCTGGTTCAAGAGGAGGGTTTAACTCGTGATGGTTTTTGAAGAATAGGCTTGTTTGAATCTGCCAAGAGCTTAAACATTTGGAGGCAGCATTCAAATCTTTGCATACTTTAAAGAAGTCAGTTTTTACTTTAGTTTTTTTTTTTTTTTTTTTCACTGTGGGATTTCCTCTGAAACTGTAATTAGATCTTCATGTGAGACTAAAGTCAAAGACTGATCATTTTCTCTTATAAAATACTCAGGAAATACAATTAATTCTTGCAAAGAATTAGATGAGAAGATCAACAGACCTCACATACTGTAAGATATATAATGTACTGCAGCCTACATCCTGTTAGCTTAGCTTAGCATAAACACTAGTGGTAATAACTCACCTGGCTCTGTCCAAAGGTAAAAAAAAAAAAAAACACAATACCCACAAAAAAAGGCAATTGTTATTTCTTCTTCTTCTTTTTCTTCTTCTTCTTATTATTATTATTATTATTATGGACTACCTAGCTGGTTCCAGTCCTTATGCTAAGCTACTCTAAATGGCTGCTAATTCTAGTTGCATATTTATAGTGCAAATATGGGAGACAAGGATCTTATTGAACTCTCAACAAGAAAGCAAATACACTTATTTTCCAAAAGGCCAAATACCTCTAAGTTGTTCAGCAGCATGTTGAAGCTTATTGAGACGCAGGTTCCTGTAGCTAAATATATATCATCTGGTAGCTAAGACTACTGTTGATGTCATATCTGTAGTTCAGTTTACTTAGTCTGGACAAAATGTGTGACTGCTCCATCTGGTATGTTCATTTAGCTCATCTGGTGGTCAAAAACAAAAACTCAAAAATACAAAAAATAGGTGGTGGTACCCACAAGCACACTACACCGGAGTTGTCTTGATGCTGTTCAATATAGACAAAAAACAAAACAAAATAACAGCAAGTGAACGAAAAGTCACACAAAATAGATAAGATGCAAAATCACCATAAAGGCATCGTCACACTTGCATCAACCCTTGTAAATATTTGCTCCTCATCTTGGAAATCATACATCTCTCCCGATGACTCAATGCCACCTCAGGCTCCTCTAAAGGTCAGAGCTCATGTTTGCTGAACTCACATCTGACCTTCTGCCTGTACAAATGATGTTTTTGTTTGTGTCTCACATTCTGTGATGCTGGCATTGTCCCACTGTGTTTTTGGCCTGATAACCTAATGTGCTAGAAGACCAGAAAACACATCATAACAAACAGAATCACTGTCAGTTGTTTGACTGTAATAAACACTGACAACCCCCCCTGTTTTTTCTTCTTTATTCAACATGCTAATCATGCTTAGCTTATAACGTATCAGGAGCTTATCTGCTCGTGCTTGGCTGCTACGTGCGTCAAAAATGATACATCACCACCTGCTTCTGTGTGAAGTGTGAATATATTTCACTGGACTGAATTCAAATGTGATTGTACCTTATCATGAAAACAGGCCATCAGGGCTTGAATCCTGTTCATATCCTTGCATCTGCTCACAAGCTGTTCATGTGACACCAGTATTTTTTTTTTTTTTTTTTTTAACTCAGAGTCATGCTGTTGAATAGTGAAATCTCATCATTTCAGGGAAGTGTGAGTGTTGGAGAATGGACCATATTGTTTGTGATTTACTATGGCTTTATAGGAAAAAACTTTATTTTTAAATTTATTTTTAAACATAGCACATTGTTTTTACCCATAGCTATGATGCACTTTATTTGTCTTCCTTTTCTTACCCCCAAATTCCACTGGAATGTCGCTGACTGTCGCTGCAGTGATACGTGGCCGTTCTAGTCAATGTATCAAACCCCACCGGCTCTGCCACGGTCCGGTTCAGAAGCGTCACAAAAGCGGGCCTCTTCTTGGCTCTGCGTGAAATACGCGGCTGTTCTATTTTTGACGGACGCCACAAGCGGCCCGCGTTAATTTATCAACAATTATCAATTTATCAATTTATTAACACGGAGCACCTCGAGCCGGATGGAAGCAAGAAACAGAAAAAGCATAGAGAATCCGGTGGATTTTCAAAATAAAATACCCCGTGCAAACTTCTGACAAAAGCGAAGCACATAAACCAAGAAAATGACCAAATCTGAGCAAGTAAACAAAGTCAGGTGGCTAAACGTCCGCTTCTGAAACGTTCCTGGTGGTGTTTGAAGTCGCGTGCAGGACGGACCAAAACAGCATCGCATCGCGGGTTACTCAGTGTACAATTTAAGTACCCATGAACATTATTTAAAAAAAAAATAATCTCATGTACATATATACCTAATCCTCCTATGAAGTATTTCAAAATCCAAACATAGCAATCCATTCATTTTATAATTAATTAAACAATCAAAATGCATCTAAAATGCCCAGCACATATCCAGAGCCCATGGAAATGTACTCAGATTACAGTTTTGTATGAACGACAGTCCAAAAGTCAGATACTTAGAAACATATTCAGATTCAAATAGAAAATAATAAGAAAATAAAAGTAGCAAATCCTTAAATTGTTAGAATCTTTATTTAATTTATAGATGTATAGCAATTGTTCATGATTACTCATGATTAATTGATAAATAAAACTGATGACAATTCAACTTTTTTTGTCGATTTACTAATCAAATAATTGACTAGTCATGCTCCTGCAAGCTGTGATCTTTTCAAGCCACATTTGATGGACCTATTTCACACAGTAAGCCTTTATTATTGAAATTATAATGGGGCAGCAACAATGATAAATTAGTTTAAATTAGTGAAAATTAATTGCTCAATTAATTGATAACCAGTTAATTGAGTGAAAAATTACTTAAACAAACACTCATTGCTTCAAGCTTTTCAGATGATTTTCTAATCATCTCTCTTTTATATCACAACTGTTAGTCCATCTACTTTCTTTAGGAACATCACTATATGCTTATATTAACTATTTTTGACATTTTCTTGATGGATTAATTGAACCAATAATTAACAAATTGCTAGTTGCATTTTGTTTATATTCAGATAACCCCTGAGACAACAACAGGAGCTAGCTTGAGGCTTAATAATAAATTCTGAACCTTTCAAACCTTTGAGGATTAATGCTCAGAGGAAGCCTATTACAGTCAACCAACTTGCGTCGCTAACATAATGAATGTTGGCGTGCAGCATCCACAGAGAGTGCCATAGCCCCCAGCAATACAGCTCCAGGACATCTAAGGAAGGGTCTTTAACCTCTCAGCAGGACCAAGTGTTCCAATGAAAGAGCCACAGAGGAGCAGCAGTTGTAGGACCTGGGGATCCAGATGTCAACAATTTCATCAAAGCATATGGTTGGAGCTCCTGAAAAGGTCAAACCAACAACATCATAATCCACAAGAGGTTCTTTCTCATTTCAAGGATGACACTGCTGCCACCATTGCCTTTTACCTTCCCTCTGCTAAGTCACATCTACAGGCCAGAGGAAAGGCCATGACAGCAAAAACCCAGTGACAACTGTGATGATGAAGAGGAAATTGACACAGTAAAAAAAAAAAAAAAAAGGTTCCAGAGTCACCAGAGTAACACCATCATTATCAACAGACATTGTCTTATCAGCAATTCATGGCTCTTTCAAAACCACATCATATCAGTAGCACTTCATCTAAACCAGATATTAAGAGAAGTGGGCAATCTGCAAAATATACTGTTGGTCCTCTATGCAGTTAAGCATAATGGCAACTCTCAGATTCTACTTTCTGTGCTTGAAATTATTCTTGGGAAAATCATGTTTATCTAGAAAGCTGTAGGAAGGTCATGCAGCTTGCCTTTGATATATAATTACTGTATTTGCGTCATCTCGCTGAATCTCTGCAACAGAGGTGTGGAATGCAGTGTCAGTATGACCCATAGCGTCATAGTAGCCATGGAAATATGGTTGAAATAAATTAACTAATAAACTATCTTTTAGGGTGTCACTGCTGGATATTTAAACCTTCTGCAGTCCTGGTGCTCAAATAACTCAGTTCTCAAAAAAAAAAAAAAAAAATCAGAAAGCTCAAAGAACTAATTTTTGGCCCTTGACTTTCTACCTGCAACTGTGCATATAATTCTGCATAATCTGTATTTTTGGTTCAAACATTGCAAATGCTTTTGTAGACAACTCTGTAACCATCCGGACCTGTTTGGCAAAGAATCCCGCACAAGGCTGCATCGAGACTGCTTTCTTTTTAAAATGCAATTTACTGCTTCATTTACACAGGCAGTTTTCAAATGGCAGCTGGACAAAATGAATTCCAGGTCATATTGAATAGATCACCTTTATAATAAGAATGGAAAACAACTGGTTTTGTCACATTCAGATTCAAATGGTAGATGGTGAGTGAGCTCCACTTCAATGACTGTTTGTCTGTCTAGAGATCAGAATATGGTCAATTTAGTAGTCTCCAGAAAATCAGAGAAATCCGATGAAAAAGCTTTTATATGACTGACAATTTAATATTAGATAGATTACTTGCTGACAGGTATATGCAAGTCAGGGCCTCGAAAGGTGTACAGCCTTTAAATGGTAATATCAGCTGACACTGCAAAGGCTTGTGAGTGTTTTCCTCAACAACAAAGATAGCTGACCTGGTTTGTACACTGTGACCTGACCTAAAGCCTTTAATTTACAAGGAAAGGAGGAAATAGTACGAGAAGGGATAAATGTCAGAGGAAAAAGCAGAGAACAAAACAGGGAGAGACCATGGGGAAAATAAACGAAGAGAAGGAAAGCGGACGCAGACTTGTGTGAAACCAGAGTGGTGCCCAGCAGAGCAAAACTAACACGAAGCACATTGATGGACACACACACACACAGATTCTCGTATAATTTCCTTATCTCACTGAGCCTCTCTGTGTGAACACAGGCTAGAGCTTTAGACACTGACAAAATCACACACCCTACTAGGCACACAGTTATTCTTCTGACTGCTAAGCACTACGGAACTGAATCTGCTGTGGTAGTCAAACACTTTGCAGGGAACCAAAGGTGGGTCACAGGGAGACGGAAATGCCTCGGATGGAGAAACTGCTGTTTGAAATGACTCAACATTTACAGAATGCTAGTAAAAATAGCTAGGCAGGATGAAATCCAGGTCATCTTGGTTAGATCACCTTTATAATGAGAATTATTTTGCCACAATGGACTGTTTGAAAAAGCAGATTTCTCATTCTCAGCCAGCAACTGTAGATCTTGCTGCTAATTAATCTGATGTGAGCTCCATGAGTTGGTTGAAAACCCCAGCTGACTTTTAAGTGTTTCCTATAGATTAGAAAACTCTAATCTAGACAAGAATGTTATAAAAAAGGTCTTTAAATATGGACTTAATGGCTTCATGATATCGGGCTAAAAGACAGAGTCTAATAGCTGCATGTTAGTGGCAAAAGGTTAGCATCCTCACCAGCTGATGATCCATGTATAAAATATTGAAATTAAGAAACAATATTATTATTCTTGTATTGCAGTTTAAAGCTGTTAGTGTTAGAAATATGATAAGGAAAAAATGACCGGACTTATTTTGTTATTGTGCAATCCTGTTTTGGCTGCTAGGTTTACGTTCGTGTTCATAGAGTATCTTTTGGCTTTTAGAGTGACTGATGTGTTTGGTAAACACAATGCTATCTACGTTGCTGAGGGTGCTGGAGGGTAAACTTATCTAAATCCAATAAAAAACAGGACAGAGCTGCTAATATTACCCCAATCTCTAGATAGTGTTCAGGATAAGTTTCAACATAGTGGGGGAAACTACACAACGGATGCACAAGTCATCAATGGGCTTTTTCTACATAACCAATAATCGTACAAAATAATAACTATGGGAGTAACTAAGTGTTAAAAACATAGTTCGAAACATATCATTAGAAACTATGTTTTATTAAAACATCTGTAAATTTGTCCAAGAATAAATTGTTTCTACATTTCCTGTCACAATGTAACAGAAAGGTATGACTTGAGGAAAACCTTCCAGATAATATCTTAATATTAGTAACCACTGTATACAAATCTATAAAGTCTCTCTGATTGTTCCTTTTTAGGTAAGATTTAAAAAAAAAAAAAAAAAAAAAAAAAAAAAAAAAAGTTATTGCCCAGGGGGGAAACTTTGCTAGACTGAACTGAAAGAACATATTTGATGTAAATCAGGCAACTAAATGAAATGCAATGCATACAGCAATCAGAGTATGTTTGAGATACGATTACAGATGATACTGTAATCCGTCCATCCATCCATCCATTCACTTCCACTTATCTGGGGTCAAGTTGTGGTGTGCAGCAGGTTTAGCAGTTGGACTTTCCCACCTCCAAAGGAAGGCGTTATCTGATGCCCGAACCACCTCAGCTGGCTTGTTCCGATGCAAAGGAAAACTGGTTCTACTCCAAGTTTCCTCCTTTATGTCTGAGCGTCTAACCCTGTCTCTGAGGCTGAGCCCAGCCACCCTTCAGAGGAAGTTTATCTCACCACTTATATCTGCTATCTCATTCTTTCGGTCACTACACAAAGCTCATGACCATACTGTAGGTTAAGGTTGGATCATAGATGGACTGGCAAATCTAGAGCTTTGCCTCTACTCTCTCTTCTCAACAGTTCAGGTACAACGTCCACAATATTGCTGACACCGCACCTGTCACCACCAATGATACTGAAAATAAAGTAAATCAAGCTTTATTTTACAAATGCAAAGGTCAAGGTTGTTTTGTACAACACGTGCTATGGTGTCTTTTGACTACCTGCAGGACATGTCTACAGTAACTAACGTAAGAACATTGTCTTCTCTGATGTATTCTGTGTGACAAATGGTGTCCCAAGTTGGAACTAGGATTTGAAGCTTATCCTCTCTTGCCCTCAGTTACTTAGGATAAAACTCTCAACTGATTGCCTGGAATGTAAATGTGAAGTGGTTCAGGCCTCTAACAAGCACAAAGCCATTGCAGCTTAGCTGCATAATATGTTTAAGCAATGAACACAGCAACACTTGGACCTAACTGAGCTGGTTCCCCAAATGGTTATAGAGTGGTGATGTGTTTTAATGAGCCTGGGTTGTACAGCGGGACTATTTTAACAGTATTTATTATTTTGCCATCATGGCTGACAGGAAGATGGGTAGCCTCTGTTCAGTATTGTGCTGATTTTCAAAGTAAATTAATCAAATATACCTGTAAGCAAGAAACATATTTCATCAGTGGGTTTTCACTTTGCTGAAAAACTTTGCTCAAAACTACTAATATATTATGGATTATTATTTTTAGCATTACATAAGGTGTAGTTTGAACTGGTGAACTCAAGACTGAAATGTATCAATAATGGGATGGACTGCTATAAAATGTTGTGTGAACAGTGGGAATACATCTAAAATGTCATGACAGTGCATCCCATTTGGTGATCTCATGAATTTGTAGTTTTCAGTGAACTGTCTGCACATCTGCACTGCACATTCATTGTCTCCACAGGATGAATTACACTTTCAATTTGTCCAATACTTTGTTTTATGACCAAATGTCTGTAAGACTAATGGCATTCCCATCAGCATTAGCTGTGTTTTCTCTATTACGTGATTTATGAACTGCAGTGTTCACAGAGCATGTGCACCAGAGACACCTGCCAAACCAGCTAATTACCAGTTTAGCCCTCTGCTAACTTGAATATTGGGATAAAATTATTCAATAATGCAGCTCTTCGAAATGTTATTGGACTGTGTTATTGTATTGAACTCCAATTCTGAGTGAAATTAGTCATTTCATGGTGGTTGTGATGCTTGTGAAGCCTGGCACACTTCCTTGCTCTCGATCCACCAATCTGCAGTGGCCACGTGTCCTGGAAATCCACACTGGAACTAGCACCTGTCAGTTGACACAGATTCTCTCAAAGGAAAGAGAGCACTATACATAATGGTTATATATAACCCCAAAATATACAGCTGGCTGTAACAAGTACTAATTAGCAAATGTAAATGTTGCATTGCGATTTTAAGTACACTTTCACTTACCAGCACCTCGCCACACCTGTTATGTCATTCTCCAGCTTGTTCTGGGAGATCTGTATGTATTTAAAGGCCAGACAGGATATACTGATTGTTAGTAAAACATATTCTGGGACTCATGGTTAACATAATCCTGGTTGGACATGTCTGAAGGCATTTTAATGCTGAGGTCACCTCAACTGCTTCCCATTAACATGATGAAGGAATGGCAGTTATGCTTTGAGCTGATACGTTATTAGACCTGCCTCCCTGTCATTATTCGTAAAATTGTTGTTAGTATACTTTCTGTCATCTTTGGCTCAGTAAAAGAAAGTTATTACTACAGTGAAAAATGAATGATAATCTCAAGAGTAATCTAAAAGCATGACCTGATATTACAAGAAACTGCATCACTATCTGCAGTCAGTCACATCAGGCAACTGTGCCTTTTTGATATGCACTCACTTGCACTGCAAACAGTGAGTGTCACACAGTTATGGTTGTTGCAGACAGTAAAATGAAAGCAATAAGATGTTTTCATGCCACAGTAGTCCATTCAAATGGGAAATAAATAGAGCTTTTACTGTCCAATATCACAAAATGTCCTTGATGTATCTGTAGGGGTTGATGGCACTGTGGATCAATACCAATGACTCATCCATCAGTTTGTCAGGAGCTGTGGAATACATTTTTTTTTTCATCCACACTCAGCTCAGTTGAGTTAAAAAAACACTGCACTTGAAACAATTGAAACAATTTGTCCACTACTACAAAGTACTGGGGACATTTCTTACATCATTTCTTTGTGATGTTTGAATTGTTCCATTTTCAGTCATGATGGCTGCACTGACTGCCGCTAACAAGCAGATTCTTCTGGTACGTACTCATTTCAAACAAACTCCGAAATAGAAACAAGGGTAAAGTGCCAAACATTAACTACGCGTCAGGGGTATGGAGGCTACATGGGGACAGCAAGAGATGTAAAAATGTTCAGTTATTTCCACTGCAAACTTCTGTTCACTGCAACCCCCACTAAAACATTAAAACATTATTTGTGTGGTGACCGTACAGAATAACCCCATATAGTCTCAGTTCTATACTAAGGCAGACCTTGCCAACTTCACAAGTGAATGCAAGACTGTAAACAGTTATTGGGAAATGCAATTTAAGCATGATAGGGCCTGATCGCATATGATGGACCCATTAAGCCTTCCAGTGATGCCATCAATGGGTGAAATACAATACTGAAGTATAAATGAAACCCTATGTGTATCTGGCAGGATAGCAGCTAACCACTCTGTAGGGCTACAGGTAGACACAGGAGTGCTTTAAACTAAATGTTTATATCAACACTATCACCAAGACAGTGCTAACATGCTAATGTTTTATAGGTGTAATGTTCATAATTTATTGTTTTAACATGCTTACATGCTACTTACACAAAGTACAGATGACACCAATGGGAGTGAGATGAGACTATCTTTATCTTTATCTAGATCTGAGCCAATCCACCTATGTTCAGATGTGTCATTTTGACGTGCTGGTGACACACGATGAAAAGTCATTAGATCACCACAGTCAATAAGAGATATCATTAGGGAATCATGAATACCTGAACTAAATTTCATGACTAATCCATCAGTTTTACTAAAAGGCAAAAATATAAAAGAGTAAAATTTCAATTTCAACTTCATTTTTATACCCTGTTTGCCTTTTTTTCCTCTGTCATCCTCTCTGTCCACATTGCTCTCTTTCTCTTTCTGTTGATAACAACTCTTGACAGTTCTAACAATCCAATAGCTAAGTGCATGCTGGGAAGTAAATGAATAGCATTTACATTAAATTGCTGGCTACTGTACTGAAGAGAGAGGAAGTGACGCACATCAGCAATGCACACAAGCCACATGCATGTATGAAGAACTTAACGAGTACCCACACACATACACAATGTGGGCAAGCTGATGTATACACTTAGTGCATGTGAAATTCTTTTCAAAGCTAGCTAAAACAGTTTCAAGTTCTTGTAACATGCACACACACACACACACACACACACACACACACATTAGTGCCTCTTTAGCATTTTACAGTTAGGCTGGTCGAGCAGCTAACTGGCACCCTGCTTGGATCACAGCATGTGTGTGTGACTAAAAGAGAGTGTGTGCAAGGTAATTCTTCCCTATAATTCTGATTAATGATGTATTCAGTCATGTACTTCCAGCGCTTTCCCTCGGTCTTTGTATCTTCACCCTCTTTTGTCAATTCTCACAACTTTCCCCTCTCTCCTATCCCTCCCTGCCTCATTCTTTCTCTTACAAACGAGTTGTAATCAGTTGAACAATGTGAATGAGTGTCATTGTGAACCTAACAAGACAGTGTTAGCCTTTCTATCCTCCTCTCTCTCTCTCATTCTGTAATGAGTGTCATTAAAGCCCATAGTCATACAGTGCTCCTAATAAGACAATATTAAGCTTTTCTCTCACAGCATAAAACACCATGATGGTTTTATATGCAGGAGGTGTTGTTAAATTCACCTACACGTACAGACTCCTGTTTCTGTCTTCCTCATTAATCCATAAAATTAGAAATTCGACTTCTCCCTTCTCTTTGGATAAGAAAACATAAACTACACTGATGCTACAGCTAATGTGCTCATGACTCAAAATAGGAAAAAAAAAAAAAACAACACATTTGTGAATACAGCATCTAAGCTTGAAAGCTCTCTGTGGGTGTTGGCCATGGCAGTGGTTAACTGACATTTAAGGACCAGTTTTGCAATCGGCATTTTTGGTAGACTCATAAAGCTGTTAAGTTGTTATTTCGCTCGGAAAAGTTGATGCTAGTAGGCTAGGCTAACTAGCTTCCACTTGAAAAACGGAAGCTTCTTAGCCTAACTTGTTAACATTAGCCATGATTCCCGCTGGTTATTCTTTTCATTCATGTTACTTGTGGTGATGGCAAATAGATAAGACTGTCAAAACTCAAGTAGTTATCATGTAACCTCATCAGCCTGTAGGTTGCCCTGTGATTTGAATCAATCGTGTGGATTCACAGAGCAACACAGAGATCGCATATCACAGATACACAGCAAAGTCGCCAGTGTTAATTTTCCAGTGTTAGTTGAAATCAGCAGCATCCAGTGTTATTTTAACACTTAATTTTGTAAAACTAACACTTCCCAGATTAAATCCATTGAAGTGTTGGTGTAGATTTCCGACGTTAATGAACTTTAACACCGCTGGTGTTGAATAAACCACACCTCTCATTTCCGGTGAAGAAGTGATCTCCACAGTCTGCAGTCGCCATTTTCTCATGCTCATGCGGTAAGTTTTATTTGATAAAATATTATGTTTTAGGGCAATATTATCATAAGTAATATCACTAACTGTGAGTTGAATTGCATTTGAATGACAAATTCTAATATTAAAGTGTCTAACCCAATGTTTCACCATGTTTTGTCGAACTCGCTGACAGCTAGCATGATTTCGATAAAGTCGTGCGAGCCAACAGTAATTTAGCACTCTCAAAGCGGAGAATATCATGAAGGTTGGTGGCTGATATCTGCTACAAATTATAATGAGCGTGTTTCGTTCGATTTTCTTCCATAAACCGTCAGTACCTGGATAAACTATAGGTTTAGAAATAGCTTAGGTAGCCACTGTTAACGCCATTAGCATATAGCTCAGCACATAGGTCGCCTCTTTTTCGCGGTCATTGCTCGGACTACAAACACTGAAAGCGGTGGTTGATGGGGCACTGCTGCAGTGCCTCCGTGTGTGCTTTTCACAGAGGCTAGCGGCTAGTTAACCGTGCAGCTACATCAAAGAGCGAGCAGACAACGAGGTAATGTGGTGGTTTTTACACTGGACCACAGTCACGACTCGGCGCTGTGTACACCAGTCAGTGTTGTTTGGTTTTGCCGACGTGCAGCTGGCACCACTCACGGTGACCACTGCTGAATCGGGACCGACACAGTCTCCGAGACCGAGACAAGCGGTGGCCAGGTTGACAACAGGGAAAAGAGTAGCCTACAGTAATTTACTGGCGCCTGCTGGGCTCGACTCGTTGCAGCCCGAGGCTATGGGTCAAAGTAAACTGTGTCACTTTCAGCCAAAGCTGTAAATAAATGGGTAAAGCGGTGCTTTTGCACAATGAGACACGTTATCAGCGTCAATGAGTGCTTGATGAGACCTGTGTGTCCAGTGGCGGTGGTGGGGAGAGCTAAGGTGGGTTGCTGTGGGCGTGTCTATACCTGCTGTATGTAACCGCTGTGAAACAATCAGGAAATAACTTTTTATTCCTCTGATTAATAACAGCTTTATCAATGCCTGTGCTCGCTCTCTGTTATTGTTACTGTCTCTCGACCAATGCGCGTCTCTCTCTCGCGCGCTCGCGCTCCTCTCGCTCACTCTCTCTCGCGCGCTCGCGCTCCCTCCCTCTCTCCCTCTCTAATCATCGGGCACAAATCA
This sequence comes from Sciaenops ocellatus, assembly GCA_033000465.1. Classification (NCBI taxonomy): domain Eukaryota; kingdom Metazoa; phylum Chordata; class Actinopteri; family Sciaenidae; genus Sciaenops; species Sciaenops ocellatus. The sequence continues at coordinate 19,716,614 of CP136878.1, read as the reverse complement.
AACTTCATGTCACTATTTTGCGGTGTAAATTGCGAGTCAGATTTAGAAGCTGGGTACATGAAATAAACAAAGTGACACATGTAAACTAACTTTGTTAGTGTATTTCAGCCATTGTAAACGTGATGGATGTTTTGTTAGTAGATTTTGTGTGTAATATTATGTTATGTATGCCATTCTTTCCTTTTGAAGGTGTTAATATGCTGGTTCCTGTAGAGTACAATGGAGTGAGTAAATGGGTGAGGGTTCCAAAGACAGAGGATGTCTACAATTATGCTGAATTTTTACAAGGAGGTAAAGTACAATTATTCTACTTTATTCTTCTCCTTCAAAATTGTAAATATTGCACCTTTTACTCATCTACTCCTTACTATTAAGTTACTGAACATATATATTTTAGAAGTACAGAATATAATCCACAAAGAAATGATGGTGTCATGTTAGAGATGAAGATATAACTTAATTGAAAAATGTATTGATCAACTGATAACACATTTACTTACCAGCTAAACTGTATAAAGTATTTAAATCACCTTTAACCAGCTTAAGTATTAATGTGGCACTGTTACTACCTCTGCTACTAAATCAGAGTACTTTTTCCCCTTAGAGCTTTGTATGTTTATTCATGCTCTTAGGGTCTTATTGTATGCTTAACTTCAATTCATGGTATGTTAAAACTCTCAGTGAAGTTGTCTTTTCTGTTTTAGTGGTGGCAAAATTCAGTTTGCCAGCTTTTACCAACTTGGTCCTGAAAGATTCTGCTGGAGTGGAAGTGGATTGTGACATTTTTGATGAACTTTTAAATTCATCTCAAAAGTCATCTCTGTCTTTCATCGCCTGCATGCACTGCACTGAAGAGTGCAATGGTAAGTTATTGTAGTCTTGTATTGCACTCAAAATAAATTGTTTAATGTAATAATTTATAGCTAGTGTATTTGTTATTTTGTAAACTGAATGCTGTAACACAAGGCTGTTTGTAGACAACAGTGTTGAGGGGTCTTCTCCAGGGACCCTGTCTTCAGAGTGGTCACCATCACGCACATCTGAAGGGTCATCAAGTTCAGACTCCACAATAATACTCAAATCTACCAAAATCCGGGGAAAAAGGCTGATTGAGGGATCCAGTGACAGCAGCATTGCAAGGGATGTAAGTATCTTTTAAACTACAGTCTAATATGTTTTAACTAAAGCCTTTGTATTATTATTGTTGCTATAGTTAATATTATTGAAAATGACAAACATTACATGCTGAAAATACCACATTCTCTGTAAGGGGGACAAGTAGCCAGTGAGGAAAGTGATGGATATGCCAATATCTGATTATCCAAAAATGTTGATAATGGTCCTAGTATATTGATCTTGATTGAATTACACATGAACTTGTTTTCACAATGGTTAGTTCAGTCCTGCATGTTCAGTAGGTTTGTCAGCCTCAATGTATGTTATCTAACATGAGATATTAATGTATATGAGTTTCATGTAATTTTTGTTTCAGATTGTCAAAGTAGCCCTGCATGCAAAGCCAGGTGGTGACCAAATACTCAAAGAGTATGAGCAAACAAAGCGTCTTTCTGATGGTACAAGAAGAAAGATGGTTAATATTCTTGTGGCAGACATGGTAGAGAGTCATGGGTAAGTGAATGTGCTTTTTTGTTGTTGTTTTTTAATAATGTTAAGGCATGTACAACTATTCACAAAGTGAAGTGTTGTCAACTTTTTGATCAATTTCTCAACCAGTATTGCATTGTGTGCCTTCAGGAATACTTTTTATTTGCTTTCCTTCATTAAAAATGTGATTCCATATGTGGTTGCAATTTCTGATTACAATGCTGTTGATTTGGGTTGAATAACAATAACAAAGCAGACATGGCAAATTCTCAAAGTACTTCAGTGGTATAATCTTAAGTCTTAGGTATGCAGTCATTTGCCCAGTATGCACCTTACATATATTTTGCAGAAATATGTTTAAAATCATACCTAGAAATCGTCACTTGAACAAACATGCCATGGGGCCCATTGTCTCAAAATGAATGAATGAATTTGAACACCATGCAGGCATGTGACACAGTCATCATTAAATAGGCTGTTTAGCACAGTTATAGCAATAATATGCAATGCATAATTACTTCGAGAATTTGTTGCAGATGTTGTGTTGGTTTTACATGAATCAACACTTTTTAAAATCATGAAGGCAGGTAATCTTTTGATATCACTTTCATGATGCATTTGTCTCTTTTCAGGAGGGTTCCTCCACAGAATGTCCGCATTACATATGCACTTGGCATTACAACCTTGTTCCCGAACTTGAAGGATCCAGATTCAAAGAATGGTTATGTAAGTATTGATATTAAGATACATCCATGCTGGCCTTACTTTCTGAAAGCACTGCAATATTTTCCCATTGTGCAACCAAGGGCATTGTATTATGAGTTATCAGTTCTGTTCAGTTTTGTCTTTTTTGTCAAATGGCCTTTAGCAGGCATCATAAGACGCAGGGTTTCCCAGACAAGCACAAAATACTAAACATAAAGTATAGAAATTCATTTTAAGGGATTTTGAAATGCACCTGATATCATATATGATAAAACCAAAGTTGTACTAAACATTACACAATTTACTCCAATGAGTGTTAGTAACAGTATTTGTTAGCGGTAGCTTGATAGCTCTTCCGCTATTATACAAGCTGACATGATTGGTAATGCTACTATATTGTGCTATTGAAGTAACATTAGTTTAATTATTTAACCCCACAGCCACGCCACTTAACAGTATCTATGCTTTTTCTTTAACTGGTAATTAATTGTTTTTCTTACTTTTTTTTTTAATTAACAGGAACATTTCTATGATCCCCAGAGTGGTTCTGGTTACCTAGCATGGAGGCTGAAAACTGTCCAGCGCAACTCAGCTGAAGAGTTCAAGAAATCCACGTCCACTTGGACTCAGGATAGCCGCAAGGCTCCTCGCAACATGCATCTACGTGTCAAGCAGTTGTCGGGCAATGAATGCAAGTCAGGTCAGCAGCTTTGAGGGCAGAGAGGCGCTGAATGAACAGTTTGATGTGTCTAGTACTGTTTCCACAACTTCCTGGGTCAAAAACTATGGCACGGAGTATCAGGTTGGGATATACATCTGCTCTGGTGTTGAAAATGAGATGCCTTTGTTCAACAGGATTGTCAGTATAATTGTTGGAAATGACAGAGCATATCTTCTAACTTGTAAAGTCTCAACTATGTATTTTGATGATCACTTGAATGCGTTTAGTATTCAGGAAGAATCTGATTTCTTCACACTGATCTGTGTAGATGACCTGATGTACTACAGACCTTATGATAGGCAATTTTCGTACGACACTGATGGAATGTACATTGTCCCATACTGTAATTTTGTGTAACTGTGCTGAACTGTTAAGTTATTTGTTGTGTACCTGCCATATTAATACACATTTTGTGCAAGTTGCCATCTTGTATTTTTGTTATTTATGTATATGAGATAGGTCCATTGTAGTTAATTGTGTTACACCGGTTTTTGTAAGTTTTAACAGTGACGGGTGTAATGCAATTAACTATAAATCAACACTGTTGATTTTTTTTTTTTTGTAACACTTGCTGGTGTTAAAAAAAATCAACACTGTTAGTGTTGATTTTGTAACACTGACACCAGTGTTGAGTACTGTTAACACTACTAAGTGCTAACCAGTGTTAATTTTCAACACCACACAGAGTTAAATTAACAATGGGTGAGTGTAAAACAAATAACACTTTCAAAAGTGTTAATTTAACACTCAAAAGAGTGGACACATATACACACTTTAAAAGTGTTAAATTTAACACTCTCGGAGTTAATTTAACACTGGCGATTTTGCTGTGTACAGCAGGTTAAAGGGTTGTTTGTTGGAATTGATGTGATTACTATTTTTTAGAGCCAATCACATTGAAGAACCTGCATAGCTACCAAAAATTCCTCCTGCTGGAGGACACTAATGTATCAGCCTAATCTTACATAAAAATGTGTAAAAGACCTGGCCATGCACAAGAGCAGGGATTTTCAATGTCTGAGACCTTGGGCCTATCCTCAGACAAACCCTGGAAAAGGCAATTGCACACCCAATCCCTTAGTTCACTTGCTTAGTTTTGTTCAATTCCTGAATGCTTATAGGATCATAAATGTTATTTGTTAGGGATGCTCCGATCAGCATTTTTTGGGGCCGATCCGATCACCGATCACAGGAATCATAAATCTGATACCGATATTGATCACAGAATGGATGGGAGAATAATAATTCTCCATGTCCTGTATTTACAGTCTAGCGCACCACATAAAGTGATAAAACCATTTGTACTAAAATAAATAAATACAATCAAGATGTTTATGTACCACAAACATCTTTTTTACATGCTCTGTCAAGATGAAATAAAATAAAAATTTTAAAAAATTACTTAATTTACTTGCCTTACTCCTCAAGTAAGGCAAAAAAAGACTTCAAAATCATTTTAAACAAAAAGTGGCAGTTTACTGCCACTGCATCGCTTAATAGCCCTTAACTATAAGGAAACACAAATTACATCCACTTGATGGAAAAAAAAAAAAAAATGTTGTTTTCGGCGTCACATGCATTGCAAACAGCGAGTTTTACATCTTTTTCGGAAACTGAAAAAATTCCAGACCGGAGAACTCATCCTGCCAGCCTCTGCCAAGAGAGAGGAAAAACAGTCTCATGTAATTTACGTCACGCGCTGAAACCAGTCTCGGGTAATTTACGTCACATCAAAAAAAAAAGTCTCATTACATGATCGGCTTTTTTTTGATCTGCACTTTGAGAGCCCACCGATCAACCTGTTTAGGGTCCATATCGGCCAATAACGATCGGAGCATCCCTATTATTTGTTATTTGGTCCCATAGACACTCAACAATTAATCCAATATAGCCTGATATTGCTGTCTGACATAACTATTAACTTATTTACCTCTATTCACTGAACCTCTCCTGAAACATTTGCAGGCCTGCCTCCCACTTTGAAGACCTCTGCACTTGAGGATATTGTGACTATATCACATTTTGTCTCATGAAAAGTACAGGTATGTATGAAGATACAGTACCAGCAGTATTATAAAGACTGACGAAGTCGCTGGTGGTAGGGTCAAACAGACCGGCGGACCCAGCTGTTAGAGTCCCTTGTAAAACCAAAAGTGAACATGGGTTTGTCAGGTGCAATCTTTTCCTAAACCTAACTGAGAGGTTTTGTAGACAGAAATTTACCAAACTGCAACCTTGATAACCTCAGTAGCCAGATATTGCACATTTAGTATAACACAGGGTTGCACAGATATATACTGATTTAAGGAAAAATACTTTTTATATCTGTTCTGTTTAAGTCTGTTTCCTTTTAAATGGGCAATTACCTATGTTTGTATGTTTCAGAGCATGTTTGTGGGGAGGCCCTGAGCATGCTGACAGTTTTCCTGTCCAGGGCTAGTACAAACCTATCATGACTATAAAAGTGAGGGAGCTTGTGTCATTACTGGAATTTAAAAAGGAAATGAATATCAGTGCTACTTGAGCTTTGATTCAGGGCTTCTAAATATTTCCACTGGGTCCTCTCATGATGACAATAACACCAGCACATTTAAATGGTCTTCTTTCCCTGCTTGAGAGCCTCTGTTTCCTCATGCAGGGTCCTGGGCTCAGCAAATTGGAGAATCTATGATGTGCATAATAAATCAGCCTTTTGCTCCCACTGAAGTGCCCCTTTAAGGATTCAAAGACAGGAGAATTAAAGCACGATTAGAGTTTGTCTGCAGACCCTGCTGAAGCGTGAAGATATTATGTTAATGCACACTCTACAGAAAAGAGGCGTTTTCATAATCCTTCTAATTTATTTGTAATTATGCTGCATTGTGGGTGTTGTGGTGTATAAATCTTAGGTTGTCATATTTTGTCTTCTTGCTTTCTTTTTTTTTTCATTTTGCTCGATTCGTGACTTCATTTCATTCTCCTGTTTCTCTTTCACTCTCTCTTCTTGCACCAACCCCCTCAAAAAACTCTAAAAAAATCAAAATTTTAAACCATTCCAGAAATTCTGCTTGTTCATGAAAATGCATGTTTTCCTATTGTCATCATTGGGCACTAGCAAGGCATTGCCTGTTGCTATAATGTGACATGGCTGGACCCAACTACGGACATCATTTAGCATCTGTGTAGCATTTAGCAACACAGTATGGGACCATGACTGGAGGCGGGGCCTAATGCGTATCTAATGCTGATGCTGGGGTTTGCTGTAGACTCAACACAAGGGTGTGACAGTGTGTGAGTTTGATAGCTCCACAGTAGGCAGGGATCCACAGTTTTAGGCATAGCCTACCTCTGACACTTCTTGATGTGCTGCCTTGTGACCACCGGTAAAGACTGGGAAAGTGGGATGTATCACTGAAGCTCCCATCTGATGCCATGGTTTATATTATCAGGGTTCCCATGGTCTTGATAAACTTGGAAAAGTCATGAAAATATGTGTATAATAAAATGTGTTATTACAGTAATCTTCTGTGGAAAACCTTTGTCGTAATTTAACATAACAGCAAATGCATTTTCTCTAACTGTAACAAAGCTCTAATTTGTGTTGATGCATTATGTTTCAACAAGAGACCAAACAAGAGAGTGACCAATGTGCAAAATGCTTTGCAAGACAGCCCATACTGCTAGTAAGTCAAGTCAAGTCATGCCAAGGGAACAAAGAAGACACAACCTACCATTCTGGGTATTTTTCCAACTTGAAAAACCCTAAAGTGGACCAGAGTCTGCCCCTACAGCTATGCATAGCACATTAATTGTACTAGCTGACCACTGAGATAGGTTGGGTCCTTTTTTGAGTTGACAATGAATGAAAACTAATAATCGGATGCTTGAAAGACTTAAACCATATGAGTTTAGGCTTACATGCTTATATTGCCATATGAGATTTCAAACGTGCATGCAGAAATGATACAAATCATGTGAGTGTGTGTGCATGTGTGTATTATCAAATGCATTAAGAATACACTGATATTAAAGTCAGTTTGATTTTACCTGATTCCTGAAAGCCAGTTCCAGACATCGTTTAAAGTGTTACATTCTTGTATTAGCATTAGCGTGTTTTTAACAGTCTGAGCATATGCTTACATACTTATGTTGCCACATTGTTTTTCAGACTTGCCTCCAGACAAGAGTTTAATTAAAATGCATTAGGAACAAACAGCCAATATAACTGGTTCTACTTTCCCTAATGCCTGAAAACCAGTGCAAGACTAAAGACTAAGTGTTTGTGAAGTCATTTTTTTTTTTTAATATGGGCTCTGCCTGTAGTTGAATTTATTTCAATTGAATATGAACATAACCCATTTCTGGAAATTGGAAAAGGTTTTAATTCCATACAATAATCAAGATTCAGAATAAAGTATACTTTGTCCATATATAGACTGTGAGTGGTCATGGAAATTTTATAATGTGCCCTTAAAGTCAAGGAGAAGTTTTACGATTTTGTCCATGAATATGCGTGAAAACCCTGTATTATATTTCACTGTTTTAGAAAACACGTTGAGAAAAATAAAACATGAACTGAATTGTTGAACATTTTTAGATATATAGTATATAGTATAGATGAATATATACTGCATACTCCCCCCACCCCCAAGTTTACAGAGAATCTTAATATGTCAGGCTGAATTCTGTGGAAATATCTGTGTTGCCTCACAACAAAAACATGTTGCTGATATTCTGAGGATTCTGGATTATGTGACAGTAAGACAAAGTGTATAATCCATTTTCCCCAGCATGCCGTGCGGCAGTGCTATCAAAAAGTTTGTTAAAGCACTATAGTATCTGATCATCGCTATTCCACTTCCTGATTGGCATAACACAGCGAATCACTCCATGTCCTGTCTTGGCCAAAATGTCAGGGTTTTAATGTTCTCTATTATATGTTCTCCGTTATCACTAGACATCAGTTTTACTGGAATGAATGTGGCACTCCATCCATTTTGTACCATTAAGAAAATCAATTTAGCATGGTTTGATTTTATTTGAAAGAGCTGGCAGCCTGTACAAAATGCTTAATGCAATGTGGTTTTAATGAGTCCACAGTGTATAAATAGTTCATCTTCAAGTGCACTTAGTAGCATCATCACTGATATAAACTGGTATATATATATTTGGTATATATATATTTTCTTAGTCTAGGAAAGTTAACTAGTTTTTTGCAGACGTGCCCTGCTTTACATTCCATTCCATCCGTTCTATACCCTGGGAAATGCACAGCATGAGCTCAGACTTCTCCAGCTTTACTGGAGATTGGGCCTTCATTGCCTTGTCTTACCTGCCTGCCAACTACTCTCACACCACAATATAATAAAACATGTTTAATTATACTCATTTCTCCCCTTGTAGTTTAATTTTACAGCAGGTTAATGTGACTTCATTTGGCCTCTCGCTACAGAGAAATAAAAACTTAACTGATCTAAAACAACATTTGTTCACTCGAGGTCGTGGCATCTTGTTGCTTCATCCATCCGTCACCCATGTAACAACAAATAATACATTACATCATTGCATGATAGAAAATAAGCAGGGAAAAGAGAAAACTCATGGCACATTTCTAACAATGAATAAAAAGCATACCATAGCAGACGATATGATCGCTTGAAAAAATGGACATATACATAGTGCATGATGACATGTTTTGAAATTACATTTCAAATCATATTTCACAGTAGACCCCTTCCCCGGTCCAGTTGGTGGCAAGTATGCATATTAATAAGCTATTGTCTAGTTGTCTTGTCTTGATATGTCATACATAACTTTATAATCTAGCTGGCTTTGGCCGTTGTTTTGGTATATCGCTACATAACCCAGTTACTCTAAAATGTCGCAGGAGCAGAGCCACCAAAGTTTCTTTGGAAAGTCCATCAGTTGTGGGGGACTGATGTGGTGGAGGATGAAGGACAGACAACTAATACTGCTGACATTTATCAGCCAGAGGCAGCTGAAGTTACGGGGGATGCAGCAATATAAAGGTCTGCTTTGTGTGGTATTGATATAAAAAGTGACCACATGATCTGCGTCTTGGTTCATATTTTCTCCACATGCCCTTATACTCTGTAAGTTAAACTGATTGAGCTGTAAAAGAAATGCTGTTAAATGTAATGATTATCATTAAAATATTTAAATGAAAATGACGGGTAATAATAGATTATGTACATGACACATGACACGACTCTATCAAAATGACTGACAACGAGAAAGTCTTACTCAGCCTCTGCTGTCATTTCCAACCTATATTTACTGTGGTAGTGATTTTATGCACTTCATTCACAATTTTTATTTTATTTCCAATATTATATGTTTTCTGAGTGTATACATTCGTATTATAACTGAATCACAGATGATTTGACCTAATGGCCTCTGCCACAAAATGAGAGTTCTCTGCTACAAGATAAGAGTTGGTGAACACAAAATGGAGGGGAAGCAGACAAATGTAGCAAGTTTGGATATTCTGGCAACACGCCTAGACATGTAGAGGGCAGTGGCCTTGAGGCCTAGCAGGTGCATTAGACAATCTCAATCTTTTGATTTTTCCTTTTTTCTGTTTCACAGATTGTTAATGTAGGTTAATAACACCATGGTTGATGTGATGACAGATGACAAATGAAGAATGAAGTTATGTCACGTAATACTGATAAAGAGCTAGACGCCAGAGGCCTGTGGATGATTGTAACACAGGCTTCTTGACTGTTAATTATTAAAACATAGTTTTTAAAAAATAGAATAAGATATGTCTGAAACATAATAGTGTAACACAATGTGTCAAGATGTTTTAAAAAAAACAGGACAGACAGCGGGAGAAAGTTTAATGGTGTATTGTTAAGAAGGATAGTGATAAAAAAGAAATGATGATGGCAGTGCTGCCCCGGGGTTGACACCATTAGGTAAAGTCCCTGGGGTTTTCCCCACCCTTTGGGTTTTTCCCATGAGGGATTTTTGACCGTTTACACCGGTAGAAACAGGTGGGGAAAACCCGGCCAGCCCACTGGGCAGGGCTTAGAAAGAGTATATAAAGAGATGCCCCGAGAGGCATTCTTCAGACCTTTCTCGTAGAGGGCTCCTGCTTGTTTTGTCTGTACAGATAAATAAAAGCGGATTCTGTTCACAAACTCTTTGATTCCTGAGTGCTGATTTCCAACTGCAGTGGAGGACATCACTCTCATGGCACATTCACACTAACAGCTGAAGGTTGAGTTGTTGCAACACAGTCAAAGTAAAAAGAAGAACCATAAGACACCACATTCATTGGCGAGCCAGCGGCGGAGCACGAGAAACTTCGGTTGGGGCCGGCCTTGGATGATTCCAGGACGGGTGTTCAGGGACACACTCACTCACTGATCACCAAATTAAAAAGGTAGGCAGAGACCTTTTCTAAATTCTGCAAATCTGGACGAGTGTCCGTGTGTGTCTGGATTATCCGCCCAGGTTAGTCCCTGCTGAACTCGTGTTGCTAAAGAACCTAGATAAAAGTGGTGCAAATAACAAGATAACCGACTGTGTTAAAAAGGATCGGGTTTGTGGGCAGAATAAAGTGTCTGTCTGCTTTGTTGCCTCGTGTCTGTCTGTATCGTCTGTCCGTTTTGTGACCATGGTGCGGATGAGTGAATGAGTTATCAGAAATTTTGCTACAAAGTGTGCATAGTTCTGTGGCTTATCATCCAAAGTGTGTGTTAAATGTGCGGTTCTCAGTAACAGGTGCTAAGGTCGGGAGACGGGAGAGAACCGTCTGAGCAATTGTTAATAATAGCGGGTCTCGGGGAGATTCGGGAGACGGGGCTTAGTGGGAGAAAAAGTTAACCGTCTAAACAATTGTTAAGTAATAGCGGTTTTAGCACGAGAATCGGGAGGCAGGTCTTTTTGGGAAAGATAACTGCTTTAAGTGTTATATGTTGCGGTTCTCCTACTGGAGAGTCGGGGGACGGGTCTTAGAGAAGATAACTGTCCAAAAGTCGACTATAAAGAGGTTGTGGATACCGCTCTTGGCCGCTTGACCTTGTCGTCCTAAATCTTCGTTGTTGGAGACGTGACGGCTTGGTGGAGTGGAACGGAGGTCTGAACGGGCAATCAGTTTTGTTAAAGCGGCTGTGGATACCGCTCTTCGCGGTTTCTCTGTGTCGTCCTTCATCTTCCTTTTTGGAGGCGGACGATCCGGAGAGATTGTGGGAGGTCTGCACGGGCAGTTAGCTTTACAGCGCGCAACGTCGAGGAACGACGTATGGTCGCCAGTTTGTGCGATCTGTAGTGCATTACAAAGGTGTGAATGGGTCGGTGTGTGAGTGTATGTTGATCAACAAACATAAATAGGAACAAGCAAAATTGAGAACTTAGACGAAATAAGAGAACAGGCACAAAGAGGGCATTGGCTGTTTGGTGTGTGTGCCATTATAACCTTTTTATTGTTTTTCGGTGGAGTGTTGTGGAGGTTGATTGAAGATAGAACAGAATAATATAGTTATTAAACATATTTGCAGGTGATAACTGCAGACTAAAAATATAGTTATTAAACATATTTGCAGGTGATAACGGCGGGCTAAAATTCCTAGTAATATATAACTCCGTGCCAGGCGAGAATAAAATTATAATATATAGTAGGTAGAATTAATAGAATAGATAATTTTTTATGGAGATAAATGGAGACAGTAGTGAAGACGAAATAATAACGCCTGAACATATACCAACGGAAGGAGATCCAGAACTACAAGGCATCAGAACACATTTCTGGCTTGAGCGAACGTACAAAGACAGTGACGGGGTTGAGCATTGGCAAGACGAACAAGAGATTAACCAAAAGTTGTGGCAAATAACCAGATTCCTTAATTTGCATCAAGTACAGGAGGAGTTTCCCCTGGTGCCGTGGATTCAAATTCTACGCGGATTGTGGAGTCCGAGGAACTTGGCAATACCACTAGAACAGCTGTGTGGAGATCCTGGAAAAGCAGTAACTATCTCGCTATCGTCATTTTTGAACATACCAGAAGGTCTGACCTTAGCAGGTAGAAATAGAGGAGCTGTAGACCCAAGAGTAGTGTTAAGCATCGCACCTAGAAGAGTCAGGTGGGAGACAGGTAAGTTCGGCTGTATCACCAAGACCGTCGGGATCTTGAGATATAACCCTTTAAAAGAACAAAGATATAAAGACGGAATAACAGTCAATAAAATAGTGGTACAAATTAGAACCACAGCAGAAGGTGTGCCAGAGGCCCCCAGAGCTGGGGAAGTAAAACAAGGAGTCATGGGAGCAAAAGTGGTAAAAAGTGGCGGAGAGCTAACACCCGTGGAGCAGGTGATTGGCAAACACCCTGACCATGAGAAACAAATACGGAGCTGTGTGCACAAGTGGCACAAAAGGACTAACGGAAAACTACAGTGGCCACTGAATGGGACCTTCACAGCAGTTTTTTGCAACGAAGTGGAAGCCAACATCAAGCATTATAAGGCAAAAGACACCAGCAACGCTAGAGAAAGGAAAAGAGCCAGTGAAAGGGAAGTGTTGAGGTGGTTCAGGCAGGAAGGGCGTAGGCAGGTGTTGAATGCAGACATAACACAGATGCCAGCATTACCCCAGAAGGAGAATTTAGGGCCATACACAGAGGGAGAGCCACGTCCACCCCCATACAGCTCCCCATCAGCACCAGTTTTAGAGCAGCAGCCAGTAGCTCAATGTGTAGTGAATGCAGGCCCAGTCAAAGGGACAGCAGAGGGAGAGTTGTCAGGAAAGATTACAGTAACATGGAAGGCTCAGGAGCCAGAGATAGAGGACAGGGAGAGCTCAGAATTAGATACAAAGAGACAGAATAGGGCAGATAAACTGTTATCCAGTCATAGCAGAGCATCATCACCTGGTGGTAGTGGAGCGTCATGTGCTTCAAGTGTAAGAAAATATCAAGAAGCAGAGTCAGAAGAGGACGCAATGGTCAGAGAACTGAACCAATACTCGAAGGAGTCAAACACATCCAAACGTTGTGAGGAAAGACAAGCCTCACAGGGGCGCAGAGAAGAACAGCAACGGACTCCAGAGAACAGTGACAACGTGGATCGTCATACTGAAGAGCTAGCACGGAGAACGATGTCCAGAATGATAGCAGTGGAAGACCAATTGATAAGAGCCTTAAGAAAAGTGACAGATTTTCAACCACAGCAAAATCAGCCCACTCTGAAGCCAATGAAGGTGAGCATGACGGGGCTTCTGGAACCCATCAAGGAAAAGGACTTTGAGCTGTGGGAAGAAAGTGAAGATGACAGCCCTGCAGATGACAGTGAGGCAGAGTCAGTGCATGGCAGTTGTACAAAGGAGCCCCCACAGAGGAGAGACCTACCAGAGGAGGAGCACCCCTGGAAGACTCTTAGGGGTAGGACAATCCCAATGCGTAATCACTCCACTCCTATGTCAAGAAAACACCAAAATGAGAGCCCCCGACGAAACCCTGAATTCGAGCGACCTGATCTATCTTGTCCAGTCATGTGCCCAATAGTAATTAAAGGAAATCAACAGCAGTATACACCGTGGTCATTTTGTGACATGGTTGGGCTGGTCAACAGATTGCCAGAGCTGACAGGAGGGGCCAATAAGTGGATCACTGCATTAGAAGAAAATACAGCAGGAGTGAAGTTGGCCTTGGGAGACATCAAAGCTCTGCTAATGCATATTACAGGGAAACATGCAGCGGAAGAGGTGCTGCTGGGGGCAAACCTACGGAAGCTAGTGGATGGCAACACAGTGGATCATGTGGGTTTCAATGCCTGGCGTAATGCGGTCTGGACGGAGCTGAGAAATAAATATCCAGAGAAGATGGATCCCTCTAAGTTGGAGGGAGAGACGTTGAAAGATGATGAGTGCCCGGCTAAGTTCCTGAACACATTCCAGAGAAAGTGGAGAGAAGAAACAGGTGGCACGTGGAATGCAAATGATACCACCAAAAGCCTGTTCAAGGTGATGGTGAAGAAAGCCATGCCTCCTGAAGTCCAGGAACGGCTGGATAATGTGGTTGGATTCATGAAGATGGAATGGCCGCTGTTTTCCGAGTATCTCATACACCACGTGGAGGCAGTGAGGAAAGAGAAACAAAATCAAGAAGAAGAGCATAAGCGTTTAACCACCAAATTAGCTCAACTACAATTGGATGAGCTACGCACCAAGCAGAAGAAGGAGAAAGGTAAAACACAAGCTCCAGTGGTGAATGCAGGACAAAACCAGCCACGACCAGCAGAGGCTGCCGTTCCACAACAACAAACAGCCCCGCTACAGGAACAGTCGATGGCCACGTCTGTCCAAACAGGAAAACAGGCCGCCACGCCAGGTCCACAACAGCCCGCAGGACCGTTGCCACCGATACACGTTCATGTCAATCAACCAGGCAACTACAGGCCTGGTTATGGAAACTTTCGAGGACGAGGTCGTCAGAGAGGAGGAGGAAGAGGTCGCTCCCTGCAGGAACAGGGACGTTCCCAGTCAGCCTCGAATCTGAGTAGTGGGGTGCAACAGGGAGACAACGTGTGTTGGGGTTGCAACCAGCAAGGGCATCGACGGGCAGATTGCCCAGTTAATCCATGGACAGGACCCGCCAGAGAGTGGCAATAGGGGGGCCCAGAGGAGCCAGACACAGGGGAATGTATGTCACCAGTCATATCACTACAGCCAAGAGATGAGCCAACAATTGAAGTAATAATACAGGGTCAAACTCACCCATTTATGGTGGACACAGGTGCCACCTACTCCTGTATTGGAAGAGAAGGATCTGGACTCCCCCTATCTGGCTCATCCGTGAAGACTGTGGGCTTCTCTGGGAAAACTCAAATAATTCCCCTAACACGACCAGTGCCCATGTCTATAGCTGGAAAATTTATCTCAGCCCCATTATTATACTCAGAAGACACGCCAATCAACCTGTTGGGTAGAGACATTTTATGCCCATTGGGAGCTAAAATCATGTGCTCTCACGACGGGCTATGGATTGACTTCCCAGTAGAAGTGGCTAACAAGATAATGTTGGCACGAACCTTGGAAGAAGTCGATGCAGAAAAATCAACAGGAGTGGAAAAGGAAAAAGAAATTCGCCCAGTAGTATATTGGCTACGATGGGATCGCCCAGCGAGGTCACAACTGGCAAAAACCTGGGAGCAATATAAGCCGTGGGTGAAATCAATGTTCAACAATGCAAAGGAGCCTCAACTGCCATGGCACTGCACAATGCTATATGATGAAGAACAAACTCATGAAGACTATAGGATGTGCTGGGAATCTGATGTTAACAGACGACAACTATATGTCACAACCGAAGGCATATACATCGGACCTCAAGGAGTAGCAGCGGTAGTAACAGACGTAGAACCGTTTTCTATCAATGTGGGCCAATGGTTTCAAATCAAAAACTCAGAGCCCCATGTGACGTTGCTAATAGCAGGAGGCTATCAGTCCCATGATCTTGGTCCAATGGTTGTAGCAGCTAGACGACAAAAGTGGCACAAAACTGCCACCGAGGGTGTTGAAACCTCTGATGACATGCAATATCTTAGGATAGTAGACTATTCAGTGAATGAAGGGATAGCAGAAAGGGTGTTATTAGGCCCAAGGTCACCCACAGTGGCACCCATGCTACTAGAGCATGAGGAGATATTAAAACAGGTCCCAGAACAGGGTTGGTCTAGGCATAAAACAGATGTAGGGTTAGTGAGGTCAGCTGAACCAATACAGATAAAATTAAGACCGCAAATAGCTCTACCTTATAAAAAGCAGTATCCACTCAAGCAACAAGCTGTAGAAGGAATTAGACCTATAATTGAGGGTCTGGAAGCTGCAGGTGTGCTAAGAAAAACGAAAAGTCCCTGCAACACTCCCATTTTTCCCATAAAGAAGCCACACTCCGAAGATTACAGACTGGTGCATGATCTGAGAGCAATCAACTCAGTAGTTGATGCAGAAAAACCTCTTGTCCCTGATCCACACACTTTGCTCTCAAACATCCCACCAGAAACTAAGTACTACACTGTAATAGATTTGTGTTCAGCATTCTTCAGTGTGCCTGTGCACTTAAACTCACAGTACCTTTTTGCTTTCACATACCAAGGTCAACAGTACACGTACACCAGACTGCCACAGGGGTACGTGGAGAGTCCCACGCTGTTTAACAGAGTCTTAGCTGATGACTTACAGCGTGTAGATGTCCAAAGTACTGTAATCCAGTACGTGGACGACCTGTTGGTGTGTAGTCCCACACGTGAACAGTGTGAAAAAGATTCTGTAACAATATTAACAGCTCTGGCACAGGGAGGACACAAGGTAAGCAAAAGTAAATTACAATTCTGCCAAACAGAGGTGGAATATTTAGGCCGAAAACTGTGTGGAAATAAAAGAGCTATTGCTCCCTCCCAGATCGAAGCCATAACAAAGGCTCCAAAACCACAAACAGTTGGCCAAATGTTGACGTTCTTGGGGATGGCAGGATACAGTCGACCTTGGATCTGTGATTATGCAATCAAAGCCGCTCCATTGCGCTCACTGATTAGGGCAGCAGGACAAAATAACAGCTCCACAAAATTACAATGGACAGAGGAGGCAGAAATGGCATTTGTAGCTCTAAAAGATGATTTACGCACAGCACCTGCATTGGGAACTCCAGATTATACAAAAACATTTGATCTGTATGTTGCAGAGAAAAATGGTTATGCGTGCGCAGTGTTAATGCAAGATACTCCAACAGGTAGACAACCTTTGGCCTATTACAGCACGAAATTAGACAATATAGAAGCCGGACTACCTCCCTGTTATCAGGGATTAGCAGCAGCAGCATTTGCATACCAAAAAGCAGCAGCAGTGACCATGGGTCACCCAATAATTATATATACATCACATCAGCTACATGCCATGCTCACTAGTCCCAGGTTCGTTCTAACTCAAGCCAGAAAGACAGGTTATGAGGTAATACTTTCAGCACCAGAAATAATAATCCAGCGATGCAACACAATTAATCCAGCAACAAGAATGGTGCTGCCCATAGAGGGCGAACCACATGACTGTCTACAGTCAACAGAAAATTTCCTCAAGCCTCGTGAGGACATGTATAATCAACCTATAGCAGCAGATCTCACTCTGTTTGTAGATGGTTCCTGTTTCAGAGATGCAACAGGCTGCCATGCAGGCTATGCTATAGTACAATTAGAGGCAGATAACACCTTTACAGAGGTTCAGGCGACAAAACTCGCCCAACCTTGTTCTGCACAACTTGCAGAGATCAAAGCTCTAACAGCAGCATGTAAATTAGGAGAAGATAGACGACTAAATGTATATACTGATTCCCAGTATGCATATGCAGTGTGTCATGTACATGGTAATATTTGGAAACAAAGAGGTTTCTTAAGAGCAGATGGAACCCCTGTAACCCACGGCGAGGCGATTTCAGCCTTGTTGGAGGCTATACATCTCCCAAAAGCGATAGCTATTATTAAATGTGCAGGACATCAAAAAACCGACACACTCATTGCTAAAGGTAATAACTTAGCAGATGAAGCAGCTAAACGAGCGGCAGTGAGTGAATGTATGAGTCCTGTGTTGGAGCCTGGAGATTGTGAACCACTTACCAATTTAGCTTCACTGATAGAGGCTCAAGAAGCAGCAGGAGCACTAGAACATTCAGTATGGTTAAGGAGAGGAGCTTCCCCAAATAGGCAAGATGGACCTGAGAAGGGACTGTGGAGAAGCATTCAGGGACATTTTGTCTTACCAGCAGCTATGTTAAAGGTTGCAGTCCGTGAAGCTCACGGAGCAGATCATTGTTCTAGGGGGGAGGTCATAAGGCGGCTACAAGCAGTGTGGTGGTCACCTTATCTAGCAGCTACAGTAGATAGAATGTTGAGTGAGTGTGATGTGTGTGCGCAGTACAATGTGCGGAAGGCGTTTACAACGCCATTAGCCCATATTCCAACCCCAGACGGTCCCTTTAGACATTTAATGATGGATTATATTGACATGACCGAACGCGTGCGAGGGTACAGATATATTCTTGTAGTAGTAGACAGATTTAGCCGATGGGTGGAAGCAGTTCCCACCAAAGGCCCTGATGCTAGATCAGCAGCTAAATTTTTGTGTAAAGAGGTATTTCCAAGGTTTGGGTTCCCAGATGTGTTTAGTAGTGATAATGGTAAAGCGTTTGTAGCCGATGTAATGAAAATAGCACTAAAAATGCTGGGGATAAAGCAGAAATTTGGCTGTGTATATCATCCGCAGTCGCAGGGCGCTGTAGAAAGAGCTAATGGCACATTAAAAGCTAAACTCGCTAAAATTAGAGCAGATTCACAACACAGGCTAAATTGGGTTGATGCTTTGCCGCTTGCTTTAATGTCTATGCGAACCCAAGCTAACAGACTAACACATCTAACACCGCATGAAATGCTAACAGGGAGACCGATGCCGGTCCCCTATCACAGAGGCCCATATGAGGGGCCATCATTGGAACAGTGTGAAAGGGAGCTAACCAATTACTTGAAGCATTTGTCCCAAATTCACAAGGTTGTATTCCAACAGGTCAAAGCTGCTACTGAGAACAGAGACGAGAACGTTCCAGCAGAACTGCAGCAAGTAGAGCCTGGTGATTGGGTGTATGTAAAAGTGTTCAAACGAAAGTGGGATCAACCTCGGAGAGAAGGACCCTATAAAGTCACGTTGGTAACACCTACTGCTCTAAAAGTCGAAGGTAAGACCGTTTGGTTTCACCTTAATCACTGCTGCAGAGCAAACACAGAACCAACCCAGAGACCTGAAGATCCAAGGGACGGTGATACCTCCCTGCAGGCCAGGCGACGATCCCAGGAAGATCAGGGAGTAGGCGAAGCCTCCCCGCAGGGACAGAGACGATCTCAACGTTTGGCTGGTAGAAGGCAGACTCAAACTAGTTCTGATCGAAGTCCAGAAACTGTGACATCCATTAGTAGCGGATCATTACCACCCAGAGAGGAATCACAAAGCGATGGTTCATCTACTCCAGGTCTTGAAGACCCAGGGGAAGGCCCCTCAAGGGGACCAGAAGCCCCGCCAGAAGCAGTTAGCCCAAGACAGTCAACAGTGCCCACAACAGCAGAGCAGCCGGTCCCCGGAACCGTCCTCGACCCACAAACATATTCCGATTTGGAAACCATCTCATGGCACTAGAACGCAGATGAATAAAAAAGGGGCAGTAAACATTAAATGTTTAGTAGGGATTAGCCTGGTAATAGTTTGCGCCATCTATATGATGAGTGAACTAGAAGAGACCCCTCAGATGACACCAGAGAATCAGCTAGTGACGTGTGCGTTAGCAGCAGCAACCGTAGTAATGACTGAAGGGAAAATAAAACACAATCAACTAACATTAATTACCTATGTGAAATCTGCCGTGCATGATCAAATCATAACACTGGGCCCAAATTCAACCAAGAGTTACAGTCATCCTGTACACAGACATTGTGAAGCTGAAGGCTTATTGACAATTAAAGTCGTGTGCACGCCAAACCATTGTGCTGATGAGCAACAGCAAATAACCATTACACATAATGTAGCATCTAAACTTGTGAAACAGGGGATGAAACGTCGCAGCCCCAGAAATCTATCTACAGCCAGGAAAATGAAAAATATGTGGAAAACAGGAAATTGGGAGAAGAACATGTTTTATCAATGGATGAACTTTTCAGCCAGACAGATTAGTAATAGAAGCTGTGTGACATGTCACAACTCCAAAAGACTCCCTAAAGTGTTGCCTTTGCCAGGGTTTAGAGCTAAAAGATGCTGGAAGAAAGGACTGTGTCTAGCGTTTTGCTTGCTACCAGGTCGAAACCAGTCGAAGAAAAACTGGACAGCAATAGTTGCAAATCATTCAGACTTTTGTCCAGTGCTAGCACATGGGCTAGATGGGTGGCTACCGTTAGAAGTAGAGCTCCCGGAGAACACAACACATCCCTTTTGTGTAGCTAGAGGGGAAGCCTTAGAGCAAATCTTGAGTAACGGTCGCGGCAATGCCAGTCAACATATAATCTGCCGTAACGCAACAGGAAGAGTGGTGAAAGAAATGTATATGAGCGTTAAAGAGCTGTCGGGGTGTGACAAAAAAGGTCGGCGTACAGACAATGCCCATGATTGGGGTTGTCCTGGAGATATACTCTGGGAAAATCAAACCATACGAAGATGCCACACTACTTGGGAAGCAGCCCTTAAATGTAGACAAGTAGTGTGGGGAAATGGTAGTGGAAGTTTGCACATTATTCAAAGAACCAGATATGAGCCATTTTATGTGGAAGACATGGTGAACGGTACGCAACCGTATGCAGATATATTCTGGTTGTGTGACAGTGATAGACGGCTCAAAACAGCTTTACCAGCAAATTGGACGGGATTATGTGCCCCAGTTAAGTTAACGGGCACCGTGTCAGTCTATGAGGATCACTTGTTCGTTAATAACAGGACTCATGGACATAATAAGAAAAACGGAACACATGGGTCAAACAGGGCACGTAGAAGCATCCATCGATCAGACCCAGAAGATAAGCTGGCGAAAATACATGTGGCCTGGAATCAGGAACCATATGGTGTACCAGAAGAATATCAAGCTATTAGTGAAAGTTGGATCAAATCAGGTCAGGGACTAGGTTGGCTACCTGGTATTGGACCCATAATGAATGCCCAATATATAGCGCGCAACAGTAGATGGATTAACTATCTGTGGTTTAATCAACAAAGGTTTATTAACTGGTCTATTGACGCTATAGGCGAACTCGGCGAGCAGTTACAAGCCACGTCAATTATGGCACTACAAAACAGATTTGCAATCGACACCATATTAGCGGAGGACCAGGGTGTGTGTGAAATGTTTGGTGAGGACTGCTGCACAGTCATTCCAATGGTTACAGGGGATCATGGAAACTTAACTAATATATTGATGAAAATGCGTGCTCTAAGAGATGAACATGTGGCAAATTCCAACTGGAACACTCGTCCAGCGTGGTTGGATAAATTATGGAATTGGCTGAATGGAATGACTTGGAAAAAGATAATTTTGGCCATAGGCATGGCAGTGGGAGGGTTAATCCTGATTGCTGCCACAGTATCGTGCTGTGTTTTACCGATGGTCAAAATGATGATGAGCAAAACGGCTAAAGTAATAACTGGCCAATTTCCCCTGTCAGCAGCAGACTCTGACAATGCTGAGGAGAAGAAAGATAACGCTTATATGGTAATGACGCAACCCGATGACGAAGGCACCTATGAAACAATCCCATAATGGCAGAACAATCCAAGAAGAAAACACGAGGCAAAACCACTAGGGGCAGAAAATCAACAAACAAGGGAAGATACAATTTGGCCTTACAGGATGTACTTAACAAACTGCCATATGGACCCATTAAGATTGAAAGATCCAAAACTTACTTACAAGGGTGGTCAGAAACACATTCCTTACAGTCATATGGCTACCCAGTGCCATCAAATGCTGAAATTCGTTTGTCCCACATGCATTGCACAAATTGGGAAACACACTCATTTTCTTTGCCCAGAGGATTGATCATGCACATTAGCAATATTTCTATGTACTACTCGTATGACTTAGTACGGACTGACTGCGGTATATGTATGCCTATATATACTAAAGCCCAGATTCAAATGACGACAGTATGTTTAGGCACTGACGTTCTGTTTAGTACGCACGCAGTGTTGTTCAGAAAAGGCAAAGCAGCCATAAGGGAGGAATCAGATAGATATAGAGGACAGTATGGACAGTACAAAGACATATTAGAAGTAATAAAGGGGGGTGAGCGGACTGGAATATATTTTGATTATGAACAGGGAGATTATATCAACTTAGGTAGGTAGGGTCACTTACTGTGTGCTTTATGCCATCCCATCAGAAGTAATGGCAGATGCAGCTGAGATCCCCACCATCTGGCTACGTGAGACTCCATTCGGGCAAATGCCAGACAACATACAACAAATAATATGTGACGCGTACGAAATATACAGCGATGGAACACCATTCCCGCCTGCATCACAACCACAGGAGAGACAGAGAGCAGCGCAAGACACTATTGAGCGAATGTTCAGCAATGGTAACTCGGAAGGTCAGATGACCATGCCCGACACTCCACAGTCACCACCACCAGAGGACCAAGGCACGGCACCAGTTCCAGGGGCTGCTGTTCCAGCACCATTCGTGGGGTTGAGGGCAACACCCCGTTCACCACCACCACTGAACCCACCGCTGGATGAGGACCACGAACCAACAACGCCACGAGCCGAGGACGACGCTGAGCCGGAATTAAGCTTTGAGGATCTCATCCGGTTCCTAGAACATCAACGAGCAGTGAAGACCGATGCTGCAGTGCAATGTGGAGGAGGAGAAGCAGAGCCCCAGACGTCAGACCCATCTGAGATGCAGCTGGTCCCAAGTACATCCGCAGCATCAGGAGCGAATGAGCAACCTGGGCCACAACCGCAGGAAGAGCAACCAGTTCCAGGCCCCTCGACACTAACTGCAGAAGATGTTATCCAGGTGTGCAAGGCAGAACCAATGTGGTCAGCTATAGCGCCTGGAGTCCTACAATCATCTGGTCGTAAGCGAATAAGCAGGCTTCTTGAAGAAATGGAAACGTCAACAGAGGATAGTGAGGACTATGATACGGAAGACACAGAAAATCAACCAGAACGTCCACCACCGAACCTCATTACTGGTCCTCAACTGGCAGCAATGCATTTTTTGGAGTTCCGTGAGTACACCTCACGCTACCCCGAAGACAAGGACAGACTGACCCTGCAACGCACCAGAGCCAAGAGAAATCTGAGAGCCAGACGACTCAAAGCCATCCATCGAGAGAGGCAGGCCAGAATGGAGGCCCGTTATGCCAGCATGGAGCAACAGTTACAATGCTCCCGACGTGATGTTCTGATGCTACGCCAGCGAGTAGCAGCTATGAGTAATCAGGTGCGAGCCATTGTGGCTCGAAAGGATCAGATGTTACAACAGAAGGATGGCATCATAGAGAGACTGATGTGGAGGCTGCAGATGGCCAGACACCAGGGCTTTCATGGATAAGAAGATTGCAGCATGACAAGGATGATAAATGTCTTTCCTTAACTGATTGTGTTAAAGTACTAAGTGAGGGTGTTTGATTCTGATTACATATGATCTCCTACTGAATATCGTTCATATAAAAATCAAGTCTTATTATGTACTCATAAAAGTAATCACCACATGTTATGTGCACAGACAGTAGACACGTATCCAGAAGAGTAGGTTGTTTGGATAAGCCACGAGTGTTAGCTCCACATTGTTGCTAATATGATGTGTGATGTTTTGCTGGGCTTGTAGGCTTCAGTCCTTGGGACTTATTACTTAGCTTTATTTTGTGTTGTGACCTAATGTCGTTCACAAAGGGGGGATATGTGGTAGTGATTTTATGCACTTCATTCACAATTTTTATTTTATTTCCAATATTATATGTTTTCTGAGTGTATACATTCGTATTATAACTGAATCACAGATGATTTGACCTAATGGCCTCTGCCACAAAATGAGAGTTCTCTGCTACAAGATAAGAGTTGGTGAACACAAAATGGAGGGGAAGCAGACAAATGTAGCAAGTTTGGATATTCTGGCAACACGCCTAGACATGTAGAGGGCAGTGGCCTTGAGGCCTAGCAGGTGCATTAGACAATCTCAATCTTTTGATTTTTCCTTTTTTCTGTTTCACAGATTGTTAATGTAGGTTAATAACACCATGGTTGATGTGATGACAGATGACAAATGAAGAATGAAGTTATGTCACGTAATACTGATAAAGAGCTAGACGCCAGAGGCCTGTGGATGATTGTAACACAGGCTTCTTGACTGTTAATTATTAAAACATAGTTTTTAAAAAATAGAATAAGATATGTCTGAAACATAATAGTGTAACACAATGTGTCAAGATGTTTTAAAAAAAACAGGACAGACAGCGGGAGAAAGTTTAATGGTGTATTGTTAAGAAGGATAGTGATAAAAAAGAAATGATGATGGCAGTGCTGCCCCGGGGTTGACACCATTAGGTAAAGTCCCTGGGGTTTTCCCCACCCTTTGGGTTTTTCCCATGAGGGATTTTTGACCGTTTACACCGGTAGAAACAGGTGGGGAAAACCCGGCCAGCCCACTGGGCAGGGCTTAGAAAGAGTATATAAAGAGATGCCCCGAGAGGCATTCTTCAGACCTTTCTCGTAGAGGGCTCCTGCTTGTTTTGTCTGTACAGATAAATAAAAGCGGATTCTGTTCACAAACTCTTTGATTCCTGAGTGCTGATTTCCAACTGCAGTGGAGGACATCACTCTCATGGCACATTCACACTAACAGCTGAAGGTTGAGTTGTTGCAACACAGTCAAAGTAAAAAGAAGAACCATAAGACACCACATTACCTTCATTACCTACATTACAGACGGCCAAAGAGGTACATTGCAGTTCATTTAATTGCAGATTAATTTCTTCATCTAATATTTTCTTCATTTAAAACATTGACATACTTTTAGGTTTACTTTCATTTTGTTCCTGATAATGCATCATTTAATTTGACCACTTACTCACTGGGCATATTAAGTGTCTTACAGACTGTGTGGGTTAAATGTTTATGGCATTTGTGTTGCCACACATTAGGTTTCCTGTGCCAACTTTTGTTTTCTTATACAGGCACTTTTAAATCAAGCTCCACAGCCAAATTTAAATGGTAATTAAAAGCACGGCTATCCAATTAACAGCTTATGACACAAACAATACACACAACACATTTGGCAGTATATACAATTGCAGCAATCATATCAGTATGGCAAAGCAGAGGGTTAAATATGAGAGATCATCAAAAGATTCAGGTTGTTAAATTTGTTGCACCTCAAAGCAATCTGGGTCCCATTACTGTGTACAGCAATTTGTGCTGGTGGGGAAAATTAAAACTGAATTACCATAACACAATACTGAAAGAAAAACAGTCCAGTGTTCTTGATGGCTCAGCAGATTACAGCGCACACACAGACACACAAACACAAACTTGCCGCAACTGACAAAACCCCTGAATTTCAGAAAAAAAAGTCAGCACACACAGGACTGAGTCAGTTTAGTGATCATGGATTTGCAAGTTCAGGTATTCGTACTGACCTGTAATACTGGATATCCAATGAACAAATTAATGTCACAGCCTATTGTATTAATGGATTTAAAAGTGGAGCGTGTATGGATAGATAAGTGGACAAATCAAATAAACACCCCGCAGTTGGTTTTGGCTCATCTCACTTTTTTACAACCACATTTCACACTGTGGCAGGTGCCAGTTTAAACAGCCTGCATAAAAACTGTATAAAATGCCTGTTGCCAGATGGTGAGTTCAGGAGTCACAATATTCAAATATCCAGTATGGATATTGTCATGTTTCTGCATTTTGACTAGTATAGAGCAATATCCATGATCTAAATTCTTTTTTCTCTAAGGTAGAAATATACTGTACATCCCACATACTGTATGTACCGGTGTGATGGTGAAGTGATTGTCCATCTGCTTTATGGCCCATGTTTAACACTTGCACACAAGTGCTGGTAAAGTGTGTAAGATTTAGAGGGATCTATTCAGAGAATACAACGGAAATGAAATATAATATGCACAACTGTTTTCATTGGTGCATAATCAATAGAAAATAAGAACTGTTAGAATGAGCCTTTCAAAAAGAGAAACCTGTGTAAAACCTAAAAAAAACAGAATGCAGTGATTTGTAAATCCTTTTCAACATATATTCATTTCAATATAGTACAAAAACAAGAAACCTGCTCAAACATTCCACAGGTAACAGGTGATAGTATCATGACTGGCATGCAGGGGCTTCCTTAAAAGGTTCATTTAAAGGCAAGGATGTGACGAGGTTCAACACTTTGTGAAAAACTGTGAAAATGCACATTTGAAAGAAATGTTTGGATTTTACAAAGAATCAGTGAATCCAGTCAAATCTCTGCACTTAAGGGGCAAGAGCAAAAACCAATATTTATACCTGTGACCTTCAGTCTCTCAGATGACACTATGAATGAATAAAGGATATTACTACATGAACTCGGGAACACTTCAGAAAACCATTATCAGTAAACACAGTTTGATGCTAGAAATGCTACAAAAGCTATGCATCTATAATTATGTAACTCACCTGAGATGGACTGATGGAAGAGTGGAAGAGTGTCCTATGGTCTGATGGGTCAAGATTTCAATTTGTTTTTTTTTTAAATCATACTGTAAGTCCTCTTCCATGGAGTTGGTCATATTGAACCACCATGTTTCTACAATAGCTCAAAACAGACAAAACAAACACTGACTCAAAATAGGGTGTTTCTCGTGTTTTGTGAGTTTGGTGGCCCCCATAATTTCTCCTACACACAAGGGGAGAGTGAGGTGAGTTAATCACAATCTGCAGTCTCACTGCCGGACACCACTAAATTCTACACACTGGTCCTTTAACAAGCCAAGAGTGCAGTGTACATTGGAGCCATCCCTCTGGATCCAATTATTAGAATTATTCATATTTTCACTATGTTGTTGTTGGTTTTACTATGTGTTGCCTGCAAAACTTCAGTGACTGAGTTGGGGTTGTCTCCGTACAGTGTGGGAGACAGAAATGTTTAGTGGAGTAGCTGTGTGCTGCTCTTTATCAGGTGGAGCATCTGCCAAAACAAGTATTAGGTCCTCATTCTTGAAGCTCTCTGTCTTGTAAAACCAAAAAATACAGTTTGGAACACTTTTTTCTGAAAGCTGCGTGTTAAGTTGGCCCATTGCCCACTCTCATCGACGCCCTTATCATCATGATGACATTTGACTGTTTAAAAAGGTTGGTTCGGTTGAGGGAAAATAGGGAATCATCCATGCTTTGGATTAAAATTACCTGTTAGAGTGCCTTCATTGTTATGGTGACAATGACAGCAGTACTCCTTGTCAAAGTCTGATTTTGTTAAACCAACCATCCATTTGTGAGTTTCTCAGTCTTAGCAGTTTTACCTACATGCTTGGACAGGGAGAGGGATGCAAGTTGACCTGCACTCTCACTGCTAGACGCCACTAAAGTCTACACACACTTTAACAAGCGGTGTACAGTGGAACTGCCCCAATGACCTCCAATGTAAATAGACTTTGTCACTATAATAGCCACTAGAGGGCCATTATTTAAAAAAGTGTATTTTATTTGGTTTCATGAGTCAGAAAGCTTCAAGGATGAGGTCTGGTTATGGACTGGTTAACTGGTTGATGTGTAAATGTGCATCTGGTTGACTTCACAACTTCGGATAAGGAGCAGTGCACAGTCGATGTCAGGCGATGATAAATACCTTAACCAGTAACTCTACTAGTTATCCCTGGATCCTACCAGGCTTCAACACTGTTAGTTCTCCATACAGCTTCATACCACACCAGGAGTGTTTCAGAAGAGGAGCGTTTTCCTTGGTTTATGTACCTCAACAGCGAGTAAGTAGGCTGCGTAGTTAAATTGTTTCCCTGACTCCCAGCCAGTTCAATCTGCTCTGTGCTGCTTGACGTGGCTGGTCGTGGCATCCATCAAAAATAATTTAAGTTGCTTCTGAAATGCGCCTCAACGCTTCTAGTGGAATCCAGCATTGCGGCCATGATTTAGCTGCTGATTTAGCGCAATACATATTTCAGTCCCACTTCGATTTCCAGCAAGCATTTTCAGGAAGTGGCTAATTCAACAAGTTCTGTTTTGAACGGATACCTGAAAGATACTGATTTCACAGGCAATAGCCATAGCGAAACACAAATTTTGGTGCCAGATTATATTTGAAATGCTATAAATCAAATGACATCCATCCATCCATCCATCCATCAAACAGAATATCTCAAGTGATAGACCCCACTAATCAGATTGTGATGTGTTTTGATGATAAGCAATAAAAGTTAGATACAACAAGTTAGAAGAGTTACAGAGTGAAACATCTTAATAATGGACAAAATGTAATGCATTTTACATTGTGTCACAAAAAACACACACTGATGGTTGAGATAGGAACACTGCAAGACCTTTTAATATGAGTCATGTAAGTCAAGCTTTTCAAACTATTTATACTGATGGTTTTAATGAAGACACA
The DNA here is from genome assembly GCA_033000465.1 of Sciaenops ocellatus. Classification (NCBI taxonomy): domain Eukaryota; kingdom Metazoa; phylum Chordata; class Actinopteri; family Sciaenidae; genus Sciaenops; species Sciaenops ocellatus. The sequence goes on along the minus strand of CP136878.1, from coordinate 19,688,447 downwards.
AAAAGATGACAGTTTCAGACTCTGCTGATACATATTAGCCCAAAGGGTTGCTGCATCATTTATAGAACATGTCATGTTTTCACATATAATCTGCCAAACTAATGGAAGACAGTTAGATAACTCTCTTGAGCACTCCTTACTATTTCCATAACACACACACACACACACACACACACACACACACCTACAAAATGGTATATTAGGATACAGGACAAATTGGTCAGCTAATCACATCCATCAATTACTTCCTGTTTCTCCACTTCCCTCCTGCCCCCTGGGAAGTGTATGACATGGACCGGACTGGTGGGCTGAAATGTCACCTTCATTAAACTGATCCGCAATCAATAGTCAGGCTCTGATGAAGTCCCACAGTGGCCAATCATGCAGCAGAGGTAAACACAGGCAGAGTTGTTACTTTATCTCACTAAAATACATTTTGCTATAATAGAAATGGTGATGTCGATTTGAATAAAGTTAGTATGGTTAAGTATACGTCTAGAGAGGCACACTGATGGCTAATAAAACATTAGGATCAGTTTTCTCACAGCTTACTTCCAGGAATTGTTAATAACTGCCCCACACTGATATTTATTTCAGTCCATTTCCTTTTCACCTCCAAGCGAAGGCACCCAAAAGGCATCCTAATCAGATGCCACCTCATCTGGCTCTTTTCGATGCACAGGAGCAGTGACTCTACTCTTAGATCCTTGCGGATGTCCAAACTCCTCTCCCTATCACTAAGACTGAGCTCAGTCACCCTGTGGAGGAAACTCATTTAGACCACTTGTACCCACAATCTCTCAAGCTCAAGACAATTTATGGGAGTTGCAACGTAGATAGATCGGAAAATTGAGAACTTCACCTTCTGGCACAGCTTACTCTTCCCCACGACGGTCCGGTACCGTGTCCGTATTGCTGCTGCTGCAACACCATTCCTCTGGTCCAACTCCCTGGCTTATTTATAAAAATCTAAATAAAAAATAATAATAATAAATTGTTGTACAAGTATTCACATTTCTCCTGAAATAATATCAGGAACAAAGTGTTCAAAGAATTTATTTCAGCAGTTTTGATGTCAACATAAATTGTAAAGTATCTTCTACAGTGATGTTTGGCAGTCCAAGATTTCTTTTAGGGGTGGACAGAGAGCTGTCCGATCCAATGAGAGCAGTGCAACAGCAGTTTTCTACTTTAATCTGTGTATTTCCCTGAATTTTTTATTCAAATTTTTGGTAATAAAGCTCTTCATGAACTTACTTTATCTCAACACCTCTTCTTTTAAGTTGTGTCATGTCGTTCATCTACACCTCCCTTTCCTGATGGCTGTACTCCGATCTCACTAATCAGAATCTCTATAACAAAATTCGAAGTGAGCACTCAAGTGTGAAACAGGTTCCTGCACTGTTAAATTGAAACAAGATATAGAAAATCATTTGCATTCTTAGCAGTGAGGTTACTCAAGTTGTGAGTGCGATGTTGTTTCTGCTTTGTGAGGGCATGAGGAGAAAATGTAGGTCCAGTTTTCAGCAAGTTTCAAATGTTTCTGGAGTCAGTCCATGTCTTTACACATCAGTTTCTTTGACTCCCCAGAGGTCTAGTCTCATGTTGTGAACGATGTGTGTGTGTTTTATTTTCTTCTCTTTTTTTCTCTGTAGTATTCAGCGGTTGACAGGTTGAGTCTTCACATGATCCTATTAGGACACTGTTTGCTCTCTACGTGCACAGCAGCTGCCTCGGCTGCAAGTTTGCACACACACTGCAGAAACCCTTTCTGTTGGACTCCCTCTGTCTTGTTACTAATTTTTTTCCATAAACGCTCTATTTAACCTTTATGAAGAAATGGTCTTTGAATTGCCAACATTTCTTGAAACTTCAGCAAAAACACCCAGGAACTTATGACACCTACAATATTTCATAAAACTGAAAAAGTACCATTTTTTATGTGAATGTGAGTTTTATTATTGCATTGGCCCAATGAGTCCAGTATCAGTCAGGCTCCACTATTAATATTAAAACTCAATTGAATAAGATTGCTCCACAGATTCATCCACTTGTAGAAAAAGAAACTCCTTAGCATAAAAAAAAGTTAATTTTATGGTATTTTTTTTATTCATAAGTCCTTGGCTACAAGCTTACACACACTATATAAATCCCTTTTCTGCCAGACTCCTCTGACTTGTTACTAATTTTTTTCCATAAATGGTCTATTTAACCTTTTAAGAAAAATGGTCTTTGAATTAGCAACATTTCTTGATACTTCAGCAAAACAGCCAAGGACTCATGAAACCTTATGACACAGGTCGAAATTTTTGTCTGATACTTTGTTTCATGATTAAATACTTCCAAAATCAGTGATATTCCTATCTGCCTTAACTGCACTAAAGGTGGAACTAAACTTAACTAAGATGTGAACACTGAAACCCTGTCTGCTAAACAGATCAAATCTATCTTAATACCCACCTGTCATACGTATAGTGAAACGATTGTTGATTGCTATGACAATAATGGTTATTAAGAGATCCCTCCATAATGCTGAGCACTAAGAAGTTAAATGCATTTCAGAGAGAGGACTGTGGATTGTGACACCATCTCTCTGTCAACATAGAAATAGTACAGTTGGTAAGTCTTATAGACCTTAAATATACTATTATCCTTTAATGATCTACAATTGCAAAGGATTTCTGATTAACCTACCTACCTTGAGACCGACCTCCCACCATGGCATTGATGGCATGACCCTAACCCTAACCCTCACCAATACCATTGAGCTATGCATTTCCAGTGGGAACCATTTAACCTCACTGGTGCACATTTTCTAACCCCTTTATCCAAGTTCCAAGTGTTGCATCAATGCAAAAGGTGAAGAGGCTTCACCATGTAGAATTAAAGGAGGCATGGAAGGGGGAAGGAAAGAAAGACATAGTAGTGAGCAACAAAACAAAGAAAGAAGAAGACAAGCAAAATATGACTGAAACCAAAGAGAATTTCTGAGGGATAAAATGAAAAATGCTTTAATTTACTACGCATAACAACTTGTGGGGAGAGCACATTACTTATTCAAAATGCATCACAAAGACTTCTGTGAAATTATTCAAAGAAAGCATTACTAATTCAATCTGCATTACAAAGCTTTGTGCAAAATACAGTAAAAAAGCTGCAGTATGAACACTTCATACACATGCTCATTCATTATTCCATTTCTTTACCTCTACATTTACACTCACATACATGTGCAGGGGCTTACCATAGTACATGTGACCATAAGGTAAAGCATCTATGGAAGGCAGTGCACTGCGTAAAAGCCCCCATGCAACAAACATGAACATTTTGTTTCCATGAGAACATGGTTGATGTGTTTGTATGCGAGACACGTGTTTATATGAAAAGAACACCCTCGGCTGCTTACTCTGTAAGACAGTTATAGCTGCCTACAGAGTTTTTCTCTTGGTGAGCTGGCTAGTCTTGGGGGGGGGGGGTTGTGAAAACCTGTGTGGTGCCAAAAATCAGTTCCTTGCCAGCTGCTTAATGATTTCCATAATGGGGCCAATGAAGGTTTACCTGAGTTATTGCACTGAAAAGAGGTTTGTGCACCACAGTTGAACCTTGAGCAGGAGAAGTTATTGCCCGCTAACTATTAAGTCTTGACAGAATTAAACACCTTTCTAGTTCATGCCCTGTGCCTACCACACCATCTATTTGACCTACAACTACAACTGTATCTTTCCATTAACTTTGTCCCACCCTGCCTAAAAATTTGCTTTGCGTTCTGTCTGAAGCTACTTTATAGGTTGCATTTCTCAGGCATAGCACGGGATTCTTCAGGCTGCACTAATGACGCTCACAGAAAAGATTTGTTCTTGCACTCAGGAAGGCACACTGGGAGAAGGAATCTCCCATGGCTCAAGGAATTAATAGTTCAGGCTGTTATACTGGCTCCATTGCACCCTCTGCAGTAATGCCTCCTGGGACTGGTGCTTATTTTCAATCAGGTTACAGTACAGAGATTTATGGAAAATAACACACATGTTGTCAGATGGAAATCTGTACTTGTGTACTGTAATTTACTGAAACATTAGTCGTTTATTACATTTGCCAACCTATTTACCACTCCAGTTGTTTTTCTGCCAACTTGATTTTGCCTTACTCTTTTTTTTTCTTTTCTAATTTCCTTTGCTTTTACTTATACATATTGTAAAGAGCATGGTGTCTTTGTGCACTTTATAAACAAAGGTAGAACCTCATTGCACAGCACCAATCAGTAATTCAGTAGGCATAGAAGACCTTTGAGGGGAATTATTCATGAGACAGCATTAGTATCCAACTCATTCACATTTGTCCATGGAGTTTATGATGAAAATGTGAGAGGAAAGAGCTTCTTATCCTGCTTTTCCTGCAATGATGCATCTCTATCAAGCATGGCCCTTTTTCACCTTACTAGAAATGTTTTAAAAAATGGGCAAGTTAAGAAACTTATTTTCGCTATCACCTCTATTTTTTTCTTAGAGTTATTGTATAATAGGTACAGTCTTAACCTGTGGTTCAGCTTTATTTGTGTCACATCAGAAACAGAAATGTTAGCTTTGGATAGTTGCAGTGGTCCAATGAGCAACAGTGTCACACTGGAGAAACTGGAGAAAGTTCAGGCTTTAATTTTGTCACCTGTCCAGATATTGATTCCCTGCCAGGTATCAGGAGTGCTGTTCTGAATCTCATCCTGTATGATACCATGAGGTGGATGGAGTGGGGGGCAGATGCTACCATAGATAGAAGGGAAAAGAGACTTTTTCCTGTGAAGATTAATGAAATATTTCAATACCAGTCCGTAACCCTTGTTTTTAGTACTGTAAGTGATTGATTTGCCTAAGGTGATGAGACTGGATTAACCTTTTCCCAAGTAACACTATTTGAGTATTCCACAATTGCTAAAAAAAATTTTTTAAACTTGTGCTCTGCATATTTTAACAAAGTATACAGCTGTATTCTTTAATGATGAGTTGACAGACACAATCTTCATATTATGGACTGAAATTCAAACCTTCATTTTGAAACCCAAATATCAAACTTTTTTTTTTTGATATGTATGACTGAAATAATTTAGTGTGAAAGGAACAATGATGGAATATTGAGCAGAAACCCACAATAATCAATGACAGCGAGCTGACATGGAAGCATTACCAAATAGATGTTGCATACTTGTGTAGAACAGACACATGGCTGCCAACAGGACAGTCTTCCAAGTCATGAGGACAAGTTTGTTGAATTAGGAAATCATCTATAATAGTTTTTCCTCTTTTTGGTGCAAAACTCATCACACATAAGTGCAGCCAGATGACAGCAGACTACCTTGATGTAAGTCCCTGGAATCACCACTTTGAAATTGTTCCTGGCCCTGTGTCTTGACTGAATCATCTCGTTCTTATGATTCAAATGGTAAAAAATCTGTTAAATCTACCATTTGTCCACGGCATCCCAAGTTTTTAAAAATGTTTTAAAATTCTCTAAGGTGCACCAGACATTACCAGGACTTCAACAAAGGGTTTTGTCTCTCCATGTTTAAATAAAACACAAGACCAGGACGTCTTGGGAATTGGTTAGCCACCAAAAGAGCTGAGATTAGACTTCTGGTAACTCCAAAGTTGCCTCATTCACATTATGTTAGCTAATGTTTATGGTAGCTAAGCGAACCCTGCAGCTTCACTGTGAAGATAAAACTTCTGAAGTGGTGCTGCATGTACTTACTAGGTCTAAAGTAAGCTCACTGTTAGGTGTCTCAATCAATCAGGTTGCGGACTGTTTAGAATCCCTTGGTTATTATCTTGTCATGTGTTTTCATGGTTCACTGCATGCTCTTACTTTATTGTTTCTTTCACCCATTCCCAAGCATCTCCTCAACTCTCTTGTAATGTTGTGCAAATATCAATGTGTAGCAGTAGTAAATGAGCCATCCTTGTTTGACTGTCTTGTTCGGCAAACAGCTTGCTGTCTGACTACATTATATGTGTTACGACCAAACTCAAAGGGGTATGAGAAGTAACATAAAACCCAGATGTAGTGGTTAAGAAACAAAGGTTTTTATTAAATGAAAGTTCAAATTGCTTCTTAACAAAAGGAGGTGAGGCAAAAGGGAACAAAGGGCAAGCGAGTGCTGTTCAAAATAACAAATAAATATAACAAAAAGAGAACTCTAAACAGAGCCTATACTATTATCATCTAAGTTAAACCAAACGAGAAACCAAAAAAAACCTCACTATCTAAACTACTTTTTTAGCAATAACAAAAAACACGTCAGGGAACAGCACCCCTAAACTAGTGTATCTAACAAGAGCAATCCTATGGGTGAAATCAGTAAATCAACAAAATCTAACCCTAGCCCAAGTTTTTCTTAATTCAGATCGAGGCGAGCTCACAACACACAAAGAACAAAACACAGGCCTCCCGATGGTGCGGCGCTCCCCCGTTTAAATAACCTGGATGCTGCTCGTGGGGCCTTCTGATTGGCAGAACTGAAGAAATGCCCCGCCAATCCTGGCCCTGCACATCCCTGTGCGGCGTTGCCGACGTGACCCCGCCTTGGTGCTCCTGGGCCAATCAGGTACTGGCAGTCACCTCGTCCTACTTAATAAAACAGGGCACAGGACACACACACACATACATACATACATACATACATACAGGCATAGCCTGCACTAAACCAAGGCTGCACGGAAGTAGCCGTAACAATATGCATGTATTCTGTAACAGTTTTGCACAGAGGCGCTCCTTTTTCTTTTTTCCCTCATAGGGCTGATACATATTATGAACACATGTCATTCACCTGGCGAAAATCTGTACATTTTAAACATGTTGTTTCCTCAAGAAGTTTGACATTTTTGATTGTTAACTTTATACTGAGTTCCCATGTTTACAGTACAAGCCTGTAAATCATAATGAAAAAAAAAAGAATCTTAGCAAAAGGACTGCTGCTATGAATCATTTCTTTGGAGAAATATTTGTCATAGCCTTCAACAAGCTTTTATGTCTCATATGAAAAATCCCACTAGATTGGGTTGAAAACGTCATACTTATATGAAAAATAAATAGCTTGTTTTTGTAAATAACTCTGGTTAGTATAAAATTCAACATGCTTCCCATCTTAAATAGTTTCTTTCTAGTTGTTTCCATTTCTTATCAGCCTTTCTCTATGACATTAAACATTTTTCCCAGACCAGTGCTGAATGCAAGGCTTGAAATGTCACTCCTAGACTGACCTTGTCTGATATCTAACAAAATGTTCTTGCCAGGACCTGACCTGAAGCCCAAAGCCATTTCAGCATCAAAACTTCCCGTCACACCAGCTCTCTTTTTTTCTGTCTCTCTCTCTGTCTAATGCTCACAGCACAGTAAAAGAACAGCAATAAACACATGCTATATCAACATAACCATCATGATAAAGTACTGGATTCACTTTAATATGATAACTTAAGTTCATATCAACCTGGTGTATAACCCATCACTATTTTCTGACATTTACTAGATGATGTGCTAAATCAGTTAATCCAGATAATATTTAATAATAATAACAACCCTAACTTTGTGTATTAATAGAATATGAAATAATTCAAAAAACAAAATTGTGCTATAATATTTCCATTTTTTAAAATGATGGAATGCTTTTATCACTGCAGACCACTAAAAATTATTTTGATATATCCTCCTAACTTTTCTTCTAGCACCTCCAGCAGACCAAAGGTTTGACTTGTGAAATATCCCAACCCTTACTTGATGGATTGGCACATTTTGTACAGACAGTCATGGTTCCCATACCATGTGCACTACTAATTTTGGCGGTACTCTCTTGTTCAATCACGAGGTTACCATTTGTCACATGGGTAAAGTAAGATTTTATTGTGTGTCTTTTTAGCTCCCAGTGTGTTTTTAATTTACAATATTTCTGATTTTAGTGTGTCGCTTTTATTTGTGTTTTTATTGCATGTATTGCACACTGGGAGTGTATTGTGCTTTTATTCTGAAAAAAAACATGCGGATACTCCCCACGGCGTAATTGCCTGCACCTGTGGAGCATAAAATGGGTGGACTTTAAATAAGCTGGCAGAGGAAACAACACGGGTCAAATCGAGCGGAAAGGAGGAAGCCGAAGCGGGAACAGCAGGTACCGATCTCAGCAACCACGCCGGAGCTGCCAGTGACTGATCGTTAGAAGGCCCCATGAAGAAGCGGGCAGAGTGATACTCTGCCCTTCTGCGTGAGCGGTGATCCACAACTACACGTGACCTGCTGTATCCCTGTGTTTAAAAGTACAGTGACTGCCGTTTTGCTCCCCATACAGTTCGAGGTCAGCGCCCTGAGGAGACGACGGTGCGGTGTAGCGGCGTCGAGAGGCCACAGGACCGAACATGGACCGAAACAGCACTTTCTACGGCGACGGGGCCACGTCCGCCGGCGCCCTGAGTGTGTGCCCTTTTACTAGCCCCCGGTCGTACCATTTTTAGTCTTTTACCTGTGTTTTTAACCTGATTTTATTCTGTGAATAAATATCAGTGTTTCTGCGGTATCTGTGGTTTTCCTGGTTTTAGCAACTGCTCTCTCGCCTGATTTCAAATCATACAGTCGTTTTTAATACACCTTTTATCAAAATAACCAACATACATCATAGCCCCTCCACACATTTGTAGTTTTTAGTAACATTTCTAGTTTAGGTATCTGCAAAATCCCATCAGCCTCAGCTGTACTTCTGTGTCTTTTTATCTCCTGTACTCAACTTTGTGTCCAGTGCTAATTAGCAAGTGTTAGCTAACATGCTAAGCTAAAATGGTAAACATTATACATGCTTAGCATCTGCATGTTAGCATTAGCATTGGCATTAGGATAACACCTCAGCCTCGCAAAGCTACTAAAACACAAAGGTTGGAAAGTGCAAACATAGTCATAGCTATTACAGGAGAAAAGTGCATTTTTTGAAGCATGACATTAAATGTGGCCTATGAAGTGCATGAATAAAAAAAATCTACTTCTGCTGCTGTTTATTAATTGTTAGAGCATCATGCTCCTGGCTGTGTCAGTGTTATCTCTACTTGTTTCTGTTTGGAACCACTGCAGTCTGGATTGGGTCTAATTAACTTCAGGTGTATCTTGCACCAAGGTTGTCCTGACAGTAAAATAAATAAATTTGTGTGCTGTACTTAAGCTCAATGCAGAGTGAAATTGAACTTAATGTATGTGTCATGTGTAAATCTATAGGTCTCTGCTCCTTACATTTACATAGGCCCCTACATCTCCCATCATTCCATTACAACACCCTAGATCCCGCTGACCTCGACAATTCTCTACTCTATATTCTGCACCCTGTGTGTTTGTGTATGTTCCTGTTATCTCCCACGCCGTAATAACAGCTCTTTGGCCCCCGAACAGAAGCCAAGAGCGAAGAGCAAAGCTATCATTGCCAACATAATAGACTTATTTCACACTGTAAGTGTGAGTATGTGTATCTGTATCTGTGTGTGTGTGTGTGTGTGTCTTTTGCCTACAGTTACATCTCTTTTATCATTGATAAATTCATATCCCTGAACCCCCACCCCATATGCACTACAAACATATGCTCACTTATCCATGCAATTACTCACCCACCCACACTTAAGTACAATGCACTACGATTATGGACTGTCTGCCTTTCTAAGCAGCACACAGCCACTTCATGGGTGAAGAACAGGCAAGGGGGAAGATGGATGTGGGTAGATGCAAATATGCGTAGACGCTAAATCTGTTTTGCAGACAGAGATTAGTCTACACTTGACTTTCTTTTTCCACAGTAACCAAAGCTTTTTTCTTCAGGTCTAACTTTTTTGGCAGTAAAAGATGTGGAGGTCTAGTGGAGGAGGTACACGGCAGAATACAAGCTGCTTTGTTCGTATAAAATAACATCTTGAGGAAAAAAGTCTCCACACAAAGTCCTCCTGCTTTCATCCTCATCTCATCGTCTTCTTCAGCAGATGTGGGTGCTCAGTTGTGGAGCTTGAGATGATACAGCTCGTATGCGAGCTAAGTGAAGTGATTTATGTGATAGTAGTTGTATATGGGGGAAGACTGTAACCCATCTTTCTGAACAAGGAGTCTCTTTGGATGTGAATGTCCTCTCTGATCATTCTCCATTTGCCCACTGACTCATAGTTGGTGACCTTTGCCAGTGCCCACTGTTGTGATTGGATGATCTGATACTTGTATCAGATTAATTCTTCTTCAATTCTTCTTCAAATTGGAAGTTGGTTCTGTTTTGCCAGTTGAGGTCTTGCCATAGTCTTCGCTTAATGACTCGCTTACTAAATGAGGCTGCTAGTTAAAGGCAACCTCACTGGCAAAATGGTGAACATCATGCACTAATTGTGTTACCATCACCAAAGATTTCAATCCTTCAGTCTTTGACAAAATTTGACACACTGTTTTCTGTATTCTGTTTCTTATTCCAGAATCCTAAATTCTTGCTGTGACAGCAGAGAAACATGACAGACTACACATGACGAATCATGTCATCAGGAAGGAGATGTTAGGGACAGACTTCCTGGACAAAGAATGGGGACAAACAATGGCGCAGAGACCGGGTGTATGACAGTGGCTCAGAAAAAAAACAAAAACAAAACTGTGACCTCTCCTCTGTTTCAGAGTTCCACCAACAACATCACTGCTCTTTTGCTTTCCGTTTTGCATGGAAGAATGGAATGATTATGAAAAAAAAAATCAATTGTTAGGTCAACTCCAATTATCATTTCCAACACCCAAGGGTGAACCGAGGAATTAGTGAGCACCTTCCTAATATTGAGCATCACCTCTTAAGAGTTAATGGAAGTTAATGAAAAAAGGTTGTCAGGAAGAGGTTCTTCTGTTTCACTAATCCACCTAACTCAAAGCAGCATTCCCTTTGACAGTTTACACCTCCAGTCAGAATGCTCTGCATGTGCATTCATTCAGTCATGTTCATTGTGCTTTCTGCTTGGATGTACCTTCCTTCTCCCTCTGAATATCTTTGTATCTATCTTCTAGCTCTGACCCCATTCTGCTTCCAAACCATCCTAATAACACCCAATCATTCTTTGCAAGTAATTTCCCAAAATAATACAGGCAGGCTCTTTCAACACAACCTTGAACTGCATTCAAGAGCTTCTTGGCAGCACAGAAGTGAATTATGCTGCACAAGTGGTTTGAGGAGTATTGAATGTTTTGATTGTCCTGCCGTGAAATGTGTCACTATTGGAATCAGTCATGACTGCAATGAATCTAAACTTGACATCGTCACCCTTCAATTCTACAGGGGGTATGTCTCTCACACAAAGAAGACTTACTTTGGCTCCAGTATCACTTCAAGTATGTGGTTATGAATGTTATTACAAAAGACATTCAGAGATAAAACAGCAGCCAACAGAGAATTTCGCTTCCACTACTAGAGGTGTTTCTTCTCTTTCTTTGTTGTCTCACTTTGATCATCAGAGACGTTGGGGTGTGTCACAAGTCAACTTCAATGCATAGTCCACTTCTCTCCTTGTGAATACACCAGCGGATGGAGGCGGAGGCAGAAAGCCTTCTACAAGCATATCAAAAAGAGATCACAGTTTGGACTTTGGTTCAGATGTTTATGCTGGTGGACTTAGTATTAACCTTGTTTTAACATTTACCCAAAGCTATAGCTGATATCTTGTGTAAATGCAACAATATCTAATATTAATGAGCAGGTTTGTATTATGCATATTTTCCCTTGAGTTTAAGCTTGTCCCTGGCATCTGTGTGTGTGTGTGTGTGTGTGTGTGTGTGTGTGTGTGTGTGTGTGACAGGGAAAGACAGAACAGACGGTGACTCACTCATTTTAAATGTCACAGATTTCACTGAGGTTAATGCATTGTCACATTTTATTTAATTTATTTATGAAATTAAGGTATCGCTGCCCTTAAAGACCAGCACGTGGCCAGTCGCCTGAAAATCACCACATCCGGACAAAATGCATATGTTTCTTTTAAATGTCAGTCAAGTTCACAGCGTTTTCATACATTTCAGACCTTCTGCTTAAGTAGCAATTATATGAAGTACATATACACATTATAGTTGACAAATGGCTATTTAATGATTGAAAATGTTTCTGCAATGAAATTTGACTTCCATCTTCAGGAATACTATGGATCAGAATAAAGGATTGCATGCAGACAGTTTTCACCCACTGCTGCCCTGCATTAAATGTTGCATGAACCCCAAGGGGCAAGTGTCAGACTTCCACCTTCAATCAAAGATACACTTGTCAGAAGTTACTCATCCACTCCAAGTCAGACTAAATTGAGACAGAGGCAGAAGGTGCCTGAGCGTGCTTGCGGCGAATGGATGGATTGCCATTAAGGTTTATACTCTTAGTGGCCAGTGGATTAAAACCCACTGACATCAGTGATCCCCTGACTTAGCACCACCAATACTGAGAACTATTGGATAGATGTCCATGAAATTGGGTACAGATAAATATGGTACCCATGTGGATGCCTAATAATCAAGCAGACAAGCAGGTTAAAGTTTTTACTTGTGAAATATTTCATCATTTACAAAATTGATTAACACAAAATTTTGTCATGGTTCTCAATGGATGAATCTTTATGACTTTGGTCCCCTGACTCTTCCTCTAGCACCAATTTTGGGTTCACGTCTGTGATTTTGAATGCAATATCTCAATAACTATTGAATAGGTTGCTATAAAAGTTAGTACAGATATTCATGTTGTCGGGGTGGCATGGTGTGCAGTGGTTAGCACTGTTCGAATCCCTCAGCCGGTTGGGCCTTTCTTTTGCATGTTCTCCCTGTGTCTCTATAGGTTCTCTCTGAGCACTCCAGCTTCCTCCCACAGTCCAAAGACATGCAGATTTATAGGTCAAGTGGTCACTCTAAATTGCTCATAGATATGAATGTGAGCGTATATAGTTGTTTGGATGGATAATGGAAAATGGATGGACATTCATCTTCCCATAGGATGAATTGTAATAACTTTAGTGATCCCTTAATTCAGTCCGATTTTTAATTCGTCTAATACTTTTTTTGCAAAAAGCTTCAAAACTAACATCCCCACCATAGTAAGGTGTAAATTCATGTATTTATATTCAGACGTGTAAAATACAGTTTGACATTTTAATGGTTAGGTTTGCCTTTCATCAACGCTTTGTGTGTCATAGCCTGCAGGAAGCCTTGACAATCAACAAGTCACCCATAATGAATTGCAAGCTGTTGAATGTTGAGAGCTGTTGAATCTGGCCAACATTTTCATCCTCTTTCATCGCTTTCTTCTCTATTTTCCTTCTTCTGTCTGTTACTGCTTGAGAAATCTGTTTATTCTTCTGTTTTTCTACTGAATGGCAGTCAGCCAGGTCTCCTTCGGATAATGCATGTGTGATCTCAGTGGAAGTATCCCGGTTAAACAAAATAGATAGAATGAAAAAATGGATTGACATTAAAAAGGAGGTGGGGATGAAAATAATAAATAAATAAAGGCAATGAGTGACTAAGGGAGGGCGATGTGTAGGCTTCATGGATGTATGCGTGCCTCCCACATATTTCACAAGCAGGAATATTAAGTCATGCATTAAAATGATAATGCCTCATTTTATTCCACTAGAGACTCCTTAATGACTCTGTCTCTCTCTTGCTGTCTCTCTCCACTTTAATCCCTTTCAGTATCCTCCTTTATTGCCCACTCATTCTCCCTCATTTAGTTCTGATTAAAATGTGTTCACTCATCCTCTTCTACTCATTCTTACCTGCCTTTTGTTGTTTTTTTTGATTCTCTACAGCTTTTTTTTTTTTATCTCTTTACATCGACACTCCCTCTTCCTTTACAATTCTGCAAGTCTACAAGACGGCTGCTCAGTCTCTATGTTGAACTAATATAAAATACTCTGTGCAGTGTAGAAAACCTAATTAAATAGTAATTGAATTTGTTTTCTGACTGATGAATTCGTACAGATAACTCTACTCTACTTTGATTTTCTCTTAAAAAAGGTTTTTAAAGATTGTATACTTAAAGTCATTGAACGTCTTATTTTTTTTAATAAAAGATATGTCTAAGTGTACATATTAACATGAATACTTTTTATCATGTAATAACCATAATGAATTAGACAAAATTAATAATAGGCTACCAATGACGTTTTGTACAATCATGTGAGTTCGCACTATAGGCCACCCTGCACATTATTGTAGGCCCAGTTAAATATGAAACATAACTTTATACAGCACATGTAGCAAAAAGCTTGCTCCGTTTCTCAATGTGCAGCACTTCTTTCCAGTTTGGGGGTCATCAGAATTTCACAGGGTCAGGAGGCTTTTTAAAAAATATACAGTGGTCCTATATGTCAACATTGTTGATCCATTTGAACACAAGCTATATTCACAGATACATTTACTCTCTGCTAAACAGCAGAGCGATAGCCAAGCATCAGGGTGAAGAATGCACTGAATATGTCAATAAAGAAGCATATTAAGTATATATGATTGCTTCATTTAAATACAAACATAATACAGATGATTATATGAAATTTCTAAAAATATCAGGAAAACTTATCTCAGACGCAATATTCACAGGAAATGATTCATCCAATTCACTTGTTTGACACAAACGTTATTGTACAGTTTATCAGTTGTTCCATAGTGTTATTGTTATGCATTGAATTTAATATGACATATCCTTAAATATATCACTTAGTCAGGGGCTGTCAGTTAATTCAAGTTTGGGAACCACTGATCTATGGAGTACTTGGCCTGAAAAAAAAACGTTGAAGACCCAGTAGTAATATTTAGTACATCCTAAATCCAACACTCAGAGTAAGAATGTTGTTAACTTAAGATCACACAGTGATAGTCTGCTAACTTGTGTTCTCTAAAAAGGAACTAGCAGACATAGAAAAATTATGGAAAATGCAAACATGTCGTACCATAAGGGAAAGCAACCAAGCTTAACGATAAGTCATATGGATCTCAGTGCTTGTGTTGATAATTCAGGGCATTCTCTCATTCCCTCAGACAGCAACACAACACACTTTACTTTGAAGAGCAGAGTGGTTTGTAATCTTAGTTTTAAATAGACCTTTTGTTACAAGAACACTAAGTTGGAATGTGTGTTATAAAATGTACCATGAGTGAACAGCACAAAAACTAAAAGCACTTTTCCTAAAGTTAGTGTTTGTATGCAGGACTTCAAGCATTAGCCAATCACTTGAACAAGTTAAATGATGACTATGGGGCCAGTTTAATCAGGAGATGATATATGATGGCAGGTTGCCATTAAGTCCTTTGTAAATAAACAGAAACTAATGCTTGTCACGTCTCACTGTTAGAGAAGTCCAACCAACTTTTTCATACAATATGCAATGATGAGTAGAATAACTGTCAGCGTTAATAAATCTTAGGGCAGAGTGATAATAGAAAATGCTTTAATTTGCATCTGGCTTTACATCAAAACACACACATAGGCAAGTACTGTGTATGCCAAATGTCTGTCAGCATTAGTTAATCATGAAAAGCTTCTCTTTCTTTCAGTGTTAAGAAAATTAAAACCCACTCATTCTTGGCTTGTAGCTTTGGTGCCATGTTGTTACCCTGCTGATACCAGATTGAATCAAAATCTCTTACCAGGTTTCTAAGATATCTCACAAATAAACACATGTCACTGCCACTCTGTGGTCAAGGTTATGAATTTACCTGACTTTGTCTTTAGTTTCAATAATTCCAACCTGACAACTGAGAAACAAGTTTTGTGGTTGTTTCACACTAAACTCCTGTGTTAAACTGTGAAAGCTGGCAAGCTACAAGCCAACTGCCTCATCCTTGGCAGGATCTGAAAAGTGGGGCAGGTGCAGCAGAGGACAAGACAGCAATGTTCTTTCAAAGAGCCTCTGGTGACCTGGGGAAGCCCTCTCAGAGACTCAATGCATATGCTAGGAAAAGGAAACAAATGTTTAGGTCAGTCAGTGATACCATAGTTCATTCACATAATTAATATGTTTAGCGACTGACAAACTGCTAACCTTATGATGGCTTCTCCCCGATAGGGTGGAATACCCAGACACCTTTGCAGAACCCTGGGTAACGAACAGCATAACATACCTCACCATCACTGGTTCAGGCAAACCTCTCAGCTGCCATTATAGGTAAAATGCAGGGCTGTCAAGAGAAGCCAGCAGAACAAGTAGATTATGCAGTTCCCAAGTTGTACATGTGAATAAACTCAGAAGTGGAGACAACAAATTGAAAATTTGCAAAACCTATTTTTTCTTATACTGTGTAGAGGGTTGACGTCCTCTAGCCCTTGACAGGACTGAAACCTACAACATAAACTTACAAACAAATGCAGTATAAATGCTTAATTGCACGGGCCAGGACTGGAAGGCCTTCCAACTGAGACGCAGGTGATAGAGACAATTGCGGCCATTCTAGAAGATGCATGTGATTCCACATTTCAGAAGTGTCTGGCTCTCTGTTCTGCTCTGCGGAAAGAATACGCAGCACAGAGCAGATCGAGCTGGCAGGAAGTCAGACACAGAAATCGCATAGACAGAGAATCTGGTCAATTTTCCAAATAAAACACCCTGTGCTGACTCCTGATTGTAAAAACTCAATGGCCGTACCCATGGCCGAAACACATAAATCAAAGAAAGATGACTAAATCTTAACAAACTCAGGTGGGCAAAGTGCTAACCCTCTCAAGTAAATTCTATCTGCATGATATATTTTTTGTTAAAACAGTTGAGATGCGATGATTCAACTTCATGGTACATACCAAAGAGTGGAGAGAGTTAAATGCCTCTAGTGAGAAGGCTTGCTGTTGCTGTGGGGACAACGTCCCATCAACCATCACCAGTTACACTCTCCAGTTTAATAGCTACCGTTGATTCTGCATAAACACATATTTTGTTCTGATGTCACTCTAACTTTCTACAAGTGCATTTCTTACATAGACTGTTGAGGAATGATTTTCGTCATCTGTTAACCCTTGCTTCATGTCTCTTAGTCTTGTAAAGGCTGTTGAGTGTGTGTGTGTGTGTGTGTGTGTGTGGGTGCGTGTGTGTAAAATAAGATTTATGGCAATTGAGAACTTTCTTTTTTTTTTTTTTTTCTTCATTTTCTCCCTTCAGACCTGCCTGTGATTTCTTGGGTGCAAATTTTGATGTGTTGGGTCCCTTTTATAGAATATCAACTCAAGCAATTCTTGGCACCTTGTTAAATATTGATGAACATGAATATTTACCACCAGAATAGTTTATGGCTGCGGTGCATTGGAACCAAAATAAACAAAGCACCAACCAGCACATTTTCAGCCACATACTGTTCACAGTATGTTATGCCTGCATGGTTCCAGCACGCTGTGTTCATGATGTCCTAAACATGGTTAACCAGACTGTGTTACTGGACCTCCATCACATCTGAATCTCCATTAGGAGTGGAAGCTGCGGTTCAGTACAGGATTCAACACTTTCCTCTGCAGACCTGTTTAACATGTTTAAAAATTTAAATCATAACAGCCAGCCTAAACAAAACTGCCAACAGCCATAAGATCTATATGTACAAAGCATACATTATTAGGTCATAGTTAGTGTTGAAGTTGTTCTGGACTACATCGTATTGAAACATGTTTCTAATATTTTAGACAACTGTTTAACAATGAACTTCTCATTAATGACGTTGAGTCCCTCATATGATGTGTGAAAAAGAGCATTGCTGAAAACAACTACTTTTTCCTCTAAAAAGTAACATATTAAATCTTACATGAACTTTTCAAGTGTACCAGTTTTCACCCTGTATTATTTTTATACCAGAGTCTGCACTATAATTTCAATCAGTTATAGTATTTTGAACTCTGTTATTTAGTTTGTCAGTTTCAAGTTTGAGTTATGAAATGATCACTTTAAGAACTTATAAAGTTCAATTCAGATGTTATTGCATTGACAGTATGGAGAACGGACGTCATATCTGTGATGTCACCCATAGGTTTCTGAAGAGCCATGTTAAAGCGAACGACGCCTGGGTGCTCAAACAAGCCATCTGTAACTACACCCACCTGTCAATCAAGGCAGCCACACTGCTCAGCATGCTCATGAACAGGAAAATGAGCTATATAGACCAAAACCATTTTTTCTACCAGGCTGTAAACATGTTTATTTCTGCTGTGAAGTTGGACATTTTAACATTGGGGCTTATGGAGATTTGTTTCATAGCCAACCTCAAGTGGACGTTTGTGGAACTGCAGCTTTTGGCACATTTTTTTGTTTTTTTTTGTATGAAGTGAATATTAGGTCAGGAGATTGTTTTTAGATACAATCATTGCCATTTTTATTCCAAAATTACAGAAATTTTAGTCATTCCAAATTTTTGGCCCACAATGGGATTCTGGACATGCACACCTGGTTACACCATGTATTATGCAAATCTTCCTGTTAAACATTCACAAGCTGCCATAAGCCATGTCTGTCTCCTTTTGTGTCCAGCTGCATTACTCCCCATTTTCATCACCAGCTGAAGCTCAGTGTTTTGGGATTTTTTTTTTTTTTTTTTACTTTTTAAGCTTGTTAAGCTTGTTTTTCATTTCAAATAGTCAATTTTCATTTGAACTGAAAGGTTCATTATTCACTTCTACACATCACTGTCTGTTGAGCTGCTGTCATTGTTGTCATATTTGTTTACTGGTCATGCCATTTATAGCTTCAGTCAGTTTTTTTTTTCTTTTTTTTCTTGTTTTCATTCTGTTGTTGTTTTGGTCGTGCTCCAAACCGACACTGACCTTTTGTAAAGGGATAATCCACTAAATCGCTCAGCCGGCCATAAAGAGCTTTTTATTTACCGCATACTGTCTCGAGGCATTTTAAACTCGCTCTCTCCAACTCTCCCATGATCCTCCTACTCAACCTCTCTCTCTCTCTTTCTCTCTCTCCCTCGTTCTCTCCTCAGCTGTGTCTCTTCCCTGTTTTATCTCACTCACTTGAACTCTTTGTTCACTGCTGCCACCTCTCAATATATTTTGCTTGCTTTTCATCCTTCATTCTTTTCCTCTTCTTCTAACTATTACTCTTTCCCTCTTGTCATCTCTCTTAATATGTACTGTTTATTTCTCCTTCCTCACCATCTCACTTTCTCATATCTCTTATTTTGTTTGGTTGTGTGTGTGTGTGTGTGTGCCATTGTTATTTCTGGAAGATTTAATTATCAGTCCTCTCGATGAGGGAGTTGGCACATACAGTCAAATTATCACAGACTTCATAAATTAACACAGCAGAAAGGTTAGACACAGACGGGCTACTGCACACACGCAAACATACACATAGAGAAAACATGCACATAGTCTGAGACATGCTCAGACACACACACACACACACAGACATGTGACCAGTGTGTCACAACAAGTCAGACAGAGGCACATATAAAACACACACCCACACAGTCTGAGACCTCGGCACACACACAGAGTGTGCCACAAGTAGTTAGAGGAAGATGGACAGAAAAGCGTGCACACATGCATGCATCACAGTGCATCATAAGACACAAAAGTGTAGAAGGGTATTCGAGGTGTGTGTCTGTCATAGAAAGAGTTGATAAATTAAAGCACGTGAAGCCGACCTGTACTCATTGTCGGATCAATGGAAGTAAAATTAATTCATTCAAATAGTAATTATTTATATTAAATATACTGTAATAGACTTTTTTTTTTTACTTATTTCAAATGTATTTGTGTTAGGAGGATTATACAGTGTCTGTTATAATGTGTGAACCATAATAGAACTCATTCAAGCAGACAGCTCACATCAGTTTTTATGGAATTATTGAGGATGTATAGAGCGTATTAGACAGCGTTAAAAAATGAGTGAGGATCCGGATACAGTGTCACACCTTTAACTGGATAATGTGATCATACATCTGCCTTCTCCTGTTGAGGAATGGGAGGATCACCTGAATAACATCTGAAGGAAACGCAGGATGAGCTCTTAAAATTGGTTTTCCTGCATTCCACAATTAAGGAGCAACTGGCTGTTTTTTATTAATTTTTTACTAAATGTAAACTTCAAATATCACTTCATGTGACATTCAATATGTGTACAAGACATAAGGGCAGATCGGCACACTCATTTTAGACAGAAAGATTACGTTCTCTGGCGATGATGACTTCAGGATGGCATGTTGAGACCAGGACCGCGTAATGCTGATAGCTGCTGAGGTTCCTTCAGTGCACACAGCTGGTCTATCATCAGCAGCAGCCACTGGTTTGAGATCTGGACACACACTGTCACACCTTAAACAGGATAACGTGATCATCCTGTCAAGGAATGGGAGAATCACCTGAAGAAGTTAGCTAAATTGGCTTAGCCTAAAATGTAATGGACTTCGGGATCAAGCTAATCCAAACAAAATTTAGGGCATACATGATGGTGTATTCAGTCCAACCAGAAGTCGTACCCATAATTCAAGCAAGGCATCATGGGGATTCCAAACAGATAAAAAAAAAAAAAAGGCTGAAAATGAAAAACGCACAAGAGAGAAGGAAATCCTCAAAAAAACTCCAAATTGACATCAATACAATCATCTTTGGGTATCTTTATTTAGCTTTGGTTCCTTGACAGCCGTCTGTAACACGTAATTTGTACTTGTAATAGCCTTATATGGCTTCCCTGCATTTATATATATAGTGTGTGTGTGTGTGTGTGTGTCATTTTGTGTGTGTGTGAGAATGAATGCACTTTGGAAATGCTGACAACTTAAAAAAAGAAATGCAAATGCTGCTTTTTGAAAGGATTATTAGAATATTAAAATATATGTCAAAAAACATTTCATCTGATTTCACACTTTGGTGCATCAATGAACACTCCTTATAGCATGGATGGATGGATATATATTAAAGATGTGAACTTTTTTTCACCATACATCCACTCAAAACTCTATTTTGCATGCAGCTATAGATAGGTGACAACAAAGGCATCATGAAAGCAGACATCTAAACTTTTCAGAAGATGTACACTGCTCTTTATAAGACAGATACTGCAGTCAGATTTCTACAGTATGTGTGTGTTTGTGTGTGTGTACACAATACAGTTGTCATCATTGGTGTTTTAGGGTTTATCTTATTCCATTTCACACATACAGACACACAACAACAACAGCATAGCTGCAGGTGGTGCCTGTTAGGAACAGGAAAACAAAACCCAGTTCACTGCTGTGTCACAGACACATGCACACAAACCTTTGCATGTATGCACAAAGACATCCCGACATACCCCACCTCCCACCACCAGCAGCACCACACACACACACACAAAGTACTGACATGAAACTACCAAGATGTAAAACACATCTATGGAAGCTCACGTTGACACATATCACCCACAACTTTAGCAGTACATCTTCTCAAATAAATGTTATATATTTAAAAGGAAATAAGATGAAACATATTAGCAGGACTCTGGACAAATGGTCACATATATAGAGCACATTAACTGTTGAAATAACTGGTTATTCTGAGCACATGCAGAAGCTTAAGACATAGTCCGACTAAATGTTGAAAGTACCAAAGTAACCTTGATCAAAAAGTAGGGCATAAACTCTGTCTGATTGTTCCTGCAGTAGTAAGGCCGGCTGTAATGGCTGTCTGGGGGATTTGACCAGCTGATAAAAGTGTGCTACCAATGGATACGATTGCATGGACAGAGATAATTGTCTTCCCTATAGGCCAAGAGGCTGCAGATAGGATTTAGAGATCAGAAGAAAGAATGTTGATTCTATTAAAATGAAATGATGGAGAAACAAAACATGTTTTCTTTGCCAAATGAAAGCACCATGTTCAGAAGGCACCAAATGTCCACTAAACCACTGTCAAAAATACCGGTATGGTTAGTGTTGATTTACTATTATGAAGAGGGAAGATAATGCGATCATAACCTAAACTAAGTCTGTTTTCTTTTATGAGCACACCTCCATTTACGTGTGGCACAACTCATACGTGAAAGTTGCTATATGACTTTGCATCTTTACGAGTGATAGTGTGACCCAACCACATCATCACAAGAAGAAGCTTGGACTAATGCACTGATCAACTCACAGTGCATACAAAAAACAGATAATTATGGGTAATCAAGGATGTCCCATGACGACTGATGCAATTTAGGGCTTAGTGACACTTAACCCAAGTATGATGGAAAGTTCTACCTCTTTAGCAGCTTATTTAGTACTTATGAGAACACTTACCACCAAAGAATATCCCAAGGCACTCAACACATTTCAGAATCAACCTTTTCCAAATCATTAATTTTGATCGTGGAGAATGAAGCAAAAACCTCGTCGTACTACATCCTTACTAGCTGAATAGGCTATGAGACCGGTAAAACCAACACCAGGTAGTTCAGTTGCCTTTTCAGTGTGATTGGGTAGGATAGGGGACGGCTTGTCTGATCTAGAGTTGCAGCTTTTTGGCCTCGTGGCTTGCATTAGCCATACTTGTCTCACTTCCACCTTTTGTCCAAACCATCCATACTGTTTCCACAGATCAATATGTTACAGATGTGGATAGAAACAGACTGCATTTGTTTTGAGAAAATAAATCACTATAATCAGAGAATAGATGTAGAATGCGTTTGCTTCTGAAATGGTACTTATATATATGGATTGGGCTGTGAAATTGGTGGTCTGTTGTTTAGCAGAAACATTTTTTATGTGTCTGATTGCATTTGGTTTTGAATCTGTTTTTTAATGAGCCTCTGTCTCTATATCCAAGAATTTTAAAGACTCTGAAATAGGGTGTGAAATGTAACGCGTATCAGAGTGGATTTTTATGACTCATTCGATTTGTCTTTATTAAAAAATATAGTCTTGGTCGGGATCGCCTCAAGGTCTAATATTTCACTATGCTTGCTTTTTTTCCAAATGAAATTCATAGCAAAGTGCCTGGAAAGCAGGTACATGAATCATCAGGATTCAAAGACAGTTTCGATTAAAGATGTCACCTTATTAATGCAGTTACTTCTATCTATCTATCTATATATTTTCTTTTAAGTCAACTGGATGCTGAATGACGCATACTCTCTGTGAGCCGTGTGTGTGTGTGTGTATCCAAGTTGTTGGTATGGAGCCATTAGCAGACCATTTTCAGATGCCTGCAATTCCTGCAATCCCCACCCCTCTCTCTCTTGCTCTCTGTTACACACAGACACTCGCACACACAAACACACACGCAATGAAAAGCTGCGATTGCTCAAACGTCATTCAGCATTCTTACTCGCAAGGTTTCACATTGTGAGAAAGGGGAAGAGGGAAGAATGGAATACGGAGAAATAGAGGTCGATAGAAAATCCACACTAAGCTGCCATTTGTTCACCTTCAGCAGCATTTTTAAAAATGCTTTTCAGGGCAGATAAATAAAAAAAAATGTCGGTTTCACGTGTTATTGTGGAAAACGGGACATTTGGTAAATGATGACAAACAGTAAGCGATCTGGAGCATTTGAGCCGTAACCCATATCAGCTCAATTTTATGGTAGAACTTTACACACAACGCAGTTGATCTAAAGTGCTTTGCAGCACACACAAGAGAAAATAGAACAAAATAATAAAATAAAAGAATAAGAAAAGGAAACAGAACAATGAATAGAGCAATAATTATAGTAACAGTAAATGTACTTGGTCACACAATACACAGTGCAGAGTGCATTTAAGATTACTCTTGAAAATCTCAATAGAGGGGGAGAATGTAAGAATGTATGTTGTCCCCGTAACACTACTGGTTCTCAGGACAGAAGTAAAAGATTTCAGGTCTCTGAAAGTATGAAAGTATGATGAAGGGAAACAGAAATGCTGTAGTAAAAGAGGGCCAACACTGGAGCAGGAAACGGAATAAAGAAGACTGAAAATGAATTTGTTTGTCCAGTTTCTGTCGCTTAATGAAATGATGATTCCGAGCTCACTCTGTGATCGCCTAATATGAATGTCAACATTTAGTAGTGTCTGGCGTAACATGATACAGAGTAATGTGGTAGAGTAGTCAAATTACTTTTTTGTTGTAACAAGTAATATAATAACATGTTTTCAAAAGGTTGCTGTTACATTTTACTGTATTTTCCTGTTTCTTTTGTTGTCCATATCCCATACTTGTTTGCCCTTTTTAGGTTCCTCAGTTACTTCAAATAATTGAAAAAAATGTTGTATGAACTTGTTAGCGTACAGTGTGCATTGAACCCTCCTGATGTTCACTTGTAATCAAACATAATGGAACTGTAAAGGAGATCTTAGAGTTAGAGATCATGGGCCATGCCAGGCTATGCGATGTCGATAGAGTCAATAGACATTAAGTAGGCTTTGTGATAAAGATGTGCAAGGAATCGCAAATAGGCTTTAATTTTTGGCAAAGAACAAGGAGTCACTGCCAGTCACACAGTACTGGTGTTATTATTAACCTGGATTTATGTTAATATAGTGAGTCCACAACCATAAATTGTACTTTTGTTTTACTTCAGCAGTAAAAGTCTGTCTACCTCAAGTATGACAGTAGTATGACTGATCAGACAAGTTGTAAACAAGCCAAGAATTTAGAATTGAATAGAATATCTTTCATTGGACGGTGAATGCACCTGTAATGTCAGATATAATCCCACTTTGCACAGGAAAACCTTGAGTGCTCACAACAAAGTTGTGCAACAGACCTCTGAGAACAACTTTGCAAACTGCCTTTGTTTCCTCTTCAAAATAAGTTTGACCTACCTTAAGGTGTGTTTGCGACATCTCTGACTGTCTGACTGCTCACGTTTTGTTGCCTTTCTGGACCTGTTTTCATGTAACTACATTCTGAGACCTCCTCAATTACTTTCTCAAGTGCAAAGTTATTCTAACCCATAAAAGTGGCCCTACAAAAAGATGTAATGCATCATAATTTTCCTTTAACAGGTTGCATTTATGACCCTTGATCACATCAAAATATGTTGCTCCTTCTGTTGTCTGATATCAGTAACAGAAATTGGGACAGAATGGAGGTTTAACCACCTGAGACTCAGCACAGTAACCTGGCTATGTCCCACTCTTTACCAGATGTTCGCTGTGATGCACAAGTCTGTTGTTTTCTGACCGAAATAGGACGGCAAAGAAGACATTCAACCACCTTTGTATTGTTTAGTCTAGATTGAAACCTCTACGAAAGCACGCTGAAAAGGAGTATTGTAGATGCATATTGTTTGCACACATGAACAGCATTTTCAGATTTATCTGGCTTAGTGTGAATGTAAGAGAAGGATGTGGAGGGAGAAAGGACCGAGGCAGAAGGACAGACTGAGTAGGGAGGAAGAGGATTAGCTTCTGGAATAAGGATGTGTTTGAGGTGGAGAAAGACAAGAAAACAGGAGATAAAAACACGAAGAAAAAGAGAAAAGAATCTGAGGTAGAGGAGTGGGAGTATAGACTAAAGGGAGAAAACTAGGATATGATGGAGGAAAAAAAAACAGGCTTGAAGACAATTCAAAGCAAAGGTTAGTGAGCCAAAGAATGAGAGACAGGGTAAGATACAGAGGAAAAGAGTGAGAGAGATCGCCTTCCATCCTGTTAACCACTGTAGAGCGGGAAATGGGATTTTGTGTCAAGTTGCTCCAGCAAATTGCTGCATGGTGCTGGGTTACAGAGGATAGCCACTGCCTCTTCTTGACATATAGAGCTTTTCAGAGATGAGCGTGGGACCCAAAGGTGCTCTGCTGCAAAGTTAAAATGGGTGTCTGAATCAAACAAGATAAATTGGTTCCTGAGGTCATTTTCCATAGATGTTGGCAAAGCCTTGGCTGCTTCCTGTGGGGTGACCTGGCCTGAATACAAACCATGAGGATTTGATGGCTATTGTGCCTATGTTCTCAGTTTTTCACAACAGTATAAAACAGTTTTGGACAGCTTTTAGGTTGAAGCTGGGTGGGTGTTTCTCATGGTCTCATGTAAGCAGTTTCCTGACATCTTGAGAGCTGGTATTGCTAGGAGACATTAAGTCTGTCCTATATGTCACACTGTATAGTCCAAGTGTTGACACTCAACCACATAGCATGTGGTATTGACAACTAGTGATTTAAACTGTCTGCCCTTTACATTCGGGAAGACATACCATGCTGTTAAGTTTGCTCAGGAAATGTAACCTAGCAAGCTTGGTTGACTACTCAGCAAATTAGAGCTAGGCAACTTAGCTTGCTAATGCAAAGTTAAAGCTTACAGGCTAGGCTAACTAGCCTCCGCTTGGAAAATGTATATTAATTAGTGTATCTTGCAAACAGATTGCAAACTGGTTGATAGCAGTTTGGCTAACTGGCTAAATGGACCCTAGCTAGTCAAGGTTTCTCATAGTTGGTCGGTACTGAAAACAAAAAAACAAATAAACTGAACATTGGTGCTGCCAGCTGCAGAAAACAACATAACAAATTCTGTTTCATATAGCCTTATCCACGGTCGACTGTTTTTTAAAAAACAATCTTAAGTCATGTTCTAGACTGAAAATGCTACTTTTCCTTCTAATCTATAGCTGTTTCTGACTGTAGTAACTTGTAGGAGTTCACTTTAAACTGAGAAACAATATACTCTTGTCACTGTTAATTCCACTGTCATTTCTGATAGAAAGTGACTGAGAAAGTTAGCTTATTAAATCCAAAGTTTTGTTTTCATACTATACTGCACACTGCACCAAACTCTGTGAGTCTCAGATTTTGTTTACTGACTTTGCTTGCTTCCAGTGCTGGTTTGACTCCATGTGCATGCTCTGGTGAGACCGGAAAGCTTACTGGGCTTTGTGGGTGGGATGTCTGTGTTGCTCTTTCTTTCTCGCTTACATCAGGCTCTCTTCCTTCCCATCTCTCTGTCCTCTCCCCATATCATTTCTCTTTCTGCTGTTTTCTCATTTGATGCCCTCTGCCTTACGGAACAGTGTAGGTCTGCTGAATGTTAATAATTCA
Source organism: Sciaenops ocellatus (assembly GCA_033000465.1). NCBI lineage: Eukaryota > Metazoa > Chordata > Actinopteri > Sciaenidae > Sciaenops > Sciaenops ocellatus. The sequence continues at coordinate 19,661,500 of CP136878.1, read as the reverse complement.
TGCTAGTGAAAGGCAGTGCTGCTTCTTCATAGCAACAATGCATGCGCGCACACATCGCACAGGCCGAGTGGCAGATGACAATCATGACTGTCAGGTGTAAACCACTTAACTTCTCATGCATTAGCTAATGAAGGCAATGTTACATCATTTTTTTAGCAGGACACATTTTCCCCAAAACTGATTGTTTGAATCAGATTCTAAACACACAGAAACAGATGCTTATTTATGTGTTTACTTCTGTGCAATCCAATGACGGCCTTCGTTGACTGACCCCACTCTCAGGACGTTATTACAAATTCTATATTACAAAACAAAAATTAAGGGTATGTGATTACACTACAGTATCACATCGACAAGCATAGTTTGGTAATGCATATTGTGTTTTGTTGGGTACATGATGGATTTTCTTGTCCGTGAGTTAAGCATAGACTACCGGGAGAAGGACCAAAAGGTTATTCGCTTTCAGTCTTTTATTAGCGTGTGTGTGTGGTTTAAGATGAGAAAGGACATTGTTTGGCTTTTTATCAAGCACATAATTATTTAGTAATTTGTTAGTTTGAGTACAGAGAATACAGTGTTTGGCCCATTACCAAAAGGTATGTGAGTGCATGTGTTTACAACTCCATTATTCAGCCCTTTATTGAGGGAATAATGTGCATACGGTAATGCATGTCTACAGATAAGAGAATGCATGCCCCTCTACCCAAGCATGCATGTGGGTGTGAGGCTGTTTTGCTGACATTAACATAAGCACCATATTTTATTTATAGCACTTTTGTGACACACAAGGAAAGTCTGGAGAACATTAGCCTCTAGCTAGCTAAAACCCTCATAGAGCAGCTAAAAGCTAATATATTGTTTTTGGAAGTGTTATGTTACAGTCATAAACTTAGAGACTGGAAACACATGAGCCTGTTCAAGGTTGTTTTGTGTTTTAACATCAGTTCAACAAGAAATATAGAGGGTTAAGTGTTTTGCTCAGTAGCGCAAAAGAAACAGATCGAATCATTCGGTCACTCGGGTATCTCCAAGAACAGGCCTAGGCTTAAAAAAAATGGCACCAACTCTATTTCCATTGATCAAGGCATTAATAACAAAGTTCTGATCCCAACAGTCATTTGACATTTTAAACAAGCAACAAAAGCAGTGCAAACAAATGATCAACTTACAAGGTAACCTGACCTTGATTTACCTGCAACATATCGTACATGGATCTTACTTGATTGTTTTTCTGAATGCTTTTCCTGATGTAGCTTATTCCTTTTGTACCACTTGCGTACATCATTCAAAAACTGCATTAAAACACATCAGTTAGCCACATCATTGCTCTGGCTGACACGTTCCTTCATTAACATGAATACACAGTGCATTTTATTTTGAGTCAGTCTCACATACACCGTCCTGCTGCAGTCAATTTTTAACAGCACACCCACAAGGGTGTTAATCCATGACTGAAATAACAATTAATAAGAAATGCAATAATCACCTCAGTTTGACTAATACACTTCACTACTGTAAATACAGTGTATATCTATGGGCTAAGGGCTGAGGGTGACAACATGGACAAAAAAAAAGTATTGAACGATGGACTCTTCATCTCAACTTCATCTTTCTGATCCATGTATTACCAGTTTGGCCATGACAATACTACCTGTACAGTAATGTAAGGAAATAAAAAATACCTTACGGGTCTTTACTGTGCAATATAGCAAAAGAAAAGGTGATTTTACTGAATATGCACACAGACTTCTTGTTATATTAAAACATAGGACTGATGTGAAATACTTTTCTTGTAACATTCAACACTTAGTCAGGCAGCAGTCTGAACCTTCTATCTCATGAGTAGGGTCATCAAACGGTTTGCCAAGAGAGCAAAGAGTTTTTCTTGGCAAAATCAGTTTATTTGAATATAATCATAGCGGTTGGTGGATTTGCTCATTAGCGTAACGTTTAACTTTGGTCAACTTTGACGAACAGATTTGTGTGGTAAACCATCTTGTCAATGCTGACCTTTGAAGGAAAAGAGAGATGTCTGAACTGGAGGACTCAAAATTGTTAGTTTACAGGCAGTTATGAGACAAGAGTCTCAACGAGCTTGTCCTGTTTGCGACTGAGCTAATGACCAAACTAATGTTTTTTTGTTTTTTTTTAAATGACAAAGATGACAGAGAAACAAAGAGAAACAAAGTCACAAATTAAAGGAAAAAAACATCATAAAGTGCAAAGGCCATACTACATAATTTTCATGACCCCATGGTGCCCTAGATGGCATCTGCATTTATTATGCTCCTTGTTTCTTACATAAGTAAGATTTTCTTTGATTTGTCACCCATCTGTATATTCATTCTTTGCGTTTAATGCACTGTCATCACTAGCATGCCCAAAGCAGAGTAAATCTGTCGACGCTCAGTCTTCTAATTCCAGTCCGTGATGCGAGCAAAAGCATCAGCAATATCAGCAGTACAAAATACACTTTGTGCATTATATTGCTACAGCTTTTTTTCTGTACTGTAACACAAATTTCCCTCCAAAAAAATTGCCTTGACACTTTTTAATATCCTGTCAGCGTACCTGTGTAAGAAAAAATTCCAGGTATTGTTTATACTACACAACACTTCAAGCTGGATATGTCCTTAATAAGGCAAAAAAGAGCTGTATATTTTCATGAATTTGTAACTGTGAGATGCAATGAGATTTTAGCTTGTTCTTTACCTTTAAATTGTCATTTACACTAGGCCTGTTGTTTTGCAGAGCTAATAATTTACTTCACTGCTGACTATAGTCATCTGTAGTAGAATAGTTATATTTCAATGCTCTCTGCTGAAGTGTTTACTCTAATTATTCTTCCAAACGCTTAGCAGAAATCATTTGAATGGCTCCGCTGCTAGTTTATTTGATTAGCTGTCTGTACATTTTTTTTTTTTTTTTTGAGTTGAATTATTTTCATGTTGACTAAACTTCACAGGAGTCAGTGTGTCTCAGACAGTGATTTATGACTGACAGGAAACTGTTTTGTGTTCCTCTGTCGCTCAAACGATCATTCCCTTCATCCCATTAGTCGTGGCTGAGTTGACAAATAATGGCCGATGATATCTTGTTGTGATATTTAACACATCAGCCTGCAAGGATTTCTACATGGGTGACGAAAAAGAAATAGGGGCACTTAGAATCCCATTCGAAGTGAACTGAGGAAGCAAGTGCTTTAAGTCTCTCTCCCTCAGAGCAAGGCATCCATCTGAAAGCAGCTGGTTATTCTGGCAATATCCACTCTACAGCTCACAGTCGCCTCTTTTCTGTGGTGTCAGAACAGACTGACCTCAGCCCAGCAGGCAGTGACAATACAGGGCAGACACAATCTGTTACAAGTGTACTGAAGAAGTGGTGTCATGTCCAGGGTGTTTCACTCCCCACATGCTGCTGGAACACTATGGTTGTAGTAAACAACGGATGCCAAATGCATAAGTAAAATGAGTGCAAGGCGTAAAAGAAGAGGACAGAAAAGAATAAACCATCGGTAAATAAAGCAAATTGTTGAGTAAAATACACTGCCAGACAGTTCAAAGCAAAATAAGACAGAATGGGAAAATTAAGGAAATATGTGCAGTTTTTCACTTTCATCCAGTGAATTCATTAATGGGCTAAACAGAGCAGAAGGGTAGAACAGAGTAGTTTATGTCTGCCCGCAGTAGTTTTTACTAATAAACTGTCCTTCATTTTCTTTATTTTAATCATGTTTTATTTCTCAAGACAAACACTTACACATTTGCATGGGCAGTTAGGTAACAAACCACGGCTATCAAAACTGACAAAGCGAGCAAAGATGGTTTTTAAATGGAGTGGTGTAACAAACAGCCTGCAATAAAGACTAAAATGCAACAACAGGGGATTTTAATTATGCATGATTATGTATGACACTCATTTATGTCTGACATGCATTTCCCGATACTTTTTGTTTGCCTTTGTATTTTTTTTTACATGTGTAAATGTCTGTTGCCAATGTGTATTGATATGTTTGTGAGGGTAAGCATTCAGCAATCCATTTGAAAAGTGGCCATTCTCCTCTTATTATTCCTCTTTATGTCTCTTAAAGAGGCTTATGTGTTTTAATGTTTGAGCCTCAGTAAGAGGATGGCGACAGGCAATAACAGATTATGAAAAAATAATCTTGAAAACATTGAAGGTGTTGTATTCCACTCAGAAATACTGATTTAAACAGTGCTGCGTCACTTCAAATGTTATTTCTACCTCAGTTGGCTGCCCACTTCATATGAATTTTTAAAAATGTGCTTTTTGAAAATGTATATACTTTTAATCTTAAGGTCTTTTCACTTTGTAATTATGTGCTGCTTTTTAAAATAATCTGGCTGATGTCTCAATTCAGATACTTCTATTATTATACTAAGGGATATTATACTAATATGTTCATTTTGTGCTTTCTCAATTAGAGTACAGCTGTTGTGCATTATTGGAAATGACGATTGCAACATCGTACTGCTTCTTTTTCGCCGAAGTGCAAGTGGACTGAGCATCAACGCCAACATTTGACTGCCAAAGTATACATTTAAAACATATGTACAACTTACATGTGTATTGCGGTAATTACTGCAACCGATGCAGCTTCCTCAGCTGCCATTATCACAATGCTGGTGGTTCTTCCCCTTCCACTATGTAGCCAAAATGGCGACCACTGAGGGTGGAGTGTCCAATGTTCCACACTCAACATTTTGTATGCACCATCCAGGGTATTCAAAGTACACAGCATTTTGCCGTAATTGACAGCGTGAATGCACTTTTGTATTCATAATAACAAGTGTAAGTACGGTAGTACAGCACCTGTCTTTTGGCTTAAGTGACTTCAGCAGGAAAACCTGTGTTACATTTATGTGTCCCGGTAAGTGATGCCAGTGACAGCCAATAGCAGAGGTGCTTGGATAAGGAGACCTAAGTGAATGCTGCAACCACCAATTTGATTAATTACAGCTGTGCACTCTCTTTTATGTCAATAGGCAGAATTTTAACAGAATTGCCAGAAAATCGCTTGACGAAAATGCAAACCACTGCTTGTTGTCATCTAAAGCCCTATTCGCACGGGATTAGTATTACCTGGGGACCTCTGGTGATTTGTAATAATTGCGGAGGACGTCTGTGATCTTAATCCCGTGCGAATGCGCCATGTCAGTAATTTGTAAAGTAAAAATTCCCACGCAAATTACCTACTATATTTCACCAAAGACCGACGTCCCGTGGTAATACTAGTCCCGTGCGAATCTGCATCTCAGTAATTTTGCACTTTCGCACTGCACACGCGACAACGGATTGCGACGTGCGCACGGCTTTGACGTCACAATCCGGGCCGTAATGTCAGTAAATTCGAGTAAAATACAGACTTCACTTATCCCGTGCGAATGCACCGCAAGAAACACAGACGTGGGGGGGTAATTTACAAATCACCAGAGGTCCCCAGGTAATACTAATCCCGTGCGAATAGGGCTTAAGACCTGTCATCTCCTTTACTGGATGTTAAACTCACATGGGTAATGCACATCATGATTTATTCACCATTTCTATTGCACTTTGTTGCTTTTAGTTTTTAAAAATACACCAACTTTTCACTGTGTCCCAAGCTTAAAAGCTTTTATTGGGCAAAGTAAAAAAAAGTGGTTGCTATTACATTAAGTGGAATAAAACCTGTGTAATGTGTATCGTCTTAACAGACAAGGCTGATGATATTATGCATTTTCTAATTGAGGTTATGGGTTAAGTTAGTGTGTGTTGTTGTAGGATTTGTTGACAAGAAAATCAAAGAACAATACAAACCTCATAAACCAACAGGCAATGACAATCAACTCTTGGAGCATTCTTGTCTATTGTTTTCTGTTGGATGTTTTCTGGAGCATGCTTCATGGAAACACACTCATGGACACATGCTCTGGAATTTTTTATACTCAACAGAGAGCCCAAAAAGCTCACTGCTCCCAGTGAAAGTAAGAGAAACGCTTGCCCATGTTTTGTTTCTCTGGCTAATTCTGCCGGGGTTTCACCATTTTTTTCCTCTGCTGTGCCCTAGAGCACAGTATCTCTTAAGCTCTCTCTCCCTCCTGGGTTCTGTTAATGACAATTGAGGAAAGTAATTGGCAGCAATCCAGCAGAGTTAAAATTTGTCATTTTGCTATCACGAAAAGCCTGTGTGTTTGTCTTTTTGTGTATGTGTGTGCGCAAGTGTTTGTGTGACTGTGTGACTGTGCATGTGTGTTCATATTAGACATCCCGATAAGAGTGCCGGTTTATCTGTGTGTGTGTAGGCAGGGGGAGAAAGAGACTAGGAAGTGAGCAGGGTCCTTCTCATCAGTGATTGGATAAGTCATGGACACCTCACGCTGTAACAGTCAAAGGTTTGAGGCTAATCAATACACACACACACACACACACACACACACACACACCACAAGCTGTTTTGCAGGCAGCTGCAATCAGTCAGTGGCTGTGGCAGCCTGCGATGGCAGATTGATTCTCTCTCTTCCCTCTTACTTCGTTTTCAGACTTGCTGTTTACCTTTTTTTCTTTTTTTTTCTGTCTGACTGGCTGACTTGCTTTTTGTCTCTGTCGTTCCATTAATTTTTGTGTCTCTCACATTGCTCTTTTCCTTTTATCTCCTACTGTAACTTCTACCTGCCTCTTCCTCCTCCCTCTGTGAGCACTCACTTCTTACTTTTCATCACATCCCATTCCCTGGGATCTCTCTGCTACTTTCCATGTCTCACTCTATAATTTTGGGTGTCATTTTCATCTTGTTTACCGGAATTTGCCATTTGTTTCTTTCTGCACAGGAAAATCAAATGTTTGTTCCAAGTGTTCTATGATTCCTGCATTCTTGACATCTAAGTAGTGCGAGTGGCTCGCTCACTTTTCGGCCACATTGATCCATCCATTTCCATAATCACTCGTCTTTATCAGGGTCGAAGGGGGCTGGAACTGATTCCAGCTGAAACTGGGTTGGGTACACCCCTGGACAAATCGCCAGTTCATCACAGGGCTGCACATAGAGACAAACAACCATTCATGCTCACATTCACACCTATGGGCAATTTAGAGTCACAAATTAAGCTAATAATTTAGCTATTGCCTCTAGTGTTAGTGTTAGCTAATGCTGGATGTTACCCAGGAGTCGAATCCATGTCAGTGAGTCAAAGACCATTGGCTGTCCTTACACTTTTTGATATCAAAGCCAACTAACTAATAAAAAAACGCTAAAGGTCAAATCAGATATACATTTTTTACATCCATGCTTGCTAGCTAGCAGTATTCTTCTTTACTGCCTTTGATTGGACATTCCTACATCTCTCTGTGTGTTAACCCCACCAACTGTGACACTAGAATTAGACTAGAATTGTGTAAAACCAGTGGCATTGTTTGTATCGTGCAGAATACAACAAGAACTTGTAAAAAAAATATTACTCCATAGCGCTACTAGTGGTCAAAAGCTCTGCAGGGTACCTTTAACACCAGGATGGAAATCAGACACACACTGCAGTACACGTGTACTTCACTGAAGCAAGATGAGAAGCTTAACTGCTGCAAGTCAGGAAAAAAAAAAAAGTACTGTAAGCCAGTCATGCTCATCCTACCTGGGAACACTGACAACAGCACACAAAACTGAGCAATTTGTATTGTGACAGCGATGCTGTAATTATGAACTTTATTCATATATTTCTTATTTTTAAGTGTGCAAATGGCAACCTCTATTCTCTCTTTAAAGTTACACTTTTCTTTGCTGTATCACACTACTATTTGCAGTACTGTGACCTAGTTTTGAACATCATTAAAACTTTTACTGTATCTTTATTCAAATTGTCACCCGAGTTGAATTGCGATATACCTCAGTAATATCATTTTTGCTATTGCAAGTCACTGACTGAAGTCTGGCTGCCTGCTGCATTTCTACCAGTGAAATACCAGCCATCCATCACCTAGACACCTGTCATACACACCCATCATCTTTCACCACTGCAGAGTCACACAAAGCGAAACACACCCAAACAAACAAACACACGCAAGCACACACACATACAGTAACACAGAAGTTACTGAAATGGAAATGTATCCTTCATCTTCCGCCCGGTACCGTCGCACACTCAGAGAAAAAACACACAGTACACATAAAGTGACGCGTACGCACACATGGGAGTCATTCAGTCAGACAGCTGTATCCATCATTCAGCTGAGAACAGGCAGAGCAGCAGTCACGTTCTGCTGGCTGAATCTTTCATTAGCATAGACTGTGAAGTCCTATTCTTGGGCATTTTGTGGACAGGTAAGACAAGTATATCTGGACAGCTGCCTCCATTAATACTTCATCTGACTTCTGGTGACTGTCACGCACACTCTTGTTCCTTCATGCTATTCAGCACGGCCATGGAGCCAAAAATGATAGCTGGATTTTGAGATCTATTTGTGAAGTAAACACCCGTGATGACATCTAGTCTCTGTTTTCTTTTGGAATGACAAAAATCTACTCTAATTCTACTGTCACTTTGGCTCCGGTTCATCAAATATGACGTTTGTCTAGTAAGGCAGGGGGTAGCAAAAGTACGCACAGTCTTTATTCAAGTTAAAGAAGAACAGTTACTACCATTGTAAAGGCGAAAAAGCACAGGCTCTGAAATGTACTCAAAGTACCAAAATAAAAAGTATTTTCTTGGTTTCTCTTGGTTTTCATGCAAAGCTAACTAAAACTTCACATCAGGTGGAGTCTCCCTCGTTTTAGTCTTGTTACATTGTTATGTTTTACATTGTTGTCATTCATATCTGTGTGATTTGCTTCAGTCTTAATGTTGGGAAGGCATACAATGAAGAAAAAATTAAAAATAAGATAATATTTTCTCCCAAATGCATTAAAATTAAAGTAACTGCCTGATTTGAAAACATAAGGAGAAGAAAACACAGATATTTAAAAATGTAGGTGATAATAGTAAAAATTGAGTATACATAACTGAAAATATACTTTAGTACAAAAATATGTATTTGTACTTTGTTACTTCCTCCTCTGATGGAAAGTAATCCAAAAAAGAAAATTATAAAATATATTAGGACTGACCTTAAAATTGACCATTTATGAAAAGTGGTTGTATTAGACTTTCCTGAAAAGGCTCTTTCTTGATAAATCTTAAATAATCCCAGCAGCAGCAAATATTCCTCTACATGAACATTAAATCAAAGCTACATTAACAATACAAAAAAGAAAGGATGAGGTTGGTTATGGCATTGGCATATGCATATCCCCAGAGTTATATTAATAAGTAATGAGTAAGTGTCATGCTATACTGGCTGTGCTGTACACTTGAATGAATATGACTGGACATTACTTGTCAGCTAGAAAAGCGTGAATGGATAAGGTGATTCTAAACCTTAACTCAGACTGTGCTTCATGTGTTAGGCGGTGGAAGATTTGTCATTCTGAAACCACGCTCAGTCTCTCTCAAGACATGAACAACCAAGCTAAAAGAGCTCCTCAATTATACTATGAATCATTATGAATTTTAGCAGGTTTGAAAAACAGTAAGTGTTTTATGGCAGGTAGAAACAACACATAAACTTAAACTTAAAGAAGTAAAAATGACATGATGTTTGGCAGGCAGTCACCTTGAGTCCACCGCTACACTCACATGGAATAGTCCTCTCCATGTAACATATATCCAACTCACCCTTTTAATCATAACGGTAAGCTGTCAGGGCTCTGCTGTATGTCACTCACCTGAAAGCTATGCTTTCATTACCCTATCTGTGTTCATATACTGTAGCATTTGAAAATCCTCACCTCCACTCCCGCATCCACCTGTAAGCTCTGTGTCTACCGACCCTCCTCTACTACACGGGGGGGAAGTAATTATTGTCATTCCCCACTGTGCTAACCTTGATGAGTTGGGTGACAAGGTAAGAGCCTGGATTCCAAACAGCAACACTCAACATATTCACATAAAACCTAAAACCTCTGTTGAGTTGGCTGACTGAAAAAAAATATAAATAATCACTGAAGAGCTATTTTAAATGCTCTTTTAAAAAGATCTCGCTGCTCTCGTCTCCTTAGGCAATCCATTCTAACATCTAGGGCACCTGACAGTAAAAGGTCTCTCACCTTTTTGTTTAAGTCTAGATGGTGGATTAATTAGAGAAGAACTATTGGAGGATCTCGGGGAGCGAGGGGGAAGATAAGGCACTAAAAGGCCAGGTATAACTTGGGGCGAGGCCACTCAAGGCTTTAAAAGAAAGCCAAAGGATTTTGGAATCAATTCCTAAGAACAAAGGGTAGCCAGTGCAGAGATGCCAGAGCCTGTAAAATATGCTCTTGTCTTTTTGTTCCTGTTATTATCGGCTGCATACGCAATAGAAATTTTTTGTTTTGGTAGAGAGAAATGGTCTAACCTTTGAAATACATTTGAAAAAATAATGTCTTAAACTATCAGCTATTGGCAGTTTTAAACCAAACATATTATGTTGCCACGTGTTAGGGTTAGGGTTTAACCATCACTCTGGTTCTAGGCATGTCATTTAGGTATGGCCACACATAGTGAGTGGTGAGTAGCTTGTAACATAATGAAAAGCAAAGATCTCACAAAGTTTGCCATAGTTAAAGGATTAGATGGTCGACACCTCATCACTTGGAAGTCCTCCAGCTGTCTTCAACGCTTTCTACAACTTTACACACATACACAGAGAAATCAGTCAGCCTGCCGGTTAGTTGGTCAGGAAGTCACTCAGACAGCTATATCCATCACAGCCGGGTGAGGTGTGAAGGAGATTTGGTTGGAGTTCAGGATAGAGCAGAGAGGAAGTGACAAATCTTCGATTCAACGCAGCAAGCCAAGACTTTCATCACTCAAGGCCTGTTTGAGGCTGACGCACTTTTTTGAGCATCCGACCTCATTGTTCCCCTTATGTCAGAAAAGCAATGTCGAAGATGTCAGCTGCTTGTTATTGCAGTCATGAATGTGACCTATAAACATGGTCAGTAAGAATCTGGAAAGAATTGAAAATCATTCCAGCATGATATAGCAAAAGCAGATGTAGAGTTTAATCTAGCTTTTAACTAACATTTCCTACAAACTAGACATTCGGATAATCTTTTACTTCCATTTTGGAAATAACAACAAATGTCTTGGCTTACAGGCTTCTCACTAATCTCTGTGGTACATGCACAAAGTGTAAGATGACTACAATAGCTTCTGGGTGATACACTCTCGGATGTGTTCCTTCAGTTGTCTTTATCTTTGCTTTGTTGCTGGTCTTAATTGCACTACCAGTTTTACTCTGCTGCTGTTGGCATTCAACCTTCCAACACAAAAAAAAAAACAAGTTAAATACTGTTTCTACTTCCAAAACACAGCAATCTGAACAGTAATGAACATGCTATCTCGAACAACTGCACAGAAGTATTTGTTCATTTATTGTCCTTGTTCAATCCTTCACAGTATTTGCTCTGAAGGACATTTTCAGCTGTTAAAAACATAGTGCAGTGACATTCTTAAGCAAGGTGTTGATGCAAATCCAAATCCACCTTGATACTACAAGAATTTAGGACGTCTATGTGCAGATATTTGCGTTGAGTCATTGACTACAAATTGAAATAAAACGTGTTCAGTGCACAACATTGCCTCACAAAGCTTTTCTTTTCAAAAGAAAGTAGATTTTTATCCACTTTTCATCCTGTTTTACATTGTAACAATGCAATCACAATCCACTCTGAAATAAATCCTAAATTCAAGTGAGGTACAATCAAGGTTGAATGCTTTTAGTAGTACCAAGGCACTAGAGATGGTCAGTCAGTTTGTTGGTCCGACCATTTGGCCAGAACTGAAATATATCTTGGATATTTTCCTGTGAATTTGGTGAAACATTCATGATCTCTAGAGGATATATTCTTATGACTTTAGTGATCCCCTGACTTTTCTTCTGGCCCCACTAGCAGGTCAAAATCCAGTAACATATTTCAAAACTCTCTACATGGATTGGCACATTTTGGATAGATACTCATGGATCTCCAATAATGTGCCCTGATTTTCTCACTTGCTCTACCAATAATTTGTGATTTTGAGTGAAATGTGCCTCAGTTATACTTTGTGTTTAGTATGCATTAAACAATGATAGTGAAACACTAATCCTACTAAACACAACAACAGATGTTAACATGCTTACACTTAGCTCAAAGCACCACTGTCCCTAAAGTACAACCTCACAGAGCCAGTACCATGGCTGGAGACTTTTGTTTACTTACAGTACAGTTTTTTTTAACTGCATATGTTTGTGTCAAGGGTAAGACTATGATAAAGTATACAAAGGCTGTCCTGAAAGATGAGAGATGAGAGACCTGTGGGAATAAATGCTTTCTGTTGAATTAGAAATCAATCAAAGGCAAAGGGAAATGAAGAAGACATCAGAAGCTCTTGCTTCTTCCACTTTGTCTTCAGCAGAAGAAGTAGAAGATGGATCACTTTTTTGTCCATTCGTATTTTGTCTCCTTTAATTATCTGTGTTGTTTCCACAATGTTGGGCAAATTCATCTTTGGTTAAGTTGTTTCTACTGGTAGAGTGGCCTTTTGGTCACCATCAAATTTAACCATTGGTCTCATGTCAAGAGCACTGCATGCCACTTTGGTGTCAAACTATGTGCTGTCAAAACCCAGGAGTATGCAGGGTTTTCATTCAAACCCAGTGGCATGTGACAGGCTGAAAATGAAAGGGTACAAATCTCTTCCAGGGTGACCTTGGGGCTTAGCTGCTGTCATACTCTGGGGTTTGAATTCAGCCTAAAACCCATGTTGTTTGACATCCTGACATCGTTTCTGTCTTTTTTTTCACTGTGAGGTGTCTAATATTCCAGAAATATGATTAAAGTGATCTTTCATAAAGAGCATTACACAGGAATTGAAAGCGTGAGCTGGGTTTGTCGTTAGAGGAAATGTTTGAGAAAAAAAAAAAAAAAAAAACTCTTCACATGTGACTTTTGTATGATTATGTGCACAGTACACATACAAAAACAGACTTAGAAAGAAAAAATGACTTTATTTCAATTTTCCATCAATTAAATTTTAGAGTGCTAAATCACAACAGAGGTTATCTCATGACACTTTCCATATAGATTAGGCCTAGACCATACTCTTTATTTCACAGAGCCTCATCAATTCCCACCAGGAGCAATCACTTGGCAACAGTGGCAAGGAATCAACAAGGGACTATCAGCAAGGAAGAGCAAGAACATCGGTGCATGGCACATCAAACGCTATAGTTGGAATGATTAAAAAAAAAGACTGAAACCTACACAAAGCTGCACTCATAAATTTGGACTATGTTGACCTTTAGACCTTTCAGCTTATGCTTCTATCTTTTTAAAGGTTAAGAGGTACTGTTTCTCACTAATAAAATGGCTTTGTAATTGAAAACAAACAAACATGTGGCCCATATTCTCACCATATGCCACAGTGCAATGCAATACCGAAATAACTGATATAAATGACAGCCTATGTGTGGTAAATGTTTAGGTTTCTAGATCACTATTACCTTTCAGTACAGATTGGACAACTTTATTTGACAGTGTTACTTAACAGCATTTTTCGATCATTTGAAAGAGACACTTTTTTATTTGTACACGTTGGATTTCATAGTGAGGCTTAAAAACATTAATGTAGTCCTAAATTGCTCACAGCTGACTAATATAAGCTTTTGGACAGTGGTAATACAGACGCTCTCTTCATAAACATAGTCTCAAAGGTGTTGTGTTACCCTTTTTAATACACTGGTTGCTGTGCTACAAAGTTGCTTGTGCTCGCTGTAATACAATTTAACAGTGTTGTGCTTTTAAGTTTCATGCATATGTTAGGAGAAGCCATTGTCCTATATAATGAAAATAGAGCCCTTCAGATACCTGTTAAAGCCTGTGATAAGCACGCAGTACATTCGAAATTCCACAACTGTACCACCAGGATATCGTATACTGCCATGAGGTAAATACCTCAAGAGACACTAGAAAAGTCTCCAGCAGTGTCCAATCACATCATGCTGCAAACGCAGGCCCCTGACTGTCCTGTGCTCTGTAACAATGATGACATCTATAGGTATCAAAAAGAGACAGGGTTTCAGATGGCATCCCTACACTTGGCAAAGTAATTTCCAGGCTGACATCCCAACAACTATTTACTACATGAAGGAGTAGCTACAGCAGTCCCTTTATTTTAGGCTTTCATCTGCAGAGTGACCAGTCAGGGTTTTTCTATTACTGCACCTCTTTGTTGGACCTCTAGCCTTACTCTGCCCAGCAGGTCTTTGTGATGGTGCTGCTGCCTGAGCAATTTCACTCATCCTGCAGCATGCTGCAGTTTCTTTTCTTTTTTTTTTTTTTAAGATATTTTTTTGGTCTTTTCAAGCTTTATTTGACAGAGACAGCTTGAAGAGTGACAGGAATGTGGGGAGAGAGTGATGGGGAATGGCATGCGGGAAAGAGCCACAGGTCGGATTCGAACCCTGGGCCGCCGCGACAAGGACTCAGCCTTTGTACATGGGGCGGCTGCTCTACCAACTGAGCTAAACGACACCCCGCATGCTGCATTTTCAGCATTGCTTCTTCTGACATGGCTCACAACTCACGAAGAAAGCATTCCAGCCATCTCTCCATCAGCAATGCCAATAGACATACAAATCTCACAAACGTACGCCTCCTCCTGAACAGGTGGCAAGTGATTTTGGAGTTGAGAGAGTTCGGTGAATCTGAGAGACGATACATTTGAATAAGGTTACAATGACTATTGAGCATTTAGGTGGAGGTGGAGCTAATTTAAATTACTTCATATAAGTGCCTACACACATGCACATGGCACAGTGATGACATAATGTTCATCATCATATCACATATCTTGACAGAGGGACATAAAAAACAGTCATTATGTGGATTTATCACTGCACTTATACACAATATTAATGTTTTCACAAGAGGACAAAAAAATAACAAATTTGAATACTCAGCAGTCACACAGTGCATTTGTGTTTTTGACAGATGGTCTGAAAATAAATGTGTGATTCATTTAAATGTGATCTGCTTTTCTTTCTTCTTCTTTTTTTTTTTTTAATCTGTTTGCACCGTATCATTAAATTCCATGAAGTTCTGTCTGCTTTCATTTACATAAGAGGATTATATCACAGCAAAGATGTGAAGATCTCAAGATATATTTTCAGAATGATACATTTATTTCATCTCAAGGAACAAAAATCATATATTCTGCACTGCGATAATGGCAGATGCCAACAAACTATAGAGGACTTGGGAGTCAAACCTCCTAAGAAATGATACTGCATCCTAAAATGTGGCATCTTCACAGATCAAGGACAGGTAATAATGAATTCTAACCTTCTCGCCTCAGCTTCTGTCCACATTATTCCCAAGTGTATCTAATATTTGGAAGCTTAAAAGCTGTGGTTCGGGGTTAGTTCCTTCTCAGTGTTTGCTAGTACTCACAAGCTACTTGGCTGCCTTTAAAAGTCTTTTTTGATGAACTGGCAGCGAGGGAGGCGGTAAAAGGAGCAGAACACACACACACACTCAGACACCCTGATCAGAGGAATGAATCTGGGTTACAGTGTGCAGGGTGTTTGGGTGTGTCTGTGGGGGATGTCCCCTTTTAAAAGCAGTACTTCTCAAC
This sequence comes from Sciaenops ocellatus, assembly GCA_033000465.1. Classification (NCBI taxonomy): domain Eukaryota; kingdom Metazoa; phylum Chordata; class Actinopteri; family Sciaenidae; genus Sciaenops; species Sciaenops ocellatus. The sequence continues at coordinate 19,645,817 of CP136878.1, read as the reverse complement.
AGTAACGTACGCTCGGTGCTGGTTCAATTATTCATCGTCTATACCGATTCCTGTCTATTTTCTCTTTATTTTGTGTCTTCGCTCCCTTCCACCTGTCTCCATTTTCTATTGTTATCCGTACATCACATCCTCTCTGTCTGTCAGCCACGTCCCTCCCTCCCTGTCTTTCTCTCTGTCATGTTCTGATTGACAAGTGTGATGGTGTTTGCCTCTCCTTTCCCTGACCTTCAACTCTCAGGAACGCACATGCAAACATAGACACACAGCACACAGCACACAGTGAGACTGCTAATGGCTTCTACCTTTACAGACTCTGTCAATAGGGAATTACAGTCCTTGTACACCAGAACGGAAACCCACAGACACACTGAGACAGAGGATTCAATATTAATGCCAATAAAGGAAAGAAAGAAATTGTTCTGGCCCAGACAGGAAGGTGAGTATTGAGAACTCATTATTATAGCAATTATTCTAAAGTGATATTGGAGATTTCTTTTTTTTTTTATATTTCTGAATAGGATTATATGACCCTGATGGAAAGGTAACAGTTTTTTTTTTTTTTTTTAGGATAAATGACTGCTAAAAAGGACAGTAGTAGCACTGCCTTATATTGATAATGTCTGTGTATCAATTTAAAATAAAATTTCCTATATGGACATTCATGCTGATTACAGGTCCTATGGTGCATTTCAATAATAGTTATATAGTTAGTAATAGTAATAATAGTTTAACAACTCACAACTTCACTCATTAAATGGTGTTCCAATTATCTGAAGAGAAGCAAAGAGCAATGATTCAGATGCTATCCATGTATACTACCAGACATACATTGCATAGTTGCAAGAGCTAGCATCAGTTGATACTTTATTAAACATTATTATTATTATTATTATTATTATTATTATTATTATTATTATTATTATTGTATTGTGTTTGTAAACCGATCTAACTTTGTTCAGAAAAGTGAAATGAATAGTTTGTTTTTTAATCATTATTGAAGACATTGAGAAACGCACCCATTTGAAGCACCACCCTCAGCCAAAACATACACAGAAACAAATTTAAAGTTATAGTTATAGATACGGAGCTTGATAGACAGATATCAATACTGCATATAGATCAATACCACTTTGATATCTAAGTCTGTACTACTGCACAGCTTCATATTTAGTGTAAAGATTTGAGAATGGCGTTAATCATTTCATCTAACTCTCAGCATGAAAACAAACTCTTGAAGTTGGGTTTGAAGTCTTGTGTTGAAGTTGAACTATTCCTTTAATATAAAAGACACAAGTTAACAGATGCAAATTTGCTCCCAAAAACATAAACTGAGGCAAAGACATGTCTGAAAGTTAATCTTTAATGAAAAATGTATGTTCATACTGAGGCTTCTTGGTTTTAATACTTAGAAATTCCACTTTCTAAGACAACTTCTCAAGACTGGATGTATAACAATTCTTTTTGTTTTGACATTATAAACAACACATATGATTGATACAAATCTGGTAGTTTAAGGATGTACGAACGATATGGAGTGAAGTGCCTGAAATATGAGTGTGGTGTGAACTTCAGTCATCTCTCAAAGTAAGGACACAAGGATGCCACAAAAGAAATGTAGGGGTTCTGTATCCTCGGGTTGCAGACAGGCCAATCTCACCAGTCAATGTAATCCTTCACGCTTTCCTCTCACCCTATCCTTCCTCTGTGTTCCTTCATTTTATAGTCTTTTATACACACAAAGGTGCTTACCGATAAGCCAAAAATATTCTTGTAGGGGCAAAATTCCAGTCCTTGCATGCAATGCAGACATTTGTAGATTTAGCTAACATGTTTTTTTTTGTTTGTTTTCTTTGCTCTCTCCCAGTCAGACTTTCATGAATGCTTTCTTTTGATTCCACTCTCCCTCTCTCTGCTTTATCCCTCCTTCCCATCCCACTTTCTGTCTATATCCCCAGCCATTTCTTGCTGCTCTCTCTCTTTAATGACAGTATTATCCTCTCCATCTGAGTCTCTCTGCCTAAAATCCCCCTCCCTTGGAGCTGCATAAAAGAGAGAGAGCAAGCGAGTAAGAACAAGACTGACAAGAGGCCCTGGTCTGAGCTCTTTTGGGGCTACAGGGAGAGGGAAGGCTCAAAAAGAACAGTTCCCCTGCAGACGCTAATTCTTTAGTCCTCGCAGATTATCTGTGATCCCTTTAATCACAACTGAACACTTAACTCTTTCCATACTTCCACACTGACATTTCAAACTCGACTTGAACATCTACAAGACCAACATACGATATGTCTGACTTGTCTGAGTTCATGATGTTGAGAAAAAGAAAACATGCCATCCACTGGAAATCACCACCTCTGGGCCAAACCGTAACAATTCTGTCAGCATGTTTTGAGCTATAATGCTGCCTTTACATGAGAGATTTGCTCTCTGCACAGTGCTTGCAGATTCAAAGTGCAAGTGCGGTCAGCAAAAATACATTCTTCTTCACCAAATACGTATTATTATATTAATATTATTGGCACAACAATGAAATGAAGAAAACAAATGGATTCATATTAAAATAACCATTTTTCTCCTATTTGCATTGGATGTTTAATACTCCAGCAAATAGTCTGACCCTTGGTAAGAACCTTAGCAACAGAGACAATTTCTAGTCTGTGTTAAGTCATCCAGCCAACATGAGCTAACATTAATGCTTTCCAGAGACCACACATATAAACACAAAACTCTCTTGCAAGTTCAATCTTCTTGTTACTCTGCTGAAATATAGATTTCTTTCCATGGACAGATTTAACTACTATGTCTGTGTTGTGTTGATAACTCCCTGTCACAGCTGATGGAGGATGTGATCCAAACATTTCCAACAACTTCAGAGTTAAAAAGTCCAAAAGTCAAAATGTATTGAAGAAAGATGGCTGTAATCATTTCCAAAATTCACAATAACAGCAAAATATTCAGCTTCAATCACTATTAGCCTTTCAACATTTTTTCACCATTGAACACATAACAGCTGCAAGGCAGTTACAATGTTGCTATGGAAATGGCGGAATAATATCTTTAGTGATGAGCACAGTGTGCTGTCATGCTGATTTGATCATGTTTCAAATCTGATCAACCAGATTGCTTGGTCGGAACTTCTTGTTGGATAAGGTTGCTAATCTATCGTTTATATAGCTATGCTTTTGATACGAAGCCTATTCTCTGTCACTGTGTATGCCTGCCATAGTTAACATACATAAACAGCTAAGCTAACGTTAGCATTTAACAAGCTAAGTTTGTTAACTATGTGCAGGTGGCAGTTTCGATTGGTGCATCCCAATAAAGGTAGCACTTAGTGTTAGTTGGACATCACTGCTCTCTCCACAAGAAAACTTTGGCACAGTCAGCACTGTATTACAAGTGTTATTTTTGTCATGAGATACACATGACACACAAGCATTGTTAATAGCCACAGTCATTTCAAGGACTGGATGACTGCGTAGGCAGGTGGGATAGGATTGTATCCGAGAGTCACGTCTGAGATGATTATTTCACAGGTCAATAGAAGTCATCACGTACTAAATAATCCTGAAATCCCGCTCAAGAAAGATGACCTGGACGACACAAAACCTTCACAGACCTGGGAGTATCCAGAAGTTAACATTGTTATAATAGCTTACACAACCAATGGTAGTTATGAAATCGTAAATGTGCCAGCAGATTAGCTGGTACTCATGAGACTGCCATTATAAAAGACGTGTCTGTGGAACTGTTAACAGGATACTTTAAACTGCAGATTACTTTCTCTTTATGAACTTTTAAACCATGAAGGTTTAATATTTTTAAAAGAAAGAGAGAAATGTTTTTTAGCCTACAGATGACCAGTAGAATGAGTTGTTATAAACACCAATCTGAGGAAGAAAAAGAAGAAGAGAAGAAGAAACATAAGTTATATTCAGGCTCAGAGGCCACATCAAACCAAGTTGCAGACTGGGGCCAATTCTCCAGTCAGGCACGACAATAGGCATGACAACACAAATCAGAAGATCGGCGGTTCGATCCCCAGTTCAATCCCCTCCAGTCTGCATGTCGAAGTGTCCTTGGGCAAGATACTGAACCCCAAATTGCTCCCGAAGGCTGTGCCATTGGTGTGTGAATGTGTATGAATGGTTAGCTCCTCAAACTGATGAGCAGTTGGCACCTTGCATGGCAGCCAATGCCATCAGTGTATGAATGTGTGTGAATGGGTGAATGAGATACGTACTGTAAAAGCGCTTTGAGTGGTCGGAAGACTAGAAAGGCGCTATATAAGTACAAGTCCATTTACCATTTACCAATAGGTGGCCAATGGTCAAACCAATTTTGTGCCTATTTTTCTGAGTGAGTTGGGTGGAGGCACAGAAAGAGAAAGACACATATCGAGAGAAGAAGACTGAATGGAAACTTAGAAAGTAAAACAAATCATCGAGTCCTGCTGTTCTACAAATTTAAATATGCTGCTTTAGAGCAAGACTCCCCCATGATGAGAGGAGAGTGGAGGGAAAGAAAAACAGAAAATAAGAACTGAAAAATCCATCTGTCAGACCTGAATTTAAAGCAGCATGTCTCGAACAAAACCCACTCTTCAACAGCAAGAGAAGGAAAAATGTTTTATTTATTTATTTATTTTTTTACCTTAATGTCATTCCTGCATTTAAATAAGCAACTTCCGATACAAACACCAGAGCCCAGAAAGAAGAGCAACAGAAAAAAAACAAAAGAAGTAATAAAGAAGAAAGCAACAACACTTCTTCTTTCATATAGCAATAAGATAAACCATATATATTTACATTGCACTTATCAAAACAAAGCTTTTATGGGTTTTACAATATGCAATATAAGGAACATTTGGAAAGAATAAAACACAAAAGGATGAATTTATAGATTAAAAATAAACTAAGTAAGACACATAAAGCAGGTAAATGAAAGAAAAAAACTTAGTTTCTTGAAAATGTAAAGTTTGTGAGTACCATAAAACCAGCTTAATTCATAAATTAACAAAAAAATTAATCAGACACATGGTTGATGATGGCAGATGCATGGTTGACCTATTAAAGCACTAGGAAGTAATCTCTGTAATAATGTGCCTCTAATTTTCTTAAATTACAAGAGGGGAAGCTCCAACACAGAAGACCTTCCCACTATGCCCAATAATATTCATAATTATCATTACCAACAGGGAAATTGGGCAGGGCCACATAGGGTCTCATGTGTCATTTAGGGGGAACTGACTTCGATTATGCATATTGTAAACATGAATTGTACTCATTTGCATTTTTTATGATGCAGAATAACTTTAAATGTTTACTGAAATTAGACTTAAATGTTGTTGTTTTTTTGTATTGGAGGAAGAAGTGGTCAGATGATTTGTTGATGTCAAAGTAGTTACAAGTAGGCATTCAAATTCCTTTTAAAATAACAGAGGTGTTATATATTTAGGGCTGGTTATAGTGAAAAATGTGCCACTGATGTGTTTCATGGAAAATGTTTTGGGTGAAAAATCTCAGACAGGCCAGCATGTGATGTAACCCTGCTTCACTAAATGTCTGTGATGCAAACTGAGGCAAGCTGCTTTGTTTGCAGGTGTTGCTACTTACAGTTTTGCTGTTTAAAGTGACATTTGTTGCAATTTAGCTCCTCCAGTTTCAGAATGTAATGCCACTGTGGTAAATATGGACAGCTATTAGTTATGATCATGACTTGATTAACACGTCAACAACTTTGCTAGCAGCCAAACATAGAGCAAGTGCAACAAAACACATAGCAGCCAGCTAATATTAATATTATATTAATATTAATAGTCCAACAGCAAGAAGTCCAAGCTCTTGCCAATGACTAAAGTAAGTCCCAGATTTACTCTTGTCCAGTGGCTTCTTGCTCGGTCACTTTCTACTTTTCTCTTCTTAGCATCCTCTGTCAACATCCTTAGGGCTCTTCACCTCTGCCATTAGCCATGTCCATAGAAGCCACTAAGCCTGGATGCATTGCCCCTCGCCCAATTCTGGTTCTGGTATGACAACAGCATCATCATCATTCCTCTATGTTCCTGGACTGAAAACGTGCCCATAATGTCACTTTAACAGAGCTGCAGTATTGTTTCTTTGTCAAAAGTGAGGGAAATGTTTCTTTATTTTACCCAGCGACAGCAGCGACCCAAAAAGTGTTGTGTTAGTTCAACCTAAGTTCACTTGAACACGTTTTCTATGGGATGAGAATGATCTGCTTTTCAAAGCATTGTAGCCGACAGTGTATGATGTGTGTCAGTACACCGGTGTAAATTGTTTTCTGTGTAAAATCCCACAAACCTGCTCCAGCAATTTGATCCTGTTCACTCCTTGAATCGGCACATCCTCTACAATAATTTGAGGAGTACTCCTGTTCGATGGGTTTGATGTGTGCTACAAGTGTTAAATGACATGGCAACGACAACAACAGATGCCTTCTGCGGACTGCCACCCTTCCTTAACTGCAGCAGTGAGGAGGAGAGGAGTGGTAAAGGAAGACCTTTTTTTTAAGACAGGCACATTGCTAAGTAGTGACAGTAATCCCATGAAACTTAGCACAGGTCAAATGACAGAAAGAAGGATTAGTGCTGAAGTGAAAATTGTGAAACTTAGACTGTGACATCTTCAAATAAAATATTTTTTGGTGTTGATTTTGGAACTCGGATTTTTCATCCCACTGTGGTCTTTTATATGAATCAACACGTTTACTTTTTTTTTTTTTTTTCACAAAGTCAGACATGACTGACTTTGTGAAAAATATTGAATGACAAAATGAAATGATCAATTCTAAGACCGTGGACTGAATACACTCTGTTCTTTGACAGTCAAATAAATGAAAAGGAGCTGTGTAGAAAAATAGCAAAGTAAATGTGCCATGACTGTGGGTATATGACTAAATAACACAGGTCATGTACCTGTGAGTGTATTTTTCCCACTGTAATTGCTGCAAAATATTCAATCAATACATTTATAACAATTGTCTGCCTGTTATGTTTACAGGTGCAGATCTTTATAGTGAATAATGAAGAACTATGCGAGTAGAGGGGAGGGTGAACCTGAATATATGCAGACTTTTCATGGTCAAATAAATTCAGGATTGTGTCTTTGATATCGGCTACAGAGAGAGCAGATTTAAAATGGTTTCCAGCAACTCTACTTCAAACACTGACACACCAGGGACTACAAACAACAGAGGGAACATGGAGGGGAGCTTTAGATATGCATAACCACATGTGAGTTAGTTGGTGAGGGAATGAGAGAGCCTGCGTGTGTCCTCTAGTATGTATAACTTCGAGAGGAGGGCTGAAGACGATTGCACTCCACTCTGCATAATTCAATTGGCAGACAACACTCACGGGGTTGCATAAGACATGCCTTGAGAGACTGAATATGGTGTGTGAGTGTGTGTTTAACATGGTAAAAAGGCAAATTTTAACGAGGCTGTCACAGTGAGGGACTCCACGGGTGTCCTGAGGAAGAACACTCTAATCTGTTCTTCACCTGTCTCTTATATCACTTGTCCTTTTATGTCTCTGTATCTTCTAACTCTTCTCCCCAACTTGGACTCATTCATACCTTGCAACTAGCATCTAGTTCTATTTATTTTGCATTTGATTCAGATCACATTGATTTGGCATCATTGTGCACCTCAAGCACCTTGTCTCACGTGACGAATTCTGATTGCATTTCATGTCCCTACTTAATATTGAAAGCAACATAGACAACACTTCCACAATGTTTGCATGCAGCTGGCACAATGTTTCTTTCATAGAATATGAATGAGCACCATCCACAGCTACGCTAGACAAACGTGATCTTCCTGCCTCGAGCCTCTCCAGTGCTATGGGCACAAGGTTGCCAGGAGCAGAGTTACAAAAATGTCCCTCAAAGAGTGGATGGATCCACTCATCTTTATGTCACTGTCCCACAGAGAAGTCAAACTCTGAGGTGAAGTGGGGGAATTCACAAGAGACTGATTAACCAAGGTTAGAGTCTAGAGCCATGCTAACATGCTGATCTTAATAAGGGAGTGGATCATTGTTGCTGTTCATTATTTTTCATCAATGACCACCTTGCTGTACATTATCCTGCTTATCACATGGCTACTTACTTACTAAACTTACTAAATTGTTAATTTGACACTACACTAACTGACCAATCAGAATCAAGTGTTCGACAAATAAACAGGTATAATGTTTACCATGTAATGTTAGATAATGTTTGTTTACCACCAACATCTTAGATTAGTGCGTTAACATGCTAACATTTGCAAGTCAATTTGACTTGACGATGGCACTAGATTATACTACCTGCTAGAGGAAAGGTCAGGGAGTCACCAAAGAGGTTCTAATCCTATCTGCTGCAAATATCATGGCAATTCATCAAATAAGTATCAAGACATTTCATTAAAAATCAAAAATGTGAACCCGCTCTTGGCAATACATGAAAAATCAAGCGATTGCCAAAGTCTTTAGGATTCATCCTACGGGGACAATGATTACAATAAACAAATAAATCACAGCAATCTATACAAAGTTATGAAGATATTTTAGTCAGGACCTCTATGATGGACCAACCAATTAACAAACCGGCCAACATTGCCACACTATAGCCTGGCCTTAGTGCCTTTTCTGGATTTTTCAGTACTGTAGACTCCGTCAGCCTGCCAGAGATTAATATTTACATTATAATATGTGTGATAACATTAAGTTGAAAACTTTATTCAACTTAACCTTGGTTTGTGTCATGTTATGAGCATGATATAGTGTGTCAATTAATGTCTTTACATGGATCATGTTATGACTTCTGCATTTTTATCATAACATATGAGGATATATTGTGTGGCATAAGAAACCTTGGTATACGCATCTAAGTCTGATTCTAACATGATTCTATTATTATCATTATTTTTATATGTGTAGTGTCTTTGACGCTCACAGTCTGTCTTTTCTGTTCTAAGATGTAGATGTTATCAGAAATATTCATTGTGTATGGATTCCCTGAAATATTCATTTTATTTCTATTTTTGATTGTTTCTATCATAAAATTTACAACACTGCACACTTAGGTATTGCATTAAAATTCAAAAAGTAATTTAGATATGTTGTAGAGCTGAATAGCTCTGCATTAAGAATATATGGCATGCTTGTTTCCTGTAATAGTAGTAGTATAGTAGTATTTTTCTATTCCATCCATAGAGGGAGCATGTCAGTGTGAATCAGATGTCGCAGAAAAAGTGTGGGCAGGGTTTAGACAGACACATGTCAACCTCTGCATCAACAAAATACTGAAGTTTTCAACAAACAGCAGCAGTTCACCTGCAAAATGTCACTGAAATAGACACAAAACTAGTGCTCTGCTCGCATTTTTCACTGCTGCTAGCTGCCAGTTGTAATCAATTGACACTACTGACTGCTATTTTTATATATTTTGTAGTTCGGCAGCTCACTTCAACAAAATGCTTTCAGTGTTATAATGGTACACAGTGTTTTTTTTTTGACAGCTCTCATTCCAGGAGCAAACATCTGGATTTATAGCTGACCTGTTCATGAAAATACCTGGGCATCAATCGTTTTTACTTCAGTTTCAGGGGTTGTACATTATTGTCCATCATTGTGAGATTTGTTACTGACTCTCTGACCACGGCATGACTGGAGTTGAGGATGCACATGTGTATTTAGTCTTACTACTACTTACTTATGACTCCTGGTGTGGATTCTATTAGAATCAGAAAGTGAGCTTTCAAATAGAAGGAATTTGTCTCATCAATAAGTTGTTTTTAAATGAAAAGAGCTATACAATTTTGTGCAGGAATGTGCAGGTATTCATCAGTTATTGTGCAAAAGTTCACAGTGTGCAGAATATTTAAACGTGCAGGATATTTTTAAGATGTAGTAATCCAAATGATTTTAATGTACGGCATGGAGTTAGTAGACCTTATGTTGATGTAACATGTTGGGTCTCAGGTGAAGGGTGAGAGTCCTTGTCAGAGGGGTCTTGTTGATGAGTCCAGCGGCAGTCGGGAAAAGGAACTTTTCTTGTGGCATGAGGTTTTGGTCCTGATTGACCGCCGCCTCTTGCCAGAGGGAAATGTCTCAAAAAGTTTGTGTCCTGTGTGGGAGGGGTTGGCCACAATCTTACTTGCACACCTCAGGGTCCTGGAGGAGTATAGGTCCCCAAGAGATGAAAGATTGCAGTCAAACATCTTCTCAGCTGACCGAATGATCTGCTGCAGTCTGCCCTTGTCCTTGGCAGTGGATGAACTTCTTCATCTACCACAGGAAGTATATCCTCTTCTGTGCTTTCTTTGGTGTTGTATTATGGTGTTTGCATGCATGAGTAACCTGGTACTTTATACATGATTCTTCAAGGTTGCAGGATTGCACAATGAAATGTATGAATGCATATTATACACACACATATTCACACATGTATGCAGTGAAAAATATATACATTTGTGTTTAGAGTTCACTGAAATTTTTTAACAATACAGTAATGCACACATTGTATGTCAGTCATTCTTTGATGCCCCTCCAGCTGGCAACCGTCTAGCTCGTCTATGCCTACAAACGGCCCCGCTACACTGAGTATACTGATTTTATTGTGTAAAATCTGTGGAGCGCCCTTTTAAAGTCTGTCTATCCGTCTGTCCAAAAACTCAACAGACATATCTGTGAAAGTCTAATGTCTCCTGCTGTGGATTAAGGCTGTTGTATCTTTGACTGGAGACCTCTCAGGACATTATCAGCGGCTATAAGCACTTTCCCGTCTTGATAACCCGCCAGCTAAACTATCTCTGTCTAATTGAACCGGGCTGCTGCGTGAGGTCGTACTCTTCATACCGAGACAAATGTAGAGCAGCTCAGCAGTCATTCTATGTGTCTTATGAGGGGATGCACGGTCATTTTATGGGCTAAAAGAAGCCCATGGATCTAATGACAGCCTCAAACAACCACAAACCAATGGAGGTCAAACTATAGACCGGGCTGTTTGAAGTTCTTGAATAGTTGATACTTTTGCGATAAAACAAAAGTCTTCTCAACAGAAGTAGCCCATGTTATTAAATTCCCATATCAACTTTCCTATTTTACTTTTAAATTTTCTTTTTTTACACAAGCTATTATGTAAAACTAATCGTACAGTCCAGAAGCTCATCTTGATGTATGTGACAAAGGAATAGAAAGTGACAGAGAGAAGAGATGGAAGGAGATGTAGTTATGATTGGGATTTTGCTTCCCTCTTCCTTGTCTGCTCTGATAGCGATCACCATGGCTGCCTGTGTACTGGCTTTATCCTACAATCTTATGCGTTTGCAAAGTTTGTGCAGATTTGTGTGTGTGTGGGTGACTCCCTGGAGGTAATGTGTTGTACAGTAATTTGACAGTGTGACACAGTTCGAATGAATTGGCTGCAACAGAACGGAGCAACACACATCATTGCTGTGGACTGATAATCTGGTAAGGACAAGGACACATTAAAGCACTGAACAAAATGAGGAGAGATTTAAGATTACACAACAGATGTGTGTAATCTTAAATCTCTCCTCAGTCTGATATCAGCTCATTTTGTTCAAATTGCTTTGTAGAGCGCAAACGCCTCATTTTCAGTTGGCTTTAGGGAGCACACACTGGATCAAAAGTTAGGTTTAAGGAGACACGTGTTTTACAGGTGTGAATGTGTAGCCTCTCACAAAGTGCATGCTGGGATAGACTCCCACTGCCCCTGACCGTGCAAAGAATATAGGGTATAGAGAATGAAAAGACAGATGTATGGATGTATTTAATTACATTTATTTGAACTGACTAAAACATTATATTTATGTGAGCATGTAGGCCAATTTCATGTGTCCAGACTGTTTGTCAGACAGACATTTGAAGATGGCTATGAAGTCCACAAGCTGACGTAATGTAATGAAAAGTAAACAGACAAGTCATGGTACAACATGAGGAAGAGAAAACATCACGCTTTTAATTTTAAAGAAAAAATGAAGGGAAACCTTTGTACGCTTTTCACAAACATTATGGTTATTATTGTGCTGATTTTCCCATAGGAAACAAAAACAGTCCATTCTCTCCCATTCCCCTCACATATATAGTATGAGAGTCCCCCCTATCAGCTCAGGAGAGTCAGCAAGGTTAACAAAAAATGTACATTGTTTACATAATTTTGTCATACCACCAAGATCTTATTTCATTCTTCAACATATAAACAAAAATACTATACATCCACAACAAACCAATGATTTGATCACACATCCAATAATAATTCAATCAAATTTAAGAACCAACATACTCATTCACCTCCAAAAAGAACTCCAACTCTGACAGGTTATGGCTTTGACTACACTATCTTTTTAAATATGTTTTTGTGTTCGAGAGAATGACCTTCTTTCTTAAAAGAATGGTTTAATAGATAATGAGAGAGTTGGTGCTTAGTTAAATATTTGAAATAAAAATGTAAAAAAAAAAAAAAAAAAAAAAGCTGGTCTGCAGTATTCTTAACACAATTGGGAACACCCAGAGGGAAATCAAACTACAAGATGACCATATTGTTCATTCCTATATATAGAGTACTCCACCAACATTGCACTCCTGACTCATCAATGCAGCAGAACGTCACCATATTGTATGTTTTATTCCTCACATTCTTCTTCCCGACTCCTACATTACCCACAACGCAACTCAACCACAGACAGTCAGAGATATAGAGCCATTGTAGCCCTGAGCCGCTAGCCTCTGCTAGCAGAGATGAGAAGCTGAGCTATAGAGGTAACCTCTTCTATTTCATCTTCTCTCTTTCTACCTCCACACCCCCGGATATCTTTCTTCTTCATTTCCAAACTTGTAGACCTCAGCCACAACAGATGCTGACTGAAGTGACAGCACTTCAGGCAATTTAGACTTCACACAGCTCCCTCTGGAGACACTTAAGGCTCTATACGACTTCTTTCACATCCACAGTGGTAGGCTATGTCAGAACTTGAATGGAATGCTGCTGGTTCTAAGAAGCACACTAACATTCAAACCAAGAAGACTGAGGGCTAACAAATTCCTTCTGTTGGCTACAATACCTTTTAAGCGTTTTAAGTGTGGGTGTATTTCAGCTTAAATTATTTCACTTACAAGGTAGAATTCCCACAGTGCACCAGAACATCCAGGATGGACGCCATAAAACTATCTATCTATCTCTCTCTCTCTCTCTCTCTGTCACCCACAATATCAGTTTTTCTTTTTTCCTTCAGTGGTTCCCCATGAGATTTTGTAGTGTCCCATAGCGCTTTGTCTGTGTGGATCTAACAGTATTCAGACAGCCTCTCCAGAATGCTCAAACATGTAATTCACGCTCCCCTGGGAATATCATGCTCGGCTTATGTCTCAAAATATTTAGAAATAGTTATAGTCACAGACACAGTATTAGTCATAAAGGACAAAACAAATAATAGCACTGGTTTGTTTGACTGTAAGGCTATAAAACATGCACCTATAGACACATTCACTATATGAAAGCTTTCAAGCTTCTGCAAGTAACTTTGTTTTATGATAAGATAAGATTAAAGCTTGCTTAGCTAAATAAAAGAAATAAAAGAATAACAATCCTGATCTCAACCCAACTTTTAAGCTTAACGGAAATAAAAATGTTTGTGATACAAGAACACATACACACATATGCATGGACAGTAGAAACAAACACTCTCTCACACACACAGTGATCAAAGTTAAAAGTCAGTAGATGCAGAATGGCTCTGTGGAGAGGCAGACCATGGTGTGATGAAACGTCGGGAGACGAGTGAGGGAGCTGAAAACAAAGAGAGGAACAGAGACAAACGGAGGGAGAGGATGAGAAAATAGAAGAGAGACTGAGAGAGGAAGAGAGTGTTGTTTATATAGCATATTAGATGTCCCTCTCCATGCTGGGCTGAACACAGCAACTGAGTAATGCACATGCTCGCACAAGCACACACACACACACACACACACACTCTCCCTCTAAGTAACAACCGAATGGAGAGAGACAGAGTGAATTGAGGCCATGAGTTTGGAAAGAGACTGCTCGTGTTTTGTCTGCATGCAAGGCTACATAGATGGCTTCTCTATGCTGAACAAACAGTGGGTTAGGACTCAATTTTGCCTCATAGGTGCAGTCAGTACATTTGTAAAATAATAAATAATCTAATGTGAGCAACATCACTGTAATCAAACTGGAATTTAACAAGCAATACAACTCTAATTGATTTGTTCATGTTTTGTGCATATTTAAGGCTGTACAACTCAACTCATTTTTAACATATTTTGAGGGCAAAGAAACACAGTATGACTAAAAGTATTTGGCAACCCACCTGCATTTATGTGGACAGTTACACAAGAAAACTCTTAGAGGATGGGATGTGTTGTGTATCCAAATACAATATCAGCATCATTTGGCTAACTCAGACTGCATGTTGACTGGATGCTGACCCTTATTCCCTGCAGTGTAGTTCTATTAAGAAGGGATTTCTGCATGATCAGAACAGTGAGCAGTAACCCTGTGGGTTACGTGAGTATTAGATTATTGAAGACTTGAAAAAAAATCCACCTTGAAGGCCTAATCAGGAACAGGAACAGCATTTAAAAAAGGTGATTAATTTCAACAGTGAAATCTCTTTTGTATCGACATGACAATGCGTCCATGCAGCTATCTAGAAATATCGAATAAATGGGTTCTCTAATTTTGATGTGACAGAACTTGCTTGACAGATTCCCAACCTTATACCTTTGGGATGAAGTAGAACAATGCCAGGTTGGTTGCCCAACATCAGTACTCCACCACACTGATGCTTTTGTAGCTATATTATAGCAGTGTTCACTTTCTGTTTTTGTGTTATATACATGTAGATGTGTCATTCCTTAATATAGTAAACTATACACAAGATAAACACGAGACAAAGATATCAGCATAAAAGAGAGGTTTTACTTAGACATCAAGGGACTAAACAGAGAATTAGAGGGAGGATGCGACAGAGACAGAGAGGAAGCCAAATGAAACATTAAAAGAGAGACCATAGTTTAATATGACTTTAATATGACTGTGACTATGACTTTTAGTGAAATGGCCCTTTCATCTCCTCACAAGCTCCACCCCTCTTGAATTAAAAACCCTTTTACTATAGAACAATCCATCTCAGCAAGAGATGGATTGTCTGATGTGTGTGTGTGTGTGTGTGTGTGTTGGGTAGGTGGAGGGATTGAAAGGTCTACGCAGGAGAAAGGATGCAATTTATGGCCCAAAAATGTTGATTAGTTTTGTTTTGATGCTTTGGCAGTTTGTTTTCAACTGCCATGGCCATAAAGAAGATTGAATCAAATGAAATTGATGTGTTGAAGTAGATGCAGGGTGGGGGTGGCGGTGTTGACACAGAGAGATTATCTAATCGTCACATAGTCTGAAGAATGGATGCCTTCATTGATGTTGTTTTCATCTATACATACAAATTCATCATCTTCCTTCTTCTGTCTTCGTGACCTCCTATCCTTCTCCCTCCCCCTCCCACCGGCTCTTTGTGTGTCTCTAAATGTATTGCAATTCAAATCAAGGACAACAGATTAGCATTACTGTAGAGCAACAGCCACCTGGAAAGCATGTATACAAAGCAGATACGTTGGAAGTGTATGGTACAGCTTCCCTTTCCTGCACCAAACTACAGCACTTTTGAAATTGAAACAGCCCATCTGACTGGGGCTTAGCCAGTCCCAAAGTTACTGTAAGGCAGGTGCAGGACTCGGTACTGACTGTCGTCACCTCCCCCCGCCCCTTAGACTCATCCATAATGGTCAAGGTCAAGCGGGGAACGATCAACTGAAAAAAAAAAAAAAAAGAAAAAGCAGAATATAAGTTGAAAAAACTAATTAAATGGATATAAACTCCAAATATTTCTTTTGTCACAATTGTGATTACTGGGTTACAAGAAACAAAGTTTTACAGAGACATACCTTTGTATATCATGGACATAAAATTGCATGTTATAGCTGATAAAGATAAAAGCAGGTGTAGATATACATAAGCTGGGGGATACAGTTATTGGTGAATCACTTGGTGAATTACTTGTTGGCAACCCAAAGTGTTGGGATTTGACAATTTTGGAAGTAAGAACACCATCTGTTGTGGCTCTTTCTTCACAATGACCCCACATTTAATGACCCTGTACTGTAAATCCTGTTGAGATGGAGTTGCATGTAGTTATGGCTCTGTTGATTGCAAGTTAGTGTAACTGCCATGCACTTTGCTCCCAGCCCTAAAACACCTTATGCCAGAAAACAGTTCCGACTTCCCTAATACAAGGAAATGATTAGAGATTCCAAAGGGTCCAATCATAAAATTAAAGTAAAACTCAGGAGATGAATGGATGAATGAATAGCTGGTTGGGTGATATGAATGGATGGATGTACGGTTGAATGGATGATATATGGCCATGTAGATTGGTGGCTGGCTGGATTAATGGTATGGAGGAAGGGTTGGATTATTGAATGGATAGACACATTTCTTTGAAGGCCACTGTCAAAAGTAATACAGCAAGAATATACTGTATAGTGATTGGACAAATGTGAACGCTTATCCGATTGTTCTGTTGTAGACGTAAATATAGTAGCAGTAAGCTTTAGCTCACAGAGGAACTCAGCAGTTCCTATACTGTCACATCTCCTCATCATTATATTCCAGTTCTCGTTTGAGTGTAATTGGCCAAATGAAAACATTTCATTGTGGAAATTTAATGGTATGCTTAAACAGGCACTGCTCTTTCCTGATATGAACAAGTTACCCAATAATACCCCCCTCAATTGGATTGGGATTGGAGCCCATCCAACCAAGACTAAGATACACAGAATTGAATCCGACCAGTAACTAATACAGCAGCCAACAGACACATATTATGGCACACAGACAGCCATAGCCAATTTTACACTGTATTAAAGCAGTATGAATTTCCGTGAATTACACTGAGGAGTCTGGCGGGATGCACAGAATCCTAGTCATCCTGATAAATCAACCCTGTAAATATAAAGCATATAAAGTGTTCTGTTAATCTGCATTGTGCACAGTTTAGAACCCCTGAATCATCTTCACCTTGTGCATTGCCAGTTCAACTAGCAGCTCAGGTTTTATGGAGTATTTATGAAACAAACAGTTCCAGTTTGGGAGAGTCCTGGCAATTCTGATCTATTTATATCCAAACAATTACTTGCCAAGCCCAAATACTTTCACACAGGTGTGTATACAGATGCAAATCAGGGTACTGTACTGTATGTAAGACCTCTTCAATCCAAAACCAAACTCCAATAGTTTTGTGCTTTTTTTTTTTTTTTTAATGGGTGTATAGGAAATATCAGTGCTAAATTATAGTTTGTCCATTTGCATTTGCATTTTAGCACTGAACCTACCTATCAAGGAGAACAGATCTGTTATTCCCCTTGTCTGAGAAAAAAAAAATCTCTACACCAGGACACAAATACTCCATAGTCTATATCATCTCTAGTCAACAAGATTAAAAAATGGGGTAATTTAGGGCATTTTAGCCATTAGTGAAAATATGGGACAGGAACCTCTAAAACATCAGACGTGAATGTCTCATTAGGAATAGCTACAGTGTAGTACCTTAAAAGGAACCTTAAAAGATCCTTAAAGATCCCTATGTGCACAATGGTGCTTAGGAACATTACCATTAGCTCTAGAGACCAGTAGATTTAATGCCACTTAAGAAGAGGACAAGCTTTGTTGTATGAACTAGGTGAACCAGAATGAGGTTCTTTTTTCGTTTGTTTGTTTTGCTGCTGTGTTTAAGAGGATGTAAGGAACTTTTTTTGTGGTAAAGAAGGCAAAACATCAGGCAGAATATTTTGTTGAAGACTGAGTTATGAATTAATCTTATCTAAGTTAATGGAATCAAACAGTCAAAATATATATCAGAGATAGAGAAACAGAGCAACAGCAATGAAAAACAGCATCAGACAACAGTAATTTTAGATTTGATCAAACCTGATTTTTGGAAAACTGACAGCCCTATGTGGATGAATAAATATAGGTGGTATTCCAGGATAGTAAACAGGGTTTGCAATGATATTTCTACCCAGCCTCTAAAATATGATTTCTCAGTCTATATACTTTTTTATAATATCTTCTCTTCATTTTAGGGAATTGAGAATAGAGGATTGATTTGAAGAGCTTTGGGGCTATCCCATTGTAACTGTGACACCCCAGACATTGCGATGGCAGAAACTGAATGGCCATTGAAGGCAGAGTACATTGAAATCCTACACCTCTGGACCCAAATAACCCTCAATTAAAGAACCCAATGTTGATTATTAAAACAGAATTACAGACAATTTTACATGAAGAAAATGCATTTGCTCTTTTTCAATTACGCCGAAGACACTATGAGGTTGGTGACAAGGTCGGTATATTACTCGCTTTAAGACTTAAACAGCAAGAAAATGGCCAGTCAATTACAAGTATTAAAGATGAGGAGGGATCCTTAATATTTCAAAATCAAATTAATCAAGTCTTTAAAAAGTTCTATAGCAAGCTTTACAAATCAGATTGCTCCACTAGCGAAGAGGATATGGAAGACTTTTTCAGAAACATATCTTTACCAACCCTCAGTGAGGAAGGAAAGGAATCATTGGAGTCACCTATCCTAGAAAATGAAGTAAAATCTGTTGTCAGCTCTCTGCTGGTAAGACACCAGGCGATGATGGCTATACTGCTATGTACAGTAGAGTTTTATAAATGTTTCCAAGACAGGCTTATACCACTTCTAACGCCGCTGATTCAATGAAGAGAATGGAAATACCTGTTTTATGTACTGTCCAAATACGAGATATATGAGATAGGGAATAAAATAGACTTAGAAAACACATTAAGGGGAATTGCTGTCAGGAAAGGTACAGTCTCGGCAATGTATAAATTATTATGTTCTACTACCCCTGACAGGAATTCCCAAACTAAACTACAATGGGAACGTGATATGGGTGCACCTATTTCCTCCCAACAATGGGACGCAGTACTTACAAGTTGTACAAAAATGTCAAAGTGTTGCAGATATACAATTTTACAGATAAAGATAATACATAGAGCATACATTACACCTCACAATCTGAATAAAACTAATAGCACATTATCTAAATTTTGTTGGCGTGGCTGTGAGGTGGAGGGTACACTTATGCATTTGCTGTGGCACTGCCCTTCTGTAAAGAGGTTTTGGGTGAAGGTTTATTTAAAGTTTTTCATGTGTCCTTGGCCTGGACATAAAACTCTGCCCGCTGGCATGTATATTGGGTGTGAATCAGAACATTGCAAAATCTAGGATGGTACAAAGAATTGTTGCCCTGGCCTTTCTGTCAGTCAAATGAATTATTTTGTTGAATTGGAAAGAACGTAAGCCAAATTGTTTTAGTATGGAGAACTGGCACAAAGACTTTATGGATTTGTTTTTGATGGAGGAGGCCACATCCATCCTCCTAGTGGAGGATGGTGGGCCGGATGAGCCGTGGAGCTTTTTTAGATCTTGCCTTGAATCTTGCCTTGAATGAATTGATCTTGAAGAACGGACATACTACTATACTGTACTGTAGATACAAAAATAATGTATACATATCTAATGTATACTTAATGTATCACCTAATGTATAATGTTTCTGTTTCATTGAACCATGAAACAGAAACATTCAGTAGTCTATTTAGTGCTACATATTTGAAACAGCAACATTTCACCTAAACCTGATTAAATACCTGCCCTAGATGGGAGGCCATTGTCATCACTTGGTTCAACTTAGTATGAGTTTGCATAAACTGAACAGGCAGGTGGTTTCTATTACTACATGTGAAAACCTTTGGGAGGCAAGCTATATGAACAATGTACTAAATGCAATAGGTGTGATTGAACTGCACAACCTTCTATTTTGGCAAACTACGAATGTGGCCTTGTCATGTGAGCCATTGCAGAAACATACTGGGGGAAAGGGGACCTGAATAGTCAACCACCTCTGGATGTTGACCATTTCAGAGACAGATAAAGCAAACATCATGTACACGGAAGACTGGAAATTGTTTACTGGCACATGGTGTAGAATTTGGAAATCTAATCTCTGACATTTAAAATGTAAATGTAATCTACATGCAAATGTCTTAGTTTTCTATTCTTATTAAGAACAATATCCCAATTTGGATAACACACACACACACACACACCTTGTAGGGAAGGATAGATCTGACCTTTGTCATGATGGTACAGGACATTCAACAAACATGCAGAATGTGATGTAATACTGCATCTGATTATCAGTGAATGTACTTTACTGTTGTCTTTGCTGTCTGTAATTAATTAGCTTGTTACATTGATAATTTATTTGTTTATTTGTGATTCTGGACGGACAAAGGCCTTGTCTGGTGGTTTGAATTTATCTCAATTCCCACTACACACAAGCACATTCTTAAAATACCTTAGAGGAAAGACCAGCACCTATTTTGTAATGAAAGATGTTTGAGGCCTTAACTTGAAGAAATTTCTTTCTTATTATTGTCCACTGATATAACTGGTACTTAAAATAAGCTGATGAGGTAAGCTGAAGTTTACAACTTGGAATCATTTTAATAGTTCAATGTACTAAAGAGTACCAACATGGAGGACATGTGGAGCTAAAAGCTAAAAGCAAGTTATTCATGACCTTCAGAAGTGCAGTATCTGTATTGTAGTGAACTCTAAAAGGTAAGTGTTGAGATTCAAACACTCAATCATCATTGATACAAGCTTGTGTATTTGGACTTTTTAAGGATAGATACATTTTGTTAACAATATCCATCAGTGTAGGTTGAGACACAGTTGAAGAGAACAAAGAAAGCATTATGCCTAATGGGTCTACAGAAGGCATAAAGGGAGGACCAGTGGTGCAGCTTACAGTGTAAAAAAAAAAGTACCTCAGGATTAGAAATATTGGATTCAATGAGATTTGAAAAGTAGGTTTGTCCTTATGCTGACGACGGAGCTAAGAGGCCTTCTACTGATGCTCTGCCTTATAACATTTATGCTTTAGAGAATGAATATTTTCATTTATCCAGGGCTGGGATTTTTGTTTCCTGGCTGTAAATGGTGCAATGTCATCAAGGATAGAATTACAGATATTAAAATTTGTTAGATGCTCATCCACTGACTAAAGGCTCTATTTCCTATTTCACAAGGGAACGTGTTAAAAGCTTTGCTCAAAATATTGGCAGAGGTAGAATTAAAAACTCATAACTGTGTACATGAACTGCAAAAACAAAGAGGCAAAATTAAATTAAAACATTGTACATTTACAATATCACAATGATCAGAAATACATGTGAGATAACAAGATAACTTAAGACCTTAAGATAAAACAATAGTCGGTAGTGTGGCCGTGAAAATGAGTGGGAGCAGTTGGCGAGAGAGATAAATTAAAAGAATCAATCAGGGATAAAAACTAAATACTAGACTGTTAGAAGTATTGCAGACATGAATAATAAATCTTTTAGTATTAAAAACCCATCATATCTGGACAGAATTATTGATAGGATTGTGCAAAATCATGCTTCACCAAAATCTTGATTTGTGCTCATGTATATCCATTTCCCAAGAGCAAAACTCTACCAAAAAAAAGAAAAAGAAAAAAGAAAAGAATAGAAAACCAGAAGATAAGTTAAGGTGACCTGATAGAGACCAGGCTGATCAATTAACAGCAGAATGTGTCAGACAGGCTGCTATTGTGCTATTTTACTTCCTCTTCTCTGGTGAAGTAAGTGGACTTATTAGCCATAGCCATGCCATACACAGATGGTGAGCTGACAAAGTCTGAAAATCTATGTGCTGTTGTCCATAATGCTATTAAGATTTAATGAAAATAAAGTAAAGGACAGCATATTGTGGGTGCAGATCTTTATATTCTATTGAATTTTACTTTATACTATTTCCTGCCTGGCCTGAAATAACTAAAGCCTCTATTCACATCAGAAGGAATTATTAATTTTTTTGGTACACAGGCATATTAAGCTTCCACTGTTCCACAACTGTCTTAATTTAACTGATACGTATTGTCAGAGATTCAGCCCCATCAATACACAATCATTGATTGATCCCAAATTCAGCTTGAA
This sequence comes from Sciaenops ocellatus, assembly GCA_033000465.1. Taxonomy (NCBI): domain Eukaryota; kingdom Metazoa; phylum Chordata; class Actinopteri; family Sciaenidae; genus Sciaenops; species Sciaenops ocellatus. Next base: position 19,623,664 of record CP136878.1, on the reverse strand, counting down.
ATGTAAAGTAAATGAATGCAGCTGACAAAAATCTATAAGTGCATCTATGTTGTGCAACACTGTCTTAAATATTTACATTGCATTTACGCTGTTCAAAATGTGAAATTCTATGCCACATAGCAATGCATTTACTGACAGTAACAACACAAGGCAAATAAAGCTAGCACTAGTAGCTAATTCTGCTTCTATTCAGTCCTTAGCCTGGTTATTGAAGGTGTGCTGTTTTATTTACTGAACATGTACCCTATTGAAAATAGCAGCATTGAAAATGCCAAAATTGGAAGGATGACTCTGACCCAGGAACTGAGGTGAACAATACCAAGTCAGCAGAAAATTGCATCGTCCTTTGAGCAGCTGTAGTGATCCAGTGTATGGCGTCACTGTCCATGTTTACTATTCTTTTTTTTTGGCACTGTGTACACTGTCATCATATCAGTTGCATCAGTGCACTGCATTATATGGCCACATATTGAGGTCCCTTCATTTCACTTGTAGTTTCTGGTGGCCTTCTATGACAACAGTGAAATCCTGGTGATTAAATCAGAGCATGCAGCTTGAAAATGGTATTCAGAATGAGAAACATTTCTTATTATTATTGTTAACATTTCTTGTTATTTTTACACAATGTGCGCTTTTACGAGATTCACGTAATGTGCCCGAGTAGCTCATTCATGTGAAGGAGCATTGGTCACACAAAGCCTGAACTATTTTTTGTCCGAGTGGCTTTGACCTGAATTAGCCCTCCGTTTCATAAGAACGAGCGATAAGTATGTGCCCATAGTGTTGAATATCTCACAAGGTCTTTTTGCTTCACTTTCAGTATCAGTACAAACAATACATGCAGGATTGGTTTGACATTTTAAAGATATTACATCCAACATATGCAGCATATCAGACCAAAGAAAAGGGAAGCGGCAAATTTTCCTGACTGCATACTGCGTTTTCACCTTGCCTTGCATTTTCTCCCTCTCTGTCCTCTCTGTGTTCTTTTGTCCTCCTCCATCTCCTTATCTCTTCCCTCGACAGCCCAGATAACTGTTAAACACACGTACAAAGTAAGACATCAGTGGTGGTGATTGAAGCCCACATAGTGGTCACCTCGCTGCCTGTTCGCGTTTGTTTGAGACCACTGCTTATTAGTGCTTCAGGGGTTTTGATGTCAGCACAGATTCGGATGATTTATCTCCAACTCTCCTGAAAATATGCTTCAAACTCACCTGAGGTGATGCAACATATTTCTACACACAGTGAAGCATAACCACGTGCACAGATCTGCATGCACATGGACAACCCACACAAGTGAGGACAATGTTCTTCCACATTAGAATATGATCCGAACTCTCTAAAGCACATATAGCTGTACTAACAGCTACCAAAGATTGATTTAAATGAACTTACTGTAAATGTCCACTAAAGCTTTTGTTCTACTGGAGAGGTCAAAAATAGCGGCAGATGAAAACATGCAATCTATGTGGAGGGATGAGGAGACTGTAACCTTCTTCAGATGAATACACTGAGCAAACATGAATGCAATATTTCCATTACCAATTCAACATTCCCTCTGCATCAATGCTGAATGGAAAAAAACACATTAACTTGCATTTTCTTTGACCAAAGTTCCAATAAAATGCGTGCTAATTTGTGAATGAAAACTTGACTATTGGCGGTTACTCATCTCTGACGGACTGTTGTAACACATCAATGGTTGCTTCAATGCAGACAGTGGTTTGAGTCCTTTTTCCTGCCAACAATCAATGTTGGTTTCTTTTAACCACGATAGTGATCTTTCCCTAGCCATACTTAATTAAATTTAGTCATTGCAACTTAAACGTGTCTCAGCTGCATAACGAAATGTTCACATGGTAAAAACAGCTCCAAAAGTTTGGGCAAACAAACAATTTAGTCATTTTCATATAACAAAATGATGACGTCTTTTACACAAAGATGTCATTTCTATATCCCATATATATATATATATATGGTCTGTGTTATGAAGAAAACCCGTAAAACTCAGGAATGGGGAGTAGAAAAGCAGCAGTCAGTAGCACTCAGTGGGTGTATTCACTGCTCCATCACTCCCATTAAGTATTTTGTAGCATTTTCGCACTCTGTTCTCCACAACACAAATTACTTACTTTTTTCCAAATATGAAAGAAGAACAGAGAAGATAAAAAAGAAACTGAAGACAAGATGAAAGGACCGCAAATGTTGGGCACTAGGAGACTTACTTTGATACACATATGTCATTCACTTCAAAAACAAAAGGTATTCAGGAAATGATACTGCAACTTGCGTTGTGCTTGTGCGTTTCATCTTTAATAATTTTGGTTGATGGCAGCTGCGATTTTCACTTTATGCTTGTCTCAGTTTTAGTCCCAACTACTGTTTCGTTTTCTACTTTATACTCGGCAATGTTCTTGTGGTTTTGGTCTGTCACTAGTTAATGAATATAAAAGAAAACACTCTTTAGCTGACAACTGAAATAAATGACTTCCTTTGTGGCCCTTATGTGGGAGCAACCTAGACATAGAGGGACATCAATATGTAATTAGTCGCCCGACAGTTAGATTCGATTTAATGCGGAAGGCAGTACTAAGTGCCAAGGGCATCCAAGACTGTCTGTATGGAAAATCATTTTCTGTAAAACAATATTTGCAGCTGATATTTAGCATTAAGTCACCATGTACTCCACTAGACCTGCTTCAGTGGGCTCAGATGGTTTCATGTTTTTAATGTGTACAATGTGTCAGAAGCTATTAGAGCGGTGTGGTGTATTTGTTTCTTTAGGGAGGTGAGATTTACACTGTTCAATTTGAACTCAAGTGGCACAAAATTACTGCACTAAGCAATGCAATTAATGCAATTTAAAATGAATACATTCATTTAAAATGAAAGTCTGTGTCAGTTAAAGCAGGGAGCGGTCCTGGAATGTGATTTATTTTGCTCTGTTCAGTTTGCAAATAGCCATTTGAAATGTTGAGCTATCAAAAGAAACATTTATATGTCATGTTGTTGCAATTATCTGTGGTATTAATTGATTGCCTAATTTGGGCCTGAGACAAAACTGACATATTATCAGCTTTTAAAGTCTGGTCTCTATTACGAAGAAAATATCTGGCTGTTTAACTGCTAAACGTTCTGCTATGTTCACTAACTCGCTTTTTAACTTTCTCGGCAGCATACAGCATTATCAGAACCCTTCTACAGATTAAAAAAAGGAAAAGGTTGACAAGAGTAAACCAAAATAATGTGCTGAAAGACACTAGTACACTTAGTAAAGTTGTGGACAGCTTTAAAAATCTTAAAACACAATTGCACACTTTAAAATTGACATTCTTCCCTGCTCCCTCTACACTGTAAAGAGAACATTGTGCATACTATACTATATATTCTTCAACTGAAGTGGAAACAAAGTATTCCTGACTTACTGATAGTTTTATTCCACTGAGCATAAACTATAGAACTAATTAAAACATGCTCTTGTGTCTTGACTTTTTAGATGGACCCACCTCCCAATTAGAAAGCGGCCCAGCCTCTCATTGTGAAAGAATAAAACCCATCAGTAAAGGTTAACAAGCAAAAGCCAGAGCCAAAAATGTACAGTATACCCTGCAGACTTCAGCCCTTTTAAAAGTTTCACACACATTGTTGAGCAAGTTTGACATCATTTACATTGACTGTCTGGAAAAGTGACGGGTGTTTCTTGTCAGGTCTACATTTTTTGAATTAAAAAATGAAGCTTGAGATTTGAAATACATTCCCTTGAAAGAACTAACAAATAAAGGAACAATACAGCAAATCACAAGAGCAGATGCTGTTATCTTTTGGAAGATAAATGACAGCTATCACTGTCAGCACAGACTTGGAAGTATCTGCCTTCACATCTGACAATCAAAACACATTACAATTGCAAGAGAATGAGATGATGAGGCTTATGTTAATGACTTTATTGAATGCTCCCACCTGACTGACAGATGACTGACTGGCTGGCAGAGGCAAAAGTACACAGTTGGTGATGCACAGGTAGACACCAAGATGTCTTGATAATATCTAACCTGAGGGCATGGAGGTCCCTCCTGTTCAAGAAGGGGGAACAGAGAGATAAAACCTGTAAAAGTGTAAACCAGATTTATGCTAATGTGTGTCCCATTTTTCAGAGGAACCAAGTGTTCTCATGGTGAAAATGGTTCAAAATATAATGGGCATGGAAAGTGAGGGAGAGACCTGCAGCCAGAGTGGATGCTTATGTGAAGTGCTGTCACAAAGCTAGCACTGCGATTAATGTTGATACACAGATGGCCTACAACAGTCAGTTAGCAGCAGCCAGTTTAAGGTAGCCAATAAGCCATCTGCCAATTAACAGGCTGTCAGGTTTTAAGCAACAGTTAACAATCAACATGCAGGGAAGTAGGAGTACAGCAGATACAGAAGCATATGGCTAAATAGCACAGAATAGCACATTCAAAGTGAGTCCACAGTTCCAGCTCCAAGTACATACAGTATACATCTTAATTTTAAGTCACAGTTTCAAAACAGTCATTTAGATTTTTAGATTTGACTCATCTCTTACAGAAATACAACCCTGAATCCAAAAATGTTGGGATGCTAAACCATAAATAAAAAGACACACAATCTTGCAGCAACCTTGCTGCAGAGCCAGATTCTGTCTGAATGTACCATAACACTGAAGATGTCAAAACTATGAAATAACACATGTGAAATTATGTGGTAAACAAAGACAAAAATATGGCATCACATTCAGAATGAGTATATATTTACAACAAGCAATCAGTTTTGGAGTTCAAAATTTTTTTTTTTGTGTTTGTGCTGCATTCAAATGAACATAGGATAGGATAACAGGATTTTCAGATTGCAACTTTTGGGGAATTGGGGTTTCATATATTTATATCACATTTACATTTATGATAGTGTTTCAAATTGCTGGTTTCTTTCTTATCCCCTGCATGCACATGTTATGGTTCAGTTTAGTATGTCTTGGTTGTTGTGTTTTTTTCTTTTTGTGCTATCTCTGTTCCCCCTCCCATTTCTGTTTCCTTGCAGAGCTTGTGTGTGGCAGGGGGTGTGGCTGGCTCCTCCTGTTGGCAGCAGAGGAACACCTGCATTCACTCAGCCCATTTCCTCCACCTCTTAAGCCTGGTCTTCACTCCTGCTCGCTGTCAGATTATTTCATGCTCTCACTCTGCATGCCGTTCACCTGCGCTTCGCTTCAGAAGATATCCTCCTGCCAGCCTGCTCCCTGCCTCTTCAGCCTGCCTTGTCTAGTTTTTTGGTTCGTGTAATTAAAGTATTTTCAGTTTTCACTCACCAGTGTGTGTGTGTGTGTGTGTGTGCGTGTGCGTGTGCGTGTGTGTGTGTGTGTGTGTGTGTGTCTGTGTGTGTGTGTGTGTCTGCTTTGGGGTCCACATCTTAAAGAACCTAACAGCACATCCTTGAATCCTTCTTTTATTCTTGTGGTTTGATGTGTCTAGACACAGCTATTTACAGAGTGGCAAGATGCAAAATACTCTCTTAGAAATATACTGTAAATGATTGTGAAAATAGTTATGACACCACCCTCCGCCTGCAGTAGAAAGTGCACTGAAGTGACACAGTGAAAGAGTCTCAGTCCTCCTTAGTCAAACATTGTCTAATCTTTTCCCCTCTTTTTATTTGGACTCAATCTTCAGATTTTAATCTTGAAGAAGATTTGAATGTCACCTCCAGTGTGTTTGTAGTAATGAATGTGTCAGGTTTTGCATTGTGTGCAGGAACATGGTGACATGTAGGAATCACACCATGCAGGTTGGAAGGCTATTAAAAGGGCTTTGCAGTATAATGTACTCAGCACAGTCTGCATAAATGAAGAAACCACAGTCATGTCATCAAGGATGGCAACACTAATAACCTCTGAAATAAACTGACCTCATGTTAAGATGTGAGAAGAAAAACAAAGGTTGGTGAGCAAGAGAGGTTATCAAGTTAACATATTTGAGATATGGGCTGTGTAAAGGTATGCCAGTATAGTATAGTTAAAATAATGTAGCCTTTTTTTCTGAAAATGTTATGATCTCTTTTATGTTTTTTTATGTCATCCACTGTTGTTTTTACCAAAGGCGAGATTGTTTTCTGATTCTTCCTATTAAGTAAAATAGTGTCTGTTTTTCTGTCTATGGGTGTAAAATGTTAGTGACAATGTTATTAGAATGCTCTGTGATCCGAAGGTGTTGAAAGAGCATGGAGGAAGAAAAAGTTCATGTTCTAAGAATTGAAGAATAGAGACAGGCTTGGTTTCAATAAAACCTAAATTGAAAAATAAAAAAAGAACACCACAGGTGTGTCTGAGAAAACCATTTTATGAATATGTAATGTATATATTTCCAAGCATATGTAACCCAGTTAATGTAAAAATGCACACATGTGTGAGATTTCTTGTTTACTTGACCTAATCTTGGAACCAACAACAAGAGAAGTGATACAATATGTTGTGGACAGGCTCTGTTCAGACAATGCACAACTTTGTTTCTTTTTATGGCACAAATGTGTCAACTGTTCAGTTGTGGAATTGTGGAATTTAGACTTAAATACTATCTATAGGTGACCTTTGAAGTGGTGCAATAAGACTTTTCTTTGTGCATGTAAAGAGCTAATTAGAAACCAGGGTACACATACAGGATACATGCTCAAGAAATCAGCTTTCCCCTTGAGAAACTGGTCTCTAATCCCCTACCCTAATTTTAAACCATATTTTTGGTATAAATGAAGATTACAACTATCAGATCATTATATAAAACTGTCAGTAACCCGGTTACTTAAGGGTCTGTTCATCCACCGAATGAAACATGGAAGCTGTGTATTAATTACTACTAATTATTACTTAATCGGGTTCAAGTGCGTGCTCACACCAGTCTTGTTTAGTATGATTGCACTGAACCCTGGAGCATTGATCCTCCATCCTTGGTGCAGTTCATTTGGGTTGATGTGAATGGTCGGCTTGGGAATACTGACAGCAGATCAGAAACATTGCAGGGAGTCAGGGAACAAGAAAGAGCAGCTAGTGAGGTTGTTAACAAAGAGTTGCAGATGACCAACTCCTTTCACTTTAACTGTTCGCAGACTCATGATACATAAAATCAGATCATGGTTTCTCACAGAATGGTGGCCAATTATTTCTGAACATAGATATTTAAATGACGGAAGTTTGTTTGCTGCCCCTGGAATTCTGTGACCTGTCGTATTAAACTGCATTTACCACTACACTGACTACAGGTGTAGTGCAAAAAAAAAAAACAGTTAATGTTGGTTCATATTTTCTGACAATCTGGACTACATTTTATAGTCGTGTTTCTGGAATTACAATTTAACCAGCATTCCTCAGTAAACTCTCAAATAATCACATTCAATATTTTTTTTCCAAAAATCTCTGGACTGTTTGAGGCCTGAAGTGATTCATTTGCATCACAATGTGTCAGTGGTTGATTATGGTACATGTTTTTATTTTTTATTTTCAGTAGCATATACCAGGATCTAAACTTTATCACCGATCACTCATAGATGCCATTTTTCTCGGTTTCACCATTTCTGAAGAAACTTGCCATATAGACTTGTAATCATTGACTGGACATGGATGTTTGTGTTTGGTCAGTGGAAACACAGTCGGTGACACAGAGAGAAGTGAGCAAAAGGGAATGAAATATCGAGATGAAGAGAAAGCTGTTACCATAGCAACTGAATGAGAGAGAAGGTATGTTAGATGGGATGCATGAGCAGTGGCGTTTAAAAGTGTTGATGCATGTAAACAGTTTAACCAAGAATAATATTACCAATACCATGGTCCTTTCATCTATGTCTTTGTGTTACAGTATGTTGCTGTTTGCGCATCTTTCAAGTCGAAGACCAGTTAACTGGAACGGTTGTGCCTCTTGAGTTTTGACTTTGATCCCAACAGTAGTCAGCTGTTTTGGTGTAAAGATGAAAAATAGAAATAAGTAAGATAAAATAAAATACATTTTTCCATCAATGCTGGAGCTCCAACAGTGAATGTTTATATCGTCATCCCTCTGACTGGCTACCTGTCCAGGGTGTACTCCGCCCCTTGACCATAGACTTCATTGCGCTGAAGGGTAAACATTATGAAGGAAGGAAAAATGATAAAATGTCCTGTTACCAATACAAGTCATTGCAGCTGGGTTTACGTCGGCCCTTGTAACTAAATATTTTCCTTTCACAAAGGGCAGTGTATGCTAGGAAAAAAACAATTGGTATCCTCCGATGTTGGGAAAGGAAGCCAATGCGGAAGTCATAAAATCTGTAATTCCTTGAGCGGCCGCTTGAGACGGGCATTATAAGTGAGTCAAACTCTATAAGTGGTCGTATTAAAATGGGTGTCATTCGGCCTGCCTCACATCTGCTGATGGTCCACGTCTTTGCCGATATTTAGATCAGCTGGGAGGCGGAAGAAGCAGTACATCCAATATGGCGGCGGCCAGTGTCGCATATTTTTCAACTTCAAAACAGTGCTTAGGAAACCTATGGGTGACATCACTCAGGCTCTGTCCATTCTGTCATTGGAACAAACTAGTCAATTTATGATGGGTTGTGTTTCAAAGCAAACGTGTTTAGAGCTTTTGAAATGGCTGAGGTGATTGAATTTATCCATTACACTTCAGATTCACTTGTTAGGGTTAGAAACAACTGATGCCTCATTGTTTTGAAGTGAATGACTCCTAAGCTGGTTCAACCAGATGCGTACTGAAAAGAGGTCATTGTTGCAATAGGGGTCAGTCCTCTGGGTTATGTGTAAAAATACTTTAGTAGAGTTCAATCCTTGCACACAGTAAATATCTTGAAAATGAGACTTTGCCTCCATTCTTCTATATTTACACAGGGTCATACAACCTGCAGTTTTTAGCCTCAAATCTCTTTCTCAAACACACACACCCACACAAACACACACCAGATTGAGGCAATAAACAGCCAAGAGCCGCAGCAGCAGCTGGTGTGGGTTTGGTTCGAGCCGTGGGACCTCCCTCCAGGCACCTGACAGTCACTAATGCTGAACAAGCGAGATGGAGGTGCGGTCATGCAGACACACATACACATATAAGAAAATGCACATATGCACACATCCTATTTTCCTCACACTCCTGCACACGGTCTGTTTCTTACTCTCCGTAGTACACACACACACGCACACACACACACCCAATGAAGTGTATCTATAGTCAGTTTTAGCTTGATGAGACCCAACACTTGTGAGATGGAGAGAGGTTTTGCTTGGCTGACGAGGTGGGATTGTTGTGTGTGTGCGTGCGTGTCCGTGCATGTGCATGCCTATTCCCACAAGGTAGAAAACCAGTTTCTTTGTTGTCAGTTGCGTTTAGCACAACCAGCGGTGATCTCGTTAGCCGCCAGCTTACTGGCTGGGGTGCCGGCCAATAAAATCAATCTGAGGCCAAAGGGCAATTGGCGTTTTCAATAGGAGGACAAAAGCATCTGAGGGAAGGGAGGTAGAGAGAGGTAAAAGTGAGAGTATGAGGAGTAAAGAGAGTGAGAGAGAGATTTGAAAAAGAGTAAAACAGGAAAGAGGTATGGGAAGGCAAGAGATGAAGAGTGTAAGAATAAAAGGTCAAATGGGGTAACAAGGTGCAGTTTGTGTTCTAACAATGTATTTAATTTTCATAGAATTGCTTCGAGGAAGGAGCTAATAAATAATGAAATGAATGATGAATGATGAAATTTGTGAATTTAATATGCTAAATAAAGAGTTATGGATTAGAATGGTTCGTTGTATGCTAAATATGTGAAACTACTTATTAGCATAATATCATAAGTATTGTTCTGGTTGTATAATCCATACAAAAAACAAAATCTAAATAGTTTGTGTAAAAATGGTTTTATGGGAAGTCACATGCACTCAAAAAAGATTTTTGGCCAAAATGCATGAGTTATGCATTTTAATTACATAGAAAATTTCCATCCATTTGAATTACATAGGTATAATATAAATTAACTAACAAACTTAATGTGAAGCAAATAATAAGAACAATAATAGTAATAGTAATAATTACTAGTAATAGTACTCAATAGTACTCAATAGTACTCAATGTGCTTCCACTACACAGTAGTGTAGTAGTAGCCAGGTTTATGCATTCAATATTAATAAAGCCGATTTGTTTGACCAAACCCAGCAGTGAAAATGAATGCAGTCATTTTGAGTTTATTAGTACTATTACATAAATCTTATCTTATTATTAGTTAATTTATATTAAAACCATGTAATTCAAATGGATGGAAATTTTCTATGTAATTGAAATGCATAAGTAATGCATAACATTTTTTTGAGTGTGCTGAAACATCTGTTTTTTTTTTTGTTTTTTTTTTTTTTTAAACAGCTTACACAGGCAGAATAGCCAAAGCTCTTAAGACTCATCTGGAATTTTAACCCAGGACCTCTTGCACCCTAAGCAGGGGTTCAGACAGGATCAGGCGCCGCGGCAAAAATGGAGGTCTCTCAATTTATTTCAGTGGGGGTCGTGCGTTTCAGTCAGTTTGCAGTCCGCAACGCAGGGGTTGCTGCAAAAAAACGCACCAGCGTGCGGGAAAGAAGTTAAGCCAGATCCAACTTTTGGGAAACCGGAGCCCCACGTCATGCTCCGCAAGCCAATCAGACAGTCAGAGACTATCCAGGTGGATTCACGAACTAAACTCTGATAATCTACCTGTGTGTGTGTTCTCACTTTGTTTATTTCATGTACCAGCTTCTAAATCTGAGTCCGAATCGCAATTTACTTCGCAAAATAGTGACATGAAGAAGTTTAATTTGATTTGTGTCCGATGATTCGAGGGAGAGAGAGAGACACAGAGAGAGAGAGCGCTTTGGTAGAGACATAGACTAACAAAAACAGTGAGCGATCGTCGGCCTCGATAAAGCTGTTATTAATCAGAGAAATAAAAAGTTATTTCCTGATTGTTTCACAGCGGTTACATTCAGCAGGTATAGACATGCTCACAGGCACACACCTCAGCTCCTCTCACCCCCCCACCACCGGACAACCCTGCTACGAGTTGCCGCAATCCCTGATCCTGTCTCAATGGGCGCTAAGCAAGAATCATACCCGTAGACCAAGGATGTCGAACCCAAATTGGCTTGAGGCCACTGCTGGTATTGTCATCTCATAGAAGGACCACTTCGCTATTCAAGTACTACAAAAAAGTGTCATCTTTATGAAACTGTACTTTTTTATTCCCATCATTTACATATTTGCATTATACTTAACAAAAGAGCTTCTATATATTTAATTTAACTTAATTAGTTAGTGCATTTTCACTCTTTACTTTACTTAATCCGAAATGACTTATTTGAAGCTTTGCACTGAACTAACAAATGCAATCCCTGAATGCATTTGTACTTCATTCTATTTCTTGCCAGACATCTGGCAGCGCTTCTGATCAAACAGCTGAGCCACATTTGCCTTGATGCAGATCACAGTTGAAACCCAGAGTACAGCTTTATCATGTGAATCACTAAGCCTGGACCTGTACTTTACATTTCATAGCCGAGCAAGTTTTTTTTTTTTTTTTTCATATTTGAAGCATGTGCTGCACAGTGACTGCTGGTTTATGATGCCGCCCAAAACAACAGCTGGATCTGCATTCTCCTCCTTTAACTCTCTTTGAGTTTGTTGGCGTTGGTTATTGGTGTGGATGTGAGAATAGAAATGAACTATGTTCCAGGGGTTTACTTTCCTTAATCATAAAAGAGACTGACATCCACTACAGTACTCGTAATTAGTTGCTTGCCATTGTGATTTTAACAAAGTTTAACAACAATTACTTTGTCCGCCTTGCAGGAGCAAGTCCAGGAGTGTAGGTTTTCTCCTTATCCATAAAATTCACCAAAACTCAACTTCTAAAGTCAACTTTTTGTCTGTAATCTCTGCTGTCTCTGCTTTTGTTGAGCCTTGACATTTAATATGTGATGGTATGTGGGCTTTTGAGAAATGATAATAATTAAAGATTGAACGGATGATTTAAGATATTGAATGAACAAAGATATCCTTTTTTACTTCAACATGTAGAGTGCGCCACATGACATATACTGCTAAGGTTATGCTCCAAGGCAGTGTTTTTAGATGTTAGCATTGTTGTTAGTGCCAGTGTGGGGAATTGATGGGTTTATGAGTTTTCCTATCCTATTCATCTGGAACACAACCTTTTTATGTAAGAATTAATCAAAAAAGTCATAACGTGTGAACTAGTGAGCTTAAGGAGTATTTTTACCTTCAGGACAAATCCAGGCTTTCTTAGTGGTGTGTCGGTCGTGAACGTATCGTTCAATTTGAACTAATCTTTTATATGACTCGGGAGTGATTTGTAGTCTCAGTGAGTGATTTGTTCATTTTCATGCAGTACGTTCCCTCGCCGCATGGCAGCTGCATGGCCGCTCAGGCTGTGTGAGGAGCAGTGAGCACAGCAGTTCGTTCATACGGATCGGTCTTTCGTTCATTTGTCACATGGCAGGCCGCTCAGGCTGTGTAAGCAGCAGTGCACGTTTGTTCATATGGATTGGTCTTCCATTCATTTGTCACGTTTCATCGACCACAAGAGGGTTACAGCGCTGCACTAGTGAACGAACAAAATGACTCAAAAAAAGATTTGAAGAAGATCTGAGTCATTTGAAAGACTCAAACTTCCCACACTACTGTTTTTTCCTTGCCTCCAGTCTTTCTGATAACCAAAGCTAACCGTATCCTGGCACGAGTGTCATCTTTAACAAAAAAAAAAGAAAGAAAAGAAACATATTTCAGAGTGGTATCGACCTCATCCAGCTCTTGGTAAGACTGCAAATTTGTGTATTTCCTAACTTGTTCCAAAATGCAATTCTCAGCTATCATTTCATAAAATTTCTGTGTTCTTTGTGACATTGAATCTTTATGTTTGTGCATATATTTTGCATATGAAATGTTCTCTCATTCTCTGCATTATATGCTTGACAGTGACCAGGTATTGTCTGATATTTTTTAAACAACAACTTTGCAAGACCTGCATAAATTATTTTTCATGGATTTTAATTAATGCTTATCTGGACTTGTCTAGTTGTTTCATTCCACTATTTTGCTTTGCAAAAGAGCACCAGCTAAGTGCCTAAAAATGCAAATAGAGAGGATAGAGTGATAGACATGTCACTTGTAATATTGGATTTTACACCTGGACATAAACCTGTAAGTAGAGACAACGGGAGAGTGACAGAGGTTGAAGTGATTGCCTCAGATTTCCTGCCGAGTTTATGAGCTGAGATTAGAGACACTGCGATGTGATCATAAATCTCTGCTGCTGCTGAAAGTGATGGATGGATAGAGTAATGAATGGACCACTGAGGTACACATTTTTGGAGAGAGTAGTTTTTGGCAGTAAACTGATGCTATAAATAATGCATGTGTGTTATATCTTGTTTGGTATCTTGTTATCTTGTGTTAGCTGTATGTCGATGTTATCTCCTGTGCTTGGGGAGCTGGACATACCGTAACTGTCTATATGATGGAAATGTAAGCTGACATGGAAAGGTTTCTGCAGCACAATGTTAACTGTACTGATTTTGACTGAAGCAGTCCTGTTTTACACTGGATTATATGCTACAAACTTGCCCCATCAAATGTAACTTTAATTTATTGAGCTATGGCAATCTAAGTGGTTCCACGACTTTGGTCCAGACTAAAATATATCATCACTTGCCATGAAATTCTGTATGGACATTCATGTACATACTTTTCCTCCAGCACCAACACCAAGTCAAAGTTTTGACTTATCCAATGAAATAGCTCAACATTTACCAGATGCATTGGGACAGTATTTGACAAAATACAAACACTCATGCCCCCCAGAGGATGAATCCCAATGACTATAGTGACTCACTATCACCTCTTGAGGCACAAGAGGTATTACAATAAATTATAGGCTGAAGCTAGTTGTCATTAGCTGTTTAGCATGCTAATTTCAGTAGATATATATGCATCACAAAGTCTTTGCTATAAAATGTTAGTTAATGTTTTTAAATGTTTTTTTTTTTTGCATTTCTGAACTATAATTCTAGCCAAATCTTATCTTACTACATCTTTAACAAAGGACTATACGCAAATATCTCTTTTAATGACACATTTTACCAATAATAATTGTTAATTCTGAGTGAAATGTGACAAATTGAAAAAAAAAAAGAAAAGAAAAGAAAAGAAAAAAAAATCATGTTGTACCAAACTTAAAATAAGATGTTTTTATTTTGAAATATCTGACCTTAAAATAAGTGTCAAAGCAGGCTGGAGGATCTGTAACAGATATGACCACTGAGTCTAGCTAAACATAACATCACTAATTAAAACAAGACAATTACTTGAATAAGTTCAACAGACTAGACAGCACTAGATAATAAAATCCAGACCCAAAAGAGCTCACACTTGCTATTAAATCTTTCTCACTTTGTTAGAAATAGAGTTTGCACAGTGTTTTTCACTATGATCAAATTGTGGTCACAAAGTTCAGATACATAATTATACCTACTGTGGTTTTCAATGTTGATAATCAGAGAACTTAATCTTACTTTAGTGTCTAACAACAAGATCATCCGATAAATCTTTCAAATGTTATAAAAGTAATGAGTGCCTATTAGAATATGCATGGCCACTTCTCCGCCGTCTCCTCTGTTTTGTATCAGGTGGTGAGATAAGAGAGCTCTAATTATGTTGTCATGCGATGAGTGCTGTTTGCTTCCGAGGTTAGATGTAATGCTACACTTCTTGGATCGTTTGACACTTGAGTCACAGTGGGCGGTTCAAAATTAAATTAACGATAAAAGAAGACACTGTCATAATATGTTGAACGGCTCAGGTTAGTTTCACTCAAAGAGAGACGGATGAAAGGAAACGTGTGTGAGAGACAGCAGAGTAAGTGGAAGAAATAGATTCACAGGAGCAACAAAAATGTGTCAGAGGTGTTGTTACCCATGCGTTGTTGAGGAAGAACATAGCGTGCGAGTACCTAAAAAAGTTGTGCAGTTGAACTGGATCCAAAGGCAATGAAGCATCTCACTTTGCAGTTAGAATTAACACTGCACATTTGCACAACCACCTAAAATATTACGTACCACAACAGCTGGAGCCTTACAAAGACTACGGAGGGATGGAACAATGGATTAATACTTTGTTCAATAAACCTTTACTAATGTCTTCCTGCAACTGTTCTTTGTGTTGTTAAAGTTATGCACTAATGTCAAATGTTGAGCAGCGGTCAAGGCAGAAATGTAAAAAATGTGTCATTTTGAAACTGAAATGTGGAATCGTAGATCCAGTTATTGTTAGTAATGACTTCATCAGGAACAGTCTACAAACTGTTTTCCTCTGGGATTACACTGGACATTTTCTCTGACTACGCAGGCTGTATCTGGCTACAAATAAGCTGTGTACTGGGTACAGTTTGTATCTTTTTAAACTCACACACAGCAAAACATTTGACTAAAGTGTAAACTTTTTCAGGGCTGTCTTGTTACTAAAAAAGCAGCATGACCTGTATGAGTAGCTAATAATAATATTGTTTCTACTGTCTGCATGAACACAGTATGGATTGCAATGAATATTTTTATGGTGTCTTTAGAGAGGAACAGGGAGAGAAAACTGTGGGAAAATAATCTCAGTTCTCATTTTGACTAGAATATTGTAGAATCAGCATTTAGCTGAAAGCATGGCTCTTGTGGCTCTAGTGTAGATGCAAGATGAGAGAAGGTATCAGAGACAGTTCACAAGTGGACCAAGTATTTAGCACAACAAACTACAATTTGAGGTACTCATCCTTTTAGTATTCATCCTAAAAATTCAATTTGGCCATGACAGTGTTGTAGCTAAATTGTGTAAAAATCAGACATTGTTGGAGATTAGGTCTTACCCCCATACTGAAACTTATCTGAAGTATCTGCCCACTTTCAAACATTTGCAAGAATCTGCAAAAAACAGTTGCAGTGAATATGCAAAGAGTTTCTCTAGATAGATACATCTAGCTTTTGCAGATCTGATCAGATCATGGAGGTTAGATGCCACTGTCAATATCTACTTTCACGTTCTACTCGGCTTGACCGATATTAGTGACACACTCTGACTGTAAAAAATCCACTCATTTTACTTTATTACATTACTTCATTACATGAATTAATGTGTTAAGTTAAAACAGTAACACTATTACAACAGTACATATTTGATTACAGTGTAGGAGGAAAGGGTCTTCTGGTTTGTCGCTCTTCTCTGAGGAGGATTATATTATTGAACACAATTAAAGAGTTGAACACGCCTGACTGAATATGTAGGAATCAACATTTAATTTGTTGTCAATAGAGACTATAGACACAATCCACTGGAAATGGCCAGGAGCAGAGGAGTAAACACTGTTTTTGTTGTCTCCTCATTTGACCGTATTGTATGTTCATTAGTGCCATACTAACCAGGGTGAACATTTTCATAATGTGAATTATCTTGGCCCAAGTAACACAATCAACAATCAACAGTTCCTAGAAACATCTGCATAGCAATCAACAAGGAAGTCACTATAGCATTACATAACTTCTAAATGTAACTGTTTAAGGAGACAAAGAAACCTATTTGACAATCCATTGTGACACAAATCTTCACTTTATTAATATATAAATGCATGAGGTTTCTTTGTGTTGCAGTCGGTAATATGCATGTAGTTTAGAGGGAGAATATTCAATTAAGTTAATCTAACCAATGTTATATGGTGATGTAATTTCTAATGTTACAGGCAGAAGTTTTGTATTTTGCGGTGTATAGTATTTCTTCTAAAATGAAATATAAAGTCATCGTTCATCAAGCTGCATTTTGTCTGCAAATGTCAGGTCAAATATGACTATGCAGAGCTTCCAGGACGCTTCAGAACATGTGTCCATAAACCAATGTGTGACATCACAGCATTTTTATTTCGTGATGTCCAGTGTGTGAAAACTTACTTTATTTAACTAGGTTAAAATCAAACATAGCTCCTGTAGCAACACAGATAGGCCGATGGTTTTTGTATTCTATGTCTAAGGATATTTAAACTGTCTTTCATGGATGGATGTCCCTTTAAGGAGAAATGTAAGGTAAATCCAAGTCATTGCATAACTCTTCAAAATCTCAATTATAACTCAGTGTCTACAGATAGACATGCTACTGGCTTAACACCACAATATCACAGAAAGTATAAGCTCTGCTGAAGGACGCCTGTGTGTGTGCATGCTAAGTTGATATCAGAAATCAGGTGGGCAGGATGTGTCATTGATTTAGGCCACATTATTGGCTGCTGTGGTAAAACAGATTAAAGGTGACAGTCATCAGCTATCTATCAGGGCTTTTTACTGCTTTCTTGGTATAATGATGGCTTTAAACTGCTTTCTGTGATATTTTATGTCAGGGTAGGAGGATAAATACACATGATGCCTCACATGCTTCATGTACAGAGAGAAAGGTGTCACTGTCAATTCCCACTAAGGCAATTGTATCACCAGGGTATAGTATGTTTCTGTGGCTGCATACTGAAGATGCACCATTAAAAGACTACATGGTATATATTCAAATAGAAATATAATACAAAGAATGTTAAATTTTTTATGATCCTATTTGGAAAAGCCCGGATGATGCAACCTGAGCAAACTGACAGTAGTATTTTAAATTGTCTAGTAGCACCAAATTGCTCACGGAGGCTGTGCCATCGGTGTGTGAATGTGTATGAATGGTTAGCTCCCAAAACTGATGAGCAATCGGCACCTTGCATGGCAGCCAATGTCATCAGTGTATGAATGTGTGTGAATGGGTGAATGAGATATGTAGTGTAAAAAGCGCTTTGAGTGGTCGAAAGACTAGAAAGGCGCTAAGTACAGTCCATTTACCATTTACCGTTCACTGTTCTGCCTTGTCCCACACATACATTGCTATAAAACTGGCAAAGTCTCCATTAACAACTGATGTATCATTTTATTCATCCATTTTTAAGATGGGACAAAATAACACATCCATCCCAGACTTCTTCTGACAGTACATGATAAAATCACACACACACAATGAAACAAACTGTGAAACATACAGAACCACATTGTATTGACAAAAAAAAAAAAAAAATATATATATATATATAATGACTGACTTGTCATTATAAGTTATGGTCTCATAATTACAAGACAAGAAACAATCTCATAAAAAATCAGAATGTTTATGAAAAAGCGGATACATGCCGCGTACAGGTCACTGCTTCGCTTAATAGAACCACCACACAGCCACAAAAAGGTAAGGTGTTAGCTTGGATAGCTTGATACTTCTAATGTAATATCTATACTGTTAATATTATTACTACGATTAGTCATATTTCTATCATAATCATAGTTTTAGTTACTATTATTGCTGCTCTGCATCTTCTGGTCACAGCAGATGGCTGCCCACCATGAGCCAGGTTCCCTCTCTCAGGAAAAACTTCCTGAGGCAGGAACCTTGCTGCCTCAGGAAGTTTTTCCTTGCCACTGTTGACAGGTGTTTGCGCATGGCGGGAATTGTTGGGTCTGAATAGCATTATACAGTCTAGACTTGCGATGCCTGCGCAGTGTTGACATACTAATTCATGCAATCTACTTTTTAAGTAACTTTTCAGAATGTCTTATACCAAGAAGGAAATAAAAGCAGACTAAATACAATGACGGGATCATTGTCCTCTGTTTTATCTGTAGCCTAGGTTAGCCGCAATTACAACCCAGAAAAGATCTCATAATCATTCATCAATAAGGACCATAAACGCTCCAGAAAGATAAACATCATACAAGACACGTTTTGCGCCATTTTTAAATGAATTAATCTCTGATTTGATTTACCGTATCGAACCACTCACTCTCCATCATGTGTGAGATTAGTGTAAACAGACTGTAACCATAAGCACTGAAGGAATAATCTACAGACCTCACAGATAAAAACAAGCTTCTGACGTTTCTCAAAATTGCTATAAATCTGTAAATGATTTGTACTCCTGAGGTGGTTTGAGTCACAGCTACATGGAAGAAGATTGACATAACAAAAAAAAAAAGAGTTAACATGTACCCATGGGGATGCCTGCTGAAGATGCTTTACCTAAACGCTGATTCCCATTAATTTTATTTTTTGATGTGCCAGTACTGACAGTATGTTTTGATCTGATTGTAAATGTTATGCAAAATCATGCGGATAAACATGTCTCAAGCTGTCTTTTGATTCATCTACAGCAGTTCGCTCAAACAGAAACATATCTCATTTTGCTTTGTTTTCATTCGCAGATCAGTGGATTTGTTTACTGTGCAAAACAGTTTATCTGAATACATGAGCTCTGTTTGTTAACATATGGATAATGGCCGGATGTTTGCTTAAACCCCTGCTTGTAACATCAATCACATGGCCCTTCCAGTTTATACAAAGAGGAATCATGTGCCCCTCATTGTTAACAATTCTGTCTGTCTCAGTGGTCTAGTTTGAAATTGCAATACATGTCTGGCACTGTGATAAACTTACTAATTTTGTTTTGATTAAGATTATGGAGAGTTTTTCACCCCAACGTCTTTTGACTGTGCATGGAGTCTTATGAGAATCATGAGTCTGTGTGTATTGAATGATTGTTTAATTTTGCCTTTTTTTTTTCTCCATATTTTTATTTTTGCCATTATGTACCATTAAGCCTGAAACCAGCATCTGTCTCTCAAGACTTTTCATATTCTCTACGCTCTTGTGGCACTCTGCCCCAAGCCCACTGGCTTCTACTGAAGACATAAATCTAGAAAATCAGTAAGTTTTATTCATAATAAAGGCTCATTTTCAGTGTAGTTTTTAGTGAATGTCATTCAAACATGGGTAAATAGGGAATAGAGAAAGTGCCTCTTTCCAGCAGCAGGAAGCCAGCATATTTTGACTGAATCCAAAATAAACTACACTGCCCATGTTCATAATAATGAAGGACCACGTCACCCAGTTCAACGATATGAATCATGTACTTCTTTTTAACAGTTTAATAGAGCTCTAAAGTGCAAAAGAATTAAATATATAAGACTCTGGATGGACAAAAAATGCTTGTTAATTTGATCAATTCATTTGATTTGTGTCCTTTTGTCCAACATGATCTGGTTGGAGGAATACTCTGCTGAAAGCTGATATTGTCTCTGAAAAGCTTTTGGCTTGCTCCCAACTACTTCTGCAGCACAGTTTCCTTCTCTTTTCACCATTCCTTTGCTGCATTTTTTTTCGTGTCAATAAATGAGTTTGCTCACTCTCAACAACACTTAGAACCAACACTAAAAGGAATTCAAACAGCTGGGCATGCAATATTTAGCCATAATTTACCGTTTGTATCAACATTTTGCTACTTGCATTTCGCCTTGACACCTGCTCACCATTGTTAATGTGTTCTAACTTGAATCCAAGCTCATTAAAGCCGTCGTTCTTCACAAAACACTTTTCAAAGCCACCTTTTCAAGCCTACTGGAGATTATTGTATTCTTTCCAGATTTGTTTGTCACCAAAATAGAAAAAAATGCCCATCCCATTTCAATTGTTCCTCTAAACCTGAACCTAAAAACAACTGCTACCTTTGTAAGGATAAGATGTTGGTTTAGTGATCATACTGTTCTACCAGGCACACAGTGTTGCACAAACACTTGGCTATTCCATTCTGTTGATGACAATTAACTAACAATACAACACTGTCCCAAAGCCCCAATTATTCCTAAAACAATATTTCTCCCTGACAAAGGCCATAAATTGCAATTTCAAATGTACACACAAAACGTGTGTGCATGTGTATGTGTCTTTGCAAGCTGGTTGGTAACACAAACTGTTTGTGTAAAGCTTGGGTCATCAGTCTTCAAGGGGATTAAGGCTGCTGTCCCAGTTATAACCTGCTACCACACACACACACACACACACACACACACAGCAGAACTTGCATACTAGGATGCAGGGGACACACATACACACAAACACACACACCCCTACACGCACAAGTGCAGAGATGGCCACTTTCACGGCAATCTTTCACTCATGTTCACGCAAACAATTTACAAAATGGCTCACACTCACACACAAATCAAAGGCAGAGCTACTGTCACAGTACCACTACATTAACAATTCTCGCTCTCTTACACATACACACACATAGACACACAACCTTGGTTCTGCTCAGCGTAGCCTGGGGCTCTGTGAAATTATCAAGACTGCAACATTCAAACAAACACACACATTCTGAGATGTATGTGTGTGCTTGTGGTTGTTGGCTGGTAGGTGACATACATACATACATTGTTTATTTGGTGAGTTAATGCTCTTTAATGGTACACTGCACATGTATGCGTTTTCAAGGACATAAGAAACAGCAGTTTGACGATGATCAATGTCAAATATCAAGTTTAAAAATAGAATAATTAATTAATATCCTGTTAGCCAAGGAAGTATGATTTTTTCTGCGTGTACCATATATGTGATATAACATATCTGAGACAAAAACTGTACAGTATGTGTACAGATAATCAGGGCATAGTACAAATGTGATCACTAAAATGGAAGCATTGAGTAACATACAGAATGCTGATGGCTGTTTTGTTCTTAATAATAATAATAGTCTTATGGACAATATCTGAAAGTAGAAGTTCTCCTAGCTCACCTTAGCATTAAGCCTGGAAACAAGACAGAAGGGCAAGTGTAAAATCTACAATTTGTGGTGCAAATTACAGGTGATTATGTGTGGGACTATATCTTGGTGCAGTGACTTCCTAAAGTCTTGTTGTTACTGTGAGATTGCCAGACAACCAAAAAAGACTCCAGGATGTCGCTGCACACAGCCACTTCAATTTAAAGCATTTAAACAAATAAGAAATAACAATTAGCGAGCTTCAGTGGTCCTATTAGCAGGATTTTGTTTTCCCCTGTTTCCAGTCTTTTTGCTTAGCTAGCTAAGCTAAGCTATTTAACCTCTGGCTGTTGATTTATATTTAGCCGATAGAAAAGAGTGGTATCAGTCTTCTCATGTAAGAAAGAGAAAGTGTAAGTTACATGAAACCTAAATGTCAAATTTCTTTTAAGGTAGCCATTTTTTAATGCTATGAACTACTTTATAGTCAAATGCCCCTTGTGCTCTACAGCCCTTTTTTTTTTAAGTATTATCTCTGCATTCAGAGTGCATTTATATTTTCACTGAGCTCTGCTGCAGGCTATACATCAGTTAAACCACAGGATCTGTAGTTCACCAGAGCACTTAAAACTTGCAGGGTGTTTAAGGCTCTGAGTGGAAAGAAAATTACACTCAGTAGGCATTTGATTCAGTTTCGCTGAAGCAAACATATAACCAAATTACTTGTGAATTGTAAATCACTCTTTCATTGGCCAGTTTCAATAGTTGTTAGGGGGAACATGAATTTCGTTGCTCGTGAGACAATTCAGCAGCTGGTTGTACATCTAATTTGGAATCTTGTTGTTGAGTCTCACATCCTAATGTAGGTGTGCACCAGTTTCCTTTTTGACAAGTCTGTATGAAGCTTCCAAGTGTCAGTATCCATTCTTGCAAGATGTAAAAATGCCGTTAGGTAGTAGCATTATAGGATATGCAGTGAAGATGGCATGACTCTTATGGATCTATTCTGCAGGCTTTCTTCCTCCACACTGACTCCCCCCAGAAATGAGACCGAAATCATTCTCGTCCCAATAGGAGATCCAATCTCATGCAGCCATTTAGCATCTTTTTCCATAAAACAGAGGTATTTGGGAGCAGTTTATGCTGACTCTTCACCGCCAAGGGCCTCCTGTGGCTCTTAAATATTCACAGCACCTTAGATACATTTTCAGATCCGTTGGACGCCTATGGCAATGATGAACCTGTCCAGAGCCATGAAACATGCGAAGGGTGCTGCTATCTGTGTGTTATTTGATTGTATGGGTATCATTGCATGTGCATATAGATAGATCAAAAGGAGAGGGCAGGAGTCTGGTATCTGCATAGAGCTGGTTTTGTTTGCAAAAATCACATGCCAGGGAGTCTTACAAGGACAGGTCTTCCTACTAAACCACAAGGTTTTTTTCTTTCAGGATGGGTTCCACTTTGCTGGATCACAATGCACAAATTTGTGCTGTTGACCAATAGCAAGCCATTTTAAGATTGCTGAACTTTGAGTCAACAGAGAACTGGAAAGTCAAAATTGGATGCTATCATAGCTTTGTTTTGCTCCCTCTATTTTTATTTAAACCTTGTCTGTCACCTTGTCTTGTCTGAGTATAAACTGCTCCACAAAGGAGTTACACACAGTTATGAAATGGGACTCACAAGTTTCCATCTGACAGTTAGCAAACATGTGAGCTGAGAGAGCCTCCTTGTTCTTTGTTCTGTCAATATCTTTTTTATTGAATGAACGAACAATTCTGAGAACAAAATGCCGGGAGCGAGGAACAGGCCCAGCACATGAAAGAAAGAGAGCTGGAGAGTTGGTGTAACTGTAGCTGGACACGCCAAAGTGGTGCCCCAGTATACTCGCCCTGTTCTTATTAAATATGCCTACTGGTTGCATACGGTGAAAAAGTCTCTGCTGGATCCCTCACACGTCCATGTTGTTAGGCCCAGCATGATTGTGGTTCCTTGTCCATCCTCGCCATTTGACAGCATGCACATTATAGAGTTCCTGTTGGCTCCTGAACACATGAATGAAAATTATTTAAATAATTTAATTATACAGTTGTTTTGGAGCTGTACGGTAGGGCAGAAGTAGCTCAGTCTTTGGGACTTGACTTTGGAACATGAGGGTGGCCAGTTCAAGTGCAGCACAGACTCGGACATATGGAGGGTGGACTGGTAGCTGGAGAGGTGCCAGTTCACCTCCTGGGCACTGCCAAGATGCCCTTGAGCAAGGTAACAAACCCCTACCTAACTGCTCCCAGGGCGCTACTATGTGGCTGCTCATCACGCCACCATCTCTCCACATTTGCATGTCTAGAGGGATCAATGAACTGAGGAATCAAAAAAGTTAATCTTCTTCTTTTTCTTCAATTTTACAATTGTCATTGGATCAATGGATCAAATCTTGAGGAATAATTTCAGAAAAAAAGTCTATGGCTTGCTGACTAACACTAGCATGTTCTTGTGCTTGTGGTAGAGCTAGTGTGCTGCTGTTAGTTGTTAAACTGCACATAATCCCTACATCACCAAACCTGTAGCACTGCTCACTAACACGCTCACTATTTGTGAGATTGAAGTTCAACATACACTTACTGGTGTGAGCAGGCCAAACATGAGATCGTTTAGAGATGCAATAACTAATTGATGAATCAATTAGTTGATCGACATGAATTAAAAACAACTTACATAGTTTTTTAGAAGCAGTTGCCATTCATCAAGCAAAACACATCCATAGCTTCCTCAGTCTTAGGATTTGCTGTGTTCTTCACCTAGGTTCCCTATAATACATTGGGACTAGCTTGAATATATTAAAGACTGTTGGTCAGACATTTGTGTTTGGCTTTTTTTTTATTTTTTTTTTACTATTTTGTGTCATTTTATGGACATTATATTTACTAATTGTAGAATACCTGATAATGGAAATGGTAAGTTGGATGCGAATTGGTTGCATTCGTAAAATATTTACACATTAAGATTCATCCTTAAAATACAAGTTGAAAAAGTAACATGATAAGCATAGCACCACTCAGGCACAGCACATTATGTTTTAAATAATTCTTGAAGGTCAGCATGTTATCAAGCAAGCAGCGTAAATATCGTCTCATGCCACAGTAAATTGTTTGCACATCCTGCTAATAAAGACTTTTGTTTCAAAACATAAGCTGTCTTCAGTGTGTTCAGAATTTCAATGCCAGTAGGGAAGCTTTACACAGGAGTTAGAATAGAAATGATCACAGCTATTTTTAGAGTTCTGTATCTTGCCGCATGCTAAAGCACCCAAACACATGCACATGACTGCACACACACGCACACACACACACTGTAACACAAAGACACAAGCCGAGGCAGCACAATCTGGCATGACCTAACAATGAGAAATGGATACAAAGTGTGTGTGTGTATGTGTGTGTGTGGGACAGGATGTACAGTATAGTGAGAACAAGAGCAAAGGAAGGATAGAAGGGGATCTAGCTGAAGAGGAAAGGACAGGAAGACCATGCAAGATACAAAGCATGTTGCTAGTAATTTGAATACCAAAGGGCCACACATATTGACTTTGTAATAGAAATGTCATCTGTGGCTGTTTGCTGTTTCAATTAAAAGTTGTTTCAACATGGAATGAACACCAACTCATGTACAAACACAGTCGCACATGTGATGTGTTCAGTTTTGGTGGTGAATACCAAACAGTACAGTTAGATACTGTGTAAATGTCATTTGTCACTACTGACAGATCAGAGCACCAGTTAGTCCAACAGGGAGTTTGTAGGCACTCCCTTGATTCTTCTCCGACTCTGCTGCACAGCAGATAGAAAATGGAAATGCTGCATGTTTACAGAGACAATTATGAAAGAAGCTGTGCATTGGGGAAATTGGACTGATTTAACCAACAGAACTGATTAAGTGCAATTTCCTCCTAATGTAAAGTACACCAAGAAAACCTATTACAGCCCCAATCAGTAGATTCCATCCATTATCTGTAACTGCTTATCCTCATCAAGGCACATAGAAACAGACAGCCATTCCCACGCACATTCACACCTACGGGCAATTTAAAGTCACCAATTAACCTATTAAGTGCATGTCTTTGGACTGTAGGAGGAAGCTGGAGTATCTGGAGAGAACCCACACGAGGATAACATGCAAACTCCACACAGGAAGGCCCCAGTTCGAACCAGGAACCTTCTTGCTGTGAGGCTGTGATCCGCCAGTTTTCTCGTGACACTTTCCACAGGGAGCAGGTGTAGATCATAGCCTTTACAATATTATTTACAGAGATTCAGCAGTCTCCACCATGAGCAAGAACTTGGCAACAGTGTCAAGGAAAAACTTCCTTTTAGGAGGCAGAAACCTTGAGCAGAACCCAGCTCATAGCGTGCGGCCGTCGCGACCAGTTCTACCTTCAGCAACAACATTTCAAAGTAAAATTGCAGAGGTGAAACGCTTGCAGAGGTGAAGTAAATGCATATTTTTCCAGTTCAATTTTGGTGAACATTCCTTTTTAGGGGAAGCAATAGTCTAGAATAGATGTAGCCATCCACTTTTAAATCATCCCGATGTGTATATACAGCTGCACAAAAGAGGCATTCGCTTGAATAAACTGGGTTAACTTTCTATTTGGTTACTAAGTGTATGTTTAGTGAATTGCATAGAATCACTGACTGTCAGCGAAAGTTAACTTTCAAAGTCAGCTTTTTCAGAAGCTGTTTGAATGCATACAACAGAGGGAAGATTCATGTACTCTGGCATTTCTGAGAAAAAGAAAGTAAGACTCCAGTATCTTGTGTATTTGCCACTGACCTCAATTTATCATATAGAGAAAAATAAGAAATATATAAAAATACTTTCATGCTTTTGGGGAATAGGTTTCCACCTTCAGTGTGGAAAAATAAGGCATATTGTCAGCAGTCCCATGCCTGAGGGACACAAATCAAGCGGGGGATCTGGGGGTTCTCCCCCATGAGAGTGAGACTTTTGTTTTCTGCATTCTGTTGAATTTTCATGTACCAATTTGTTCTTTTTATGAATCAATTTCAAAGTCCTTTGATAGAGGAAATAAAGAGTCAGTAAGAGTATAGTAAGGTTGCATCAATTATATTAAAGATTATACCATAAAAATGTACAATGTTTGGTCTCTCAATATAAACTCTGTGGTATGTTTGGAAGAAGCAAGAAACCATTGATGAACTAAAAAATAAATAAATAAATATCTCTGTTCCAGACTGAAGGAAATGTTGCTTCAGGTCAGACAGTCCACCCTG
Source organism: Sciaenops ocellatus (assembly GCA_033000465.1). Classification (NCBI taxonomy): domain Eukaryota; kingdom Metazoa; phylum Chordata; class Actinopteri; family Sciaenidae; genus Sciaenops; species Sciaenops ocellatus. The sequence goes on along the minus strand of CP136878.1, from coordinate 19,596,713 downwards.
GGCGACAGCAAAAAGGTGAACTGCACAGTTTGCCTTGTACTCATTGCTACTGACAGGACTGATCCACTCAAGGTCTGTCTGCCATTCAGATCTGTATTTTGACATACTCTTCTTACAGGCTGACTTCAGCTGGAGTTGTTTGCTGAAATTAGTTGTGTGTGAGGCTCCATAACCACGGCAACAATGATGTTGAACAGAACAAAAGTACAGTATGTTATGTCCTACAAACAGCAATTGGAGTATTCCAAGATGTTCTCTCAGAACTGTTACAGTACTTTGTTGTCACTAAAAGTGGAAAAATGCAGGGAGGGGGAACTCATTACCATGTGAAAACAACATGCTGGATGTTTCCTTGTCACTTTCTTAGAAGTCTGCATTTCCCATAGGTGATTTTGATATTTTACCACTTTATTTAAAACTAACCCAAGTTGTCCTTTGTAAATGTTGTCATCTTATAGATTCACATGATATAAACACATTATAGAGCATTAAAATGTTGAATGACAATGATGCAATTACATATGTAGAACATATTCACTGGTGTTTTATGAGCATTATTAGTGTAATGCATAACATTTCTTCTAAATCTAAAGTGGAGCATCTCTCTGATATACAGACTTCACAATGAAAACCCCTCTGAGCTAAAGCATAAACACTAGCAGGGTAGCTATCATTAAATATGTTTGTGTTGCAGCAGCAGACTCATGCTGACACTGAAACAAAGTGACACAGTTATTTCTCCACTATACAATATAAACAAAGCACAATACGCTTGCTCAGTACCCCACCAGCATATTCTGCTCTGCTGTCTTCTTACTACAAACTGCAATACACAGAGATGATAAAATAAACATTATATATAAACATTATATATAACAGAATTTGGATGCAATTCAAATAAACCTGTTAGCTAATAATAATAAGTTATAGAGTTACTTAACAACAATACAACACAATAAACAAAATAAACATAAAATCAAACAACATTTTGAGCATCAATTAGCTTCTCATATTAGTAACTTACCAATATAAAGAACATATTATACTAGTTATATACTGTACATCCTCTGGATTGTTCAGTTACATAAGAAACACTGTACAGCGAGCCGGCCATTATTATGAAATAAACCCCCACACTTTCAGGTTTATTTTGCAACAATGACCTGCTTGCTGTACGTTATCTGACTTATCACACAGCTACTTACTAAATGATTTTGTTAATTAAAAAAATATATATTTTACCACATCAGCTGTGTTCCTCCAGAGTCTATGATCAGAACTGTGTCCATATTTATTAATAACAATAAGGATTCTATAAATGTCGTTAATGCTCAATTGCTGGTGGTGAGAGAAGCTGCCACTGCAGTGGATAATTGCTGGATGACCGAATATCCTGCTCCCAATGAACACACGTGTCATAACAACCCCCACTATACACACACAGCCCCAGGTCACCTGCCATGTGACACCAGAGAAACACATTTGCATACAGTACAAAGTGGATTATAACAGATTACAAATTTAGCAATGGTGCAAATGATTCAGATTAAACATTATTTCCATCATAATACCACTTCATCTTTGGTAATTATGCAGTACTCAATAGATTTGTGCAGAATGAAGTGTCTTGCTTGCAGTAATGCTGCCTGAATGTCGCTCCTGGAGAACACCTCGTCATGCAGACGTAAACATTTTAATGTGTGGTTGATGCGTTTTCTTCACTTTTAGGCTGTTGAGGACGGCCATACTGAAACTATAATTTCCTCTAAAGGCTGCATCGTGCATAGTGCTAAACTATTTAAGTGTTAACCATTGTATGTGCATGCCGGTGTTTGTATATGTGTGTATATATGCAGCTGCTATTCACAGTTATTTAATATCTAATTACTATTTCCACTGTTAGTTTCTAAAAGGATTGAACTGTCTCAGGACGTGTGTGTGGAAATGGGTTGAGAAACCGTCAGAGGGAAGCTGATGTAATTTCAGGATGGAAATCCCATCATGAATTCTTATGGTCTTGTCTATATATTATTATAAGCTTGGTGTGTCTGTGTGTGTACAGTGTGTGTGTGTGAAGGAGATGAGAATAGCCAGATGAGGATTTCTTCTCCATTTCCTCGTTTAGACTGAAAAAGGAAGAACATTATACAGAGCTTCTCAAGGCAGGAGGCTGATTTCATGCCTTTGTATGAATGTCTGAGTGCCTTTTCTTTATTCCCTTTGTCCACAACTACTTTATATCCACCAAAGCTGTGAGAGCTCTTGTTTACAATGATCAAAAACATGCGGTAGCGCTAAATGAGAGTGCTACTTAATGAATGACATTTTCCAGCAATGTTGTTGATAATGGGGGAGCTTTGTCTCCTCTCCTTCCTGCCCTTCAACATGTGCTCTTGTCCACTCTTTGCTGCCTCTTGATATATATAAAAATGAAAGGTGCTGCATGCTGGGTGCACACTCAACTCCCACTTGTAGACTTTCATCCAAACTCTAAGTTTTGTCCTGCTGTTAAATCAGGTTTTGTGAATAGTAGAACTGGTAGAAGTGAAAATCTTTGGCAGGTTGTCAGCATACGGTCTTGGATCACTTCAGTCTGGATTATGTTTATCATTGGGTTGCTTTAAGGTAAGCACAATATTTGATCTTGTGGATTTATTTTCAGACAGAGAAGCTGTATTTAGGACACAAATCAGAGCTAATGTGATCTTAAAGCAAGTCAAGCCAGTTTGTGGCCGGCGGTCATCAGTTCAGTCCAGGACTTGAAGGATAAGTCTCTTATTGGAAATGTGCATGATGAGTAACAAGCTTAATTCCCAAACTACTGCAGTTGAGCATGTAGAGTAGAGCAGAGCAATCAATGAGGTAGGCAGGTCTACATCATTGACCTGATACATTTCAGCAACATGGGATGTATCATGTTGGACAGATTGACATTTGTTGCTTGTGATCATTTTGTTCCCATTTGATCAAATATCTGAGCAGTTGTATAATCTAATGTACACTGAAATGTTGACAGAGCTGAGAGAGACTTTCTTCCACAGCGATCTGACAAACATCAGCTGCTTTTTATCACTAATTAGATCACTTCTCCCGCACAGCTCCTGGTTCAGCTGGTCCACTGATGTAACTGTTCGTCTCACTGTGTTTATAACAATATAATAATTTCAATTCAGTTTTATTTAGCACCAAGTAATATTAGAAGTTAGACTAGACCATACTTTATATATTGTTATTTAAAGCGACAATTTCCATCATAATCAAGCACTTGGCGACAGTGGCAAGGACAAACTTCCTTTTAGAGGCAGAAACCTCGAGCAGAACTGGTTTAGTTTAGAGAGGGAGAAAGACAAAGATGCAAAGCAACAACAATAATACTAATGCTAATAACTACAACTATAATTATAACAGATATGACTAATTATAGTAACAATGCTGATAATAATATTAATCGCACTTGTAGTGGTCATCACCACAGCAGTAGGCACGGCCACAGCTCCTGTTCTAGGTGTAGCCACGATCTATGAGAACCTGTGAGATGTGAAAGTGGAAAAATCCATATGAAAACTCCATTAACAAAAGCTATCAGTGTGCCAATTAAAAATGTGTTAATCCAATATTTCTTCACCCAAAACACTGTACAGAGTACTAAGTCACAGTACAGACTCATTTGATCAACCTGTTACACACAACGCAAAATGTAACTTTTCGCTGAAGACTGCATGTGTGAACCGATCAGGGCCACAACTTTGTACCTTTGAAGCTCTTCCATTCAAAAAGCCATTAGTAACAAGGGATATACAGCGATATAGAGCAGAGTTTTAATGAGTGAGTCTTTGTTCTTCTTTGTCCCCAACTGAAGGTGAATCAGGGACATTGCAGCTCATGATCAGAGCCCTAACCCTATCGCCACTTTGGCTCAGGCGCTAGAGCGGGCCGTCCAGTAATGGGATGGTTGGCTGTTCGGTCCCTGCCTCCTCTGTCCATATGTGGAAGTGTCCTTGAGCAAGACACTGAACCACAAGTCCAGCTGTGTTGCTGTCATCTGTGTGTGTGTGTGTGTGTGTGTGAGAATGAGAGGCAAAGTGCCCAAAGGCAGTCCATTTACCTTTTAATGTTTTTACGTCAACACGACATGTGGGGTCTTTTTTGTGACCAAGATGTGTCACAATGAGCCACAAGACATCATATAGTTGAAAAAGAAACCTGTCAGTGCTCATTGGTAAACAAACTGACGCTAAACTGTCGCTAACTATGTCAACCATATCTTTAAGACAAAAACTCTTTTGTATGTTTGTTTCTTTTTGGTTATCATCTGACGTTCAAGTCAACACTTATATCTGCAATAAGCTAATATTAAAAGATACATCAGCCCGGTCAATGTATCAATCTAGCTAATGCACACTTCTACCAAAAAGGCAATATTGCAAACCATAAAACTTGACTTGAACAAGAAGACAAAGAAGAAATGCACTGTACAAACTGGAGAAGGTAAAGAAGGCAAAGCAAAACAACAGATTGTCTGCATAAATGTGCAAATACATGATTTATGAGAAAAGGAAGGGATGAATTTGTTAGGCCTCAAGGATGCACTCTTTTGCTGAGAAACACTGAATGTAAACAGAATTGTGTCTGTTAACAAGAATATTCGAGAGATAACCTTAAAGTCTACATTTTGCATGCATGTAACATGGGTGCGCTGTACTGAGCATGCTGTACTCCACAAGCCTTAACTAATTTAGGTATATATAGAAAAAAAATAGGGAAAATCACCTGTGTGCTCAATGCAAAACTGAATCTCAGCACAAACACTTCAGACAGCGACACTGCGGCAGAACAGATGAGCAGGAAAGCAGTTGTACAAAATTAACCCACAGCTAATGTGCCAAAGCTGAACATAATGAAAGCCAGTGGTGAAATAAATAATGTTTTCACTCTGCCAATGTCCATTAACTCAGCGCTTACTTGAACAGAGCACGCTGCGAGCTGTCCACTTCATATCATGTTAATTATCACCTGGATGAAAACACTCACATCCTCTGGCATTTTGCCTCCACACACCTCCACCTCCCCAACACACACACACACACACACACGCACACACACACACACAGCCCATTAACAAATATGGATTTTATTACATATAATAATCCCATTACAATTTAATAATCAAATGACTACCATTTGCACATCAGACACTGTTATGGGTGACAATGACAATCCCAAAGGCAGAACAAAGCATAAACTGGACAACGTAACATCATTAAGGAAGTTAGGATATTAAGTTCTAATAAACTTTTTAATAGAAGAAAATGAGGCTCAATTTAACACAGAAAATAATAATAATAATAATAATAATAATAATAATAATAATAATAATAATAATAATAATAATAAACAAAAATCAGAAAGAGGTCTGGAAATGAAAATGTTCACAGACAGCCATCAGATCAGTTATTACATTAGTGATTTTCTACTTTTGTGACAAATTGTTATAATTGAAGTTTTCTACAATACATCTCTAACATTTTTTTTTTTCATTGAAAAGTGACTCACTTTAACAAAAATGTAATTTGGGTTCCAGTTCTGAAAATGAGACTGTCATGAAAAAAAATTGTTTGGGAGTTCTGGAGTTAATAATAACATTAGTCATGACTCATCATCAGCTCAACTCTTTATCTTGGCAGGAAAAAGAAAAAAAAAAGGAGAAAGACAAAGATGCAAAGCAACAACAATAACACTAATGCTAATAACTACAACTATAATTATAACAAATATACGACTAATTATAGTAACAATGCTGATAATAATATTAATCGCACTTGTAGTGGTCATCACCACAGCAGTAGGCACGGCCACAGCTCCTGTTCTAGGTGTAGCCACGATCCATGAGAACCTGTGAGATGAGAAAGTGGAAAAACTCCATATGAAAACTCCATTAACAAAAGCTATCAGTGTGCCAATTAAAAATGTGTTAATCCAATATTTCTTCACACAAAACACTGTACAGAGTACGAAGTACAAAGTCACAGTACAGACTCATTTGATCAACCTGTTACACACAACGCAAAATGTAACTTTTCGCTGCAGAATGCCTTTTTAAATCTGATATAAGTGGTGTCAATATATAGCATGCTGTGTGAACCGATCAGGGCCACAACTTTGTACCTTTGAAGCTCTTCTATTTAAAAAGTCATTAGTAACAAGGGATATACAGCGATATAGAGCAGAGTTTTAATGAGCGAGTCTTTGTTCTTCTTTGTCCCCAACTGAAGGTGAATCAAGGACATTGCAGCTCATGATCAGAGCCCTAACCCTATCGCCACTTTGGCTCAGGCGCTAGAGCGGGCCGTCCAGTAAAAGTTTAATATTTAAATTTAACATTTGAAGTATTTATTTCTTTATTTTTAATAAAAACATGTCTGATTTCTGAAATGTGAATATTTTCTGGGAGGAAGTCATCTTGGGCTTTGGTAAACAGCAATCAACATTTTCTGGACCAAAAAGGTGATAGATTAATCAAGAAAATTATCTAAAGATTAATTGATAATGCAAATAATCATTAGTTACAGTCCTAACATGTTCAAACTTAAAGTTTGATCGTCAGATTCCTGACGTTTGTGTCAAGGTAATGAACAAACAGTGTTTTTATTTGAGCAAGCCTTTTTACTTTTACTTGCAAAGTATTGGCTTGCTATAGAAGGTTGTCATTCTTCTTGGAAGATTGCTGGCATACACTTAACAACATTACAGAGTAAAGAAAGCCGGCAGTAGTGAACTCTTGATCTCCTGGCTAAGTTAAATTAACATCATCCATTCATCATTTAATGCTTTCAGTATGGCTGACTCCTCTTTTCATGATTATTCTTTCACTTTGATTGACACTCCTTTAATGCAGTGTGATAAATGCCAAAGCCTGGAACTCGACCATAAATACTATTTGTTCTACTGACGCTCCCTGTCTACGTCTTCTAGGTATTGGTGTTATATGAGAGATAAGCCTGGCAGCTTCCAATGCACGATGAAAGGAAGGGAGAATATCACAGTGCTCCCTGGAGGCTTTCTGTCCTCCTAAAGGCTGTAGAAATTAATGAAATCTATAGTCAAAGAGCTGGAAGAACAGGCGATGTATATCGTATATAGTTTGACGTGGAAGAAGATGATAATAGTGAGGAGGAGGAGAGACAAGGAAACAACAGAGCAGACAGCAGAGGAAAACATGCCGAGGACACTGTGTTATGTGGTTCAGCAGCAATGCCCAAAATAGTATTGAGGCTGTTTGGCTGTGGCTTCCAGAACTCAGGGGATTTCTACAGTGCACCTCCAGTGTTAAAACAATGCTGCCAGCAGCACAAAGATAAGTGATTTTCAGTGATGTTGTTGTTTACCAGATGCTATGAGGATGAGTAAACATTAAAATTTATAACAATATCACAAGGTAGAGGTGAGGTGTGAGAGTGGGATTGTGTTTACAAAGCCACCATGCAGAACATCACCTAAACTCCCACTAAGGCTTTGGATTTACATTTAATGGAAAAGCAGAATCTGATTCCAAATGCTTGTATTATGTTGTTTTGACCAGAAAACAATAAAAACTGAATCCTGAAGAACATGGGAATTATAGCTCTTTTAAGGAAAATTTATGCTTGTGTACATAGGTGTCCTGAAATCCTCAAATTTCACAGGTTTTCTTCCCATCTGGAGCTACATGCAAGAAATGTGTAGTTGATTAGTTGACCATTTTAACAGGAATTGTCCAATTATAGTTTAACAACATGTAATTAGGCATGGCAGACCTGTCAAACTTTGGATTTCTCCATACCCTGAAGCATTGGGTATTGTGTGTGGGGGGCTGTAGTGAGAGAGATAGGCATACTCGCAGAATTTTGAGGGGAGTTGTCTCTTTACCTACCCATAACCATAACATATTACCCTTTTCACCATTCAACACAAACAGTGTAAAGAATAAAGACACTGCTACCTAACTGAGCATCAGGCTACTTCCAAGACCAAAAACTGCTTCATTAGTTAAATTTTTTTGTCACCTAAGTTTTACATATATAGGCCCAAAGTTCAGCCCCCTCCACACCAGGAGAACCTTGGCCCATGTATTGAACTGGCACCTCTCCAGGTGAACTGCCGATTCCCAAGCCAAGTTCTTATGAACTGAACTTCTGCCACCAACAACTAACTAATTACATTAGATTGTGAATTATTTTAAAAAAGCTTAATGCAGGACTGGAACATCCACTGTGCAGTATTTCCCCACTGTCCGTCCTGGATGCTATCAGAGTTTAGACGAACGTTAGCAGCTGTCCTGCCTTTAATTGGATTGGGAGTATTACGTTTGCCAAACATACCAGTTAGACCTCATCCTTAAAGCCTTCTCTCTCTTGTAATATTAAAAGTGAAATCCATCCATCCATCCATCCATCCATTTATTAGCTCCCTTTCTCCATCCATCCATACTTTAATCCATCCTTTGCTCTTTGTTTTATGCAAGCTCCTCTGTGCACATGAGCAGAAGTCCTGTGATCGTCTCACATGAATACATCACCACTGTCTGCGTATGCTTTCTCACATGCATTAGGCCAATTTATAGAGTAGTGTATGTGTGCATGTGTGTGTGAGTTGGGAAAAAGAGCATGCATTTAGGTACATTTGCAGATATTGCTTGTGTATAACACGTGTGTGTATAGTATGAGCAGCTGCAGATTAATGACATTATTTATACTGGACAAACAAACAAAGAATTGTCATTTCATATAAATAAGATGAAAAAATGTCCCCGGAAGATGGTAGAGCTGTTCTAGTAAACATACTAATCTGCTCTTTCCTCCTAGTTTTTGTCTTTCTCCTGCTCTCCATTCTTTGTTCGTTCTCTGAATAGATAATGTCTGCTGTTACACTGCTGTAATACTGTTTCCATGCACATTGCACATTTAACTGTAGAAAATTCATTACATAACATCCATCAATTGTTTATATGTCACATGCATGTACATATCCAAGGCAGAAGACTCTGGTGAACATACATTCCCTTGAATGATAGCACATGATAGATACTCTTCTGAATTCAAAGTGCCAAAACTGGCAGCACCGATGTTGTAGGCGTGGGGGGAAAAGCGATTGACTTAACTCGAATTGACGAGATGAATGACAAAGTGAGACAGCCGTTGTCATTGATACAGGCAGGCTCTGATACAGGCATGACAGGGCAAATGTCAATTAAAGAATTTAAGTTTACAGTTAGGATTTCTTAAGTTAAGATTGGAGGTCTGAAATAGGATAGGTGAGTTGTGTAAAAAATATTCTGAACTTTTCAGTGGTTGCAGCCACATCCAGAAGGAAGGACTTGACTATTTTTTATTTATTATGACACACATCTGAGATAGCCTGTTAAAGAGTGAATTTAGACTGGAAGCGTTGCACTCCTTCTAACTGTTATAAAGAGAAAAAAAGTTTTTTTTTTTTCAAAGGGACCATTCTCCAGAGCTGTGAGTCCTCATGCCCCAGAAAGGATCACCATTTATGACCCTTGATTAAATTACTGTTTGCTGGTAGAAAAAAAAAAAAAAAAGGCAATTTGTTCAGCTTTACTAAAAACATAAAAAAAGGCAATATTCCGAAATCGGTCTGTCTATAGAATACAGATGTAAGGGGTTATGAACCTTTTTGATGATTGCCATTTAAAGGAAGAGGAAAAAAGAACACACATTTTGCAAAGGATTTGAAAAGATGGGTGTAGATGGAATATCATCTGACATGTAAACAGCTCTTTCAAATGTATCCACATGAATGTGGACGTGGCTTGAAATTCTGCCCTGAAGCCATGGTCGAGTCTGTATCAATCAGAAGCATAACAAGGATAAAAAACTGTTAAAACTGGGAAACATGAACCCTATCACTCAGGGTCTTCAGTCATTGTCCCTTGGGAAAACAGTTTGATTCCCTGTGCGACTGCATATAGTGATCTTCTGCAGCACTCTGGATAAAAAATAAAGGTCACACAAAACCATTAGACTTTATCTTCATTAAAACATTATCATGCAAGACTTCATGTGACATTTCCACACAGTGAGCAACCCGTTGTGCTGTGGATATTTGTGTGTCTACTCCAGAGACCTGTACCATGACTCACAGCTGATAAACTATTGCTTTTGCCTCAGCAAGTAAGTGAGCCTTATGGGGGCACAAGCTTTTTACAAGCACAAGCTGTGTATGAATCTTCATGCTGGCATGCACTGCACTGTTTACTGTTGTATCTCTTGTACCATGTCTGCATGTCTACATTGGACATGTTCTTTGATTGCCTTGATTAATAAAATTCAAAGTGTCTTTAGCTGTTTTATGTTATGGAAAATATCAGCAAGAACCCCATGATGAGTGGTAGAAAAGGTATTTGGACAATTAAATAGTATAAATATTCTTCATGAATAAAAGTCCTGCATTCAAACATGTGTCTAAACAGTATTTGTATGTTATGTTGGGACCACAGGGCTCCACATATGAATTTCGGTCATTGTGTAGGTCACAGGTCACGTCCCAGGTCGCAGGTCACTTCTTGTTACAGTAACCCGACCTCCTGACCTGGTCAACAAAAGTCCAACTCCTCCGCTCTAAACAGACCACAAGGGTCTGTGAGCCTCGGTTCGGTCCGCACGACGCCGACCACTGACGAAAGGACAAAGGATCAGGCCGCAACAAAAGTGCCTACCTGTCCTAGGCCTCTCTCAGCACACGGAGTCTGCCAGCTGATTGTAACGAGCGATGACAAGTTAACCAGCCGAGCTGTTAACGTAAAGAGAACACACGGAGCGACCCGCTTCCTCCGACGACGAACACTGCACAAACGGACACTCCAGAGCAAGGACACTTCACCGGACCAGATCTTTTCCTGCCCGGCTCACAGGACCGCCGGACGCAAACGGCAAATTAACGCAACTCTTTTCTTTATGAACCGGTAACGTACTTGGCATTTAGCTTTACATAGCTTAACACGGCTAAGCACGGAACTGTTGACTTTGTTAGTGTGCTTGTTTAGTTACATGTTTTTATTCTGTTCATGTTGTGATCTGTGCCATCATATTTGACGAGGTCGGTACAGCTGTATTTTATCAGTTAAAGGTCCAGTGCCATGGTAGATGAACCACCGTTCAACTGCTGTGTTACTGTGTGATAAATACAGTCACTGTGTCTAGGTGTGGTTGTTCAAATCTCCCGCCTCACATCCTCCTTTGTCTCGGGTCAGACATGTGTTTCATGCACGTGCATGTGTAGATAAGAGGGACACCCCCCCCCCCTCCCTATATATGTTATATGTGATATTTTATAGGCCAGTTATGCGTTTTGTAGACAGAATCTGAGTCTGCAGGGTAACCAGTCACTGTGGCTGGTAGATTAATGCAGGTGAATAAAAATATAGCACTTCATTCTCAAATGTCAACGCTGTTCCATAAAAGATGCATTTACATGGGTCTAATTGGAAACAGCAATGTGTCTGCGAAGTAGCAAACTGTTCATACTGAATGTGTTATCGTGGGATGGTGTATAAAGACCACACTACTTTCACAGCATAATAATGGTCCCAAAATGAAAAAAAAGTCAGATTTCCATTTTTCACACTATATTAATTATAATAGATGTTATAAAACAGGCCATATAAATAATATAAAAGTATCAAAATGCTCAAATGTCAGGGATATGCGCACAGACAACATGTAGAATCTGTGTTTTTAGACAAGTCATCAGGACTTTTTAAAAGTTGTGATGTCACAACACTACAGCCACCGCTCTTGGCCATACTTCCAGCATGGCTCAGCTGGACCCACTTTCTGGATACTTTCTGGCTCCAATCTTTTCCCTTTGGTTGGCTTGAAAACAGCCGAGAGAGGCTCATTAATATTAATGCAAAACAAAATGCCCTGTTTTTACTAGAGCTCCAAACAGTAGCGTAAGAGAGAATTTAAACTTCGTTAAGATGATTTTTGGTACTTAAACTATATCTTATGGAAAATGTGCGACCTTTATAGTGTTTTAAGTTTTGCACATGCCATTAACAACAAGTTTTGGACATACAGGACAGGAAAAAGTAACTTTGTCATCGTAAAAAAAAACACAGTGTAACTTTGTAAAGTTGTAACATTTAATTTTAGGCAACTAAACCTGCTTAGGGTTAGGAAACATCACAGTATGTATACTGTAACTTAAGCATGACTTTGATTTATTATGATTATTTTTCAGCACTCATAAGACATTGTTGAAGCCCCATGAAAATTTAGTGTGGTAAACTATGGCTGGTATATGGAGGTTCATGACATCATCTAAGCCCATTGCATGTACTGCCCCTTCTTCTCACGTTTTTATACGATGATGCAAGAATTTATGATGTCATTCACAATATTTAAGAGAGTTGGCTTTCTGTGCTTTGTCACAGTACGCCTTGGTTCTAAAATTGTGAAACAGACACTTTGATACCCAACAATAAACAATTGTCTATCTGTGCTTCTCTCTTTTCTATTTCAGTGGCTGAGTGTGTTTGTGCATGCATGCATGTTCAGTTCCCTCAAGCAGAAGATTAAATAATAAAAATAAAGCTTCATCACTCATGCCTATAAAGCCCCGTGTTCCTGTGTGAATAACACAGTTCTGGAAACACACACATACAGACCACAGTTATTTAAAGTTAGTACTTGGCTGGGGTTTAGGCTTCTGTTAGGGGTTTAACACACACAAACAAAGCTAGTGTCACTGTGTCCTTTCCTTGGCTTTGCGACTCATTTGACAACTATGGCATAAATAAAAAAAAACATTTCATTACACATGTACACATGTATGAACGAGGGAAACCTACTGAGATCATGGAAGATTACTGCCTCAGGAACAAGTAAATAACTTGCACAATGCAATAACATCAAAAGTTTATCCGGGAATAACTTCCTACGTTATGCATTATTTGTCTTCCACACGAGTTCACATGACTTGCGATGTGAGTCTCGTGACTTCTGCTTCTAAAAGATATTCTGCTTAAGTGGTGTGTGTTGCTGAGCTTCCCAGTTGTACTTGTACTTTATTTGTGTTGACTGTTTTGTATCCAAAATGTGTGTGTGTGCCTGAGTGCTCAGTACCAGGACAAGCAGCTAAGCCTGGTACCATGCTTCATATTCAATTCAACAACTTTTATGTAAAACGCTCATATGAAAGTCAAAGTGCAGTGTTTATGTAAGAGTCAACAAGCGTTTAAGGGCTACAGTGTGTTCTTGTGTGTACTGAGACATGGCACAGTTTGGCATTTGGCATTTCCTCAGGCTTCAAATGGAGATTTTGTTTGCTGTTTGTGTCCCTGAAACACCCTCTTTATTTGCTGCTGTTTATCGTATGCTTCACTTCCTTTTGTTGAGCTGGTCCCAAGCCAGGGAAATCATGGTAAACTAAATTATTTGAATTGATGTCAATTGCCGTTTTGAAGGTTTTTGAGGCACAGATTTAACACACACACACACACACACACACACACACAAATGCATGTGCCTGCAGACCTGCAAACAGATCCAAGGTGTTTTTGTTGCCTGGTTGAGATACAGAGGTACAGGTGGTTGCATTTGGCAAAACACATTTATTTTCTCTGCCTCAGCATGTTGGCTGGAAAGTTTTATTTGAGCTTTATTTTACTTGACTGGTAAAAAAAGAAATGTGAGAGCCAGATGCACAAATACCTTTAGAATCAAGGGGATAAACTGTACAAAACATATAAATTAAAACAGGAGAACAGGAGAAAATATATTTAGACAATTCCCACAGGTGAACATTGAAACAAAACTGTGCAGAGAAAATGTTTTTTTTATCAAATCAACATGAAAACAGGGATGTTTAAGCTCTTACCCAGTGGTGGGCTTTTAGTGAAGCCTCTGCTCCTGCTGAATTTTCAAAGAGTGCATGACTCGTATCTGATTTGCCTTAGGAGGCTCCACATCTGCAGGGGGTACCAATAAAAGCAAACATGAGGAAGAGGGGTGTAATCAGACCAGGAAAGTGTAAACACTCAGAGAAAAACAGGGGAATGATATTGGATTAAAGTGTCCTCACAAGTGAAAATTTTCCAACGAATGTTGAAGAATTAGTTTATCACTTCAGCATATTTGTCCTTATCTGAACCTGTCTTGTCCTGATCTGAACTGAACATGTGAACATCTGATAATAGTGCAGCATCATTTCCGAGGAACAATTTGGCCAGGTCTAGATCCTGGTATTCTTTGGTATTTTCCAATTACCAAAAGCCAAGCGATGCTGAAAACAAGTCTAACACCATAAGCTGACATAACCAGTTAACCAGAAGTAACTTATGTGGCTAGTTGGCATGAATCGGATTGGTGGAGGCTGCCTCATCCTGTTTTCTGTTGAGTATAAATATGAGGGTTGTGAGGATATGAGGGATCTTTTTCTTGGTTTTCTTGGTGTATTGTTCTGAATATCAGAATATCTCACCTGCATCCTCTTCAAAGGCCTAAGAGGCAAAAGTAAAAACTTGCAAGAAAAATATCAGAAAAATAAATGATTTATTTGTCAGGTTGTCCAAGTTGGAAACCACTAGATACATGGAGGGAAGTACTTCTTTATTGAGGAACAGAGTTTACCTTTCTTTTGTTATCCAACCAAATAAAGAGTATCTCTTAAAACACAATCACAAACAATAGTGCATGCAGGTATGCACTCAATCCAACTTGAACCATCCACAACCGCTATCTCCAAAAACCTCTATTGAACTGCTCAAGTCTGCAGCCATTTACCATTAACCATTTTACAAAGCAGTTCCTGCTGGCATATCTACTATGACAATGTTACAATATAATGTTTACTATGATAATCATCTTAATCCATGTTGCAAGCAGGATGAATTTTACAGTACAGTTGAGGCTGAAGTATTTGATAATTGACTGAAGGGATCACCAGAGTAATTGACAATTCATTCTGTGGGAACTAAGAATGCCTCTAATAACATCGGTGGCAATCCACCCTACAGTTGTCAAGACTTTGCCACAAATGTCAGCCTCAGTGTGGCAATCAATATGATGTCAGGGACTCATCAAAGTCATGAGGATATATCATCTTGGGACCATGGATGTCTGTTAAAATGTCATAGCAATCTATCAAATAGTTATTTATATTTGAATCAACCAAAGTGATGGTGCACTGACCAACAGCAATTATCATGAAGCTATGCGACAACTCGCTCTATTTATTTCTGGAACTGAACATAAAAACAGCTTAACTAGCAATTCACTGCATAAAGTTGCCCCAATAACAATTTGTTTAAAGCAACTTTCAGAGGCAGAAGAAAAATAAGAATTAATGATTGCTGTTCATAATTAATTCTGTTTCAAGTAGATTTCTGACTCGTACTAACTTTGCCAGCAAAATAACAGTAAACTTTTAGATCTTTGTGCTTTGTTGGTAAGTGATTCCACAATACAAAGCGGGGCAAGCTATGCTGATGTGACCATTCTGCTCTCTTGACTGCGCATATCGACCCAGTGGGCGAAGAACAGCTGCTTCGCTGGTCAATCGGACTCCTGAAATGCAGAGTTGCCCCCCCCCAGGTTAAATAAAAATGCAAGCTTGAAGAGTTTCATTCCCAAATGGGACATCTACCAGATGAACACCTCCTGAAGTTATGCCTGCTGCTTGAAAGTTAAACTCTCTGTGGGTTATAAGTTTCCCCACAGTCTCCACAGCATTGAACAAGCAATCACTGTAGCAATATTTACCATTGCTTTATATTACCACCCTTGGTTTAATTAAGATTATTTAAAAAAAAAAAGATCCTCTTTTGTGTACCAATTCTACAATAACATGCTCCAGTGAGATCATTAGTGATCATTCTGCTCTCCTGCCTGCTCATATCGACCCACCACCAAAAGAATAACTGGTTTAATTCTGTTGGGAAAACAGCAACCTGCCTGTTTCTCTGTGCTTGTGTGTGTGTTTTATATGGAAGGGAGTGACTGGAAGTGTTAGCTAGACCATCAGCCATGCGTCAACATTTTCATCAATATCTGATGAATGCGCTGAATGGGAAACTCACACTGAGTCAATAAAGATGGAATAAAGTTTTTAGCTTCAGTAATGAACGAAAACACTTTCAAATATATTTTTCTTATATATTTCCCTTTTTCTTTATATATATATTTTTTATATTTTTAAGTATCACACTGAGACATAGATACTACACATGGGTTCATTGAATACACTGACTGTCTGCATGATAATATATGATATTTGTGGTTTCATAATTGTAGTACTGTAGCATATTGTACTGAATTATATAATGTAATGTGATACATAGCCAGAATGTGCCAGCATCAGGGGATGTTTTAAACCATTAGAGTTAGTTGTTGGCAGGATAAAAAACAAACCATGCAACAGAATCAATGTTCTGAATTGGATGAAGCTGTGACAATAATTAGCACTGAACACAAAGAGCAGCTGAGGTTTATGGGACTGTCATTAGTTTTTTCATGATGAACTGGACAAATTACTAATCTGACCTGATGGTGCTCAATGACAAATGAATGCCCCTGGAAATGTAGTTTTCAATAATTCAGTTCAATTTTATTTATCTAGCACTAAATCATAACAGAAGTTATCTCACAACACTTTCCGAAAAGAGCAGGTCTAGACCATACTCGTTGTAATATTATTTACCAAACAAGACCCAACAATTCCCACCCATGAGCGAGCACTTGGCAACAGTGGCAAGGAAAAACTGCCTTTTAACAGGCAGAAACCTTGAGCAGAACCCAACTGATTGGTGGGCGGCCATCTACCACGACCAGTATAAATAGTAAAAATACATATACAAGATATCAAAGTTGAGCATCTCATTAAGCATCCACAAAACTCTGAGTGAAAATAAACATTTAGAACTATTAGAAAACCTGGCTCAAAAACAACCCATTTTGCTGTTTGGTGTGGCAGATGACATTTTGATTGACATCTCTCCCTCATGTGTATCAACAGGAAGCTCAACAATGTGCTGATGTGGAGCATCAAAACCTATTTTGGCTACCTAAAAACATCAATTCAGTTTAATAATTAGAATATATTTATGCTTTACTTTGCCGTCAGACAGCCATTTCTAAAGGGGAACTGAAGCAATTATCTACACCCTCGAACAAAGCCACCAGACCACGCTCTTTTTATAAAATCATTAATTTTACCAGATATTTTTCACATCTAACTTGGTGAATTAAGGATTTATATTGACCAAACCAGAATTGGTGATTGTTGAAAACAGTGGAAACACTAACCAAGATGGTTTAGTTGAGCTGTTTTTAGTTTCTGTAAGAGAAACCTGAATTAAGAAGGTGTGCTGTTGTATTTTTCTATTTAATACGGAAATAATCTTAACCTTTTCTTGACAGTTCATTAGTTTATGTATTACACTAAATTTAGCAAATTTAGTTTCCACTCCATCAGTTACCACAAAATGTGATTAAACATCTTTGCAAATAAAAAAAGAAAAAAACTCAAAAGGGATGGAAAACCTGAGAAAGTATTTGATTGCCAGATGGAAGATTACGACTTCAGAATGTGAGTGTATTACTCTGAACAGATGATGCCACATAATATCCACAAATAATATAATACCTTGTTAGAGCAAGGAGACTTCATTTTGATGGGTTAATGTTCAGCTGTCACATTATAATTAAAAAATAAGCTGGAGCAGGTGAATAAAAACCCTATTACCATGATTTTAATTACAGGAATCCATCAAAAAAATATTATTTCTGTGTGTGATTTGATTAGATGAGATACGTTATTGGGAATGCAGAAACATCAGAGTGAATTTCCTTGTCAGTCAAGATTAAATACTCATCACAGCTGCCTTTTAAGTCGATTTACAACATCAGTACTCTATTATTGAGCATTTCTTCTCATTTGTTCAATAATTTAAAGTTATTTTATAGTTTGTTTTCATTTTTCAAACATATACAGTCACATACAAGTTTGATTGTGGATGCATGCATTACTGTGTGTGTGTGTGTGTGTGTGTGTGTGTGTGTGTGTGTGTGCATGTGTGTGTATTGATGTAGTCTTGGCCATCATTTATGAAGCACATCAAGTTCAGGCAGAACACTGAACTTGCACTCATATGAGCTGATTGGCATGAGCTGTGCCATGCTTCATAATAACCGACTCATTCACAGCTATGCAGCCTGTAACATCCAATCATTCATCATCATTACTGCAGGTTTACAGCGTGGCCATTCTATCATGAGCATGTGACTTAAACATCAAAGAGCGAAAATAGAGAAGTAAAAGACAAAAATATCAGCAAACAAAAATAAATACTATCTGCATTATGCTCTTTTAATTACATCATCACTCATTTTCTTTTGCTGATTTCCTGGAAATTTACTAAAATTTAGATGGAAACCTTTCAGACAGATTTCAACCAAATTATCTTAATCATGTAATTCAAAGGAAAAACCTTGTGTTTTCTCGTCCCATCAGATTTCCTTTTAGCAAAATTGCAATGTTTTGAGAGGTCAGTAATTATCTTGGGGAGCGCAACGGGTGATTATGGCCATAACTACGAAAATAAGATCCAAGTTTTGAAACATGACTGTTCTTTAATCGCCAAACCGGTGGTTTGATTTTCCATCACTGTCAGACATGAGCAACCTTTTTCTCCTGAGGTATTTTTAGTTACTATGTCTAACTGACAGTAGCGGGGAAAACAAAGCATTGTTTGAGTTGTCTCCTTTACAGGCATCTGTATGAAAATAGTTTGAAAGTGTGTGTACACAATATCCACTTGACAACTGCTTCTGAAATCTGTGTGTCCCAAAGAAAATGTTTTTATGTAGAGATATCTCAGTGGGCTCACCTATCTGTGTTCACAGATTATAAAAATGAGACAGAATGCATTGTCTGTCTCTCCTCTCAGGGGTAATTCTGTATTGGTTTTCCCACACTTCTTCAAGCTAGGTCAACTGCAGCCTTTCTGTGTGCTGGTCTTCCCTGTTCTTTCAGTTTGTCTGACTTTTGCTTTGCTCTGACATGTCGTGCCTGCTCAGATGTCTAATAATCCACCAGGGGTGACCTTTAAATTCACTCATGATAACTCAGTTCTTTGTTTTATTTCAAGCTCCCTTCCACTCACTTGTCTTTGCGAGGCCTATTTGTCTTTTCGGTTGCTGTCACTGTAAATTAGGATTTTTTCCCGCCCCATTAATGGCCCTTGCTTGTTAATTGAATGCTAAAATAATAGTTCAAGGTTATAAATAATCAAAGAAGTTAGTCATTAACTGTTGAGCTGGTGTCAGTATCGACTTAGCTGCATACAAAGGAATCATGGATGAATAACTGAATGATGGTAATGAGAAGCACTGCCCTAGCAGCTAAAGAGCCATTTCCCTCAGGACTTGGTGGAGAACATAACAGTGCTAAAAACAGAGTACATATTAGACTGTTTGAAACATGTGGCCAAAAAATAGTTCAACATAAAATGAAGGACTTCTGACGCATACAATAGATAGAACAACAAAGACAAGCTCTATGCTAGATGTTGCTAGATGTTGCTGGGTATCTAAAGTGGACCAAAGGTGTGAATTTACATGTTTACATGGAGAATCTATGAAATGGTAAATGTTAATATTACGTTAACAATGAGCATCTTTGTATGAGTTGTTACGTATTCTGAGTCATAACATTAAACCTACTAGCTTCTTAAAGAGATGTCATTTAAGTTTTTGTAATTATTTTATATCAATGACACATTTGACAATTATTCTACCATTCCAAGGGAATAGAAAAGGCTAATCAGGTCCAAGACTTAAACAGCTAATATGTTCCAGCAGGATATGTAGCTTTAATTTAATAGAGGACCTTTTTCCACTTCCTCTTACATTCTGACTGAATTACCACTAATTATCTGGCAACAATGAGTATAATACTGAACCAATTATTTGTTAAAAAATAATCTGATTTGGCCACTTGGACTTTTTTTGAGTACTGCTTTGAGGGTTTTGAGGGGAATTACATGAAAAACAAGAAGTCCTTCAAGTAATAAGAATAGAAACCATTGCAAAGCAAGACAGATATACTGAAGTCAGTACATCAAAAAAAGCATTTATACATTTATCAAAATCTGTAACATTAAAATTGTTTGTGTTGTTTTAAACATCTCGCATCAGTGGATTCTACTTGCCCTTCATTAGATCTGAAACTTTGTATTATGTCCACATTTTGCCCCTCTTCAGAACCTGACTTGGTGATTGTTTGGAAATGCGTACAGGGGTCAGAGCCTGTCCTCATCTGTAGCATGGTGCAACAACACCCCAGCCCATCTGTGCCAACATGACCAAAGGCTCGACTTCTCATTTGCTTGCATATAAGACACTAAGAGGCACACACAGCATGACCTGAAGGACTAAAACATGAAAGAAGACATAAACTCGGCCTCTTGCATCTCGTTCTAAAACTCTATTATAGCTGCTTCTCTGCAAAATGCTGTGAAAAATGTGTCATCCTCTTTCCCCCGCTTCCTTTCTTCTCTCGTTAACTTTGTTTCTTAACCTCCCCTTCATTCTCTCCTCCTGCTCTTCCTATCTCCTAATTTATCCTCTTCTCTACTTTCTATACATCGCCCTCCTTCCCTCATTTTCTCATCCTCCCTTCTTCACATCAGCGCTCTGCTCTCTTCTTCCCTGCATCCCTCTGCCCTGATCTCTCTCATTCCCATCACCCCACCGCTGCACTTTTCTTCTTCTTCTCCTCCAAAGGCTTGTGGTCTTGGTTAATAATTGATTCTGGCTGTCACAGTGTGCTGACAAAGACAACAGCAGGGCCATTAAAAGTTCCTTGCCTGTTCTTTCTTCCTGTTTTTTTTCTTCCCTCCTTCACTTTACAGACACACACACACACACGCGCACTGTATGTTGTCTCTCTCTCCCTCTCTGTTTTCTCACTTCATTCAGACTCCCTCCCATCTTCCTCTCCACCTCCTCGCCGCCCATCCTTCTGTTCAGGCCAGGCTCTTATTCTCCTTTTCTTCTTTACCTCTCTTGCCCCTTTTTTTCATCCCTCCATTGCTCGCCCTCCCTGCCTCTTATTATATCCTTTGTTGTCGTGACTCATTTCAGTTTCATCTAAGTTACACTTGAGTAGCATTACAAGCATATGATACTGAAGGAGCAAAGTTAGACTGCTGTAACACAGCCTAAAACTATTTTTACCCAGTCCAGGCTGCAACGCTGGTCAACACAACAGAACTTGAGAACACAGATGTGCACAGGTTTTGTAGTCAAAGACTAAGTACACCCTGAAATTAAAGGTCCAGTGTGTAATATTTAAGGGGATCTTTTGCCAGAAATGTAATATAATATTCAAAACTATGTTTTCATTAGTGTATAATCAACTGAAAATTAGAATTGTTATGTTTATATTACCTTAAAATGAGCTTTTTATATCTATAGAGGTAGCGGGTCCTCTTCCATGGAGTCCGCCATATTGAACCACTATGTTTCTATAGCAGCCCAAAAGGGACAAACCAAATACTGGCTTTAGAACCTTTCGCGTTTTTTCACAAATTTGACAGCCACTGTAGTTTCTCTTCGTCGTCAATGCTTGAACCGAGAGGGCGAGGTGAGGGGTATTCAGTTGGTTACAGTCTGAACCTTCACCACTAGATGCTGCTAAATTCTACACACAAGACCTTTAGGCTGTAACTCTGCTGCCCAGTATATTTAGAAAGTGCAACAGAGGTGTGAGAGAGAAGCAACTGTTTGTCAGGGTTAACAGCCATGAGAAGCTACTGTCACTCTGTCTGTCTGCCTGAAAGACAATGAGTCTGGTGGAGCCTGAACAGTCACTCGAAGCACCACTCTGTTGGTACCCGTCTCTAGTTTAAGAGATTCTCTGGATGTGGAATGCTTTGTAACCATTTAGCTACCAAGGCACTCCATTGATTTACAACTTAAACTTATATTTTGTCTTTACCTGACATAAGTTAGCTGAAGTAAGTATCGTTTATGTTCAAATGAGGATGACCGCTTGTCATATATCAAATTCAGCATGTTCATAACAATAAAATAATAGAATAAAACAACTTTGTAACTGTGAAAAGTTTTTCCCTGTTGCTTGATTTTGGTATTTGTCACATTCAAAAGCAGCAAAAAAGTCAAGCATTTTCCAGTATATGAATCAGTCAGAACATCTCTGCAAGATAGTGACAGAGTCACATCTCACAAGCCGGATGCAGCATTTCTACTATATACTCCCTATATACACACACGTTAATAGCAAATGCACATATACTGCATATACACTGGATTACACACTCATCTGTTTCTCTTACTCAGACACACAGACTGCCATTCACACACACACACACAGACACACACACACTCCCTCCACAGTTCAGGGAGAGGCGTAACAGCACTAATCTGTCACGCTCTGTCTCTCCCATTCATTACCGGCACTATAATCCAGCACACCTCCGATGTGATCAGCCTCCAATTAGAAATCCATCAAGCCCAAGGTGCGTTTAATTGCCTTGTCGGAGCCGTACTTCCCAAGTCGCCACCTTTCTCCCTCCCAACTCTTTGCTTCACCTCACTCTAAGGTGTTCTCCTCCCAAGCAGCAGGATGTAATTTCACATTGACAGTGCCACGCTATCGCTGACAATGGTGTTTATCCATCAAATGTTTGTACTAACGATTCAATACAGAGTTCCTCACAAATGAGGTCATTGATTGAGGTAGTGTTGCGCACTAGTAAAATTTACGGTTTGGCTGTCAGTCAGTATGTTTTTAAAGTGCTACACGCAACATCTGAGTTCCCCAAAAAAAACAGTAATTTGAGCTATGACCTAATTAAGTTCGATGACATTGTTTTCACATTCTGTTGCAGTATTTAGCACAGAACCCAGAGATAATCACCAATTTTGATTATCTTATGTTCCTCTAAATGTGGACTGCTTCTTTTAAACCAGTCTGCTGTCTGTCTCAGATGAGAGAAGAAACGTGAGAGAATAAAAGCATAGCAGGAGGATAAGCTAAGCTAATATCAAGTTAAAACTAATTTAGAGTTTGTGGACCTAAAATTAACTTATTAAGTTATGAATTAAAATAACAAAATTCAATGGTGGCTTTTATATAAAATACCATATTTCATAACATCTATGCTAGTAGATGGTATGGTGTAGATTAACTGTAAAGTTTCCATTATTTATGTTTTCTTCAAATTACAATAAAGAAGGCTCTCTCAAGAGTGTCCATGCTGGAAAGCATTTGTGTGTGTGTGTGTGTGTGTTTTGTGAACATCAATTCATATCATCATTTGTAGCCACACAATTTCAATAAGTTTTGCAAGAACCTATGACTTTTCAACTGTTGAACTGAAGGGGAAGTAATACAATGCACACATTTAAAAAATCCGATTCCTATTCTACTCCTACTTCATTAATGTATTAAACGCTGGATAAAGACACTACTCACTATTGAAGCTGCTAAAATGTATTTTCTAAGTAACTGCATTACTACTAAACTTTGATGTTCCAAAATTTTCTGTGAGAGAAGCTGTTTTTGCAGTAGTGACATGTAAAATATGAAAATTTGTCCATGACCAGCTACAGCTAAAACCCTTTCTGGCAACTTCAATGTAATCCATAACCTCTTCTCTGTTCACACTGAGCTGAAAGGAAAAGAAACTCCTGGTGTCATGGTCACGTCTGCTTTTTGTCAAAATGCAGCTTTGCAAAAACTGCAAAATTGGTGTGTATGAGATCAGCTTCACTAAAAATCTTTCTGAAACACAAACCTTTTACCTTTAAATAAAGCACAACTGTTGAACCTCAGTGTCATTTGCTGATAGTATAAATACTATGGAACTGATCTCTGTTTATTTCTCTTGTGTTACATTTTAGTGAAGTGTGACTTTGATATTACCTCAGGTTGGATAATATCTGTCAATGGAGGTGTGTTTTTGGATATTCTTTCCTGATGTTAAATACACAAAATGTGACTAAGGGTCTCCACCAGAAGTCTAAGACTGATTGGCATCGTACCTGTCCACATTCACACTTGTTAACAGCAAACCATGTCAGATAGCCCAAAGTGCACATTGCCTTGAGCAGATTTCTGATCCCAATTATGACTGTAGACAGTTCAATCGATACTTAAAAACATGAACAAGTCTCTCCAAAGATAGAAAACCCTTAATCTGCTCTATCATCAAACAACACTTTTTTTTTTATTTTTTCTGCACCATTGACAATGAACAGGAGTGAGCTGAATTTATGGACCCATAAAATGTTTGCTTGAGATTTTACACCCAAAGGAGGTTTAGATCATAGGAGTGCTAACGGTTATGGTCCAGAAAATGTGCCCATATCCCTGGAAAATAACTGAAGTACAGTATCCACAAAGTTGTAGCTGCAGAAAGAACTGCCTGATTATATAACCAAGCCTCAGTTCTCTTTGTTTTATGTTTATTTTCCTTTTCTTCTAAAAATGTTCAAATCTTTGACACCAATATAGATGACGCTGACATACCTGGTTACAAGCTGCAAGAACAGAATACTGACATGGTATACAAAGCACAAACAGCAGTTCACAACAGTGCAAAAGGTCACTGGTTCTTCCTGAAGTTACATGCTTGTGAAATTAGCATAATTTATTCAAATACAATGGCATCAAAGAAACACATATATACAAACCCATAAAAGGCTGGGGCTTACATAGGCAGCCTCCCATGCACACACAGGTGGATTCCCTGGGCAAAAATGTACATTTGAATTAACTGTATGTATATTACGTCAAATCCATGAAGAAAACAAAAATGACATACTGTATATACAAATTATAGCAAGCATACATTAATACACAAACAAGGAATTGTGTTTATTTGGCAAAGCTGTCTTAAACAAATGAATTCCAGCACAGGACCTGGATCAGTGTGCATTAGAAAAAAAAGGTAAAAACACAGCCTATACTCTAATTATGAGGGAGGGGATTTTGTATTTTAGCATACCACATATGTTGGATACGCAGGATCAAGCATATGTTGTGTGGTTATTGTAGGGGCAGCACTGAATCCTGTGTTGAGAGACACAGCATTCTCTCTTTGAGACACAGAGCAGCTGTATGTTTGTGTTTAGGAAAGGAGATGCCATTCTGATCATTACTGTGGTAAAAAGATTACAGGATATGACTGTCTGACTCCATAGACACAACAGATAGGTAAATAATGTAGAA
This sequence comes from Sciaenops ocellatus, assembly GCA_033000465.1. Lineage (NCBI taxonomy): Eukaryota > Metazoa > Chordata > Actinopteri > Sciaenidae > Sciaenops > Sciaenops ocellatus. The sequence goes on along the minus strand of CP136878.1, from coordinate 19,571,456 downwards.
GCCTCTACATTCATTGACATTACAGTCAGATTACAAAGACCATACGTCAGTATGCTGAGATGAACTAAAGCTCCACAGCTTGTAGCTTAGACCACTAAAAGGTAAACATATTTCTCTGTTTTTAGATTATCAACCAATTCGTAAACACCTCATACTGTAGATGCATTGAGTATGATCATTTATGGGCAGAGAGTATTTGTGATACTATCCTGAGGGCATATAGACAGCTTCTTCAGGATTAAGACAGCATCATGCAACAGCAAGTGTAGTGATAAATCCTCCTTGGCCAATTTACAGGAAACATTTTACCAATAAGACATGCTCGTCACCTGTGTACTTTGCTATCCACTGCCTGAACTAACCATTGATAACGAAAAAAAAAAAAAAAATCTCCACATGATTTATTACATTAAAATATGAATGAATGTTTGTCAATTACTGTGAAAACTAGACACATGAGAAGCCGACCTATAAACCAAACTGAGGCTCCAACCCAACCACAGCATTTCAAAATAAATACATAACTATATGTATATAACTATATGTGCCTTGCATTACTTGGGTGAATACAGCTGCAGGAGTGTTTTAGATGCTAAATCATCATGAGTGCAAAAGACGGCAAAATTTTATTTCTAATTCTCTGTGATGTCAACAAAATCTTACCACCAGCTTTTGGGACACTGCTTTGAGCTAATTTTTCGCTCAAGTTGAAACATTTTCAGCTTGCATGGACACATGTAAATTTTTACTAAACCCAGTGTGTAGTAAAGTAATAAAGCATTTTATTTCACCAAATAAGTAATTAATCCCTGCTGAGTTTTTAAGTATTTAAATTCACTCCCTAGTCTGAATTAGTTATTATTAGACTCCCAGTCTGAATAGTCCATGGTTTAAAACACAGCCACAGAAATGTTAAGCATGGATCACCAATCAACAACTCAATTTATTTTGTGACCATAGCACAGCAGATTCTATCAGGCTATATGGTGAATGAAAACATTACAGAAAAGCTATTAATCACCACCTCAGAAAAATAACCAAAGAAATGAGGTAATCAAGGGAAAACACCCACTTATTGTTATTCAATCCTCTTGGGAGTTTTGTATCTGGTGTGGAAGCTGAGTCATCTCTTACCACTGCCTTCTGAGTCCTTTTATTCTGACCTGTCACTTGAAAAAGCAATGTCTTAAGTTAGCACTTAGTTTCTCCTAATTATTAATTCTATTTTCAAATGCACAGTTTGAAAATGAAGCAAACTTTTTTTTGTAGATAGAGACATTATGTTCAAATTAGCGTCATGGCGTTATGATGGACCACAAGAGCAGGTGCAAAGTCTAGGTAAATCCACTGCTGGAGGTATAATAACTACTGGTCAGGTTCCAGTCAATCCTGTAATGGCTCCTCTAAGACACAATAAGCTCATTAGCAGTTAAAGCCTTTGTAATCTTGACACATACTGGCTTTTAACCAGCATACTGAAGGCTTAGGAAATCATACACATCTTTCTGGTGGACTTGAAAGCGCTTCTAGCAGATGCTTCTAGTTGCACAATCAAACTAAGCTGGTCATCTTCAGGGAATTTCATCTTAGCAAGACGTGTTTTTAAAGGCTTTGACTAAGTGTATGGAAAACAAAGGATCTCACTTTTTTACACTTCAAGGCTTTCTGTGTGTCACCTGTGGTTTAAGGTGTGCAGAAACAGCACATTCATACTGGCATTCATTATTTCTCACTTCAGGGACAGGTTCACTATAATTAACAGAAAAAAAACAAACATTTGTGATGACATCTCATCAAAAGTAGAGACAGACTGGGGTGTCTGTCTCTACTTTTCTCCATCCCTCTCTCTCCCCACATTCCTGTCACTCTTCAAGCTGTCTCTGTCAAATAAAAAAGCTCAAAAAAAAAAAAAAAAAAGTTGAGACAGACAGCATGGATCATTAGTAATTTATTGCTTATTGACTGCATACAGCTACACTGACTACCACTGTTTAACAATAACAGAAAAATAGTGGAAGAGATTTGTTACATCCATAAAAACATGTTGTTTTTTTTATGACAGATGATCATTTCAAAATGAAAAAGTGATTGTAGAATCTTTCCGTAAAAATATATACTAGCATTTCCCTTTGAAGTACTAGACTGTTGGTATGCCTTAGGTACATACAAACACTGCTACAAACCAGAAGAGCTCACTCTTTGTAGTGGTAGCAGGATATCTAATGTCCATCGATTGTAAAAGTGCATAAATCCGTCAGATCTCATTTTGTAATTATCAGCTGTAAATTTTCTTCAGTATCAAAACTAATGCAGGTGGTTGTTGTCCATGCAAACACGAAGCAGCAGGATTTTTTATCATGCAGATTGGCGTAGACAGTTTTAAATTTAGGTTTCACATTTAAACATTTGGCAAGGTTAACCCTCAATGACTTTTAACTAGTTTTCACCACCTGATTAGTTATGCAGTGCAGGCTGAAGCTTGACCACCTGGACACAACAGGATTTTAAATCATAACGGCAAAATTAACCAAATTCTCCATGCAAACTTCAACTTGGAACTTTGAACTTTGACACCACCGCCTTGTCAGTAGCTTTCCCTCCTCGTCTTTTTTTCTTTCCTTTTTTTTTTTTTGTTGTTTAATCACAGAACAAGTTTATTATTTCTGGCCTTCTTACCTCCAGTTTTAAAGCAATATGGTCCAATGAGCTATCCTGATCTCTAATTTTCTTTTTAAATTCTACAAATAAAATCACTTCTTTCTAAAAGAATAGATACTTTATTGACCCCTCCCATGTTTTACATGCATTTTACCCAAAATACAACCACACACAAAGGGCTCCTAGACATGCAAATGTGGAGAGATAGTGGAGAGTGTGATGGGCAGCCACACAGAACAGCACCCTGGGAGCAGTTTAGAGGTTTGATACCTTGCTCAAGGGCACCTCAGCAGAGCCCAGGAGATAAACTGGCACCTCTCCAGCTACCAGGCCACCCTCTATACTTTGTTCGATGCTGGACTTGAATCAGCCACCCTTCAGTTGCCAAGCCAAATCCCTATGGACTGAGCTACTGCTGCCCGCTTCTGTTCCCTCTATTCATTACAATTACATTAATTTTCACTCATTTCACACCTTTTTTCCTCCTTATTTGGTGGGGTTCTATGTACGAACCCACCGACAAGCAGGGGCCTCTCTGTGTCTGAGCTGGAACCTTTCTGTGTGGAGTTTGCATGTTCTTCCGGTATATGCGTGAGTTCTCTCCGATGCTAGACCTTCTATTCTTTCTAATAACAGAAAGGGTTGTCAGCATCAAAGAATTATTGGTGCACATGCCAGAGAGAATAGGGCTTCAGTCATACTTACTTCTCCATGGAATCAACTAAGAAGAAAAAGAGAAAAATTGGGTGTCAGTCAAATTCTCAGAGAGAATTCTCCAGGAAAAGTCGACAGACAATAGAAACAGACAAAGTGAACTCAGGAGGTCAGTCACAGGGATGAATGAATGAGAGGCATTCAGAGGGGTGAGAGAAAAAGAGTCAGCTGGAGAGAAAGTTAGACAGACAACAGACAGGTGTAGGAGAGAGAAATTATACATCCGCATCATAGACGAGCAGATCTGTTGGAGATGGATCCCTCATTTCTGGGTCCTGACATCCCACTGGTTCTCTGTAGGATGCCAAAAGCTATTCTAGGAAGTGCTGGAAGTAACTGAGATGGATACACTAGGCTTTGAATAATGGATGCAAATAGATGAAAACAGGTTGTGTTGCAAAGTAACCTTGTGAATTTCATAGCTGATAGTGGCCATTTATTTGGGTATAGTGGCAGAAAGTGCAATCAACGTTCAGCTTAATTTTAGAAAGCAGGATATGTGAAACTTCAAGTGTAATTAAGCCCCCAAATTTTGCTAGCTTCCTCTCTCCCTGAAAATTAAAAATTAAAAAAAAAATCAGTAGAGGACAATCACTAGGGGGCATGGCCTCATGGCTACATAGTTTGTGATGTGGGACCAATCAGAGTAACAGACTCAACACTGATCAGAGTTGCAGGAATACAGTTGCTGGTCGTAGGAGCTAATCAATTCATCAGCTATAAGCATACACTATCTGCCTCTCTGTGTCCGCACTGAAAACACTGAGAGTCCGTTGGAGCTTTGACAGTAACTTGAAGCACATTCATGGGCATTTGTAAAAATGTCTGTGTTGTCAGTGTGTTAACATTAAGATTATTAGCTAAGATAGCAACTCAGAGAGAGAGGCATCTCGGGTGCATGTGTCTGGCTGGGAATGTTGGTATGGCTATGTAGCAGGCCACAGTCTGTAAAGTGAGGAAATACTGGTTATATAGATTTATGTGGTTGGTGACAAAAGCTGTGACCATACATCACCTGCAACTGATCAACCAATAGCAAAATTCAATTGCAATAGCCAGTCTCAACAAGTAGAGGGAGATCACTCGGCATAATTATAGCACAATATGTAGAATTCAAATACTTGACACTAAACTGTCAAGATTTGGACCTGAATCGACCATCAAAACCATATTGGTTTTCAACTGAAAAAGGTGTTTGAGTTTAGTTAGACTTTAAGTGACTTTAAAAATTGTATTAATGTTGGTTGCAAATGTGGGGGGTTCCACATCTTTGAATCATTTTCCTTTCATTTACAAGCATGGATGAAAACACCCCTGACAATGAGAGAGGTCAGAGGACAATTTACAAACTTGCTCAGATGAGCTAAAGGGAAGGACATGGGAGCACAAATAACAGATGATGAGTTATAGCAGCAGAAGAGCAGGTTATGACATTTAAACCAAAGGTCTGCCATGCTACCATTTTTACAAGGATATAATGCTGAATTTGGAGAAAAAGTACTAGATAGATAAACTGAAGCATTGGACCTAATGAAAAACCAAGGGGAACACCAAAGTTTACAGACAATGAATGTCTGCACTAAATTGCATGGTAATTCATCAAAAAATTCAACACATTTCACTCTTACAGAGCCACAAATATAAACCGCTAGAGGGAAAGTCATGGGATCACATAAAGTAAGAAGGGTTCAATCCATCATGTAGATGAGGGAACATTTTACTGAATAAGTGAAAAACGTGACGTTGTCGGAAGAGCTATAAAGTCTGGATCATCAAAGTCATTAGGATTCATCCTCTGGGCACCATGAATATCTGTATTGCATTTTATGGAAATCATTCTAGTAGTTGTTAAGACATTTCAATAAAAAACAAAAGTTTCAACTTAATGGTGGTGCTTAAGAAAAGTCAGAGGGCCACCAAAATCAGTATAATATACTGATTAATAATAATAATAATAGTATATATCCTCTGGGGGTCATGAATGTCTTCACAAATCTTCATGGAAACTCATGGAAAATCTTCGTTACCCGGTCTACCCTTTTTCAAAACAACATGCACCGTGTCACAAAAGCATGATGTTAAGATTTTTCGAAGCATGACACTGACTTCATGTCATTCCAGTGGTCTATTTTCAAGATATCAGCCCTTTGGGAGTATAAACCAGAGGATCACAGCACACATGCATCACAGAAACATCTGACTACATGATACTATCAAGACACTATAGACCAAAATCCCAGAGGATTTCAAGCAGCCTGTTGAATCCATGCTTTGAAGAATTCTGACTGTTGAGTTGCTTCTCCCAAGGCTTTTTCTTGTGTTTACCTATGTGCTATGGCTTTATGGAGTTTTCTGTTGCTTTCTCATACATATTGACTGTGAAGTTTTTTTTTTGGTGGTGGTGGTGGTGGTGGGGGGGGGGGGGGGGGGGGGGGGGGGGTACACAAGTACACTGGACTGGACAATCTCAAAACAAAAACATCCACAAATTCCATCAGAGCCCGCATCTTAGTTTTCTGGTTGCCTAAAGACAATTGTGGCTGTGCTTGTTCTTCCACTTCATTTAACAGCATGATTTGATTGATCTCTGCATGCATATCATCAATGGCTAATTCAGCTAAATGGGATTACTTTAAGTTTGTGTAAGCTGCTGTGAGGAAATTACCTTCCATCAGCCAAAGACTATAAGATACTGTAAGACAGCACCATAAGATACTATACTATAAGATACTAGCATGCTAACATTTGCTTGCAGCTGAGAATGTACAACTGAACAAAAGGGGGGATGGCGGGGGACGAAAAAAAACATTGGATATTTATTGAATGTGCCAAAAAGACAATTTCAACTGTGAATAGAGCAGAAAGTAAAAATAATAATAAAAAAAAAATTGTGTAATGCACACCACTATTGTCATGCTCAGATTTCATTTGTCATATCTTGACATCCAAGCGGCACTTCAGATCCTGCTCAGTCAACATATTCAAGCTGTCAAGTAAGAGAAAGGAGGCCTTCAGATGCCAAACCTTGTAGCCTTCACTCCCACTGCTTTTCTATGCATTTTTTTTTCCTTTCAGTGTCTTCTGTTTGCATTCTTTGTCTGGCATTTGCTTTTCACTCTTTCATTCTGTGATCTACAGTGATGAAAAAAGTGGAAGACTGTCTGGGGTGACTTATATCATCTTTACACAGGGCACTTTGAATTTTAAACAGGAAAGATGAGGCATTAGCGAGAACTCAATAAGTTGCTGCATCTTTCAGTTGCTGCAGATTCACAGTGTGTGACAAAGACCTTATGTCACAATAAAGATGTTCTAAAATGTGCCTTTACATTTGCACCAATTATTATGACTTGTATGTTCTTTACTTCCAGCTTATATGTGTGCTGAATTGACAGAACATTCACAGAGCACAATCTAGAATACAGAAAATAATACAACGAACAATGACAGTATGTAGCAGATAGCTAATATGACAAACACATTGGGTAAGGTTGTCATTTTACAAAGAAACAGCCGCATGATTTCTCCCCTGCACTGTTTGTACTGGACCAGCTCTGCCATTACTTGTATGGCTTGTATGTCTCGTAAGAGCAGTTGCAATTTTTTGTACAACTCAGTAATTACTCTAAATAACCCTCAGGTCATTAACATTGATAAAAGTATTACATCTATTACAGCTCTTGTGTTTGGCGATAGCAATAGTTTTATTATCCATGCTGAGCTGTTAGTCTAGTCCTGTAGCTAGGTAAAAGACAGCATGGCAATAAACACAAGGCAGGTTTATTTGTACAACACATTTAAACAATGGAGTAATTCAAAGTGCTTTACATTAGACACAAACATTAAGAGAAGAAAAACAATGTCTTAAGTCCTGATTTAAAAGAACTGAGAGTTGGAGCAGACCTCATGTTTCCTGGTATTTCCAGTAACTGCACAGATTTGTGGTTCTAAAGTCAAAATGTAAGCGATCGGTCCTGACCGCATCACCGTAGTGCCAATAATGACATTAAAGCTCACGCTCTCGTGTAATATTGCGATTATACAACAATTACTAACTTAAACAAAAGATATAATCAAAAGATATTCATGTTGCTCTCAAATAAACATTTCTTTGCTCACCGTTTCCATTCTGATCTCAGTTTCCATATGTATTGGAACTCAGTTTACTACTCCAGCAAGTAGCCCGAGCCTAGCAATGGAGACGATTTCTAGTCCCGTCAAAGCTTATGAATATCGTGGAGTTCCCAAACTGAATAAATACTGCGCATATAAACACTAAATTGCTTTGCTAGTTCAGTCTTGTAGTGACAAAGATATCTGCTGAAAAAGATATTTTTCCATGGACAGATTTATCTCCTAAGTCCGTGAACTTCACATTTATTTTTAAGCCAGCGCCATATCAGCGACTCACCAGCACAGCTGATGGAGAATGTGATCCAAGTGTTCCTCATGCATTATACATCCTCAACTTTCCTACTAAGCACAGGGGTAGATTCCGGGGACTGTTCCTGGAGGGTAGTGCGGGCGTACCAATTGCAAGTCTCAGGGTGCTGGCATACCACTAGCACCAAGAGTTTTCCAGAGAGGACTACTACTTGCACATTTACTACAAAACATGCAGCCTGCCTGTTTCTGCCTGTTGGTGCTCATTAGCCATGGGTTAGTCTTCTCTTGTTGTCTACTGTTGAGTCTGCGGTAAAGTGGTTCTCTCACAGCCCATTCACTTCTGACCAGTTTAGTTTCGTTTCAAGCACTGCAATTTTTTGTGGAAGTTTGTGGAAAGCTTTGGGTATGTCCCAGGTTTCCAGTCAGTGTAGATCAGCCAGAAGGCTTGCACTGTTTGGAGGCCTCTCTATAGCACACTACTGAAGAAGTAATAAAGGAGTTGGAAAATACAGTTATAAGCTACTGTTTCTTTCATAAAGTCCCAGAGTTTTATAAGTAACCAGAAGCCACTCTCCATAATTTAGCAGAAAAAAACAAAAATGTTAGCAAATGGATGTAAACAGACTGGAGAGCAAGCAGCTAAGCTCCTGCATTGTAAGAAAGCAGGAAGCAATCCACCCTGCAAAGAGTTTAGCCATGGATTATATCAGGAGACAGCTCGTGTGAATCTTCTCATCCTTCAGTTTACAAAAACAGACTTACCTAAGAATTAGCTTAGGATGCTAATTTTCCAATCTCTGAAAGGATTTTGAAACCTGAAGGTCTACATGGATTATTCATGTATCATAGGGAGGACACATCTGGGATAATGCTCCACATATCTTCACTTTAGATAAAATGCTCAGAAAGAAAGTGTTTATGTGACACTGATAACATTGTTTAACTGGGATAACGTCACAAAAATGAAATCATAGTTAAATTAATATATTCCTCATTTTGCTGCAGTCGTGTATCATTGAAACTTTCCAAACTCCAATTAGACCACCACTTATTTAAACTGGTAACATCAAGGCTAAAAAATGTGTTTTATAAGAAGAACACATTATTCCAAATAAAAAGTTGAATTCATAAGCAATAAAATGCTTATATGAGTTATTCGATTCATTACACATGAATGCAGGCTTACTTCTAATGGTGTGACCATAATGGTATGGGAATAATTGTTGGTGTATATTATTACAGATTGAAACCATTTGAATGTGATTTTAAGACAGATTTACCCTCACTACACCTTTCGTGACTAATTATTGTCAGGCTGATCGCATGTGCAAGCGGTACAGAACACCACAAGCACTAAATTGTATAGAGGAATGGGAAACAGCCACCGATTTTGCCACATGATGACGAGTTGATCAAGGAGCTGATTTGCTTAAATGGTGGCCCATTTCTCTAAGTCTGCATTTGGAAGTTTCCTCTCTGTGCCGCTTCACAGTTGGGTTGAGTGAAGCGGAACAGAAGCTAATTGAGTTGTAGTTGTGTTGTAGCTCTTGGTGTGGAGATGAGCTGTATAGGCCCCCTGTGGCTTCGCACACACCCACACGACACACGTACCGGCATACACAGAGACACAGACAATTACACACACTTAGAAGTTCATGGGGTTTTAATTGTCTGATGTGTGTGTGTCAGAGAAGTTTTTTTTTCTTGCTGCAGGATCCTAGTATGCCAACACCTGCTTCTATAGCTATACATGCATTCGCACAGCTGTTCTCATTAGCAAAGCATGCAGACATGCTGAAAATACATGTACACACATATTCACACATCTGCAGAGTCCAAACCCACCAGTGTTTCTCTCAGCTAGTAATGTCAAATGACGATGATTGTTCGATGATGATCTTGTGTTTTGCATTTTTTTTTAAAACAAGCTTGCACTTGTCATGCATGCTGCGACTGAAGATTCTTGGATGACTGACATCAGAATTGGTATTAATTTTGTTATGACAAAACAGTCAAAGAAAAATGCTTACATCTTTATGAACTAGCGCACATGGCCTATTCTGTTTTAGCTAACTGGACCTGGGAGGACTTTGCTCTTAATCATTAGGCACCATTTACCTGACAGAGAATAAAATGGTTTTAATTACATTTTAAAATCAGTCTTCAAACGCAGAGGCAGACAAACATACACACACGCACACACTCCCAGTGCTCCACATACAAATCAGACCAGGTTTAATTTGACTTAAGGACCTAAGGGAATAATTTAGAGTCAGGTTTATTCAGCACACATTGACTTGCAGGTGCTCAAAATAATGAAGCTGATAATCTAAAACAAAATTCTTCCCTCTGCCCAGTGGTTATGGAAGGTTGTGCATGTGAAAAGGGAAAACTAGAATATTTCATCCCTCAGATGCTCATTTATAAACAGCATAGCAGGGGTTCACACCTTAAGATACAGGCATCTGGGTAAACCTGACGTCTATGAGTATCTTGTAAACATCTTACCATGTCCTCAGGGCAAAACAAGCGCAGAAGAGGGGCTCTGCATACCTGACGACAATATTAAAACACACTCAAGCAGACTGTATTACCATTACAGGGCTATCTGTTATTCTATGTACTCTATAGGGAGACCTAAATGTTCCCACTGCAGTATAAATAAGCTTTCATAAGAATTAATTGCTAAGCAGCAATGTTTATATTTCAGGAGGACAGGAAACCCATGTAGTCCACCTGCTCATTGCTATGCTGATAGTATATAGAGTGAAGGCTCATGGGAGAGTGAGACCTCCACCAAACATATCATTTGGCAGATGCTTTTAGCAAGTGTGCCTTATAATAATCCTAACATACAGTTTTGAATGTCTGTAGTGCAAGATGGTTCATTGGGCCATTAGTGAATTCTTTATGGTACTGTGAAAAACATTTTAGGAAGCTATTCTACTTATTGTGCACCACTAGTCCCACACTCACTGCTGTATAGTGCTGTAAGACACACTTAAGCAATGTGACACCAATTATTTGATCTGAAAAGAGCACTAATGCCATCAATGTCGTCAGTGTTTTGGAAAATATGCTTATCTACTTTCTTTCCAAGAGTTAGATGAGTAAATCAATACCACTCTAACAATACTGTATGTGAGCTCAGAGTCCAGAGCTGGTGCCACGAGGTGATTAACCTACCTTGGCGTAAAGACAAAAAGCAGCGAGCATTGCTCTCTCCAAAGTTAAAACATGCATCGGCACCTCTAAAGCGTAATAAACATTGCTTAATTCAGACACAATTGTCTGTTTTTAATTATATGTTCACGTAATCTGCTTTATCTGGAGACACTGGGATAAACATTCTAGGCAAATGGATACACTGTTGAAGACAGCCAAACTAGCTGTTTTCCCTTGCTTCCAGTTTTCATGCTAGGGAATGTCTATCATCTCTTGGCTCTGGACTTAACAGCACACATAAGAGTAGTATTGATCTTCATATCTGAATCTCAGAAAAAAAATGTCTTAGTAATATTCCTTTAAGAGGGTTAAGAGGGGGAATTTCATTTTCCTGCGCACATTAATATCACAAAAGCTTTCCGAGACTTTTTCAAACGTGGTAATATAATGACTCCTCTTCAAGTTTTGGTGAGGCTTAGAAAAAATAATTCCTTCTGTAATCATTATGTTAAACAAATATTTTGTGAAATTCAGACTGTGGCTATGATGAAATCGCACCAAGAACCATTGACAGGGTTGTTTCATGCTAACTGCCCACCCTCTGTTATGTTTTTTTATTCACGTTATGGTTATACGGATGGCAATGTCGACTGGTTGGTCCACCCCTTCATTCCAGAGTGGATTGCAATATATTTTTCTACATTTATGGATCCTCAAAGAACAAAAACGATCAACTTTGGTGATCTCTTCTCACGCATTTTTGTTTCTAAGTGAAATGTCTCGACAACTGTTGGATGGACTATCATGGTGCTGAGAGTATGCATGGCTTTCATGATCCTCTGACCTTTTACCCATTTTCAGGGCAAACTTGTTATTTGTTGAGTACTTTGTGTTTAGTTATAAAATATTAAGTTTTTTAAAACTTAAGATGGTGAACATTGTCTTTATTTTACCTGCTAAACATTGTGATATACAGTAGCATGCTAATAATAACATTTAGCTCAAAGCACCACTGTTAGCTACAGAGAGCCACTAGCATGCCTATAGATCCCTGCTGGGAAGACGAAATGTATAATTTCCTGTATGCCAGAAGAGTTTTTCAAAGAAACATCCAACAGACACCAGGTGTTCATCGGCATGCCAGCAGGCTAAACCGAGAAACGTTAAAGTCACTAGTTGCCATTCTCTGTTTTTTCTCTCCAGGTTTATTCTCCCCCATTCTCATGCTTCTCTTTCTGCTTCTCCTTTTTATGTTTTATTACTCTCCTGTTTTCTTTCACTTCCAATCTGCTTGGAGTTGCAGACAAATGAAGACTGCAGAGTTATGTAAGCGTGGATAATCTAGAACAATAGTGTTTTGTTTTTTCTTTTTTTCTGCGTGCGGACACCTGCAGCTTATGATTTGCACACACATGCATACATATGTACCCTGGAGCTAATGCACACAATTATCTAGAGACAATGGAAACAAAGTCTTGAGCAGATTCCTAAGCAGTTTTATTTGACAGAGACACTACACATTCCTCCTCTCCTCTCTCCTGCACTGGATCTTCCTCCAGAGGCAGTTGGCTTTGGGTTGAAGTGAGTCAAAGAGAACGAGAGATGGGAGAGAAAGGAGAGATATAGAGGGAGACTTGAGAAGATGATAAGAAGAGAAAGACAGTATTGAGATACAGAGTGAAGCTGGCTCATCCTGTCTCTCTCTCTTTCTCTCTCTATGCAGTCTGTTGCAACATCTTGCAGTGGAGTCTATTATGATTCATTAATTTGAGCTGTTTGGCACACCGATGCTAATTGCAGCTCTGAATTCATTTACTTTTAGTTGGCACATTTTTCTGCTCCTGTTTTGCCTCATCAAATCATATCACATCGCAATGCTAAATTAGGCCAAAAAAGAATTCCTCACTTCTAAACTGAGTACGCATTTATTCTTTTTCCTTCCAAACTTCTTCCTACTCAGTGTCACAGGGGGCGTGGGGTTAGCAGTTATACTCTACAGAAACGTTGCCAGTACAGTTTCTTAATCATAAGGCAGTGCGACCTTAAACCATTTTGTTTTTATTCGTGAACATGAAGACAACATAAAGATGATTTATGCAATCGATAGACACCCATTTGCATGCATTGCCACCTGGATGGTGTGACCATGATCAAAAAGCACTTTAATAAAAGGCAGTGAAGGTCGACATGAAGGACTTTTGTGAATGACAAGTATAAAACCTTGGCAGGGATATTTTCCTTGTTTGTGTTTGGTTTGTCTAAAGCAGGTCAGACAACTGCAGAAGTTCCCATTGATATTCCACCACCACCTCCCCTTTCCCCTATCCTTCCCCTACTTTCCTCTCAAAATAACCTGCACCATTCCATTTCTGTAAATATTCAATTATCATAAATAGCTGAATAAAATTCAATCAAAGTTAATCACAACTGCATGCTTTCTGTATTAATATAAAGTTTTCAATGCTGTTTCCATGGTTGTCATCAACTGCTATCAACCTTGGACAACCGTCTGGTCTATGACAGGTCCTGCTTATTTGATTGGAATGAATGAATATAACCATCTGCCAGTCAGCTGGCAGCAATTCTGAATGGCTGGTACTGTACATATGCTTTCTAGCAACAAAGAAGTGCTTCGAGTCTGTAGTTTTATCTCTGAATTTCCTGTCAACACCAGGAGTTGTAATCTGTTGCGATGTGTAGATTGACATCTGCTGCTTGTTATCATTTGTTTATTTATTCATTTTGTGTATTTAGCATAAAGTGGCCACGTCTGTGTTGTGGGAACCCATAGAACCCGTTGTCATTCAGATATCTAGAGTTGAGGGGTCAGGGAACCCCTTTGAAAATAACAATGCAATTTTGTCATTTAGCCTTACTTTGGAGTGTTATTTAGCCCCGTTCCTACCCAGTATCTTCCCTCTATAGCTTTAGTCTGCTACAGCCTCCGAAAGACATTAAAGTAAGCTGTGGACATTTACATTCACCAAAAAGCTGCAAAACTTGCAGTGACAAAAAGAACATTTAGAATAGGTTACCAGAAGTGGCTTCGAAATCTTTTTTATGCATTCTGCAAGATTTTCAGTTGTCACAAATGTTTAAATTGTCGTGTTTTTGACAACTGTCTCAGTCATAATGTATTTTTCAAAATGAGACATCCACAGTTTGAAAATGATTGATGACAGAATAAAACAAATTCATTTTCAATTTTTGGATAGTAGATGTTTTGAGGTCAGAGGAGGCAGAAACACATCTATCTTGCCAGCTCAATCTGGATTGTTTTGCTTTTTAAAGCTACCATACTAGATGAAGAAAAACACCTGTTACAGTTCACAGTTTTACCAAAACACAGTCCAAAATCACACGTTTTCTTGTTAGTACGTGTTGCCAGGGCAGACCATTAATTCATGGAGATCTAATATCACTCGGCTCCAATTTCAGATACAGAGACAGTTTCAAGGAGATATAAGTAGTTAGATGATGTCTTTTTCTGAGACAGTCTGCAGTCGACTGAATGAAGAACCAGTGTCCCCGTCAGAGAGAAAGTAAAGTAGGCAAAGGTTTGATTATATTAGGCCTTGTGTCAGACACACAGACATACCTCATCATTGTCCTCAATAACTTGAAGTTTATTTCAGCGGTCATTAAGCATTACAAAAGTAGGACAGTCATTCATAGAGATGGGATTGCTATTTTTGACGCACATTCTACAAAAGCTTTGCCTCCCCAGACAATTGACAGTTGATATTGTCAAAAAAGGTGAAACTATGTGTATGATAATGTTGGACAGATGTATGACTTTGACATCATTCCTTTGCCATGACTTCGGCATGGTTAGTCTCATGGTCAGTTTATTCGTTACAAAGGTTACTCATTCATCTACATCTAGAAAGATACTTCTCACATTCTATCTCAGTTATCATGTCGCTCTAAAAGGCTTTTTTCTGTAGGGGTTGGGGGGTTATGAGTCAGAGTTATAGCCTTAAGGTCAAAGTATGATTACATAGATGAAACATCCACCGCTTTTAGCAGCTTAATGTTACATTTGTGTAACTTTAAATACATGTCAATGTGCTGGCCTACATGATTTCTCAGTTTGTCTTGTCACAACCAATCCGAATGTTTTTATTTTTTTATTTTTCTTTGGTCTAAATCAACGGATGAGTAGGTAAACTTGTTGTTTCCACAAACATTCATGTGAGAATGCTTACTCCTCTCATTTATTCAATGTGTCTGGAGTAAAAAAAGTCAACACATAAGAAGGTCCTGTTTGCCCAATTATCAATAAGGCAATGCACCTCATTGCTAACCCAGACCACGATTCATTCTCCGGCTAGCTGCTAGCAATGCTGATGTGATGTTGTTGATGCTGATTTTGCTCATCCAGAATCTGTGGAGCCCAAATTGCAGTGTGCCTTGTAGTTTGGTCAGATCAAGGTCATATCACATTACCACCACAACCAAACCTCTCCAGAATTAATGTGTGACTGGTCTGAAACTACAGGAGTACGATTGCTGGATTCAGATCCACCCAAAATTAATTGTACCAATGGGGAAAATAACCAGAGCCTGAATCGGTCAGACTTAACAACGCTGGTTTGAAGACAAATTTAGTCCATCTTTTTACATTATTTTTCCCCCCAGGAACTCGTAATATTAGCTACTGTTACTGGCTGATACAAGGTTGCCGAAACAGTGCAACAGGTCGGTCAGCTAAATCAGCTTCTGACGATGAGATATTTTGGATGTCAGAGCGTGCTATTTTATAAATCAGGATATGTGTGGTTTCACGGATGCACACAGTTTGTTGAATAACATCTGGTTGAAGAAAATATTTTTCGCCACAGTTTCTTGTTGACAAAATTAACATAGCTGAGATGCTCTTCTAACTGATTGTATAAATCCATTAACTCCATGAGGGAAGCATGTTGTCTTAGTCCCTTAAAGCTATATGCTCATCAGAGTGAGGGCAGCAGTGCTACTGAGGCAGAGCTCATATCTAAGAGCTCTTTAAAATCCATGACAGTCTACATGGATTGCTCTTTATCCTCCACCCTTTTGGGGCCAAACAAGGATAAACTTTGCCGTGTATGCCCTGTGTATGCCACAGCGTGCTACATGGAAAATGTGCTGAGTGGAAAGAACCTAACTGCACTCCAACACGCGTGGGTGCAACATCTACAACTTTACAATGTCTAACAGGCAATTTGTATAGCGGCATCATGGTCAATGTATCATTGCTCTTCTTTGAAGAGAACTGTAACAAAGAACAAACAGAAGGTCGTTTCACAGTTTAAGCATGTGCTCTTTCTTTCTTTTTATTTTTGAATAGCATATTCATCTCCCTGCCTCAGCAAAGACGACATTAATGTCAATCTTAAATCCGGTCTAGCTGTGGAAAACCCAAAGAGTTACAGCTCGACAGATCTAATATACAACAGCAGCTGAAAAAAATAAATTGGTAGGGAGGATAATAGAGAGACGGGACAGTGCAAAGGAGATGAAAAGGGGGAGAATGAGGGAGCAGAAAATCAGAAACAGGGAGGACAAGCAAAGAGATTGAGTGAGTGGTTCGAAATGTGCCCCATGCAGAGTTTGTGATGGACTATTACTGCATGGAGCACAGCTTATGTAGCAGGCAGACACCAAAACGAATTCAAACGCCAATGCTACCAATGTGGCTTCCACACAGCACGTTCTGTCTTTATCAACACATTGAGTTTTTCATTGAACTCACAGTGACAGACTGGAACATTATTATTTTTGATCGTGGTGACATTCCTCAAATACATTCTCTTTTCCATCACATTCACACTTTGTTAATAGAAACCAAAGTCAACCGCTGCCTTATGAAGACTGTAATTTACAACACAGTACAGTACTACAGTAATTACTGTTTTTGAAAAATGTATTGCAATGAACCTTGAGCCAATCTGTCTTTTATGCTTAACTGAGTTGTAAGCATGGAACATATGCTCATTTTTATTGTTTTCACTCAGATACTGTATCTACATTCAGCTGACTAACCTGTGTAGTTAGCAAAGGAAAATATTGCTGTATTTTTATCCATTACAAATTAGTTAATGCACACTTCATACCAACATGTGAGGAGAAAATAATTACTTAAAGGTCCAGTGTGCAATATTTAGAGGGCTCTATTTACATGAAATAGCTAAATGATGATGAAAAACTAAATATATGCATTAGTGTATATTCACCTGAAAATATGAATTGTTATGTATTTGTTATCTTAGAATGAGCCTTTCACATCTACAGTAGTATCTATTGTGAGCCCAGAATAGAAAAAAAAACAAAAACAAAAACAAACACAAGCTCTAGGTATGGCATTTTATGTTTATCGCTCGTTTCACAGCCAGCAATAGATGCCACAAACACCTTCCTTTGAGTATAAATGAATGAAACGTTGCAGGAATGGATATTTCAAAGAAATATTATCAACCGAAAGGCTCAAAATATATACATGCATGTTGTCGTTATTGTTGTTTTGTGTCAGCACAACAAGAAGGTAAACACAACACTGAAATATTATCACCTCGTGAAGTTGATACAGATAACATTTTAGTAAATTAATAACAGAGCAACATTAGCATTCACTTGTAGTCATTTTTTGGACACCGTAAGTCCAATATTCATTCTGTGATCACCAGGTAGTCACTAACTTTGTCTGCTTGCTGTTTGGTGTTAAGAAGGCGGTGCACTTTGTATTTTTCCGCTAATAACAGCTGCCTGATGTGGCTGGAAATAATGCCTTATATGTCAATCAAATCAGTAAAGTTGTCCAAAACCAAAACAATGTGCTGAAAGATGCTAAAACAAGCTGAGGTGATTATCTCTTTATCTTCCCAGTCATCTTAAATATTTAGATATTTAGTATAATAATAAAAATGTTTTCTATAGCAATGTGAAAAGAATTGGCGAAAGTGTCTACATGGTGTTTTCTGTCAGCACAGTGACTCATGTTTATTCCACATCTTATGGATGTTGGAGTTTTCTACTGTGTGTTTTCACTTTTACCAACTTTTTCTTTCACTAAACATCACCACAACCAATCAGAATAAGTTTACTTATCTTTTTGCGAAAACCTAATCCTAACCTTGACCAAAGGTTCTTTCGGGGCTGTGATGTATTATATATATTATTTTTTTCCAGGCAGTTCTCTACTCATGTGCGGTAGCTTGCATCCCCAACAGACAAAAAACTACAGTCTTACTAATTGCTGGCACAAAGTGAGAAGGCACATCAAGAGAAAGCAAAAGATCACTTTTTTCCCCTTTTTTCTGATATGCACATTACTTTGATGTGAAATTTGAGCTGCTACAAAGACTGAGTTCAGGCAATAAATTAGGATTTTTAACTGTACCCCCTGCTGTGTTGGACTGCACAGATCAGTAAGCTGTTTTTAATAACCTTGGTTGTGGAAGCTAAGAGGAGTCGCAGCAAAGTCAAATTGTACTGATAACATGATCTCAGCTTAGCTGAAAGTGTGTGAAACACAGAGAAAGCTAGGGTAGATAGTGTATTTCAGAATCTATTTATTAATTCATTTATTTTTTGTGGCTGTTGCAGGCCTGTAATAGGGCCATCCAATTGTTTTATTTGGCCCAAATTAAATGGGTGGCTGGCCTTCTTACCTATGTGCGTACCTACATGCGCCTGTGCACTCATTGCACATGAAAATGTATGAAAAAGTTGCTTTGGAGTGAGGCCCTATGGGAAAGGGTGGTCTCTTGCTAGTTTCTCCAACATTACCTGCCCTAGCTAACATTTCGTTCTGAACATTTTATTCCAAAAATAATTGTTATCAAAGAAAATGCAATCTTAGGAAAAAAAAGAAAGACACAATTACACTTAGCACAACTAAGCATGCATGTCATCAAATCAACCAGGCAACTATTTTCAATGGTAAGTAACCAAAGCCTGCTCGAAATGCCGCTAGATGTCCCTAGATGATGCCACCCACTAATTTGCTTTTCCATGCAAGCCAAAGAGAAACTGGAACTTTCAGAAGAAAGACAAACCACATTAGCAATTCAACTGCCGTAGTCAGGAGTGGAGCTCATGTCAGCTTAATTAACCAGCTAGCTACTTGGAGTGCAAAGATACAGTCAACTCCCAGTACGCACATAATCGACAAAGTAAGAATGAAAACAAAGATCTCAGAGTTCTTATTCATTTGTTCTTATGCATGTGTGACATGTTTTTAAAACACCTTTTTTTTCTTGTAGTTTTATTTCCTTAGTCTGCAGACTCCAGTGCAAAATGCAAAAAAATAAATATCAGTTTAAAAAAAAAAAAAAAAAAAATCACTACCTTCTTAAAACTAAAATGAAAAATAAGAATATATCAGAATGCCCTTAATGTTTAAACAATTTCCTCATTAAGACGTGGGGCAGATTTCTGAACTTTTTGACTTTGAAAAGCCATTACCAAACTACAAAACACCTGAGTTAGCCAAACCACAAAACCCAGCTGAAACATTTTCACAGGAACATTTTCACAGGCAGAAGTTGAGACCTCTAACAGTTCACAACATCTCCTGCTGATAGCGGGGACCGTGAGATATGATTTTGCCAGAGGTGCAAGCATGGAATAAATGTGAGACTTCTCTTTCCACCACTTCAGTGGACAGCTGGTGAGTGGGAGAGGTGTCTCTTTCCTGTGCATGTCTGTCTCTTGGTCTATTGCTCTGTTGGACACTGCCGGCTGAATGAGAGTAAAAGCGTACCCAAGAAGGTTCTTAAGTGCTGAAGGAGGAGTGGTCCAGCTCAGCTTCCCCCGTGTCACTTAGATCATATTTTACTTTATGTGTGAGGCTATTACTTGTGGTACTGGCTTCAGCCGTTTTTCCACACCAGTGGCATGTCTCAACTGCACATACTGTATGTAGAGTTTTCATACCTGAGCAGTACAAAGTGGTACACGTTGTCTCGCCTTCACCCATGCATAGTCATTGTTCGGCATCCTCAAGGACACATCAAAAAGGAAATACTCTGAGGAGAAAGTAAAGGCATACAAACAAACATGAAAAAAAGTCTGTATAAAGGCAATTCTGAGATTTCTTTCAAAACACATCAAATATGTTGGAAAATAGTTGCTGAAAACATGTGAAAAGACTTTGAAGGATATATTACTGAAATGTGGAGTTAGAGGTTAAAACAGTTTTTCACCAGTTTTCAGTCCAGGATTTTGTGGGCGGTCCTAAAGGGTGGCTCGATGACACGCTGAGGCCACCCTGAGCATACCCCTGCACCCCCAGCAGAGAGACAGAGATTAATTCATCTCGCTCAGAGTGTTTCAAAGTTAGTCATGTCATTTTCTGAACTCATCTGACATGTTTCAGTCGCTTCAAAATTGCTGCTTGACTGCTCCCACGAGTGGGTGTGTCTTCAGCACATTCAGCGGACACAACCCCACAGTCCTGGAGCTGAGAATACTGCTCATTTTTGATATTTTGAATCATTCAAATTTGGCTGGGTGGTTAATAACACCTTCTTCTTTGGTCTGACAAACTCAGAACACATTTATATATTGAATGTTGAATTTTGAAAGAGGCAGTTCCTTCATTTTCATTAAACTGAGGATAACACATTATACATTATTGGTTGCTGAAGTCAGTGTCAGGCAAAAACATAATTGACTAAACTTTAATTGCTTTTCATGTCAAGGATAATTCAGTTTAAAACGATGAACAATGATTTAATTCATTCAAACAATTTGCCATGGTACCTGCTGAGAGGAAGTCAAAGTTGATTGTTTACAAGAAGCTGACTTTGAGTCATGAAGCATAGACCTGCTTTGCTTAATTGTATTGATATGTTGCAGTCATATGCCGCTTGTCATATTTTTCAGTGAAACAAACTTGTTTTGTGTTCCTTTTTAGTTCATCAGCATTTAAATTACTCTCATGATATCTCCAAATAAATGTTGGCAGAGAAAGGTGTAAACAGAAACTTGTAGGTGTTTATTTGCTTCTTCTCTCTGCTATATGTCCTCACTGCCCTTTCCACAATTTTGTTTGTCTCAGAAACTACTGAACGATGTCAGTGTAGGTATTTTCATAATTAATTTTACCGTGTTCTATACTTGTAATGGTAAAACAGGTATGGAAGTGACCTTTACAGCAGCAATTCCTTAGCTGTCATGAAACTGAGCTTTGATTATTTATCAGAATAACACGTTATACTCGCCATTGTCAGTGTCAGGTAAAGACATAAACACACAATGCGTAATTTATTTTCAGGCGAAGGATAACTCAGTTGATAACAATCCTGTTTGGGGTGTTCTGGTCATGTATTAATTATGACCGGTACTTTCCCTACTAGCTTCAAGACTGCTGTGGTTAAACCTCTAATTAAGAAAATACACCTTGATCCAAGGTCTCTAAATAACTAGATAACAGTCTCTCTAACCTTGCATTCTTTTCACAAGTACTAGAAGGAGTTGTGTCTCAGAAGCTTTCAGTTCAGCAATAATCTTTTAGAACCCTTTTACTCTTTCTGCCACGCTTTCTGTCTCTCTGATCTCATTAAAACTTATGTTCCATCTCTTGGTCTCTCAGAATACTGGACTCCTATGTGTCCTCAGAGTCAAAAAGAAGTCATTTGGCTACTGTGCCTTTATCCTATTGTGCCCCCTTCCTCTGGAATAACCTCCCTGCTGACATCAGACAGTCTGACTCTGTTGTTTGTTTCAGTTACTGCTTATAATCATATTATTTCAGGCCTACAGAATAGTGGTCTCAGTCAAAGAATCTCTTAACCCTAATATTTATAGTCCATATTATTCCTTCTAATAAGAATGAAACTGTAAACGTACTAATAATCACTGTATTTCTCCGACCTCTGTTGTTTTTGACTCTCTCTTTTCACTGAGGCTATTGGCCATCCAGAAATCTCTTTCTCCCCTGGCTATCGGTGCCTCATCCAGTTGTTTGGATCTAGATCATCGTACCCCAGGAGACTTCTCTCCTTTCTCCCTAGTTTGCATGTGTGCAGTGTGTTTGTGCCTCCTATTTGTGCGAGTACTGTGCTGCTCTCTTGTGTTTGTGAGGCTTGTTCTCTTCCAGGTCTCCATGGTAGAGAGGAGGTCATATTGCTTAGATCCCTGTTGTTCAATGTCCTTCTGGATCCACATTCTTCACATACATTTTTTAATCTAGATGTGTCTGAAATTTTGTCATTAAACTATAGGCCTATAATGTGATTTTGTCAGTCTGTTCTGTACAGGCAGCATCTGTTATCTGTCCTGGGAGAGGGTTCCTTCCTTCAGGAGGTTTCCTCTGATAAAAGTTTTTTTGCTGGACTTGTTTCTGACCTGAATTGAGGTTTTAAGGACAGAGGGTGTTACAGGCTGTGTGGATTGTAACTCCACCCTGAGGCAAATTGTGATTTGTGATTGTGGGCTATATCAATGAAATTTGACTGGACTTTCCAGTTTATATCGTTGTGATAATATTGATGTCATGAATGTGTGTTTTATGTGTATTAGTTATGTAAGAAAATGCTGATCAAAATGATGAATGAGAGATGAAATTCAAAGAGTACATGGTGTGAGTAGGGGATGGCTGGTTCTATCAGAGTATCTCATTGTGCAGTTGTAGCGGAGTCTATTAAGAGTCATTTATTTGAGCTGTATGGCAGATTGATGCTAACTGTGCCACTGAATGCATTCACTGCCAGAGAGAAAGACAGACAGATTAGAGTAAAAAGACTCTAATGTTTAGGCAAAGCGGCCTCATTTCTGTAGTGCCCACCATACATTTTTTGAGTTTTCAAGATAATTTCTGTTTTATTTTTCAACCAAATAAACTTTCCTTAACACACATTGCAACAAACTGTGAAAGCAATATTAAAGATAACAACGTTGCCTGGTTACATCACGCAAGTGTGAGACATTTTGTACGAGGAATGCCCTTTAAAAACTTTTCATATTTGACCTTTAACAACAGTATAACAAAGACAATTGGGGGCAGTAGGGGCTTTATGAGTCACACAGCAAAAATGGCACTTCCCTAACATGTACTATCTCAGGATGAGAGATGAGGATGAGAGGATGAAGAATTATTAACTTATTGTGGTTGTATCAGGAACCTTGAAATAAACATGCCAAACAGAAAGAAAGAAAAAGAGCACAGAGAGATAGAGTTACCATATCTTATCTATATATATCTATATCTATATCTTATCTGTCAAATTTTCATTTGAAAAAGTCTGAACAGTGAATTATTCTCCAAAATACTTGGTGTTAGTGAAAACTCTAGAGGCCATGATATACTGAAATGGATGCAAACATGGACAGCTGACTAGGGCTTTGTTCTGTTTACAGTATATTCGATTGTGTGAAGGCAAATGTGGACGTGCTTACATGTGCAAATGCATTTCCTGCGCCAAAAAAACCCCCTACATTGTTGTACAGCCATAAATGTCTTGCTACCTTACTCTGATCAATCATTAGCAGGCTCCATAGTGTTAAAGTGGTCAGTAACTCCACAGGGTATCTTTGACAATGCTTTGTTATTATAAATGGATGTTGTGTTCATTGTACCATATCATTTATTTACCATTAATTGCACATGTATAAAAGCATTAATACATGTTTACAATGCCAGAGGTCTGGCTACGGGTTCTGGATGATGATCTGGATGATCATTAACACACGGACTGAACGACAGATAAAGCGATAGTATGTTAGTACCAAGAAATCTTGGACTTCCGTCTTTGTGCGTAATGTGACTGACAGCTGTCAAAAAAGCTGTGCTGCCTCTGCAGTTTGAAGGGTTCACTGTCATTACTGGTGACCCTCACCGATAAAGAGCTAGCCATCACTTAGTCATTTACAGCCATCATTGAAAGCATTTTTGTGCGTGTGTGTATTTTATGGTACAGTTAGGGCCCAGTCAGGCCATTATGGCCTGACGATATCCCACAAGGTATATATTTAGGTATTCAGTGTAGCAGCTCATAGCATCATTATTAATAATCGCTTAATGATTGTTAATCCTCATCCTATCAACTGGGGTACCCACAGATCCCAGTTATACTTTTTGTCATGTCTGACGGGTGCTTAATTGCATCATTCTAACTTTAATGGCTTTTTTAGTCAATTTGTTTCAAGTTACTTCAAATTATTGTTTTCTGTTTCTGTTTTAATTTGTGCTTTTTAAAAAATACCAATAAATTGGAGACCTGCGGGAATGCTACTCAAAAGCCTCTGCATTTTTATCCTTTTATTTACTGAATTCATGTTCATTATACCACTAATAATGTTTTGAGAAGAAAAAAAAACAACAAAAAGCATTTTGCAGTTTCTTCTTGCGGTCCCTAGGGACCACAGTTGGTAGTCCTTGTATGTTAATATGTTGGTAGGATGAGGGTTGATGTCACCCGCCATGATAGTTAGCTTTAATGCCGCCACACATGATCATTGGCAGTGTCACTGTTTTCCCATCAGGAGGCCGGTAATGTCCAACTATAGACAAAGCGCTACCCTTGGCGGTGCTCACCGCTCGAACTTGCAACGAAGAGCTGCGCTCAAAGTTTTTTGACCTCTCTTGCCGCTGACCTTTTCAAAGTGCAGCCAGTGAGATAACAACTTTATCTGGCATGCGTCGTAGCAATGACACACACACACACACACACACACACTACAGTCTCACCAAGAAAAGTAATGCATGGTAAAATGTCAGCAGTCAAATGGTGGCAACTGTCGGCTCTAGGAATGGGCATATAATTTACAAACCTAAATGCTAGCTAGATAGCTTAGCTGTTCATTTTCATTAACTGACAGTGAATATGCTTTGTATCACAAGCATATCTATGCAGTCACTCTCCACAAAACGTTAGCTTAGCAACAGTAAGTTCTATCATGTTGTTACATAGACGTATTTTTAAATATTTTTGCTATGGTTTGTCTCTGCAAGCACTATGCTGTCCACTGTACTTTGCGGTGAGCTAAGGGCAAATCTCTTATCAGGTGAAGGCAGCTTAAGAATAGCTAGTAGTAGGTTATCGACTCATAGTAATGGGGTTCTAATAGGTTATGTCTCCTCTTGTCAGGGCCCATACATTAGGTTCATTTGAGAACAACCATGCTGATAGGATGTGAGACACAAAACTCCATCTATTTTCCAGAACTGACAAAAAAAGTTGGGAACCTTAAGTAACCCTTCTAACAAACTGAGTTGGTGTGAAAATCACTTTAGTTCAGTGGCCCTGGTTTTCTTACTTTCCTGATACCAGTGTCTACTTTAAATAATGTAGAAAGAGCACTTTGAACTCTGCCTTCTTCAGCAGCCATTGGATCAGGGCATAGATCAGTAAGTCACTGTGAAGATGCATCAAATCATCAAAATGCTTGGGGCAAGAGATTCTATAATGTGCCAGTAATGAAGATAAATGCTTCTTATAACCTCTCCATGCTGCAACTCTCAGTTAAGGATTTGTCCCTAAAGTCAAGTCTGTGAGCTGAGAGTCCATCCCTCTCCTGCACAAAAGGCACCCGTGGGCTTTAAGCCATAAGTGTGCATAAGTGTGTTCCTCCTGCTGGCCAGATGTAATGTATGAAGAAGATTTGTTTAAAGACTGGGGTGTAAAGCTGTTTAGAAGTGTAGCCGTGACAATCACTTAAAGTTCATCATGTCCTCTGTACTGCATGTGCTCATGGTCACACTGCGGGCTGTCAGAATCATTATTAGGGCAAATTCTTTCCAATTTTGGGGAGGTTAGATATCGCCAACACTTTGGTTTCACCTTGTTGTCAAGCGTGTACTTTCATCATTTTCAGGCCAGCTGCTAATTATTCTTAGAATCTCTGTGTTGTCACCATCACTGTCCTTGCCAAAGTACCCTCTCATATACGGTGATGGATGGGGCCACTTCTCAATAAGTTTACCCAGTCCAAATTGCACACTCAAGTGTTGCCATTAATCTCTGTAAGGATAATTTGTTCAGTTGATTTGTTGTACCTAGTGTGGGCTGTAGCATTCTTTCATCATCTAACTAAAGCAGTGTAAACAATTACATTGAGATAATGATTTAGCTAAGAGAATCTCAGACTTTCATAAACCAACATTTTCAAGCTTGACAATCTTCTGGAGTTCAAGAAATTTATAATATTTATATTACATATATACTGTATCTATATTAACAATATATCACACGGCTTTGAAACTGAACAGTCTAAATCAATGTCTGCAAATTCTGGTGAAAAGAAATCACAGGAGGAATCAAAGAGATCACTAAATTTAACACCTTTTGTAAGATCTTGCTGCTGTGTTCTGTCACTATTCATCTGGCGCAAATGTCCCTAAACCACTAATCCTCCTTAACAGAGAACGCTGGCATCATTTGTAATTTAATTCATCAAATGTATTTTTATGAGCTGAAAATATATAATATACAAATTCGGACATAAAAAGCCATTTCTCTTTGTCTAATTTAAAACCCTTTTACATATACTTTACATGAAAAGATAATCACATCTGACCACAAACAGGCCGCCAAAGTGACATTTACTGACTGTCGCAAACACAACAGAAGGAAAGACCAATTGATAACTTATCCTTTCTTTTTCGACCCTTTTAATATTTCAGCTTAATTCTACTTTTATATCACCAGTTTCTGCCTTAATGATCTGTCTTCTCACATTAAAACAAGAATAGTAAACAGCATCTGTAAGCAGTATTTCAGGCTTTGTTTTGTTGAACCCACGCAGTTATCAGTCATAGCGCCCCATTGCCTCATTTTAGAAAGATGAAACGAGTTAAAAGACTGCTTTAAGAAACAATGCATTGTGTACATAACTCACCCCTGCTCTGGAGTCTCTATATCATCAATTCTAATCAATCAATGTCTGGTTTGCTAGACTGCTGCTGCTGTGGCTTAGCCTGGTAGCTGCTAAACTGAACAACTGTGCGCCGTGTTATAAGGACATGTTTATTCTCTTTTATACCTTAGCTATGGTTGATGATTTTCTACTTCACTGAATCAAACACAGCTTCATGTGGACTTGGTCTTAGTGATACTTGCAAAACAAAACAACACCACAAAAATAACTTTTTTTTTGATTTTATGATTTTTATGATTTTATTTTATTTTTCGATTTTTCTTTTGTTTGCTCACTTTGCATTTTGTAAATTGATCAAAAAATAAACAATTATTTATATTTTTGAAAACATTCTTAGTTAAGAGCACTTTTTTTCACACCTGTCTAAAACGTTTGCACAGTACCATATGTTAATGCTTAATTTTATACATTTTATGCCAACAGACACTGAAAAAATTGTAGCTAGCTAATGGTTAGCTGTAGCTGGTGTTTACTGGCTGCAGAGAATTGTGGTGGTTAGGTTGGTTGTCGACCTGAATGTGTGCTGAGTTGAGTGAACTTAAACTCAGGTGTCGGTATTCCTCTACAACAGAGATAACATAGACATTAGGATAATACGGAAATGCTTCTGTCGGCCACACAGTGATGTCACCTACTGGTCCTGAGAACAGTTTTATTTCATACCACAGCAGAAAGCTTCGCTGTTCTTGAGCTTCAGAAATGCTTTGGAAGGAGCTTGTGCAGACGCTACTGTGCTTGATCAATAAAAAAAGCTAATCTACTGCAAAGGTATTTGTAAGGACATCGCAACTTGTAGTAATGCTACTGCCCAACCCTGACTATAAAATGCATCATATTTCAAAGCTGAGAACTGGCATGACTTCCTGTGATAAGAGACCATTGTGTGAGTCTTAAGAGCTGGCAGCTTGGAAAAAGGGCATGTAAGTCATGAACAGATAGTTATTAAAAAGAAGGCTTTACAAAAATCATTCAAGGTAGGAACCCTGTCTAGCCCTTTATTTATATTATTTTATTTTATATGTTTTATTTAAATGACAATAGCAATGTCATTCCTGACTCCTGACTGCAGCAAAGCCTCACCTGCAGTAACCCTGCAGTGAAAATAAGCCTGACCAACAGGCGTTCTGGACCATCAATCAATTAACCAACCAACTTTTTGACATTTCTTCAGAAAGTCATGCTGAGTAATTGCCTCTTGAACAGTGTGAGTCAAGACAAAAAAGAAGATACATAGAGTAAGAGATGTATAGGTTACCAGTTCCCTGTCATGGGAAAAAAAAAAGAGATTTGAGATTAGAAGAGAATTTCTACTGGTTTAATTTACTATCTTTCTTATCCTGTAATGACCCCGCTGCCTCTTGTAGCTCCGTCAGTTCAGTTATGAATATAGACAGACCTTTAATCACTGCTTTATGTATTAAAGAGCAGATAACGTTCATCCACCCAGCATAGTGATAACAGCAGCAGAGCAGTGGCTCAGACAAAAAGCTTTAGCAAACTCCACAGCAACATATTTACTTCACAGTGCATGCTTGGTGCGATTAGCCCTGTCACCTCATAGCAGACGGTTTAAAACGTGCAATATTGTTTGTCTGTCTGTGTTTAATGACTGTGATGGGCTGGCAACCTGTTGCCCAGTGCCTACTTCTACGACCTGTCAAATGAATCAAGGGAGCTATGTGTTTTTTTTTCATTGTTAACACAGCCTTTCAGCCCCAATAAACAGGTCAAAGGTGAAGGTCAGTTACAGAGTAGAAGCCCTTTAGATGGCATTCTCAAGGAATTTCCACAGGGCAGATCACCAAGTGATACCCAGCTGTCCTTTGATTTTATTACAGGTCAACAGGGTGTCCGACTGGTTATCTCAATCTCCGAACACATTTTTCCTTCAAAGTAAAGAACAAACTCTGAAACCTCAGTTCCCACTCTGACAAGCATCTTTTGAAGAATAACTGTCTATAACTCAAAATGTCAAAATGTCCCCTGGTGAGGCCATCCTACAGGGAGCCAGTTTGAGTGGAATACATTATCTGTGTAAGTGGTAGTTCAGGCGGAGGCAAGGATAAGATGACAAGTACAAAGAGAATGTGGAATAGAGAAATTGTTATACACAGCATTTTCATTGGCACAGTATATGTTGTTGTTGACATTGTTATTGCAGCTGCTATTTGTGTACTTTAGAAAGAAATGTCTTGAATGCTACTAAATTGTAACAAAGTAGGCAGTGTATTGAGTTCCTTTCCTCAAGCCAAAGCGGTAAATATGCATATACAAATGTCCTCATTTGAATTGTGGTTTTTCATGATACTATAACTTGAGGGACCTGTCCTTTTACTTTCTTTTGGTGATTTTTAGCCACACTTGTGGCTTGAGTTATGGTCTGTCAATCATCCATTACTTTAATCCAGATATCTCAACAACTACTGGGTAAACTGTCATGAAATGTTCCACAGATGTTTTTGTTTCTTGGTGACATGTCTTGATGGATGGACTACAGACATAGCCAGAGGATGAATCCTAATAACGCTGGTGCTCCATCACTTATCTCGTGATATATCTTATCATCTACAAGATGCAAAGATTGACATGATATTTTATTCAGATGTTCGTGGTTTCCAGATGATGTACCCTGATGGATTTGGTTATCCTCTGATGTTTCCCGTTGTGCCAACATGAGATATGAGATAGATATTTGTGGTTTTGAGTGAAATATCTCTGCGACTATAGGATGGATTGCCATGAAATGTGATACATACATTCATTTCCCTATCAGGATGAATTGTAATAACTTTATCAGTGCCACCATCAGGTCCAAATTGTGCAATACTTTGGTTCATGACCAAATACCTGCAAAACTATAACATTCTCATAGTTAGTCATGTTATTTTCTGAACTCATCTGACACGTTTCAGTCACTTCAAAGTTGCTTCTTGACTGCTCCCACGAGTTTCTTCTTTAGTCTGACAAACTCACAAGACATATTTATTCTTACTTTACACAGACTTTTTTTTGTCTCATATCTATATTTCTCTGTCCTCTGTTTTGTCTATAGTGACTTAAAAGCAGGGGACACCCCTCTAAGTCAATTACTGTAATAAGACAACAGTCCCTGGTATCATTAGGTTTTCACAGCATTTTGGTGCAAAGTCATCACTGCTTTGGTGGGGCACTCTATCTAGGCACCATAGCCCAACATACTGCAATGATAAAGATTTTCAGTGACACTGTGGCTTCGTATATTTCTTCTATCTTTTTGTATTCATTCAAGGCAGTGTTCTGTTTAGATTTAAAATAAGAAAAGTGTAAAGCCTACAATGCTGCCAAAGGTATAGACCGTGACAATGAATGTATTCATAAATTGCTGTTATGATTCGGTTCAGTGTGTCTTTGCTATATAGGTTTTTAGTCCGCCATCTAAAGCTGAAGCATAGTGAGCTGACTCACTCTATCCTGTTCTCCTTCTCCCACTCACTGCCTCCTCTACATCTCTGACTTTCTTCTTCTGTGATGTCTAGCAAAGGCAAAGCACAAGCCTATGCCAAGATTGAAGGTTTCTGTAGAATCGTGATCATCGTGCTTGGTTGCTCACCTTTTTTTTTTTTTTTTTTACACTACATTTGCTCACTGAGTCTGCATCAGGTTCTATATAATTGAACTGAATATAGTCAAAGTTAGCAGTCTGTTGCTCAGCACAATAGAAGACACTTTTCATTCGACAGAAAATGCATATCATCGTTGCCTGATGAAAACCACTTTTGATGATTTGGACTTTTTTATGCACTTTATGCTCTTTTGTGCATATTCTCTTCCCTCTTTGTTCAGCATTTAGAATCTTATTGACCAATGAGAAGATGTTTTGTTACACCATGAATGTAGGATAGATAGAAGGAGGATAGCTATG
Organism: Sciaenops ocellatus; assembly: GCA_033000465.1. Lineage (NCBI taxonomy): Eukaryota > Metazoa > Chordata > Actinopteri > Sciaenidae > Sciaenops > Sciaenops ocellatus. Next base: position 19,540,771 of record CP136878.1, on the reverse strand, counting down.
GATAAATAATGCTCTGAGTTTTGATTCAAGGATAGACATCAAGCTATGTGATCTCTCTGAACTGAATCAGACTGATAGACACGCATCAGTGTCAGATGGCCATTAAACTGGATTATGCTGATTTCAATCTAGAATAGCAAAATAGCTTTGAATAGGCCAATGTGCTATGTGGAAACATGTAGGACAGCTATTGATAGTTCACACACTGAGGTGGACATAAACAGGATGTCTTATTACATTTGAGGTTTGTTTTGTAAGCTACTTTCTTTCTTTTTTATCCCTCTTAACTCCATTCCATTTCATTTTGCACTTTTGACATCAGCATCAATTAAAACATAACATTAAAAATATTACTGCTATATCTTAAAAGAAATAAAAACCTCATTGGGACACGGAGTGCCTCATTCCTGTCTTGATCTCTATGATGATGTGGCAGATATTTCATGATTCTTTTCCAGCCCATCCCAAGATGGTGTCATTTTTCCTTCCACCTTAATCCACACATCTCAATTACTTTTCTCACACAGACAGTAAGTTTATGACCACCATATGCCATGAATTCTTTGTCTGGATTTATTACCAGAGATGCAAAAGGCATGCAAAAAGATTCTTTCCCACGTGTATTGTACGAGAGGACAGACAGTGTGACGAGGAGGAGACCTGCAGAAGACTGGGTTAACTACTGTAGCATAGTCACTGCTAGCATAGTGAAACAGAACTGTGTGAACAGTTTTGAAGAAAATGTCTCAGATAGAGATGCAATATGTGTGTAACCAATTGTAATACAAAGGTCAAATTCAGAGGCCATGTGAGAAGAAAACTTCTTTCAGTTTCCCATAGAGCGCGGTGCACCAGAAAAAAAAAAAAAAAAAAAAAAGTTAATACAAGTTGAACTTTTGCTGGATTACATTGCAGCAGCATCTGGTTGCTCAAGTTTGAAACAGCTGGGCTGGAAATATTCACAAAGAAGAAGCCTCAAAATACCAATCTCACCTTCACAACCCCACCTCTCCACATTTTTTCAAACATTTATCTGAACATTTATCAGCAATGAATGCCAGGAAATTAAAGTACAGGGCTGGTGTTATTCGATGTTGGATTTGTAGCTACTGAGGTTGTAAAAAATAATGTCACAGATGTGTAATATTTTCTTTTCTATAGAAAATGATGAGCACAAACAATGGTAAAAAAAATGTTGGGGACTATTTGAAGCTGTGTAATGCACATTTAGTGTGTGTTTACATCAACAAGAGAGTGTTTGTTGTATTGACTCAGAATAAATTGCATTGTGTGTGTGGCTCAATGATGTGTTTTTAATAGTTTTTTAGACAACAATAGAGTTCATTGGCAAAGAGGAATATGACATATCAAGCTTTAGCACTTGTTTGGGTCAATTATTGTTGTTTTTTTTTGTTATTTTATTTAAATGACTGAGAATTAACAAATACAGAACGGGTTGGTGGTAAGTCAGCTGTTCCTCAAGATTAATTTTGCAAAGGCCATTATCATTTTAGAATGTTTTTTTTTTTTTTTTTTTTTTTTTTTTTGTGACTCGAGTCTTTGTAACGCATAGGCATCAATGACAGAAACTGTAGCTGTTTCAAAATGACTCTTATTGTCAAGATAAGAATGTGATAATGTTAAAATGTTAGTGTGAGGGAGCGTTGTTTAGCTCAGTTGGTAGAGCAGCCGTCCCATGTACAAAGGTTCAGTCCTTGCTGCAGCGGGCCAGGGTTCGAATCCGATCTGTGGCCCTTTGCTGCATGTCATTCCCCATCTCTCTCTCCCCACATTCCTGTCACTCTTCAGCTGCATCTATACAATAAAAGCTTGAAAAAGGCCAAAAAAAAAAAAAAAAAATGCTAGTGTGAGTGGTTGCACACAGAAACAAAGCACAATATGTCCCCCGACTAAAGGAGATGTCCCTTGGGTCAAGAAAAAAAAAAGAAAGGAGAAAAAGAAAGAAAAATACATACATAATACAGAAAAAGTCAATCTCTATAAGCCCCCCGTTTTAAAATGTCCAACGTCACAGTAGAATTAAACATGTTTACAGCCTGGTACAAAAAACAGGTTTGGTCTCTATAGCCAATTTCCCCGTTCATGACAACTGTACTGAGTCTGAATTTCAACCATCTCACTCTTCCAAATTATATCAAGGCTCAAAGTTATGCATAATTAAGAGCATGGCCACTTTGATTGACAGGTGGGTCTGTTACAGGTGGCTTGTTTGAGCACCCAGGTGTTATTCAGCTTACCTTAGCTCCACGTCTTTGCCCATTCTTAGATTATCCGGGAGGCAGCAGAGACAGGACTACCAAGATGGCGGTGGCCACAGCCACCACACTCTCTCTCTCTCTCTCTCTCTCTCTCTCTCCCTCTCTCTCTGTGGTATATGTGTTCTAGGCCTTTCTTTCGACCTTGCCCATGTGAGCCTCTTTGAGGAACTCTAAATTCGTTGCTCATATAAGAGCGTGGAAGCTGAGTTTATTAGTAATGCCAGCCTTGTTGTTGTTCGGCGCTGAACGAATAAGAGGCTTGCAGGGGAGGCTTATCTGTCAGGGTGCACACAAACACACACACACACACACACACACACACAGACACACAAGAGCAGACACACACACAAGAGAGAAACACACCGTCAATACAGGCAAATATGTCCACACACACACACACAAAGCCCATGTGTGCATGCATGTGAGCACAGATAGTCACACACCCCGTGATGCACATATAATACGTATTAATAAAGGCACACTCATAAACATACACACACACACAACCTCTCTTTTGGTCATGCTGAAGTGTAAACAAGTAAAAGACGGTTTCAGAGTGATTGTGGCCTTGTCTTGTTAGGTGTTGCATGAATAAGAGGCTTGCGGGGAAGGCTTATCTGTTTGGCATGCAAACACTCTTTCTCTCTCTCTTTCACACACACACACACACACACACACACACACACACACACGCACACACACACACACGTACACACTTTTAAGAAGCCTTATCTGAGTCTGGGTAGATAACATTGCAAGACAGAGAGTAAGGAGCCGATCTCACAATGAATGGAACATGTACCTAGCTTAGGAAGCTAATCACACCATCAAACACACACACACACACCCACGTATGTAGCATGCATGTTCCCTAGGCTACATAGCAGATGTTATGACCTAAAGCACAGTCGCTTGTCAAGGCGAACATGACTAACAAGGCTGTTTGCCTGGTGATACATATGCACGAAGAAAGGCATATGGTGGCATTCACTAATAAAGAGAGGAACGTTCATCGCTCTCAGATAGCAGATTGATAGCAATCTGTTGACAAAACTGTTGACTGACAGAGCTCGAACAGTCTACTGCAATTGGTTACTATAAAGAGTTGAATAAGACAATATAATATTGCTTTGCTGTTGCTACATTAGAAAATGTATTAACATTTAAAAATATCTTTTTGCTAATAAATCAGTATATCCAAAGGTTAAAGTGGGATCCAGTGTAACCCCATGGGCTGCACTGCCATTCTTGTGTCACTAAATGTGAGAATTTGCTGTTTTTATCAATTTTCTATCATCTTGAATTAAAAGGTTTAGGGGTTTCACACTGTTGGTATGACAAAACAAATTGTCTATGGAGCGCAGAAACTGAGCTAATGTGACAAAAGATGGTCAGACAAATCAAAAATGTAACTAAGTACATTTATAAACAGTACTGTTAAATTAATATTTAAAATAAAAGTCAACCAGTTGATCAAATTTAAACTAAATGTATTTAACTCTAAGTCTTACATATTTAATGAATTCTCAATACTCTCAACATATCAGCCCAGCATGGACATTTTCAGCACATCTGCTATCAATGCTGGTTTTCAGAGGGCAGTCAACCGCTGCCAAGAGAAACACCTACCCAGGAGCTTAAAGCTTGGACCAATGGTGTCAAACTAATTTTATTTCAAAAGCCACGCACAGGCCAATTTGTGCAAGTACATCCTGAAAGCGTTCAGCCTGAATCCTAAAAGAAAATAAGTGTAGTCAGTCTACTAAGGTACAAGTTCATTCTAAAAACGTTCACGATTAATAAACCATCCATGCCCTATGTTCAACATCTTCATATGACCACAATATGTACAAATACAAAAATGTTGTGCAACCCCTGTAATGTTTGTGATCCCATCAATTACAACTGATAATCTAACAAATGACTTAAATTTGTGCTTCATTTGGTTCCAAATCTCCAAATCCAGGAAGATCTGAATCGTATCTGCTACAGTCTTGTCAGGTTGATGTTGGCAAAAGCCTGTCACTTGTTGGGAAACATGTTTTGTGTAGCCTTCAACATGCAGGTCTTCACAAACTCTCAGAGTATTGGCATTGATGCTGATTTTCTCAGCAATAAGGCAGCTAGCTTTCACAGCTGCATTGCTGATGTATCAGCTCAGACCGCTGTTTCCTCAAACCTGCCAACAATCTATTTATCGTCTCTGTTCTATTTTTCTCCATGATGAGTGATGATGATAGTGGGGCTGAATATGAAATTCCTTGAAAGATGCTGTGAACACACCTAGCACATTGAACTCCGTTAATAAATAGAAACTGGCCGATTGTTTGTGTCAACTTGTTTCCTTTTTTACAAGGACATTTTCCACCGGCTGTTCCTGCATTAACAGTAGCTGATACCTGACAGTGCTGTGTCACATAGCCTGTACATAAGCATGTGAGATCTATGTATCCAGCATAGGGCCTGTTCTTATTAGGAAAGCATGACAACTCTGCAATTTTTTTTACACTTTGCAAAGTCATCTATTCTACGACCCTTTGGTGGGCTGGTCCTGGCCTGTGGGGTGTGCATTTGACACCTCTGGATTAGACAATTCCAAAGATATGTGCAATTTAAATGGTCTGAGCAAAAGTGGAAATAAAGTAGTAAAATACATCTGCACAATAGCTGCAGCACTGTTGTAGTTAATGTGTCTTTTCACATAAAATAGGAGGCTTCAAATTCCATTTTAACTTAAAATTGTGATATTCATATTAACAGTGAGTTTTATATAATGTAGGGTTTTAGTTTTACTCTGGTGGTGGAAAGAGAGCTATAACATTCTGTGGGTGTGTGCTTTAGTATTAAGATCCTTATTATTCTAGAACAAAGCAGACTGTCAGAGCTGTCAAAACTTTGGTTGCTAATGAACTTCATACTGTATCTGTAGATGCTTCATACACTATAGATAACTCAACAGCATAAAGACCAACTTAACCAACTTATCTTTAAGAGCTTCACCATTGCCAAGTTTTTTTGTTATGTTTTGTTTTAATGTGGTTGTAATTTAACAGATAATAGTTTTTGTTTTATGGGGGGGTTATTTTCTGTTGTCGTAATCCTACAGTTTGCATATACTGAAATCTTTAAGATAGTCAAAAGTCATAATGTCTGTTTTAAAGCAAGCTTGTCTTAGCCTGCCATAGTCACAGACTCCAACTGTTTTCAAACTACTTAAAACTGCTAATATCCATTCATCCATTATCTGTAACCGCTTATCCTCATCAGGGTCACGGTGGGGCTGGAGTCTATCCCAGCTGACTTAGGGCACCCTGGACAAGCCACTAGCTCATCGCAGGGCACATAGAGACAAACAACACCTACAGGCAATTTTAGAGTCACCAATTAACCTATTAAGTGCATATCTTTAAACTGTGTGAGGAAGCCGGAGTAGGAACCTTATTGCTATGAGGCGACAGTGCTAACCACCGCACCACCATGCCACACAACTGCTAATCTACTTTTAACATATATAGTTAATAACAAACGAAGCATTTTATGTCTAGTTTTGTTCAATTCATTTCTTCTGGCAAAGCACCAGTGCAGTGTTGAAGTGGCTCCAGCAGTGTCCAGGGTGTTGAACAGCTCTTATCTGACGGTCTAAAAATGAATCTGCTGCACATTTTGACGGTAGATGAAAAATCCTTCACCCCATCTTTGCACAGCAGGTCTCTCTGTCTGTGCTGGCATATTTGGCCAAGATGCTAAAATCACCTCTGGTTTCAGCAGCCATGCTAAATTTAATTAGGGTTGCAAATGAGAGATGACTCAGTTTCAGTTTATTTGTTTTGCATGTTGTCGTCAATTATCTGAATATTTAATACAAAAAACTGACTGAATATTCCTCACAGTGCTATACACTTCCACAAAAACATTGTGGCAAGACATTAGGATGAAACAATGTAGTCAGAGGGACTCTACAGATACATTTCTAAAGTAAAAGTCTTAAAGTATTAAAGGTACAGTGTGTAGGATTTAGTGGCAACTAGTGGTGAAGTTGCAGACTGCAACCATGTAGGAAAACCTAGGGTGGCCATGAAACTGGTAAAAAACTAAACTAAACAAAAAGACCTACAGACCTATAACCACAAACTGTTTGGGCTGTCCATTGTGGGCTAATGTGGAAACCCACTCCTTCTGTAGATGTAAAATGCTCATTCTACAGTAATGAAAACACAGTGATTCTTATTTTCAGGTGAATGGAAACATAGTGAAGTATAAGTATTTATTTCTGCCAATAGATCCTCCTAAATGTTACACACTGGACCTTTAAATATTTTTTTTACCATATGCTAGTTGCATGCATGAGATGAGGTTATTATAATCACTATATATGTTGACTGTAGTGATGAGCGCAAATAGGCTTCAAGTCTTATTATTACATGTAACCTTGAGTCAGTCTAGTAATGTTCAGTGGAACACACTCTGACGCATTGCCCTATCAGTAAGCTAGGTTAATGATCCCTTAACTAATGCACAACAGATCCTCATAGTGTTAAATCATTTGAGAAATGACATATGGATTGCAAGTCATACATGTAAAAAAAGCGCAGGGACAGGAAGTGAATAGAACAACATTCATTTTACATCATACAGTGGTTTAAGATTAGGCTGTGTGGGTTGCATTTGATTTAATCAGGACAAGTAAGGCCTATAAGCTCTTGTCTGATTGCCTGTCAGGAGGATCATGTTCATTGACTTGTATGGGTTTTTGGGTAGGATACAATTACATAAGTTTGAAAACTACATGTCTTTGATCTATACATATCCTTTTGCTTAACCTTTTTAGTGCTATGTGAATGTAAAGCACTGAATCAACAAACAGTCTCTGGGCTGGGTCAAGTGTTTAGATAGCCGGACAGGGACATCTAGTGAAACCAGCACTGTTTCTGTGGAACATTTTGGAACAATTACATGTTCCTAATGTTATTTCTGAGGCCATTACATCCCACTAAAGGGAAAATGTGCAGGTAATAGATGCAGTGGAAAAAAACAGTCCTGGATTAAAGATTTAACTCATTGCTGAGTATGTACTTTCTTGACCACTCATCCCTGTGCAAAAGGATTTCAGCCAATATGACCTGCTGCCGTCTGCAATAGCCATAACAGCTAATCAATAGCTTCATCCACAGTGACAGAGGGTTAAGGCTTCAGCAGCTTATTGCTGATACTGACAGTGCCTTTGTGCTCTCATCTTCAGCGTTTGCCTCAGTAGATAGAGCTATGACACAAACACTACCAGTTTTAGGGATTTTATAGGTTTAGCGGCAGCCAATTCTATGACGGACCCAATGAAATGCTGGCAAGGAAAGAGAAAAAAAAGTCCAGGCTGACACCTAGAGATTATGGGCTAATAGACAAACAAAACATAACATGTGCAGTCAGTACTGGTGAAGCTGTATTAGATTCATCATGATGTGATAGCAGGTTCAGGTTGTTCCAAAAGGTTAACATTTTAAAGCAAATATTCCAAAATGATAAAATAAATGTCACCAGATTCTAAAGACCTTTGTACAATCTTACAGTCCATCACTGAATGTCTACCTTTCTGATCACTGATCCAAGTCACACTGGGGGGATTTCTACCCAGCCATCCAATTATTTCAGTCTTACCACTGTTTCCAACATGGTCTCCAGATGATCAGACAATCAATGCGCTGATCAGCACCACTGGAAGCCTAAAGTTTTAGTGGCTTAGAACATCAAGAGCATTGGTCAGTGACTGGTTGTGACACTGTGCTTGTTAGGAACAAGGAGCTTGTTATACATTGTATAAACTGTATTCTGTTAGAATGATTTTAGGTTTTACAAGGAAGGACACGTTGTTTGGCTGATCTCTAGAGATCTATGGTTGTGGTGCCAAGACTTTACTCCAGAATAGAGGTATATTTTAGAAAAGAAAGGGAAGTTTGAGGCTTAAGTATGTCCTGTGAGTCTACTTTGAATTCAGTCAGAATATAAAGAGGAACCCAGTGTCATTCTCATCAATTAAGCTACAACAGATACCTCTGTACGTGTGAACACAATTCAAAGGGATAAACTCCTGGCGTATATTTCTCAGATCGAAACAGATTTGTTGAAGCAAATACCTAGGATGAATTTCTTTTATCTCTCAGCTTCAGCGGATGATCAATAACTTAACAGACAACAGTATCCAGTTACCGGCAATGATATGCCATGTACTGGATACATGACAATTTCACCATGTGGTGACGCTAGATGACAAGTCGGGGGATCGCCAGAGTTATTAGGACTCATCCTCTTGGCACCACATCTGTATCTAATTTCATGACAATCCATTCAAGAAATGTCGAGAGATTTCACTAAAAAAAACAAAACAAACAAACAAAGAAACACATTAGCCTCATGGTGGTGCTAGAGGAAAAGTCATCAGAGTCAGACTCTTGGGACCAAGAATGTCTCGTACAAAATTCCCATTGTACTGAAGTGAACAGGCATTTTACTTGAAACCTCAGCTTTGTTTGTAACTGTCATAGAAACAGATGGACCAACAAATTCTGCTTTGTTTATTCCAGAGTGTTTGCTTATCCTCGATTCATCAATCCAAAGAAGAAAGAATGCATATAACTGACTTTGTCCTCTGTAAATTTTTGTTTGTTTTTAAAAAAGAATAATCATTTCATAGATCATCACACATACTTTTCCAGGCACCCTATATATTAAACAAGATGGTGAGATTGCAAGCTGGGTATTAAGTAAGTGGTTGCAGACAAATGTAAATTTAAGTTTTCCCTAAGAAACAGTCAATTCACAATCACAATCAATTTTTGCACCAGATTCTCTACTTGGAGGAGTCAATAAAGCTTACTTTGTTGGAGACAATACTAAACTGTATCTCTTAGAAACTGGGTGAGTACATTAAGAAGCTATGAAGCTCTGTTCTAACAGTTATGTCACCACATCCACCACTTCTCAAGGCCAAAAAATAACTTCACCAACAATGGAACTGTAGCGTTTACTTCACTCACGCAGTGGGAACAATCATATATGAACTCCTTCATTAAACCTACACTGCCTATTTTGAGCTATAACCCAGCAGTCACCTGCATGTTACCGGAGGAGGGACATGTTTTGAACCAGTTGGACAAATGAGCAAGTGGATCCAGTTTAGGTGGCTTATAGTAGAAATCAGCAGACTGTGACTGACTCATCAGCTCCCAGAGTAAATATAAAGCTGTGAGGTGGACACTGAAAGGCGAAAATCTCTGCACAGGGTCGAGAGATTGTTGAGCGACTGGTGATCAACAATTCTATCAAGCCCCTGCAGACTACTGTGGTCACTCAATGCTACGGGACTGTAAAACAATAAAAAATACCATTTATTGCACCCACATGTCCCTCAACCGCAACAAAGTGGTATTTCAGGATTGATTTTGTCACTAAACTGAGATGCAACTTGAAAAAAAACGTTGATTAGGGTTTAAATGGTTAACCAATTGCAGATCGCTTTCGTATTTATGAATGGTCAGCCATCAAATGAATAGTGATTTCAGTAGGGAGCTATCCTAGCAGTCACCTGACAACGTCTCAATGACTTTAACAGCTGTTAAGAGCTAATCAATAAACTGATTGGCAGTGGCAGTAGCCTGGAGGTTGGATTACGCTGGTTTATTGTCATGAACAATCATTCTGTGGCCGCTGAGGTAACACTGTCCACATGTTGCAGGGTTTCCAACTGCGTTTTGTTCAGATATGTTCACATTTAAGGACATAATAATGAAATAAAAAAATAAATTTTCCATTACACTACAACCTACACATCCCACAAACAACCTAACCAAGCTAACATGCATGTATTGTATTTGCTCTCTTGTCATCCCTACATGTGAGATAACACGCTATAACTTCAGTTAAATATTTATTATGCTCCACTGTTCAACCAAAATCTGTTTTGCTGTTTATCAAAGAATGGCATGCAGCTCATTCATGCCACTTATAAGATTCTCTCCGTTCTTTTATGGCTGATTTTATACAGTCTAATCCCAGCCGGATTCTATCAGATCAGTACATGAACCATACAATGTCAAACTTTGCTTTTACAATTATTGATTCCCTGGTGATGGCTTACCAATAATAAATGAATTTAAAGGTCAATGCCATTCATGTGTCATTGTTCTACAATTGAAAAAAGAAAGGTCAATCAGAAAAATTGATTGAGATCAAAATAAAGACAATGAACCACACATTTATTTCACTTAACATAATTATTTCATCTAGAACCAAAACACCATGCACTTTGCCAGCAACATCCTGCTCCACATTAAAATGTATTCATAAAGCGCCAGGGTTATATTTCCCTTGCTGGGAAATGGAGTTAACAATGTTTTGTTCACTTGACCCTCCTTAGAAATTCCCAACTGGTCCACAGACCTAAATTATAGAGCTTCCAGCCCATGCTTCCACAGACAACCATCAGGCTTATCAGTGCCCTGCAGAAACCCAATATATTTGCACTTTTGTCTTTTATGGCACTGGGAGCTGATCTGGTCCCTCTGATGTCTGAGATATCACATGCATGCTTAATAAACCCATGTGAGCTCCTGAATCTGATATCAGATGCAACCTTAAAAGAAATCTAAATGTTTGGAGACAATGTGTTACAAAATGTTATTTTAGCTTCCAAACCATCATTTGCATTTTGTTAGCTTTGCCTTTCAGTGTCATGAATACAATATTTTATGACTGTCACAATTTGCAATACCTTTCCCAAAACCTTCTTAATTGAAAAAAAAAAAAAAAAAAAGAAGAAGAAGAAAAAAAAAGCTTTACCTCTCTTTTAGGCATGAAATGTGGGCCTAATGCAGAATCCCATTCACAAACTGCATGGGGATTTATCCCCTCCTCCCTCTCCTCTCCTCTGTCATCTCTCTCAACCCGTTTATAATATTCTGTACATCAGCAGAGACAGTCAGTAGTCCATGTCACCCTCTAATTCATAACGCTTTCTCAAAAGCCAGAGAAGAAGGTGGTTGAGAAAATGTAATCGTGCGGTGGAAGGACTATATATCAGGTGTGACGGTGCTTTACAGTTCCAAATGGGCCAGAAAAGAATGGCAGCTACACTTTCTCCACAATTTCTCGCACGACGATGTGCTGAATGACTGACAAAACACTCATATTTGTCGATGGCACACTGAGTTAAAAAAAAAAAAAGTGTTCTTTACAAGTTTGATATGTGGCAGCAGAGGCAGGGTGGAGGCTGCTACAGCGCGCGAGACAGTGAATAAGAGGGATTTCAACAACTTCCATTTAGCGGACTTTAAACTGCGTCAAGTGAGACGGGGTTATTAAGGTGGAGCCCGGAAATAAGGTGATTTTAACTTCAAAATAAAAGCCTTTCTAAGGCACGGGGTTGGGTTTAGTCTAGCAAGCTCAGTTTACCTCACCCACCTAAGCCCCCCTCTCTCTCTCTCTCTCGTGCTCATTTATTCTCCCTCTTTTATTGATGATACAGGACTAAAGCTAAAGGAGGAGAGGAGAGCAGATTATTCAGCATGTCTAACAAATCTGAAAGCATCATAATCTATAAAAACAGGATATCTGTGAAAATGATAGCCTGATATTTGTTTTGTGTCAATTTGACATGATTTCTAGATGTGTGTGGCATCAGTTGTTTGACCACAAAGATTCATTTTTACAATCTTTGTACACGTGACTTGGCCTATTGATGGTTTGAGGGGATTTAACTTGACTTGTAGAACATGCAGAAGCAATACACTATTTTTACACTATTTAAACTAACCAACTAACCAATTCAGTGTTAGTGGATAAATGCATGCCAAGATTTATCCACTTCTGGGACAAAGACGATCTGTGGGCCTTTTTTTTTTTTCCAATATTTTTTTGGCCTTTTCAAGTTTATTGTTTTCAGACACCTGAAGAGTGACAGGAATGTGGTGAGAGAGAGATGGGGAATGACATGCAGCAAAGGGCCGCAGGTCAGATTCAAACCCTGGGCCGCTACGGCAAGTTGTGCATGGGGCGGGTGCTCTACCAACTGAGCTTATAGACACCCCCTGTGTGCCTCTTTTGACTCCTGATGCCATCTTTTTATTCATTAATTTACTTCCTTGTATATACATATTCATGCTTGAGAGCACAACATAAACCTGGATAATGAAAGGGACGTGGTCCCAAGAATAGGTTCATGCAAAACCTACATGGACATTTCAATTAAAGTTGATATTGCACTTTAATGGTGTATGTCTTCATACATATTTACAATTAATCACATTTCCGCTTACATATAGTGAAGCTTTTGGGGGCTCTGAGCCCTGGGGACATGCAGATAAGATAACTAGACCCTTTATGTGCCCCTCTGAGATTATATTTGTGCATAAATAATGCATGTAAAAGGCAATATGTATTATTTACATCTTATTTGTCCAGTTTCCATACCCGCTTATCCTTATCAGGTTCGCAGGGGGGCTGGAGCTGAACTCACCTAACATTGTGCAAGAGGTGGGGTACACCCTGGACAAGTTGTTAGTTCATCACAGGGCTGACACATAGAGACAAACAACCACATTCACACCTATGGATAATTTAGAGTCACCAATTCACCTGCACGTCTTTGGATTGTGGGAGGAAGCCACGGGGAGAACGTGCAAACTCCACACAGAAAGGCCCCAGCTGGCACCGCCATGACGTCCCATTTACAGATTATAGATTCATAATATAGTGCCCAATAGATGGGTTTTATTTTGAAAACTGCACCAGGAAGTCGTAGTCTTTTAGTTGCTCAAACCTGAGAATTGTCATGCCCGCTGCGCTCTGTGGATTAACGGTGCGGGAGAAGCGGCCGGCGAGGAGGAGAGAGGATCAGCGGGACTGGACGGTCTCTATTCCGGTGTGAGTGACCGGACGACAGCTTTACCGGGACGTTACCTCGTTTTTATTTTTTAAATTTCAGTTTACTCTGTTTGAATATTTTTCTCTTCTCTTTCAATCTACTCCAGACTGCAGAGGAGACGCACGGAGTCGAGTTAACAGAGGGTGAGCGACGTAAACACAGACTGAGAGAGAGAGAGAGAGAGAGAGAGAGAGAGAGAGAGAGAGAGAGAGAGAGAGAAGCTCGCGACTGTGAAGTGAAAAATCCAAAAATCCGTTATTACAAAGGTTTAACGGTCTCCACCGACGAACCGACGAAGATACTGTGAATCTTCAGGAGTGCTTAACAAGCACCAAACTCTGCCGAACCTGCGGGAATGTTTTATTGGAATAATTAGACTTTTCCGCCCTTTTATTACCTGGGATATTTTTTTTTTCCTCTTGTAGTAGAATTCACCCAATCTCACCTGCACGAGGACAGGCGACCGGTGGGAAAGGAGGAGGGGGCAAAAAAAGAAGGAGGCACAAGAGGAGAAAAAGAGAAGAAAAGAAGCAATTGACCGGAGAGGAGGGAAGGAGGAGGAGGGTGGGGGGATCATTTCAGTTTCTCTCGGATGGGATTCTTCTCTTACCCCGCTGATGGAGGGATGAAACCGGGAGAAAGAGACGGGGGAGAGAGAGAAAGAGAGGAGGGAGAAGAGGAGGATGTAGTCGTCGGGCGCTGTGAGAATGCAAAACGGACGCACCCCTCTGGAAGACAGGATTGAACTATAAACCCGTACGGAATTTACAGCCACTCAAAGGATATCACGCATACTTACCTCGGTACGCACATATATGGGGCATATTCTCTTATCTGGAACCTATTTGTGTGGAGTTATAACCACTATCATTCCAATTATGGGATTTGGGAAGATAATTGCGCCCTGACGCTCGGTGAACGAAGGAACTGTAACATCCGGAAAGAGGTAAAGTTTAAACTCCTTTATTTCTTTTTAGACGTGCATAATGACGGGTAATAATGACCCCCCCCCCTTCCACTCCATCCTCCCCACCCCCTGTCTGTTCACGTCCCTCTTTCTCCTAAGTCTTTTCTTTCTGACTGCGTCTGTTAGAGCAGCAGAGGTGTTTTTTTGGTTGTTTTCTCTCTCTCTCTCTCTCTTTTTTTTTGAGGGGTAAAAAAGGGGGGCTGGGGTAGTTATTTCAAGATTTCATTGCATAGACATTTGGTCTGGATGCTGAAATGGGGCGGGTAGGGGGGTGGGGAGTGTGGAGGGGGTGTATTTGGATATCGTTGCTGGGTGGGTGTGCAGAGAAAGAGAGAGAGAGAGAGAGAGAGAGAGGGAAAACCTGCTCTGAGAACATTGCAAGGTCAAAATTGAGCCCGGTATAAGTTATAGAAGCGCTCTCTCTCTTCCGCTGTCTCTCTCTCTTTCTGTACGTGAGATCCGAGACCGTGGTTGGAGGATCCAGACGTAGGCTAGTTTCAGTAGTCTAAATTTCAGCAGCTCTGCACCCAGCAGAACAAACGTCAGCGTGTGTGTGTGTGTCTGTGCGTGTGTAACGCGTACACGGAAGCGCGTGTTAGTGCCGCGCAAAGAGGGAGAGAGAGAGAGAGAGAGAGAGAGAGAGAGAGAACTTGTGCCTTGCGCGCCGAGCCACTTTAAATGGTCATGAAGGCTACAGGATCATTTTAGCAGCCTCTTGAAGATGGCGAGTTATTAAGGTGCACACGCACAACACGCACAAAACACTGCGCTGCGGCCCGCTGTTTGTGCGCTACACACTGCACCTGTACCCAGAGAGAGAGAGAGAGAGAGAGAGAGAGATGTTACACACTTAACCTATACGACTGTCAGCTTTATAACAAAATATAACACGCATCTTTGTTTGTTGTGTGTGTGCGTGCGTGCGTAACTGAACCCCAGTCCTACACCTTGTTGGCACAAAGCTAGATGATGATGGAGCTTTCGCATTTCATGTGTTCACGTGTGTGTGTGTGTGAGTGCGTGTCTCGGTATGGATACAGGATATATGACACCGGTGAATGGAACAGGGTCCAGTGCAGTTCTGTTGAACACCACTACACAAATTGGAGCTGTCCAGTTTGTTTCAGTCACTGTTAGTCTACACTCACTTTGAAAGTGTGGATGTAGGTGAATGAATAATGCTTTGCATACTCACATATTATAGTTAAACACATTCATGGCTCGTTGTTTGTGGCATTTATTAAAAAAACAACAACAACAGAAAAAAGAGCCCATCGATTCAGTGCTTACTTGTTTTGAAGGACTTTATTTGTATGTTTGTACTGTTTCTCTAGTCTTTGTGTTAGTGGAAGCTATTCTGAGCTGCCCTTGCAGCACCAGAACCATGGTTGTTGTATGCATCCTGTTGGAGCAGGAAATGTGATGAATTTGGTTTCTGTGAAGGCATGTGCTCAAACCATGCATTTTAAAAAGAAATAGTAGAAAATAAAAGCCACTTAAAAAGCTTAAAATAGATAATATTGTGCTATATGTTGTCTTATATACATGAATTGATTGTCTCCACCTGTTACAGTGTGTATGGTCAAACATCTCAAATGGGTTCTTGCTTCATATATTCAATATTGAATGGATGCAAGGTTTTATATTGTCTCCACCCCACAGAATGAAATTGGAGCTAAGACAAAATGGAAGTCTTTCAGATACATATAAAAATGTCCTATTGATTCTTTGTTTCATGAATTTATATTCTGGGTTTTGAATTCTACTTGGTCCTTGAGCTGGGATGTGTTCTTTATCAGGGGGGTAATACATCAAATGTAGCAAGACATCTATGAGGCTTGTCCCAGTAAATAAAATAAACTGTTTTTTTATGCTATATGCTATAAGGTAGTCTGTCTGTGTGTGATGTGGCTGACATTGAGTTTGGTTTTAATGTAAAGTGACTTGAGAAGGTATGTAGTAAGAATTGTATGCTTTATTGTGGTGCTCTATCGAAGCTAATACCACCTTAAAAAACAGTTTTCTGAGCACAGAAAGCAGCAACATTATACCACTGGACGTCAAAGTGTCTTCTGTTGACACAGGTCTGGGTTCTATGGGGTACTCAGAAAATGTCCAGTCAGTCAGTTGAAATTATTTCAATTTACAGTTTACCATTTTAATCAAACCTTTTTCCAATGAGGGTCTGATTGTCTCTAGTTTAGGACTGTAACATGTCATGACACGTTTTTTTTTTTTTTTTCTTTCCTGTGGTTCTATCTTTTCCCGGATTGGAGTTTCATCGGTTTGTACCGGTACAGTAGCTCACATTGATTGATCAAGGCAATAAATTTATGCACACGAGCCACTCATGCTGGTGCTAATGGCCCGTGGATATAGAGGCATTATGCAAATGCATCCCTGGCTCTAGAAAAAGAGTGTGGGTGACTGAGCGAGCGAGATGAACTGGTGATTTTCAGTCCATTTTAGTTGTGTTTAACCTCCTATTTACGTCTAAAAGGAGTGTTTTGCCGTGCCATTAGGTTCAGGATGAATGGTGATGCATTTGTGTGAAAGACTGTGTTTTTTTTAGCTTTTCACCGGGAAATGTAAGATGGTGAAAAAAAAGATGTTTTACTTTGAAGATACTCCTGACTTCCCCTTAGTTTTTGAGGTTTAATATGCTGGAGTGGGGTTGGTGCCAAATGACTAGTGCAGAAGGTTTACAGAGCTTAAAGATACACATCTAAACCATAGTATGACGGTATGAGTGTGTGCTGCTATCTTGATAATGAAAGATCACTTCTTATTCTATAATGGTGTGTATAGTGAAGGCTGAAGGCTGTTTTCCCCTCTCTCGCTCAATTATTTTCCCTCATTCAACTGCAAAATGCTGAAAAAAATAAACAAAAATGTGTTGCCTCTTATCAGGCTGTTTTAAAGAGGGTGTAAGGACTGTTCTTTATTCTTTATAAGGGCAGGGGTGGATTTTTATTATACCGTCTTTCTACTTGCCCTCTGTTTATCTCTTTGCAAGTCCCCCTCTGTCTCTCCTCTCAGTGTTTAGCTATCTGACAGAGGGCTGCAGGATCCTGTGGAGTGTGTGGTGGAGCTCTAATTCAATTTATTCTACTGCTCAGAGAAAGACAGAGAGAGAGAGAGGGAGAGAGAGAGAGAGAGAGAGAGAGAGAGAGGAAGCAGTGAGAATAGAGAGTCAGAGAGAGGGATGGAGACCACAGATGTTAGGGAACATTTCCTATTAGCAGCAGAGAGGCGAGGCTGGCCTTATAGGAAGCTGGCCTGACGCTGTGACATCTGGATTGATTCTGCGGGTGACTGAAATTATGTGAGTGTGTGTCTGTGTCTGTGTGTGTGAGCGTATGTGTAGTCATTTGCAACTAAAACAATATGTCCTTAAAACGCATCAGTGAATCTGAAAGGAGAAAACAAAAATAAACCTCCTTTCTTTCTCCATTACTCTCCCAACCATCCACTGAAACACTTGACAACTTGGACTGAACCTTTCACATGACGCCGCCCAGAGAAATGTCCAGGGCTCAATTCTGAGAAACAGAGAATCTGTACTTAGAGGAATGTGATATGTTATGTTATTTATGTTCATGGGGATAATTGGTTTGCTAACTCATTAATCACTGCCCATATTGATACTGACCTCACCATTCCCTTTCAGCGTTTTCGAAAAGATACTCCATGGAAAAAAATATTTCTTATACCTCTAGGAGTGCCAGTTTGACACTTTCCCGTGTCACAAATGGTAGTTCATAAACATACAATGATATGGACATTTTTCAGTCATCTCAGACTTTGATTTACCATTCATGCTATTGTGGCTCTCTCCCTTCAATTTTTCTTCTGGCAATAGGCCAGTAATATTTGCAGCAATGTGTCACAATGTACACTGATTTGCCAGGTATTTAATTTGCTTCATTATTCAAAAACAGACACTCCTTTCTGGTTATTTTATGCATAAATAATTTCTCCATTGAACTTCTAGGAAATGTACTATATCAATATATATATATCTTGACTTTATTTTTTACAGTTAAAATAGCAATTTCCACATCAGCATCTAAAGTAATCAGCTATGGAGTACCTCAGGGTTAAATCTTGGGTCCTCATTTTTTTTGTGCTTCTTCTTTGATATGGAAAAATCCCTTGCTTTCATACATTATTCCCAGTAGTTTGACCTTCCCTTGTAGCCTAATAACCCTGACTTAAGTGTTTTTGCATCTGAATGAGTCCAAGGTCTTTTCCTTTGTTCCCCCTGGAGCTACCGCCACGTTTCAGAAAGACCCTGGGGGGCCTGACATAGGATGTTAAGCCTTTCACAAAGTCACGGTATTCTTTTTGATTTGGAATTAGTTATTGATGGTGAGTTAAACAGCATTATTACTGCTATCTCAGTGGTATTTCACTCCATTTTTAACACAGCCAGAATCAAGGTTTCTAGTCTTCTACTTTTAGCTGGCATCACCTTACTAACCCGGCACTCCGGAAAACTCTCTTGCTTGATTCACAGCCACCATAGTTTCTCCTTCACACAAGGAAGGAGAGGCCACGGTGAGGAAGTTGCAACTCACAACTACACCACTAGACGCCACTAAAGACTACACACCGGTCCTGTAACTCTCCACATAGCAAAATAACAAGTTAGCTCATATATAACAATAAATAGTATCAGTGTTTTACAAATTATGTGTTTTTGGACTATTTTGACTTCATCCAGAGTTACAATTCACATTGCCTATATATACTAAATTCAAAAATGTTCTTGCGATTCACATTCAACTCCCAAACACCGTTATGTCTGTTATTTTTACCCTTGAAATAACATGACGATGTAAATGACAGTAAGATTTTGCTTTGTTGATATGCAGAAAGTAGTGCTGCTATAATGTAGTGTCAGCGTTGATAAATTACTGGAATAAATAGTCTGTCTTTGCCAAGGCAGGATTAGTCTTTGGCTGGCTGGTAGCTCTAGTTAAGTTCCTGCTTAAAATCCATTATAACGTTGTAAATAATTGTTGTTGTCTTTGTAAAGTTTATGTGGTAAATACACGTTATATATTTTCATGTTCATTAAAATGTTCTTTCTTTCTTTCTTTCTTTCTTTCTTATGTAAGTTAAATGATTCTTGTCACCCACATCTCCCCCCACTCCCCCTTTCTCTGCACACCTGCTGCTTCATCATCACCTGTGACATCATAGATTCTGCTTTAGGAAGCCAGCAAGGAAGATGTTTGTGTGTGTGTGTGTGTGTGTGTGTGTGTGTGTGTGTGTGTGTGTGTGTGTGTATGGTGTATGGTGTGTTTTGAGCGTGAGGAGTGGGTGACATGACAGATGTGAGACGCACTGGGTGATAATGAGCTGTGTTCAGGACAGATTAACTGTGGGTGAACGTCACACAATACACGCAGACTTCTGGATCATATCCCACTGCATCTGTCTGCCTGTCTGTCTGCCTGTCTATAAGTTATGGTAATTGATAAGCATAAATAAAAGAGTGTCAACCTCTGTCCCATAAACAAGAAATAAAGGAAGAACTTCACTACAGCATTTTTAATCAGTGCTTTCCAACCATGGCTTGTCAACCCTTCAAACAAAGCTACAGTGTAGCTACTTGTGATCCCTCTTCATAGGCTGCATATTACAGATCATAACAAGGTTAACCAAAGGGTGATTGCACCTTCTTAAACTTTTTCATTTTTATATTTTCAGACATCCGAAGAGATAAAATGGCCAAGTCATTAGTGGGAAAAACCTTTGAGGAATGTCTGAAAAAATGCCTCTGTCTGTACATTCAACAATTCCAGATTAAATACAGGAAAATTCAAAAACAAGAACACTTTACATTCATTTTATTTATTTTTTTTAGAAACTCAGAACTGATAGGTGATTTTAACACAGTCTAATAATCCCAGTATGTGGAGAGGCCTGCTTGCTGCTACGAGCATTGGCTCTGTCTGCACTCAGTAGGCTGACTGAGCTTGAATGATTTCAAAGGGTGTTACATCATGTCATAGGCAATTTCACTTCCACTTGCTCTGCTGTAGGTTAAAGAGCAGCTTTCATGGTCGGTTGATGTTTATCTGTCTCAGTGCAAGGAGACAGAGAACACTGAGAGGAAATTCTGCAATTTTAATTTGTGATGCAAGCCTATACAGAGCCTGGTTTTGCTGTCATCACAGCACTAATTATAAATATTGCAACATAGTTTTCACCACATGATTCCACAGCCAGACATGACAATCTACAAAAGTGGCCCACACTCCATGAAACAGTGCTTTAGATTACCAAATCCAATAGTACAGTCGCCTTTTGAAAAAAAATCCCAAGGGTGAGATGTGTGAAACATCAGTGCCAGGGAAAGCGTTTTATATGCTGTGAGAGATGCTTTGTAGTATTTCCATTTGAAATTATTGTGACATTCCCTTTGGAGACAGCCATAGAAGGATCAGACTGGTGGACAAACTTACAAACAATCTATCCTTTTGCACATCGAGGTAAACATTATCTGAACCATAATACAGTCACTTTAGTGTTATCTGCATTTCGTGGCCTCCCAGTTAGCGTTTACCGTATACATCCTTACCGTTCTCTGCCTATAGAACAGCTGACAGACTTGCTGAGTTTGTGCAACTTGAGATGCATGTGAGTCCTCAACCTCTGATAGCAAAGCATGCTGACAAATGTGTGTGGTCTGTGTTTTCTGCAGAGCTGCATTTGTATGTTGTGCCAAACCAACATGTTATGCTCATCGTGCATTATATGGTGTCAGTTTAGTGTCTTGCACAAACATGAATGATTTTTATCTTTCAACAAGTATGTATTGTAAACACAGATCAGGGTTATAAAATGTTTTCTAAGAGCTCAGGTAGCTGATTACAGGTTGTGTTGAACACCGTTTGATTCTACATATGATGAATAAACTCTTATCTGCAAAAATGTTATTGCTCTGTTTAAAACCATGAAAAAAATCAGCCAGCAGGAGACCAAAAAAAAAAAAAAAAAAACTTGGCATGAAATATAAGCACCACTCTCCACTGCCAAAGACTGGAGAGCTCTTACACACAATGTGAAAGTATAGAATCGTTTAAAATGCTTAATTACTCTGCAGTCCATTCTCCCTTCAGTCTCATTCCTTTCCACCATGGTAGACTAAAATCCAGTTATAAAAGCATCAACTACATACAATTATCGCATATAGAGACAATATTACATACATTATACAACATTGCATTGGTGGGCCAAATCTAGGTGCGAGTTTGTATGTGTGCAGCCTATGTGTGTGTTTGTCTCTCTTTAGAAACTACTCCCCCAGGCCATTGCCATAAATAACAGTGCATTCTCAACTTGTCAGGTTAAATAAGGACTAAAAACAATAAAAACCTCTCCTGCCTTCTTAAGACTTGCAGCTGTGGTTGTAATAGTTGGAGCCTTAAAGTAATAAATTACGTGTTATGTCTCACATTGGATCTTTTAAGTTATTAGTCAGATTCACTTCATTCATTACACATGTATTATTATGTATTTAGCTATTTTATGTTAGCATTAGTCTAGATATGGCATGGTACAACAGCAAAGAAAAAGCCTATAGATTAGAATAGCACAAATACAGTGAAGATAATATTTGCAGCTATATCGAGAGAAGATACTGTAAATGTTGCAAAGATAAAACATCCATTTTGGCTAATCTTTTTCTTTCTACTCTTTGCTATTATAAAAAAAAAAAAAAAAAAAAAAAAAAAAAAAAACTCCATGTAAGTGTGTTCTGGGGTGTTCACATTCATACTGAGTGACCCGTGTAAGACCCCTGTAAAGACCCTAGCACATGAGGGCTAAAGTTTCAGTTCATCAGATGTGGTTTTAAACACCCTGAAATTAAAGATCACACTATCACGCCATTGTCTCTGTCTCATTATCTGTATGTGTACATTCAGTGTAGAATAAGTGGTTTTGTTTTAGCAAAAATGCCAACAGATTTTAACTAAGAGATGAAAGCTACAATATGCAGTTTTAGCTTGCAGTAGAAATTTCAGGACCAGGGACAGCTCAATGTAACCACTGTGTTGAAAAGTAAATCAGGCAGTACCATGGACAGTTACAGCATGAACTACAACTAGAAGGAGCTATTTCAGAACCATGGACAGTTACAGTATGCATTTCAGGACCATGGACAGTTACAGTAGACATTTCAGGACCATGGACAGTTACAGTAGACATTTCAGGACCATGGACAGTTACAGTTAACAGATAGATTGTTGACAATGTTGACAATGCCCTTCTACCTGCAATTTCAGTCCAAACGCCAAGTGCTGTATAGTTTTGTATTAGTTAAATAACAAGATGCTCCATGTAACTGCAGGGTTTATAAAGGATCACGGACATGTCAAGATACATGGATCTCTAGCTGTGTGTTTTATGAAATTCTGTGTAAACGTCCATATAAAACATGTATCTTTGTTTTATGCACCCATATATCCTCAGTTATGGGTCCATCAATATCACCATGTATAGGAAGGTTGTTCACTTTGTGTGGCATTTTATGGATTTGTGGACATATTCCTTAGTTTGGAACTAACAGTTTTGAAAACAGGGTGAAATATGAGAGAAAATATTACATATTGTTAATAGGTATCAGTAACAACAACAACATAGCCATTGGTAATGATGATTATTTATTTGCATTTTTTATGAACACTGCCTGTAAATGTGATGCTTTCTTTCATTCCAATTGCTTTAATTCGGTGATGTTCTAATCACCAGGATGAGCAGGTCATCAGTGATGAACGGTGTTGTTTTCGGGAACAGTAGGCGGACTGAAAACTGAAAAGATTAAATGGTGCATTTAATTAAGAGGCTTGGGATCAGGAAGTCAGAGATCAGTCTTGGTCCATGCCAACAGTAGCTACATTTAGCCTAGCTTGTTAGCGCATGCCATCTGTTCACACAGAGATTAACGCTACACAGCAGGCGCTAGCTATTGGTACATGTTCAGCACTGTATAGACTGCTATTCACTCTCAATCCTTTGTCTTTGTGTCCAATGATCCAAACTGAGGGGACTGCATTGATGTGTGTCTCATTAAACTTACTATATGTAAACACTTAACTATTTGTCATCCATGCTGTCATGATGTCATACTAGCAGCTACGATAGTATAGAAGATAAATGTATTTACATGAAAGCAGAAAAAAATAAATCACCATGAAACATGACAGATTAGGGTCATTGATTTGTGATTTTCACCGTTCATGTCACCAATACACATATTGATCAACTGCCAATCATTATATATTGATAACTGAAATAATTATGTAATAGGTGTATTTTCTTTGGTGCCTTGGTGGAATTATTAACAAAATAAAAGCTTTATTTTCACCACCATTTATGAACTCAAAGTTTCACATCACCTCTGACACTGTTTTATGGTGTCTTCCATTTAAAATCAAATCTACTGTTCACTTGCTAGTTAAGGTTTAGTTTTTGCTTTACAAGCAGGGTAAACAAATCACTGCATCCCACTTATCTAGTCTTTACACCACATACTATAAAAAGCAGCCAGCTAATCCAAGCTGCTGGCAGTATTTTCATGTTTTATTCTTTTCTGGCACTAACCTGAGCTCAGCAAGCTGCTACTCACCAACAAACACTCCAAAATCTGATGACTTAATATATTTGGCTGAAGGATATTGACATGGATTGAGGAAGTTGCCAGTAAATTCTGCAAATTTAGAGAATACTCTTATGATGTTGAGCAACCCAGTTAATTATTTTTTTAATAACAACAACCGACTTCTGTTGGATAGAACCCATGAGCAGATTAAATAGATGTGATATTGAGCTGTTTGTTTGAGGATGAATTAGATTGGGAATAACTCCTCCAACAAATCTACAGATAAGAGGATGCAATATTAGAGTAAAAGACTGCAGGTAGGTCCAGTGATGTATTACTTTCATCCAGGTATTGAGTCTCAAGTAGCAGTGCTTGAAACAACTTGACTGTACTGATCCTGGTGGCGACTATTTCCTTCGCAGTCCTATTTTTTGTGTTGCTTTACTGTGAAGCTGTACGAGATGAGCCCTTTCCTTAGAGGCACCGGGTCCCACCTAGCACACCCCAGATATCACAATGGCATCTTTCCTTTGATATCATCAAAGGAAAGATGCCCCCAGGGCCTGTACGGCAATCCATCCACATTTAATCCCTTTTTGCAATGACCTGATGACCAGATAACAGCAGATATACTTTCCACTATTCATACTACATACCATTTATGTGTTATACGGGAGTTTGACCTTTTAACTGTTGGTTAAAGATTGGTTCTTTAAATCAATTTACAGCAAGCTGGGGATTATAGTCTGCAGTAGATTGCACATATAGACAAAAAGTATATTTTCCTGAAGACATTAATATTTAAAAAATGAAGAATTAAATTTAATTTTTTATTAAGTAAACAAACAGATACTTGCATTCACAGTTTCTCACCAGAATGTATTGTGCATATTTTATACCCAATACACACACACTGAATTCTCTTCCTGTTTGAGAAGCTGATTTTTGGAAGAAATCTACATTTATTACATCCATGTTTAATGGTCCAATACTCTCCTGGGTACCTTTCATTTGTTTACTCATGTATAGAGACTACCATTTTAGCTAGTGACATTAGTGATTTTTCAGTTTCATTAGTAAATATCTTTCATCCTGTGACATCAACAAATAGTGAGAGGTGGTAATGTGTATTTTAAGTAAAGAGCAGTCAGCCAAGAAGACCAAACTGGTTCTCAACAGGCCTGTGATAAGAAATCAATTTGTCGGTAGCAAAGGCAGCAGATGATAAATCACAATTAGTCATCTGTCATTGTAATTAGACCTTCATGTGCTCATGAGAACCCATGATGTTACTGTGACAAACTTGTTGATTATTTTCATTCAAATGAAATATTTCCCCAAAATGTGTGTGTTTTCACACATTACAAGTACAATGGCATGAGTGTAAATCAAATTAATATGAAGCACCAGATTTTCTCCATTCAATCCTCTTTTGTAATTCAATGGGATAAGCTAATGGAACAGTGTGTGTCTGTGTGTGTTTGTGTATGCGTGTGTCTATTTATACCCTCAGGGACTGTTTGTCCCTGATAATGAGCTGTCAGCTGTTAAATATACTTGCTTTTCTCCATATGTTCTGCTATATGAGTTTGTCTCCCTATACAGGAAAGCAGAATGAGGCACGTTTAGATACAGATTTTCACATATTTCCCCACATCAGAACGGAAATTGGCTGAGTGGCCCTTTAAGTCTGATATCATGACTTACAATCTGCTTATCTAACAGTATCAATAGTGTGCTGTACGTTGCTGTGCAGAAAGAGATGAATATGGTGTGATTAATGGATAAGATAGTAGAGTGTGGATTCATAAAACACTCTAGAATGCGCTGCTTCTCTGTGAGCTCTCCCAGACTGCAGGTACAGAGTACAGCAGTCACGAAAAACATCTACTTAGGTAGGCAAGTATCTACACACAGACACACACACACACACACACACACACACACACACACACAGACTCACCAAGGGTTGATACAATGATGTACAACATTACTGCAGCTGTCCTATGGGAACTAAAGCGAAAGCATGACTCAACCCATTTACCAACACCACACAGTGAGTCGGCACATTAACAAGAGACAGACGAGGCATAATGAGACAACCAATACCTGTACATGGACATATACATACTGTATCTAACAGCTTCCAGGATATGGTTGATGACACGTCGTTTTGTTGTCATTTATGGTGTTGTCTGGCTCTCTGACACTTGAACTTCATTACAGAGTAACTCCATGTACACTGTTTTATGGAAAGGCATTGCTGCACTGACTGGGTGTGGTCAGGTGTTGTCTAAGGAAATCAGACAGCATTTTGTTTACCAAAGGGAAGAACAAAGGACAGACATACATGGAATAGATATGGTCTGTATCAGGGCAACAAAAATATAGTTAGATTGTAAACATATATGAAGAATGTGGATCTGGGAGGATTTCAAGCAACTTCCTAGTGGTGCCAAAAAGGAGTGGACATGAGCCAGAACACATCCTGTCCACCATCAAAACCTCACAAGGATGCCATTCACACGGATAATGTAAGAGAAAGGGAAAACACAGAGGAAGAGAGAGAGAAAAAACAGGAGATGCTGAGTGTCCTGCAGGATGGAGATCCAAAACATCTCAAATGAGGCACCGCCAGCCAGTAGAGACAGTGGGAGGTCCAGAGAAGAAAATGCTGAGTGATAAAGAAAGGAGAATGAGGAGGGGAATCTATAGAGAGAGGGAGTCACAGCCTGTGACCCAGTTGAGCTTTGTCGCTCAGCATGACCTCATTCTGACTGCACAGTGGAACAGATCTGAAGCTACTGCAGCTGTTTCAGTCAGGCTCAGTGTGGTAAAATGCGTAACTTGTGCATTTCAGATGATTTCTGCTCGATTTTAAGTGGATCTCACTGGATTTCACTGCGCTGTAATAGCAATGATGCTACTTTGACGGCTGTTAAGCAATGTGTATCATAAATGCATAAATAGCAGTATAAAACAGGCGTGGAGTCACAGACATTTATAAAGGAAAGAACCATAATGTCTGTGTGTGTGTGTGATCTCAGGTGATGTCGAGCTTACAGACAACAGGCTAGTTGGCCTTAATCCTGCATCAGAGCAGAAGTACAGCTGTGCGTGTATGTGTGTATTTGTCCGTGCACCTGTATTAGTGTGATGTGTGACACGTTAACAGGCATGCATAGGACCACACACAAACACACACACTGTACATGGTGGTGTGATAAGCTTGTTAGCGAGGCTTTGGCTCAAAGGAAACATCTGATTGTGCCTACAGTATCCAGGCAGGATTTGTTCCTGGGATTGTGTGTGTGCGTGAGTGTGGAGGTTGGGGAAAAGGAAAAATAAACATTCTCAGATATGTCTGTGTCACCTTTAAAACAAGTTTAATTCACAGTTTTGATTTCAAGATTTCAAGAATTTAGCAAATTTGAGCATGCTAATATGCTAAACAGCGTTGGTGAACATGGTGAAACATTATGCCTGCCAAACATCAACATGTTTGTATCGTTATTGTGGGCATAGAGTGCTGATGTTAGCATTTGGATAAATTACTAACATACTACTTTGCAGTATAGCCTCACAGAGCTGCTAGTAGGCTGTCGTCTCTCAGTCTTTTTACTTAGATTGGACCTTTTCCATACATTTGCCTGTGCAAACAAGCAAGCAGGTGTTGCTCGGTGTGTGTTTGTGTATCTTTCTGTGTGTTTAAAATATCAAAGCATTCTGTTACAGATCTGTGTTCAGTATTACAGTAATCAAGTGTCTTGTTCCAACTCTCTCAATGGTTTGAATTCCAAGATACCATTTCAGAGTGTTCTGTAGGCAACACTATCATTAATCTAACTTGTTTATATGGCATCTTATTTCATCTTATTTAATCTGATCGTTGTTATCAGCCTAACTTGTCCTTCAGGAACCTGGGAAAGATTTTGGCAACATAACACTGCCAGCAATCCTTGAGGACCGATTCAATCATGCAATAAACCACTGTTGAGTACCGACGCCAGACGTGGTTAAACATGCGTGAATTACATTCAGAGCTATTTACTTACCCTGATTTCTTTCCTTCCCTGGCGTATCAACAAGTGAGTGTTTGTTGAGTAAACTTGTCTTTTCAGTGACACATTCTGTTGGTGTCAATATCACATCCCCATTTGAGTTTTTTAGCAACTATGTATATTGTGCACCCATTTCTGATCTCTCTCCTGTCTCTACTTTGTCTCTCTGATATGTGAGACATGTTGTCTTTGCCTTTCGGAAGAAAGACATCACAGCTTGTTTCTTTGAGAGTGTGTTTGTCCATGCATGTATCTGTGTGTGTGTGTGTGTGTGTGTGTGTGATCATTATGTCGTGATCTGAAGCCATCTGGGTTGGCTGACTCATTTGCATATCTGGTGTTAACCATTATACATATTCATGAACAGGGTCTAAACTGGCATGAATATTCATTTTTGCCTCTGGGCCATAGACGGGTGGAGTGGCTGTGATTCCAATCAGCAGAATAGAAATTAACTCAACCTTTTGTGTGGTGGACGAGAACACTTGATGATTGCCGTGGGCCCCTCGGTATGCTTGGTGAGCTCCATATGTATGTGGATTATTACATTTGCTTTAGTCATATGGTGGCCATATTTGATGTACATCATACTCAAGAAATGGTGCCCTCAAGATAGAGGGGCAGATGGAAACGAGAAACAAGCTCAACTGTTCTGGGACAAAAACATTTAAAGACACGGAAAATACTTTCAAAATGAGTGAAAAGCTGCAGGGCCAACTATCCACGAAAGTCCAATTCAGAAGCTGCAGCAGCATTCTTGAAAGTCACAAGGTTGACGGTAACTGTTGACTGTATAAGTGATCCAAATTTAACATATGAATTGGTCTAGTTGGTAAAGAAGTTACTTCGACATTAGCACGGTGACATTCATAGTTGCTGTTATGTTTAATTCCTCTTGTTGTGGCCTGTGATTTGGACCAGCTCCGCCTAACATGACAATATCAAAAGGAAATCTGGGTCCATGTTTAATTTTGTTTTGTTTTGATCCAATATGGCCAACATGATTCTGTCTTTGAAGTGTTGACTGTGTTCCGTAATGACTTTGGATGTGTTGCCTTTGGTGAAAATGGCAAACATGATGAGTATAATGATAAATGTGTGTGAATATAGCGGCAAGACGCGTTGACTGGTAAGATATCACTCAGATGCATCATCATTAATTAGCAATAAACAAAAGTACATGGGTTTTGCAATCCCTTTGAAGTCTGAACCTGGGCCCTCAAGTATCATAACTCTGCAGGCCCCAGGAGGCCGTCATACACCCATAGGACCACATCTTTTGCAATTCAAAATCATCCAAAGAGCCACATAAAAGCCAAATTTCATCAAAGGGAAGGAGTGGAACTGAGGTAGGACAAGCTATAAACAAACACCACGGCTGACTCCTGATAGGCTGAAAATCAATCAAGCAAACCAAATTCCAGTACATGAAGTTGTAATACTTAAGATATTCATTATTTCACCCTAGATGTTTGATATTATTTATGGTTGATGTAGTTAATCTGCTATAACCGTAAAATGTATTTACACTAGTAAGTTACCTTTATGCTGTAGTAGTAGCAGTAGTATTATATTTGGGATTCACAGGAAATAGCACATGCACATGAGAGTCTGCACGTGTGATGAGGATATGTGCAGTGATTTATAAAGAGGACATCACATTCCCCTCATGTGATTGAAAGCAGATACGTGAGTGGCTCCTCTTCCTGTGAATTTCAGATGGAGTAACTGGTCAAAGTGCCTTTCCTGCTCCCAATTGCTAATAAATACATCACTTTGAACAGAACTCTTGGACTTATTATGCACACTCTATGGCAAAAACATCATGTTTTAACAAATTAATTAAAGGACCAGTGTGTAGGATTTAGTGACATGTAGCGATGTAGTTGCAGATTGCAACCCCCTCGCCTCATTCTCTCCTCCTTAGTCTGAAGAAGAAACTATAGGGGCAGAGAAATATGTGAAAAAAAGGTCCTATCTGGAGCCAGTGTTTGATTTCTCTGTTCTGGGCTACTGTGGAAACATGGCGGTTCAATGCGGCGGCATCTAGATCTAGTAGAGATAAAAATATCATTCTAAGGTAACAAAAACATAATGATTCTTAGTTTCAGGTGATTATACACTAATGAAAACATGCATATTATTTTACATTTCTGCCATATTCTCTAAATGGAGCCACTAAATCTTACTGGACATTTAATTCAGCATGTTTTGAATATAGAAAGCATGCGTGATAGAGAGAATCAGGGCACATCAGTATTCACAACAGAGGGTTTAAGGAAGTGCCAAACTATTATGATCTGTCATCTTCAATAATACACACTCACACACACACACACACACACATACACAGCACTGTTTTCAAGCATTGTGGTGAGACTGATAAAAATGGTAATTTGAGATCACAGACACACACTTTTACTCAGATACACCGCACACTCACTTAAACATGCACCGCAGAAGGCAAAATATGGTAATTCACACTTTTACGTGCTTTCACACTTCCACTTTGGATCATACACAATATGTACCTATATGTGCAAGCACATTCACTACAAACACACAGACACACACACATTTAAAAGCATGCAGAATTCACTCTTGTCTTGTCTGACAGAAATGTCGCTCCACTAAGAACAAAAACAACTGATGCAGGAACAAGAGGTTGTTTTCAGAAACATGGCGTGACTGCAGCAGTTGCCTTGTGTGTATGTGTGTGTCTGTGTCTGTGCGTGTGTGTGTGTGTGTGTGTGTGTGTGTGTGTGTGTGCCAAGTGAAAGTAGAGGAATCTGGAATGAGTTTAACTTCATTCAGCCACACAAATGTCACACACACACACACACACACACAGATACACACACATACTATCCCAAGTGCTCTAAAAGAAAACACTAGGGGGGAGAACAAAGAGCCTCCTTGAAGAATAGACATGAATTATTCACTCCATCAGATAAGAGGACAGAGAGGGAAAGAGGGAGAGAGAGAGAGAGACATAGAGAAAGAAATGGAGAGAGAGATGGAGCGTGGGTGATACAAAGAAAGAGACAGACAGATGGATTGACAGGGACAATAGGATATTATATGATATTAGCAGTAACAATGACAGACATTGAGATTTTAGATATGAGAGGCACAGCATGCCATCATCTACCATACCATGTCTGGAAATCCACAGGGTGTAAAAATATTAACTCAGGTTAATAAATAAATAACTATGCAGCTCCTTTCCAGTCAAAATACATGGCATTACTTATCTGTAGAATGCCAGATGCTTTGGAAATCAGGCTCTTTCTGACTTGAGGGTGAGTTTA
Source organism: Sciaenops ocellatus (assembly GCA_033000465.1). Lineage (NCBI taxonomy): Eukaryota > Metazoa > Chordata > Actinopteri > Sciaenidae > Sciaenops > Sciaenops ocellatus. Next base: position 19,509,625 of record CP136878.1, on the reverse strand, counting down.
TCCTGTGAAAATCCACAGCCAGCAGTAGTTTAGCTGCAGCATCTGCGCTGCTTTCCACCCAGATACGTTTTATCAGATCCAAGCACGGTGCCTCTTTTGTATTCTACGAGTAATGCAGTGATGCTTTGGTACTTCAGCAGACAATCCAGATGCTTTATCAAATGTGAGGAAACTCAGAACTGGGGACTTCAGGTGCTTTATCAGCTGCAAACTGCTGTGGTGATCTGTGTTGGAGTGCTGCAGTGGTTCTGTAGTGGGATTGGCTTTGACACTGAAGCACGTCCAGTACACAACCAGTACAGTGAATAACAACATCTTGTTTTCTATATTTTCTACCAGGATTCTCCAAATCCACAGTTTGGTTCAGAGCTCAATTTTTTGAGCCACGGTTTGATGCATATCTCCTAGTTTTTGTGTTTGTTTGGTGGGGAAAAATCTTCTTTGCTTGTCTCACCTTGTATCGTTCCACGAATGGACACATTCAGGTGATTTCCACAGACAGATCCAACTTCAGCTGGAAGCTGATTTTGGTCAATTTTTATTTTAACTAAACGGGAAACACTCCCATAGAGTGCAGCTTAGCCGACCAGCATGCTACAGCTGCAACTGGTGCACCAAAACCACCAAAACGTTCCGGGTAAAGATTGCTCTGTGCATGCAAGGAGGTCTAACGTGCAACTTGAGACCATGGACCTTTGTGGCATGGTTTATGTCTTTGCTTTATAACTGTTACACCCTTCCATTTCTAACTAAGATCATGTAAATAATTACTTTTAGCTAGTTAGTACAGATCTACAATTTACTTTGTACTTTCTCTGAACTGAAAACATTCCCTGTGTGGAGAGAGGCTGAAGATGTATTTAATCGTATAGTACTGTGGATGTTGTACCTTTTTTCAAGTAAACTTGGGGTTTTTTAACTGAGACTATAGAAGGTTTTAGAGAAGAAATTCAGCCCTGTAGTCATGTAGTAGAAATTTCGAGGAGGGAGACAGAGAAAAGTGAGCGAGATCAAAAAGATTACAGGACAAACAATTGCAGGAAAAACATTGCAACCTCATCCTTTATTCAGTCACGGTGATAAGAATGAGAGACAGTAAGACAGGCTGAAATAGGAAGGGAAACAAAATACTGGAGTGATTGCAGAGCCAGATTGAATTTCATCATTTATTCAATAGTCCAGGAGAACGGCAGAGAAAGGCAGGGAGGTAAAGTGAGAGTGTGTGTGTGTGAGAGAGAGAGAGAGAGAGAGAGAGAGAGAGAGAGAGAGAGAGAAAGGGCCTGTGAGGCTTTAAAAGACCCTGTGAGAAGTTTATTATCAGGTTTCCTAATCTTCTTTCTCCATTTCATCCTTCAACCATCAGCTCCACAGCTGGCAGCCAGTCACTTGGGAAGGCGGGCCCTACAGTACTACAATGAGGTAATTTGCATTCACTTATGCCATTTTTGTCCCTTGTTATATTAAATCTAATTCTTGCTGTGGGGACACAAAACAGCCTAGTTCGTCACGTAACAGAAGGATGTTTATGTATATTATCACAAGATTTTGCAGGCATTGATGATAGATTAGGAAATTCCACAGGATGAGGGATCAGTTCAGTGTCTGTTCAGAACTGGAAAGGACGCAAATCCAGAGAGGGTACTTATTCTGTTCATTGTTAATCAAATGCATTCACTGTAACACAGTCAGACTGAAACCTTCCCCTTCTACCTGCCACACTATGTGAGAATATTAACAAATTACTAATGACTAACACATATATTTAGTATGTTCAGCAGTATTTTGTCTGTCTGGGGTGGAAACACAATATTTGTTTGTAAACAAGTTGAGGGACGAGGCTACGTATGACAAAACTGAATTTTTGTTTTTATTTTATATATCTACCATGCCTTAATGGGTAGATACAAACATAAAACACAAACAATGAAATGTAATTGTTTTGAATGAAATGGTCGTAATCATGTGATATAATGTCTTACAGTTTTGAAGATACAGCTATTTCTGTATTGCACTATATTAAGTCTTTAGTCACACAGGCATACTCCTTTCATACTTGGATCTGCACAACGGCAATACTTGACCAAGAAAAAAAATATTTTTAAGATGGTCATTTTTATCTTTTTGAATCTGTATTGTAACTTGATGAAACCTCATACTTTGACTGATGTAAATCTAACTATTGTAACAGAGGTTCTGGAGTATTGTTTTTAATTTAGAAATCGTATCTGATTATTATAACTTCACAAGAAAATGTAGTTCAGCTTGCTGGTGAAACTTTGGAGCTGAACACTTTTTCAAATAGCTGAAATAGTGCAAGTGGAAATCCATCTGTATTTATGTATTATTATGTTCCTGACTACAACTCATTCATTCATTTTTATTATCGATTAAGCTGCCAGTTGTTTTCCGGACTGATCATATGAAAATAGTGAAAAATGCCTATTGCAGTTGGCCACATATCGTTACATTGGATGTGTTTTCTAAAACTCAAAGATCGTCCGTTTACATTTGCTATTAATTTATGTAATATAAAGAAATACAATATATAATACACTTATATAATACATAATATAATTGTTATTGCAAGCACAAGTGACACATGTTGGAATTGTGTCATGCTTGTATACACTACCTGTTACACTGCTATAAGCAAAAACAATACTGGCCGTATCTTAGATAACAACACTGTTGTTCACTTCTAATATGTTTAATATGCAAATTAGATTTATAATTAGTTATTCAAGGTGGAAAAGTTGAACTGGTACATTTTAAAAACATTGAATAAAATGTGAAATATCAGCAAACATAACGCAAAAAAAAAAAAAATGAAGAAACTTGGATCCTAAACCCTGTATTGACTGAAGTGAACAGCTGTGTCATCGTCTATATATCTGATGCTCTTTCTCTGATTCTGATTGGATGAAATGTTTTTTATTCAGCAACAAACATGTAGCCATTTGTTTCAGCTGAAGCCCAGGGTGACACAGGAAAGGTCCTGACTGAATAATGTGACTGCGTTTCTAATTTGTCTCCAAACCTGTGGGGAAGCCGGCGACTTGTTATCTGTTAGCAGCTGTTGCATTCAGAATGACAAGAACCCAGCACAACACAGTCTACACACCTGGTCACCTACACACACACACACACATAAACAAACACACTGGTCCAGGGCTAGCCAGATGCTGCCCAGACAAGGTAATTGAGAGGAGGAATGGTTGGACAAAAGAAGAGAAAACAACAAGGGGAAAGGAGAGAAAAGAAAGTGTGAAAGAGAGAAATGGGTGCTTGTTAAGTCACAGGGGAGAAGAGGAGGAGGGAGGTGTGAGGTGTGAGTGTTAGGGGGAGAGGAAACACAAGAAAGTCATAATGGAAAAGTGCGCAACGAGGAAAGAAGGAATGGAGTGACAGGAGGAGAGGAAGTGGGCCGGTCACTTGGGAGGACGTTGGATGGATGGAGACGAATGTAGGAGGAGGAAGAGCTGCAGAGGAGAGGTTGAATTAGAAAGAGTAACAGTGTGCATCACAACCACATCACTCAGGAAGAGGTCGAGAGGACAAATAGGGACACAGAGTGTAGGAGGGAGGAGAGAAGAGTGAGCAAGAATGGCACAAAAGAAAAGAAGAGAGGACGAGGAGGAGTGAGAAAAACAATGTGACAATGTCTGTCTGTCAGCTGACTTCTTGTTAGAAAGTGGAAAAGGGGGTCATTTTGTAGAGAGTGGTGCGTCTGTCCAGCCAACATAGTTTTCAGTTGACAAAGAAGCCACAGTAGCGATTAGGTGAATTTAACTTCACGTTTTTCACATCAAGCAAATAAATATATAATATAATATAATATAATATAATATAATCATTTATTGGTCAACTATTTAGCCAACTGGAAGAAACAACTGTCAGTGATTTGAATTGCAGAGCACATTTTAGATGTGAGTGGTGATTCAGTGGTCTTGAACTAGGTTAAAGGCATTTAGTAGCTTAGCATAAACCCTTCAAACGGGGGGGCAAATATCTATCCTGGCTTTGATTTGCTCGTTGCCTGGAGACAACAACAACAACAACAATAACAACAACAATACTCCCAATGGCGCCTGAATGCTAGTCACCTACAAATACTTATCATACATAACACTCTGTAAAACCATAATGTCTCATTTTTACATTTCACTTTGATTAAATGAAAATAAAAGTAAAGATGTAAAGGTAGTTAGTCATCTTTGGAGGTACTGGTATGCAGATTTGAACTTTAGAGGGCTAGGCTAGCTGTTTCCCACTGCTTCCAGGCTATAGGCTAAGCTATGCTAATCACCTCTTGGTTCTAGTAATATTCACAAACATGAGATTGACTTAGCCTATCAAGTACATATTTCATTTCACAGTTAAAGGGAGATCAAAGTCTTGTACTGATTAAATGTGGTATTTACTACCACATTTAATCAGTGTAAGACTAAACGCTCCACTCCCTTGTGCAAAATGCCTTTTTTCTTTTGACCACATTGATTCTGAATGAAGCAAAATCAATCATTAGATTTTCGTTGCGGTTGTTTCTGATTTTTATTTATTTATTTTTGTTTAAAGTATCAGAATTCACTGCGTCTTTATTACCCTGGCATGATGAGTGAAGCTTTTTCTGCCGGTTGATCTCAGTAATTGTCAGAACTTTTGTTTTATTTTTTTAATTCGGCCCCTAGCAGCATGCTGTTTGATTGCTTCATTTGTCTTTGCTAAAACCCTGCGTCTTCTCCCTCCTTCACTTTCCTCATTTTCCATTTCTCTGTCTCGATCCATTCCGTCACTCTCTTTATCTTCTCCCTCAACCCTCAACTCTCTCTGTGAAAATCTCCTTTACTCGTGGATCTTCAATACTCAACACTACAAAGCCATATTTGTCTCAATTCCAAATACATTAAACACACACACACACACGCACACGCACACACACACACACACACACACACACACACACAAAGTGCATTAGTCTGACCATTTAAATGCTGTTTGTACAGCTCAATTCAGTTCCCAGTGTGCACGCTGGGAGCAGCTTCACAGCCAATTCTCGAAATACCCCTACTGTGTGTGTGTGTGTGTGTGTGTGTGTTTGCTAATGGGAATATGGCAGTGGGTTAACTTTGCCAGCAAGCCTCTTCATTTGAGTCATAATGATGCCAATAGAGAGACAGATAGATAGACAGAGAGTGAAGGACATATACAGACAGAGTGTAATAGCGTTGGCTGAAATTGTGCTTTTCAGTATAGATCTTTTTTTCAGATGGGCGTGAGAGAGCTTCAGAAATACTGCTGAAAAGAGAGCCAGTGGTGCCAATGAATGCCTGAGGCCTGACTGTGAAGTAGCTCTGCCTTCGTTCATACCTTGATGAGTGCACAAACATGTAAACACACACATTTGTTACCTCCCTTGTTAGAATAAATTATTAAATGTGCCCCCGCCTGTTAATTTCATTATGATTTGGGTGGAAATCTGATAGAAAACAACAAATTGCCTTCCTACAATTCCCATAGCTAAGTCTGAATAAATTTCCCATTGAGTGCATGCGCACACACACACACACACACACACACACACACACGCGCACACACACGCACACATGGATTTGATAGGTCTCACTCTTGGCAGTGAGCCCTGCCTCTGTGTTCCTTGACAAACCGGGGGTATTAATGGATCCCACATAACATCAGCACACACACAGACACACAAATACACCAACACAGGGGAAAACACACAAGTGAGGAGGCATAATTGAGATGTTTCAACGCGAGAGAGAGGGAATCAGCGCGTGGTGGCACACATACAAATTCAGACAAACAAATCACACACACACACACACAAAACAAAGCCTTATTAGCTCCTCGATGAAGACATGGGAGCTTCATTTACAGAGGCGTTTGGTGATTATAACATGGTTAAATGTCCCATGGATTTTATGGGTGTTCACTACACTGCACTGTTTATTAAACAAATGCAAAATGCTCCTGCATTTTTTCACACCCAGTCATTACTTAAATATCTCTTTCACATTGTTTAGTTGGTTTCCTATTTAGCAGATGTCCTTTTCCATCCCTGCATCCTTATTAAATCAAAAGTTTATCTTCATGGAAAGTAATCCCCAGCCTGTGAACACAGTTGTTAAACATTTTCTGCAGGTCTGGAGGAGCTTTGTCAAGTCCGTGACAACAACCCTGATCGTGTTATAATTCTTTCCATATTATTATTTTTCTTGGGGTTGCAGATTAAATATATTTATAACAGGATGCCTATGTGAATTTTACGGAGGACTAAAAGTCATGACACCTCAGCCTTTGATGCTTTAACATTCATTCTACTGGTAGCTCACCTGGAGGATCTAAAGACTAAATCCTTACCTTATGCAACTGTGTACTAAATGGCTGTAGTACTCAGTTAAAGTCATAATGTTGTCATTTCTGTGGCATATAGATGTAAATAAAGTTGAACATGCATGTAAAAAAACAAACAAACACAAGATGCTCACTGCTGTAGATCAACTTTATGAGCTACATTAACAATGTTAAGATTCAAATTCAATTCAAAGTCTTCCTCCTCCTTCACCTGTGAGACCATTTTTGTCTCACCCTGTTGCACTGAAATTGTTTTACATCAGAGATTAAACATATTTTTATATTATATAGTTATCATGTTTGATAAGGTCTAGTACGGTTCAAACATAAAGCTATTCTTTCTCCTGACAAGATCTCGCAGTGTCGCTCTGTAGCCTTTCAGCTCTATCACTGGCCAATCCCAGATTATGCTCACAACATTCTGTTATGTCGATGTTTTTCACATTCTTCTTACAATATCTGAGCATGGGAACCGCAGCGTTTTAAAGAATCAGAACAGATCATTATTCTGGTAAATGAACAATGATTTTCTGTGTGGAGTTCACATGTTCTACCCGTGTTTGACTCCACGTACTCTGGCTTCCTCACACAGTCTCAAGACATGCACTTAATAATGTAACTGGTGACTCTAAATTGCCCATAAGGTGTAACCTGCCTCTTGCCCAGTGTCAGCTAGGATCTGCTCCAGTCCCCCGCAACCCTGATAAGGATAAGTGGTTAGAGATAATAGGTGGATGGATGGATGGATGGATGGATGAACCATCGTCAAGCTATGGTGACCTTTAGCAACTTAAACACTTGGTTAAGATAAGGAAAAGGTCATAGTTAATATAAGGGTGAATTCTGGTCTCCTACAGGGAAGACGGACATGCTACACACCATTGACCACCCCAACCTCCTGACCCTTACTTTCTGCTTTGCTACAAAAAGTGCACCCTTTCTGCACTAAAGGTTTGTGCTGGTCATAAATTGTGAGGTGAACATTTGCCCAGTATGGCTGCAATTCCTGAGCCAATGTGCATGTTGTAAGAGGTTCATTTGATTCCATTGATGACCCAAAATGCACATTCACAAACCTAATCATCACATTTTCTTCCATTATACCATCAACAATAGAGGCCAGATTTCACACAACATGCCAGTCGCCTATGAATGCCAAACTGGGCCATGCATCGGCTGAATTCTGACATGTTTTTTTCTCAGCCTTTGCTTCTCGCTGGACCGGAACTTTAGCTGTCAGTTTATTTCTCGTTTGTCCAAAAAAAAGGTGTTTGCTGAGTGCAGTGTTCTTTTTCCAGCAAAGTCGTGCCACACTTTCATTCACACTTACACACTTTCACCTCGCAGATTTCTACTGTCAGCTGCTGATAGCTTCCCAGTACATCCAGACTTTTAGACTAATCTGCCAGTTGAGCAGCATCACAGCACTTAGTTTGAAATATATTTCTCTGGGATGGTACATTTCAGCTACCAATTAACACTTTTGTAACCTGCAAACTGAGGATTTTTAAGTGTATTCATATTCCGAATAGACCCACAAAGTTAAGTGGTATTAAACTGTAGAACTGGTATGAAAATGATAAGGTGAAATGTATCCCTTTTCGCCATTTAATAGGTGTAAAAATAATTTTACTAGAAACTCTCTGGACCTCCTTTACATATCCCCAGACCTTTATTTTGACTTATAGTGATTTAGATTGCCACTCCCCACAGATAAAGATGGGAAAAATGGAGCGAAAGGAGAGCAATACCCCGTTTGTATGTACAGTTGACAGGTGTTAGAGTTACAGGGTCATTACCACCATAATCACCCAGTAATGGCACACATGGGAACAAAACACTCCTCACTCTCTTTTTCTGCCTCTCTTCACCTCTCCATTCGACCTTGCAGCAATCAATCAGTATGCAGCGGATCTCTCACAGATTGCAAACTGCGTGTGTGTCTTTGTGTGAAATAAGATTAGTTGAAAACACAGTTTGGCAGTCCCAATTTGAAGCCGTGAGCGACAGTTTGAAAGTGGATGTTCAAGTCCGTGCATGACAAGTCAAGAGGAAAGTGGTTGTGACATGTGGCATGGTTGGTGGGCAGCAGTGTGACAGTATGTTGCAGGGAAGCAGGACACACACACACACACACACAGAGCAACCTGTCACCAGTGCATTAGAAGCTTTTAGCACTTCTTAGCTACCCAGTCTTCCTTGAGACTGTGAAAAGACACATCACAAAAAAATATACACACTCAAACCTACACACACGCACAAACACTCTGGGGAATAGCAGTGGGAAAACATGTTTATGATGAGATCAAAATGGTTTGAGGACTTGGACTGCATTCAGCGCAGACTGACAGAACCCTTTCTTCAGAATAAAAAGGCTCTCGTGTTTTTTCTCAGCAATTTAAACATCATTTGCTGCAACATGGAGCTGCTAGATTTGCTTCATCTAGCCTTTTCCAAGACTTGGTGGGATCCACAGGAGAAGACTGCGGTATTTAAACAGGAGGTTAGAAAACAGTGTAATATGTGAAAAAATACATCTTGGTTACTTCTGACATTGTTGTATGCGATTGAACAGGCTGTCTAGTAAATGTTTCTTTTTCTACATGTTTTTCTTGTAAGATATGGCAGTTTTGGACAATATGAGGCGGCAGCCACACATATACTGTTCTGCATTCAGACAAAGAGAAGTTAAAACTGCAACAATTAGCTGATTAATAGATTTGTTGTCACCTATTAAATAAACCTGACAACTATTTTAATATTCATTAATTGGTTTGAGTCATTGGCTTTAGGAAAACAAAAATGTCAAAATTCTCTGATATCAGCTTCTCCAATGTGAATATTCTCTGTTTTTTTAATAGTTGAATAGTTGTAGATAAAATGGACATAAGATTGGAACTGAGTAATATTAATGGTGATTTTAGTTATGCCAAATTAATATTTAAACCTGCATTGGCTGATTTTGTCTCTTTGGAGGGCAGAAAACAGGTTGTGAACACAGCCTTGACATATCATCACCTGTAAGTTGCTTATTTACACATCCAGCAGTTACGGAGCAAGACTATAATTAAGTTGGATTTGTGTTTATCTCATCTGGTGCAGATAAGTCCAATATTCATTCTCTTTAAGTTCAGTTTTTATCAACTTCTGAGGGAAATCTGGCTCTTTCGCTGCTTAATCTTCCACTGTGTTCACCAGCTAGTTGAACCAAAACAGTAAAACTGTGGTCCAGGCTGCAAAACAATGAGCTGACGCTCACAAGTCAGTTGATTATCAACTGACTTGTGAGTGACCTCTTGAACATTATTTTCATGTTGCTATTTGATAAATTGTTATTATACATTTTTTTGATATTATAAAGTCTGTATGATTAATGGAGAAATCAAGAAAATCACTCTTAGTTTAAATTATTGTTATATATTTTATGAACTCTCCTCCTGTCATTGTTACTTAAAAGCGTTGTTTGTTTGTTGGAAATGCACACCACTTTGTAACTCCCCATCAAATGGTAACCAATTTGAGTGTATTTCCTACAAAGTCAAGCTGCAGTTTTAAGCAATTACCATTCTCCACAGGAGCTACACTCATTCTCTGCGACTGCACTTCCATTATAATGGCGGAAACTGGGAATAGCTGGCTGTCAGCTATCATAAAGTGAAAAAGAAACTAATTCATTAAATTTGAAACTTTGGAGAAGAACACAATTGTGGTGAGCTGCTGTGGTTTACCAGCTATTTTCGTGTTTGTTTAAGTAACACGGGGGGCTGATAACAAAATATTTTATTTTGCATATCTCTCATTTGACTAAATGTTTTCATTAGTGACAACTGTTAACATTTTATGCTATTTTATATTTCTTTTTATTAAATGCCATATAGTCCAGAGGGGAGTTGTTAAAATATTTCAGCAGCTAAAACACAATGAGGGTAAAAAAGATGTCTGTTTTCGCTCCTGTTCACATTTTCACATTAACGCTGATTCTTTTTTAATTCTGCACAATCTGTTTCGGTCTATTGGTCTATAATTACAATCCATCCACCTAGGATGCGATAATGCAGAACGTCTTTAACTGTGGAGACTTAGAGCTCTGTGGATGGACTGAATTTATAGTTTGGACAGAGGCAGTTGGCATCTTTACACTGGATAAATTGAGAACAAGCGAACTGCATGCAATTACGACTGTACATAAACCACAAAGGCTGAGGATAGCAATAATGCTTTAGGGATGATACTGCTAAAGTCAAGAAAGCAACCTTAAAAACAACAGGTCAGACCCATGGCAGGGACATAAACTCTGATAGATAAATACAAGTTGCTCTGAGTGTGTGTGTGTGTGTGTGTGTGTGTGTGTGTGTCAGAGAAATCAAGATTGTGTGGGCATGTGCATAAATGTTTCTCCATGTGGGAGAATGCCTGTCAGCAAAGAGTGATTGTCTCTTTGCTTGTGTAAAAAAAAAAAAAAAAAGAAAGCAACTGAGGAGGCCTGTGTCTGTCTGTGCTCGTGTGCGCTCAGTTATTCTTCAGTTAAGTAGCTGCCCTCCATGGCTAAAGCACAGAAACACTATTTCATGTGCCATTTTGGCAGAAAGACAGCGGTTAGTTAAGAATCTGCAGACTGTCAAAAGGTAGACTGGGCTCTCTTTGTTGTGTGGTTGTGAGAAAAAGAGAATCCTTATGAGATTAAAAAAAAAAGGGAGCATGCTTGCACAAGCTTATTTTTTTAAATGTTCAATTGATAATTGCTGAAGTAATTGTTTTATTCTCTTATTGTCAAGTGTCCATACCAATATGGATATAGATTTATTGCATATTGTGAATGAAGATGAGCCATGATGGTGTACTGTAGGAAGGATCAGGGATGGAGGGGAGGGGTGAGGGATGAAGGGATGAGGGTTGGAGTGTAAGGGATGAGGGTCGCGGGACGAAGGGCTAAAGGATGAGAGGAGAAACCAGGGTTGTAGGTGGATGGAGGAGTTCTGAGATGGACGCAGGAAGACGGGAGGGAACTAGGGGGAGTTGAGTTGGAGTGGGGGAACCATCTCTTTATCACGCTGTGGGAGTAGAGCCCGAATGGTTCTTGTATTTGAATGAAAGAGAGAGAAAGCAAAAGGGAAATGGACAGATGGATGGAAGTTAACAGATAGGGTGTGTGGGTTCAAGGTGTGGTCTTTGTTCCTGAACACAGTTATAAAACTTAACTTTAAATAATGATACAATGATGCTGCAAATATTTCCAACAACAGAGTTCAAAATGAACTTGAACTATGGTTTTGTGTTGGACATACTGAGTCTGGGGGTATATTTGGATTGGGAGTGTGTGTGCGTGTGTGTGCAGCTGTGAGAGCCTGCACAAAATAGCAATTAATTGTACAGCATAATGTGCGTGAACTGGACTCTCAATTAGAAGTACTTCATTTATTATTCCCATCAAATTTACTGCAGGTGCAAGCACACTGTTGAGTTGGGTGCATGAGTGTGTATGTGTACACAGTATGTTTATTTGTAACTTGTGTATGTGTGCTTTTGTTTTTTTCGTTTACAGCTCTCATATATCATCCCTGCGCTGACATTGCTAAAGATACTGCTCTGATTAATCACCTACACACACTTAGACGCACATTCAAACATAACAAAACAATAGGTACTCACACTCATACACACACACACACACACACATACACATGCAAACAAACACAGTGTAATTCAAGGATATGGTCCAGTTGTCTTTACCTCTAAGTACATCAGAAGGTGACATTGTTTTGGCAGGGCAGGGGGAGTTTTTGCAGCTTGGGATTTGTGTGTGTTTGTGTGTCCATGTGTGTGTATGTCTGTGTGTGTTTGTGTGTGTGTGTGTGTGTGTGTGTGTGTGTGTGTGTGTGTGTGTGTGTACTCACTGTATGTCCTGTGGGCAAAAAATCCTTGCTAGAGACTCAAAAGACATAGAACAGCATAGATAAGCATTACTTATTGTTTTCCTCTAGTCCCAAATCCAAACTCTCAACTTTCTAGGAAGTAAAGAGGCGTCTGGTTGTATGTAACATATGTTGACTGTGAATGCACAATAAGAAATATGCAGAGTGATCAGCAAGGTGTATTTTGCTATATATATATGAAGAATAAGAGAGTGATGCTTGAAGAAGTGCTTTAGAGAGAGAAACAGGGACAAGACGACCTATTTTTAAGCATTTTGTCACTCGATTTTTGCTGCTTAGTAAAGACAGGTAGGCAGCTTCCATTGAAGCTTCTTTGACAAATCACAGTAAAGTGGACGCAACGACAGAAGAACACCAACATGGGATTTCGAAATCCTAATGATGAAATACCTGCTGTTCTGAAGGATGTACACTGGCTCAAACCTTTGAATGTTACTGCATGGTAACCGAGGAGCACCAGGAAACGTCACGCATCAGAAAAGAGGGAAATTAAATCTTTTTTTTTTTTTATTTCAGTATCACTAGTGTGACATTGAACATCTTGTATCAAGCTTGTGTCTAGATGTGACTACAGGATTGTTTATTCATGTTAAAACCTTTTAAAGGCCAGTAACGATGACTCATTGCTACGTATGCTGTTTTGTTCAGGGCAAAACTAAGAAATGGTGTGTGTTTAAACCTACAGTATAATTTTGAATACTATTCAGTGAATAAAGAAACATCAAATATGTTATAATAAACATTTTTCATAGAAGCTATGGATAAAAGGAACGTGAAGTTGTACGTTGGACTTGCCTGTAATTCTCTGAGTTTCATCGTTTGTTTCATGCTATATTGCCTTGTATATTGAGGAATAGGCTCCAGCTGGATGGGAGATGGAAGAAAAATTGCATTTTAGGTTGCATGTCCAGGATTTGTTGACATGAGCCAGATTCAGATCTTACAACATCTCTACAGATTTTGAATGAACTTTTTCTTTTTTGTTGTTGTTTCCGTCCTGTTGGATTTCTTCCAAGCTGCATACTCCTACACGTGTAATATTGACCTGAAACACATCATCTCCCTTGTTCTCATCCAAAAATATCTGTTCATCATTCATTCTTCTTCTTCTGCTTGACCTCAAACAGGTCAAATTGGATCTAAACTGCTTGCATCCTGTTTTTGTGCTTTGGCAAAACCAGAAACTCACCCAACCCCTAGTCTCTATTCATCTCCAGAGATTTCTTAATGGGCCACCATCAGCTTGACAGGGGTGGACTTCTAATATCACCCTACAGAAAAATGAAGAGAAAGGTTAGGACGGCTTTGTATCACAGACTGATGGGAAACAAACTGACAGCAGCAACAACATGCAGAGGCAAATTTAATGTCAGCGAGACAAAGAGATACACAGATAGAGAGGACAGTAAAAGTTACAAGTCAAATGCCTTTTAAACACAGGCAGAGTCGCTGTCACCCTCGCAAACCTTCAGTGTCCGCCTCGATGACAGAGCGAGACTGAGAGAGTGAGGGAGAGAGCAAGGTAGAGCAAGTGTAATGTCATCTCCGAAAGTGAGAGAGGTAAAGGCTACGACCTGTGTATAGCTCACAGTGCCTGACAAAATGACTGTTAACAATGTAATTACATCACTGTCTGGCAGACAGCCTGGCCCTGCCTAACCCAATATAATGCAACCAGCTTGGCCAAAGTAAAGTCTTACAAGAGAAATACAAAAAAGACACATAGAGAAATCCCAGCACTGCCTAAACCAATACAGAACAAGATGTCTTGCTGCTCTGAGGGAACCTGAATGTGGTTTCATATAGTACATGGAGCCTTGCTCAGGATGTTTGTTGGTTCCCAAGAGCTGGAACAAAACAGATTATTTCTAACACAAAGTTGAGTTGCAAGAACTGGGAATGATTTTAATCTTGTAGTCAATAACACAATCTCAAAAATGTAAAGTTATAATGTTAAACAACAAAACACACTTTTGCCAAATTCAATACACATAGGGGGGTTTGTTCTTACAGCCTAAGTAATGTTATTATTACTTGGCTAGCAATAGCTAACTATGTAACAGAGTGTGTTTACTTACGTAACTTGTCGTTACTATTCTTTTATTACTATTCCCAAAACACACCTCACCAGGAGACATGTTTGTTTCCTGCTGGACCTAGTTCACTCACTGCAAGTCTGGTTGCGTACTGATGATGTCTTAAAAGTAAATGACTCGAGAATCTTGGGAAATGAAGGCAAAGTCAACGTGGCATTATACTATAATTGCCCCTTTAAGGCTGAAAATAGAAAATAACTGATGTTGCCTTCAAGTGCTCCTCCTTTTTTCTTTAAAAAGGACACATAGCTGTAATAACCCACTAGAGAGGCTAAGGGCAAAAATAAGCTATGGGCCCCAGGTGACCGCCTGTTTGTGGTAATTTGATTAAACACACATTCATTGAGGCACCATGTGTATTATGATTAGAAAATCAGTTAATGATGCAGCTTTCACATTTTTGACTCTCAAACATATACTATTATATCATAGATGATATCCTCTTTCTCACGCCAGTGTCCTACATTGTCTGATTAAACCTCTGCTGTAGTCTTAATCACAGTATGTATTATTTTAATGGTTCATGGACAAATAAGTAGGCTAGATAGTGTGTTGTATTGCGTGCAAAACCTTGGGCGTAAGAAGGTTAGCTATTATTCATTGAGAGGGTCACTAATGTCATGGTAACCAGATGGTGGGTGGGTTTCCGTCGTAATCTTATGCAATGCGCACATAGGTAGTGCAGGTCTGCATTATTATGCAGTATTAATACACAGATTTAAGAGTAATCTCTAAGAGAATGTGTAATACTGAGGTTTATGAAAGGCATCATGGGGGGCTTAGAGATGGGTCACAGGCAAGATGAACAAATATCAGATCAGTGGAATGGTATCGACTATTTTGCCGATTTGTGGACACAATCAGCATTCAAAGCAGCTTAGTCCTGGAGTATTATCCATTCATTTCAGAGAGGTGGAAAGCTTCAGGAGCTGGTATCTTGTCCAACTGAATGAAGAGCATGAGGTGCAGTTGATGAAGAAGAATCGCTTCACCACATACTGTGTCATGATCAAAAGAGAAGCCCATGTTGCTTTTAACAGTGAGCTTGTTAACGCTTCAATGTGAATGCAGCTGCATCCTGATAACTTCAGCGATTCTGCATTTCTGGTCACACATGAATTACATGAATTATATATTGTACATGATCTGAAATTATACTGCGCATACAGTATATCGGTCTATCAGTGTGTGTGTGTGTGTGTGTGTGTGTGTGGAGGGTATATAAGCATATATATAATGCAGAGCTCTAACACTGCCAGTTCAATGGGTTCTGTTCCACTGGGGCCAGCCATACTGAAAATATGTACAGTACCCAGTGAACCTTGAGCGGCTTTGGATAAAAAATACTTTACCCCTTTGTATACTCTTTTATAGCACACTAGTGCTAGTGTGCATGGGGAAAACGTAATGAGTGATCACTTCAGATATCATAAGTCACTTTTATGCATCTGAATTGAACTAAATGAGTCACAACGTTTTTGCAGGGGTGCAGTGACTTAGAAGTAACCTATGGAGTTACATATGGATGCTAATTAGTTCAGAAGCAGCCCACTCAGGCCGAACAGGCCACTGATTTCTCACCATATAGAATGAAAAAACAAATGAGAAATTCCATGATTAAGCAAAGAGAGCAGCTTATGGAAGCAGAAGCTCCTACATTTCTACTAAACAACAAATGGATCTCCAACTTATGCAAATGTTCAGAAATCTTTTTTTTTTTTTTTTTTAATGACTAAATGAGCAAAATATGGAGTGAATTTTCCTTCTAAGTCTTTTAATATGTATATGCCTACTTATCAGGTGAGATGCAAATGTGTAGGGAAAAGCAGTCAGAAGGACTTTAACCACTAATGAGACTTATGAGTATTGATACACATCTCAAATGTTTGGAATAGATTTTGGCCCTATTGTTAAGTATTTTTCAATGCTCTTCGTGTAGAAAAAACGTTTTCCAAGTAATGCCCGATAACTCACGGATCTGGCTGGCTGCTTCTGATTTACAGAATTGAGTTCAGATGGAAGTAATGAGTCAATATGTGAGAAATAGGCTGCTCAGTTGCACATCAGCAATCCAAACCACATTATGGATGGAATCAGTTTTTATCATTCTGTTCTGTTCTGTGTGTGTGTGACCTGAGTTGCAAAACAATATACATTGTTATTATATGGTCATGTAAAAACAAATAAGCAACAACACGCAGATTAACACAGACTTTAGAAATCATATTAAAGGATTGCAACCGCCTTGTGCCACCCTTTAATTCCTAGAATATAGGATAAACTATCAAGTGGATTTTATATATCATAACCAGGCCACCAGATATACACATGCTCCCTTACTCACTAACATTAACATGCATGGCCCTGAGTGCCAGTTAACCCTGGATAAAACAATGTGATGTAAAAGATACAGACGCTTGTTTTTATCACACTATGAAACCACTGATCATCAAAACATAAAGGGAAAGAATATACGCAGAATTTAAATTCACAGTGCCTTAATCTGATGAAGTTCTCCCGCCTGCAGCTCTATTTGTAGAGTTTACAGTCCTTCATTTCCCAATACACCATCTCATCCAATTTAAGCTTTTTTAATCTGTTTCTTCCCATTTTTGTCAATTTCTGTTTTGGTGCGCAGGACCATACAAGGATTTTCGCTGTTCTTATGGGATTTTCAGTGGTTGCTAGTGCCTTCATAGTCTACCTATTGCCAAATATGTACTCTGCGTGTACTCAGTTGTAGAGTATGTGCTCTTTTCTGGCTGGAAAATCCTCAAAAATGGGTGCAGGCTGCAGAGAACATTGGTTTGTCCAGTCTAGTTGCTGCACCATCTCTCCATCCTTGAGAACTTCTTTTGCTCTTTGGTCAAAGGTGCAAACTTGGTTGGAATACTACTTCTGTCCCAGATATACGCACACACACACACACACACACACACACACCAAAACACATTGCTGCAGAATATATTCTGGCCTATTTTTCAAAATAATGGGATATGCAGTGTGTGGCTGTCTATTTGTCTGATGTCCTTTGAAGTTCACTGACATTTTGTAGAGAGATAGATCATTACGTGCACACTCAAACACACACGCACACACTTGCATAGATACAATGTGCATGAAAGTGTGTGTAGACTGGCCAGTTTCACAGGCTGCAGATCAAAGGCATTTGTATCTCTGTAGTGGTCCATCTCCTTTTTTCTTCTCCAACTATGCAGTTTTTTTAAAGGTTTGCAGAAATTATTTTGGAAATCCAGTCTGGTCTCAGCAGCTGGGACCAGAGATATTAGACCACCAAGAACTGAAGAATTTATATTACGGATAGTTGAAAAGATCACGAACCTCGTGTTTTGGACAAAATGAGGGTGTTTTCACATTTTATCAGAGATCTTCTTCCAGACTGAACGTTATTTGCCCTGAGAATTTCTGTTATATGTTATATATGTATAAATCCTGTCATCACCTCTTAGAAGGTTTTAAAATAGTTTGCTAATTCATCTCGTGGAAAAAATGTGTCTATTTCTGTTCTTCTGTTTCTTCTGTCTATTAGAGTTGGCAGTATGGAATAGTACAGTAACTATAAGAGGCAGAACATTTTCACTATAAAACTTCTAGACTATATTTCAAACGATGATGAAAGGATAGTTGTGTGCAGGGCAAACTTCTGTAGAATATAAATCAAACTGAAAGGGTAAAAAGAATTAGTGCAGGAGGAGGTGCTGTGTCTATATTTTTGTGGTTTTGTGGTAGTGATGGGGCAGTTCTTTTACTATATATTGCCCTATTTCTTATCCACACATTTTACTGTTAGCACTGTTGTTGTGCATATTTAGGTCTAAATGGTTTGTCCAAATCAGTAACTCCCCCTGTTGATTTTATTTGCATTTAACTGTAAGGTACGTACTGTCCTGGCATCTGGATTTTCACAATAAAAGTCAGCTTCAACTCTGGGAAATTTGATGTTTTGTGTAACTGTAAATGCTTATCACTGTACATTGTGTGTATTCCTACATATAGATACATGCAAATGTTTGCAGTATATTTCCAGTGAGCTTTGGAGCTTTTACCCTGACCTGTCCTCACCTATAAGTAAAAACAAAGTGCTCTACACACTATAGAGTGAGTAACATGGTGTCCTCAACATATCTCGTTATGACATTATGCAACATGCAATTTGATAAGAGTTGCAGTTTACTTGCATTAATGAGAAATGGGCCTTGTATGCAGGCCATACACCCCTGCATATACAAATATATAATAAAAAGAGAAACATTCTTCATATTTCAAATAGAGCACATGTAATGGATGTGATTTAGGTGGCATTTGATTTTGTTGGTTACAGAAATAGCCCCCAAGCTCTGTAGCGAAGCCTCCCTGTTGCTGTCTTTATCTATGCTTTAACACTGAATCCATTAATTATGGACTGTAAGCAAACACCTCCATCATAGGTGTCCAACGCTACCTATTATTAAAAGTTAATCCATGCCTGCAGAACAATCATAATCGAGAACCGCAACGCCTTAATTGCAGAGAAACAAACCTGTGTCCAGATTCATTCGGGTCACACCTCCCCTCCATTTTTTTCTCAACCAGAAAATATATCTCCTATTATAAAATATTATATCTCCCTGTCTATACACAAACATCTGTAAACGTCAAACATTCTACATATGTGCTAAACATTGTCAATCAACTCCTTTTTCTCCTCATCTTTCCCTTTTTTCCGTGGACAAACCATCTGCTTGGCCGGCCTGTGAAAATGCATTCTGCCTGCCTGACATATCACCGAAATGCAGCACAATGGATTTAACAGTCTGGAACAAATAACGGTATTATTCTGAGTGGATTATACTTACGCATGCCTGGACCACCTGTTTCATAAAATCAAAATGGCATAAATCCCAAATAAAATAAATAAGTTCAAATAAAATAAATAAATGAAACTTTATTTCACTGCAGGGGATTAAGCCTGTGTTGACTCAGCGAGTGAACTGGTGGAAAATACTAAACAGCTGTCAGGCTGGCTGTCTGGCATTACTGTTTCAAAGATGGCGATGGCCCAGTCAGGATAACCTCTTCAGGCTCTGAACTGCCGGTAAATTCCCAAATTACCTGGTAAAAGAAGTGTGGTTTAGACTGGGCTGAAATCGCTGGCTGCAGTTGCTGCTCTGATTCATCTATGCTTCAAATGAGTCTGCAGCAATTTGAAGAGCAGTGATAAGTCACTCTGTGAAAGAGATATAAAAGAAGCTGTGTGGTCAAGATGTTCTGTAGGAAAATGATCCAACTAGAGTAAAATTTAAACTGCTTATATTTTACTGGGTAAGATTTCTGCTACCCAATTACCCAATTAACTAATTCTAAGATAAATCTACCATACTTAAGTCCAGAAAAGTAAAAGATTTGTTTATTTTTATTCCTTAAGTTTAATATTAAGCCTTTAATCTTGGATTTAATGGACTCCATTTGGAATGGCATCTGTCTCAACTTTTACAGATGATGAGTAAAAGCAATTTAACAGCTCCTTTTCTTTTATATTAGCAAGTGACATTTCGAGCATAAGGCTCCTCCTCAGACACAAACAATCAATAAATAGTAGAAAAATATCTAAATATGTACATTGCATATTAGGCATTACTTATGAAGCTCTACAATTACAAATACAACAACACATATCAGCCACGATGTATTAAGCATATCATATTCAATATACACAGAGATGGGTGCATCAAGGGTACATATATACAAAACATACAGGAAATTTACAGTGTATATAAAAATCATGTACCACAAATAGACTGCATTTTCTAAAAGACTCAGGCTGTTGTCTACTGTATATACTACCAATGTCGAGGCGCTGCTATCTAATAGATCATGCTATTTTATCAAACACAACATCATAAGAAGGTTAGAAGGTTCCTATTTTTAAACTCCCAGTGGGTTCTTTCTCTGTGGAAGTTGTGTGTTTACGGGTACTCCTGACTTCCTCCCACAGTCCAAAGACATGCAGGTTAATTGGTGAGTCTAAATTGCCCGTAGGCATGAACGAGAGTGTGAATGGTTGTTTGTCTCCATGTATCAACCCTGTGATGAACTTGTGACTTGTCCAGTGTGTGCTCTGCCCAATATCTGCTGGGATGGGCTCCATTTGCAACATGCAAGTTTCAATTTGCATGTTGCATGTACAATAAAATCATTTCACTGTGTGCATGTTGATGCATTTCACAAATTTGAAACAAAGCATGCAGAGATGAAAATCATCACTAATGTGCAAGAACTTATATATAGCTTATGAATCACTTTGATAAAAGGTGCCAGTTTGCCATAAAAGTAAGTTATGCATGAAGAATTCTCCACTTCAGTACAAACTACAAACAAACCCCATCTTTAAGCTGCTCGCTGAATTGAAGAAAAAAAAGAAAAAAAGAAATGAGCTAAAAAGTTTAAAAGGATGTCTCATGTAGGGGTGTAACTACTTATTACTCTTATAATTGATTCATTTAACCACTTAAATGAGGTGACATCTTAAAATAACTTGTTTTGATTGAACAATGGTGTAGATATGCAGTTTACAGTGATATGTGGCAATGAAGAGCAGCAAATCATCTCATCTGAACGCCTGGAATTAAAGAATGTTTAGCGTCTTTTCAATAATGATTCAATTAATAATTAATAGTTGTTTATTGTCATTATCATTATGAGAGTATTGTAGACCTTTTCATTAATTAACTAAGTAATTGTTTCAGCTCTAGTCAGAAGATCAAAGCAGTTTATAGTATCTAATTAATGTTTGGCAGTGTGTTTAATCTAACAGGATGTGTGTCCTTGGCCCTTTTTTCTGCGTATGGAAGTCCACAACAACTCTGTTATTTACTTGAAGTGTTGAAATAAATGAACTCAATGTTCATACAGTCTGCACTGATATTTATGTCTGGTGTGCAAAGGCTGAAAGCGAAGTAGCTAATTAAAGCAAAGACCTGGGGATTTAGAGTCTCTTGTAATTCTGCTGAGTGGGAGGTTATTGTTCCAAAACAGTGAATATGTATTGGAGGATGAGTGCTGAAAACTAGACATCTCAGCACTTGGCCGAGAAATTGCTGAGTCACTGGTATTGATCAACAATCCGCCACCCTCCCACAGATTATTGTGGTCAGTCTGTGCACAATGTAACACACATCTCTCTCAGACAACAGAACATGTAACACACTAAATAGTCTCATGGAGAAGATTTTCTTTATTAACTTCAAGCTGAAAAAATCCATGAAAATAATAGATCCCACTGGTGATTGTAACCATCAACATGTCAGAATTTCTCTTTTTTCTGCCACCAATTATCCATCGCTAATGAAGAAATGAAATAAATCTCAGCTTCTGCAGTACGTCAAGGGAAATCAGATAAATCATTTAGTTTGAACGTGAGAACTGACGATACATGCATAACACATCCAGTCTTATGAAAGATTCAATATGCAGTATGTGCAGTACTGACCTCAAAAATATATGATATGCTATATATAATATGACATAGATGATCTGAATACGGAGAAGTTCTCTAATAGTGAGTTACTAACTATTATTATAACTACAGTTATTAACTTAGCAACAGCTTTAGGCTATGTTAGTAATGCTGCCACTAAATTTTAAAGGCTGAAGTCTGCTCTGTTTCATGATAATCACAATTCTCAGCCTCGTTTGTAATGAGGAAAGGAGCCAGTAAAACTCAAAACTAGAGCCCAACCAAGCGGGAACCTCTGTGGCTGTCAAGTAAAGCGAAAGCAGAACTGCCAAAAACTGCAGTTCCTCGAACATCCACTTGAGGCTGGCTACAGAGCAAGTCAATCTCTATAAGCCCCCATGTTAAAATGAAATGGAAATAACTTCACAGCCAAAATAAACATGTTTACAACCTGGTACAAAAAACAGTTTTAGTCTCTATAGCTAATGTCCCCGTTCATGACAACTGTACTGAGGATGTTTTTTTGTTTTTTTTAAATAACTCATTAACCCATTCAAATTATATTAAGGCTTAAATTTATGCAGAATTAACAGCATGGATGCTTTGATTGACAGGTGGGTGCCGTAAAAATAAAACGGGGGCCAGGGCCACCACACTCTGAGCTTCACATACTACTCTTCAGAACCTATGGGGGATGTCACGGTTACAACGTCCATATTTTTACTGTCTATGAGCCCAATCGATATATCAGTAGGCCGATATTGGCCAATCACAAATCACAAATATATGTTGTCCAACATGGACCGATATCAAAACCCTTTTATAGGACACTACAGAAAAATGCTTGGGATTATTTAAACCTATTAATTATGATCTGTTGTTTCATGCATAGTTATTTAAAATTATTAGATTCCCAAAGAGATTAGTTTCCATCGCGTTTATTAACCACATTTGAGGGATCATTGCAAAAAAAAATGTTTATTCATATACATATAAAAAGATTATCATCTGATATATCGCTATAATCCCAAAACCTTTACGTGCAGAACAACAATTTTCTAGTATTACTGAGGGGATACTAAACTCATTCTCATTCAAAGTGAGCTGTGTGTTTTGTTTGATATAGCATTATTCAGTGAGGAACAGAGGGTACACTCAATGACAATCAGTATAATTTAAATGCAACATAAACAACATAAATCAAAATGTGTTCCTTTTAGGTTTAAGAACATCACCATCTACTGTATGAGACACACATCCCTTTCATGTGCTATAAAACTGAGTAGAAATGAGAAGAAACACAAGCTGCATGAACCATGCATTCTTGACTTTGTACAATTGCTCCTCATTGGCAAGCACTCTTTTGTCACAAATCCTCCTCGGTAGGCAGACAGACACATTCAATCCAAGCAAAGTAAAAATATCAAAACATGTTTCAGAGGGTTTTGACGTTAAAAGCTGCACTTCAAATCGAATAGTCCAGGTTTATGCCCAAAAGGTGAAGCAGCATTTTCCTGTGCTCAGTGTTTCTTCAATAGGACACTGTGAAAAAGGGTGGCCTTTTGCTGTGTGTCTCTGTTAGTGTGAAATGAGCTTAAGAGGAGCTAAGTCTCCAGCAATGGGATTTTAGTGGAAACCCTGCTTGCACTGTGTGCAGCTTTACTCTGTGTTTCGGTGCTGAATGTGCATCTCTGTAGGAGTTTTAAAGAGTTGGCTGTTCACTTTCTTTCCCCTGAATTCTCACAGTTTCAGCCTCTGTGTTTGTGGCTTTACGGAGCCATTTGTGGAAGGTGAAATCCATAGTTTGGTGACCCAAAGTGGATGCCCCCTTTGTTGTTAGAGTACAAGCCCTGCCAGTTATGGATTTTAAGTACCTGCTTAAGGAGAACTGAGCAGGTATGGCCGCAGGGCATTGAATCTCCAGTTAGCAGATAACCTCGCTTACCACTGTGTTTCTCATCTCGAATATAACGTAGGATTATGTGCTTAAGGGAGCACTAGGGGAGAGATTATTTGGTGGACTGGATCAATCCTCTGCTCACTCTACATAATCACCTATATGTACACTGCTATACAAAGCCTAAAGGCAGTTAATAGCCTACATATTTGGTCAAAACTGAGTTAAAACCTGAATTTTCCTTTTGCATTCTGTATTGCTGTATAAGAATTATTATTCAATGAAGATGTCTCATTTCGATGAAAACATCACATATCCAGTAACTCCATTAACCAAACCAAACTAGCCTAACTGCACTTAGGCTGTGGAGTAACTGAATTATGGCTTTGTATTGCCACTCAGGCTGCAGTTGCAGCACTTTGGCTTGGTAACCCATAGACTCTGGAGCCCTTACATTTACTGCACTTTAGCTGAAACTAAATTTCCTTTTTGCTGTGATTTCCATAAAAAAAATAGTTTGAACAGACCTTCATCTTGCCATCTGTTATCCTAAATGAGATAGTAGCAAAATTGAGTCATAATTATATATATATATATATATATATATATATATATATATATATTGCTTTAAAGAAGTAACTAGCCTAGTTTAGCAGCATAGCAGTATCTGTCTGATCAGCTTCTTACTCTATAATAGAATTTATGTAATTTGTGGCTTGTCTAAGCTACTTTTTAATGTATACTTAGAGTCTATTATATTGATTTTGATCTAAATTTAAGTAAATGGACAGACACAACACACAGCAAAACATACACTCAATTCCTATTAACTATGAACTTTAACAGTTAGATACTTTTTTCTTTTATTATGAAGCAGGTCTATATGAATACTGTGGAGAGTAAAAAAGAAAAAAAAGAGAGATGCACACAACCCATATTCAGAAACTGTGCCTTTTAAAGAGCCGTCAGGACTCTGTGATGTCATAACTATACAGTTATCGTCCTCAGCCAAGCCACCCACCATCCAGGTAGGCCCTGTTCTTGCTAGAGAACAAGAGAGAGGAGATGCAGAACTATACTGAAATGATTTTTAGGACTTAAAACCACAAATATATCTTTTTATGGATGTAAAAATGTTTAAAAAAATCATCAAAAAAATGTAAAGTATGGGACCTTTAATATTATCCAAAGGCTGAGTGCAGTATCTGCTGTTTGTATTACTTATGATTTCTTCATATAAAACCATCTTTCCAAGTTATAAAATGAATACATTAAAACATTTCAATTTGTTTATATATCAGCCAGCCTGAAAACTAAACTTTTTTTCCTCAACTTCATTCTTTCTGTGGTTACTGTTACTGGCCTTTGTAGGGCAGTACACTCTGGTACTCTATAAAAATAATCTAATATAAGTTGTTCACCTTGTTTTCCTGTGGATTTGTGTGCTACATTTGTCAGACAGTTTCACAGACAGAGAGAGACGGTCTCTGTTTTTCTTTTCATGAAAGCCATGCATACACTGTTTACTTCCGTTCCCCATTAGCATCTCTCTCCCTTTATCTTTTTCATCCTCCTAATCCATTTCTCTTTGTTGCATCTAAGTGACAAGGTGGATGCATTTGCTGATTGACTTGATAAGGCATTTACATCTATCACAGCTAAATGCTATAACTCTCTGAATGCAAATGTGATTTACCCTCGGGAGACAGTAACTTGTAAAATCTATTGACAAGATCTGAGTTTGTTAAGAATAGATGTGAAAATAAAGTTCATAAGGGAGCCTGCATGCTATCTAATTCAATTTTTACAGTGGTTTAAAATCTTGACACGAGAGTTTGATCTCACTTCTAACAACACAGTTTGAGTTTTCACCATGAGGGGGTGGATAGCCAGATGTAGTGAGAGATGGTGGGAAGGCAGAGGGACTTAGGTGGGCAGAGATGGATGGATGGATAGATGGATGGGCGGGGAGAGAGATTGGGAGAAGAGGGGTGTGTGGCAATCACAAAGATGGAAGGATGAGGTGGAAAAGAATGACAAATGCAGAGATGAAAGATGGTCCAGCTGGAGAGACAACACACACATGCACACACACACACACACACACACACACACACACACACAGTGTGTTGTCATCTGGTATTTACATTTTGACATTGAGGTGATAGAAAATAAAAGCATGATGGGAGACTGTGAATAATGGGACATTCTTCACAGACTGATGCATTGTTTTTTTGTTTTGTTTTTCTCTCTCTCTCTCTTTCTCATTTTTAATTTGTTGGAGATATGTGTCCGTGAAAACCGAACCTGTTAACATAACTTTCAAAACGTCACTGAAAGACTTAGCAGGCACTGCCCAACACACATGCAGAGCAAACTGAAATTATCATCCCTAAAATGAGTAGGCAAATTATTGGTTACTGATTGTTTGAGTCATAGATCAAATAAAAATGTGAAACATCACATGGCTTCAGCTATCCAAATGTGAAAATTTGTGGCTTTTCCCTGTTGTGTTTTACCAATTAAACACCGTTTCTAGCCATGTGGCAATGCTCAAGATATAGCAATGTTCAGACTGAAATATCTCAACTATTGGATCCATCATCAGGTCAAATTGTCCTATTTTCTGGTTTGCCTATCTAAAAGGTTTGCTTTTTTTTTAGCTGCCAGCTGGGTCGTAGAGTTTTTGTCTTGTTTAATAAAGCAAGCGATTTGAGGATCTGGCAACTTCGGATCCAAAGTAACATGTTAAAAAACACCAAAGTCACACAGTAACACGAATAAATTAACCAATTAAGGCAATTTATATTTATCTATGCTCTCTTCATAGCCACCAGAGTCCTTTGACAAAAATGGTAATTTTGTCTCGAAGAACACAGCAGTTGCTGGTCCAGTGCTGCCTTAATCGGTATAGATAGCTTAAGATAATTAAACGAAAGCATTACTATATCTTGAGCATTGCCACATGGCTGTAAACGGTGTCTAATTTGTAAAACACAACACAGAAAAGCCACAGTTATTTACATCAAGAGCAACGCCTGTGTTTTGTGGGGTAAAATGACAGCTTTTGTCAAAGGAGTCTGGCTATAAAGGGAGCACAGATTTATATAAATGCTTCAGTTTTCTGTCGGAGCGGGGTCTCTGACAGTGAGGTAAAGCTGTGAACATAACAGCATACACCTGAACTCATACTGATTTTTATTAGGTGGTACCTCATACAAGCCCACTTCAGAAATCCAAACTAACCCTTTAAGGAAAGTAACGAAGTCTTGCCATTATTTTGGTTTGCTTTAGGAATGCGAACAATCAAATGAAAATATATATGTATGAATATGTAAATTAGCACCAGTTACTGGGTAACGGAGCTGTATTTGAACATAGCCCCAGCTGGTGTTTGCTGTGTTGTCTACACTGATGTCATTGTTTTTGCTGTGTGCGTGTGTTTGTTAAATAGGCATGTGTTGTATTTGTTTTGAATCCAGTTGCACAGCTGGTGAAAATCATAGCTTCACAATAGTGATCCATGTCACATTTGCGCACTGAATTTCAATGTGAATGTGTGCAGGTTGTGTAACCACTGCTGACTGACCACACCTCACTTATGTAACTGCTCTCTGTAGTACACTACCACTTCTGTGGCGTTTCAGAGTGACTGGATGAGTTAATGTGAATAAATGTGTGGGAGCATCGATACTGAGCTCCATTACTACTGAGTGGGTTTGACTCTAACGTACCGCAGCACTAATTAGACTTACTCATCTCGCAGTTATCCACTCTGGATCTGCAAACATTACATGATGCATTTGTAAGACGAGTTGAGTCAGTGTGATCTTTACCGTCAGAAGCTTCGGGGAGAATACAGGTGCAAATTGAAGAGTGTGAAATAAGAATAAAGCCAAGAAGACATATAGATGTAAACAGAACAATTAGCATCTTTATGGTGATAATAAAATGATGGCTTCCAGGCGAGAAGTTGTCAGACTGTGCCATAAGCAAACATCTTTTTGATTAGTTGGATGGAAATCTTGCAAATGCAAGAAACACAGCCTGGTGTTTATCCTAACCATCATGCAATGAGTGTTTTTTCTTTTTTTTTCACAGACATAAAGAGATGTATGTAAAACACTTTGAAATGCCCCTGTGTTGGAAATTCTGCATCAATATATGCATATAAGATGCCCTGCCTTGAAAGGAATGATGCAATCCTTGTGAAGGTAGCAAAAGTAGTGAGATATCAACGTTCCTGAAATGTCCTGTATGCATGACTGTTCCACTGTTTTGTATGAATATCTAGGACACAGTGTTTAAAAAAGTAAGAACTGCTTCAACAACAGACGTCACATCTGTTGATTTAACCTGGTCAAAATCACACAACTAGCTAATTTGTTTGAGAACTCTTTGCTACATGTGAGAGAATTAGTTAAATGCTCCACATCCTCTTTTTAAAGTGTCTTCTCTGTTCATATTTGAAATGCACCAGATGTCTTAATTACTGTTTGTTAGTTTGCAGTTGCACTTGGTGACTGTAATCAAACTGTGCTTAACAAATATTATTTTTTCAACTTAACTCAGTTTTCCAAAAGAAAACAATATTTATTCTGTGTTTTTTAACTGGACTCAAACAAAAATCAAAATAGAACGACTTTAGAAAGAACATTAAAAGAACATTATTCATTTTTCTTTTCTGTTCAGACGATGAAAAGTGCAACAACTTGTTTGTGACTCTGTTCCACTGGTGCGTTAAATACCAGAGCCTTCTTTATATTTATCTCATCTACAAACACCCCTTGGTATTTATTCTGCTGCACTATTTATTTTAGCCTATGTGTGGTTTAAGGGAACAAAAAAACAGCACAGTAGTGTAGCTGTTCTGAAGCTTCTTGCAAACACAGAGGGGCTTTAAAGAACTATTAACCATTACTAGTATTGGCAATATTCACCAGTTTATTACAGGTTCCCTCATATTTTTCTGACGGAGCTCTGCATTCAGGAAGCACAGCTATTTGAAACAATATTTTACATTTGTAAGCAAAATCTACTCAACACTGCTTCTGTTTTCTATTTATAGGCTTAGAATTGAAGACACGGCCAATAATTCCCTCTATACAGTCCAGGATAGAACAGAAAGCTTAAGCTGTGAATCTGCAGTGCAGTGCTGTACACAGGCAGACAACTGCAAACACACACACACACACACACACACACACACACACACACACATACAGACGCTGTTCTCATCCTGCTCACTAACCTATTTCAATAATTCAGAAGAGTGACTTGCTGGCTGGCTGGCATGGGGCTCTGTCCATGGACTCAGTCAACCATTAGACGCAAACACACACACACACACACACACACTCACACGAACACGGCGTTAGTTATGCATGGCAGTTTTACATCTGTGCAGCTATACACACCAAACAAGCTTCAGAGATTTGCTTCCATAAGGATTTGACTTGTTTCACACCCATGGGGCATGTGTGCATGTGGGTTTGTATCTCTGCTGAATGTTGTATAGATTTGGATTTCAAATCCAAAATCCCGCATGTGCAATATTAAAACATGGAAGCCAATCGTGCAAATGGACTGCATGCATGACTGAGGAAGTGCGAGATCCTGTTTTGCATTCAGATTTCTGATTTTGATAGGATTCACAGTACATACTTGTGAGTATGCGTGTGTCGCAGGTCTGTAGAAGTTACAGCTTCTAGTTGTTATAATATAACCTCTAGCTTTAAAATATACAATAAAATCATTTCTCTGCATCAACAATCTAAGATTCACATCAAGCCTGCAACAAACACATTTGCAGATCAGATCAGATTAATTTCTGTACTACCTATAAATCAATCCTCTCTATAAGACAACAACTTAATTAACTTAACTTAACTACATTACATTAGAGTAATCCCACTAACACTTCAGGGGTCAGCTTGGTTGCATTCTTACCTGGAGTTGTTAGCTTGCCATATATACAGGAGGTGTAGGAAGAAAGCTAGCTGCTACCATAGGAGCAGATATGGGCCACAAAAGTTGTATTATTTGTCTTATTAGCTGCTAGCTAGCCAATGCTAGTTTGGGCAGCAGTGAGTAAGTGCGAACCACACAGCTTCACTATCAGGATGGGCCTGCACACAGCAGGTGAGGCTAATGTTAGCTGTAAAAACCTCCTGACCATTTAAGCATGCAGCAACATTGAATTTTTATTTTTGTTCAGATGTGACAAGTGTGAAAGAAGTCTGTTGATTTGTTGGAAGTCACTCCTCCCTGCAACTGATCCACTGAACAAAAAAAATCCAGAATATGGTTGTATTTATATTGAGTAATAGCACTAAAAACGAAGCTCCAGTAACTTGGTGACAAGAACTTTGCATTTCCTACTTCTTGGCAACAGCAGGAAGGGTTCAGTAACTTAACACAGCTCTGATCTCTCTCTAAAAGGGTGAAGTAAGGCTGATAACTTAAAATAGAGACAGGAACGCAGCAGTGAAACTAATCTCCAAATCAAAGCTTCAGGTTGAGCTACGAAAGTACTGAGAGCCGAACACAGAGAGATTTCTCTTTAGTTTCCGGCACAGACGTGTGAGTTTAGCCACTGGGTACATGGTTGGCCATGGTCGGTCCTCATAGGACCACAGCAGTGCGGCTAGGCTATCCCCTGCTGTGAGACTGCAGTGCATGTCCCCACAGCAACCAGGCCCATAGAAAAATCCTTTTAGTGTCTTGACTTTGATAGTAATTTAATGGAAATATAATGTATTTATTTACATGTGCTCCTTTCCTCAAAGATCACTGTGCTGCTACTTAAGCTCAGGCAATGATCTATTTAATTTAGCAAAATATGGTGCTATGTGGTAAAATGTGTGCCAGCATGCACTTGTTAAACCTTTCTAATCCTGTGGATGATATCATATTGTGTCATATTGTGATACATAATACACATAATAAATCACGAAACGTAAATGTATGATGTCTGTCACTGGTTATACCGTGCCCATGCTGTGAACTCTCATATAAAGAATAAACAACACAATAATTCAGCAGACTTCCTGCAGCTGTGCAGCCTAGTTATTGGACTTACATAAGATATTGAATAATTGAAAGTGATTCTTTTTAGGAGACCTTTTTTTATGCATTGTTGTTGTTTGTCTTGTTTCATGTGGGATTCGTCAAAGCTTTCATCTTCATCTGGAACTGATGTTGAGTAATGTCACTACAGCTGTCACCCCGGGTATCCGGGCTCATTATAGATACATGCACTCTTGTAAAAGTCCAGAACAAAACTGAGTAAATGTGGTCTCACCCTGGGGATGCAGGCTCATTAGACTGCACCAGTTGTCTTTTCCCACTGGGAATCTATAGGAAACCAACCACTGACCCACAGTTTATGTAATGCAACTCTAATGCTTTTTTGCTGTTATGGATTTCACAAACGTTAAAATGCTGCGGCCCTGCGCTGCTGCAATCATCAGATTATGTTTGATGGTGACTGACAGACTTTGACATATATTTTAGAAGAATGCAAAACTGTTTTAAAAAAAATACAGGCAACATATATTTCAAGCGTAGACAGGTGAGATAGATGGCATTGAGTAGATGACTTTTATTTGTCTGTTTGTGTCTGTAAATAGCAGCCGCAACATTGTGCGGTGTGGAGTTACATAAAAAGCCTTGGACTAGTTTCTGCTGTGCAGGCAAAACAGAAGAACACTTTCCACTTTGTAGTTGTAGTCGTGTTTCTTTGGGGGTTATTTTGGAACATGGGTGGAACATGATTTAGAATTTGAAGGAGTCCATAAATAAACAACTATTTGGGAAATGACAGACAATATTTAACCATTCAGTAGTTTGTGTTATTTGGCTGCAGTGCCTGTTAACAAAACACTAAACTAGCCAAGCTGGGTTGCTTTATAGACAGCTGATCTACCTAATACATGCACGTGTCTGCCCACTGCATGTAGAGCTCATGTCCTTGCATGTAGCTCAGGGTGTGGTCTAGCATATTAACACCAGTCAATCACTCTTGTTGCTGCTGACAGATTTGCTGACAAAGAGACTTTATTTTAGCACCATATCATTTCAGTCAAGGTCATATTAAGAGTGGGGAATTAATAAATCACAAAGCTAATCTATCATTCAGTTCATGTCATCTGTCTATCTACTGGATCCATCCATCTATCCAATATTTTAAAGTCTAAACTGTTTAAAATGTCCAAAAAATATTTCTTTTAAGGTAATGCATTCATGTCAAATGAGATCACAGTGATCAAATAAATCAGTAAATTGTGTTTAGATAGTCATACCTAGGAAATATTCAGTGGTACTCTACTGCTCACCATAATAAACATTACTTTTTTGAAAAATATTTATTTTCCTGAGTTATTGCATTTAGCTGCATTTCCATTAAGTGAGCCCACAATTTTGAATGTTGCCCGGTCAGCTGTTGTGTTCAGTTTGACCAGGAGCTTATCAATATTTCGGTACTTAGCAGTCAGGTTTAGTACCACTTCTTGATACTCATACCTGTGGTATCAGTCCAATGGGTGGATCTAGAAAGGTGGATATTCTGCATGTGATGAAGTGGAGTGCTTGTGTTTGTGCTGCTCTAGGCAGATTTCATTATTGGCTGACTGTAAAAATGTGTGTGTGTGTGTGGTGTGTGTGTGTGTGTGAGTGTGTGTGTGCGTGTGTGTGCTGATACCAGACACCACCCCACTATTGATGTGAGAACAGTCTCTAACTCTCCTCTGCATCTATCTTTATCTCCTTCCGTCTTTCTCTTTTTCACTTTCACATTCACCCCCCTTTTCCTCTTTTTCTATCTCCCTGCATCTGCCTCTTGCTTTTTTTTTTTTTCTGGTAACACCCTCCACCCCCCACCTTCTCTCACTGTTGCGACCCAATGCTCACTGCTCATCGTCTTTTCAACCCTGTCCTGCTCACCCTCCCCTCCACCTCACTCTTTGCCCTCATTCTTTTCCTCCTTGCCTCGTTTTGATCCCACCCTCCCTCCATCCCTCCCTCTCTGCCCTGCTGGCTCAGCTGGTACAGAAGCAGCCTTTGTTTCAGCTGTGTCCTCTATCCTTTAAAGGAGGAAAGCTGAAAAGCGAGAGGCAGGGAGGGATAGAGGGAAGACGTGATGCATGGAAAGGGTAGGAGAGAGATCCAAATGGGAAAATGCGATAAAAAGAGGTGAAGTATGGGAGGATAAATGTAAAGAGGGGGGGAAACGGGGGAGACGGACGAAGGAAGGATGGAAGGAAGAGGGATATCTTGGGATCAATGGTCAGGGTTGTTCAAGTCATTGATATCCAGTACCAACAGCATGTGAGGGCAGATTTCCTGTGTGGCGGGGGGGGATCAGTCCATAAGACGTGTGCTCTCAACTTAGCACACTTCACTTGGTTCAGTGGTGCACAATTCTCAATTAAAGGCTAACCATGCAATTTATTGATAATTAAGCTGATCTTGAACAATACTGGAGAACCTTGTACACCTTTACTGTGCTGTCATCATTACAAATACACTATACATGTTACAGGTTGTCAACATGTGGTGTGGAGACAGAAAGTGATTTACGCAGTCAAATGGTTTGTTTTGTTGAAATATTGCTTT
Source organism: Sciaenops ocellatus (assembly GCA_033000465.1). Classification (NCBI taxonomy): domain Eukaryota; kingdom Metazoa; phylum Chordata; class Actinopteri; family Sciaenidae; genus Sciaenops; species Sciaenops ocellatus. Next base: position 19,476,256 of record CP136878.1, on the reverse strand, counting down.
ATGCGTCCTATATTGAATACCTATTTCTCTTTATTTATCTCCTGTTCCACAGTGAGTGACAACAAGAAAGAAGATTTTGGACCTTTACCCTCATCCATGATGTTAAAGCTGTGGTAACATGTGAATCCTGAAGCAGAGTGTTATCCGCTTTTACATCTCTGAAGGTAAGATACATTTATATTTGGCCATTTTTTTTATGGATAGTTGGAACATGGCATTGTGAGTTAGACATTTTGAGAAATACAATCACTTTGCTTTCTTTGCTGAGAGTTACATGAGAAGACCGACAGCACTCTCATGTATGTACGTTAAATATGAAGCCACAGCCAGGAGGTGGTTAGCTTAGCTTAGCATTAAAGCTGGAAACAGGATGAAAAAATAACTAAATCAACCTACCAGCCCTAACGTGTTTATGTTGTCCATAGAAAAACAGAAAAGGTCCCTCACCAGGAAACACAACCTTGCAATTTGTTTTTTGTATGGATTAAACAAACAAGATAACAATATAATATGTTAATTGATTAGCTTCAGCTGCCTGCTTTACAGTCTGTATGCTATGCTATGCTAAGCTAATGCTGGCTCTACCTTCATCGTGTACAGACATGAGAGTAGCATCAAACTTTTCATAGCACATCGTCATTTATGCACATTTTCCAAAATATTGTATGTATTCCTTTAATAATTCAACTGTGGAGGCTTGTTGTAAAAGTGTGTTCCTCTTCTTCAGTAGAGATTTGCTCCAATGGAGGGCAAGGTTAGCCTCTTTTTTTCTGGTAGTAGAAACCAGGTTTTAATGCTGCTTAGCAGTTTGAGTCACAGTGGTCAATGAAAGCAGGTTAGATCTGGTTCAAAGTAACAAGGTTGGAAATTGTCACCTGCAGGCCTAAGTTTGACCTCATAGTGGAAATGGAGATCTAGTGGAAGCTACATTGATGTTTTAGCTACCTCTGACTTTCTGTGCACCTGAAGCGGAAACCTGAATAGTGTTATTTGGTTCTCTGCGGCTTTGCCATGGAAATCGGATTAGCCCTTTTTTGCCCTGTAGTGGAAACCAGGCTATCTTGTTTTCACTCAAGGTGAATACACAATGGAAACCAGGCTGTCCCAGTTTGGACTCGTCATTGAAACCAGGTTGTGCTAGTGTCAGCTTTGGAAATCAAGCTAACACTTTCATTCCATTTCATTAGGAATCCGCTCGGCTTGAGGTCTTAACTGCATTTTTATTATTAAATCTCCATATGTGTCTCATTCTCACTTTTTTTTTTTTAATCGCCACTCTTCCTCCTTCCTTTCTCATCTCCGCACTAATCTTTTCAGGCAGGGATATGGTAGCTTGTCATCTTCATACAGGCTTTCTCTGTCAGAAATCCACCCCTAACCTCTTTACCCCCGTGAGACTCTGCGGCTGATTCCCTCTCCCTCCTCTGTTTTCCCTATAGCCTGCCTTCCCTTTTCCTCTCATCAGCTGACTGTTAGATCTACACTTCTAACCTCAACATGCCCCTTTGGGATGTGGCTGACTGCTGAACTAAGCTAGAAAGAGGCAGAGGGAAGGAGAGAGGGAGAAATTGGGGAGAGGTGGGCAAATGAAGAGAGAGTCGATAATCTATCTATCTATCTATCTATCTATCTATCTATCTATCTATCTATCTATCTATCTATCCATGTGAAACTATTATGGGTAAATATAAAAATCTATAGTCTTTGTATCTTTTCAACCTTGACACTGTTCTCTGAAGTCAACTGGATTAATTGAAGAGGAGATAGAAGATGAGATTCATGTCAGTGTGTGTGTGTGTGTGTGTGTGTGTGTGTGTGCGTGCGTGTGCGTGTGTGTGTGAGCTGTATATTTGTAACAATCCCGCAGGCAAATGTAAAATCTTCTCTGACCCTGATAAATCTTACACGCATACAAACAAAGTGTGTTTTTTTGCTGAGATATAATCATAGCTAGATGTGAAAGATTCTCACAGCCTGTGCATGCATGCGTGTGTGTGTGTGTCGTGCCTTTCACATAATCTTCATCATTGTTAATCATCACCCTCAGCACGTTAGCCCTCTCTTTTGTTTTACATAGTTCCGCTGTCTCTGTTGACTGTGTAATCAAACTGTAGTCCACCACAGACCTTTTCTCTTCATTTACAGGCTTATCATATTGTCACTACATATTATATAAATATAGCAATATAGCAAATCTGCACCATGGACATGGGCATTCTATAAAGTTGGGGGACATACAAGAAACCATTTAGAAAAGAGTGCCTGAGATGTTCTGACCTTTAGTCTCTAGTACGGGACAAGCAGATGGACATGGATGGAAAACGCTGGATCCTACAATTCCCATAATGCATTAGGCTTGGGCTATGACAGTTTAAATTTAATGTTCTCAAAACTCTTCTTTCTATTAAACTGATGCAGAGTTTGATTTATTGTAGTGTTCGCCCTCAATTTAGGTGGCCAAGGCCCGTAACTGCCTGACACCATCTTCAACATTGACAACGCAGTGACCTCCTTCACTTTTCAAGCAGCCGGGAAACAAGCACAGCGTAGGGGAGCTTATTTTGGTCTTGAGAAGCCGCATCCTTTATTTACTGATATGAACTGCACATTTACTGCTAAACTGACAACCTCACTGCTCACCTCCACCTCTGTTCCGCTGCATTCGCCGCCGCTCTCTGCTGCTTGCGCTTGCACACAAAAACGAGCTGCTCGAAGGTGACTGTGAGTGGTGGGGATAACGTTACAGGACTAGTAAAATAGAAAAAATTGCCCCTGTTTGGGAGTATTTTTTAGGTTCAAATGGTTCAAAGCTGTGTGCACATCATCTCCATTCAGCACTGATGTGTCTGTATCCACCACGTCAACAAGTGTTATCAGGACTTCTAGCAAGAATTTATTGTCTAAGTCGGCTGATTACATTTTATACACACAGCACACTTTTGCAAATACAAATACTTTCATATACTGTATACCCCAGTGAAATGTCATATTAGACCCAAGTCTAAAAGCATCTTTAATTAGATCTTGACGACATTACTAGAGCTGGCATGATCTGTCAATTAACAGAATAACAATCAGCAGCTATTTTAATCATTCATTAATCTTTTAAGTAATTTTAGAAGTGTCAACCATTCCCTAGTTTCAGCTTCTTTAATGCATGTCACTTCTCAGAGTAAACTAAATGTCTTTGGGTTGGTTAATTGTGACTCTAAAAGGAAAAGAATTGTTAGTTGCAGCCCTCATGACATCACCTAAGTGTTTTTTTTTTTCCCCCACAAACTTTAGAAAGCTGTTTTCACAAGTAAACCTGACCTTTATGTGTAAAGTTGGTGCAATGTGCTCGTCAGGCTGCATTAGTTTACATTGTATTCATGGATGCTTAGACAAAAATGAACTAGGTTGCTCACAATACTTGGTTGAAGTTTGGTTGAAACAAAGTTTTAATAAACTGATTGACATCACATGAAATTAAATTAACAGTATGTATACTATGCATACTGTATAAAGCATACGACCTGTCAGTCACTTTCCTGGGAGTAGACACACTGAAGGTTGGAGACAACAATAGATAGAGCATGATTTCTTTTATTATTTATTTCCTCATTGCTTCAGGGAGAGATGCAGACACAGGCATGAAGAGCGATGAGAGATCAAACAGCCTCTGTTTGTTTTATCTTTTTAATGAACAAAGTGTCACACATCCCAGTGCTTTGGAGTTCACTCAGAGGACTACGTGCTGATGAGGGAATTCAACCTGCAACCCTCCAGCTTCTGAGAACAACTTGAACTCACGCTCTCTTTAGAGCTGGATCATCCAGCTCTAAAGTCAACTCAACTGCTTAGCAAAACAGATCAAAGTCAAAGTCAAGTCTCCCTCTGTCCCTTACTCACTTTGATGAATGGAGACCAGGATGGATGGATGGATGGATGGATGGAAGGAAGGAAAAGGAGGACAGATAAAAAGGGAGGAGATCGAGAGAGGGATGAATGAATGACTGAAAGTACAAGGAGATCCAGAATGGATTGACGGATGTGGGGGGTGGAGAGAGTACGTGAGGTGGAAGTTAGATGGATGAAAGGGTGGATGGATGGCTTCGACCTTTCCATAACCCTCTTCAGAGGTGGACCTATAAGCTCAAGATTTAGTCACATTTCTTTCCTTTTTTTTGTCCCTTCTTGGCTTTTTTTTTAACTTTTTTTTTTTCTCCAATGCTTTTTCCCCCTCTTCTCCTCTTCTGTCTTCTCTCGTTTACTTTTATCTTACCATGTTTTTTTTGTTTTGTTTTGCTTTGTTTTTTTCCTCTTCACCCTTTTCCTTTTTGAAATGTATTTTTCCTTTCTCATCTTTTGATCACATTATTTTCCCTTTTTTTACTCCATCACATCTCTCTTCTCCTCTCGGCTCATCTCATCTCCTGCTTTCCTCCGTTAACCTCCCTGTTACCTCCTTCTCTGGCAGCTTATAAGTGTGCACGTGTGATAATCTCACTAGGCTGCATCCGTGTGTGTGTGTGTGTGTGTGTGTGTGCTCTCTCCCAGAGACTTGAAAGGCTGCCTTGAGTCCCTGGGGGGAGTTTGGCATCTGAGACCTGCCACGGGCCAGCCAAGCCTGGGTCACCAAGCTAACCTCTTCCCACTGCTTCGCCGCCGACCCTGTGGGATAATAGGTGTGAGGACGGGTGGGGAGGTGGAGGAGGAGAGGAGAGATAAAAGGGATGAAAGCAAGGGGACGAGGATAATTCATACATGAGTGGAAATGCAAATACATAAGACAAACACCCCAAGGTATTTCGTTAGTCATGCTTAAAACTCTTTCCCTCTGTTGCTTTTACGTGCAGTTGTTAGTCATGCTGAACACTTCCAAAGTGGTTTGTGTGGTGTGTGTTTTCACTCCCAGCATGACACGGATACCTGATATGGGGGCAAAAAAAGAACACAGATGCAATTAAACATGGCATTTGAAGTTAAATGTAAGACTTTTAAAACAGTGTAATGATATTGTAAGACTAACCATGCAGTTAAAATGTCTTTAAAGCAATGTTGCAGTGAAATTATTTGTGTTTTTCAACAGCTGCAGAGTAGTCAGAGTGCAGATAGAGTTGTCGGAACTAGACAAACAAACAAACAAAAAAAAAGACATAAGGAAAGGAAACAGAAGAACAAATACAAGATGAGAAAATATACGGCATCTCAGCTGTGTCCCTGCCTGCGCCTTATGTTTCAACAAACATCACTAAATGTTTTAAGGGCTATTCTTATTGGCAAGTGCTGAAAATAGTGTTTTTTTTTTGTTTTTCTTTCTTTCTTTTTTCTCTCCAGGAACGACAGGCAATCTAGATATTAGTCGGTTGTATCCAAGATGTGCTGATTTTCAAAAGAACATAAACTCAATGCCACCAGGCAGCAGGAAAACACATTACCAAGGCTGCACTGAAAAGTAGCAACCTTTCAATGTCTTGACTTTGCATACCAATTAAGATCTAACACATTAATAAATTCTCAACTAGTTCAACATACAGACAGATTAACCGTAGAGAACAAGCGCCAAATCTCTCATTGCTGCCTCCACCTCTGGAGTTTGGTTAAACTGAAGGATTTAGCAGTTAGATTAGGGCATAAGTCAGACTACCACCAGCGTACACGGCCACATTAATATTGAGAAAACCTGCTTTTGAATCTAATATAGCACACTAACACAATTAGATGCTAGATTCAAAATTTTCTTCCAGATGTTCTAAAAAAGTAAAAGGCTGATGTGGAGGTGCCTTTAGTAACACAAAAGAGAAAGTACATGGCGGCACGGGGTCTTAATTTTAAGATTAAACACCACTACCAATCGTTTTCACCATGTCTTCATTTCTTTACAGTGAGTATACCAAGATAATGATACTACACTTGATTTATATAGCACCTTTCAAACACAGTTATTGAATGTGCCAGTGAGTTTAGTATGATTACAGTAAAAGTGGAACACACGCTTGTTTTGCTGAACGCTTGGATAAAGGGACGTTGTAAATCAAACAGACAAATCTGCTCATTTCCTTCTTGTTTCTACCGTATTAAGGTCATTTTCTTCTTGTTTGTGAGAATCTCTCACAGGATTTTTTATTTTGTTTGTATGGGAAGTGAGAGTCTGTGTCTCTCTCTGTCATAATATTTCTGACTTCCTCCCTGAAATTCTCGGCTGTTCTCTCTATCTCTATCTGTTGTTCTCTCACTGTAGGCAGCAGCAGCAGGATACGGAGTGTGCGGAACAGGATGTGAGGGTAGCCATACTTGTTTATTGTATAGTGAAAGCCCGCAGCCTGGCTAGAAGTCAACGCTGGATGACATAAATGGACAGAGACAGTGAGGTTTAAGATTCAGACAGAGTCTGGTTATGTTATCACTTTGTGTGCTTTTCATGATCACCTAATGACATTCACATCACGACTAAACAATTGCATATTTTTACTGCCCCGGTTTCATTCTCAAAGTTTAAAGTCAACATTAAATTGTTCACTGTTTATTTACCATGTAGAGTCCATTGTGTTGTCACATTTTGATGACTGTTTTTATGTCACAGAGATGATAATGCTCACTGATTAAGAATAAAAGAAAATGTCAAATGTTTGTTGAAGATATCTAGATTCTGCAGCACCTGCCTGCAGGCTCCAGGGGTTTAAGATATTTGCTCATTGCTCCATGTGTACATATCTGCAGCGAGTGCTGAGCACGAAACCTGGATGCCAAACTCGAATTGTATTTTTCAGTTGATTAGACTTTAATTGTATAACATGTTTCATACAGATGCAACGTAACACAAAGTGCTACTGCTGCGAGAAACATTTTAAACGTGAGTTGTCTGACTGAACTGCGAGACTATTCACAGATGTGTTAAGAGCAACAGATCATTTCCAAACAGTACGATGTTCTATAGACTGAGACAGCATCGATTTACAGGTAATTTCAGATCAGAAATTTATGGAAGTAAAGAAAGGGAGAAAATTGCCATTGATGCAATATATTTTACAGTCCCACAGATGCTGTCACACTATTCCACTAATCAACAAGATATTATTAAGTGCCAACAAAGGCAGAGAAGAAGGAGACTGCGAACTAGTTAACATACTGGATTGAAAATGCTTAAATAAATGAACATTACAAATGTTTTATGAAGACAGAAATGCAATGAAATTCTACCTGTTTGTTTGACCTCGAGGATACACACAATGCATTTTAAGGGCACTGCCTCTGCCTCTTTGCCAATCTCTATCTCCGCCTCAGACTCTCTTTCTATTTCTGTCTCTCTCATTCCAACTTTATTACCCTCTGCTTCTCTCATATCCATCACTTTGTCTTCTCTGTTGTCTTTACTTGTCTGGCAAAGTGCCACCAGTGATTTGAGTGCATCTTTATCTGTCTATATCACTGTTGCAACCTTAAGTGATTCTGTTCATGCAGCATATTAGTACACTAATATATTTGTTTCCATTTATTTATTTTTTATTCAACCTCTATACAACTGAGGGGACAGTGTCTAAAAAAGAAATATCCAAGGTCAAAAAGACAGCGGCACATGTACAAAAAACATTTCATCACACCCACAGCCTACATAAAAAAACACAACAAGCAATACACAGAGCAAAAAGCATTACATAAAGACAAACATCAGGCAGACAACATCATCAGCCAGTACAGCAGTGGAACAAAGCAGTAAGACAAACAGACAAAGGAAAAATACAGCAGTAGCAAGAGAACGGGAACATGTAGAGGGAGAATGAGTGGGTCGGGAAGCAGCTATCTGTATAAGTCGTACAAATCTGTGTTACAGTTTACTGACCACACTGGATCCCTTTTGAATCATATGACAATGTTTATGTGGAGACATTGGACCTGTAGCATTTATGTAGTAGTTATTCTGAACAACTATCGACCTCAACACTTTACTGTGGTGGGGATCAGAACTATACGTAATACATTTGTGGCAGGTATTGTGCAAAAAGACCAGTGAAACTGTGAGATTTAGTCATTTCTTTAATTGTAAAGTTCTTGAGGCTGTACCACCATCGCACACATCAAGTGCACATCTGTTTCATCTTTGCATTGCATGCTGGGGTGATACAGAAATAAAAAGAAAAAAAAAATGAATATGTATAAGCTTCTGACATTTTTAAGTATGCTAAATTTCTGGACTTTTCACAGTGTTTGAAAACACACCAACTGTACTGTGCACTTTGGAATGGGGACACGGCAAGATTTTTTTCAGAACAAGCTCAAGAAAGCAGTAACACAACAATGATGAATTATAAACAATACCTTTGTATAATGTATATCATCTATGTCAAGACAGTTTCAAGCCTCTTACCGTACCATAGTGAAAGCAGTGGATTCCTGAAATGTAGAAACTCAATTTAAAAAATGATATGCTTCGGAAAGTGGTTACTCGCTTTTACATTAGCTCCCAACATGCTGATAGCTGCAGTTTTCATAGTACACGATGCAGTATGCAACATTACTGGATGTTTTTGTATTAAAGACACATTATATACGACTTTGCTACGGGTGAATTTGTATTGGAGACATGTAGCCATCAGCAGAATGGGCTTAGTTTAAGATATTCTCTTTTTGTGCTTTCTGATTGAGCTGTTTCAGTATTGCACATCAAACATTTGTCCACGTTTGTGTTCCCTCTGATGCCCCCTTTTTACTTTCAAAAGCGATGCGTTCAGTCAGACAGCTTGCAGATGCCATCCTACCTCCCCTAAAGCTATATGTGTCTCCACCAACATGTCTGCCGCTTTATCATAGCTTTGGTCTCTGTTGTGCAGAGTTTTTTTTTTTATTCTCTCCTCTCAGATTACCCCTCCTCTTCTTCCTGCTAGGTAGATCTTATCTCTTTTCAATGTCTCTCAGCCTGTTTCCACTCTTCATCTCCCCCTGTGTCTTTCTTTTTTACCTCATTTCTTATTGAGCACCTTGGTTCAGCATTACACGGTTTCATTCTCTTTCTTTCGCCATCTTTTTCGAACATTTTGTGCCTTGGCTTGCTTGTCATTGTGAGTCGGTATACCTTCCCCTTTGTCTCCACCCCTTTGTGTATAACTTCACCCCCCTGTCTTCTTGGTGGTAAAAATAGATGCACCAACATATCCCGAATTCCTAACAGAAAGCGTGTGGAGTGCTGGATTTTTTCATATCTTTGTTAGAGATGTGTTCTCTTGTGGTAAGGATTGCACTGTGTTTTCTGGGTTCATTTTGTGGTCATTCTGTCCTAATTAAAGCTGCATTTCACGTTGCATATTGCATGTTTTTCTTGTTATTTTTTACTGTTATTTATTTTAGGTTTCTACTAAAGAGCTACAGCGACTGGCATTAGTTGAAAAATCATTTCTAGAGGCCTAGGCCTGAACTGAGAAGATAATACTCTGTATCCACGTCCATGTCTGGAGGCTACCCCTCAGCACATAATCATACACAGCCTCCTAAAAAAAAGAAAATCTAAATAAAACAGCTGAAGAAGAAGAGTGGTGCCGCACAGATATAGTACACACCACAGAGAGCCGTCAAGCCAGCAAGCTGCTTTATTTTATATGGTTGTTCATGGAGAATATCAAGAGTAAAATAATTGGCAGTTTGTTAAACCACTCCCTAAGCAGTAACCGTCCAATCATAGCTTTACAACCTTAATTAAGCACACAAAGGGGCAATGTAAGCAGCTATTGGTGCATCACATTTGGGGAAGTATGTCAAAGATTTATTTGCAGAACCTTTTGGTCTGTCGTCATCTTCAAAGTGGAACACATGGTTTGAAGACATAATTATAACAATAAAGCATTATTCTTACCTTGTTTGTCCCGCTAGCTTATTATGTACTGTATTAATATCATCAATTTTCCACATAATACATCACTACAATAGCAGGGCTAACTGTCTACCTAGCATTTATCTACTACCTGTATGTGTGAGTAATACTGAGGGTTGAAACTGGTTTAACTCTCTGGTTCACTAACAAGGACCACACCAATAGATTCAAGTTTAGATGGGTTTATTGCAAGTGATGGAAAGGGTGCGCCGGGATGATGACTTATAGGAGAGAAGAAGGGATGAAGGGTCGATGGTATGGAGGGTCGGAGGTATGGTGGTATGGAGGGTCGGAGATGAGAGGTGCTGAGGGCTGGAGGTGTTGAGGCGCTGAGGGCCGGAGGTGTCGAGGGTATGAAGGGATGAGGGGATGAGGGGATGAGGGGATGCAGGGACGTAGGTAGGAGGGAGGAAGGAACAGGGTCGTGGTGGATGGAGGTTGACCGGTATCGGGAAGGCTGGATGGAACCCGGGAGTTGAGACTCTGGGTGGGGGAACCGTCTCTCTGTAGCTCTATGTCTTAGAGCCCCATGGTTCCTGTGTATGAATGAAAGAGAGAAGAGAAAAGAGCAAGATAACAAAAGAAAGAGGGTTTTGGGGTGGGGAGGGATGTGAAAACAGCATAGAAGGAGTGAACGGCTGAGGCGTGTTTAAGTACATGTGAAACGGAAATGGGATGAATCCAAGGCGTGGACCTTGTTCCTGAACCTAGTTATAAAACTTCATTTTCTGATCACAGAAGGACACTTGTACACTATAGACAGACAATTTCTTAAAAAAAATATATTATAAACTCTGGCTCTTTCTGGCCAACAACTAGTAGTATCTTAGTGTGTCCTCGGAGGAAATACAAACAAGTAAGTAAACCCAGAAACAGATGTACATTTAAAAATGAGATCAGGTGGGTTCATGCTCCACTGCATCGCTGAATTGCCCTCTGTCGTTTTCTCTTCATCCATCTGTCCCATTATGCCATTGTTAACTGCTGATGTCTGTGGAACATTTAGACAGGAAGTGCATTGCGGTTTTCCAAATATGGACTTAGATGACTGTACTCATTGGAGAAATATGTTGTCAAGTCCCTCAACAGGAAATGTGCTGCCTACGCCTTCTTAATGACTTGTGGTCTGTGTGTGTGTGTGTGTGTGTGTTGTGTGTGTGTGTGTGTGTTGTGTGAGTTCCAGTTTACAGACTGTTTTCCGGAAGCAGCTGGTGGATGTCAAATCAATATAAAGGGCTAAATATGATGTGTCGACACATCATGTACACAGTGGCATAATGCTTAATGTTAAAGAATCTTGAAAAAATTATCTCCATCACTTGGCTCATTGTCTCCTTCTTTAGTCGTCGCAAAGCAGCACCTCTGTTAATGCGTTCGTTGACTGACCTCTTAATAATTCCATCATTATTTTCTCTCATACTGTTTACAGTTGGACCATCTCATCCAGTAAACAAGCAAAACTGATGTAGTGGGTGGTGAGAGCCCTGTGTCAAGTTTTCATTGGTAATTAGAGTTAATATCACACTATGTTGTTTTAAAACCGCATAGCTCCATATGGTTCCCCTGGAATAAGTGTTCTGTTCAGCCAATTTGACTGCACAAACATTCATGCTTCTCATTGAAATCACTGGTACTAATGACCATGTGGACACTGGTTAGTCATGTGCTGTGTCTTCATTGGGATACTTCCGTTAGTACACTTCTGTATAGTACACTATGTACCTTCTGGCATAGTGCGCTATTTTGGCAGGTTGGTGTTCTCTTTTGTGGTCTTCTCAGAAATCACAATCGCAACATTGTACTGCTTTTATTTCCTCTTGCCACATTGCAACCAGGAAGAGCATTACTGCCAACAACTGACCACCAAATACAGTATAGATATAAAACATATGTACAACTTACATTTGTATATTGCGGCGACCACTGAGGGTCAAAGGTGTCCAGCATTCCAGACTCAACTTTTTGACTGTTGAGTGTACCATCTGGGTACTCATTGTACACAACATTTTGCCCTAAATGACACAGGAATAGTGTTTGTTCCAAGGGGGAAGAAATGCAGCTTACTTGGAGTCCACCTAGAGTTTTAGCTGAGAGGGTCAAATAAAACTTCCCTGTTGGTTTAAGATGCTGATACGTCACTATACATCCTTACCAGATTTGTTGGAATTTAAGGTATGGAAGTGAAAACCTGAAGCATAGCAGTATTTCCCACAGCTCCAGGACAATGATATCCTGGGATACCTCTGGGCCAAGCCTTCCCTGCCCTTTGTGCTTCCATCCTGTCAGGGAGGGATCTGCAACCACCGATTGAAGATGCATCACTGGCTCCACTGCACATTCTCTGCCAATTTTCTCTTTGCTCTCCCATGAGAATGAGGGTAACCATAACTGCCTGAAGGCAACCACCATAGCCTGTAGGGATCTGTTCAAGCTCAGTCTTAGATCCCAGAGGCACCTTTGCACCAGTAACATTTACAATAGATTCAGTAGAACAGCCTGGGATGATGATACCATGAGGCCTAGGAGACAAGGAGTGTTCCTGATGAGTATGTGCCTTTTCTATGTTAGCATCAGTCTGAGAATCCACCACTAGGCTCAGGAGCTGCATACTCTGAGAGGGGTCCAGTCTGCTCCCAGTGCATCTGTGGGGTGCAGGTGTGAGTTCTGCAGAGACAGGTGGCATTGGACCTCTGCGAATATAGCCATAACCAGTGTTCTGGGCTAGACAGGACCACAGCCATGCACCAGATGACGAATTTGGAAATCATCTTTTAGGTTCATTTTAACGAACTTCCTTGTGAATCTCCCTTGCAAATGGCTTCTCTAAATCTGCAGACTGCAGTAGATATTTGTTCCAATTTGTGTAAAGACGGGTGAATACCGTCCTTCTTGGAAGGTTGGAAAAAAAGAACCTAAGTAGATTTCCTAAGTATTTCCTAAGTAAAGTGCTGGAACTTAACACGTTGTTTGTCTGGGGTCACTCCTTGTAGAGATAGACTATAAAACAGTGTTGAACGGTAGCCCCACTCCTATTCTGCATTTGTTTGAATGGAGTAGGAGCAGCCAGTCTTCAGCACCATTAGGGAGCTTTTTACTGATACTATATAGTCTTAGCAGTGTGTTCAGTTATGGTTATGTCACAGATGTAAAACTGAAACTCATTTTCTTTGCATAGCATGGCTGTTGTAATTCTATAGCAGTTATGTTAAACTTTAGCACCACTGAATAACTGCTAACTTTACAACACTCACGTTTTACTGAGCACCACAGAGTGCTTTAGCTCATACATAGAGCAGGTGAATCCAGTTACCAGCTTTCAGAGACACAGTGTGCCAGTAATTGTGGCCCTTTGAGGTCAGCAGATTGAGTTTTAAGCTCCCGTTGTAGGACACGCACACACACACACACACAGCATTCACACACTACATTGGGGAATTTCAGTTTGATCCTCTCTCTAGCATTCTTATCTCTCGGGGGACTGGTCTCTCGTCAGTACAGCTGATATTAAAAATTGGTTGACATGTTGAACGCAAAACAAAATGACTACTAACAGTGTTTTTGTTTTGAACTAGGCCATTCCAAGCTCAGGGGTTTTGAGACATTTTGAAAGAGAATCAAATATCATTTTTTTGGAACACACGGTGAAAGAGCTGCTGCTATTATTTCATTTGCTTCATCTAAGAGCCTTGGATGAACGAAAACAGTTTGAACAAAACATTACTCCATGTTGTGGAGAAATTGCTGAAGTCAAAGGTCAATGGTGAGGTCAGGAGGGAAGAAAGTGTTCAGGAGCCTCTGATGTCTTATGCTGTAATATTTATTGATGTTTGGCCAAGGAGAATTAGAGACACTCTCAAAGTACATCAGAAGTGCCTGAGTCGGTCTCACATTCTGCCGAACTCATCCTGGTGGATAGACTTTAAACCCCAAGATAACACCGCAAATACTATACGCCCAGAATTAGCCAAAGAGAATGTCTTTACCCATGGAGGTGTTATTGTCAACATATTCTAGTCTGGAGACACAGACGTCTGTTTACGCAGATTGGAACGTCAACAGCCAGCTATCTATTATGTCTAAGAAGGCAGCAATAGGTCTCTTCGACCCTGGCCACCACAGTGTTGAGATAGACTGGCACCTCCTGTTCCCAATCAAAGCCAAACAATTAGTACTGCCGAGGACCTCAAGGCCCACACGTGACCTCGTGTAACCTAAGGATAGAAAATTCCATAACACTCCATAGTGTCCATAGTGCTAGAAGTGTTCTCTACTTTCTTCTCCCTTAACTACGTGGATGTTCGTGACATCCTGACAGTAGTCAGTGAATGATGCTCTGACTGTGAAGTGACACGTAGCTTTTGATGGACAAATTTAGATTAGTCCCACTCCTAGGTATTATGAAGTGATTACACATGGTGTCGTGCAGGTATCTCTACGCAAAGGCTAATATACACAAACAAACACACACACACACACACACTGATCTGTATTTAACCTGGATACTGTGGCGATTAGCCAGTAGCTCTTGACAAGTCGAGCACATTAAAGGCAACTTAGCACACACACACACACACACACACACACATACATACACACACATGCGCGCAAGGAAACGTTTTTCCATATGTGTGGGGTCTTACTGCATCAGATTCAGGTATCAAAGTGCACCCAGTTAACTGAGTACACTCATTTATATTAATTTCTTCCTAATGGTGCAAACCGCACACATCTGCCACCTGACCCAAATGTAATTACAGTGAAAAACACACACACTGATACAGAAAGTACAAGATTAACAAGTTTAACTGGACAGAAAATGATGATATTAGCAATGACGGGACGCTTATATCAGTCAAAAGGGGATATGGATGCAGTTTTCTCTCAGAACTCTAAAATCAGTCAAAGTTACATTCATTAAGACGCAGCATTTCCTATTTGTATGTAAACGCCAACAGAAATTTTGTTTTAAAACACAAAAATTGAGTCTCCATTTAGCAGCATGAGGCTTTAGCTTATAATTAAAAACAAAAATAAAAATAAAACTGCAGATCTGAATCCTTCCTCCATGGGCCCTTTATGTTCTATAAAACTGATTGACTTGCATGACCTGCGGTTAAAGATAAAAGTTACTTCTCGAGATAAGTTGTATCCCACTTTAATTTTAGGATCTGATATAAATTCAACACAAGATGCACTGTACAGTAGATGGTTCATTCAGCTGATTGGCATTATGTATCCAAGACAATACTTAGATTGTTCAGATTGTTACCCAGATTTGCTAATGATCCATGTTTCTCCAGATAGATTCTCTTTGGTGAGACAGTGGTGTACACGCATTTAGTTCCGCTCATTGTTGTTATAGTAGGACTGTAATTAATGAGGAAAATCCATGTGAGTTGTGTAATTTGTTTCAGTCTACTTCAAGTCAATAATGTAATTCCAAAGCAACCTGGAGCCAATCGAACACCAGAGTAAAAACTGTACAGTCTTTGCCGTTTGTCTTCGTACATCTTAAATTGTGGCTAGAACAGTAGATCCATCTGCACACAGCTAATTAATGCAAAGTAATTCATTAATAACTAAGCCTTAAAACTCTATAGCACTGTGAACACAACAAACAGACAAAATATAAAAATGCCAAATAACAACACCTAAAGTGTAAAACATTATTAGAGTGGTTTTGACACCACTGCCACATGCCAGTCTTTGCAACTGTCATGATTTTCATGTCATTTCCATGTGTATATAATCTAAATCCAGAGATATACTGTACACTGGCTATCAATCTCATACAGTCTGCAGTAAAGTGAAGTGTTCTTACATCCGTAGTACAATCTGCACCAATGGGGCAAGACAGAATGCTACAGTTACACTTACTACAACATTAGATTTTATTTATTTATGTATTTATTTATTTTTGTGTGGCTTTTACATGTTCAAAATAAAAAAATCTCAATCAGTCAGATACAATGTTTAACATACTAACATCAGTCTTCATTTTAGCAGCATTTCATACTGCAGTACAAGAGAATGACATAATTGTAAACACATGACACAGCAGATTTGTTCAAGGAATGACAAGGCCAGAAAACTTTTTAAAGTAGTTTGCTGTCTCTGTAAATTTTGGATATATTTTGACACAGTCTGGCAAAGGGCCACACTATATTCTCAGATGTCAGATACAAAGTAGTGAATCTTAATATTAAAGCAATATTTGTGCTTTATTTCTGGTGGATTATGTTTCTCATAGATTTAAACATTCATAGATTTTTAAAAAAATATTATTTTAATGTAAAACAAAAAAGTACATTATATTACAGTATATTCATAGTCATGCCTTACCTTGGTTTGCAGTCTTGCACTTAAACTGGGCTTCATTTCTTACCTTGCTTCCATCGCTCTTGCAGTTAATTTAAGCTTTTTTGCTGCATTTTTTAAGTGTACACTGTAGTTTGAGGAAGTGCTACATAAATAAATAAATACAGATCGTTTTTTTTTTTTGTTGTTGTTTTATTTTTTTGAGAATAAATACATATATTCATACCCTTTTCCAGCAGAACCCTGCTTTACATTCATCAAATTCAGCACACATTGACCTGGGAGCTGCCACCTTCTGTACAACCTCAGCCTGCTACTTTTAGCTACTGAGCAGCTTCAGTGCACTAGGCAGGGCAGAACGAGTCTTGCTCAAGGGTACTTTGGCTGTCACTATAGAGAGAGGAGAGTATGTGCACTTATTGTTGCACATGTATGGTGGGCATTTGGTTGGAAAAAAAAAGTCCTGGAAAACAGCAGTTGACCTGACCACAACCCACCTTTGTTCACTCTAAAATACTGTTTTTATTGCTATGACACGATGGGACACTGCAGAGCAAAGTAAACACAGAGAAAAAGCTTTATGCAATTTTAATATTTTCGCTACATACTGTAGCTCTCACACTCTCTCACACTGTGATTCACCTTTAATTCTTTCTTTATTTCTTGTTCTTTTCTCTTTGTTGCTGTGTGCCTCAGCGTCTCTTAAAAATTTATGCTAATCCTTATTGACTGACTTTTTTTCAATACATTACGTTTCTGTATGTGTGTGATTGTGTGTTAAATTTGCTCCGTGTAAATAATGAAAGCGTGTGCTCATGTTTGGATCTTTGTAAATTATTTAACCAAGCCCACATACACACACACACACACACACACTCTCCCCCGCGACATACTGCCTGCACGCCATCATTCTACCTGTTTCTTTGTGTCCGTCTCTCTCTCTCTCTCTCTTTCTCTCTCTCTCTCTGTCTGTCTCTCCTCTCTCGCTCTATGTGTCTCATTTCTTATTAAGCACCTCAGTTGAAAACTACAAGGTCAAGACAGCTATTTTAAGGAAGTAAACATCTCAGTGGGCTGGCTTGGGACCAGCAGTTTCATAGTCTACTTCAAACTTGACCATGTCTAAAGTACATCCTCCAGCTAAGGAGGGGACTCAGGGGGGTATAAGATATAAAATGTCTTTATTTAGGAACATCAGAATGGAGGATACATTGAAAGCAGGTCCCATGAAGGAGTTTAGACAAGCACAGACTCTGGGTCTTTGTATTTTGACTGTGCATTTTCATTTATATTTTAGATATTAGGTTGGCTGCTACCCAGAGAGACTTCTTTTCATACCAACAAACAAGATTTGGTCCCTGTTTCCAGATAACAACCCATCTTAGAAGTTGTTTTAAGAGCATTTCTATCAACACACATTTTGAGGCATTTTCCAAAGCAGCACTTACAAGCGAGTCCACACGTAGCTCCTTAATGTTGGCTTTCCACAGTGCTGATGAGAATGCTGAGCACTCTTTAAAGTAGATTGACACATTTAACTGTCTGCAAGCCAAGCGATGCATCAAAAATACATAAATCACAAAGTGCATGTGCTGTAAAGGAGACAAAGAAATGCTTTTATGCCTGGAATCATTCAGTATGAAAGCAAAGCCTACTGTGCAGTTAATAGTAAGCTTTCAGCTTTCTGCCCTGCATGATTCATGTTACCAGGTGGATGGAAGTAGCTGCTGCGCCATAAAGGAAGACATTACTCTCATGAATATGAAATCTAAGGCCAAGCAGTGATTGCTCTCATCAGTTGTGGATGTTATTCTATAAGGATGTTTGTATTAGACTTAATATGTACTTATGTACATATTTAAAGCATTAAAAGAACATCAAGGCAAGGATGATGTCTAAAAATGAACAAAATGCACAATATATCAATGAAACATGTTGTTTTGTTACTGTAGTTTGTTGATCGTCCTACAGAAGATATTATGGACACTAACCCAAGTGGAAGTATCTTAAAAGATCATCTTTATTTATTATACTTCTGGGAAACACCTCCTGATCTTGTGAAGGTCTATGAGTTGGATTTCGTGATCATTTCTAGCCGCAATATGCTTTTGGGAAATGGCGCCCACCGTTTTCTTTGCACGTGGCTAATTTAGGTTCACACTCTTCACAAGTAAACAACGGGTTGTAAAGAAAGGTCACACTGACTAACAATTACGTTGGACATCTTGGTGGTGACACGTCTGTTAACCAGGCGGTTAACACAGGTCTTTCAAAAGATAAAAAAGAAACAACAAAAGATGGCTGGTGTGGTCCCTTTTTTTCCTGCCATTCTAGCTATCCCCTATATCCATCTTCTGGTGTGTCACTGTGTTACGTGTGGCCTGCTGGATGTTCTTACTGGTGTCATTAAAGAGCAACAAATGGAGCCAGAATTCTAAAAACCTTTAGCAGTGAGCGTGGGATAAAGATTAAGTCCCCAGGTCACCTACAGCACAACCAGCTAAATTTCAGAAGTGTAAAGGTCAGAGCATTATTGCCTTCAGAGTATTAAATGTGGGCTGGAATATAAATGCTAAAGGGACAACCTAAGAGCTGGGAGGTAAGGTTTACTTTTAGGAGATGTGTGGAGAGAATGGAGGAGGTGAGATTACTTATAAATCATCAGGCTTCTTCTTGATGTCTGTCAATGCTGAGCTCGGCTATTGATGGACCTGCCAATATTGTGTTCTGACTGACATCCTCAGGGGATTTCAGGTAAATTACTGCCCCTTAATTACAAAGTAATGACTATAAATTTAGAAATAATGGTGGTCATTATTGAGTCATGTGCAAATGACAAGAAGACACCCTTACCAAGAACCTTGTTACAACTGAGGAAACAAAGGAATACGTAAATGTCATCATCAGTGATTGGATTATAATGAGTGCTAATGTAAAGGTCAGAATGTTTTTAATCTTAAGAGATTGGCACATTTTTATTCATGGTTCAGTGTGAGACACTACAGCAAATCATGTTGAGTAACACTGGACACTAGCTTTTAAAGGGCCAGTATGCTCTGGTAGAAGTGTCTGTCGGATGGATGAATGGCTTTGGGAGCCCCCTACCCTTGACCATCTGACACTCATTCCCACTTCACACAGCAACCAATCGGACTGGCTTTGAAATTCACATCTCTTTTTCTCATTTGCTACACAACTATTTGTGGCACAGAACAGCTATCAACACTTTAGATTTCCAGCGTGGTGGAGCAATACAGCCCAAGAATAACCTCACATCAGGAACAAACGTATTACTTTCTTTGTACTTCCATGCCATGCCAAACATTTTGCCCATAATGCCTGCAGTTTAAAGATAACGCCCCATCAAGACACCATCCGGCAACACATGCAAAACCAAGACAATATAAACAATATAATTTGTCGTTGACGTTACAGATGCTGAAAATAAATGCTACTTTTAACCTACGATCCAAGATAAAAGTTTTTGCCTCATCGCAGACTTTCTCCCAACAACTGGGTAACTAAAATGTTTTCTATGTAAAACCTAATCAGTATTTGCACAATTATTCATATTTGGAAAACTATTTAAAAACAGTGTTCCCTGTAAAAAAGCAAATTTAAACTGTAAAATTCACTGAAAAAAACAAACAAAATGGACAAAGAACATAGCAGGCTAACAAACCAACATCTGTCTGTGTGATATTTTCAGTTTTTTTAAGTGTGTAATTGTTATAGTATTTGCAAATAAATTGTTAATTAGCCCAACTGTTGCCTTTATTTTTCTTTAAACTATATAATCTGGAAGATGTCGTGTAACAGGCGGGTCTGTCCTCTGTAAAATGTAATATAGAGGAAATTATGGTGATGTTTGCAATAAGTTAATAATGATTATTCTGATCATTATTCTGAAACACGGGGCATGTTCTAATTGCATCAAACATCTCCAACAGAGGTCCCTAATAGCTGTCATTAGCAAGAACATGACAGTGTTTTTTTTTGCAACACAGAGACAGAGAATATGAATAAATACCACTGATGATGAGCTTGAAAAGAACACAACATTAGCAACAAGGATGTACCTGCACCGCACGAGGGAAAGGTAACTCATCATATATATTCGAATCTATTTCAGTTCATCTATTTACAGTTAACTCAGTTTCTGTCTGATTAAAGAATTTTAGAATTAATTATGAAGCAGCACAGTCTCAAATAACCAGACTGTTGCCATCATCTGTGCAAATTTAATGTCTGGTTGGATTCTCTTTCAAGTGGAAATCTAGTTAGACAAAAATAGAACAAGTAATACACATTCAAGGTAACACTCAGAACTACGGGGGCTGCTGGGGATTGTCTTATATGAATGTTGGAGATTGTAGCTGTGTGGTTGCTCCTGCAACAACACAGCAAAAAAAGTCAATAGTTGACATGCAGGGGGCAAGCAGTAGGATAGGCGAACATTACAGAAGAAGAAGCTGCTCTTCCTGCAAGAAATATCTTTTCAGTTAGATTCGCCGCGCTCTGGTTTCCCACTGAGAATATAGCTGTTTTACTCTTAATTGTTTGGAAGATGAAAGATGGTTGCTGCTCAGTTATCATTTTAACTACTCTCTTTTTCTGTCTCCCTCACACACTTTCCACTCTCTGCTGTCAAAGCCGCCAGTGCAGTACAGTAGAAAATAAGATGAGAGATAGACAGACAGAGCTTCCCCTGTTTGTGTGTGAGACACCACACACAAACGCACATGTAAACCAACAATGTGCCATTACAAGTTAATGCCATAATATGTTTACCATGCCCTCCCACAATGCTTTGCTCCGTAGGCCAAACCCCATGTACTGATCTGCATATAAACAAACAAAATAAGGTCTTTTTGTGTGTGTGTGTGTGTGTGCATGTGTTTTGTTTGTGTGTGTGGAGGTTCACATGTGTGCTGTGTTTCGTGTGTGTATTCTTATGTAAGCATGCAGCCTCCTCTTGCCTCGAGGATGATGATGGAAACAGTTTGTCATCCTCCCACCTCTCCCTCTCTCTCTCCCACTCTCTTTCTTCATCCATTCAAATCAAATAACAGAGACGTTTCCAGGCTAATATAACTCTGCCGACATACACAAATAGCTAATTAATTCTGAATTACAAACACATGTCACGAATATGTTTAGGTTTGTTACAGTCTGCTGAGCTGGAATACTTTGTATGAAATAGGACAACAACCTATCAATATGTTAATGATGAAAAAAGTACAGACTCTTGTGTATGATGTAGCTTTTTTGCTATTGCTATTTTTTACTTTTGCATAAATGAAAAACAATGTGATCGTGTCCCGCTCAGTGTCAAAGTCTCTGTGTTTTTCTCAGCCAGCAGTGTCCATTAGGCTCCTTCTTCAGAGCACTTCGCCTTATTTGGTGCTGCAACTTGTCCTACATGTTTCCACATAGCACATTGGCCTAATCAAAGCTATTTTACTATTTCAGATTGAAATCAGCATAACCCAAGGTTCAGAGAGATCACAGAGCCTGTTGTCTATCCTTGAATCAAAATTCAAATGTTATTTATCCAAAGCTACCCCCCTTCTATCTATCCTACATACATGATGTAACAAAACACCTTTTCATTGGTCAACAAGATTCTAAATGCTGACCGTAGACGGAAGAGAATGCACTCCGTATATAGGAAAATCATCAAAAGTGGAGATACATTTCTTTCATTGGATGGCAACGATACTACAGGTTCATATTCAATACTTCATGTGAGCATGCTAGCTAAATTAGTGACTAAGCTATCCTTAGAAAATGACTCTTTTTGATATTGTTTATGTTTCAGAGGTAATTCTATGTCAGAACTACATTTTATGAGCTACAGCGCAGCTAATAATGAAGTTGAATTTCATGACATTTCAAAAGTTTATTTAAAATTTTATTGACACTTGAAGGGAAACAGTGTCCTCTCTTGTTCCTGTCTCTTTTTCTGTCTCTGTCAGTCTTATGTGATCTTGCTTTCCCAACCACTATATTTCAGTCCATTACTGTCACTGTCTGTCTCTCATATATTCTAATATAAAACACCCTGACCTGATTTAGAATGTTTAAATCAAATATTCATTCCCTTTTCCCAATTCATGATTAATACTTTTTGCACCCTAGAGAGTCCAATATGAAAATAAATCCTCTCTGAGTATCATGTTTCCTCTTTCCTTTAGTATTTCTTTTGATTTTCTTTCATCTCGTTTTCTTTTTACATCAGCTTCTTATATTTTGCCACATTTTCACAATTGACATTTTCTTAACATCATTGCTTGGGAACTACAGTACATTCTGGTTAAAACATATTCATGTCCATTAGGGCTATCATCTTTTATCATTTAGCTTAGTTTGTTCATAATTGTACATTCACTGTGTTTCCCCCACAGATTTCAAATCGCTTATTAAGTTGAATGCACTTAGCATATGTAGCATATATGAGAAGACCAAAGAAAACAGCCCGTTAGTGTTTGAAGTCATTTACAACTGAACAAACAGTTAAAGACCATATTCATTACTACAAGTTCTGTATGCCATTTACTAATGAAAACAGTACCATGTTCACATTGAAAAATTGCCCATCCAATTCATTGAGATGAATGAAAAGCAATTACAGCCTGCACGGTTTAAATTCGATCGCAATAGTTGTTTTTGCTCTGAAAATGTGTCTAAAGTAATGTATTCAGACTTTGTAGTAATGACTTAAAACATGCAACACTGTAATTGCAAAGTAATAAAGAAAACCACACACAAGCACACATAGGATAGGTTATCCTCACCAAGTCTGTTTCAATGTCCTCTTCATACGATCTAAGTTAATATATCTTGAGGTTTTGTGAGGGTGTGAATGTGTGGGTACATGTGGATGTGTGTGTGTGTGCGTGTGTGTGAATAAGGCAAGAAGATACACGACAAAATCAGTGCATATGTGTTCTGTGAATGTGTGAGAAAATTAAAAATCTGCTTAGTTCCCCTAGTGTAAATGTCAAGGAGAAGAAAGTGTATTTTTAATGACAGGGTAGATTAATGGGATGTTTTTTTGCACAGAAATGGAACATCTCTCACACTCTTCTTTATGCCTCTGGCAGGGGAATGTATCTTTTGCGCCGTGGCAGTTTGGATGACAGGGTGAAATAAATGGTGTCATTTTATTAACATCAAACACGCCTATACCTCTTAGAGGATGAAAACATACCAAACTTCTGACTCTAGGAAAGCCCCTCATTGTATTTCATATTTTCAGATGCATCATCCTGCGTTACATGTTGAGGAAGAAAAAGACAAAAAAAAAAAAAAAAAAACAGCTTTCGCTTGTTCTGTGCAGTGTTACGGAAGACATTGCTGTACTGTATAACCAACACCTCTTAAGGCATTTTCACACCTTTCTGGTTTGTAGCAGTTCCTTTAACCCTGGAGTGGTTTGTTTGGGTGTGTGAGAGCTCTGTAATCACAGTGAGAGGTTTGTCAGTGCATTTCCAAGCAAAACCTTGAAGCTTTGTTCGGTTTAACAATGGGAGCTGCTGCCGCTGCAGAAAACACTGAGGATAATGGGTTAAATAAGCTGTGAACTATTAGTTAATGACACACTCCTTGATTTTGTTATTGCATCTAACCGTGCCTGTAAATTCCAATATTTCCTCCCCTGGTGTTTTTGAAGCTCAATTATAGCACAATATGTGCATGGCTGTGAAGGTGGGCTTGATTCTTGTCTTTCTGTGTGCTTGCAAATTTTTGAGTGTTGTTTGCTGTCTGCGTCTTTAGCCAATGAAAATGTCCCTCTGATGATAGAGATGATTGCTTTCACAAAACACAGGGACTTGGTGTATGTGTTTGATGGCTCAAACTGATTAAAAAAATTAGCAGGAACTCTTTTAGTTCCTCTTCTTTTTGCATGACCAGACACAGGATAACCTATTTTCTTGTGCAAGTTAAAACTTTTTCATTTCAAGGTTACTCCACTAACCCTTGCCGGAAAACATAGGCATCAAAGGTAAATGGACAAAACTGGAGTGGACCTGCTTTCGTTAAAATTCATGTTTTTCCATTGACCTTACATGCTTTCACATTGCCTCTATGTTTTGCACCTTTAGGCTCGTGGTCCTGGGTTATTCCTTGTTTCTTTATTGCTGAGAGCACAGCAAGTGTTTTTCAGGCAAATGCTGGATGCCAAAATCCAAACCGGCTTTAAAGAAGTGTTGCATTTCAAAAGGGATTCAGTAGATTCAAGCTATACTGTAGCAAAGGCTAGAACCTGAGACGAATGCTTCTTTTAAGCAAATATTTTCTGCCAACAACTAAAACACAGATGCCTAGCAGACACAAAGCCTGTTAACCTTAAGAGAGCGTTGCAGAGGATCACTGCATTGCCCCAGAGCTGTACTTATGTACTTATGCGTATTACTTACCAGCTGTACATTAAACATGCTACAGCTGTGTGCATTTACTGCATAGTGTATGGCGCATTACAGCTTAGCATTTTAATGGATGTATTGATCAAGTCCACCACGAGAAAAGTGACCTGAATCAGTTTCAGCGTTTTATTTATTTATGATTTTTTTTATCTTGTGCCTCTATTTGATCACTATCATCTAGTCTGAAGTAAACAGGGCAGCACTGTAATTATTGTGTGAATAATTAGCAAGTAAACAGGGCTTTGAGGTGCACGCCCGCAAACTCTCTTCAAAGTGAGAGAACATTAGAGATTTACTGAACAAAAAATCCTTTTCAAGCTGGTTCGATTCCAGGTATCACGCAACACGGATCGCCAGCATTATACAGCTTCTTACATTTAATTAAATAAACACTTTTCGTGTGGAGGCTATAGTCTACAGCCTTGCTAGTAACCACTCACACACTTTTTTTTGTCACTTTTCACATTTTCTTACATAGCCAAATGCAAAATACAGCTGAGGATGATGAAAATTATAAACCAAAGTATTTGACAGATATCTGTTCCAAAATGTATGGCAATTGACCCAGTTGTCAATCTGTTGGTGGTCCTATAGGGACCAAGAATGGCTGGACAAAAGTGGTGAAGTAACCTTTAGCTGATGTTTTATCAAAAGTGACTACCAATAAGAGCAGCAGTCATGTTGACCTAAAAGATTCATCCAAGTACATGACTTGGGACTTGACTTGCCTTAATTTGACTTGACTTGCCCAAGAAAAAAATGACTTAGGACTTGCTTGAGACTTCAACTGACTTAAGTCAGACTTAAGAGTTCTAGAACCTGTGCTGTCCTCTGGGTGAAGAAGGGACGTATCTTCCTGTTGTGGAGAATGAGTCTGCAGGTGCACTTGCGTTGTCACCACAATGCTAGCAGCTCAGTTGTGTCGAGGTTGAGCTTCAGGTGGTGTGCAAAGATTCATGCTGCCCTCTGGGTTTCAAGCTGGGTGATAGACAGGGTTAGTTGAGCTTGTAGTGTAGAAAAAAAAAATATTTTGCATTAATTATCACCCTGCACTCCATTACATACCCTCTTTTGTCTGTAGTGAAGTATAACTTACATGGTGTAATGCAGCTGGAATAGCTTTATGCTCTAGATTTTATCTAGGGCCAATGATGTATAGACTGCTTTACTTTCTAAAAAATGGGTTATGTATTTTAATGGCATCAACTATCCTTGATGCCTCATAAAACAATGAGCTGAACAGGAGCTTCGCTGATGTGTGGACACATATGCATTTTGAGCGATAGTGATAGTAATGTTATGGCACAGAAATTGTCTTGTGAACATGATATCTGATGCCAGTGATGGATGTACTCCAGCGTGTTTTGAAAAATAGCGCTGTGATGTAATGGTGCAGAAATAATTTGTAGGCCAGATTCTACACAGCATCATGAATCAGGCTCTTAAAGTACCACTGTTAGGATCTCACCACCAAGATCTCCTATTACACTTCTTCCTCTCTCTTTCTCTTTTTTTTCTTCCAAAGCTTCTCTTTCCTTCCCAGTCATACACATAATGCGTATGCGTGTGTTTGAGTATTAGATCTAAAATCAATAGTCAAGTGCATGCGGGTCTTGATAACCTATACATCTGGTGTACACTTCTGTGTTTGTGTGTGTGCATTAAACATGCACTAGCATTTGTGTATAAGATTTAAGCATGTGTGTGTGTGTGTTCATCTGCGTGTTCTCCCATTCCACCACTATCAGAATGACCTTGGCGGTGATCGTCTCGTATTCCTGGCAGCTCATATACTCCTATACATCATCCAGCTGGCTGTATCTGCCTTTCATTGGTTTGATTTCATCCATGAAGTCCAATTTAGTCATGAAGGGGACATAGTGGTGGAGGGGCAGAAGCAGGTTAAGTAAGGATTTCTCAGCCTTGATGCAATCAAAACATGCATGTGCAAATTGACTCGCAAGTCAATATGAGCAAGTGGATTAATCGAAATTGACTTCGCTAAAACACCTCTGCTCAACAGCAATTGTCCAGGATAATGTGCAGCAACTACAAGGCATGGCGGGTGAAGCCATGTGTGGATGTAACTGTAGTCAAAGTGACATTCTGCATTGTGGAGTCTTTTATTGGAGCCCTTCCAAAAAACAAAAAAGCAGAACTCTAAGGAGTAAATTAAAATCTGTATTTGTTTTATGTACCACACTAGCTGCAGTAGTGATGAGTGTTACTTCCAAAGCCAAATTTGTTTACAGATTAGATTAAAAAAGACACGTTGTATTCCGTGCGCACCACAGCCGCTGGAGCTATACGCGGCTGTTTTAGTCAATGTTTCAAACATCAAATAACACCCAGTGCCAGTCATAAAAGTCAAAAGAGAAACAAATTAACTACATAGCATATTTACATGTTTAGAAGTATATTTAGAAGCAGACCAAGAAAATCCACCAAACCTGAGAAATGTTAGCAGCTCTGACCTGCTCTGTATTGCAGTTGCGGAAGTTTACATTCCAGCCACCCAGGCTAACATTACCTCAGATAGCTTGTTCGCTAACACATCCAGTAGTCAATCTGTTGGAATGGCAGGTGAATAACACACATGAGGATATCTTGTTATGGTAATTATTATGTAATTAATCATCCATGTTTTATATTTATACAATAAAATGTGTATGTATTTATAACACACACTTTCCATTGCAAAAAACTGAAATCTTTTAATTTTGGTATTTTACTTCCGTAAAACTGTAATGTAAGCTAAGCAGCTAGACAGGGTTATGGCCTTACTGGTGAGGATGACATTATGTGCATATCTAAGACCCCTTTTACAAGATTCTCATTTAACAACTGCTGAAGACATTGAAAAGCCAGCTTGAGTCAGCGTTTTTAACCAACTAATGGAGCTAACTTTTGCTTAATTAGCACACTAGCCACAGCTGATAAAATCTGGGGTTTGAGTGTTTTTCTGACTGAGGGTGGTCATCTCTTTTTTGAATTATTTTACAGTGTTTTGCTTCTGTTTGAATGCAAAACACCCATGAAGATGAGAGATGAGTCTGTTTGGGATTTCTTTCTTGTGTGTGTGTGTACATTTGTGATTGATTGCTCATGTGCTCATGTAGGCACATTCAGAGTTTCTGAAGCTTGTTTGTTTGTGTGATATATATGTGTGTGTGTGTGTGTGTGTGTGTGTGTTTGTTTGTCCTTGCAGTGCAGCACACTCAAATTGCACTAATTGAATAAAGACTAATTGTGATGTATTTAGGCAGCTGCTGACCCCTGTTGTTCAAGTGGGTAAACCCATTAGTTTAAACATGAGGTTTACGCCAGTGGACACCCAGAAAAACAGAGCCAAAGAGTGGACACAAGAGAGCAGGAAGGCAGTGGGTTAGTTAAGTGGCCTGGGCATTGGTGCTTTTTTGTTATGCATTAGAAGCTGGTACAAACAACCAAGGTACAAGCTTGAAGGCACAGAAGACCATGTAAACTATTAATTCACTCGAGAAAATGAAAAACAGGAGCTAAAAGGTTTTCCAGCAGCAACAGCAATATACTATCTCCTCTTTGCTTTGAATTAAAATCTGTGTACAGAGGGTACGAAACATTAGGACTAAATGTGAATAAATGTAGTCCCACTTTGCACAAGCTTTGTCTTGATCGTCTCAAATCTTTCATTAATGTGTGCTGTATTTCAAGTGTATCTCCTGTCAACACTGAGTTGCACTGATGAATGAAATCACTAGGGACTGTAACATTTTTTTGTGTTGTTTTTTCGTGTCCTAAATGTTTGTACTTCACAAACACAGAATATACCACCTTGTTTGACCTTGTTAGTTGCACACATTACGGATGTAAATAACTGTCAGGAAACAGTGATGTTACATTCACTGAGTTCTAGTACTTATTGCTGCACTAACGTGTCCTTCTGTCTTCTCTAGTGTCATTTTAGTTTGTGTGTGAGCTGATGCTTTTGCTCAGGGGTTCAAAGTTACCTCTTGTTCTTGGAAATACTAGTTGAACCCCAAGGTTCATTAAATAGTTGCTCTGGAGCTTCCAATCATATCACATGAGTTTGCCTAGTTGTAGGCGTAGACATTGAAATTTCCATTTTTCTGACTTTAATTTTCAGCTTCTAATTGGATATTATGATGAAATTTTCTCAACAGCTGTTTTCAAGGTCAAGAATTGAATTTGCACCTTACCTTCTACCCTCAAAACAAAAGGAAGTTTAAAAAGATGGATATGTCTAGTCATGGAAATGTTATCTACATTTCCATGACTAGACATATCCATCTGTTGATGAAGATCATGTGACATGATCAGGAGGTTATTTTATTTATTTATTTATTTATTTTTTTGTATAGGCCTGTGTATGGTTATTTTTTTTCGTGCTGATAAGCAGTGTTTTAATGTGTATGTCACATACAAGAAGAGGCTCATGTACATGTATCTGCAATAATACATATGCAATCAACAATCCTACCGTATGACATCATCAGGTATATACATCATCTTAATCTTTGCATGCTATATTCCATAATAGGTGATTGAAATACAACAGAGTGCATGCTCCGTGTCAAATAAATAATCTCCTATTACTACATTCTGCCGCAGCCAGCAGGAATCTGACAGATGAAGGACAAATCTGCATAAGCTTCCTGTATTTGTTCCACCATCCTAATATCTGTACAGTAATCTAAAAGATGCTGTCAGAGAGAGACTGCTATGAAACCTATTTTTTGTAACGATCTAATTTTCTATGTCACTTAAATCTTTTGAAATTTGCCTGGATTTTTGAATATGTTTGAATAGTAATATGTTGAAGTAAACAACGTCGCTATTCTCAACAAGAGCCCAGAACTGTGAGAATGTTGGAGAACACTTCAGTGTATGAAGTGTTTTCCTAACTCTGACATGACTAATCTATTTTAACAACCCGAGTACCATAGTAAACTACCTGACTCCCCTCAACAAAGAGCCCTGTAAACCACTGGATGACACTTTAGGATGATGGAGTAGTTTCCTACTTTTAGTGCCAAATCCACATCATATGGTAAAGAAGGTGGTTACGACCATTTGACTTAAAAATACAGTTTGCCTAAGTCAGTCAGAAATAAATAGACATAGAAAATGCGCTGTTCAGCTCAAGAAATACTTCCTCTCAATCCTCATCAATAGCTCACCATTGCAATTGTCATGGTGACAGCAGGATAAGTAGACATCTCTCTCCTCAACAATGTTTTCCAGCTCCTCCTGGGGAATCCCGAGGCATTCCAAGGCCAAAGAATTACCACCTTAATACAGTGGTGGGGTTTGTGTGTCCCTGTGTTGTCGAAAGTAATATCCCCTGGTAGGCTCTCCCAAGGCAAATTGGTCCCAGGGACAGGGCCAGACTAAGAGCAAATCATAGACCATATATAAATCTGCTGAGAAGGAGCTGCAGCACCTCGTCTGCAAAAGGGGGCGTGGGGCTCAGCCATGGAGTCACTACCATGTGCAGGCAAATGCATGGACGTAGGCGAAGCTGCCTCCTGGCATGGCAGACTGAAATGGCAGATAAACCTGATGTACGATGAACTCACTGACAATTCAGAGGATCACCATATAATAGAGCTGTTTGTGCGCTTGGAAAATGGTTTTAGATTTCTGATTTTCCATTTCGGCTGACCATATCACTATCTGCTGAGGAAAGAGTTTAGAAATACCACTGGAAAATACAATGAGCATCTCATCATTTATAGTCTATTTCATCAGCATCGGTTATTATATTGGCTTACATGAAAATTGCAGTGGAGATCGGACCTCTTCACTTTTCACACAATCGGTGACCCTTTTTCTGAGTCTAAAAGTTAATTGAGGCTTATTGGACACAGTTATGTAAATTTGACAATCATGATAGTATTGCCTTCATGAAATCATACATGATGAAAAACAGTTTAATGAAATAATTTTAGCTGTAGAAGCTAAAGGCGTAGCCCTTATGTTGACGTCTGTGACCTCAGATTAAACCTCAGATACAATAAACTCATGTAGCATTTACATTCCTTTACATTCCTCCTGGGCACAACAACTGGGTTAAGGCTAACGAAACGTGCAGTTTTACCCTCTGCTTCTAAGGACACAGCAATGGGGTTTAAAAGATTACATGATTTTGTCCTAGACAACACACGTTTATATATATATCTTAAACCCTGGCTAATCTAATGACAGAGGAACAGGCCCCACATGTTTAGATAAAAAAAATTCCCATATAGCTTTTTCTGTAAATAAAACCCTTGTAACTGGAACACAATAAACTCATTGGATTTCTTATTTTACACTGCATTATATATAAAATGTATGACCTCATATGTATCACTGGCTAATTAGATGTGCATTAAGTGTGAAAAAGATGATCAAGCACAACAAAAGTCTCCAGAAATCTTCAATCACGACTTCTTGGCAGCTTAAAAAGAGTGTGAATGTGTGAGTACCTCCTAGCCATCGCTTTTAACTGCCAAGTCGTTCCGCTGGTTATCCCCATGAGATTTGAATGCAGCCTCAAATCAGTTTCAGTATGTGGTGTGTGGGGGGAGAATCCACTCGAGCCGTCTGGGAAGCCAGTTGTTCATCAGTGAGCAAGCCAGGGGTGAAACTGGCTTTATGGAAGACCTTTGGGGAGCTGGGGTGTCAATGTGGAAGGAGTTTCAAAGAAATGGATAAAGCAGGCTGCACACTTGTGAGGCAGAATCGCATTTTACACACCACTACAAACTTTGTCTTCCTTAGCCATAATCCCTTTGGTTAATTCCCCATTCCATTTGATCCCAATGGTCCTACATGTCACCTCAAGCTACACTGAGTCAGTATCTTGTGTGTGTATTGAGAGTTGTTGAGTGAAATTGAGCTCAATTCTGGTGTAATCTATATGTGTACAACAACTGACAAGAAGCGTATATCCGTACTTTCCAATATAGCTAGTGTACAGTTTGCGTGTCACGTATAAGCGTGACAACGCGACACCGGCATCATCTATCCTACCTCATCTCTCCTCGCTAAATGAAATTCGTCCCTCTCCCCTTTTTCCTTTCACAGCTCAGCACTCATTTTAATTAGCTCGCTCTCTGATCTCTCTTTCTTCCTCTCCCTCTCTGATAATTCTCCCTCTTTTCCTTTCCATTTCTCTGTCTCTCTCACTCACTCGCTCTCATTACAGTCATTTCTCAGTGTAATTAATGAGCTGATATCTGCTTTCGTGTCACAAGGGTCATGAGCCTTCTCCGTCTCTCTCTCTCTCTCTCTCTCTCTCTGTGCGGTGCCAGTGCATGTGAGTCATCCGGCGCTCTATTTAGCTGCCGCTCTGTCCTCCTGCTCTTTTTTCTCTGCACTCAAATAGAGAGGGAAAGAAAAAACAGAGATTGTATGACCTCCGACATTGCAGCAGATTTCAGCTCAGTAATTACACTGAGAAATGAAAGAGATATATGGAGAGAGAGGACCACACAACGAGACTAGAGAAAGGTGAATGACTCCTTAGTCCTGGGTAGTGATTTGATATAATATGAATATGTAACACTTATATCAACCTGTTTTATCACACTGACTCTATTCAGATAGCAACAGGAAGAGTGTCAATTACTGAAATGGATACTAAATTGACTTCCCAACACGTGTCCTTCTAGTATTCATTGTAATGTCCCAGGCTGCAAAGACGAGTCTTCTGACACCAATCACGTTGAACGATGACAGCTACTGTATTTGTCCAGATCAGATTTTACGGTGTGCAGTTTCACGATGATTTGTTATGATCAATAAAGAACCACTAGTTACAACCAGGGATCAAAGTGGGATTTGGCAAGTAGGAACCCTAAGAACCAGTATAAACCTGTGGACCGAGGTGGCTGTAGGGGGAAACCTTTAAAGTCTTTTCACATTTGCTTCACAAAATTCGAGGATTTGCTGATTTTATGTATTTTATATAACCTTATATTGAATGTTTTGGGGGTTTTATACTGTTGATCTTACAAAACAAGTAACCTGGAAATGTTTATGAAGCCAGAAACATACTGTAACAGTGTCAGACAAGTCAATGCCGTTCCAAAGGGTCCCGTCCCACTTCAACTCCTGGTTACAACTTATTTGTATCTGGCTAAAAAATATTGCAATTCACTGCTCTTTACTGACAAAATTAGTCACATAGTTACTTAATTGCAAAATCTTTTCCATCCATCCATCCATCCAGTTTCTGACATTTGTGATATCCCATCTGACATTGTGCGAGAGCTGGGGAACAGCCTGGGCAAGTCACTAGTTCATCACAGTCAAAATCTTTTCATCATTTTTTTTTTGATATGATAAAGTGTGAGAAAAACCTCAACTCACCCTACCCCAGCCAGTGTGTGTGCGTGTGCATATTAATGTGTATGTATTAGTGTGTGCGCGTGTGTGTGTGTGTGTGTGTTTGCACTGTGATCCAGTTAATCCTGATTCTCCCATGTCCTTCAAACCCCAATCAAGGTTGTCATTAATGAGCATTTTCTCTCTCCATGCCTCGGCCTGCTCTCTCTCTCTCTCTAAACCTTCACTAATTAACTACAAGCACTGCTGCTTACTAATCATGACTGAATATGTGCGTGTGCACATGCAGGCACATGCATAGCAACACCACTGAGCTATAAATGACTAATAAACATCTCTTAGGTTTGATTAGCAATACCTACAAGTTGGTGGTGATTCAGTTCAGAGGCTTCCAGGTTCATCTAGTCATCACGTCATTAAGATTTTTACCCTTCTCCATACTGCACTTATCTTCCGACTTACAATATATACACTCAACTGGCCATATATTTCTCTGCATCCAGAGTGGCACACTCTGTTTGATATAAAATGAAGTGTGGTGGGTGATAAGTACTCTGTTCATCCGGCGTAGCATGAGTGAATAGAGTGAAGCTTGCAGGTTTTGCATTGAAGACTTGAATTGAAGGAAAAACTATCCTATCATTCCTAATCATTTGATTGGATGAAGAAATGCCTTTGTATCCATTTTTATTATTCATTCCCAGTATGGATTATACAATATATGCTCAATATTGAAAAACGCTCAATGTCATTAACGTCTCCATTACTCTGTTTTGTCTCCGTCTGTCTCATTCCTCAGGCATTGTGTCCAGGAGGGGTGGTAACCATGGAGAGGCTGTTGCTGTGTGTGATGCTGGCAGTTGCTATGGCGGTGCGAGCACAGATCTGCCCAAAGCGCTGCGTATGTCAGATCCTGTCACCCAACCTGGCAACCCTCTGTGCCAAGAAAGGTCTACTGTTTGTACCGCCGAACATTGATAGGCATACAGTGGAGCTGCGGCTGGCTGACAACTTTGTCACAAGGTAACAGTCACATCAATGATACCACTAGTGCTTTATATAACTATACTGCAGACAAAACAGCCCCATTGATTTCAGTGAGACCACTGCTTTGACATAGCTGGGGTCATCCAGGGTTGTCTGGTAAAAAAAAGTTGAACCAGGCGCAACTTTTGCCACAACACAACCAGCAACGTTATTGCATTGACCAATCTAATACATGGCTACTGTTTTCTGTACATGCCAATATTTAAGACACAGGATAAAATGATTCTCTGTCATCCCTGTGAAGTGATGCAAAGTCAGTGTATCAAGCAGCCACATGATAAAACAGCTTCACCAGTTTGCCTTGATGTGGGGTTAAAAAAAATGATGCAACATTCAAAAACTCTAAAACTAAACCAGCTGTTGAACCTCAATGTCACAAAACAAAAAAGTCAAATCTCTTTTAATCTTCACCAGTTCAACATTTCAGATGTGAAAACAGTGTTACAAACAATCTAGCAACCGACTCCTAGCTTTTGTTTGTAGCAGATGTTTGTCCTTGTTGGCTTCCCTTGTGACTTCTAGTTAGCTGAAATTATCAATACTGAGAAAAAGAAAACAAACTAACAAAAGATTACATGTGATTGTTTAGTAGCAGAATGTGGCTTTGTTTGCTTGGCCAGACAAGCTACCCAATTACAGAGGGTACGCCCATCGCAGAGCTCTCTGATATGTTCTCTACCTATTAATTACCCAAAATATTCTCCTGAGAGGGAACACAGGGGGGATTTGTTTATAGATTATGTTTTAATGATTTAGACATATATGGATGTAAAGTGAGAAGGTGTTAATCTGTTTTTTTTTTTGTTTGTTTGTTTTGTTTTTACAATTAGATATAGTTTTATCTTGGTCCTAATGAAGATAATCCAAAAAAGTCATGGTTCTATTACACAGACAGCTCTTCTAAAAGCAGCATATTTTCAGTGTTTGATTTAAAAATAATCTAAAAATGTTCAGATTAGATTACATTTTTTTACATTACTGTTTACTATTCTATTCTATTCTATTTTTACTATTTCATTTCAAGATAAATTACCTAACAGGCCTAGTCTACTTATTAGGATAGCAATTAGCTCTGTTAGGGGTGCTATTGTTACAATGAATGAGGCTGTCACAATGTAAATTAATGTGACTAGTGGAACTGTAAAAGCAGCAGAAGTCACAACTGTAGGATACTGTTACTTCTAGCACTAAAACTGAGATTATTACATTATTGTCTGAAGTAGTGACATATTAAGATCCCCCATGCTTTTCTAGTACTGCATATCACAAGTGGTGGTGAATGCTTCTTGTCTTCTTAAAATGTTTTGACTGATCTTTGACAGCTGTGTGATTAATTATTTAAAAAAAACTAAAAAGAATGCATATTTGTGTGAAGCTTTTTGCCAGATAAATTAGTCAGAAAATCTCCACCAAGGCAAAGTAAATTACTGGAAGATAAAAAAAAAAAAAGACGTGTCTGTTAAATCATATTTCTACTTTATTGATAGTTAATTATTAAAAAACAAAACAAAAAAACAATCTATAGTGCTGTGTTTATACTTGAACAACTAAATATTAATAGTTCTTGGAATGTTCAGTCTTAATGTGTGATGTGTTTCCTAAAAACTGAAAGAAAAGGCACAGATCTAAGATGTCATCAGACAAAAAACCCTGCAGCTTTCCGGCGAAGATGAGTAAGTTGCTGAATTTTTGGACAGAGCGGCATCACCCAGGGTGCTTTTTATGGTGATATGAGCACATTATCCACTGGCGCTAGAATGAAATGAAACTCATTTAGGTGAAAAAAGAAAAAGGAAAAAAAAAAAGAAGCACATTCTTCGAGGCCCCAGAGTAAGTCATAGTCAGTTCATAGTCAATGGAGCAGCCCAAGGTTGTTTCCTGATGGTATTGCAGTTTAGAGCCTTGGTTCTCCGGTTTGTAGCCTGTGGAGAGAGTTGTTCACGCTCACAAATATTGAATGAGCTGTGCAGGATAAAAGGAATACCATATGTGAATTCTATTTTCTTTTATGAATTTCTTTTAAATATTAAACAAATTTTCCTATTCAACACTGCTGAAAGATATGCAACATCGCCTCCTAAAGAATACTCTAATATTTTGAAAATTAATTTTTACCAGTAGATTAACTCTTGACAGCTTCACTTAATCATAGTTCTGTCTTGTTGGAATTGTTGGTGTTACTCAAAGCACAGATCTAGTGATGGAGAACATAGCGTAGATAATATATGTCTGCTTCCTGTCTAATTTAACTCATCTGTGTCCACAGTGTCAAAAGGAAAGATTTTGCAAACATGACACGGCTGGTGGATCTAACATTATCCAGAAACACGATTTCCTACATCACACCTCATGCCTTTGCCGATCTGGAAAACCTCAGAGCTCTACACCTCAACAGGTATGCCTTTCATACAGCTGTATATAAGTTTGTGATATTGCATGAAATCCTCCTGACAGATGTGAGATGTTGTAATTAGTTTCACTAATCTGGCTCTGTCTTATCTGCAGTAACCGACTGACGAGGATAGGCAATGATACATTCAGCGGGATGTCAAAGCTTCACCACCTCATTCTGAACAACAACCAGCTTGTGCTGATCCACCAGGGAGCATTCAATGACCTGCTCGCACTTGAAGAACTGGACCTCAGTTACAATAACCTGGATTCTATTCCTTGGGAGGCCATCCAGGTCAGGATCTCTTTAAACTGCAGCAGCCTTCCAAACCTGTTTGGCTGGAGGTCGTTAAAAAAGCCAATCCCAGGCACAATAAAATGGCCATAAAACCTTTTTGGTAATTTATAGGCCATTATGTGGACTATTTCAGGTTATATTGTTATTGATCTTTTCACTGAAGAGGATTTTTTAATTTCTAAGCAATTTTTATGTATTAGACATGTCAGGGCATCAGACGGATCCGTTTACTACAACACTTGGGAATTTGAGATGACTGTGTGGTTATAGTCAAGTTTGATGAACAGATGTTGTATGATAATGGATAATAATAATGGATACTAGACATGATATCACTGTAATTCAACTTTAACATCTCTATCTCTATCTCTATCACCACTGGGAGGTGGACTAAAGTGAGAGATAAAGAGGACATGAAAAAGTGTCAAAACAGTTTTCCTCCATATGTATATACGTTCTTAACTTCCTCACTGTACTTCTGTCTGTTTTCCTCTGTGATTCCTGCAGAAAATGACCAGCCTCCATACACTGAGTTTAGACCACAATATGTTGGACTTCATTCCAGAGGGGACGTTTTCCCTCCTCCAGAAGCTCAACCGGCTGGACGTCACCTCCAATAAACTCCAAAAGCTGCCACCAGATCCACTTTTTCAACGAGCCCAGGTCTTCTTCCCAGCTTTGCATTTCAAACGGCCAAAGGCCTAAAACTCTTCAACACAATCAGGCATTTCATTTATGTGTGTAGATTAACTGATGTAAGTGTAGTGTACGTAACTAGGAACTGGCAAGATATAATGAGTTTTTCACGTCTCATGGAAGAGTAGAGAACAATTCCATGCTCAGTTTACAGATGAGATGAAAAAATATTTGCCATTGGGGCACTATATGAATTGCAGCCAATGGGGCATCTTCTATCTTAGTGACCAATCAAATCATTGTAAATCTGTTTAAAGCAAATTTAAGAATTCATGTTTTGTTTTTTTTTAACTACATTGTTTTCTGGCGATGGTGATTTATACAATCACTCATTCAATTCTGGGAAGCAGTAGTAAAAGGTAAGGTACAACACCCTTGGTTGCCCAAATGAGAGTGGTTGAATCGAATAGCTCCCAGTGAACATGTTATGGAATTAAACTAAAGTAGGGTTTCAATGGAAAAAAAATATTTTTCTTTTTTTTTAATGTGATCATTGTTTCATCCTACTAGGTCCTGGCCACGTCAGGGATCATGACCTCCTCTTCTTTTGCATTGTCATTCGGTGGGAACCCTCTCCACTGTAACTGTGAGCTACTATGGCTGCGAAGGCTGAACAGAGAGGACGACCTGGAGACGTGCGCTTCACCCCAACACCTCTCTGGAAGATACTTCTGGTCCATTCCTGAGGAGGAGTTTCTCTGTGAACCTCCACTCATCACCAGATACTCCCATGAGATGAGGGTGCTTGAAGGACAGAGAGTTGCACTCAGGTATCCATTGTTTTAACTGAGAAACATAAAAAAAATAGTACAAACACATGCAATGATTATAACTCAACAGTTCCCTCATTGCCCCATTTGACTAACACACAAACACAGACTTACACACACTCTATTTTAATTTCTGTAGTTGTGCATTATGTTTACAAGCCTCTTGGGAATACACGAAATGCCCTACTGTTCAATGAAGCACAAGACAGGGACATCACGCTAAAATTTTAAGGAGGACGAAACTAAATCAAGGCAACAGCAGGTCTGAGAGATGATGATTACTTCATTTGCATATATATTGGTCACACGCTTCCAATCATGATAGATGTTATGTTTTCAAATATGGAATTATGATAAAATTTGGAAGCGGGGGGCAAAGTAAATCAGTGAGATGCTATTCTCTTTCCTTTATTGTGTCTTGTCTTCAGCTCCATATATGAGGTTTAGGTAAAGAGTTATCAAAGGGTCAACCAACCACATATCTCTTCTTTCACAGCATCCATTTTAACGCATTAAAATGCAAAAAAAACAGGAGACCATAGGGGAGTAAATGGTTGCATTTTTTAGTTTTGGACTTACTCAGTATTTTACGTGATTATATACTTTGTATTCCTTTAAAATATATTATTTTGGCTGCTTTCATTTGTCAGTTTTCACTTCTACAATAGCCTAAACTTCATAAAATTTGGAGCTCTCTTCAGTTCATAATAGACATTAGACAACCATGTTTGGAAAATGCGTACAGAGTTTTTTTTAGACAATTATTTTTCATTGCACCTTACTGTAATTACAGAAAATGAGAGAGTCACAATGACCCGAATCATACTTGTGCCCCTAATTTTTGGCTGCTTATAATTTTGATGACTTAAAAGTACTTTGTTATTGCACCCATTTCAATTCATTCATGGACCTACAAAAGCTCATTGTAAGAAATGCACGAGTATGAATAGAGAGCAATTTTTTCTTCAATTCCTCAATGTTTAACCTACATAACTCATTATCCTTTTTGCACAATCAGTGTTTTAGTTGTCCTAAGGTCGTCATCTCTAGAGCTGTGACTATTAGTTGAGTAGTTTTCTTTGCCTTCTATGACAGTAAACTAAATATGTTTGGGGACCATTGGTTGGGAAAAATGAGACATGAAATGTTACCCTGGGCTCTGGGAACTTGTGATTCATTCCATAGACTAATTGTTTAATTTATCAGGATTAGTTGTTAGTTTATTTTATTTAAGTAATACTGATTACATATCCAGATTTTCATAGCCGAAAAATGTAAATACCGATCCTTACTTAACTGTAACTTTTCAACTGAAACTGAAAATAATACCTTTAATTTATTTCCTCTTCCCTTGTAAGTACTTCTTTGTCCCAGTAGGTACTCTGAGTATTGAATATAGGTACTAGGTACTTCAGATTCAACTTTAATGTAAGATGTCATCTGACAAAAAACCCTAATATAAGCTAAAACATATTCTAACTTAAATTAATGTTTAAGTTAATACAGAAGGTGGAGCGAATCCAGAAACTAATCTTAAGCAATGCTCTGCTTCCACTGCACACTTATCTTGTGTCTTATATGCTCCACTGTACTGGTTTTCTCTCTTTTAAAGGTGTAAGGCAAGAGGTGACCCAGAGCCAGCTATCCACTGGATCTCTCCTGAGGGCAAACTAGTATCTAACTCCTCCAGAACATTGGTCTACACCAATGGGACTCTGGACATCCTCATCAGTACTGTGAAAGACACTGGCTCCTTCACCTGCATCTCCTCCAACCCTGCTGGTGAAGCTCACCAGACAGTAGAACTGGTTATTATAAAACTCCCCCACATCTCCAACAACACCAATAACATCCAGGAGCCCGATCCAGGATCATCAGATATTTCCACGTCCCGAGGCGGAGCCAATGGGAGCAACGTGACGAGTGATGTGAAAGGAGGGGTGGATAAAAGGGTGGTGACGGCCGAGGCTACGTCATCGACAGCACTGATCAAGTTCAACTTCCAGAGGAATATTCCCGGCATTAGGATGTTCCAGATACAGTACAATGGGAGCCAAGATGACTCACTGGTTTACAGGTAAGATTGACTGAATCACTGCGTCACCATGACGGTCA
Organism: Sciaenops ocellatus; assembly: GCA_033000465.1. Lineage (NCBI taxonomy): Eukaryota > Metazoa > Chordata > Actinopteri > Sciaenidae > Sciaenops > Sciaenops ocellatus. Next base: position 19,436,014 of record CP136878.1, on the reverse strand, counting down.
TCGCATTAGAGTCAGACAGTTTACACAATGGAAACAGAACCGTGATATGGCTAATGTGGAGGTAGAGAATTACCCAAGTCTGAGGTGTATAGATTAAATTACAGTAGATTAGATGCAATTTTAATGATCCTGTTGGGTTCCTGTCGCTACAAGGGTACTACGAGTATGCTATGAGGGCGCTTAGAAGTGGGATACAAGTGCACTACAACAGCACTCTAAGGGCACTATGAGGTGCTACAAGGGCCCAACAAGGGTGCTACGAGGAAGCAAGGGCCCTACAACAGTACTACAAGAGTGTTACAAGGGCCCTACAACGGGGTGCTACAGGGGTCCTATAATGCTTTGATCCTGTAAATCAATGTGTGGTTGCATTGTTTATGTGAGAGCATATGTAGAGACTGTATGTCATTGTTTATTAGATTACAGCACAGACGGATAGTTCATGTCGGGGCAAATTAGACTAACATGGCGATGAGACAGGGGTGGACAGCAAAGATGGCAGACAAACTGCGACGTGAGAAAGTTCATGATCTGCACTCAAACCTGGCAAAACAACGCAGCTCACCCTGTGCTGCTGACTCACCAGGACGGCCTTGAACAGGGAGAGCTCTGCTCTTTCTTGACTTTTGCCGTTTGCTCAGGATTACACAGATTAGATCAATCTCGCAGGGAATGATTGTTATTTGAGCTAAATATTTACTCCAGTGAAATGGGGAAGAGGGAATTAACAAACACAGAGAGCTTTTGTAGGGAAATCTGACAGTATTATCTGCCTTTCATATCACCACTAATCCCCATACATACTTCATCAGTACACATTATCATCAGGAGCTGGGTGAGCATTGAGATTGACCGTCTGGGTCATGATCACGACAATGCTCTAGGTTGTTATTAAATTCATCTCAAAGGACTGATTCTTATATTATGAGCTATGAATTTGTGATCCATGATCTTTTGCAGTCTTTATCTCTCTATGATGACACCGGTACGTAATTAACAAACAGTGATCATTCAAAATCTGCTGGTATTATCTGTCTTGCATATTATTTCGAATCTCTGTACATAATCCATCAGCACTTAACCCCATTCAGAGAATGCATCATCGAGAGACGGCGCCGATGGGATTTAAAGCTGTCTGTCTTCCAAAGATAGCGTCATCATTTTTCACATCGAGATAGCTTTTCCTCTCTGATGCTCTCTTATTCACAATAGCACACCAAAGCTTTTGTACATTTGTAGGACTTTCGTCGTACAGAAGACTGTATTTATACTTTAAGCATGAGACTTGTGGGAAAGTATTAATTTGGAGAGCATGACAGCCACAAAAATAAACAGCTTCCTGCGGGGGCACGGAGGAGGAGTGATTTGATAGCCTTTCACCACCACCCTCGATCCTTCCTCACTCTGTCACGCCACTCAAAGTCTTTCTTTCTTCCCGTCTTTTCATCCTGCCCTCTTCTTCTGACTCTCCCTTCCTCTTTTTTTTTTTTTTCCAATATTAAGCGCTGAAGTCATTTGTGTTTCTCTGTGTTATTTTGCAGCCCAATTGTCTTTAGATAGCAGATTGATTTCCATTCAACACCTCAGCTGGCACAAAGCAGCAACCCATTGATTCTCTTTTTTTTTTTCCATTACCCAAACAGAGAGGAGAAAGAGAAGAGGGACAGAGAGGGAAAAAGAGAATACAAAAGAGGGAGAGAGGGAAAGATGTGTGGAAAACATAGGGGAATGACAGAGGAGAGAGATTAGGAGGGAAGAGGCTGACAGACAGGGGAAGACTGGTCCTATTGTCACAGACATGACACTTACTTTTTAGGTTCAATGAGGGTGTATTGATTTGTCACACATTGACGTTTCTGCACTTTACTCCCCACCTCCTCAGCATAATGCTCTTGTGTGTGTGGGGAGGGTTGCTGGGTATTTCCTTTACATTGTGAATTCAGCTCTCTGTACAAACAGGACAAGCGAGTGATAGTTTTTAGAGGCATATCCTCCGAGTTATGTTAACTTTGTGGTCATGCAATACCCTGCTCATTGTAATACTTAATTCTGTATTGATCCCTGCAGGGAAACCCCACCCACCACTCCTTCTACAGGGAGGTCATGGTTAGCTGCAGAACAGCACTGCTGGAGCTGATACTTGAGACAGACAGATGTTTACTGATACAGTACTAGTGTTTTAACGCCTGTCCTGCAGCTTCTTAAGTATTGTATTTCTATTCTGGAGATAGGCATACTGCACAATCAGTGACAAGAGCAAATGCACCCACAAGAGTAAATGTAAATAATCAGTTTCTAACTGTGGGTGTTTTTCTTGAGAAGAATGGTTAAACAATTAATTATTTGAAGAGTGATAATTCTCTGATCACAACAGCCACGATTTTTACTTTACACAATAAACAGTGTCTCAATTAGCTGTTTGAAAGTTTACGTTATCTTTATTGTGTGGGTTGGCTTCTGTCTGGTTAAGATTCTATTCAAATTATGTTACCATTTAAAGACTGTGTGTAAATAAGAATAAATATGTGTTCTGAGTTTGTCAGACCAAAGAAGAAAGTGTTATTAAGCACCCAGCCAAATTTGAATGATTAAAAATACTGACATGTTTATGAAATTAGGTGTCAAATCGGGTAAAAATGAGCAGCTCGGCTCCAGGACTGTGGGGGCGTGTCCGCTGAATGTGCTGAAGCCACGCCCACTCATGGGAGGAGTCTTGCAGCAACTTTGAAGCGACTGAAACGTGTCAGATGAGTTCAGAAAATGACATGACTAACTTTGAAGCACTCTGAGCAAGATTAATTAATTTCCATCTCTCTGCTAGCAGTGCAGGGTTATGCCCAAGGTGGCCTCAGTGTGTCATCGAGCCACCCTTTAGGACTGCCCACAGAATCCTGGACTGAAAACTGGTCAAAAACTGACTAACTAACTCCACATTTCAGCAGTATATTGTTCAAAGTCTTTTCAGCAACTATTTTCCAACATATAATGTATTTTGAAAGAAATCTCAGAATTGCCTTTACACAGACTTTTAGGTCAATGTGAACCTTTTATATTTTGGGATTGAAGTAGCACATCCTGTGAGTCTTGGAAGCCAGTGTTAGCTCAAGTTACAGTGCAGAAATGTAAACTGTGTTGATAACCTACTGCAAGCTTAATTAGGTGTCATCAGCTCAATATCAAACCGCAGTAAGAAGTGACTTACCAGCAGTTTGTCATACTGTATCACAACAACGCAGCTGTTGTATATGAATATGACACCACTTATCACACCAAAGTGATAAACTTAGATTGTAGAACAATTATGTGTATACACTAATTATGTCCAGGTCGCTGTCATTAACATTTCCAATGTAGCACTAAAAAAATACTATTAAATAATCCACCTTGCCTTATTTTGCAGGCTATTCGGACACAGTTAATAAACTTAAACACATCAAAATGATGCTCATCTGTACACCAGAATATTTCAGGGTTTTGTTGAGCCATTTCATAGAACATTAATTCTTAAATCATCGTAATTTGTACAGTATAAAAGAGACGCACTTTCCACTCCACACTACACACAGCTCATACTCCTCTATTTCCCACTGAATATTTTTGAATCGACCAATTTCAATGGCCAGAGGAAGAAGAGAGGCTCTCAAGTGTGCCACTAAAGATCTTTTGCTGCTAGATAAAGGAGATGTAACATATGATTCAGCTCCAAAGTTTACTCTGATATGCACATATCATATGATTTTGGCTTTGGTAAGATATGTTCAAGAATCTAATCCGAGTGACTACACTTATTTTTTTTTATTGCATTTGTAAAACCTTGGCTGTCTGTTGTCTCTTTTCTTTTCCTGTAAGGAACTGAATTAAGTCCTTCACATAGCCTTTGTCTCAGGCTTAGGTGCCTCATATAGGGTCAGGTCAAGGGAAGGCTGATGTCAGTGAAATCCTGTGTTGACCTTTTACACATTACCACATTACCACAGAGAAAGCAGCAAATGCAGTCTTTGGGCTTTACACCTCACTGGTTTTATTGAACAATTTACAAAGCTGTGTAGATGATGTCAGTAAAACTAGCTGTCCACATCAAAAACGATAACCATAAAACGACCACAATTTAGAATGTGCTCTTCTTCAGACTTAGAGCCAATTATTGCCCTTAATTAAGGATCTGGATAAATGCAAGCCATTCTGGGATTATAGAAAGAATGATGGCACAAATTATAGGCTGAGGAGATGTATTGTTTAGTCGATAAATAGATTAAACAATAATGGTGGTATAAAAGGCTGATGAAGATATGTGTGCCTTGACAGAGAGACATTTGCTTTTAAAAATCTGAAAAATAAACCGTTTTGTTGAGCTTTTTTTTTTTTTTTTTCTTTCAGACTATTGGATTAATACCACAGGCCTAAATTGTATTTCCATGTCTCATCCACACTGTCGGGAATACAATTCGGGGGAAGAAAATACTTAAGCCCTCATTTATTTATGATTTCTTGGTCTGAAAGTAGTCAAACGTAAATATTTCTTTAAATAAAATTGTGGAATAAGTTGATAAAATAAGGACCATGTGGACATTTTTATTTTAAACTGTATACTTCCCAAGTTAAAACCAACAAATTCATAAAAATGATATTTCAATATGTGCATTTAAATGTAGGGTGGCAGTAGCTTAGTAAGCAAAAATAAGAATGAGAAAAAGCAATATAAAGAACAAGAAAAAATACTATTAAATAGTGAATTTTATCTCTTTTTAAAAAAACTGTTATTTGTCTTCAATGATAGTTATGGGCCTGGCTGAAATAAGTTGTCTGATGTTCTGTGAGTTCTGAGAGTAGAAAACCTCATTGTGGAGTTCATCTTGTTACTCCGAATAAACAGTGGATGATGAGGAGGAGCAGCAGGCTGTTTAAAGGAATGACAATGTTGACAGGACAGCTGTAGGAGCTAAACCAAACTGAACCATTTGCCATGCATATATATATATATATATATATATATATATATATATATATACCATTTGTAATATATATATATATATATATATATATATATATATATATATATATATATATATATATATATATATATATAATACAAATGGTTCATTGAAGGCTCAGGTAGAATGTAGCCATCCCCTGTCTGTCAGTCTCTTCCCTCCTAATCTCTCTCATTCCCCTATGTTTTCCACACATCTTTTCCCTCTCTCCCTCTTTTGTATCCATTAGACACCTGTAGATATAAAGGCTTCAAAACATCTGCCAAATCTTGTTTTGTCTTTCATACATGTAGGACACAAACTCTTCTTTGACATTCACAAAGTTACTGAAGAAGACATACACAAGAAACACAAATTCCTAGTCCTCATCTGCGCTGCCTGTTTTTTTTGTTTGTTTTTTTTTCTTCCCTCTGTGTTCTTTCAGCGGTTGTTTTCCACTCCAGCAGATCCATCGAGCTACAGGGGCTGGTTGCCATTTGCCAAAAAAACTACACATCAAGCAAATTGTGTGGCAAGTGTATTTTTATGAGGCTTCACAACAGGGGGTGGGGGATGAATCCAGGCTTTTAAAAAGGTAACCCCTCCTCCCCAACCACCACCACCTCCCCTCTCTTTCCCCCAGCTCTGCCTCTCACTAGCACGAAAGAGTTTATCCTTGCCAATAGTCCCTGCGGCCCAGGTATAACACCTTGCTCAGCTGTGCTTAAGGCGTGAAAAAACATCCGCCATTATCCCGCCGTAATGTTCCAATTCTGATTTTATAGCATCATAATCATATCGTAGGTCTAACGTAAACGCTGTTATTGTTGTAAGTAGTCTATGGGGTTTTAAATGCAGACAAGTAGTATAGAGGGAACGGATGTTACTGAAGGGAAGAAGGGGTGGTAAAAGGCAAAGGAAACAGGAGACAAACAGAACATGAAGAACATTTATATGACTCCTCCATCAGATGAGGGAATGAGAAGGAGCAAAAGAAGAAAGGAAAGATTTTTTTTAAAAACAAAGTGCAAGAAAATGACAGTGGGAAAAGAACCAAATAAAAAGATGGGAGGATAAATGTAAATTGTAAAAAAAAAAAGTTTAGAAGAAAGGCTACAATAAAAAAACGAAAAAGAAGAAAAGAATAAAGTGTAATAACAATAGGAGGAAGGTGGGAAGAAGTGAGAAGGAAAGAATAATGGTTAAATTAAAAAGAGAAAAGAAGGAATAGTTTTAGGAAGGACTGACAGAATGAAAAAAGGATGGAAGAGAGGTAAGAAGGAAAAAAATAGGAAAAAAGACAGTAAAATGAGAAATGACTTGAGAGAAATGAAAGAAATGTATTAAAAAAATAGACTTAAGAGTCACGGATGAGGGAAAAAATGGCAGGATGGAGGGAAAAAGTATAGAAGGAGCCAACCTTAGCATTAAAGAGAAATGTAGATGACTCAGCTGAACAGGAAGAATGGAGCTGAGCTGGGCAGATGGAGGTCTACACCCAGCTACAGATAGTGCTGAAACGTCTTCCCCGCATCTGGGACAGTTTTCGTTGCATGGCACTTTGACATCTACTTTGCTGTGCTCGTTTGCACTGAGCTCAGCAGTAATGAGATCTTGCTAAGTGTGGAGCCTCCTTCCTTTTGTTTTAGAGTAAGGAACTGAAGATGTTAAAATGAGAGCCTCTGCTGCTTGTCTCTATTCCTGCGATCACAGACTGGTATGATTTACTGAATTGTTGTTGACAAGTCATTAAATGTATATTTTTTCAAACAAAAATATCCAATTGCTTTAGTTTTATAAACTGCAGCATTCAAATTCAATTCAGTTGTATGTATATAATGGCGACAGGCAAAGAAAAAAAAAAAAGTCCATCCACAGTGACTGGTTGGGTTTAGAGAGGAATAAAGAAATGGACCTGTTGTCACTGTTTCGCATAATTTTAAATGGAGGTTCTTTTGTTCTTCACATGCTTTATGTAAATGACTTAAATTCAAATATAACTTAATCTGAAACTCTAATACCAACACAACACTGGCGTATTATCCCCTTTTGATGTTGCCTATTTACATATCTAGTAGTCACGGAGCATAAGCATTTATTTGGAGTCATGTTTCTGTTGCCGATAACTCCTGATAATTGCTCTGCTATGTTTACCAGAGAGTCAGTATAACTTTGCCAGTCTGCTGTTTGGTGTTAGGTGGTAGCATACACTGGGTTTCTGCTGAAAACCTGCTTGCTACCTTGTTGGTTGAGTTGGAGTTGGAGAGTTGGTTGATCATTTTCTGTTGCTTCAACACTACAAGCGACACATTTCACATCAAACATAGTCACTGTTAAAATCAAAATACTGACTAGAAAAGCTTAAAGTTTTTGACTTTTCCATCTAAATGTCTTTGACTACAGATTTCAGTTGCTAAAACTCAATTTGATCTGCAATTCTAGGCATGCTATCCCAAGGTATTAATTAAATTCATTTCAAAACTAAACTTTGTTTCATTAGATCTTTTATTTATAGTGTCTGGAAGCAGTAATTCATTATCCCATAATTTCTTGAAACCCCCAAAATGGCAATTATACCCTGCTTCACCTTGAAAGATTCTAATATGAACTGATAAGATGAAACAAATAGCACTGGGACTGATGTTTGTTGTTCTCAACATCTAATTTCACTGATAAAAGAGGACTTCCTGAAAGGAATATTTCACATAAAGAACTTTCAAGTTATTTTTTCCCTCTATTATTTTAATGTGTGATGATCATGATAAGGGAAGCAAATCAAAGGGTGGGGATAGTTATATGGAAGTGGGAGGAGCATGTGAGGACAGGTCGGACCGCCACGACGTCTACCCTCTTGCCAAAAACTCTAAAGAATTACTGTTTTATGGGCACTTCTTTCATCTTATACTTAAGTTCAGTCTGTCTCTTCACAATCTGCTAAGTTTATGCCAATAACAAGGCGGAAGACTGCCCTTCAGCAAAACACAATGGCTGAAATACGCACGGAGTTGGGCGAGGAACACGCGGCCTTGGAAGCAGTCTCTGAGGAGGTAATGGCCAAATATTTGAAAGAAGCTGATGAAAGGGCTGAGGCTCGCGCGAAGAGACTTGAAAATCAAATTGATAAGATGAACTCTGTTTTGACACGCCATACAGAAGAAATAAAGACAATCCGCTCTGATACGACTAAACTGCAACAGCGCGTCTCTAACGCTGAAAAGGCAACAGCTGATTATCAGAAAGACCTGCTCACTTTGAATAAAAAGTTGGTTGACCTAGAGGACAGATCACGCAGAGACAATATACTACTTTTCAACCTTAAAGAAGGTTTGGAGAAGGACAGTGCTCACGCCTACCTGACGGAGAAGATCCCGACGTGGTTCACTAACCTGGCAGCTTCCCCCCCGGAGCTGATGAGATGTCACTGCCTGGGGCGGCCGCCTGGGCCCCGGCCTGACGGTAGACAAGCTGGCCCCCGACCGATGATACTGAAGTTCCTTTGTTATACTGACAGGGACCGTGTCCTGAATGCAGCCAGGGAAAATCCTCCTACTGTGGGTGGCCTTCGGCTGAAGTTTGCTCCTGACTACAGCGAAGCCACAGCAGCACGCCGTAAACCTTGTTACAAGCTGATGCACGAGGCCCGTGTACAGGGCTACAAGGCGTTTCTGCTATACCCTGCTACCATAAAGCTCACTAAGGGAAACGAAATTCACACCTTTACGGACTTAAAAGAAGCTGCTGATTTCATCTCTCCTTCCCCGCCACTACTGGTCACTTGAGTGCCTGGCAGAGGTATGCTGATGCTCATCACAACTACAGAAGAGCTCTGCGTACTGGAAACGTCGCTTAAACTCTGGACATATTCCTCAAACTTCAAATACTTCAAAAGTCGCTCGAAGTTTTGTTTTGCTTACTGTTTACTTATTCTCTAGACTCTTGATTTTATTGACATTGTAGCCCATATATATTTTATTCTCTCCTATGGAGGAGGGTGGACGCGATTTTGGCTGTCGCTCTTTTGTTACGGTCTCACTCCCGTTTGAGCACAGGACACTATGGTGTTTGTCTGTTTTTGTTGTGTTTGTTTGTTTACTTGTATGATTATCTGTTTGTATGGGATCCCAGAAAAATCAATTAGCTATCACTCACATGGGTCGTGATGAGTTTATGTCTGAAGGGGAAGATGTGAAGTGCTGCATAAAACCAGTTGCTTGTATTGAAGAACTACAGCTCTCTAATAGATGTGCTTAACTTGACTGGAGATAATAAAGATGCTCAGCATTGTATTGATAACACTATTAATATTACCTGTGAAAAATATGACCCTGAACATCTTAAAAGTTTAAATGCTCGAAATAACTTTTCTGTGATGCATCTCAACATCAGAAGTCTGTCTAAATATCATAACCTTGTTTCATTTTTGTCTACTATCAGTTGCACCTTTGATGTTATTGCTTGCAGTGAAACCTGGTTAAATGATAAGTCACATATAGACACTCTTAATCTGGAGGGCTACAGACTGTATCATAAAAATAGACTGGGGCGAACAGGGGGAGGTGTATGCTTGTATGTAAACTCCAGACTCCAGGCAAATGTATGTGATAATCTGGTACTAGACGACGAATACTCTGATTCCCTCTTTATCAACATAAACACCGATAAAGGTAATGATCTTCTAATTGGAGTTATTTTCCGTCCACCAGATTCAAATCCTAGTAACTTCATGTATAAGCTAGAGGAAACTTTTTATGCAGTAAAAAAGAATAATAATAAATGCTTATTTCTTGGAGATTTCAACATTGACATTTCTAAGAGTAATGCAATCAGAAATGATTTTAACAATATTCTACACTCCACCTCATTTTTCTCAACCATATACACCTATACCAGAGTAACACATTCATCCAAGTCTATCATTGATAATATCTTGACAAATATTCAAAATACCAAGTAAAGTAACTAAATTCTATGAAACATAAAAACAAACTTTATGAGCGATATATCAAAAACCCAAGTGATAACAACAAAAAGGAATATTATATATTTAGAAATAAACTCACCCACATAATAAGGAAGAGTAAATGCAACTACAACACTGAACACTTAAGTGTAGCCCAGGGAGATTCCAAAAGGACATGGGCAGTCTTAAATAAAGTCCCTAACAGGGGTCAGAGGTCTTTAGTGCTTCCAGATACAGTGAATAGCAATTTACCTCAACTCACTGAGAGCTTCAATAACTACTTTGCCTCTATTGGTCAAGAACTTGCCAATAAAATCAGGCATCCTCAGGGAAATTCCTATAGAAACTACCTTTCAGGCCACTATGTGCACTCTTTTTTTATGAGACCTACTGATACTACTGAGCTTAAAAAAAAAATCATCACAGATATGAAGAACACACATACAGCAGGGGCTGATGGTATATGCAGCAAAATCCTGATAGCAATTACAGACTTCATTGTACTACCGTTAGCGCATTGCATTAATCTATCACTACTGCATGGCATCGTGCCAAAAATGACTAAAATTGCTAGAATTATTCCAATTTACAAATCAGGAGACAAAAATAATATTAGTAATTATCGTCCAATTTCTGTTTTACCAACTCTATCCAAGGTACTTGAGAGAGTGGTGTATAATAGATTAAGCAAATATCTTGGTAAGCTGCATATTCTCTCCAGTTCTCAGTATGGCTTCAGGAAAAATAGTTCAACCTATATGGCTATCCTAGACCTCATTGAAAAGATTAATAATGCCATTGAACAGGGAGATAGTGGAGTTGGCATTTTCTTGGACCTCTCGAAGGCTTTCGACACAGTTAACTTTAATATCCTACTGGGGAAGTTGTATCATTATGGCATTAGAGGAATGGCGCATAACTGGTTCAAAAGCTATCTTTATGGTAGGCAACAGTATGTGGACTTAAATAATCTAAAATCTCAAAATGACGTCAAAAATGGGGTCCCCCAGGGATCAATTTTAGGACCATTACTCTTTATCATTTACATTAATGACTTTGCTAATTCCTCAGAAACACGCCATAAGATTATTTTTGCTGATGATACCAACTTGTTTTTTTCACACACCGACACATCTGAACTACAGGAAATACTAAACACTGAATTACAGAAAATGGACATCTGGTTCAAGTGTAATAGATTATCTCTTAATATAAGCAAGACTAATTATATTGTGTTTAATTCTAACAAAAAGGCATCAGATCCAGATCACATACATCTTAAAATAAATGATAAAGAATTACTTCGAGTAAGCTCTACTAAGTTCCTTGGGGTCCTCATAGACGAGTCCTTAAGTTTTAAACATCATATAGAACATTTAATATCCAATCTAGCAAAGTATGCCGGTCTCTTTTTTTTAAAACAAGACATCATCTACCCTTAACTGCACTACTCACACTATACAAAACTTTGTTTGAGCCACACATTAATTATTGTAATGTCATTTGGTGCAACACTTACCCCAGTTATCTGAAAAGGTTAGAAAGCCTTCAAAAAAGATTATTCGAGCTGTGTCATGGTCAGAGTACAATGCCCCCACAAGACCTCTTTTTCATCGCTTTGGTCTTCTCCGGTTGACTGATTTAAATTTATATCATAACGCCTGTGTGATGCATCATTCATAAAACTAACCCTAGACTATGTGTGCTGGTTCCGGTTTGCGGTCCATGATACCAGAAATAAACATCTAATCACTGGGAAAAAAAGAAGACTAAAAAGTACCAGCTTGTCTCTTGCATGCAGGGGACCGCAGATCTGGAACGAGCTCGATGAGAGTTTAAAAATGGTGAAGTTCATCTCCACCTTCAAGAAAAAGCTGAAAATTAAACTGATTAATTCTTATATATAGAGCTGCAACCTCTGATAAAGCTATTGTTAGTAGCTATGTATGGGGACCATGTTGTCTGTCGTCTAATGTCTGTTAATGTTCTATGTAGTGTATTGTTTTGTTTTGTATGTATTGTACTGTTTTGTCCTGTATGTACACAGGCTCCCTCAATAAGCTTTAGATAGCTTCTACGGGAGACCTGATTCACACACAGGTATATAATTGTCTTTTCTTTTTTTAAGTTTAAACAATGACAATTACTGCATGTCAATAGGTTGTGTGTGTGTGTGTGTGTGTGTGTGTGTGTGTGTGTGTGTGTGTGAATAAAGGTTGAAATATATATAGTGTTTCGATATTGCTTGCACACTGATATTTAAATGAAGTATTAATGTGTGTTGTTGGGAACTGTAACACTATATAATGCACTGTTTGGGGGTACAATGTTAACTACTAATTGAGTTGTTACCACCCGTGTTTAACTTCATGATAAAACTATGAAAGCATTGCTAGACTCCTAGCTAGGGGGCTAATATTGACTTTTTCAGTGTAATATAAATGGCTGGGGAGGTGTTAGCAAAGCTCACCTCAAAATCTCTGTTCCACCTCAGACTACACACTGTGTGAGTGCTTGTTAACCATTAGCTCTGCCATCAGGGGCATTATGCATGGTAAAACTGAGATAAGAAGCTAGCTTCTGCAATGTTTTCTGTCTGCCTGAGAGACTCAGACCTATTAGCATGGCATTGTGCCATCTTCTGTGTAAGCCACATTAGCTTTGAGGTCAACAGTAATGGGGCAGGAGGTGAACTACCATTAATCCTCTTCTCTTTGTGCTTAGAAACCAGTTATTCTTATTCTTGATTTTACCCATGTGCCTTATAGTGGGGTGTGCTGTCATGTGAGATTGTTTGCTTAATTGTTGGGTCACAGAAATGTCAATAGTTTTTTTTAGTATTATAATAGCAAAAAGAAGCTTGTGAGAATATGTGGATAACATGTTTAAAAAGTGCACTGTAAAGAAAAGTTTTTTTTTAAAACCCCTCAGCTGTTTTTGTGTGCTTTGTTGACTTATCTGTCAAAGTTTTCCATGTTTCAGGCTATTTTATTTAGACTAGCTTGCATCACAGTAGCATGGGAGGCTTTAGCCAGAAGCACTGAGTACTATTTTCTGCAATAATTGGACAACCTAGATATCTGTGACCCACATTTTGGTCCCTGTTTGGGCAATACTGCTGTGCAGTTGTACAACGTTCTTTCTGTTCAAACACTTCTAATGTGGGTGAGTAGTCGTAATATGCTAGAAGAGCCAACACATTTTTTGCACAATTTTACTTTCTTCTTTTGCTTGTACCAAGAACATTTAACAGCTGAAACAGCTTTATTATCTGGATTTTGGTGTATGTTGTTCAAAGCTCGCTCTTGATTGTGGGAACAGCAGTTGACCATCTCACCATAAGTAGCGTCTTCTGGTGCTTTTCATCACATCTCATTTTTTCATCAGCAGATAGAGCAGGGGTGTCAAACTCATTTTTCACCGAGGGCCACATCAGCATAATGGTTGCCCTCGATGGGCCACATTAACAGTATGATTGTAACAAAATGCAATGTAATTTAAAATAAATTAAACTACACCTTATTATATTGTTAAATAACTGTTTCTGTATTTATTATGCATTCAATTTACAAATATTACATATGCATTTGCATAGATGTAAAAATAAATGTTCAGTTTAAAACCCACATTACTTGAGTCAGTGTTCAAACTGCGGCGGGGGGCACGGGTGGCAGTAGCTCAGTCTGTAGAGACTTGGCTTGGGAACTGGAGGGTGGCCAGTTCAAGTCCAGCACAGACCATAGTACCGAACCCCGCAATTGCTCGCAGGGCGCTCCTCTTGGGGCTGGCCATCACTCCACCGTCTCTCTCCACATTGCATGTCTATGAGCCCTTTGTGTGTGTGTGGTTGTGTTTCGGGGTTAAAATACATGTAAAAAAAAAAGAATTTTCCCCTTGGGGATTAATAAAGTATCTCTTCTTCTCTTCTTTCTTCAAACTATTTAAGCAAATAAAGAAAAATATGTGAGCTTCAATCTGATTGGAGAACCGAGGACCCTCTGCCAATCAGATTGATGCTCACAGCGTCATATATCGGCGTGATCGGGTTATTACTGGAGTGAATGGACGGCTGGAGCCTCTGCTCTAAGCGAAGGGTACCTTTTGCGTCACTATCAGACGCCCAGGGATGTGACAAATCATCGGTGGTCGAGGATTATGGGTAGTGTAGGCCTTTCCGCTATCCAAAACATACAAATAAAACTTTATTTTTCAGAATCGAAGGAGAAAAAAATCATACTGAGGGCAACAACATGAACCTATCTTATTGTTGAATTATCAGTGACACTTTGACGTGTTTGTGTTGAGAAATGTTGATGATATCATTAAAAGAAATCCTTAAAATAGTGAGAAAAATACTTCCGGGCAGAGTGTCCTCGGTTCTCCAATCAGATTTAAGCTCACAGCGTCATATCGCCGTGATCGGGTTATTACTGGAGTGAATGGACAGCTGTAGCCTCTGCTCTGAGCGTCTCTTACCGCTGCGGACGGGTTTACATTGGAGTCAATTGAGAACCCAGAGTGTTTCATACAGATGTCGAAGGGTACCTTTTGCGTCAGTGTCACCTAGAGGCGTGACAGATGGTCGGTATTTTACGAGTTGGGAATGAACATATGTTAAGACAATCATGCACCTATCACGTTCTCGCGGGCCAGATAAAATGACATGGCGGGCCACATTTGGCCCGCGGGCCTTGAGTTTGACACATGTGAGATAGAGTTTCGCCATCTGTCAGTTGTCTTTTATTTAAAATAAAAATACATCCAGTGTGTAAACCAGCAATTCAATTGTCAGACATCACATTGTGAAACATCTAGTTTGTGAGAAAGGCAATATTTAGTAGATTTTTTTTTTTTTTTTAAAGAGAAACAGACTTATTTTTTTGTCTGTTTGGAAAATAATAAGCTACCACCAGTAGATGGTTATCCAGCTGCTAACAGTGACTTCATGTTTACCATACAAATCTTTTTATCTAATTTTTAATTGTTGTTTTTTTTCTGCAACAAGTGGCAAACTATTCCTTTAAGTCAGTGAAAACATACAGTTGACTGGTGAATCCAACTCCTGGATATCACATGTTCCCAAGTGAAAACAAAAGTTTAATTCAGAACACCAAACTCTTTTTTTTTTTCAGAACTGGACAACTTCCACTCACCTTATGAAAAAAACAATATTCCCCTGCAGCAACATGAAACTACTAATGAGCTAGCCCAGAGCAGTGAATATCATTTGCAAACATTGGAAGTTATTGTCACAAATGGTCTGACTGGGCTCTGCTGTTACAGGAGAACTACAGCTGAGTTATTAGAAGTCCTAGTCCCTTATCGCAGCGCGACCTGGAATCCTTGTTCTTGTGTGTTGGAACATTGCCATAAATTCCCTCCTGGAATACTATATGTTTGTGGCCTGTAAGGCTTTGTCCAATATTTAATCAAGTGAAATGGCCTGAAATAGAACAATCTGGTATCATAGTTCACTGTGCATGGAGGCAACCATTTGTCTTGAGTCAAAAAGATGAGTGCAACTAATGGAGATCACATTGTCCTCCTGGCTTTGTCCCCAGCTCGAGTGAGGAAAGCTAGAGTTGATTAACACACACGCAAACCCATGTGCGCTCACGTTCGTGCACGTGCCCACACAATGGAGCAGTCAGCAGCATGTAGAGCTATATCATTGATGAATGTTGGCAGCAAGCCAGACACAGTGACAGCCACTGGGAAGAGGAGGCTGCCATGGGAGGATAGACTACTGCAATGGAACTCACACACATGCATGTACTGCAGATACATATAGGCATAAGTACCCAAAGGGATCCGCATAGAGGAGCATACATACAGACACTTTCTCTTGTGTAATGAAAGTGTAATGAAACCAAGAAACACACACACAGACACAGGCGCCCTGGGCTGAGGGCTTGGCAGAGCAGAGTAGATAGATTAGTGTAATAGTCTCGGCCAAGGCAATCATCTGCCCACTGTAGGGCTTCAAATACTGGCAGCAAGATCCAGCTCAGACACAAAGAAATTAGCCACAATGAATGAGTCAGTCTGGATGAGTTCACAATGCTAACGGCTCAAGAAATAATCGTATGCAAAACAAAAAGAAAATCCACTCATTTGCATGAAAATGTATTTTGTGAACGCAGCATAAAGCAAAAAGGGTCTAAATACAAACACATTATCGATATCTTGATTGTTCCTTGTATCTATGAATTATAAATGATGACAGGTTAGCTTACACGTTGACAATGAAAACTAGCTATGCAATTTGAGTTCCATTGGCCAGAGTGTCCGGTTGGATGGGTTTTGTTTAGAAACACTGTGATGTGGGCTGTGTCCAGGAGGAGTCATGTAGCTAATGGGTTCTTGGAAGCAAAAGTTCCTGAGGTGGAGAAAAGGGACAATGTCATGTATTCATGCGGATACATGGCTAAACTGAAAACAAACCCTCAATCATGTTACATAATTACTGCCCATTCATAGATCTTTAACCCAAACACAAGAAGTGTTTTATGGAATTAAAAGCTGTTGCCACATTTGGATTTGAACTTGGAGAATTATTCCTCGTATTAATCCACTTACAGAGCGGTAATATATTATTTATAGGTAGATAATAGCAAGCGTTTTCTTACAGTGATGTGAGGATAGGCGTTTTGTCGGTATACAAATACTGCACAGTTCTATGAACATGTTTTCGAGATTGTGGACTGACATGACATCCATCAACAAAACATCACATGGAATATCTTTTGGAAGAATGGCATTCCATTCCTGCAGCAGAGTGCCTCATCATTTTATCTTATTTACTGTGGCTTTGTAACCAATTTCAATTGTATATTCATAAAAAATAAAAAAAAACACAAAACATGAAATTTGTTGTTGCCAAAATTATGCCAAAATGATTTAAGGCATAAAGAGATGTGTTCATCTATCTTAGATTGTAACAAACTTTGTACCACAAAGATGAATGTATTTTTACAAGTAATAAACACACACAAGGGGCAACCATTTATTACATATTACTGATAGAAACTGAATACGATTCACTGATAATGACTATCCACTGTCAGTAATGGATACTCAACCATTAATCAAATCAATAACTAATTGCAGTCTACGTTAGACAGCCATTTATCAACCTATCATACAGTCACTTATTGTTTCTAACGTGGTAACAAAAGTAGTTTGAATTAACCTAAGAAATACGACATTTCAAAAATTCCTCACGTGATCGTAAATTCACATTACCCTGGAAAGAAAGAACGTAATATGGTGACAGTCTTCTTGTCAATTCAGCATTAATATAATTAATAAAGGTAAACTGTATCCGTACAGACTTTACATTTACATACATATTTTAGTGGGAGACGACCATATACATGTAAATGTGGCAAACAGTTTAAATAAATTATCCTCACTAAAATAAGTTCTTGTTGGTGGATCAGATATACACCAAATTGAACAAAGACTCGAAACACTTCTCCATCCATCTGTCATGTGTCTCAGCTGACTCTTATTTCTCTTATCTTTTCTTATCTTATCTCTTATTTCACTGGTTGCATACATGATACAAAGCAGCTGGTCTGCGGTGGCATGTCGACCTATACATAGTAGCTCACAAGATAGTGTTCAGGAAATGCTTATATGTTGCTTGGCAACTGTGCAGTCCCAGTGCTGTTATGGAACAATTTGTCTTGGTGACAATCAAATCATTAGATAAATAAACAAATCATAATCTGTCGTCACTTATTACAAAATGGCGCTTGTAGAACTGTTGTATAAAAGCAATATCACATTAAGCCTGCTGTTTCGTGCCTACCAAATCACAAACCGTGCAGATATTCAATATAACAGCACTCCCTCTCATGCAGTATTGCTTAAATACTGTATATAAATGCAGATCCCAGAGACATACAGTCATGAGCTGGTAAACAGGCTTCTCTGAATGACAGTGTTTAAGCTTACGAGAAAAACATTAACCCGGAATGTGCAGTAATGAACAAACATAATTTTACACAATGCTTTTTTGGTTAATGTGACATACAGCCACTCACACATTCATGCACACAAATGAGGCCCAAGGCCACAGCCATAATAGGGAAATTAATCTCTGTCTGTGTGCGTGTATACAAATGTAGCTGCTTGTATTGAGCTTGTAGGTGTCGGGGACACTCGCTCCTATCATTAACCTGCACATTTCAATGTCACTGTATGTGTCTCAACGCTGAAATAATGGCATTGTGTGTGTATGTGTGATTGTGTGTGGGACCAAGGTTCACCGCCATAGTGATGAAAACATTAAGAGAAGCAAAGAGGAGAACACTCATGGTCAGCCAGCTTTCAGATCGTCCCATTAGTATTCATGGGGTCATATAAAAGCTCACACACACACTTAGAGCCTTGTGCTGTAATTCCACTGAGGGCACACTGATGACCTGGCCCTACATTCATTCCTTAGCTCTTTATACTAACTATCACACCTTCTCATAACCTTCACTTAACTTGAACTCTAAACCAGATGCTTAACCTGGCCAAACTAGCCCTTTGCTCCTCTCAGTGCGCTCAAGGTGGTAAACTGTGAACTAGTCACCCTCTTTGGTTTTAATGAGGAATATCATTAGCATTTTAATGAGCAAATCCAGGAAAGCTGACAAGCCTTTTAAGAGAAACTGAAGGGCAAATGTGCAAATCCTCTAGTCAATGTGACACACGTCAGCTTCAACACAAAGTGGCAAAGTACATTTTGAATTTGTTTAAAATGAGATTCAGATTGATTTTGTTAGAAAGTACACTTGTGCCTGGTTGAAACTTTGTTGCCAGTTTGCACCCTATGGAAGGGCAACTGGCCGAAATACCTGTGCAATAGTAAATCATTTAAATAGTCTCTTGTCCCATTGATGACTTTTGGATTTTCGTTTTTGAGGATTCAGCACCTAGCTATACACAGTGGAGCTGAGTGCATTGATTCTTAATCATCCTGAGTTGGTTTTTGTTTTGTTTTCTGTTTTTTGCAGAGGGTACATTTATTATTTATTCTACGTTAAATTACACTTAAATGAATTACGGGTTAGGGAGTGTTTCAAGAGAGAATGTTTTTTATATTAACAATGGATCACATGACTTGTTTGAGAATGGTGTGACTTGTAGTGTAGTGCTTTTAGCATCTTTTACTTTGGTCATACAAACCAAAACCTATTGTTAGCATTGCATCCAGATGCGGGGCAGCATTTTTTTTTTAGCTAAAGGGTTCTAAGGAACCATCATACACTGACAGATGCAGTTAGCTGGTGAACATTAGCACAAAAGAGCGAGCTGCTCAGGAATTGGTGGAGACCAAAACAGAGCTAAAAAGGATGGTGATGATTGGACTTAGATTCATCAGGAAGACACAAACATGTCTTGAAATGAATGCTAATGATGCAACATCTCCTAGCTGAATGTGTAAGTAGACAGTTTGCTTTTTTTGTCACCTCCAAGTGGTAAAAAAAACAAAACAGTTATTGCAGGTTTCATATTGATGAAGAGCAAATGACAGTGAATGAGAAGTTAGGGTTTTATTGTATATAACTGTTGAGGGTCACCATATTGGCTTTGGACCATAGTCAAAAAAATCAACATATTCTTTTGATTTTTTGACACCAGCACTACTTTGCCCCATGTCAGATTATATAAGTGGGAACCCAAAGGCTAACCTAACCAGTGGATTCCTCTACTTACCGTGCATTGTTACTCTGTCGATGCTCTTAAGTATTAAACATTTGTATTTCCTGTCCCTCTCTTTTCACAGAATGATCCCCCCCTCAAGCAAGAACTTCCTGGTCAACAACCTTGCGGCTGGGACCCAATATGACCTCTGCGTACTGGCCATCTACGATGATGTCATCACCTCTCTGACAGCAACACGTGTAGTTGGCTGTGTGCAGTTCACCACCGAGTCAGAGTACATGAGGTGTCATTTTATGCAGTCTCAGTTCCTCGGCGGGACTATGATCATCATCATCGGAGGGATAATAGTGGCCTCTGTGCTCGTTTTCATCATCATCCTAATGATACGGTACAAGGTGGGTCTCTGTCTGTCTCGCTAAATCCACTCGGGCCAGAAAGGAGAATAAGAGAGTGGGAAGATTGGTTTTATTCACATTGTGGCAGTATGCTAGCCTGGTCTAATACTGATTACCTAATTACCTAAACATTTTTAACCATTTAAGATACAATATATCACAGCATCTAACCAAATACCATTGATTCTATATATTCTTGCATGATTATCATTTCTCATTGACATTTTGTGGAAGCCCATTTCTGCCAGGAAAACTCTGTAATTGTGAAAATATTCCAAATCTCTACAGATATGAGAGAGATATGAACTGAGATATAGTCTTTTTTATGGATTTTGATCGTTTGCTTTGCATTTTACCTTAAACGCACAGAAGTACAAGGCTATCCTAGGTGCCTAGCTGAAATTCAAGTGGGGACGTTGATATTATTTGGTATTCTCCTTAACCACTAGCCTACTGGGTGCTCTGTCATGAGTCATAGTTGTGACTTTGCGTCATCATTTTGAGTTAATAGGTCACAAATTGGACTTTAAAATACTTAACCACTTTGACTTCCTTAAAAAATTTGACTTACATCCATTCAATTTCCATAACCCCTTATCAGGGCTTATGATCCTTATCAGGTCATAGGTAGCTGGAGCCGATCCCAGCTGACATTTGGCGAGAGGCGGAGTACACCCTGGACAAGTTGACAGTTCTATTCAGGGCTGACAGATAAACAACCATTTACACCTATGGGCAGTTTAGAGTCAATTAATCTATAAACCTACATGTCTTTGGGTTGTGGGAAGAAGCCGGAGTACCTGGAGAGAACCCACACAGACATGGGGAGAACATATAAACTCCACACAGAAAGGACCCATCACAGAAACCATCTTGCTGTGAGAGTTCTGTGTGAGACAACAGTGCTAGCCACTGCACCACCTGTCGCCCAAAATTTCACTTGATAAAAGGATTTTTTTATCATCAGCTTAATAATGAATAATTAATAATTAATAATCTCTTTACTTTTTTTTTTTAACAAATAAGGTTAGGTGTACAATTTTAACACCAACACCAAAAGTTTATACAGTACTTTAAACTTTATTAAATAACAAATTAGATTACAGAAACCAATCTAATTATAACCTTTCATATGTTATGATACTGACCCAAGAAGATCATTTCCTGGCTGCAGAATCTAGGCTGATTAACTTGAAGTTTATGTTTTGCATAATTTATTTTCTTAGCTTATATAATTCCTTATAATGTGTGTCTTTAATCAGCTACTTAGACCTTAATTCTTAATGGAATGTTTAAGCTCATATGTCATTAATATCATAATATGAAAAATAACTGTGGTAATATTTCTTGCCATATTGCTCAGCTCTTCATATTTCAGTCTGAAAGAAAGAACCAAACATTGCCTTCATTTGTTTTATCCACAGGTGTGTAACCCTGGTGAGGGTAGTAAAGGTGTTTCACTGTCGATGACCAACGTTCACTCACAGACCAATGGGCAGCAGTCGCAGGGATGCACTGTGACTCCCAGCGCCTCTAAACACGGCTCAATCGGATTAGACGACCTCTCAGGAGGCTCGAAGAAAAGGAGTGGAGCAGCAGGAGGAGGAGGAGGAGCAGGGGGCAAGGATACGATGACTCAGTCGTCCGACTCTTCCCTGCCTGACTGCTCCACGGCTACGTCAGTTCTCAGCCAGCCTTGGGCTGAAGAACGGGAGAAAGCAGGTGAAGAGAGAGCTCAAGCTGGCGTCTCGTCACCCACCACCGGTTCACTGACCAAGCCAAAGCGGAAGCCCGCTCCAAGTAAGCCAGGCTCGGCTTGCTCGAACACCTCGGCTACTCCCGAAAACCTCCTCGCCTCCTCCCCTCGCCCTCCTTCCTCCTCCTCCTCTGCCGCCTCCTCTGCTCTCCTCCCCTGCTCTACCCCTCTGGAGAATCTCAACACTAACCGCAACAACTCCACCTCTCTCAACCAAACCCCGCCGCCCTATGCCCCATCCCCTTACTCCAGCCCTCTTGGCACTTCGAGTCCCGTCCCCTCCATCCGATTTAGAGAGACGCCCATCCTGCGCAGGGCTCCTCGCGGCTCCTCCTCCGCCAAGTACCAGACTCTCCCTGTGGATGAGGGAGGGAGGAGCAGGGCGAGGAGGAGGTACTCGCTCAGCGAAGGAGGTGGCTCAAAGACTCACTCGTCCCATCAGGGAGGAGGAGCGCCCAAATTAGGGCGCATAATGCGGAACAAAAGGAGCCAATCAATGAGCGGGATGCTTCTCCCGAAAGACGGGGATGGAGACTCGGACAAAGGGCGGTGTGAGTCGGACTGGATCTTAGAAAGCACGGTTTGAACTGGAACCATACAGCAACCATCAAATAAACTTTGGTTTACTCATTATTGTTCATCTTTTGTATGAGTGTGTGCCTGCGGTTATGTGTGTGTGTTAGTTTGAATTTGTTTAGAGGTGTGTGAGTGAAGCTAACAAACAAAGGTGTGTTTGTGACATATGACACAGTGTGTGTGTTGTGTGTTTTTTTGTGTGTATGTGTGTGTTCATGTTGGAACCTTTGTTTATAGAC
This sequence comes from Sciaenops ocellatus, assembly GCA_033000465.1. Taxonomy (NCBI): domain Eukaryota; kingdom Metazoa; phylum Chordata; class Actinopteri; family Sciaenidae; genus Sciaenops; species Sciaenops ocellatus. The sequence goes on along the minus strand of CP136878.1, from coordinate 19,413,455 downwards.
GTGTGAGGTGATGATCATGTGTTTCAGGGTGAAAGTGTGACTTTTTCTTTATTGGCCTGACATTTTTTCTATTATTTTCATACTTTTCCTCCACAATTCTGTATTCAGTTTACAGTTGTTGTTGTTGTTTTTTTTTTTTTTTTTCACTTTTACAGTTTCTTATCCGTTTTTCAATCTGTCATTCAGTGAGTGGATAACTCGCCTTGTCTCGTAGCGTCCTCAAGTTGTCTCGTTGGTTCCACTTTATAGCACAAAAGAAAACAAGACAATGGGCTCGCCACGTCATTTCCCGATTCACGCTCACCTGAAAATACCACGGAAAGGGAAATATTACAGGAAAAAAAGAGGAATAAAAAAAGATTACAAGAACTGAAAAGCACACCATTCTTACACTCAAAGGCCCACAGGAAGTGTGTGTCCATACCGTGGCAAGAGAATAGCAGTCGGTGCCTTCTTTTGCACTAACAGACCCTCTGACAGATGATATAACTGGATCTAGGACTCCACCACACCCCACAAACGAGGGATTAAGACGAAGAGGACAAACAAAGGAAGAGAAAGATTTCACACATAGCCTTTCTTACCTACTGATGAGTACAGACAGTTTCTTGACATGTAGACAGACAAAAACTGAGACAAAAAGTAACAAAATGACGAAGACTTTAACGTACCTCTTATGAAAGTGATATTTTTTAAAGGGAATAATAAAAAAAAAAAAAGAACATAAAAACCCTGTGAGCTTTTCACTGACATTGGTATACTACAGCCTGTGTTGGTCACAAGCTCCCGGAAAAGCTTCTGTACAGAAAAGACAACATGTACAGTGTTGTTATGTTGTGTAAAATAAAAAAGGAATAAAATGAAAACGGGAAATGTGAAATGTGTGTTTTATGTACATACTGAATATGTTGAAAATATTCTTATGAGGCAGAAAAGAAACAATTTCCCACTTTTTAATTAAAGCAACTGATTTTGATTTGATACACCAGTGTTTAACTAAAAAAAAAAAAAAAAAAAAAAACTATACACACACACACACACATACATACAAATACACACACAGCATGGCTGTTTATTTAGAGAAGAGGATCTAATTGACAAACCTCTCACTTTTCGTTGATTGCAAACACATGTATGTGTCATAATTCTGAAAAACAGCTGCTATGAGGCCTTGACAGTGTGCCAATGAGTAAGACTCACAAGATACACTATGTTTTTTTGTCAAGTACTAACTAAAAACAAATCAAAATCATTGCTTTAACTGTTAAAATAAGATTGAAATGATAATGTCCAGAGCAGTAGTGAAATATTGGACCAAAATCATGGAACAAATTACAAAATATGCTGTGTGAAAAGCTGCTGAGAAACATGTTGGACAAAGTTGGATGTACAATATGCTGGTGTATGGTATGGCATGGTATAGTATGGTATGGAATGGTACCATACATCAACTACATCCAGTACTATGCAGGCTATAAACGATATAAGCAACACCGAAAATCACAGAGGGAGCGAGGTAAAAGTATTCAAATTGTTTACCCAAGTAATTCAGTGATTTAGTGGCAGTTTAGTTGTTTCTTCCAGGCCTGAAGGACAAAATGCAGTGGTCACAAAACGCTTGAAAAAAATGTAGTTTGTTTGTAGTTTGTCTGTTTTTGACGGTTAAACATGGCCAACTACACAGGAAAAGAGCTGCCACATCTGTAGCTATAAAAGACACATTCTAAGGTAAGAGAAATGCAAGGATTCTTATTCCTCAGGTGATTATACACTAATAAAAACATATTTATAACTTTTATGTTCCATTTATGCCATGTTACGTAAACAGAGCCTCCTAAATCTTACATGCTGGACCTTTATTCTATAACAATACATCATCATAGATTTTCTGTATCTGAAAAGTAACAGGCTATTAATGTTGTCAAATTAATGTAGTGAAGAATAAAGTAGTATCAAATGGAAATACGCAAGTAATGTACAAGTACCTAAAAAAGTACAGTGCTTGAGTAAATGTTCTTGTTTACATTCCATCACGGCACAGAGGAGAAAATTGCTTAGTGCTCATGACAACCTTTTAACTTTGAACCCAGTTGACTCAATGTGTTTTCTCAGAGTCATATTTCAGTAAAGTCTGAGCATATAAACGTCATTCCTATTATCATCTAATTATATACTGTATGTTAGTGTCCCTAGAGTTAACCTCTATGTAACCCCTGTTCAACAGAAGTAGAAACATCAAAAGTACTTTCAAGCTCACTTCCTTGGATAATTGAGCTTAAAAGTAGTGATTCACTCGGTTGCCTTTTAGTTCTGCTCTGTTTCATGTTCACACTGACGCATTGCATATAACAAGAGGTCTGAACATGACATTGTACGCAGTGACAGTACCTTCATCGGACAATGCTGATGACTATCGTCCTGCATCATCAGCGTTGCAAGGATTTATCTGGAGAAAGACAACAAACCATGTAACACTTCACTGCACCTTACTGTATGTGTTTAAATATATTCCCCAGCGATCAAAAGACAAAATAAATCACAAACAATAACTTGAGCATTACTAATTCAGACAGAAAGTGGACCATGAATGTCATCATTAATGATCGACGTGTTTGAAAAAAAGGTGCTTCATCATCCATTGGACCAAGACCTTGGTCTGGTTCTTAAGTCTGCACTAAAGTTCTATTGACAGGGTTAATTGACCAGAGTTAATTTGAATCAAATCAAATAGGTTAGGTTAATAGGTTTTCATACGTTACCACTTCAAGTCAAGGAAAAAAAACAAGTACTAGTTGAACATCAAAAACACAAAATCAAAACTACACCTTTCACATCACTTGCTCTAAATATGCTGTGATCGCAGCAATGAGATTGTGGCTCTGGCACCGCACATTATAAGCACAGCGACATCTAGGCCAGCACCTACAGTAACAAGGTGGCCTGGGGGCCAAAGCCAGTATGGATGAAGTCACTATGAGTTAACATCAAGGCAGGAAATTGATTCACTTTGCAATTAAATTACTGAAAATTGTTTGACATGAAACAGTTCTGACAGGCAATTGCAAATGGATGTTCTCACTTCACTTATCAGACATTGCTGTTTTAATGGAGTAAATTGATCTGATGGTGAATCATTACTGACCTTTGTGAGCATATTTGAGTGTTTATTCTGTGTTTTTCACCAGTGGTGAGCCCTCACTGTTTCAACCTTAAATTATCAGTAATAAAGTCAAACGAAACTGACATGTTTCATCCTGACAAAGTTATTTAATTAAAGAGAGTGAGATGCAAACTAAAACTCCTGTGGGTTTAAAACCAAAATTACCCCCACTACTGCTCTCCTATCACAATCAGGCTCTCTCCCGGGTTTTAAATTTCAATAGCTAATGTCACCAAGAGACATCAGGTGAATATTTAATCAGGAACCTGAGTCGCTGGAGGGACATACGAGAAGATGAGAGGGGAAACTATTCTTCTCGTTTAATTTGTGTAAAAAGCCCATTGCTTCTGCTGTATAGCTGCCCTATACAACCACAGATTGCAACTCACACATCCGTAGTCCTACTCTCTTTAAAAGTGTGTCAGTAATGTCCTGCTTCATGCCTCCTTGACTGACCTTCCATTGCCTTTCTTAAGCTGTAAACGCTTAATGGTAAGCGGCTTTGGAGGAGAATATCCCTCTTTATATGCTTCTTCCTCATTTTCTCTCCCTTTCAACCCCTCTCTTTTCTTTCAATCTCTCAGTTTCTCTTATTTATCATTTTATATTTCCTTGTGCATTGACTGATTGTGTAAAGAGAAGCTTAAAGTAGGCTACTCAACTGTGACGTTTCCACTGCATCTCAATTAATCAACACTCTGCAACATTCAATATAAGGTGCAAACTTTATAAATAAAGTTTTGTTGAAGACTCCAGTGTCACATGACTCACGACTTGGGAGCAGAACTTGGCAAAGTGCAGAAATGGTGGCCATCTGATCAAGTCCCAGAAGAAGTTTGAGTCATCTGGTAGACCCAGGAGCTGGGAGGCAGTGGTACCTGAGGGACACGAATTGAGATCACAAGAATGTGAGAAACTGTTGGAAAGCCTTTTTACAGAGGTCCAGTTTTAATAGGTAATAAGTTTTAATTTAAGTTGCTAATTAAAGACGTTGTCTTATGACCCAGAATAGTTTTAAAGAGCTAACAAAACCTTAAACCTGAAAGTGTGTGAAACCTGAAAGTGTGTGAAGCCTGACTCTTAATGGTGAAAAGCAAGCCATCTGCTCTTGGCTGATCTTTCGTTCCAGGTGAATAACCATCTGTTGCAGACTAAAGGCCCAGTCACACCAGCATTTCAAATGCTGAAATCAATTAATCTCATTGGAATTGCTGCAACGACATGGATTCTCTCAGGGGCAAGAAAGAAATATGCATGAACTTTTTACATCAACTTCATTTTTGGTGAACTTCAGAAAGCCTTTGAGGGAACAGAGGGCCAAAGAGTCCAACATGGAAAAGGCTATAATAGCTTATTAGCTATGATGTATAATTCACTTTATTCAACTTACCTCTGTCAGAGTATAAACTAGTCTACAAAGAGGAAAAGTTTGCAGTTATGAGACAGGAGTGAAATACAACATTAGTATGCCTTTTGAATAAGCTGCATGAACGTTAGTGAGTTTTTTCTTTCTTCAACAACTCTTGAATGAAATTATGTACAATCCTGCAAAGTAATTGCCAGGGGGAGTAAACATACTAGTAAATAGAAACACGAAGCTAGAGAGCTATTGTAACTGACTAGTGCTTGCATGTTCCTGGGTGCTACCAGGTTAGCCGCTAGCTTTTCAGACACACTTAAGCAATATTGCACGGGAGGGTGTGCTTTACAGTCATTATCGGCACGACTAATAATAGTAATAATGTGATAGTAATAAAAATAACATGATATATATATATATATATATATATATATATATATATATATATATATATATATATATATATATATATATATATATATATATATATGGTGAATAAAAATGCTTCTTTTACAACAATTAGCCCAGTGAACAGTCCCTTTGTCATCAACCCTCTACCACTGCTTATTACATGGAACTGTGCAGAGGCGATGAAGAAACTAACTCGGAGTGAATAAACTTGTTTAATTGAAGCAATGTCTGAATAAACAAATGCCTGTTTTGTCATTCCAAATTGCTGGGCCATTGCTTTACATTTGCGGCTGTATATACACATTTCTGGTATCTTTTACTGAAAAAAAAGAAAGAAAAAAAGCTCTGACACACACACTCAAGTGACGTGTTTCTTATTATCTGGGTAACACAAAGACAAGAATGCCGTCTACCGTAACTCATCAGAGTAAAACCCAACCCAACCCAAGACAACACGGTCCCATCCACTGACAATTAATCTCAGAGAACTGCAGCACAAAACAACCCCAGCAGAGATAGCATGGGAAACAAAATGAAGCAAAGAAACAAAAGAAACTTGCTAATTAACAGCCTTTAAGACTTCATGTCTTACTGCAAAAAAACATGGCATGCTGACAGAAATCCTTTCTATTCCTATGTTTAATCTCCACTCTTTAGTTTCTCCATGTCACTGTTTATCTCACTTAATATTCTTTTCAATTATGTGAGAATTACAGTAGAGTAGATCAAGTAACCAACGCCACGGTGACATGGTGGCCTGAGAGAGGGCTTGTTGGCTTGATTCCTCACTGGCTGAGGCTGCTTGGAGCTAAGCTGTTGCAACAAGGTCCTAGGTGTGTAATTTCATGGAGAAAAAAAAAAAATGTGTGCGTTTACAGTCTGGCTTTCTGTGCCAAACCTAACATGGGAAACAAGAGCTAGCTTGGAAAGCTGTCAAATTGTTAAGTAAGATCATAGGGGCGGATCAGGCTCAGAGTATGCACATTTACAGGAGAGTAATCAAGGTTTAAGGAAGGCAACTGTCAGTCTAAACTTCCTGACCATCCTTTTAAAGGTGATTATAAAGCCAGTTTGAAAGCCTGTGTAAACGTTGTATTTTATGGGACTGTAATTTCCTAATATTTTCAAGGAAAGAGCTAATAATTAAGAACTAATCACAGGGGAAATCAGGATAAAATTATTTTAGTTAAGTTAGTTTAAAGTCCATTACTATATACTATATAATTATGTTCTCCAAATTTCTTATCTTTGCATGTCCAGCTGACCTTTTTTTGCACTAACTGCTATGTTAGCAATTAACATGAGTTAATTAATTGGAAGGGAACCAAATGAGCGTCATCATTATGGCCATAATTAATTAATTCCTAAAAAGTTATTTAAAAAGTTATTGACTTGTTTTTGTTTTTTTTTTGTTTTTTTCTTCTTGCTTTTTGTCTTTGTTTTTGTTTTGTTGTTTTGTTTTTTGTTTTTTTTAGATATTTCATTTAAGTTTTATGTGTTCTGTTGAATTGTGTTGTTTTGGTTGTTGATCTTGCTTTTAATTTGACTACTAATCACATTTTCCACATTTTCCAATCACATTGTGTGTGTGTGTGTGTGTGTGTGTGTGTGCGCGCATGTGTGTGTGTGATCCTGGTTTCTGTGTATTGAGTTCCTCCACCACAGTATCAGATAGTCATCTCTCTGTCAGCTCCCCCCCCACCACCGTCTTACACCATCCATATGGTTATATGAGCATCTGAGCAGGTGTATCTTGTATTGTGGACACATACACACCCACACCTACACACACATACACCATATCATGTGTTTTTGCAGTAGATTTCCCATTCTGAATTATCTATGCCTTCAGGGATCGTTGTGTTGTATAATGAGCCGAACACTAATTATTCCACTGTGTGTGTGTGTGTGTGTGTGTGTGTGTGTGTGTGTGTGTGTGTGTGTGTGTGTGTCCAGGCTTGTGCTCATGTTTTTGTCCATCTAAAGTAATTGTATTTGCTTTACTTCTGTAGGATCAAAGGCCAAACTGAGGGATTAAATTTGAGGTTAGAATTAGGGACCTCATGTAAGTAAATGGATTGTTCTCAAGAGTAGAATAACATACGTGTGTGTGTGTCTGCGTGTGTGTACGTAAGAGCTAAATTATTCTGCCCGGCTTCCTTTGCTCATGAAGCCAGAAGGAATGCTTGATGAGTGTGTCAGCATGTGCTGGCCAACTGTGGTGATGTGTTTGTGTACGAGAGAAAGAGAGCGTCAGCATGTACGAGGCGCAGGGAGAGCGTGTGTGAGAGTTTGAATGTGTGTGTGTCAATGTGTAGTGAGTGAAGTGAACATCACCTCGACATCACCACAAAGGAAAATAATGAGATTCATTTCTGAACAGTATCCTATTAAATAAGTGCAAAGTGTCAAGTTAGCAACATCATTTTGTATTAAGCAAATGGAGCGCACAGGGAACAAATGAGGCTCCACATCTTGTTTTCCTCTGTGCAGGCATTGGAAAGTTACCGTCCGAGGGCATGAGGTTCAAACTCTGCAGGAAAATAGTTAATCAACTATTCATTTAAGAAAAAAAATTAAAAAAAAAAAACAGCAAGTAATCCATGCTGTGAAAATGTGTTACAACATATGCAGAAGCCTTGAAGGGCCTTATATTTAGTTTAGTTTTTTTTTCTTGAAACATCATAAAGAGACATTCTTTGCCTGCTTATGTACATTTTGAAATTCATTCCATGATAGACAAGGAGTGACAACAACTAAATCATTCTCAGAATAAATAAAAGGTCCTTGAGATGAGGCAGCTTACATAAACTGCTCTGTAAGTGGATCTGGCATCATTTATTGTCAAGGACTTTGCGATAATGTGTTTGCTTTGTCTGATTCCTGCATAATATGAGCAAAGCCTTATTCGGGCATCCCTGCTTTACTAGGTGAAATAAAGAGCTCTATGGAAAGCAGAAAGTGGAAGGAATGGAATGAGAGAAAAATGTATATGATTTAGAAATACCATTATTCCAAGAAACGAGGTTGTAATGGTTAGAATAAAGCAGAATCATATTTTTTACTCAAGATCTTCTGACCTTAAACATGTCTGACACATCTTTCCTGGATGGTTTTATTTTCATTCTGTGAAAATCTCAATCTCAAGGCAAAATTCCAATGATTTGCCCACCCAGTGGAGGAAGGCGAGGAGTTTACTATGCGGCCTCTCATGTAGGAACAAGGACAAGTAGTGACATTTTTATCAAGCACCCTACACGCATACTGCATTATTTCAGAGTGGAGGTAAAGGTTTGAGCTTGTTCTGGTGTTTCTAGACATTTACTAGCATGACTCCACTACGGTTAAATGTTATTAATAGCATTTCCACAACAGGTTTATACGCAGTTAAAATATTTGCAAGACAGTTTTTACACAATACCATGTTGTATTCACATCTGTTACTTGGTTTCTCAATTCATTAGAAAGCTTTGGTGACCTGACATCCTGAGTCCTAGTGTGAAGGAGAAACTACATGTGGAAAACCACACCCAGAGCCAGTGATTAGTTTGTCCACTCTGGGCTACTGTAGAAACAAAGCAGTTCAACATGGCAGATTCTGTGGAAGAGCACCTGCGGCACTGTAGATATAATAGGCTCATTCTAAGGTAATAAAAAACAAAAAGATTCTTATTGTTAGGTGATTATACAATAATGAAAACATGTTATGATTATTATATTCTATTTATGCAATAGTCTGTAAATAGAACCCCCTAAATAGGACACGCTGGACCTTTAAGAGCCCCCGTGCACATCCATGCAGGTGACACAATATAGTCCTGCTGATGATTTCATACTCAATGTACCATTGCACCAGCGGGCGAGAAAGCAAACACCTTATTAGGTCTAAAGGACACACACAGACATACAGTAGGTTAGCTTTAATGTACTCTTACTTGACGTGTGATAAATCACAATTTGCACATACATCAGGAGGAAGAGGACGGTGCATCCAACAGCAAGATGATGAAATGTAATGAACCATAATAAGCTGACAAATCAGATGTGTTTTAGTGTGTGTTAGGTTAACTTTTAAAGCTGCTCCTCTGCTTTGTGTTCTTACCACAAACAAGTATTCCCATTATTCGCTTAAGTTTAGCAGACAGCGCTCTCACCAGCTGAAACAAACCAGATGTTGCATCCACCGCGTGTCAGGTGTGAAGATTATAAGGAGTCAGAACACACGTGAGGACATGGAGAGAAGCTGTCTTCTTTAAAAACCAGATGATGAGAGAGAAACATTTTGTGCATGTGACATGCCAATTAAAGTTCAGTGCTAAGTATATGACAAATTACTCCACTTAAAATAAATGCTTTGCATTCAAAGCTTGGTAGGGAAAAAATAAGACTTTACAAGACTATCACTGAGTCCCACTCTCACATATAAATATGTATTTTTAGATTTAATTTATTTCACTGCCTGTTATTCGTAGCCAACTCCTCCTCTTCACTTCTTCTCCAACTCTTAAGCAGTCTTACTAAACTCTGAGTGTGTTGACACACTGTAGCCAACAACAGGATGACAGTATAAAGAAGAGCCTGGCTCAGTAGCAGATTGTGTTCTCTTGAAGCTGTTCTGCTGTGTCCCCAAAGACAAAATACTTACTGTTGCTCTATGTTGCCATTACCCCTTAAATTTGACTTGCCAACCAATTAGTCATACAGCTCAAGCTTTAAACAGAGTATGAATGGGTGAAATGAGAACAAACACCTTCCTGCAGCAGCACCATGCTGTGCGGAGGATGTCTGGCTTGCTCATACACCGAGACATGTTAAAAAATCGGAGGCAGAGCTGAGCGCCAAATACACTCGAGAGGCTTTGGGAGGTGAGGGACTTGACGGAGTGATGAAAGGGCGAGGGAGGTGTTCCTACAACCCCTGCACCACTCTTTCATCTATTTCCCCACCTCCTCTTCCCAAAGCACCTTAAGTGTACACTCTGCTGCAGCACAGCCCCGGGGACGATTTGAACGCTGACTTTTTCATATACTGCCGCTATCTTTTTCTTTTCAATGAGGATGAGGGTGAAGGAGGGATGACAAAAAGCAAAGGAGAGAGGCATGGAAAAAGAGGGATGGTAGCAGCTGAGCAGCAGGGGAAGTGGGATGATGGAGGGAAGAAGTACAGAAGATTGGATCCATATTTATTAACCGGGGGAATGAATAGTTGACTAGAAGAAGGTCTGCACTGCTGAAAAGGTATAATTTTCAACACATCTGCAGTAAATATAGTGTTGTCAACACAGCATTACCTATGCATACAAACAAAACTCGGCTTGCTGCTTATAGGCCTGTTGTGTTGAAAAGCTACTGCATATGGGATCTGCATTCAAATTTTACCTAAAAGAAAAGTTCTGCATTTTGGGAAATATGTGCTTTCTTGCTGCAGAGAGATAGAAAATCTGTAAGTTCAACATGAGGATAGATTCTGGAGATCATGATCTTATTAGCATAAAGACTGGAAGCAGGAAGAAACAGTTAGCATGGCTCCAATGGCTTACTAATTAACAAGCCAAATCTAGTTTGTTTCATCCGTACAAAAACCATAAGCTATGATCTAACAGGGAGGTACTGCATGTGCTGAGCTATTTCTTGGCCAGGCCCGTGACTTCTGGGTGTTTTAAGACGGAGCCAGTCTAGCTGCTTCCCCCTGCTTTCAGTGTTTATGCTAATACAAGCTAAACTCACCAGTTTCCTCTTTAATGTACACAAGCGTGGTCTTTTCATCTAACTCTCTGCAAAAACAGTGAATACAGTGAGTGTTGTCTACATCCCAAAATGTCAAACTACAAAAAGACACACTTTCTGCATACAAAACATCCTTTACTAAACTGTGTTGTGTATTGAGCTACTCCATTTAGCATGGCGCTCTGAACACAAAAATCTGTTCATTTACACTGCAGTTCCTTCAATAATGGGTATTTTAAAACAAACAACATTAAACATCTATTTAAAAAAAAAAAAAATCAAATCAGGTGCACCAATGTCAACAAATATTTGTCAGGTGGAAGGCAAGTCTGTAAAAAAGATTTATCTTTAAAAGGATTTAAAAGCAGAAACAGTGTCAGCTGATGGAAAATTAACTTGTAGACTGTTCCAAAGCTGAGGTGCCAGGACATCAAACACTCGATCACCCTTTGACTTTAACCTGGACTCTGCTGCAGCTAGCAGGCCAAACTCAACAGATCTGAGAGGCCTCTTTGGGCGGTAAAGAGTTAAGAGTTCACTGATGTACACCTGGTCATGTAAAGCCATGTAAGTCAAGAGTAAGATTTTAAAATGGCTTCCAAAAAAAAATGGTAACCCTGGGCAAGGAGGCTAAACTGTGGTGTGAGAAGAGTGTTTGGTCTTCATGAGAAGTCTGGCTGCGGAGTTCTGCACAATCTGCAATTGAGCTACATGTTGGGCACTGAGGCAGGTAAAAAAGACATCACTATAGTCCAGGTGTGAAGATATAAAAGCATGAATAATGTTCTTTGTATTGCAAAGAACATTATTCATTATTGTAAGAGATAACATTGATCTGATCTTGGAAATGTTCCTGAGTTGGTGGAAACAGGATTGTACCTTTTTTTGTGTTTGTCTGTGTTTTGTTGAAAGTTTACTGTCGAAGATAACACCCAAGTTCTTAGCAGTGCCTTTAAGATTTGGGTTAAGGGGACCAAGCAAGACTGAACTTGATTACAGTCGTGCTCAGGTGAGATGATAAGCATTTCTGCTTTGTCAGAGTTTAATTGCAAAATGTTTTGTCACATCTTGTAGTGCGGCAATCTTGTTGCATTCAGACCATTTAATGGCGAGATATAACTGTTTATCATCTGCATAGCAGTGAAATGAGATGTTATGGTGATAAATGACCTTATGGTAGCATATACAGAGAAAACTGAATTGGTCCAAGAATTGATTCTTGAGATATGATATTGTATTGTCTGCCTAGCTGAAGAGATAAATGGAACAAGTCAGCCATACTATTTTCTGTTTGACAGGAGGAGAGCCACTCCTCCAGGACTGTTCGAGAAATGTCCACCCAATCCTTCAGTCCATTAATTAGTGTAGTGTGTTAAATGGTGGCTGTGCTAAGGTCTAACGGCATAAGTACAGTGAAGTGTCAAGAGTCTGCAGCCATTAATAAGTCATTTGAAACCCTTGCACTGACTGGATGAAGGTTTCACCTGAGACTGTGTGACAGAAAAGTGTAAATGACCCTCAGTCATTATGCAACCGCAACAATGCAATTAGGCTATAAATGTTTTGCTGTCCACTTAGTCGCTAGATAGGGTTGAACTGTGTCAGTCCATAATATTTTCAGCTTCTATTCCGTGATCTATTTCCAATAGTGCTCACCGAAGACTAACCTTTTATTTCTGTTCTGAAGTTTTAAGAATAGCTTTGCTAAAGCAACACGCCTGTTAATTCTAGCTTGTTGTCGGCACCATTGTGCAGTGAAACAGTAAGTGGTTCCTATTTAAGTTTGTACAGTGTTTGTTCTCCTTGTACAAAACCTTCTCCTTTTTGCAACACGTTCATACAAAATAACATTTACAACATCTTTATCTGACTCTTGCTTTTGTGGCACTGAATTACAAACGTGTACATACTGTGCATATCTCGTCAAAAAAATTCTCCCTATTCAGGGGTTTCAATGGGGAGAATGTGGACATGTCTTCAAGATTCATTCAAGTGTCCAGACAATATTTGAATGAATGCACACATATGCACAATACAAACATAACATACATAACCTTGAAGCCTTCTTAATAGTGTCACGTTTATCATGACAAAAAAAAAAACAACAACAACATTCCCATTCACCTTCACAGGCTGCCTGACCCTCAGTATGGAACGCAAAAACACCACAGGATTTATTGACTTTGTTGTCATAAGTGTTGGATGGTATACTGTATAATGGTGCCAGATATGTTATTTCCAGCACCAAATCATATATAAACATATGGACTGGACAAATTGAAGCATCAGAGAATAATATTGTATGTTATAATCATTACCATGTTCACAATCTTATCTTAGCCAAACCAAAGTATTGACCTAATGATGGCACAAGATGAAAAGTCTGGACATCACCCAAGTCATTATTCATCCTCTAGAGACCACAAAGGACAATGTAGGGGATATAGTGGCATCTAGCAATGTAGCTGCGGATTGTAACCCCCCTCACCTCAACCTCTCCTAATACACTGGCTGTAAATCATGTGAAAAACACAAAGGGCCCTTTCTAGAGCCCTTGTTTAGTTTGTTTGTTCTGAGAGTACTTTTTGGAAGAGGACCCACAATGTCTGTGGGTATAAAAGGTAATTTAAAACATAACAAGTCTTGAATGAATACAGCCCCCTAAATCTGACACACTGGACCTTGACAAAATGTTAAAGTCCAATGTCAAAATTGTCTTTCTACAAAACAGACACCCGAGAGTTCAGTTAATGGAGCTTTTCCAGTGTAATGTATTTTATGTATGAGACTTAATGGGAGCCTCTCACACACATTTTACAGCTGTGAATTGACAATTTGAGTGTAATAACTGATGCCTCAGATGTTCATTTATTCATTTTTGAGCAGTAAATCAGTAGACCATTCATTGTTGTTTTTTCTTGTGTTATTTTGACTGCCCAGCCAACTTTTATATCACACATGGATGTTGTTCATGTATTTGTTCATGTTGGCAAGTAAACCCTCAGTCTCAGACCTCTCATTTAGCCTGAATACAGATGACAAATGTAGTATAGAGAGGACAGTAGAACTGTTACAGGCTTACTTTGTGACCCTGCTGCAACATGTGGATCAATTAGCTATTAATGCTAACACTACTGCCCTCATTCCCCAACCATGCTTGTTTACTTCTCCCTTGTTATGGATGTTCCGAGGGCTGAGATGGAGGTAAACTCATAAACACAGACACCTCTGGGAAAACAAAGCAAGAGAGGTAAGGTGGTAGAGGGAAGGGAGATGAGTGTAGAGATGTATTTCTCTTACAGCCAAGTGAAAAAAAAAATCTTCAACTGTGTTGAGATAATTCCTCTTGTTTCCAATGCAGTTTCATACGCCAGCATTCATTAGAATCAAGCTTGAGTGTCTCAAAACAAGGCAGCAAAAAGCATCAAGAGTTTTAAGAAACTTATCCCACAACACTGGCAGATTGGCAGGTTTTTTGCAACATTTATATTCAAACTTCACAGGGTATTAGTGGAAGAGTGAGCTTGATAGATGAAGAATGAATGCGTGGAAGAGGTGGAGGGAGGAAATATAGGTAAACATACTGAATTGTGGGATAAATATACGGTGAAAGAGGGAGAGAAATCGATTGTGAGGCGGCAAAGAAGGAATAGAAAAATGTGGAAAAGGTAAACAGAGGCAGTCTCTCCCTTTCCATTCTGGAATCTCTCCATTCTGCTGCAATTTCCCTCCCAGTCCTTCTCCTCTCACATTCCCTCCATCCCAGTACTGCAGGCAGCATTCGCCAATTTACCCCACTCTGCACTGTGACCATGCCCTTCAATCCCTCTCTGCGGATGGATGGATGAATGGTAAGTGGAAAGATATTTTAATAAAGAGAGGATCCGGTGAGGTTGAGGGTGGAAACACTGATAGATTGACAGGGAGAAGGAGAGAGGGGTGAAAAAGATGCATGAATACATGTTTTTTTAAGTAGAGGGGAGTGTTGAGCAGGGAGTGGTGGATGGGAGAAGGGAAAGATGAAAGGAGGAATACATGTTTTTTTTTTTTTTTTTTTTTTTTTTTTTAAACTTGGCAAACAAGAGATGGAGCAAGAGAGATGGAGAGAGGGGAATTAAAACAATAGGAGAAAAATGTTTTTTTTTATGGGCTAACATTCAGGGAACCTAGAAGGTTTACAGATTCACATTATTTTTAGCTCTACAGCAGACATTGCTAAAGTGCATCAGGCAAAAATGTACATATTTAAAAAAAAATGTTTAGTGGATTTTTCTCAAAAAGCTGTGGTTTGCCTGATCACTAGCTGCAATTGTTTCTTCACTTACCTAAGCAATGTCAAGATCATTCATAAATGTCTTTATGCTAGATAATTATAAATGTTAGAACCCTGAATGTTAATACAAGCCAAAAATTCCACTGACTGCAGGTTGTATTTTACCCACCCATTTGACTGAAAGTGAGAAAAGAAAGAAGTAAACACCTTCTTAAGTGGACATGGATGTTGGCTGGACTGTTGACCATCAGAGGCTGAGCCCAGATTCCATCAAGAAACTTTTATAAACATACCTCTAGACTTTTCTATGCATTTTTTATTGCACGTCACAGCTACATATAGCCAAAAAAGGGCAAAATTGGAGAAGAAAAGTTTTGATTTGATTTACCATATAATTTGCACATCAATATTCCAATATCTCAAATTAAAATGAGTGTCATATCAAATACTGCCATTATGACTATAGGCCTACATGATGGAAAATCCTCAGAATCAATGATACAGTGGCAATTTCATTAATTACAACAACAACAAAAAAAGTGCTAACTACTTGATATGTGTCAGGTTCAGGGATGCTGAAAGTCAGTCACAGTTGGGACTTCAGAAAATGTCAGTCTATATTGAATTCAATTATAGTCTATATTGAATCAGTCTATACTGAATTCATACATACAAAGTACTGCATGATATTCATGTTTTTTGTAATAAAAAAAACCCCGTAGGTGTGTGCCACCCTGAGCATACCCCTGCACCCCTAGCAGAGAGATAGAGATTAATTCATCTCGCTCAGTGTTTCAAAGTTAGTCATGCCATTTTCTGAACTCATCTGACACGTTTCAGTCGCTTCAAAATTGCTACTTGACTCCTCCCACGAGAGCGTGGCTTCAGTGCATTCAGCAGACACGCCCCCACACTCCTGGAGCTGAGAATACTGCTCATTTGTACCAGATTTTGACACCTAATTTCATAAACTTGTTGATATTTTTAATCATTCAAATTTAGCTGGGTGATTAATAATACTTTGTCTTTGGTCTGACAAACTCAGAACACATATTTATTCTTACTTTACATGGGCTTTAATATTGAGGAGATGAGCATATGTAACATGGATCTATCTGCCCGTTTGCCACTGTTAAGAGAGACCCCAGTCTGCAGTGGAGTTCAATTCATACACTTCACTGATAAACCACACAATTGTAGCATTAGGCGTCATGGAAAGAAAGTTCATATCATGTCAGCACTTCTGTCCATAAACTGAGAGTCTGCTTCTGCTTCTGTTAACTGAAGATACAAAATTACAACCCTCCTCTTTAGTTACAAACCAGTCAAAGTGGAGAAATACTGTCATTATTACGACCCAAAAAAATCTGCAGCACCTTATTGCCCAGGCCAGCTGATGCCCATGGATCATAGGGAACACTGAAAAGAGAGCATACTTTTGAAAAGTACATTTCAAGATTATAAGGGCAAAGTACAGAAGGAGAGAAGAGAAAGTGTGCTTGGAGAACAAATATGATGAAAGAGACTGCAAGAAAATGGGAAAAAAGTAGGAAAGAATAAGAAAAAAATTGTGGCACTGAGAGGAAGTCGGAAGTGAGATAAAGAGTAGTTGCAAAGATCAAGGTGTGTTGAGTTGGCTGTTTATTGGATCAATCCAAGAAGGAGTGGTGGGAGGAAAGGAGGAAGAGACAAGACAGAGGAAATTCACAGGATGAAAGCAGGGGTGTTTGTTTACAGTGTTTTGTTGGGCTCCGTGTGGATGTATCTTTAATGGGTAACTGTGATGATAACTCAATTTATTGTAGGTGTTAGTGGGGCAAAACAATGGATTTGGACTTCTTTGTGTGTTGTATGTGAATATTGTTGATTGTTGAACACTTCAGTTGGCTACAGTCTGCAACCTCACCACTTGATAACGCCCAACACACTGGACCTTTAAAGTTACAATATTTTTTTTATTAACAATGGATCAAATGACTACTTGTAATGTAAAAGTTATTGCTGGTAGTGACAAATCCAATTAGCATCCAACTCTGCAGTTCCCCTGAGCTGCAGGGTAACAGTGCACATTTATATTGTTCTTCTTCCATGAAAATTCATGGGTTTTTCAAACTGCTTTATCTATTTAAAACAACTCAGAGGCACGCAATACTGCTTCCTCAACAAACAATCAGTGAACTCTGGTGATTCTTCCTAATTTGACTTCTTCCACAGTCACTGCATCAAAAGGATTTCAATTCCACCAGAATTAAATGTAAAGAATAACTTTATCCAGACTTTATTATTCTGTCTTCTTCTACTCCTAAGACCCTAGAAAAACTAAAAAGACTTTCACTCAGAGCAAAAACAAGTGAGGCTAAGTTAGGAAAGCTGCAATATGCACGCTGTTCAACATGATTTGTTATGTGAGGACAGTGCAGCAGTGTGCCTGAACTGTTTTAAGGATTTTTTAAAATAATGGGAACCTGTGACACCTGTGAGGTAAGTTAATCTCACAGCAGTTGACAGTAGGAGCTTTGTGGTAAATACAGCAGTGGGGTTTAAACTCTTCACAGGCTTTATTAGCTGTACGAAAAAAGACAGGTATATCAGCATGATGCTTTAAACCAGGTCATCTATTTAATAGCGGTGTGTGCGTGGCTGTTTGTGCAACAGTGCAGTGTTGTAATTGCTGCTGTTGGCAAATGAACAGAGAAAGACAGAGATAGATGGAAGCACACACAATGCACACACAAGAGGAGAAAGCAGAAGAAAGCAAAACCCCATCTGGGCAGAGAAACCATCACTAATACTCAGCAAACACACCAGCTAACTCCTCTACTGACCCAACACTGAACCCGCTATTGGTGTTTATCGATATCTTGTGTATATGGGCATATGTGTGGTCACCTCCTTGTCTATGAGCTAATTTCCAACTCAATTATTAGTCGATTACACTTGAAATGATCCACAGAGAAAACAGAATTGTCTTCAATACACTGTTGTTTTCAATTTCTTTGGTTAATTTTGTCTTCAGTTTTTCCAGGTGCAGGTTTGTTCAAACTGTCTTTCTCCATCTCTGTTTCCCTGCATCCCATAGCTTGTTCTTTTAAAAGGTGAACAAGTAAATTAAGCAGAAAAACATGCATCCCTTACCCTAAAAAAGATGCATACTAAAACTTTTGGTTTTAAGATTGAGTCCAGATTAGTCCACACAATAAAATATGACACATTCTGAGCTATTTGGTCAGCGAATATACTCTACACTCCACACTGAGCTGCTAAATAAAGAGCAGCACATGAGAGCCTGGGCAAACTACCTTCAACACACCATCAAAGAAACAATTTTTCTTATGATACCATGCTATGCTGTGGTATGCTATGCCAGCATGTCGTGCATGGTCACAGTTGCTTATGACCCATCTTGGCGTATGTATCCCCACCTGTTCAAAAGTTCTTTTAAAATGTTCCAGTTCTGAGGTTAGCATGGCCCTTGTGTTTGTAAGTATGCCAGTGCCAATGCGGAGAATGCTCTGATGCACAGATAGGTACAGTAGCATCATTTACAAATTCTGCTAAAGCCTGGTCACACAATGCTTAATTTTTCTATGTTTTGCTAGTTTGCTAAACTAGGGTTTACTGAGATAATGCAAATCGGTACAAAGAGAAACTGTAATATGCTGCTTAAATACGATGCTTAAATTTGACATGAAGAAGAAATTAAGTTCTGTATGGATGTGAAACAGTTGCCAGCGTTTAGTCAACCGTCCGGAACAAGAGACGAGACGAGACGTTTGTCCAGCAAATAGCCCCTGTGATTCCAGTTCAGATCAGTTGTCCCTTGTGTTCATGTCACACTTTCTACAATCATCTGAGCTGTTGGCCTTATTCTGGGGACTCCATGTGTCTGATGTACTCAGAGGGAGGCATACATTTCTTCAGCTACACTTAGCCTAGCTATGGCTGGAAAGTCTCAACTGAGTTTCAGTTAATCTATGAAGGAGCAGCAGTGAAGCATATTCATAAACAAACAGGGTTATCATTTTGGGGCTATTTGAGGTTTTTGAGGCTTATTACAGACATTTGCCATTTATTCTTTTCAAAGGCTAGGAAGATGAACGTGTATTTTTATCCATTCTTTCTGTTTTCTGTGAGTCTATCCACTTGCACAACCTCTCTCTCCTCTGAATCACATGGATGAGTGTGTTCACGCTTGCCAGCACATGCAAGTGTGTGTGACATTTTCTTATTACCCTGTTGTTTTGAGTGGTGTGAATAAAATGTTTGTCCTGCATATTTGTTTGTGCATTCAGCCCTCAGGCCTACGCTCATGCTTTTTAGGCGGCATCAGAAATATAGCAGTGTAAGGGATTAAAGGATTAAAAATGAGGGGCTACAGTAATGCTGATTATTATGTGGATTATGAAAAGAAGTACCTGTATTCAATATGAAATGATGAAAACAAATAAAGGAGTACATAGGTTAGAGATGTATTTTTTAAAGGGTTACATTAAATGGAATTTACAGGGATGGTTGCTTTGTGTCAAATTAAGAACTGAGGTAGGCAAAACGAAGGCATTTCTGAATAGCAGTTCTGAAGTGTTTTCTGTAGCCTTGTAGAGGATGAATTTCCTTTTGTATCAATACCCCATGTACAGTGACCAAAGGAGTCAGAAATCAAAAATAAAGACAATAAACAATCAAACAATAATGAGAAAAATGTGTATTTAACACTAACGTTAGCTAACTAAACAGTAATGTTCATCAGCGCATGTTGTGCATAGTTTACTAGATTAATCAATTACTATATACCCATAGTATAAACTATATAATGTTAGAATGCAATATGAAGTTGGGACAGCAGTCAGAAAAAAGAAGAGAGTAGGTTTCACCATTGCAGACACAAGATACAAGATATTCAGTCAGTCAACATCTTGTATTTACTCTGCAATTGGGTGAAATGAATCATGACTCATATCATCAGATTTGGACTTGAACTGCATCAAAACACACCCACAGTAGTGAAGCTGCCAGCTGCTTGATGTTAGGAACTTAGCCAGGAAGACTCTTAGTGATCCCATTATCAAATATGGACCTCATTTTCCTCACAGACACATGGTTAGATCAAACAGGAGTAACAAGTGCGTTAAACCTCACCTGACTTAAGCTCTCTTTTTTTTTTTTTTTTTCATGCTATCAGGCAGGATAAGAGGCGTGCGCCTGCAGCTTACTGATGCTTTGTAAGTACTTCTGCTCAGCTGGGGTGGTCAGGTTTACTAAATCTGAGAGCAGCTCAGGGCAAAGTGAATACATACTGTCACTGGATGAAGTCTAAAGTGTTGAAACCCGGTCAAACCACCACGTAAGAAGATAAAATCATCATTGCAATCAGTGGATTTGCTGTGTGTCTATGTTTTGTCTATGTCTTGTTTTTGGCATAGATTCAGCTTTCTTTGACATGCAAATTTGTGGTGTTGATGACCAATGGCAACATCCCGGACAATGCTAACCTTTGAAGGTATGATAGAGGATATATAGGGAAGTGATCATACCTTTTTAGCTTTGTTGCTCCATTAATTTTTTTTTAATGTATCAGTGTGCTGACCTAGTGTGTTTAGTTTGTCCGTTCTGGGGTACTTGACAGAAGTCACTCAGTATCAAGTTACTAATTGTACTGCAGAGGTGGTCTTGGTGGCCTGGATACCCATTATCTGTTTTTTTTTGGATACCCGCTGGCTATGCCGGAAGCCCAGAATTGTGTTGTCGCCCAGGGGCTAAATTATCATCAGAGGATAGACGGACTGACAGTGATGTTGAGTGACAGACAATTTCTCTGTCATTCAAGGTGTCATTCTCTTCTGTTGAATACTTCTCTGCTATGTCTCATGAAACCGTTTAGTTTTCAGTAACTCTTTTGAATGAAATCATGTAGAATCTAAACTGTGTGACGTGTGTGTGTACATAAAACTACTCTACACAGGATTCTTTCAAAATGAAAGACACATTTCATGAGCAAAACTAGAAAGTAAAAAAATGTAATCATCAATCATGTGTTTTAACTTCAGGTGTGCTAAAATCTGATGCATAGTGACACCCTGCCTTCCACATGCAGACACACACACAGGCTGATGCTAGTATTTCTGTATACATATGACACATTTACTTAATACAGTCCTTCATCACTCTTTAACTTCATCAGGAGGCAGTGACTGGCCAAATGTTACGCCGTAAAAATCAATATTCGCCACACATCACTCTCTTTTTCCTCCTTTCTGTCTCTGGCCTTGACTGGTGTCGGCATAGCAACATCAACAACTTCCTCTAAATTACGGTGTGGCAGCCAATCAAACACAAGCAGTGACCCTGGAGAGGCAGCGATAACAAATCAGCTTCAGAGAGGAAGTGTGAGTGTGTGTGTGTGTCAGTGTCAGTGTTGGGTGATATACAGCATTGGACACTCACATCCTCATGTCTTGTTGAGCACAGACCTTTGACTTGAGACTGTCTTATCTATTTTTCATACTTCTGATGGCCCACAGCCTCCTCCATTTTCTCCACTTCTTCTCCCTCACCTCATCTCGTCCTTGTCCCCTTAACACCATCTGGAGTATCTCCTCTGCACCGCTTAGGTTTTATGATACCTCTTACTTTTAGATATATAGTGTACTTTATCTGTCTCTGAACCTGTACAGTGGAGTATGCCGCCTCTTTCTTTTGACAGAATTTGCAGACTCTAACTCTCATCTCAAAGACGACTAGGAAGTCTAGTACGTCCTTCAGTTTCCTCCACCTTTGACAGCATTGAAGTCCATACAAGGCTCATGATATACTCTTTTTACCAACCTGTGACCAACTGAGTATGACTCTGGCCTGCTCTGGCCTCACCCTAAGTATCTAGCAGAAACTTTGGCGGTAACTTTAGACAGCTGTACATGAAAAGACGTTAGACATTCAGAAATGTAATGGTGGTAGCTATACGTTTTCTTTTTGTGTTTTGTTTTTAGCTACGTTTAGCTCTTTGACCTCGAAACATCTTCAGATTGAATACCATCTAGCCTGCTGTCCTTCAGACTCAGATTCAAATTCTATCTAAAGTTCTTCAAACCAGAGACTTTGCCACCTCCCTGTTGCTTTGATAAAATATAACTTTGCATCAAAAAATGTCTGCTCCCTGTACAAATCTTTCACTCTGTGTCTGTCTTTCCTACTGTGTCTTATTTTAGTTATTGCATTCCTCTCTGTCCCATCTGCTCTACACATAATCCCCTTATGGCTAACAACAGTTAACCTGCTGGGAAATGACAGCCCTCCTTTTCTCTCTGTGTATTTTATTTTGTCTGCATGTCACTTTGTGAGCCAGTGTGTGTGTCAAGGACTTAAATGCATGGTGCTGTTTGCAGCTGTAATCTGAAGTGGAAGCCAGAAAAAAAAAAAAATTCACTGCACGTATCATCAGCATGACTGAAACATAGCAATTAGAGTGCTGGGTAAATATGTTGTGTTTGATGATGCTGATGATGGTACTGTTGAGTTTTTGTTTGAGTAAGCTTGAATAGATTTACAACTGGTTTTACTGACTGTTTCTTCCACAGTTACCCTTCTCTTTCTTCTCGCATCTCCATTTCCTCATTCTTTGCTGTTTTCTTCTCAATATTCTTCCATTCCTCAATGTTAATTATTTTCTCAGTTCTTTTCTATTGGGCAAATCAATAAATAAAAAGATGACCTCATCTTGGAAGAGAAAATAGTGCTGTTGACTTTATGACTTGCACGTGTTTTTGTATGCAGATATTCGGCATGTATCTAGTAATAATGTTTCAGTCTAATTATTTCTCTCGAAGTCGAGTGAAGTTGCTTGTCTCATTGTCTTCTGTGCTTTATGTTACTATATAAGTGGTGTCTATTATCTGGCCTTCCTCTGTTCATTTAACATTTATGAGTATGAATACACAACAGTTCCACATCTGCACTGATGAACTTTTAAACTTTTAATGAGTTCTCTATCTTCCATCGCTAATGTTTTCTTTCTCTGATGATGTTTCGATTCATCTCTGAGACCAGAGAGAGAGATAATGATTCCAGCACATTTATGCAGCTGTCTCATTTTCATTTTAAGTTTTTTAGCTAAAAGCAGCTTGGTTCTATCAATGGTAATGTTGGTCGGTCGGTCAACAAGTATGCCTACATTGCTATGGAATTTTGTGCATTCTGTTTTACCATAATCCTGAAGACTTTGATGAAACCCTGTTGTTCCTTCTAGTGCCATCTTACAGTTGAGATTTTTGGATTTTAGTGAAATAATTATTACATGGATTGTCATGAAATTCCATACAGAGATTCCTTTATGCCTGGAGAATCTTAATGACTCTTAATTATTCTCTGACTTTTCATCTAGTGCCAGGAGTTTTCACTTATCTAGTAACATATCTCAACATCTACTTGATGGATTCACATAACTTTTTGTACAGACATTCATGGTCCCCAGAGGATACATCTCACTGACTTTGGACTTTTTCTCTTGGTTGACCACAAGTTGACGTGTGGCTTTTATCAACAAACAAATCAAATTTTATCAACAACTTTTGGATGGATTGTTATAAAATTTTGCAAAGACATTTGTTTCTCTCTGAGGATGAATCAACTTTTTATCTAGCATCATCATTTAGTCAAAATTTTAATTTCTCTAGAACGTTTGACTGCAAAATTAATGACATCCAAAAATTGCCTCATTTTACATGTTAAACACATTAGCATTGCTCCCCAATTTAGCGAAAAACAAGTGAAGTTGTCAGGTTAATGTTAGCCACAGTAGCTGCGGAGTTGTAAGAGAACAGATTGTATCTGGCTAACATTCACGACGTTCACATCAGCCCTCACAGACTCTTACTGAGCCAAATGAGTCGTCAAATGATCACATGGATGGATGGATGAATGAATGAATAAAGTTTGCCTATTTTCTTCACATGTAAAACTCTTGAATCCAAAAGTGATGACTCTTGGTGCAGGCATGATGATGATGATCTGTTCTGATCCCTAGACCACCATGCAGCATCGCAAAGAGCCTGACTGACAGGGTGGTCAGCCAACCATAATAATGGCATTCCCAATGTTCACTTGCATACCAAGAAACATGCAATACATCGGAACAGTGACTTGAGTCAACTCGAGTCCAAGTCACAATGACATTCCATATATCTGTGGCGACATATTACCAGAGGTAGAAATGAGGCATAATATACCAGAACCCTGGTCAGGAAGCTAAAGATAGCCTACTACAGAACAGCATTCTGGCTGACTTCATTTAGAAAAGCATTCACTTATATAAATTCTATCTTTATCATTTCCTCGTATGACTTCATCATTTCCTCCTTTGGAGGAAGTCATACGAATACAAAAGTTTTCCTATAGCTGACCATCAGCATTAATTTCACTCCTCGTTATCCATCTGCACTCTTCCTCCATTTCCTAAATGTTTTCCTTCAATAAACTCATCTAGTGTTTATCCATCTGACATTAGTCTATCGATTGATCTCTACAGCATTTTCATCAAGTCATTAGCTCGCTGCTGCCTTTGTTTAATTGTTTCGTTTTCTCTCCACTCCCTCTTTGCATCGTCCTTGGTCTTTCGTGAGCATTGCATCAGTACACTTAAGGTAATGAAGAATAAGGTTGCCTACTGCACTTTGTTCTGCACATTACTGATGTTTATTGCCTTACTTTTAAGGCAATATTGCCTTGCGTTTTATTCTGCTGTGCTTCTACAGCTAATCATTGCTGACTAAAGGTAATATACCACATAAAATCCTGTTGTTTCATGTGTCATCACCTGTTTATTCTGTTTCGTAAAGACACTTTTTAGTCAATATCTATCATCAGCAGCTGAAGAGTTTCAGGAGAGACTAGTAATGAAATAATGGGTTGGTGATAATGGAGTGACTTTATCCAATTCACGTACTTGTACAAAATAAAAACTAAGGAAAACAACCTCTGGGCTGTTGGCTGCTTTCTTCAGCTAAATGTATTATATTGGATTCTGGGTAAAAGCCTATATTAAATGCTTATATTGTGCTTTTGTCACAGTTTCCATTGATTGTGTCTGACTGGGTGATTGTTCACCCTGCTTGGTTTTATTGGGATATCTGTTTGACCTTGTTTCTTGATATCACGAGGAGTAAGCTCAAGCCAAAATATATCTACGTAGTAATTTTTTCATTATAAAACACAAAATATTGACAGCTGCACACTCTGAAAGAGAAAACAACAAAAAAGGTATAAAGATAAAAATCACATTTTTATCCTATTCAGATTCTGTCCATCCGTTTTCCATAACCACTTATTCTTATCAGGATTGCAGGGGGCTGGAGCTGATCCCAGCTGACATTGGGTAAGAGGTGGGGTAAAAGTCACTAGTTCCTCACGGGGCGGACACATAGAGACAAACTCTGTGTCAAATTCACATTCACATTCTCACCTATGGGCAATTAAGTCTCCAGTTAACCTACTAACTTTAACTGTGGGAGAAAGCCAGAGTCTCCAGAGAGAACAATGCTGACATGGGGAGAACATGCAAACTCCACACTGACTCAAACCAGACACTTTTATGCTGTAAGGTGACAGTGCTGTTATTCATGACTTAATTACCAATTAACATTTTAATTTAGAAAATGATGCTATAATATAGTGTTATGGTATAATTCTACTGGTACTACTATACTTAGTCTTTCTGCATCATTATAGAGCTGCTTTTATAGTATTAGGATTATAGAATATTAGTATTATAGAATATATTTTGACAACCACCAGAGAAGGTTGTGTATCTGTGGACATTTAGATAGCTGCCCCCAAACAAAACCACATTTAGCCAAAACCACTAGAACCATGTTAAAATCGGGGTTTCGTGTCCACGTGACATTAGTTTACTTAGAAGACCTGGGCTGATGCTTTAGCACTGGATTTTTTTTTTTCTTTCACACAGTTCTTCAACAAAGTCTCCTGTGACCTGGGCTGATGTAGGCCAAACACACACAGGATAAACCCCTTCATCATCCTGTCATCTGGTCCTTTGAGATACGGGATGCAACCACCCGAACCTCAAATGTTTTCTCTCAGCAGACTGAAGCAAGTTTGATAAGTGACTCCTGGCCGTGCCACAGTAAAACCTGCCAAACAGGATGACTGGCCTTAACAGGCTTTAGACTGCATGAATATCCTGCTACCCACTGTTGTATCTTTGAGGCAGATTCAGCAGCCCTTAAACTTATGTCAGCATTGCAGTATTGATTTGTAATTCTTACCACCAGTGTCTGTGCTATTGTCCCAGTGTTGTACCCACTTTAATTGGACTTGCTTTTGAGGACACATCTCTGTGATGTCTCACTCTCAGTGTGAAACCAAAAACTTAGAAAGTTAGAAAGTTAGAAAAATAAAAATCAATACAACAGGTAAATTCATCTCACTCTCAAAAGGTGTCTGTCTTTTGGGAAGACTAAGTAAGTGTGTGACATTAAGTCAAATGTCATAGTGATAGAAAAAAAAAAGATCTAATGTAATAATATTCAGTTAATTACTCGCCTTTAATTAGACAGTTAGGACCCAGCAGGTATGAGCAATATATTTAGCACCCATTAGTACCCTCAAATCAATAACTTTCCACCTGCAAATTACTTAAACGGTTTCAAATAATAATCTAAATTGTGCCCTCAAGATATGATTAATCTTTTTAAATTAGTTTTGACAAATTTTGAGTGCAGCAGTGGAAACTGAAGTTACAGAGGTAGCTAATGCAGCCAGTTAGGGAGAACAACATATAGCACTGGTGCAGGCTAAGAGCTGTACTGTATTTAAAAAGCAGAAACAGCAATTTGCTTGCAATTTCCACAAATTATTATTGGGTCATCAGATTCATTCCATTTATCAGTCTCTTAGTCTACTGTCTGCATGTTTTATTAATTTGTGCATACAGATGTTTAATATGAGGGGAAGCACTTAACTGCACACGAGTGAGTAATTATACTTCTGAACACTCTACAAAGTACAGAAAAAAAATATAAATTTTTCATCCTTAAAATAAAGAGAAAGGAAAAGTTCTCTTTACTAGTAAGTAATGGACAGCAACTGTCTGACCTTTTGAGTTTTCAAGGTTCTACATTATGTCCGAAGAAGACAAAGTTGCCTAATTAGTTCGTTATGGTCCTTGATTTTGCACTTGCATGTCAGAAGTCAGGATGGATGATTGATCTAAGGTGTCAGAGTGTCCTAACTCATGTTAGATCTCTAATTACTGTTCCTCATGACTAACTTATTTAGCCATAGGGAGGGAGAATTATTAATTCAAAGCTTTTCTGTTCAAGTTGTACCAGAGACCCGTCAGTGCTGTCAGAATTCCTTAGCGATGGCCAGAGCTCAGTTAAAGTCACATCCTTCTTAATAACCATTCAAACTTGAGTGTTCAAACCCTTTGACTACCTCCCATTCTGAAGCAACAGAACAAGATGTAGTGAACAGATGAGTGGTTTGAGAAACAGAATTCCACGTGACAACCACAGAGAAAAATATTCAGCTTGAGTAGTAAGAAACAAGGAAGGAAGGAGAGGAGAGTTCCAGGTCAGCTCTTTGTGTGCCTCACCAACAAAAGAAGGAAAGAGATGATCTGAGAGAGAAGAAAGTAACAAAACTGCACTTTACTACCACATGTGCCTACTGAAAACAGGAGAGAAGAGGGAATAAAAGACCTGAGGGAGGGATGTGCTCTCACCATTAGTAGTAAAGATGGTACATTATGTTCCTGGAAGGAGAGGAGCGTACAGAGGTACAGAACACTAAAATTAGGGTGTTTTACTGAAAAGATGGTCTTTTGATAAAACTGGGCTGCCTATACAGTAGAAAAACACAGGTAATTTTGATATTGGTGCTACATGACCAGAGAAAACAGAAAGAGGCCTGTTCTGTTCAAGAGGAGAAAATCAAAAACAACCAGAATGCACATTACCCTCTAAGGCCACTCCCAGGCCGCTACTATTAAATGGGCTTGACCAGAGCTTCAGGAGTAGGAAAACGTTCTCGATGTAGATGTCTGTTCATTCACAAAAAACCTTTTAATCGCAATGACATCTTTACTGACTTTATTATCAGCTGCCAGTAAAAGAACCAGAGTGTTGTAGTGCAGTGAATAATCCTGCATATGGAGAGAACACCACTATGAGAAGTCTTCAGAGCCTTGTAGTCTCTATTCTAGATCAAATGAGAGGACTACGACCACAAGGGGCATGCAAAGGAAAAAAAAAAGTGAACAAAACTCCTTTTCTGTCAATTCAAAATTGCGTAGTACAGTCAAACAACCCTAGAGCAGGCGAATGCGGGGAAAGCTGTATGTGGTGGCAAATAGGAAGCATATACTACACACATTGTATTGATATAAAGCTGGTTAAAAGGTCCCTTTAAGTTACAACCAATTTTCTGTAAACGCATAATTGTGTGTGTTTGTTTCAGCTTCCTAACTCTGAATATGTTGTATAGATAAAGTAAAAGAATTGAGGAGAGAACAAGGTAAGACAAGAGATGACAAGTAAAAAGGAAAAGACAGTTCCAGTATTCCAGTCCATTGACCACAATTGACAAGGTCCTCCATCAGTTTGGAAATATGCTGATCCAGCCCACTGTGCTGGGATCTCTGAAATGGGTTTTAACCCTATGAGGTAGGGAAAGGACAGAAATAACTATGGAGATTTTAAGACAGTCACAGTTTGGAAGAGAAGAAGGGGAAATGAAATGGAAGAAATATTTTTTTTTTTTTTTAGATTTAATGGAGCCCCTTTCCATTCCAGGCCCCATTTCATTTCTTGACTGCTTGTCATATTTGGTATTATAATGTGATCTATATCTAAGCTGTAGGTAAGGAAAAAGTACAGGTAAGTGTGAGCAGCATGCACTGCAGCATGAATATGATGCGATCTGGGAAACTTGAAGATGGAGAACATTTGATGTGAGACAGAAGTTGATTCAGTCGGTACAGAACAGTATGTTTGCCTTACTAAAATGTCATCACCGTGGGTACAAATGTCATCACCATGGGGAGGAATATTGTCGTTTGTAGAAACGTCATTAGCATGGGTACAAACATCATCCATGCAGGTAGAAATAGCATCACAGCTTGTGTAATTGTAATCATCATACACATATGAATGCAAACCAAAAACAAATTACTGTCAACCATGCTGTAATCTTGCTGTGTTAGTTTTCCACAGTGCACCTGAAAATTACAAACCTGCCTCCAAGAAACACCATTACTATGCAAGAACTTTAGATGGCTAATACGTTTGTGGGCATTTAGCTTGTGTGACGCAGCAACATTACTATTTCATAGTAAGTCCACCATTCACTTCAACCTCCTGCCTCTATGGACACTGTATAACATCACCCAACTTCCTTATTTGCTCCCAGTTGACAAGAATCAAAATTACTATGGCAGCTCTTTGTGACGTGAGCATGTTCTTGTTTGCTGAAACAATTGAAGCTGTTATTTTTCTTTGGAGGAGAGTTTTGATATTTTCCCTTAGGAGCTGGTACAGTAGAGGATGAAAACAAACAAACAACAACAAAAAAAAGGCTGTATTGAATATTTGTCAAGTGACCTGAAACTCCCAATGAATGATAATGTTTCTCTGTCTCTCGGAAGCATAAATAAGTAACTTTTTTAAAAGTTGTTCTGTCATAAAAACTAAAACATTATCAAAGTTGTGTATACAGCATGGTACACTTCCCTCAAATGGCCAAACATCGGTTAATGAAGGTTCAACTCAGAACACAAAGTATTTAATTGCCTAACCTTGATTGTTCCACAGCAGTACTACATTAACCATGACCATATTGTTAAATAACCTCATACTTTCAGTTGGTTAGACATAAAACTACTTAGTTAGAGCCTTGTTTTATGCCTTGTTTGTCAGCCGCTAGTAATCTATCATTTTTTAAAAAAGGGATGTCGTTGTTAATCCATTAATCGCATATTTAATCTGTCAAAGAAAAAATGAGATGCAGCCACAATGTAGACAGGACGGGTGTGATTGGATTGCTCATTATCCACAGAGCATATCCACACTGTGATCTCATATAATACCAGGTGTAAATTAAGTCCGTCTCCCTCCCTCACACTTTTATCTTTCCCTCCCCGCTGACTGGATTAGTACTGAAGTGGACTCCTCATCTAAAGCTGCCAGTGCTCCTCTGCATTAGCCGTGGCATTTTCAGTCAACCAGATGATATTAATAGGTCTTTGAAATATTTAAAGGTGATGAGGAAAGAGAAGAGAGGAGAAACGCATGGAGGCAAATCAAACACTAAACACTAGATGAGATAAGAAGACAAGAAAGGCCAGTCTCACACTCTCACCGTCCCATGTGATTTCAACCAAGATTGCAATCAAAGGTGTATTGATCTACAAAGGTAAACATCGCACACAGACGTCTTATCAATGACGATAACCCGAACGACACACTGTGCCAGTAGAGCTGATTTTTCCCACCCAAGTGTTTTATGTGTGGAAGTACTGACACTGACACAGGCTGGTGGGTTTTTGCTCAATGTTCTTCAGTGTTCCAAGTCTGTTTTTGATAAATAAAGAAATGCTTTTCAAATGAAAAATATAATTATAGGCTTGGTGTGATTGGTCAATGAATGGTTCACACTCTATGGACAACAAATAAATATATCAGCCCTAAAATTATGTTCCTTATCTTGAAAGTTATTTAGTCTTATCACAGTCTACACCATGTTATTAGGCAGCTATTTGCTTATGATAAAGACACTGTACACTACATGGCAGACAGATAAAATTATAGAGGTGCTGGTGAATATAGTGGAGCACTTAGCAGATACAGATCAAGACATTTTTCACAGGTGCTATGGCGTAAGGATGAATCAGTAGTTAAAGACTGGTGACTACTGGACGTACACTTGTCAGGTTGCCAGACACACAACTCCTGAAGAATGATAATGTTGCTCAGTGTGTGCTGGATGTGTGAGTAGCCAGTTATTTGCTAGCACACTAGAAATACCAATAATGTAATAATATATCAAAGTTGTGTGTCTGTCAGCCTGTTTTGATCTTTTTCTGCCTCAAATTAAGCCAATATTTGATTCATGAAACTTCAAAAATCACTTGAAACTGATGGAAACAAACAAAACTTCTGAGAACGGTACAGCGGAAAAGGGTCCAAAGATAAAATGAAAACATGAGAATAAGAGGAAGAAGATAGAAGATAAGGGGACGTCCTATGCTTTGCCAACGGACTACATCGACCTCTGTCTCTGTCTCTCACAGTCCCATGTGACTTTTATCTGGATTAGTGCCAAAGGTGATTGACAGGCCCACTAATCCAACTGGGGGGGGTCGACAATCCGCGACTTAACACTCGATAATTGGCCTATCAGCCCAAAGCTTGAGCTGTTCGACTTAACGGGGGAAAAAAATCCACTGGTGACACATATAGAGACTGGAGGGACATGGGAAAATGTGTATGTGTGTGTTAGGGGGTCATTGGTGGAGGTACATACAGCATGTTGTGTGTAGGAAACGTGTGTGTGTGTAGTCTTAGTGGGTAAAAAGTCCACTCATGACATCTACTGTACAGTAGGTAATTAGAGGTTTATGTGAGGGTTGAGTGTGTGTATGTGTTTGTGTGATCTTAGCAGGACATATTGACTGATGACATGCAGTATGTTGAGTAGGACTTGTGGCAAAATAGATGTTTGTATATATGTGTGAGCATGAGAGAGACCCAGTGATCAGACATTTAGTTTAGGAGCTGTGCAGTGTGTGTGTGTGTGTGTGTGTGTGTGTGTGTGTGTGTGGGCGAGTAGCCATGCGTGTAGGCATTTACTCTGTCTGTGTACTGGTGCATGCAAGCATTTGTGCAAATCTTTGTGTGAGTGTGTGTACGTGTGTGTGGTGGGGGGGAAATGGGCAATTTGCTGCATGACACCTGGACATCAATCACTGTCACATCTCAGTCCAAATGAACTACCACCACCAGTACCATGTGGTGGTCAGCAGGAGGCCTTTAATTTGCCAGTCCTATCACGATGACATGATGCGAATGGTCTTTTATTTTGACATCTAGATACATCAGGAAAAGTTGCTTTTCTTTCCTGTCAGTATATGAACTCTCTGACCCAGAGAAGCCAAAGCAGCCACTGAGTTTGAATAGTGTTGACTGGTGAATATTTTATCAAAGGGTAAGGTAGCATCATGGTCATCAGGCTGACTGACATTTCACTGAACAATGCAGGCAGGATATGTAAGACCTATATCATGAATGATGACGAATTTCTTATTCTTTCTTGTGTGCATACATGTATATTTTTATTTATACATTATTTCCATAGTGTGCTTTATCTGTCTTCATTTCCTTTATTCCAATAATGTAATACATTCTAAATATTCTATAATTTGAAACTTTAAAACTTTCAAAGCATGTTAACTCATGTATTTCAAATGTAGTCGTAACCCTCCATGTGCTTCTGTATAAATAGTCAGTGGTGGAGTATTCACACATTACACTAGAGAATATTTCAGTGTTATATCACTAATATCCTATTAGATTATTATAGATTATAGATATATTATTATTATATAGATTATTATAGGTATAAGTAGAACTTTGATGTTCTAGTCGGTTAAAGTGAATGTCATAACTATAACAATGTACAATATTTTTGCTAATGTATTTCATTAAAGATAAGAATCATCTAGTTTAGTGTAAAACAGCTCAGTCTTACTGTGTTAATGTTTATGGATGTTTAGTTTGTATCAGATTGACAGGCTTTATGATCAGTCAGCCAGTCATAATTAAATTTGATGGCTTTGGATGGAAAATGCAGCATTTGATTTTATTCGCTGATTAGCGTCACTTGTGTTCATGTTGTTGAGTCTAATTTGCTGTGATGCGTAGTCTTCCATGACACATAAATTATGAGTATGAGTGAAACGTCTCTTCGTACTTTGAGAAGATATTGTGAATCATGAAGCAGCAGCCCATCACAAAATTTTAAAAAGCTAATTTATCATTTGTTGCTTGAATTTCATCTAACAAATGAAATAGAAATAATTTTAATGAAGTTTAATTTTAAGGGTCATAATTTAAGGCTTCTTTTTAAAACATTTATGGAATTTTTCTGCAATTCAGTATATTTATATCAACTAATTATCTCTACAACAGTTTTTATTGTTACTGGTGTAGCCTATTATTCCCAGTCTGGATTCAAATTTGCTTCATGCCCATGAGGGATCAACAGGAAACGCTGTAGTGTGTTATCCAGCATATAGTTTTTTTGTTATTGATAACAGCCTCACTATGTATAGTCTAATCCATTACCACCATGTCAAAGCTGTATTAAGTCACTGCTAATGCAAATGGAACATAATATTAATGGACTTCTTTATGAGTTTGTTTGGTGGTAACCATATACAGTTTAATGAATGGATGTTGTATCCGAGAGGTCACCTGTAGGTTTCTGAAGAGCCACTTTGAATTTCAGAATCTGTGGCTATCTTGGCAGTACTGTCTTTGCCACCTCCCGGCTAACCTAAGAATGGGCAAAGAGGTGGATTGCCAGTGGACGTGAGGCAGGCTGAATCACGCCTGGGTGCTCAAACAAGCCACTTGTAAACACACCCACCTGTCAATCAAAGCAGACACACTGTCAATTATGCATAACTTTAACCCTTAATGTAATTTGAACAGGTGAGTTCAAGAAAAATTCAGACTCTGAATAGTTGTCATGAATGGGGAAATTAGCTATAGAGGCCAAAACCGTTTTTTGTACCAGGCTGTAAACATGTTTATTTTTGCTGTGAAATTGGACATTTTACCATTGGGACTTATGGAGATTTGTCCTGTAGCTAGTCAGGGAGATTGGTGGAGCTGGAGAGGAGGAAAGGTCATGGGAGAGAACTGATTCAAGTTTATTTAATACTAAAAATATTCAGCTAAATGTAGGTCATGTAGCTGTGCACTGTACACGGAGCTAACTTATCAGGAATCTAATTATTTTATTTGTCATAGAAAGCAGATAACTAATGAAAGAAAAAATGAACTACCCTTGATCCACTGTCAGAGATGAATACACCAAAATCATCAACTGATATGACTACAGTGACATTTGGAGAGTTTGGCCCATTGGTCACCTCCAATAAGATGCAAGTCCCAAAACATCTCTGTGTCTCACCTAGATAAGTTTGTCTGGCATTTATGCAAATTTTTAGCATAATGGTATGTAATTATACACAAGCAGTAATGTACTGATACTGATATTATATTATACAAAGCCCCAATCAGTCTTTTTGCATCATATGCACAACCTCCTTCAAATGACATTGTCCTGGAACAAAATGTGTAGTCTCAATGTGTAGTTTTGATCCACTACACAACATGTTTTTGGACTGCTTTCTCCAGTATTACACAATGTAACCAATAGCAGGTAAACACACAAAATACTAAAGGCAAAAAATAACATGTAATTCTTGGGTGAAAGTCAATGAGAATAAGTCGGGGCTGGGAAAGAGAAGACAGAGTGCAAGTGATTTTCTTCATCTTCTGACAGTCATGCTCCACCACTTAGTACATTTTTGTCAATACTGTTTGGTCACTTTAACTGTCATTTATTTCAGCTTTTGTGAAACATCTTGAAATTAGAGTTAACAAAGTGAAAAATGATCTAAAAAAAATTGTTGCTTCTTTGTTGTCACTTTTGGGTCGATCCGTTTCCTGTAAATAATGGCAAATGTTTAAAAACCTCACTTAATCCTGTTTGTGAACTGGAGCTCTCACTCCTCTCATGTGTATCCTCCTCAAACACACTCTTTATCATCTGACTCAGCTGATGGCTCCCTGCATGGGAATAAAGTCTTGCTACCTCCTTTGCCGGACTGGCAGATGGTCAACCCTAATTTGTTTCCTCTGGTAATTTCACCACGCTTCAAACCTATGAGGCATGGCCGAATAGACAACTCACAGTCAAGAGACTCAGCATTACAGAGTTCATACAGTAATTTGTACTTAAACAAGTACCTCAGACCTGTCATTACAGGTGTGCTAGGTCCCCCGGTGCCACGCCCACCTAAATAAAAGTGACAGGAGCTTTGACTAAACAAACACCGCCACACAAAAACACAACACATTTGTGCCTAACAACAAAAAAATGTCCAATTGAAAACTATTTTAAAATGTAATTTTTGATCACATTTTTGTCTTAAGATTAACTAACACATTCCTTTATGTTAAGATTTCATTTTGGACTTCTAGCTTGCGATTTTTTATATTTGTCCACCAGATGGCGCTCCTTTTTTCCCATTCAAAGCATGCAGCAAAATTGTATGTTTTATGCACGGGTGCCTTGCTACTGAAATGATAAGTGTGTGTCACTACTGATGTTGGATAATGTCGTGTGTGTAGAAAAAGTGTGCGTGTCAAATACAAATATGGAAATCATTTTAGTTTTTTTGTTTGTTTTTCTCGCTAAATATATATATATATATATATATATATATATATATATATATATATATATATATATATATATATAATTAACATTTGTTAGTTATATTTCAGATGTTTTAAAAGACTGACTCATTTAAAGTGGAAAAAAAATAATATATGATATTTTTACAGCAGTTTTTGGGAAGCTGACATTTTTTGTCATTAGGGACAAATGTGGACCTCTTAAGGGTAAAGCTGGACCTCTAGGACTTCCAGATAAAGCACTTACGTGTTTTTTCACAATCTATATATCTATCCATTTTCCATAACTGTTTATCAGGGTCACGGGTGGCTGGAGTCAGTCCCAGCTGACATTAAGTAAATGCAGGGTATGACGCATAGAGACAGACAGCCCTTAACCCCACGCTCACGTTCACAGCTACAGGCAATTTAGAGTCACCAATTAACCTGCACTGTGAGGGGAAGCTGGAGTACCCGGAGAGAACCCACACAGACATGGATGCAAACTCTAAACAGGCTGGGAACCTTCTTGCTGTGAGGCAGCACCACTGCCTCTATAGTATAACTTTGTTTACCTTATGCAATTTCTTCTTTACAATACTAACCATCTACTCAAATTATAAGAGCGAGCACTCTCGATGAAACAAGTCAATCCGCACAACCATATAGCTCCGGTAGAGAATCTGAAATGACATTTTGAGCACAAGCCTAAGGAAAAGCCTCGTGCTTGAAACTTCAAGTACTAATAAAAAATTCTCTAGGGAATCTATTTGGTTGTGTGGATTTATTTACATCCAGTTTTGTCATCTGGAAAGTGAATCAGCCTTGAATTTTATTGAAGTGAAGTTTTTACGCAGAGGCAAGGAAGATACGAATCATCTGGTTTAAGGCAAAACAGCTCAGTCTTACTGTGTTAATGTTTATGGATGTTTAGTTTGTATCAGATTGACAGGCTTTATGATCAGTCAGCCAATCATAATTAAGTTTGATGGCTTTGGAAGGAAAATGCAGCATTTCATTTGATTCGCTGATTAGCGTCGCTGGTGTTCATGTTGTTGAGTCTAATTTGCTGTGATACTTAGTCCTGCATGACACATAAAGTATGAGTATGAGTGAAACTTGTGGTTGTTTTCGTTCTGAGGTTCAGAGGTGATCCTCAATCCATCACAATGTTTGAAAGGGCTAATTCACCAATTATCCCTAACGATAACCCTAACCCTAAATGTAAATGTAGTCCGTTTACACCATATCAGAGTTGTATTTGTAGTCACTGCTAATGCAAATGGAACATATTATTGACTGACTTCTTTGTTAGTTTGTTTGTTTGAGATACAACAATTGCTCTTCTGTTGTATTCCTGACAAAGTAAAACAGCTTGGGCAAAATAAAACTTGTATATTCCGTGTATTAGTGCGACTGCTTGTCTGGACTTCAATAAGCCCCTAATCAGCATCTTCCTTGACTTCATTAAAAATCTTTCCAGCACAAGTGGAGTCATTCATCCTTTCTAATTCATATTCAGTATATTATTAATATACAATGTGTCAGGCTTTAGTTTTGGCTTACTTTGCCGAACAGAGAGGCAGATATAGGGAAACAGTGAAGGGGGAGAAGGACAAAGTGAAAGGGAAGTATGTCAAAGTTGGAAGAATGAGAATGGAGTGACTGGACAGAGACAGATAGAGAGACTGACAGACTGACATGGTCAAGAAGCTAATAAAGTGACAGTATTTTGCCCTGTCTCCAAACAGAATTGGACTTCAACCCTGCAGTCTGTGCCCAGAGGAGGGAAATTAACAATCTGTCTGTTCATTTAATGACTCTTCGTTTCCTGACGCCTCACAAGTGCCTGGAATCTTAACAAGGAGCTGAGATGGCAGAGAGAGACGGAGACGGAGAGGGACAAAGGAAAACTGAAAGAGAGATACAGAGATATGTTGCAATCATTCCACACGGGAAAAAAACAGCATGTTTCCTTATTGAGATGCAGGTCAGCTTTCAGGTGGTGAATTACTGGGGAACTGAGGGTTTAGGACACTAATGTCTTTGACTCTCTGAATACTAAGTTTCAGCAAGGGAACACTTGAAACACACGATTAATCATATGGATTAAAAAATGAAAAAAATCACAACATGGCCTTCATCTATAGAGCCCCAAAAGGATTAATGAGGATAAATCATTCACTGTTGTATGGAGATTATATGTTTTGTCTGATCACTCACTTCATTTTCTCTGAATTTGCAGAATCTTTCCTTTTTTTGGAGCATTGACAGCTACAAAAACATACAAAAATTAAGCTATAATGGGGTGTCATTTGGCTCGGTTGGTGGAGCATCCGCCCCATGTGCAAAGGCTCAGTCCTTGCCGCGGCGGCCCAGGGTTCGAATCCAACCTACGGCCCTTTGCTGCATGTCGTAAAAAAAAAAAAGCTATAATGCATGAATGCTTATGGGCTGTTTATTTTAACCATGAACTTAGTCTCACAGATTATTTGTGATGTGAATACTGTATCAGAAGGCACTGAAAAAAAGTGATGGCACCACAACTTGGACCAGTGTTTTATGAGTCAATCAATTGCTACAGCCAATCAACTTTGACCGTACAAAATCTAAAGTCATCTGTATGAGCATGTTGACCATCTCAAACACATGGAACCCTTAACAAGCTAATCATCTGTAGCCTGTGATTGTAATTCAAAATTGCAAGCATTCTCTACTACTATAATCAAAACCTGTTGACCCTATTAAGTTTTTCTGCGCATGCTTACTTTCTGCTTCAGGGTCCATTTTTCTGAAAGTGCATAGAAAATGATGTAACTTTTGCTGAAGAGCATTCTCTTAGGCTAATGGTTTGACCTGGATTGTCCCAGTTTCAAGCTGGGTGTCCAGAGTACTAACAAATATCTGTAAAACACTAAAATGTCCTGATTTTTTTAACAGTCACAACCAAATTGTCAAGGTTTTACAAAAAAATAAATAATAATTAGAATGTTTGTTTATAGCAGTCAAATATGTGTTTTTATTTCTTTCTTTTTGGTCCACCTGGGGGCAGTATGAACAATCTGTAAACATAATGCTGCCATATTATATCTTATGTCGATATGGCTAACATGTTCGCAAACATATTTACATGTGCAGTAGTTACAGAGCAAGATTAGCACTCATGGGGTGTCAGTTAGATCAGTTGGTAGAGCATCCGCCCCATATACAAAGGCTCAGTCCTTGCCGCAGCGGCCCAGGTTTGGAATCCGACCTGCGGCCCTTTGCTGCATGTCATTCCCCATCTCTCTCTCTCTCCACATTCCTGTCACTTTTCAGCTGTCTCTGTCAAATAAAGCTTGAAAAGGCCAAAAAAATATCTTTAAAAAAACAAGATTAGCACTCATTTGGAGTTTTGTTTCTTGCCACCTGAGGGATCCAGTTTAGTAATGACTGTTTTTTTGCTTTGTTTGTCTATACTACTCTTCTAAATAGTCCACAATGTTCACTAGCTCGTTGTCTGCTGTTTGGTGTTGGACACATATAGTTAAAACATAAAAGCTGAAATAAGCTACACGTAGAGTGCACCAAAATATTGTCCAGTTTTCTGCAAATGGAAACATATGACATCAGAATGATTTAAAATACACTAAATTATTATTATTATTATTATTATACTATTACACTATAATTATTACTATAATTATTACTAATTATTATTAATTTAGATACACATGATTTAATTTTATTGCTTTTTGCCTGCAACTTTTAACAGAGCAGGGCTGTCTTGCAGTGAGTCTTAATCTGTTCTGGTGGGGAAAAAAGACACATCAAGCAAAACATCAAGCAAAAGAGCTTTTGCCTATTTAAATTTATTATTTCTTCATGTTCCAATGGGCTTAATAACCATTCTCACAGCTTTACAGCAGATTCCTGTCAGGTTATATTCCTTTAGGTTTAATACAACCCGCAGGAGAGCTCTAACCCCTTTTGAGTTTGGGTGAGACTCAACATGCATTCTCAACAGGGCATGTTATGCTCATACATAAAATGTATTCCTGAGTGCTAAGAAAGAAATGCACCGAGGGCAGACTTCAAATCTGAATTTGTATTTATACAATATGTCCAGAGGGGATCATGTAAAATACCAACATCATATGTTTAGACACTTATAAATGAGTTCTCCATGGCACACATGCCCATCTGTGTGCTTGTTAGTCAGCCAGTCAGTCACCTGAGATGTTTTAAAGAGGGTTATTTCTTATTAGAGCAATTTATACAGCTTCAAATGTGCACACCCTTTATCAGAGATACCTTACAGAAAAACAGCGCTACCTTGCAATCGTGTCAAAATATATGCAGCTACAACAGGCTTTCCTGGACTGAATATCTGATGTACTAAAAGGCTGAAACACTTCACTTTTCAGCCTGAAGGGACAAAACAAAACATAATCACATGGGGGGAAAAATATATGATATGATGTTGAAATATAAAGAAGGAGAGAGAGAGAGAATTTGCAATTTAAGAGGTTTTGGAAAAAACATCCAAAGAGCTTCCAAGAATCTTATCTCATAATCCCACTGAAACACCTGGCCAGTAGAAGCAGTAGTACAGGATACATTGGATGCAGCCAACATACATGTTAGCAATTGAATGGGTAATATTTTTTTTTCTTTTTGTATTTCTTTTTTTTCCCCCACTTGGCAAAACCTCAATACAAGAAGGTGAACTGTGGAGCTTCAATCAGATTCTGAATTTCAACATACTGTTGGAAGAAAAATCCCAAAACAAAGAGCAGCAACTTCCAGAAATACACCAGTCATACAACAATAATTATTTTATGTTTGATGATTTAAGTGTGTTTTTCTCTTATGTTTGGTGACTGCCTCAAACCAGTTCATCTTCCCTCCAAGTATTGTTGAGTTTCTTAGTACAAGAACCATTTCAGACATAGGCCATGACTGAGGTGCCACCAGCTTACAGCACTATAGCATACACCTGATGCTGAAATGCCTGTTTAAACAGCACTAAATATTCACTCTCACTCAGCTTGGTTAATTAGCACTAAGTCACTAATCAGAAACACCACGACCATACAACATTGATACTACAGCAACGTGTACTGGCAGGATACACAGACTTTTTGTCTCTGCATGTGTAAATCTCTTATTCTATTGATGCCATGTCTGCAGTGCCAAAAGACCACTGACAGTGGCATTGATTTATTCTGAACCATCCTAATGAACTAATCAAAGAGTTGCAGATTGGCTGACTAGTTTCACTGGGTGGGACAACACACAGCTAGCCACAGTGTAAATATCCCAATGCATGCTGCATTATATGAATTAAGGTTTATAGTCAAAAACGTTTTGGTAGGATGTAGTTCTAAGGAAAACTGTCCACAGCAAGGTGGACATGGTCATGAGGAATTTTTAAATTCTCTGGAAATTGCAAACATCTGTGGTATTGTATCGGTATAGAGGCAAAAAACACCACAATGGAGCTAATTCAGAAGATATTTTTTTTTAAACCCAGTATTGTATGTTTAGATATGACTAACTTGCAATAGCAAATGTTTTGGAAGAAATGCAATTAACATGCATTAACACAATAATTAAAGCTTTTAATCAAGTGACATATCAACTGCAAACTGTTCAAGTGCACTTCAGAAATCAGCAGTAAAAGCCAAAATAGCAGAGAAGCCATCTTGATGTCATCAAAGTGAACACTTTCTAGAGCTTCCAGAGCTTCTGCACCTTTATATCCTTTCCATGAAAATCACGAAAAATCATAGTCACAGTCTTCTTGACTGTGCTAAACCTAATGGTTGAATGCGAGCACAGTTCTCACACCAAAGGCACCGGGAATGAATGGCTTGCATTAGTACCCAATGGTCTCACACCACTGCTCACAGTCTTTTTTTTTTCCACATCTACAAAACACATGTAGACCCAATTAATACTTTCTCACCTTGTATGTGAGGTTCAATAATCAACAAGTCTTCTCTCCACTGACTTGAGAATACTTTTCCAGGGAAGGCGAGCAATTACACAATAGCTAGAACAAATTCATCCACTTCCACTGCCTAGTGATACAGGTGTACACAGGTGTCATGGTTTTCACTTCACATTTGTAAATCTTATAAAACACTAGTGAGCAATGTCTGCACTATTTTCACTCCATAATGTTTTATTGGATCTTTTCTCTCCACTGAAGTAAAACAAGTTTGACACTAAAGTTTTAATATGTATACAGTAAATGTGCTTTGGAAACTAACACCATAGAGAGTACAAAGATTATTTTCAATCAGACTGAGGGCCATGCTGTCAATCCATCCAAGAAACTCTTGTCATTTCCCAGGAGAGCTGCCGTGACAACCATACTAATCAGAGTTCTGCAGCCTGATTACCATCGCAGAATTAATTGGAACATGAAGACAGACACACAAATAGAGCCTATCAAGTCTGGGAAGTACGTGTGACCTGTTCTGTCTTTATTAGACCGTGTCAGGCTTGTTGTCATTCTGCAGAGGCAACCAGACTCTCACTACTGACTCTCACTAGATATAAAAAGCTTTGGAACTATCTACAGAATTATCTTTAGTATTACCCCAAGGTCCCAAATAAAAACTTTTGAATCAGGCATATGTTATTTGTTTATATTTTTATGGAGCCAGGAGCCAGTATGGATTTGGTGACAGGCGGGTAGACAGATTTAATCTATCAGCAGGAGGGAATTGAACCTGAATCCTGACAGTGCAAACTTCTGGTTCACCATGCATTCCACGTTTCTCGCCTGTATTATAGGATAAAACAACCACCAATCCTGTTGCCAAGTACTAAGAGAATGCTGATTCTCAGC
The DNA here is from genome assembly GCA_033000465.1 of Sciaenops ocellatus. Lineage (NCBI taxonomy): Eukaryota > Metazoa > Chordata > Actinopteri > Sciaenidae > Sciaenops > Sciaenops ocellatus. The sequence goes on along the minus strand of CP136878.1, from coordinate 19,371,210 downwards.
ATGCCATAATAAAAATGGACAGCACCTTAAATAATTATGCACATCTTTCACTTCAGGCTTCAAGCATTTTTAAATAAATTTTTAAAAATTTGCACACCTGAACTTAGAACTTTTTTGTTTTATTTAAATCTACACTTTCAAAGGTTGAGAAAATGTCTGAATTTGAATTACCTACAGGCAGCTCTTTGCCAAAGGAGATTTTTTTTTCTTTCTTTCATATCATGCAACTTCAGGCCACATAAAAATCCCAGACTTGGTTAACTTAATTTGGCAAGTTTGCTCTAAGTGGAAATGCTGTCAGAACATTTTCGGAAATGTGTTGGCAGTTAGAAAAGATCAATGATAGGAGTCTTTTGATATAAAGTGAGCTTTTGGCAGATATTTAACAATGTACATAGAATATTAAGAAAAACAAAACTTCTGTAAATTTATTGAATACTTGATGCACACTTAATTGTTTAGCTACGCTAGCAGTCTACCTCTAGGGACAGAAATCTTTCAGTCCTTCGGTCTAGAGTAGTCTGAAATATCTTAACTATTGGATGGATACTGGATGAAACTACATACTGTACAGACATGCATGGACTGCTTAAGATGTAGCCTCCTAATCTAGGGGATTCTGACATTTCCTGTAATGCCACCATGAGGATTTTGTTTTTTAGTGAAATGTATCAAAAACCGTTAGATGGATTGGCATTAAAGATGGTGCAGATTCATCCATGGTCCATGTGGGTCAAAGTGAAATGTCTTGACAACTGTTGGATGCATTACCATGTGATTTGGTGCAGAAATGTATTGAGTATACAGCGGCAAGCTTTAGGACACCTTTCTCTGATGGAACATTGGTCAGCATGGTGTCCAATCAGCATCTTCTTTTCAGGTCCTCCCATTTTGTAGAGGCCTATTTCAGGGATACTTGACCATCAAGGTCCAGTTCCTAAAAACCTGTTAAACCTATTACAATATAATTTATTAAATAGTTTGGGTAATTAAGTATTCATCTAAAATACAATATTATACACAACTCTGACAAAGATGTCAGGTAGTCACATGGCGTGCTCAGATAAACTTATGAAAGGAAAAAAATATTCACTTAGTTTGCACTCCTTAATCTGATTAGGTCCAACACAATCAAGCAAATCATACTAATAAGTTTATGCGTATATAAAATCAGCACGTGTACTGCTTTTAAAATGGCATGTGCATTCTGAAATACAACCTCTGATTCTGCCATGTGTGCACGATAATGGTCTATCGAGTGCCCGTGTGAAAGGAGAAAACGTATTACTTTTCCTTTTGAAATAACCACACGGAAGTCACATTTGTAGATAGTTGTAGGGCTTTTCCTTCAGCCCAGACAAAAAAAGGATGCTGCACTTCAGAGGAGTGTGGTTTGTAAGCCTGCATTAATGCAGAGTCAGTGTTGGAGGGCTTTATAACCCACTTCCACTTATAAGGCGAATTGGTTTGGAATGACACTTACCATCCATAGGAACATGCAAACAGAGTGAGTCGGTAGGGGCGAGGGTGTGAAATTGGCTGGATTGGAATTGTGTCTTCTTGAAACCACCACTGGGGGCATAAACGTCAGGAATTTCAAATTCTAGACTGAGTTTGAAAGATAAATAAACTTTGTTAACAGCATGTACTGTAGAGCAAGAAGTGCGCAAAGCTGTTGACAGTAGTGATGATACTCTTGGCACTGAAAGCCACTAGATAGTGATGTAGGGGCTTTCAGTAATAAAACTTGTTGTAAGACTTTAAAAGGTCTGACTCTCAGCGGTTGCCAACAACATATTGTATAATGCCATTGCTCATGGAATGTAATTGCACCGTATGTGAATTCCAGTCAAAAGCATACCCCACTAACAATGTAATGATGAGGAAACTTTTCAAAATTTGACGTGACAGTCTTTTTCTATATACTATAATCAAAATACTGCAAGGTAGTATATAGAAAAAGAAACCAATGCCTCAAAATGTCAGTGTTGTCATCTTATATTCTCATATATGATGTTTTATTAATATATTAACCTATCAGTAGAGTAATAACAGAGGTAAAATGTGTCTAAAATGGCAGATTATTAATCCTGCCACAGTTATTAATCAATGAAACTCCACTCAAATGGGACATTTCTCTCCACAGTCCACATAGCTTTACAAAAATAGGAGTTCCTCAGTGAATACATGTGAGTATTAACACTTGCTGAAAGACACTCAGACAACAACCTATATGTGCAGGCACACTCTCATATTCTGTTATTGATCACAAGCTGCACGTAGGGATGTAAACACACACACACGCATGTACACACACTTACACAACTTCTGCTTGATTCAGTGAGCTGAGAACATTTCCATGCATAATGAGCTTTGGTCACATCTGAATAATTGATAGGACAAAATGGATTTGGGAATCCATTGTAATTTCTTCTCTGAGCAAAATAACCACATTCCCAAAACAAGACACGGCTGAAAAATGTATGCTAGACAGAGGGCGTGAGGGGAGGAGAGACTGTGTGTGTGTGAGAGAGTCAACATAGTTTAGTGTTAATTAAATCAATACTGGTATTCACATTTACCTGAAGCATCCTAATGTTGCCCTTCACGCTTCCTGCCCATTGTTTGTCTCTGTTCCCAGTCCCCTTCCTCTGTCTTTCTTTCATCCTCTTCCTCCTCCTCATTTCCTTCCTCATCTCTGATCCTCTTTGGCTATCCATAGTGCAGTTTGAATACAGTTCATGAATATTGCAATTACAGGCCCACAGAACCCATCTAGGTGTCCATAGGGTGCAGCTAACATTGTAGCATAGGATTTTTGATACCTAATGCTGATATTAGGCATATTATTTTCAAGCCTTGGTAATTCCTTTTAAAAGTTCCAAACCTAAATTGTATGATGCACTTCTTAAAGTCTGGGTAAAGTAAGAATAAATGTGTGTTCTGAGTTGTTAGACCAAAGAAGAAAGTGTTATTAACCACCCAGCCAAATTTGAAAGATTAATATAATCAATATCAATATCGACAAGTTTATGAAATTAGGTGTCAAAATCAGGAAAAATGAGCAGAATTCTCAGCTCCAGGACTGTGGGGGCATGTCTGCTGAATGTGCTGAAGCCACGCCCACTTATGGGAGCAGTTAAGCAGCAATTTCGAAGCTACTGAAACGTGTCAGATGAGTTCAGAAAATTATATGACTAACTTTGAAACACTCTGAGCGATATGAATTAATCTCTATCTCTCTGCTAGGGGTGCAGGGGTATGCTCAGGGTGGCCTCAGTGTGTCATCGAGCCACCCTTTAGGACCGCCCATAAAATCTTGGACTGAAAACTGGTGAAAAACTGTTTTAACCTCTAATTCCACATTTCAGTAATATATCGTTCAAAGTCTTTTCACATGTTTTTAGCAACTATTTTCCAACACATTTAATGTATTTTGAAAGAAATCCCGGAATTGCCTTTATACAGACTTTAGCTTTTTAAAAGGTCATCATTAGCAACCATACAGTTACCCGAAAGGCACTGCCCTCCTTGAGCCACATGAAAATGACCCAAAATTGGTAAAATAATTATGATGATGATAAATTAAGTTTTGTAACTAGGTTCAGGAACAAAGACCACTCATCAGCTCACTCACCCAGCTGACACTGGTCCATCTCCCTCATCCATTACAACTTACGATTTCTCCTCTCATCCCTTACTCCTCTACACCTTGACCCTCATCCCTTCATCCCTCACCCACTTCCCTCCATCCCTCATCCCTCCTACAGTACATCATATTGGTTCACCTCCATCTACAATATGCAATAAACCTAAATCTAAATCTGTATCCATATTGAAGTGATCTTTGTTAGTTAATAATAAATTACACAAGTTCTCAATATTTGTGTGATATATGAATGTACCCAGTAATATGTGTAAAATTAGGATCAGTGTTCTCAAATCTAGTCTGAAAAGAGCTATAATTTTGTCACCCCCAAGTTGAGCCACTGGCTGGTCAAGACATCATCCAAGAAAACCTATGGCAAAAAAAAAAGGCGAGGCTCATCTTGTAGCTGGTACACCAAAAAGGCCTTGCTAGCTGGATGCACCTCATTATTCTCCTCATGCATATTACAGAATATAAATCTAATTTTAGAATATGAAGAGACACAGCCAAAATATAAACGGTTCCCTTGGTAATACACTTGTGGTAATACGTGGGCCGCGACATGAATCTGTTCAGCATTACGGCTTAGCTCTGGTGAAATGCAGGGATGTAACAGCAGTCAGCTGCTGCATGGCCTATCCATTCATCCACTCTCTTCCGTCGCGGTGGCAGCAGGTTTAGCAGGGCACTCCAGATGTCCCTCTCCCCAGGAACACAGTTCAGCTCCTCCTGGGGCATCCCGAGGCACTCCCAGGCTAGATGGGCTATACAAGAACAACAAGGTTGGAACGCAGATGCACTGGAAAACTGAGAGCTTCAGCTTCCGGCTCCCTCTTCCTCACAATGGTCCAGTACAACGTCCACACTACCGCAGCTGCTGCACCAAACCGCCTATCCATTTCACGCTCTATTTATCCATCATTCATGAATCAGATAATCAATTGTATAGGTTAAGTCAGGGATGTCCAAATTTCTTTTAAAGAGGGCCAGATTTGACAATGTGAAGTTTGCACGAAGTTGATACAAATCTTAACCTGATGTCCATTCTAAACATGACTTATTATGAGTAATGCAAAGTCTGTTAACATTTAAGTTTAAAACATATCACTCTTGCTCTTCTCTTTCAAGATCATTCAGAAAGTAATATTTTGTGTCACATCTGCAGGTATTGTACAAACAGGTACACCAGCAGTTATGTCTTTAGAGGTTAACGTTTAGTGCATTCAAATGCTTCGTTATGGCAACCAAAAAAGCAAAATCTGCCAGCCATACAGTATCTGACAATACTAGCAGGCCATAAATACTGTAATATATTATGAAAACGAAGCTGCGGGCCGCATGAAATCTGACCGAGGGCCGTGATTGGCCCCCAGGCCGTACTTTGGTCATGCCTGGGTTAAGTGGTCGGTTAAGTCTTACCATGTCTGTGGAACAGCAGCCATGTATTTCCACAATGAATATGAAAGGCTTCAAAGTTAATGTTACAATAAAAGAAGAGAACTTATAACAGTTACAGTGAAACCCAAAGTTGACCTTTTGAGTATCGAACAATAAAAGCTCTGTAATTTGCTACTTGTCAGAGGGGTTACGTTGGATTTCAAAGGTGACCAAGTTTAACTGTAGGCAAAATGAAAACCAAAGAAACTCCTGAAATGACTTATGCAGCATGATCCACTTCAGTACACTCAATGTGATTCTCGTATTTTTACCAGGTTTTGACGAAAGACTGCTTTTGTATCAGCCCTCACACTTGACACTGACAAACCTACGTGCAAGCAAATGAATGCAGTGATTTGCGCTAGTGTTCAGGTGAGACAATCTGCACTGTTCTTTAGTTTCCTTTGAAAGCAGAAGCTGTGGATTTTCATTATAAACTTGACTCGTACTGTATTTGTTAATTTTGTTTTGTGTCCAATTGTATTAACATATTCATTTTGCCCTCCTTTTTATTTAAGTTTCACCCTTCTTACATATTTTTACATATTTACATATTGTTGTTATCAGTGGTAGCAGCACTTCCAATCATTGTGTGATATAGGAATGGTGACAGTAGTAAATTGGTCTAATATAGTATTTGTACTTAAGCTAGAAATACCTGTTTCACCATGCAGACGTTGCTCTCCATATTTGGTGCCCTGTTATTGAGTTTGTTGACTGACAAGCTGCAGTCTTGTCTGTCAAGTGTTTGCTGGCCTGAAGCCGTGAGCTCTCCGTCTTGTCAGTCAGGTAGGCTGTGCTCATCCGACAGGCTGCTGGCTGCGATTAGACGTTCTGTATCGCATTCATTCCTGAGTTATACTCTCAAGATTTTACAGGCATCTTCAAACAGCCGTGCTGGAAGCCTGTCAAGTGCCAAATGTGGGTAAATTCCCCCCCCCAAAATGAGTCAATGTCAGAGGGACGTCTGCCACACAAGCAAGAGATTATTTTGTGAAAAAAAAACAAAAAAAAAACTGTTCAGCACAACCTCCCATTATGCTCTTTTTAACAGTATTATTTGGCAGATGGGCTCATTTCCATAAACATTCTGACCCCCTGAACAAAATGAAAATAATTACTAACCTGACAAAAGCTGCTAAAGTAAAAAATGAACAATATGTGGCAGAATTACATAATGAATGCCAACGCTACCCTTTTTCCATTGAGTGTGCCTTTAGACATAAGCCTTTTCTTATTCAGAAGCGTTGCTAGTGCACGCTATCTTCATCCTCTGTCATTACAAAACACCTTTTGTGACTGTTCCACAGATGGTAATAGAGGTCTGTCTGTGCATTCACAGCATGTCTGTTTGAAGCTGTAAATCCAAATAAGCTCCTGTTTCACAGTAATGCAAAGCAACTCTGAAGGAGAAAATGCATTTACTTACTAAAAGTCAGACTGGATGCATTTTTGGCAAAAAGCTTTGCTAGACATACTCTCCACGTGTGGCTCTTTAGGATCCATTTGCCTTGTGGCAAAAATAGATTTGCTTCTTGCATCATGGGAACATTACTGTGAACATAGAAATGTTCAGGATAGACTTTAGGTCAAATCTGTATTGTAGGTAGACCAAGGTTTTGAAAGAATAAGTTTAGAAGTTCTTCAACAGTTATACACTATACTATACACTAATTTGATTTCATCTCGAGGGTAGAGTTGGGAATAGTAGATGATTGTAGATTCATTTGTAGTTTGTTCATCTTTTCCTAATTAAACATACAAGTAATGTACATACGATTAAAAAGCTCAACAGTCAATGATTTTAGCTAAGCTGACAACGGTGTTCTCCATCATCAGTAAAGGGCGCTCCACTGTGAAAAACGCTTTCTTAAAGATATTGAACACCTTGACCTGAGAGAGTTATATCTTAGCTGTGTCAGGAATGGAGCTGAAACAATTATGGTAGATGGCCTGGTTTAACCGAAAACATGTTAGCTACCTTTAGAGATGTTGGTAGTAAGCTTCCAGTCTTTGGGCTAAGCTAAGACAATCATAGTAGTATCAATCTTCTCATCTGACATTTAGAAAAAAAGCAAATAAGCATATTTCCAAAATGTTGAACTATTCTTTACAGTGATGAAAACACGGACACTTTAAGCTGAGTGATAGTAAGGAAAGCACCATCAGCTCAAAACCATAAGCTCCATGTGCAATGGGAGTGGAGGATATCAAATCAAATCAAGAGCAAGGTGAGGCATCCATTTAGCTACCTTAAACATCTGGCAAACACAGCCACTAATAGCTAGCACCTAGCTTTAAATTTAATGTCCAGTAATTAACTTGTGTAGAAGTGTAACACAATGACTCCTCTGACAAAAACAGATCAGTCTGGTGATGGTAGAGAGACCAATCCTGCAGATGAAAGATGTGCAGGAGAGGCTAGCTGTACTGGAACAAAGATAGAGAGACAACGCACCCACCCAAGTACCCGCAGTATCATTTTTAAGTATTTGGTTCCTTTATACTTCCTCTATTCATGTGTAAATGTTTCTGAGTGATGAGACGGATAGGAAAAGTGTTGTTTTTGTTTTTAACTCTAACAAAAAGACAGATAAATGATCAGGTCTAAATGAATCAAACTGGTGAGCTCTTCTATCTAAAAATGTCCTCCATTTTTTCTCTCTATTCTGTCTGGTAAAATATTCATGCATATAGGCAATAGGAATTGAGTGTATAGAAAAACAGTGTCTACTAGCAAGGTGCTGGTGAGGGTGATGGTCAATCCATCCCTGTGCATGGACTTTTGAATTTGGACAACATATCATCACATTGATATTCCACTATCATCACCAGCAGCATCCCAGGTGGTATGCAGCCCTTGTCAATAACTGTTAACCTCTGTTTCCCATCACATGGGAAACACATGTTTCCTTTTTAAGCTGCAGATTTGAGCAGGTGACCCTTTCAATCACGTTCTCATTCCTGTTCAACCAGCCAAGTCCCCTGAATTATGTAAAAGAAAGCAACAGAAAGAGACTAAGTGAGGTGGAGAGAGAGTGACTGAGCTGGACCTTAAGATGCTGTACGACTCAACATGCCCCAGAACCATGTTTAAATAAACATCAGACAGAGAGTGAAGGTGAGAGCCATGCAGAGTCATACTTTGGGGGGAATATTCCGCTCAACCAGGTCATACATTATTCCTCTTGGCTTCTTCTTCATTCTTCATCTTCTTCATATCAAGCTGTCCTGATGTAAAGATGTTCATATATAACTGTCCAAAGGTGGACGTATTCATGCAAATACCTACTGTACCTTTCTCCTCTCTTGAATTTTGCTACACAGGGTTCGCTACTGAATGGTAATATAGCTGCACGATATAGCTGCATGGACTCTGTGACCAGAAGAGGAAAAGTGTATGACTGACAGAAAGAACAAATCAGCTTCTCTTCCCCTACTCATTTTGAATGTGACAGAAGAGGACTGAACATGGACGTTAATGATCACCTGCATGTCCTGCTCTTCTCTGACCTGTCTTCCATCTGATGTCATGTCTTTTTTTTTTTTCTCTATCCATCCAATTTCTGAATGTGAAGGCATGGGGACTAAGGTTGGGCACTTTCAATCCCCAACTCATATACAGCTGTGGTCTGCAAGCTAATACAGAGACTTTGCTGAAAATATTGGTACCCTTCCACCTTTCGGGAAAAAAACTGTCAGGTATATGGCACCAATCTTTTATTTTTTAAATTGAATACAACTGAAACTTAACTTTTGATTTACAGCTTAACATATTGTTTTGGAGGCCATTGGAGGAAATAATCGAGCACTTTCTGGAACTCTAACTCACTAAGGTTTATATGCTGCTCCTGGTAGTTTGCCCCGCTCATCTTTAACAAACTGCTCCAGTTCTCTCAGGTTTGATGCGAGCCACCTTCCATCTCCAAGTTTTAGCTCTTTCGGGAATGTTTAAGGGGATTCAGATCAGGACTTGTAGCAGGCAGTTTCAAAATGGTCCCATGTTTAGTAAGTATGCTTTGGGTTATTATCCTGCTTGAAGATCCATCATCTGTGACTAAGACACAGCTTTTTGACACTGTGTTGTATGTTTCACTCCAAAATGCTTTGATAGTCTTCTGATTACATTGCTCTGCACAGATTCAGGAGCAGTGCCTGAGGCAGCATAGCAGCCCAAAAATATCACTGAGCCTCCTCCATTTTCAACAATAGGTATGGTGTTCTTTTCTTTGAAGGCTTTATTTTCTTTTCTTCTGTGATCATAGGGGTGGTGTGATTTACCAAAAAGCTCCAATTTGCTCAAAGCGCATTCTCTCAGAAGGACTGGGGCTTGTCAATGCGCATTTTGGCATTGTCTAGTCTGGCTTGTGTTTCCTTCTTAGAAGTGGGGTCTTCTTGGGTCTTTTTACCATGAAGCCCATTTTCACTCAGACAGTGACATATATTGCAACTTGAAAACATTGTACCTCAAACTAGAAGATCAGCTTGGATCCCTCTTTAAAGTTTTACTTGATTCGTTCTAGGCCGTTCAAGCACTCCTTCTGTTTAATCTCAGGCCAATGTTCCAGAGATGTTGGCTACAGTCCTGTGGGCCTTAAACTTCAAATAATATTGGCAACATTGGTCACAGGAACATCAAGCTCTTTGAAGATGGTCTTGTAACCTTTACATTGACCATGCTTGCCAATCCTTTTTCTCTTATCTCTTCAGACCACTCTCTGTTTTTCCTTCTGTTTAGTCCAATGTGATGGTACACAACAGCAGAGTGAGTAATTTTCTTCTTTTAAACGGGCTCCATAAGTGAATAAAAGATTGAAAACACCTGTTACTAATTAAAACACTGCTTAAAGCAATACAACAAATGAATTATTTCTGTGTATTGTACTATGTATTGGTTTTCTTTCTTTTATTTTCTCCTGCCTCTGTAAGTAATGTCTTGTCAGCTTGTCATACTTGTTACCTGTAATCTTGGGATCAAGCAGAATGTAACAAGAAGAACACCGTATTTAAAATAGCATCAATTTATTTTTTGGCCACATGGTGACAGAGGTATGAAAATAAAATCAAATAACATAAATGAGAGATTATCACCTTATACATTGCAAATGTGTTAGCATCTGAACTTCCAACAGACATGAACAAACTTGCCCTCTAATGAGCATCCAATCTTCACTCATATTAACTTTTAGCACTGATTTTGGTATACACCAAGTCTTATCTGGGATATTCTTGGTCTTTAGTTTGCTAAACAACAAACAGGATACAGTCGGAGAAAAATCGAACAAGGTCAAAAGTCCATGTTTAAATTTTTTTACCATTTGTGTGGGTTGAAGAAAAATGTCAAGGTTTTTGAAGAAACTTAAATGCAAGTAAAGGTAAAACCTCCCGGTCAACATATTAAATAGGCCAGTTCTGAAGAAACAGCTCCAGTGTTGTAGATCTCTCTCTATTCTGTATATCTCTGTGCAGTTCTGTCTCCCTGGTGGACTAATTCCTGTAAATATTCATGATCGATGGGAAGGAACTATGGGTGATTGTGTGCCACGCTTGGCCATTTCAGCCGTCAAAACAGAAGATGATGAGCATATATACATCAGGGGGACAGGAATATTAAATTGATGAGTTGGAAATATGAGTTTACATCCTAGGCTATGACTATATGACCTGCACACATTTTTCATCATTATAATGCTGATTACAAGGATTATAAACTTTAACTCAAATCCCACCTGTCCTGAGTCAGTTCTTAGTTCTACAACTTGAAAAACACCTGAATGTGATCAAGTCACTGGTTGTGATGCATTTATAACATAAGTTAGAGTGTGTGAATGTGTAAAAAACTAATGCTTTGGGGGAAATTAATTTCACTGAGAACAATCTAATGCTTTCCATGCCATGATTTGGAACACCTGCCTAAATGAGAGCAGGTCCATTAGAATCACTCTCAAGATTGAAATCATCCAACCATTTAGCTGATTTCCCACTTGCTGAGTCACGAGCATAGACAGTACAATGAGGGGACAGAGCGTCCAACTTTTCAAATGGCCAGTAGGAGACAACACCATCAGTTGCAATGAAAAAGTCGTCAAACGATGTGAAAAAAATGATCCTACTTCTCACTTGATTTATTACCTCAGTAAACAGTTTGCTAATGTGTTTGTGGTCTCAATCGCTAGATTGAAGAATTCTTCCAAACAGCATGAGGTTCATTTTGTAAATTATGGACCCATTCAAAGTAAATTAGGCACTAAAGCAGGGTACTAACTACCTTTTCTGTCCAGCAGCACACATCAGGCTTTCTGTTACTGCACTGCAAATTTTTCAGCTCAAATATTTTCAGAAATATATTTTAGTAAACTGTTAAGCTGTAATACAAGTATGTTAAAGTAAGCAGGCCACCATCTTTGATCGCTGATCCTCTTCAGCCTTCAATGAAGTCAGAGGTGTCCAAATATGAGTTGACCAAAGAAGTCAAACAGTACACCGAAAACTGCATAGCTGCCCTACACTAGCCTCATCTGCAAGGAAAAGGTACCAGATGTGGCAATGGTGCCACTATTGTAACTATTACTTTGAGCCACTCTATTTTAATGGGCTATATCTCTCACTATATTCCCTGCACTGCTCAGTCATTATAATCCCATGTGCATCATGTCATCTATGATTTTTCATTCCCCCTCTCCAGTCATAATTACAGCTTCAACTGCCTACTGTTGTTAGGCGAACTCACTGGTGTTCCTATCCAGGCCTGGAGAGACACTTTGCATTTTAAAATTGTACCTAAGAGTTTCTAAGAGCCAAATTTGGCACAATGGGAATTTTGAATTTTCTTGCAATAACTTTTGTCTCCTCTCACAATATTTTTTTCATCTGATCCATAAAAAACAGTTAGTGTGATGGTCCAGTGTGGTTATAATACACTGCCAGTGTATAGTGACACTTTACATTATGCTTTTATTGCCCATTACTCCTTTCAAATGGTGAGTTCTGCCAATATACAGTACGCCCACTGCCTGTGAGCACAGCTGGATGTGCTGCATGAAGCGTGGCCATGGATGGGGTTATTGCTCTATACTATTCCCATCTAGCAGCAGATTTTGCAGGGCGGACACAAACTAACCTCAAAGTACCTTTGTGGCGCCTCTGTGCTCTTGAAAATGAAACTGTATGGTATTCTCACATTCATGGATGATACTCAAACTTTAAACACAAACATTTAATTGAGACTGCTTTGGGGTACAATTAATTTATGCCTCAGGGTACTATGATATCAAACAAGACAAACAGATAATAAACCATCTGTTTCACATTTGTTTAATATGTTATATAATTTTATACAATATATTAAATTATAATTATATAATATAATATTATATATTGAAATTGGTGTTCCAGTCTCCTCTCCATAACCTTCAAAACGGGAAACAGAAAAAGAGCAGGCAAGAAAAGGAGGCAGAGGAAGGAGTGATGATTAACTGCTTTGAACTTTAACAGATGACAAACTGGTCATGTGTGCTTAGCATATGTATAACCCATCCTTTCTGCTAATAAGGCTCCTGTGCTGCTCTCTCTCTCCCTCCTCCACTGTGTGTGTGTGTGTGTGTGTGTGTGTGTTTGTGTTGCCATTGTCATCAAGGAAGAAAAATGCTGTGTGAATGATCAGCTAAGAAACACTATCACACCAATGTGTGATCATGAATCAGCCACAGACTGAAGGCCACTGGGAGATAATGACTGATTCTGGATTCAAGTCCTCTCTCTTGTCGATTGACCTCTTGTCCTTCGCTTGTTTTGTGCATTGTGTGACCAGGGACATTGTCCCTGATGTGGACTATGTAACGCATCTTTTTTTTTTCCAATAATGCCTTTTGGTAATGGCAATAAGACTTCTAAAGACCTCTACTTAAATATCTGCACAACAATGAGGATGGCAATGTAAACATACTCAATTACAATTAAAAGAACAAAAGTATTATCAGCAAAATTTACTTAACAAAAAAAATTGCCCTTGTGACTCATATATGATTGTAAATTAAATTAAGACCTTATTAATATTGGTGAGTCAAAATGTAAGCAACATATCAGCGTTGTAGCTGCTACAGGTGTAGCTTTTTTTAACTTGCTCATATATAGATGGGTAATTTAGTCCCGTGATTCTCAACATGTGTTGGGCTCAAAGAGTCACAAGGTCATGCAAGGCTAGACCCGGGGACCCAAAAGTCTTTTGTTTAAAGTTAATAAGTTGTGTCAGGGACTTTGCACTCCTAAAGCATAATATCACCTGGGTCCTACATTATTATATAATCATGGGGCCCTGTGTCAAAATCAACTGTAGTTCTAACAACTTTATTGAATATACAGAAAACCTGTCTTAGAGCCAGTATTAATATGGGGTAGTATTCAATATATAGAAATGGCTGGTTGGTCTCTAGGTCCCTGCTAAATATTTAAAAATACAATCTATAGTGTGCTGGACTAGTTGGAGGTAGCTGGGGCCCAAAAGCAAATACTGTGCATGTGGGTCCCCAAACAGGATCATTTTGCTAGTTGCTGCTTCAAGCATTGTAATATTTTCATTTGTTTTTGGCCTTCTTTCATATCAAATTTGACTTATGTAGGATTCAAAAGCATGAGAAAGACATTTTTCTTTGGTGGAAGGGTCACAAGCCAAACAATACTAGACTACTTTAATCTTTGACTATCTAAGTGTGTAACTTGTATCTGTCAGATAATTGCAGTGGAATGAGGAGAGTATATTTACTCAGGAACACTGTGAAGTAAAAGTATAAAAACAGAAATACCTATGTAAAAGAAGCTCAAAACTGCACTTCAGAGTACTTAAGTAAATGTACTTAGTTACTTTCCACCACTGCTAACAACATTGATTTTATCCATCAAAATGGGAACACCATTACCTCTCACATGAGGTGTAATGAGTGCAACACAATAAGTATTAAAAATTTTCAAACAGCTCCAACATTTGCATTACTATCTCCTCTGTCTCAAACACAAAGACACACACTACAGTAATGTATATCCAATTAGTGTCGGTGTCTGCTTTGGTCTGACTTCAGGAACATGGGCTTTTTTGCTGCAGTATTGGTCCCAATGAACTAGGAAAAAAAAACATCAATTCACCCACTGTAACTGAAATTGATTGCGACTACATTCACCAGCATCTCTCTTGACACATTGTGCAATCTAATCTGGTGCAGAGGCTTTTACAGCCTCCACCTTAAAAACAAACAAACAAAAGAAAAGAGGTGTTATGAGGTGTTAAGAAGAAATCTGAAAGAGTTTGCCTGTAACGTTGAGATTCTGACTCAGTGTTTTGTGACATTTCTCATCGTTTTATCAATTCCTGCTGCCTCTCTCTTCTAGGTTGTCCCTCCCACACAACCAAATTTGATTTGGTAATGCATACATTTTGGACAAAATATTATATAGACAATATTTGATGTTCATCAAAAGTAGACTGAATGTGAGACTGAAGACATAACATCGATAGCAAGAGGTTTATACTTCTGTCTGTCCACTCTGCTGCCAAACTGTGATATAGCTGAGGCTGGTTAAGGAATTTCATTTAAAAGCACAAATCTCAAACTCCAGAAAAGAGGAACATCAAAATCAGTAGGATTCATCCTCAGGAGATCATGAATGTCTGGACATATTTAATGGAAATTCATCAAACAGTGGATGAAATATTTCAATCTCGACCAAGGTGGTGGACTGGGAATTGGCTGCAGATATCAAACAATGCATTTTCTTTTATAAATGTCAATAATAGAATGGATGCAACCGAGTGAAAGTTTTCTTCACTTGCAAGAACTCAGATTGGAGCCCAGTTCCCCCATCACCTACAAGTGATCCACCAATAAATGACAGGTAGTACCATGTTTTTCTGGCACTGAAGGAAAACTGACTTCTTTGTGATCCCTGACTTTTTGGACACCTTGGCTGGTTGGCTCTTTTCCGTAGCAGAGACAAGTCAGAGCGTTTGTAGGTTAGACAGAGATTGAATGAAAGATAAGTGGAACTAAGTGGAACTGTTCCTGCCTGTCTAGCTGCCTCTCTGGTCAACTATAGGCCTTGACTGACATTAAGCAGAGAAGATACAGTGGATGGACTTTGATAGAAGTAGACTGAGGGAAGGTTGCAGTGAATCATGGATAGAGCCAATACAGGTGGGTCCTCAGGCTGACTGAATGATTGAAAAACAAAAACAGTAGACAGGAGGAGATGGAGACCGATGGAGAATGATCGATGGATTGGATCTCTGAGCAGTGCACTGTTAAGCTGAGAACAAATAGTCACAAAGTTTTCTGACGGCTGAAACACTTTGCCTCTTTCTCAATCAGATCTCTCCTAAACACGAAGAGTTCACCTGTCTTTATCTGTCATCCGTCAGTCCTGTTCGTAGCAGACAGAATGGAATATTTCCTATTCTTGAAGAACAAAAAAAATCCCACATGTAAAGTAGCTAATATACAGATCATTCTCAAATTAATTTGACAGCACAGTGGAATGGCTGTCAAAATGAGAACATCTTAACAAAAATTAGTTTATTCACTGTGTTGTTTTCATCTTTTAAATGAAGTCTCCCTGGGTGCGATTTACAGCAAAATGTTCAGCATTGACTTGACGTGCAAAGGAGGAACATCAGGATAAGAGTCACATAAACAGACAAGCTCAATTGCTCTGCAGCTGCACAGTTCATAGCTACAGTACGTGTTCAACATTAGCTGCAACTCTCCTGGAACAATAAGGATAACCACATCAGTCACCCAATGTATTGTCAGGGGGAAAGGATCCACGCTAATGTTTCGTTATGCTCTGGTAGGTTAGCTGTCTTTTAGTGTCACACCATAGTAGTTAATTTCACATCTGTTGCAAACATTTGTTTTCTGCCCAATTAAGTCATGAGACTGTAACAGCAGATGAGCATGCATCACAAAATACATAATGATAAATGATCGTTGTTGAAGTTTGCTGACTGAGTCTGGTTGAGCTGAGACTGTCATGTAAAGATTAGGCAAACATAGCTCATCAAAGTGGTACAATGAGTGAGTCAACATGAGTGGAAGGAGAGCACCATTTGACTAACCGATCTACTCACTGACCTGAATTTGATATGACTCTTAAAAACCATACACATCTCCACATATTGAAGCACAAATGCCAGTTCATTAGTCATGAACAGCACAACTCACAGTACTACTTCTAGAGGACAGTTCGCCAAAGAGTCGGCAGGGATGAATGACCGGGCTGCAGTGACCTTTCCACATACATTTGAAGAGCTTTTCTCTTAAGTTGCCAAAGACACTACCTAACACATTACTGTTGTTTATTACAACAATGTGGATTGCTTGGAATTCCATCACATAATCACCAAAGATAAACTTTACTGGCTCTCACTGCTGAGATAAACGTTTTTCATGTGACTGTTTGCCAAAGAGTCAGCAGGGAGGACTGACCAGATTGCTGTGACTTTTACACATTTGGGTGATTTTTTTTGTTTTTCCCAATGTATCTGCAGTGTTGTTTGTGATTCTGAAAGAAATAGCTATGCTTTCCCTTTTTGATGTTTTATGTTTTAGTAAGCCACAGCGGTGTTGGGAAATGAAGCCAATGCCGAAGTGCTAAAAACTGTATTTCCTTTGAGCGGCCGTCGGAGACAGGCTGCAGAAGTGTGTCAATCTCTACAACTTCACAGCAGAAATAAACATGTTTACAGCCTGGTTCAGACAGCAGTTTTGATCTCTATAGCTAATTTCCCCGTTCATGACAACTGTGAGGGGGATGAATTCTTTTTTAACTCACCCGTTCAGATGATATTAAGGCTTAAAGTTGGGCATAATTAACAGCGTGACTGCTTGCAGGTAAGTGCTGTTACAGATGTCTTATTTTAGCACCCTTTATTCGATCCACCTCAGGTCCGCCGATGATCCACATTGTTGCTGATATTTAGATGAGCCAGGAGGCAGAAGAAGCTGTACATCCAATATGGCGACGGCCAGTGCCACATATTTTCAGCTTCAAAACAGCACTTTGGAAACCTACGGGTGACGTCAGTAGGGTTCTGTCCATTCTTTATATTGTCATTGGTGTTAGCATTGGCTTAAATTAGTGTTGAGCAGGATTTCAGTATGTAAAAAGTGACAAAATAAAGTGTTTTTTTTGTTTGTTTGTTTGTTTTGCAATCTCAGTCTCACTTTTATGGTATAATAAGTGGAATTCTCTTCCATTCTTTATTATAAGATCCTGAAAATAGAGACAAGATTTCTACCATATGCATAGGAAAGACCACTTGAATTTTTCTGAATCAGCACTGACCACAGGAATCTGCAAACACATCCAATATACTCCTGCAGGAAACCAGGCTTGGGGCAGGAGGTTGAGGGAGCATCTCTTCACAGGCTTTACAGCATATCTTAAAATCCGTACAGCAAGTCATTACATGGACTTGCACTCTAATACCCAACCAATTTACTTCAACTTTACACTCGGCTCCAGCGAGGCCAGGCTCTTAACCATCCCTGTCATTTCCAAAATGTGAGCAGGTGGTAGGTCATTTCAGTTTATGGAAACAGTCTGCTTCACCATGTTATGGAATTAGACGCAGAGCAGTTTCTATTTTTAAAATGAGAGGCAAAGCGTATTTGCACAATGTGTCCCATACCTGACACCGCCACACACATCAGGCCCTTTTGTTATGATCATTTATGTCTCAGTCGGTGTAAGGATGCGCTGTCACTCAGCCATTAACACCCACAATGTTTAGCTATGCTATCTGACTGGTCATTAAAAAAAACAAAAAAAAAAACAGCGGTGTGTATATGTGCATGTGTGTAGGAGTGTAGAGAGAGAGAGGGGGGGGGGAGAAATTCCTCTGACTGGACAATAACAACAATGCTACCTCATTTATTAGCTATGTTTAGCCCAGCTGAATTTCTGATGGTTTGGTCTGCATTTGCATGCGTTAGCCAGTGAGCCAAAAAACAGCAGGATTTGAAAATAATGAGCACCTAATGGGACATGAAATTAGTTACAATGTTGGAGAGATGGAGCAAGAAAAAGGCTGACAAACATTTGCCTGGCTACGATCTATGAACAATTTAAACCTTTTTGTTTTACCTTGATTTTGACAGCTAAGAACTCATTTGAAGTTGTATAATAATGTGGAAACCTATGTAAAGACCACTCTAGAGGCTTATTATTACCATTATTATTTTTTATTAGTCATTAATTCTACATAGCTAGAGCTAGAGTCTTTGCCAGCATGCATTGGACAAAATGCAGGAAAACTTTGGATTGGAAATTTGTTACAGTACCTTGGCTTTCATTGTCATGTAGGTCTTTTAATCATAACCTCTCCCTTGGCTGAATATGTTTTAAGAATATGTTTGCCTAACCTTACTCATACAGTAGCTTAACTATACTGTAGTTGCCATGCCGTAATATTCATCCAGAATCCCCCAATGTAAATGTTTTGGGTTTTTTTGGTGGTAAGGTGGGTAAGAGCTGTTCTGTGTCTGCTAGATGTGTCTGCTGTAAGTGCGATTCCATCCATCCATCTGTTTTTATGCACATTTATGTACATTTCAAAATCCTGAGTATTTTGAATAAATGTATTCCTACAGCTTATTTGTCCTTTTATGCCCTGACCTGATCCAAACTAAGTACTTGAACATCTGAACAGACATGACTTTTTAATCATAAATAGTACAAAACTATTTCCCAGCAACACTAACACGATCATTATAGCCTTTACGGAAACAGTGCCAATGCCACTTTGACCTGGCACTGCACTCTCAAACAGTGCCAGGTCAGGGTGTTCTATTCAAGATCTTGATACTCACACTATAAGCCAAGCAATGTAGCAAGTCTGGAGTCATGAAGGTGAGCCAAAGAGCGATAAATAACCATTTGACCATTTGGGCTCGTTGGCATGCATCAAATTGGTGGAAGTTGTCTAACCCTGTTTTCTGTTGACTAGAAATCCAAGGGTATATCACATATCTGCTATCTTTTTCTTGGTGTTCTTGGTGTAGTATTCTAGAAGAATAAATGAGCCTGCTGGGCTACCCTCTCTTCAGAATGTCTCCCATCTCCTCATTTTTGCTACAAGTGCAGATGAAGAAAATTCAAAAGACTCTTCAAATTTCACAAAGAACAGTGGGAAGGTTGGTGTATCGATGGAAGTGCAAAACAAAATGCAATAAAGTGCAATGGCCTGGTGAATAAATCATGACATGCATGTGACTTAAACGTCTACTGAAGTGTCATTGAAACAAAAACATCAGATCTGTGTGAGCGATGACGTAACATACATGAAACAAACAAAAATGCCATATTTCCATCATTTGAGGTTCAACAGCCATTTTTTTATTTACATCATCTTGTTGTGCCTTTTTTCCTCCCTCTTCCTTGTCTCATGGTACCTGAGAATTAGCACCACCAGCTGTTTATCTTCCTTTTTTAAACTTTATTTATTCAGAGTGGTTTCCCTGAGAGCTATGCTGTCTTTTTCAGATGCCCAGTACAACCACAGTCTGACGTGAGCAGTTCCGCTGCAGCAGTTAGTTAGGGGCCTTGCTCAGTGAGGGGGGTGCATGCACTTCCTTTCACTTTTCCCAGCCAGGTTAAACTTGCGCTACATTTGGATGGAAACCAGTTGCTGATCATGTAGTGGTTAGCCTTACTCAGGGAGACTTCAAATAAAAAATGAAAAACGCAGAAACAATAACATAATTTCTGCAACGAGTCTCATTTTGACAGCCATTCCACTACGTTGCCAAATTAATTTGAAAATGATCCGTTTATGACCTACTTTATGTTTGGAAGCGTTATTGTTATAGCTGTGAGTTTAGTGGTGTTCTTTTAACTTAAAGGTACTCTGAAATGTAGTATTTTCATAAAGTCAGGGTACACACAAGAGACATTTAAAAAAAAAAAAAAAATCATGTTAAAAGCAACAGAGAGAGTTGCAGAGATTATCTTATATATATATATTTTTTTGTTCGTATGGTTAAGCTCCAAAAACAATGGATCCTACATATCCCATGATGCAACCAACTTCATTTTCTCTGACCTATACTGTCTGATAAATGGCCAAATTTTTAAGGCCAAAATTTACAATGCATAAATTTCCAAGACCAAACCGAGGTAACCGTGATAACATCACTACGACGTTATGTGGGTCTTTCTCAGATGTTAGAATGAACCCCCATCTCTGGAGCCGCAAAAATCTTTATGCAACTTTTCTCATAGGCTGCATGCTCCTCATGAGTAAACCAGTCTCTATGTTCCATTGGGGGCCCCATTCACCAAATCTCTCTGAGAATATTCATGAGGAAAACATTATTGATGAGGTTCTGATGCACCAGTGTGCCTGCAGGATGCCACCTGTCTAAAAGAGGCAATCATCACTGGTTCATCACTGAAGGAAGAACATGTGCTTAATTAAAACCAGACACGACTATATAATCACTCATTGTACACATGCTGATGATGCACTGTCAATCTTTGCACTTCTTCTTTGTTTAACAAATTTCTATCTGTGTCTGCTTAGGCTAAAGAAATCTGTGCAGTACTGAACTGTGTCATAAACATCATTCTTAAAAAAAATCTTTTATTCTGAAGATCTATTGAGTCACAGCACTGACCGCTGCACCTCAGGGCTCATGATTCGTTAGTACAGGAGATGGAAAGAAGAGGTTTGTTGTCTGTATGACCGGTGAAAAATAGGCTGAAATGCCCTCAGGCGGGAGACTCAGTGAGGCAGAACTGTGGCGACTCTAGGGAAACAGTAGATCAAAGGAGGCTGATCTGGACCTGGCTTGTCCACTAGACAGGAGGAGGGGAAGAGTCCTGAGGTCCACTCTCAGCGGGACGTGAGTGCAGCGTCTGCTAACGGGGGCGATGCATGTTCTCACTTGGTCAGCAGTGTTGGAGGTTTTGTACTGTGTGCTGGTCACATGAGGTTGTCATTAAACAGTCTGTTCTGGAAACTGCATTACAAACTTTGGCCAAAAAACGAGAAAGTTGGCAAAGTAGAGGAAGGATGAAATGAGAGGGAGAGGAGAAGATGAGCAGAGAAAATGGATCAGTGGGTGCAATGGGGAGAAAATGGGAGAGTTTAAGAAAAGAAGAAAGAGAAAACAGGGGATACAGTATGGCATGAGATAAGAAAAGACAAAAGTATGTAATAGAAAAGATGAGAAAATACACAAAGGGAGGATAAAATGAAAGTAGATAAAAAAAATAAGAAGAGAGAACTGACAAAAAAGGGAGCATAGGGAAAGACAAGAGTGGGGTGAACAAAAGCTATCCATCTCACTTCCTGTCCAGCTGCTTAGGAGGGACTGCAGCACACTTGTCCACACACACACACACACACACACACACACACACACTCACTCAGACAGCCTATTTTGCCGATGGCTGACACAGATACTGCAATGCAGAGAGAGATGAAGGGAGGGAGCCAGCGAACAAGCAAGCAAGGAGAGAAAAGCGACACAAGGAGCGGATAGGATGTGTGACGGAAAAGAGGGAAGAGGAACAGAGGTTACCGTAAGGGGAAAGAGTACGGTTGACCGAGGAGGTGAAAAGAGGAGAGGAAGAGCTGAGAAAACATTAGAATGAAAAGACAAGCGTGAGGGAGGGGCTAATGTACGAGGAGGGAGGCAAGGAAGGTGGACTGACAGGGTTTGTATCGTGGAGAGACAGAGCTGGCGTGATCTGTTCATAGTAAAAGTTTTCTTTCCAAAGCAAGCTCTGTGACAGACTCATTTGAAAGGTAATGCATGTATCATACAAGAGATCACATCACATACAGGGGATATTCTGCTGAATTTCTTGTGTGGTAGGGGGGTGAGAAGATATACCACTGTACACCAATGAAGCCACAGCCAGCAAGGAATTAGCTTAGCTTAGCATTGAATGCAGTGGGAAACAGCTATCCTGGCTCTGTCTTGATTACAACAACATCTAAAGCTGACTAGTTAACACATCATATCTCATTTGTTCAATCTAAAATGACTTCCTGGAATCTTGTCAACACCTGTGGCAACCAACAAAAACTCCACTCAAATCGGTGGTAGCTAAAAAATCTGTGTAAAGTAAAAATAAATATGGTAAATGGATGGGCTGTACTTTTATAGCGCCCTTCTATTCTTCTGACCGCTCAAAGCACTTTTGCACTATATATCTCATTCACCCATTCACCAGTGGCACTGTCTGCCATGCAAGGTGCCAAGTGCTCATCAGTTTTTGGAGCTAACCATTCATACGCATTCACACACCGATGGCACAGCCTTCGGGAGCAATTTGGGGTTCAGTATCTTGCCCAAGGACACTTCGACATGCAGATTAGAGGAGCCGGGGATTGAACCGCCGACAACCCGCTCTACCTCCTGCGCCACAGCCGCCCCGAAATATGTGTTCTGAGTTTGTTAGACCAAAGAAGAAAGTGTTATTACCCACGCAGCCAAATTTGAACGAATAAAAATATCGTTACGTTTATGAAATTAGGTGTAAAAATCAGGTACACATGAGCAGTACTCTCAGCTCCAGGACTGTGGGGGCGTGTCCTCTGAATACGCTAAAGCCACACCCACTTATGTGAGGAGTCAAGCAGCAATTTTGAAGCAACTGAAACGTGTCAGATGAGTTCAGAAAATGACATGACTAACTTTGAAACACTGAGTGAGATGAATTAATCTCTATCTCTCTGCTAGGGGTGCAGGGGTATGCTCAGGGTGGCCTCAGTGTGTCATCGAGCCACCCTTTAAGGACCGCCCAAAAAATCCTGGACTGAAAACTGGTGAAAAACTGTTCAACTCCACAACTAACTCCACATTTCAGTAATATATCGTTCAAAGTCTTTACAGCAAGTATTTTACATATATACAAAAGAAATATTGGAATTGCCTTTACACAAACTTAAACAACAAACATTCACAGCCAGTTAATGCCATGATGAACTTTTCCCTCAAACATATTTTTTATTTATTTATTTATTTTTAATTGGTTACACAACTATTTATCTGACTATGTTTATGTTACACCCCTGATGAGCAGAAAACAAAACTTTTTATCATGTTACTTATTTGTATTATCATATTGTTTTAAAGTTATACACTACATTTGGTGCAACACTATCACCTTCCAGGAGAGTATGTAAAAATATGGTGTTACCTCCACATTTCTCATTGTTTTGTGTTTCCCTGACATATTTTCAGCAATATCACCAAATGCTGATGTCCAAACCTCCAAAAATAAAACCAAGTCGGAAAAAAACAAAACAAAATCGAGGCTACCCTTTAAATATCACTTTCAAGATGTTAAGTGGCTCCTCAGTAAAGATCTGAAAGGCTGACAGGTATGAGAGCAACACATAACATGTTATGAATAGGAAGCCAAGCTTCAAATAAAAAAAAAAGAAAAGCTAGCGATGTCTTGGATAATTGTCATGGCGGGATACGACAGCAAGAACTATGGAGTTTCATTCATGTTTATCCTCCCTGATAGTCAGGCAACAACAAGCTCAGAGGCAGACAGATCCAGGAATCACAAGGACATGGCTCTTAGAAAAATCACAGCTCATGTCTGCTTTTTATCTACAACGGCACCCTCTTTTTGTCGTCTCGCCTGTCTCTCATCATCATCTGCCTTCTCTTTCGCTTCCTCACTCTCACTCTCTCTCTCTCTATTCCTCGCGCACACACACACACACACACAAACAGTCACAGGATACAGGATGATTCACAGCTGATGCAATTCATGCTATTTTGTCGAATGTGCTTTCTAACTCTGTGTCCATTCTTTTCTCTCCCTGTCTTCCCTGCCTCCTTTTTCTTCCCCTGTCTGTGTTCAATAGATAGAGCCATCAGCCCTCTAGATTCTATATGACAAGCAATAATCTGATGATGGGTCAGAGTACACCACTTTACAATGCTGTCATCACCACTCAGACTGTGTATGCTGTGTTGTCGTGTATGGATGTGTGTGAAGCTTGTAGAGAAAGACAGAAAATGTGTAGATGTGTGTGCATTATTCTGTAAGTGTGTGTAGGATTGATCTCTGCCCTCATAGCAAGTGTTTTTACAATAATCCATTGGTTTGATTGATGACTTCCTCTGTCTATTATTGACAGTGTGTGTGTGTGTGTGTGTGTGTGTGTGTGTGCATCACTGTGTATGTGTGTCTTCAAGGGTGCTGCCACTGTTTGCCTATGCGTGTATGTTTGACTGAATGAGTGTCTGTGCGTCTCATAGAGATTTATGAGTTGCAATATTCGCAGGACAGCAGAAATAGATAAAATTCTTCAAAACTGCATAAGAGATACAGTAATAACCAACTTGAAAAGCTACAATAAATATTGAGAGACTAGACAGATAGAAAATTTTATCTCCTACAACACACAGAATTTGTCCTTCTGCTTTTATTGTGAAGTTGAGTCTCCATGCAGCGTTATAGAAAGTTTAACATTCAGCTCACATCTATAAGCAGAAAACCTTTACTTTCTGACTGGAAATAAATGTGGACTGTAGCAGAGGCAGAAGATAGGGTGGAGAAAATGAAAGAAATTCAAGAAAAAAAGGTTTTCTCATTGACAATCAACTGCTAGGGGTGACTGTGGATAGATTATAAGACAATGGGCCCCTGGGCACAGACAGGTTTCTGTCTAGTGTCTCTTTTGTTTTGCATCTTGTGTCTCATTGCAGTTGTTTTGTGACTTTTTAATGTCTTGTTGTGGTCATTTCTCTCTTAATAGTCTCTTGTAGTTGTTTTGTATATTTTTCTTTTTTGTGTTTCTTTGTATTAATTTCATGTCTCCATGATATAATGTTGTATCTCATGGTTGTTTAGCCCTTGTGTTTGTTGACATTTTGTGTCTCTTTTTGGCGATTTTGCATTTATTCTGGTCATTTTCACATCTGCTTTTTTTTTTTTTTTTTTTTAATTGATATTGTCTTTTTATGTCTCTGAAATTTGGTGCCTCTTTGTGCACCTGTTTGTTGTGTGTTGTAGTCTTTTTATGGATCTTTCAGCAATATTTTGCAGGTGAACCCCAGGAGACTCTCCTCATTCATTGGGCCTTTGCCTAGCAAGTCCTTTCAGTAATTCATCCATGGCTTCATTGGTCATGAATTATTCCATAACTCTTTAAAAACTTTGAAAATTATTAGCTCTTGAGAGCCGATGTGTTCAGATTATTTTTGGCTTTCAGGATTTCAGAGAACCTTTACACGGTTTGAAAAACACGCACTCTGTAAATCCTGATTTTGCTTGTCCTAACATCTTCCTGTCTCTGAATAGATGTCTGATTAAGACCTGCTTTGATTAATACCTGTTCTCCCTCTCTAGACATTACACATGCAATTAAATTCCCCACAATGACTTTCAGTCTGTGCAAATCACATTAGGCGTGCAAATGAACTGTTCCTGCATCCTCTCCTCCAAATATTTTGCACACATAGCTAGAATTACATATAATTAAAGCTATATTACATATTCATTTAGACAAACCTGCAATAAATGAAGGGCAGCTATGTGGTGTTCATGTACAATGTTACAATCCTTGTGTAGCAGTTGCTATACCAAGTCTGTCATTTGGCTCTATCATGCTCTCATTGTCCTTGGGAATGGCCGCTATTACATTGCATGTAAAGAAGCTATATATAATCAATAGCCTGGCAGCAGACTATCATTTACATGCAACGTGTCAAAGTGTGATTTCCAACTTCCTGTCTAGGAGACAATTTGCTAATGGCTATCAGATACAATTTAAACGCAAGTGGTAGAAAGCAAGCAAGACAGAGGGGAAGAAGAGTGATATGGACTTTTGCAGGAGGGTAGCTTCAGTTCAATAAAATCCAAAAAGCTTTAATCTGGTGTGCAGATACTGTCCACAATAATTGTTTGCAGCCCGCAGAGGAACTGCAGAATCAGATGATGATTCTCTGAGGGTTTGTAACCGTGAGCACCCCCTTTCACATTGCATGCAGACACGTGACCCATTGTTAATGTAAAAAGTGCAGGAGGTTCAAGGTGAACATGCACCGGTTATTACCAAGTCGAGTGCAAAGCAAAGACAGCCCACAAATTGCCCATAATTATAAACAACTTATGACGTGAATATGTTTGTGACAGATGGCGTGTGGAGATTGTAGTCATAATTGCCACCATCGTTTCCCTTTTGGGGACCTAAGCTGATAGAAAAACAGCAGCATATAGTCAGTGTATAGTCACTTATTGTCTAGTTTGTTCTTTTATTTTAAGCTAAGCGACTGTATCATGGCTCATAGCACTTTGATGTGGCCTTGTTTTCAAAGGTGTTTGTTCAGTTTCATGACTGGAGCAAGTCCTGTTTCATTTGTTTCTTTTAGGTCAAACTCACCTTTCTACAAGAAATATCACACTGTGATCCTTTTCCATGGCTTTTTCAGTCTTTCACTAAACGTTCAACCAAGATGTAGCCAATGTATATCACAGCTTATCCGACAACAGTGCCAGCGACACTCTCAATACAGAAAGCTACTGATTTGGTCAGAAATACTGGTGTTTCAGTACAACTTGTGTAAAAATTTGCTTGTTTATGTACTGAAAACTTCTTTCCCATGCTTCATTGTACTCAGCCTGCACGTTAACAGCAAGCAAACAAAAGACTAACCCATCTGCACCGTCACAGTGCATCACTTTTATTTGTTTTTCTCGATAAAGAAATTTTTAAATATAGTAAAATAGCATTACAGCAAATACATTTATTTGTTATCAAAACAGAACATCAACAACTTACTTAACTTACTTTTAATTAAAGTCATTAATTCAAACTCATTCACATGAGCACATGCACACAAACACAGGCCCTCAAAACCTCCACTGGGTCAAAGAGGCAGCAATTAGCGATTTCACAGACCACCACCTTAATTAAAATAAAGAATAGGGACACAAACAACGCAGACACAGTGATGCCCACACACATGCATAAAAACACATCAGTCACACATACATCTGAACAGGTGATGAACGGATGTTGGGAGGAAAACACTGGAGGGAAAAAATAATAACATCACACCGGATTGAGGGAGAGAGAGAGCAGAGCATATCAGTGCAGAGAGGGGGGTTGCAGAAGTCACAAAGCTAGCCCACACACTAATGAGGGTTCATGTTAATTGGGGCTAGTAATTAATCAGTCCTGCTGCTAAATAATCCAATTCGAGCCTCTGTGACAATCTGTCATAATATTAGCTTTACAGTCACACACCCACACTGCACACACACGTAGGTGCAGAAGCGAATATGCACCTACTGTACTCGTCACTAAAAGATTATGGTGCTTACAAAGTGTAGCACTTCACGGACTTACCTACACTAAGGTTTCATTCATTTACAGCAATTACTCTTTGTAAGCCTAATGATTGATAGAACAGTAGCATTATCTCACCTCTTCTTCTCTTCATGCAAAAGAACAGCATCTATCCAAGCACACAGTTTTGGTTCTGGAATTTCATTCAGTAAAACTGTGCCTCCATTACTTAAAGGGGACCTATTATGAAAAAATCACTTTTTCAGCTCTTCTACACTAATATTTTTGAATTTGGGGTCCGTACAACCCCCCCACAGTGTTAAAAACAACAACCGCGTCCATTTTGCGTGAGCTGCTGCAGCCACACTCTCTCTTGTGGCTCGTCTCTGGACACGCCTGTCTGATTCAGCTAAGATTACGTAACAAGCTTTTACGCCTAATTTACACCGGGGACGTAAGTGCCGCGGAACGGCTCTGTCCTCTGCCGGGTGTTAATCCCCACCGGGCGCGTAACGGCAGCATAGCGCTGCCTTGCAAGCCAGCGGCATTCACGCGAGATCGCGAGATCACGCGATAATCCTGAACGTAGGCGAAACCGCGAGATCCCGTGATAAACTGTGGAAACAACAACAACAAACAAGCTTACTTTGCTTCTCTGACGTGGAAGAGATTATAAAAAGGATCTGTTGTGTCATAAATTATTGTGTGTTGTTCCACTTCAACAATTACTCTGTCGTCGTCCATGTTGAGACCCTTTGATCGATTTACTGCTGACCTGGTGCCACCGGTCATGGCGTAATGTTGATGTGAAGTTGTGAAAGGCTACATGAACTGCATATTGTGTTTTATTTTGAAAGGGGGCGGAAGTGTATTACGTTGTTCTGTGTCGGACTTCCTGTCTGGTGCAATCTGCTCTGTTGAGCTTGACGCGATTCAGCACCGGCTCCGTCAAAAATAGAAATGCTACGGAATGATAATGCTGCAGAGCGGAGGGACGCTGCTGAGACGTTCCGCGGCGCGCCCGGTGGGAATGGCTTCATTGACTAGAGTGGCAGTGATCAGCTCCGGTGACCACGGCGCAGCCGTTACGCGGCCGTTACATCCCCGGTGTAAATTATGCGTTAGACCAGACCCACTTCCTGAACTCTCCAGCAGTGGCCAACACCCAGTCTCCACCCGCCACGCCCTACAGGTGATAAATAGGCAAAGCTCAGGTGCCAACATTTTAATCATCACAGCGAAGAAGAACACTTGGCAGTATGTCTAATTTGAAAGCTAAGCATGGAAGTTGCTGTGACCAGCACAAGTCCCTGCATGCAAGACCCCAGTGTCAGAGGACCTACAACGGGAATGGCTCAACTTTATTTTTGACGGCAAAGTCCCGGCCAGGGTCGGCAAAACCTTGTTGGTGTGTGCTAAATATTTTAAAAGGACTGCTTCCACAACGAGACGAGACACTGACGCTACTTTGCGTTAGCTTGTGCTAATCGGCACTAATAGCTGTTTAATTTGCTGTTACAACTGTCACAAAAGACTTTCCGACCGCGCTTCAGAAGTAAAGGTTTGTTAACCAACACACGCTGTATGTGATATGACTCCTTGTGTTTCAGGGCGAAATTGTAATAGTTTCTCATTTTTGCATTCAGTTTGACTGATAGGATATCTGTTTTATGTATCACAGCACACAGACAACGCAGTCCCGCACTGATGTTGGTGTTGGCACCTCAACTGTTGCCTTCACTAACGCACAACCATTCATGACATCAACGCTCATAAAGACACCTCACTTAGAACTGGAGGAGGAAGAGGAGGAGGATCCCTTTGAAGGCTCATCCATGAATGTTGAAGAACCTATTGATTCTTCTTATGAGCCTGCAGACTCTGTCACAGCCTTAGATGAGTCAGCAGATGTGACTTGAGTTATTCAATTTCAACCTAAACTTTTTAATAAACAGGTGGATTAAATTTCTCCACTTATTTTGTTCTATCACATAGGTGATATTGTTTCTGTTGTATTTTTGTCTTTTATAATAGAATGGAAGCCTCCACTCCTGTCCATAAGACTCCAACTTATATTGTCTATGAAAACTGCCAGCTAGAGCTGTTTAAAGTGTGCCCTGTGTGTGTTATCTACAGACCTGATACATTTTCAGAACTACACTCCAAAACGGTCAAAGAAAAACAGTTGACACTAAGTCGGCTTGCTGAAAGTAGCAGACTCACAAAAATTTAATAATTTAACACTGTCTTTTACAGTCTTGGTCAGTCAATTCTGTCAATTTTCTTGGGTTTACTACACTCATAAAAAAAACAGAATTCTATGTTTTTGATTCGCATATACACATTTAAAGAAAAGAAAGACAGCACGTCCACTGTGGTGATTATACATGAATGCATGAATGAGAATGAGCTGTTCACCTGTACTTGTATTTGCAAGCATGCAAATAAAGTATTTTGAATACAAATGAGTTGTGATGGGGCTGCGTTTATGCTCATGGTTCAATGGGTGCTTGTAATATTTGGTGTGCAAGCTACCTCTCCATTCTAGGAGAGATCCCAGATGAGAAAACTGGCACCATGCACTCAAAAAAATATTTCGGGCACTTATGCATTTCAATTACATAGAAAATTTCCATCCATTTGAATTACAACGTTTTAATATAAATTCATTAAAGGAGAACAATTATGCCCCTTTTCCACCAGTTCACACAGATCCCAGGCACCTTAATGACATGCCTGTGCAATCCTTTGGTCAAAATTCCTCACGGATCAAGCACAGCAGCCCTCTCTGTACCGTCTGTAGCGTGCTGTGCTCAGGCGGTTTTCTTGCCTGTCCCTTTAAATACAAATGAGCTACTGCCAGCTGCTGCATACGGGGAGTGACGTCGTCACGTTACCGGAGTTTACCTGGGAGAAACGTAGCTGACGGAGAAAACATCGCTTTGCAAAAGGATATATTTAAACTAGAGTCAGACTCTGAGCACGAAGAGGCAACACAACAAGTCCAAAAGCGAGGAAAGAAAAATAAATTTCTGAATGGTAAGTTTATGTAATGTGTATTTATATCTTTATATACGTTTGAACTCTGGCTAACTGGCTAGCGCTAGGCTAATGGTGGTAGCGTGTTTATGTACCGGCTAATGAAAAGCTACATATATAAATGTAATTAACTGCAAGTAATGTACGTAACATTACTCAGCTATTCCTCTTACACCAGTAACATACAAGCTCAGCCAGCATGTTTTCTCCACAACTGCACAGGTGGGAAATTTATTTTTTAGACACTCACCAGCCACTTATTAGTAAGTCATACTTTTGTCTTAACTCTATTAGCCACGTGACTTTATTACAGACATTTGCAGAGCAGACTATGGGCCTTCATGTCTAAGGGGAATAGAGCAGTAAGTTATTTTATGCATAGGCTATAAGTCTGTTGGATACAAATGAGGTGACTGGCGCTAGCTTTGCCAGAGCAGGCAGTGTCAGTCTGTCTGAAACCTTACAACGTGTATGTTTACCAGATATTGAAGCATAGATACTATGTACTTATTGACAACTTGAATAAATTGTTGCACTCTGTAATCTGTGTACTTAATTTTAATAATTTCGATAATCTAATGTGACATACCATTCCAGTGTACAAGAAGACTACAGCAGGTTCCACCCCACCAACATGCATGGTTGACCACCCTAGCCTGCCTTGAACCTGTGTGTTATCTAGTGGTGTATGATTCGCGATTCATCCGGATCTTTAACCCGGATCTTGTAACTGACTCGGGATTCACAAGTCATAATCTCCAGTAACCGGCCACATATGCAAATTAAAACGATAAAATGCGCCATTCACTCCTCCTCTTTTAACCTGTGCAATCTCATTACAACATGCCTCACTAATATTGTCAACAAGAAGCTCGTTTCCGCCGCTAGAATAGCTTCGGGGACAGCGTAACTTCCTGCAGAGCAGACTCAGACTCAGTAGCACAGACCCGGATTCAGATTCAGATCCATCGGGTAAGTCCGTACGGAGCCAGACACACCTGAGAATCACAAGACTCAAAAGAACCAAAAGACTCAGGAGACTCATGAGGCCCGCGGATCGCTCGCTAATCCGTCAGACTCAAATGACTCAGGTGACTCAGCGGATCAGCGGGTCTTCCTGCAGACTCAGACTCAGTGACACAGACCTGGATTCAGATTCAGATTCAGATGCATCAAGTAAATCCGTACAGAGCCGGATAAACCTGAGAATCAAAAGACTCAGGAGACTCAAAAAGACTCAGGAGACCCGCAGATCGCTCGACCAGACCCGGATTCACGGATTCAACCGAGTCGACTGGATCTTTTCCTCCGTACAGCGTGAAACGAGGCAGATTCAAAGTCGGATGGACTTCACGGAGTTGTGTCGCCAAAAATACTTTCTCCAGTCAAATGTAAGAAGATAAATACAGCAATAAACAAGATGATAGAAACTTTATTTCAAACACAAACACTCGTTTTATGCAGCTGAGGCTAATATAGCGTATAGGCTAAAAACAATGTGAGAAGGACGTAATGTAATTAACATAATTTGAACTGCAGCGTTTTATGTCGTTAATAATAATGCTCTTATTTGCTGCACTTGATTTAACACAATTAAGTGTTAATAAACTTTAGAGGCTAGGCTAATACAGCCTTAACACTGTGAGAGGAGCATTTGAATTGCAGCATTTTGTGTTTGTATAATCTGTCATCAGTAATTATGGAGTTATATTCGCCACATTTCTATTATGTCATTTACTGTATTTACAATTAAATGAGTGATGCTGACTGTGAGTTATAAGAATATAATACTGTATTTGTGTCAGTTGAATATAATGCAGCTAAATAAAAACATTATGAACTACTTACAGCCTCATGATTAATGTTAGAGATAAGATTAAAAGTAAAGTTTTATTTCCTGCATCAAAATTTCAAATGCACGAACAGTAGACTGCCCTCCTTGTGTAATAGCTCTCAAATTTAAATTTATTTAGCCTATTCATAGTCTAAGACAGGCGGGCTTGTGTTTCACTGGTCGAATTTATATGCTTATGGACAAATGACTCAAATGACTCATAAGATCCGGATCTGTTTAGTGATTGACTCAGAAAGATTCGAATTCCTAAAAGGATCGGAGTTTGACATCTCTAGTGTTATCTACAGAGCAGACTATGGGCCTCTACGTCTGAGGGGAATAGAGCAGTAAGTTCTTTTATGGGATTCAAGTACAATAAAATACTGATGCCTCTATCTCACATTGCTTACTGTTAATCTGTCATGTTTACTTGTTATCATGTTACATATCAAACGCTGAAAGCACACCAAACGGTTCATATAGATTTAACCTTTATTGTCATGGTTCCTTCAAACATCACGTAACTTTTGAAAACAAACTTATTCAATATACTACCTAGAACAGCAGTCTGAAAAAGTTTTGGTCAGCATTTAGGTTTCACAGAATTTCAGAAGAAAAGATGGACACCTGTTATAAAAGCATGACACCGTTTAGACTAACCATTATGTACACTTTGTTTCTTTTAGCCGTTACAGATACTAGGCCTACAGGAGCTCTGTAAGCTGGTGTTGGGGATTTCTCGGCTGGAGAATCAGGGTGGTACTGCTCAGCTGTGTGGTGCGAAGGATATGGAGTCCATCAAAGGTATTAGATCAATATCCACGGAACAGAAAACAATCCTCTATGCAGACGATGTGTTGATCCTCCTCCAGGAACCCTGCTCATCAGTACAAGAATGTCTGTCAGTCATTAAATCATTCTCATCTCTATCCAACTACTCCATCAACTTATCAAAATCCACCATTCTACCCCTCTGCATGGACCAAAGGGATGTGGCAGCCCTCACCTCACAGTTTCACCTCCCCATAGGAAATATTAAATATTTATGAATCCACATATCCCCCAAGCTGTCATAGCGGTTCAATCTAAATTACACACCATTACTCAAATCAATACAACATGACCTCAATCGCTGGACAAATCTACCAATCTCACTGTCAGAAAGAATCTCAACAATAAAAATGTCAGTCCTCCCTAAAATTAATTACCTATTTACCATGATCCCTTCACTTCCAAGTTTACCCTGGCTTAATTCCCTCAATACAGCAATATCTCAATTCTATTGGAAAAATAAAACACCCCGTATAAAACTATAAACACTACAAAAACCCAAGTTTCAAGATGCACCCAACTTTGAATTATATCACCTGTCAAGTCAGCTAAAATACGTAAAACAATGGCTCACCTCTTCACATCATGATTCTCACTGGTTAGAAACTGAACAGGCATTATGCAAGAACATAAACCTTTCAGAACTCCCATTTATCAGCCAAACAATTAAAAATGACCCGTTTTCAGAATATTTCCATAGCCTCAGCTCTGACAGCTTGGTGGTAAATATTTCGTATCAAAGGCTCCACGGTTACACCATCCACTCGTTCACCAATTTGGAACAACCCAGACTTTACAATAAACAGGAAACCATTAAACTTCATGTCATGGAAACAAAAAGGTATCACACATCTCCACCATACTGTACAGGATTCCAAAATCATCAATTTTCAACAACTAATCCAGAAGTTCGACATTTGTAACGGCCAATATCTCCAATACTTACAGCTTAAGTCCACCATCCTTCCCAAAATCAGTAATACATTTAACACGCAAGATCAAACAACTATTATAGATAACTTCTCAAAGATTTCCAGCTCTGTTAAATTACTCTCAAGGATATATACATTTTCAAACACTACTGACACTTTAATCTCTCTTCCAACCACAAAGTGGGAACAGGATCCTTCCGTCACTCCAAATGCAGATTTCTGGTCTCAAATATGCAAAAATAACTTCACTCACTGTAAAATCCCGAATTTACAACTCATCCAATTCAAGGTTCACTACATCAGATCAATGCACTTACTGCACACAGCACACCATAGACAATTACATGCATGCTTTCTGGCACTGTACACCAGTTAGGCAATTTTGGATACAAGTCACAGCTCACCTATCACATATATTAGGCTGCCACATCTCTCAACTCTGCATCTTAGGAGACATGTCATCAGTACAATTACACAATCACATCTTAACTACACTGTTTACAGCCCTAGCTGTCGCCAAGAAAACAATCCTAAAATGGAAAACAAGAAATAAACTAAACATCACACACTGGAAGAATCTGTTAATAGATCAAATTTCAATGGAAAAAATGTCAGCATCAATTAATCACAGAACACCCCGTTTCAACAAAACTTGGTCCACATTTATCCAAAAATTCACTTCTACAAATGCCTGACGTCAATTCCACAGAACCCTGCAACCTTTTTTATTTATTTATTTTTATTATTCATTTGTATTATCCTTTTCTGTGCTGTTGTCATTAATATCATCATTACCACTGAAATGTCCACACACATGTACAGTTATAAATACAGAGTACACACACACTTACACACACACACTCACACACATGTACACATGTACAGCATATATACAAAATTCCCCCATTAGTTAGGCTACCTCCTTGTCTGCCTGTCTGTCTGTCTGTTTGTCAGTTTATATGCCTGTCTGTCTGTCCATCCATTCCTCCGTCTGTCTGTCTGCTGGTCTGTCTGTCAGTATATGTAAGGCCACACAATAACCCTCCCCCTACTTGTTTACCATCAGAGATCAATGTTAACAACATCTGTTGTAGTCCTATGTAAATATTTATTTTCTATTTGAATATTTACCTTATTTCCACCTTATGTTGTTTGACTTTTTCCGCTCTGTAAATAAAAATAAAGTTGTCCTTCAAAAGTGGGGGGGTGGTGGTGGGCAAAAAAAAAAAAAAAAAAGGATATGGAGTCCCCAGATATTCAAGGAAGCTGCGCGGGGTCAGACCAGTCCTTGACTGAACCTCGACACGTAACCAGCTACAACCTCTTAATTCCCTGGTCTTGCAAACTGGGACTTGCAAACTGTGAGATCCTCAGGGATGGGGATGTTCAGCACCTCATCCACGTATAGGCCAGAGTCTAGGAAAACCTTCTTGAAGATGAGGTCCAACGTAACCTATAAGACAATATAGGAGGGAAAAAATTGGTATACTTTGTGAAATTATCCAACTTACAGAAGAGCCCTGTTTTATGTTATTTATGTTTCACTTGTATAACAGATGTTTGCACATTCTTTGACTTATTGCCCTTTTTAATCAAAGGTTGTAAAACTTACTGACGGCTGGTTCTACTTTCACTGTCTTTGCTGTTGTTGGAAAGTTCAATCTGAATAGCGGCTCACCGGCTGATGTTGTAGCTTAGGGATGCCCAGCACTTTCATTGAAGTGGAGGGCTGCCAGGTAGAGTCTAGGGAAGAAAAACCAATAACACAGAAATATGAGAAATATGATTGAGAGGACAAATGTAAATATACGTTGTACTCATTCACTGAGTATCAGAATCATCTTTATTTGCCAGGTGTGTGCGTACACATACACACAAACTGTCCATACATATACATACATTGAGAGCAGCCTGACATGTACATTATGTACCCAGCTCCCTAAGACTGGATCTAGCTTCAGACTATGCTGTAAAATAGTGAAGGGTCTCCCTTTCTCTCAAACCGAGGGGTAATAGTCAGGTGTCACAGACAATAAAAGTGAGGGGGTGCCATTAACAGAAAGGTGAATGAGAGAAAAGTTATTTTCTTATCGCTGATGAACGTTCAACACACAGCTGCATGTGGGACCGGTGAGAGTAGAGGGTGAGTTATACACATCTTTCTTTATCTCTGTAAACTGAGCTGGAACAAAAAGTGTTCGTCTTACAGACAGACATCCAACTAAAAAACTACCGGCGTTATGTTAGTGTGTATCACAGGCAAGCATAGCTGATATGAGACCCTAAATAGCAGTTAGCGCAAATTAGCACGAGCAAACGCTAACTAGCTGTTTGGTACAGGCATTACTTGCTTGCTACTTGATCCACACCAATGTAACAACAGTAGTTTGTAAGTTGAATGTCTGCCTGTAAGATAAACACTTTTTGTTCCTGCACAGTCTACAGAGATTAAAAAAAGATTTGTATAACTTGCTGTGAATCTTTGAGGTCTCTCAGCGGGGCGGCGGTGGTGCCTGTCTGCATGTAGCTGAGCGCTGTGTGTGCTGAACATAACACTAGCTAGCTGTTAGCGTTAGCTCGTGGTAATCGGACAAAAGTAACACAAAGCACACTTACATTTCCATCGTCTGTAGTTGGTATTACTCCTCTTTCGTGTAGGTCTCGTTTCCGTCCCGTGTTGTTCTGTGCTGCATTGTATTTGTCCGTTGTGAAGCACACACACATTGAGGTCTGGTCGACAGTGTGGGGACGTCTCTGGTAAAAGTAAACGTAATCCTCCGTTCTTCAGTCCTCTCAGGCTGGGGCTAATATAGCGACTTGTGCCGGTCACCGCAGCCAACAACAGAGTAACGAGCATACCTAGGTCTGAGCCTCGTCACATGGCCAGCCATTCTTCTCTGTGAAGCAGAAAATGTCGGAGCTTCACCTGAGCTTAGCGCTGTAGGGCGTGGCGGGTGGAGACTGGGTGTTGACCTCTGCTGGAGAGATCAGGAAGTGGGTCTGGCCTAAATGCTCGTTACGTAACGAGACGAGCGGAATCTGATTCGCCTACCCAGAGACAAGGCGCAAGAGAGAGTGTGACTGCGGCAGCACACGCAAAATGGATGCGGCTGTTGTTTTTAACTCTGGGGGGGTTTGTACGCACCCCAAATTCAAAAATATTAGTGTAGAAGAGATAGAAAAATGATTTTTGCATAATATATCCCCATTTAATAAACTTAATGTGAAGCAAGCAATAAGATTTATGTAATAGTACTAATAAACTCAAAATGACTGCATTAATTTTCACTGTTGGGTTTGGTCAAACAAATTGTCTTTATTAATATTGAATGCATAAACCTGGCTACTACACTACTGTGTAGTGGAAGCACATTGAGTTTATTAGTACTATGACATAAATCGTATTACTTGCTTCACATTAAGTTTATTAGTTAATTTATATTAAATCTATGTCATTCAAATGGATGGAAATTTTCTATGTAATTGAAATGCAAGTCCTGCATTCGTATAGGAGGAAGGTCTACTTCATTAATCCCTAATGGGGAAATTATTTCTTCACGTTTTACACATATAGGCCCGAAATACAACCACACACACACTTATAAAAAGGGCCTGTACACATAAAAATGTGGAGAGATGGTCTGCCATGTAGTGTTACCCTGGGAGCAGTTAGGGGTTCTGTACCTTGCACAAGGGCACCTTGGCAGTGGCCAGGAGGCAGAACTCTCCATCTACCACACTTGATACAGTGGTCCAAGCTGGACTTGAACTGACCGCCCTCGGGCTCCCAAGCCGAGTCCCTACAGACGGAGCTACTTTTCAAATAACATCACAGAGGAGCACAAAAACAGTCCACCACTACCAGAAATTATGCAGTCAGGATTCCCATAGAGTCTCACACCTTCTTGATCATAGTATCTCCCCTCTCAGGTTAGTAAGTAGGTGAGAAAGTTTGATTTATTTGATATCCAGACTTTGAGAATGAGGAACATTAAAAATTCCTGCTACAAAAAACTGATGTGAAACTTCTTGAAAGCCTTTGAGGGTTTCAGCGTGGTCCCAGCACAGCGGGAAATACCAAGGCATGCATCAGACTTTTGCATAACTGGTGGGAAATGTAAAGTGTGCAACTGGCAAAGCAGCTACTCAATGTTATTGTAGCACATCATGTTTCAGAGGTGTTTCATTCTGTTGTCTGAGACAGGATTGCTGCTCTGCAACAAAATGCTTAACACCTACAGTAAAATTTAATTGGCTACGGATGTGACAAAAATAGCTCCCTGAAACTGTCTCAGGCAGTACAGAAAATTTCCAGTAGAAATCCTGTGAGAGTCGCTAATGATTCATTTTGCACTTTGTCAAAGTTTTCAGAAACTTTCTTATGACAATGTAATAACTTGATGTCACAATTCATTTTTAAGTTGGAAGATTCAGTGCATATTCACAATTGCTCAACACTGCAGAGGGGCTGCTAACAAGGCCACTTGTGTAGAGACACGACAATGTAATTATATCGGTGCATATTTTTTTTCCCTAGAGCTTAATAAATTAGTAATGAATAATAAAAAACAATCAAATAAAGTGGACTGGGACACTGAATGACCAATACTGCAGTAACAGCTAACAGGTTCATTTTAGTAACACAGTCATCTGCTTCAGCAGAGCACATCATTCCTTTCCTTAAATATATTCCTTACATATGCCTCAGGCTTCAATCACACCTGCATGTCATTATTTCATTTTTTATCCTGTGAAGCAACCTCTGCACCTCTACACTGTATTGGAACGCTGGAACTAACAAGTTAGAGCTGCACTGATCGATATTTTTTAATTGATGCAGGGTCAAACAACTGTATGCAAAATGAAACTTAAAGAGAATTAGCACCTGGCTTCTCAGTTTTCTTACACAAAGCTTTTAAGCATCTTTTAGCTAACTGTTTTGGTTTTACTGTATGAGTTTGGTTCAGTCTCACTGACCACATCAACCTCATTTCTACCTGTAGCCGTTCTCACAAAATGCACTATATACTTGTCCAGCATTAAATGTGGACAGTAGCAAGTTTGTTAGTAAACGTAATTTAAAAGCCCATGTTGACTTTGGTTTAGGATTCTCCTGGGTTAAAGTCCTGTTTGACCCATCTATCATTGGTGTGCCCATGACACACTTTGGCTTGAGATTGGGTTGTGTAGAATGAGAGAGAGTTCTGATATAAATTTTCTTTCCACCAGACACAAAATGCCTTGAGGCTAACCCACACATTAATGAAGGACCATGTTAATTGCAGCTTTTAATTAATCAGTCTGGCTGCTAAGAAATGGAATTTGATTAAATGCATTATGTCATAATATTAGCTTTACAGACTTACACCCACACACTCTATTCCATCCTTTTGAAGTACTGTACGTCAGTCCTAATGTAGATGCAGCTACACCAAACTCAGATCTTTGGATATTTAGAAATATGTGGGCTCATTAAGATCCAAAAAGCCAAATTATTCCATAGTTTTGCACGATTTATGCGCTCCTAACCTTGAGAGATATGACATCACTAAATGCTACAGCACAGCAGGTGCACAAAAAAACTTTTTTTTTGAGGGTGGGTACTGAATGTTCTTTTATGGTGCAGCTCCATGGGTCAGTTTAGGATAATAATAGTTTTTCATTCTAAGTAATTAAAAATCTAACCTTCAATGCGAAGTGAAACTATTCAAAACCATTTACTACTTACTAAAAGCATCGTACTTTCGGGACTCATTGTTGAATTTTCATTCAGTTTTTTCCTCCCTTACCTTCCTTTATGTTCTCTGTACTCTCACATTCCTCCATAATCCCCCTTCAGAGTTTAATTAGAGTTGACTGAAATGTTTTCCATTTCATCATCCTTTTAAAAGCCCTTAACTGTTGCATGTGTACAGAGCACGCATGCATCTCTGAGCTGATATATACATGCACTCTACAGTCTGCTGTCAACTTCTATAAAACTTCCACAAGTTACATACCGCATGCAGTACATACAATATTTACATTCAGTCGTTCATATCAGCACGCATATCAGCAAACAGCTCAACATGAGGAAGTAGCTATTAAATACACATTGAAATAATACACACAAGTTACAGGGACAGTCATTCAAATTAAAAAGTACACACACATACACACGCATAATTATGGCACACTGATCACAAGTTAAAATTGGTTGAATTAGAAAAGTGGGAGAATTAAAAGGCATGAACATATTATATATGCACATATGTGCAAGGCCACATATACACCTACACAGAGTTGTCATGCTACACTACACAAGGTTGTAGTGACAAAAGCCAACAAGGAGATGCATCTGGAAGCCGTGCTGTCAACAGTGATATTTCATTGTTGTTTGTGTGTGCATGCATGTAGGGTCATTTGTTCAGGCGTCTGCATGAACATGTTCAAACAATATATAAAGACTTTTCAGGTCGCAGTGTGTGTGTGTATACAGTACACACCCACACACAAATAATTAATTCATGTGCATTTCCATATTGTGAAACCTGTGCGTGTCTTCTGTCTGTGTCGAAATTGTAATTGTCGCTTTCAATCTGCGTCTCTATCTACAGCCAATCAATAATACAGGAGCCACTCACTGCTTGACTCACACACACAAGTCATTATGGCTGTCCTCAAAGTGCCTCAAAACTCAATCGGGATTATCTGCTTTCTGATATCACAATCTTTTCATCTTTCTTCTGTCATCTTAGGCTAACTAGCTAACTCTATATTGAGTTTTTTTTTGGCCACTCAGGGGCCAAAAACTAGGTGATCTAGTTAGCAAACATTTGCTTATTCACACACCAAGCAGTTAC
This sequence comes from Sciaenops ocellatus, assembly GCA_033000465.1. Taxonomy (NCBI): domain Eukaryota; kingdom Metazoa; phylum Chordata; class Actinopteri; family Sciaenidae; genus Sciaenops; species Sciaenops ocellatus. Next base: position 19,330,331 of record CP136878.1, on the reverse strand, counting down.
GGACAAATATTAAACTGACAAAGGTAAAATGTATCTCTCTTCTTGGTCTCTACCAACTCATAGCAGTAAAATGTTCCAGTATGTTCACCAACTAGTTGCTAACTGTGCCTGCCTGCTGTTTGGTGCTGAGCAGGTCATGTACAGTGAGTTTTTAGAGCATCTTCACCAAAAACAGCTGTCAGCTGTGGCTGGAAACAACACAGAGAGTGGTGAAAGTGCAGCTGGATAGTTTAACAATGAGCTGAATCTCACTATATATCCATAAAGTCAAGGGGAGCTGCGGATTTGTCAGATTTAGCAGAAATGTCTGCAGGTTTATCACTACAAGCGGCGCTCTTTTGTCACATTGACATTTTCATACATTGTTGTCATAAAAATATCAATTATAGCTGCTTTTAAATAATGTTCATCTAACAACAGACATGTTTCTCTCCTCTTTGACTTGCATATTACAGTCATTAGCTTGACATTATGTGGCTGAACATTTGTTCCTCGACGCTAGTTGACAGTGGAGCTCTGACTTTTACAAGGAAAACAATCTGATTAACACAGTTACACACTGGAAGCAAAACAATGTATTTAATGTAACCTATTTGAATCAGCTTTACATTTATCGTAAAATGCTTTTCCATCAAATCCCTAACCCTGCCACACTCTCCATTAATCCGGCCATCTGTATTTATTTGCTTCCTTTCCTTGGATGCAAATGTGCACAGTTTTTTCTCCAAGGTCTGCAAATGGATTATTTGTTATGTGCTTGTTGTGCTTAAATGAAAAATAAAACAGGAAAACAGATTAGAGTAAATGATTTTGTTTATAGATAATTTTTACAGTGTGAGGAACAAACTCTTTCCTCGGTAGACACAGGAGCGTCAGTGAATTTGTTTCGGATGAGCTGGCAGGCTGACTGACTGACTAACAGATTGAGGTCAAGTATGGCCTTCTTTGAAAATTGTTCTCCCCTTGTTGCTTGGAAAACAGCAATGACTGACAGGCAGTGTTGAAATGAAAGAGATATGGAATCTTTTTCTTTCTCTAATATGTATCAATCTTGTTGAAGTGAATTTAGTGGCTTTACTCGACTCACACACGTGCGTGCACACATAATTCCACAGGCTCAATAAGTCTCTTATGCCTTCAGGTGCAGATTTATGACTTTTGTTAGAATTCTAATAGGATCTTTTGAAAGCGCCTGTGTGACCTTTTGTGTCAGTTTATTAAGATGAGACAATTCATGTGATAACTGATGCATCCTTGAAATTCCTTTCAGCCCAATGATGGTGTGCCATTGTGCCGCTTTTGATACTAACACTGGAAGTCCCCTAATTAAGATATTTTCAAATCCTACAGAGGCTTTAAAGACACAACTAGATGGACACTTCAATCTCTTTCACTTTCCGGCATACTATATTTACGGCCTTATGCTGTACTAGTAGTTCTGAACATGAAATATAATCAGTAGGATCATCTAATTGTTTTAAGTTGATGCTCCACATATCAAATCAGGTGGTTACATTTGGTAATTAGCACAGAATACAAAGTACAACTAGTTCTGCAGGTGTGGTCATCTGATTTGATGATCTCACTGCAGTATCTCAGGGTCTTGCTCACAAAAGACAGGAAATCGGAATGTGAGATGGAGCGGTGGATTGGTGCAGTGCCAGCAGCAATGCATTGTAACAGACCATTGTCTGGAAGAGGGAGCTGAGCCAGCCTATCTATGTTCCAACCCTCACCTATAGTCACCAACCCTTACCTATATAGATGACAGACACAGGCACCAAAAAATGAGTTTTCCACAGGGTGGCTGGGTGGTAAGAAGCTTGGACACGCGGAGAAAGCTTGGAGTATAAGCGCTGCTCCTTTGCGGTGAAAGGAGCCAGTCGCAGTGGTCCGGGCATCTGATTACGGTGCCTCCTGGGTGCCTTTCTTTGGATGTGTTCCGGGCAAGAGACCACTGGCGAGAAATGCCTTGGGATCCCGAGAAGGAGCTGGAATGCGTTGCTGGGGACAGAGATGTCTGGAACACCTTGCTAAACCTGCTGCCACCATGATCTGACCCCAGATGTGCAAAAGGAAATGGATGGATGGATGGATGGATGGATGGATCCTACTAGATGTAAAAGCTCCTAAAATCTGGTTTCAACTGGAATTGCATTATATTGAAGATGTAATGAACCACCAATCAACACCTACGAGTTGCAGAGTTTGCCGAAAAAAAAGGTGATTTACTCGGAACAAACAAAAAAATAAATAAATAAGTGTGTTAACTTACTGTGCTGTTAATTAGCACAAGCAGAACACCCCCTGACTGAACAAAGAACACCACCAGCAGAAGCTCCAAGGTTTGGCCTTGATGTGCAACTACAGGGTTGGGTAACTTTGTTTTTGTATTAAACTCAGTTGACATTATATTGTTTTACATAAATTGCTGTTTCAATTAGCATCTGGAATCCTCTCACTACTACTGTACTTTTTTGCACCCTTACCTGAAAAACTTGAAAAACTGTGAAGTCCAATACTGGCACCATCTGCAGTGGCAAATTAAAGAGGCCTGCAGCTTACTACCCATATGCTGGGTTGTATACAAAATCAGTCAGTGTTGCTTTCTTCTTGTATTATTGTAAGTTAATGAGTGAGTTTATTGTATGATAAACTGAAAGTGTTTTACCCGCGATAAATGAGGAGATGGTGCACACAAGAGCTTGTGAGGTGAAGGAGGAACAGATAGTGATTGACATGGTATACAATTATGATAGACCGAGTATATCAGTCACACGAACAGCGCTGTATTAGATCTCGACAGCAAAGGATAGAGATGATGTAGGGAACGAGGGTGAAAGACAAGAGGTCGAGAACAGGGGAGGACAGCTGTGTGACTGACTGAGTGAAAGGAAAGGGCGTAAAGACAAGGAGGGAACAGCAGATAGGACGTAGGCAAGGAGGAGTGTACATGATGGGAATAGAGGTGAGAGGAGCAGATTAAATGACTGGGTTAGAGAGGAGAGGTGGCACTCATCTGCCTGTAGCTGAATGAGTGACAAAGAGAGGACAAGAGGGAGAGAGTGAAAGGGAATGAAATCCAGACTGAAAAAAGGAGATAAATAAAAAGACAAATAGGTCTGTGCTGTGGAAAATGAGCATGTGAGCAGTGGGAAAGGGTGAAGGGGATCCTGGTTGTTTGATATATCATACAACATAATAGATATGCAGTGAAACACAATCATTGTGAAAAAAATAATAAACATAATAAATCTATCACAGCATGAGGTGGATGTATTCAGGCCATATCGTTCTCTGTATTCCACACTGACGACGATGGGCTATGCACACATGCAGAACTGGAGTCACATCCTGGTAACGTCTATTTCATCTTATCTTTCAAGTGAAGAGTGAGATTATTGCTGTGTTTACAGTACTTTGTTCAGTGTGATAGACAGCATCAGTCACTGGACAAAAAGTATGTCAGATGTAACATTGTTGACGAAGCGCACGTCAACTACGATGCAAGCTACAGAGGCCAGGCGCTGTCATAGCTACAGATGACAGCGATGCGTTAGATAGATAATGCGGATGGTATAAAGTCCTTTTAATAGGCAGTATTTCAGTAGTTTATTGCAAAGGCACCTTTGAACCAATCAATGTTTGTTCCTTCTCTTGCCTGCTTTTTATATAGTTTCATAGTGTGAGTATGTGATGCGATGATTGTCAGCTTCAACCTTCGCTCACTACCCTTGGATGGATGTATGAATGACTACATGCAATATATGAAATGGTGAGATGGATGGGAGGGACAGAGGGGGGGGGGGGGATTTCTGGATGGATAGGCAGACATTAACCACTCATGCTAGATTGATCCATGTAAATGTAATACACGCTTAACTAAAAATATCATATCAACCACGTTCAGACAGTTGTGAAATACAGCTGACAGCCATCAGCTGCAAGGTAGGACTGTTTTAAAAAGGAAAGGACAATACACTCTGTTTATACAAGACACGTTTTATATATTATAAAGGACACATGCCTTTGTTAACACAGTTGTCTTTTGGAGGAAAAAATCTGCAATGAGAAAGAGCAAATTTTTGCCCTTTTAAGAGGGTATGCAATTGCTGTTACTGTCAAACACTGACAACCTGACAGTTCTTTACATTTACAAACACAAAGAAATGGAGTGTCTCCCCCTGACAGAGTCTACATTTATTCTTGAGAGAAGGGAGTCAAATCATAGCTCTTAGTCAACATATATGGAAACACATTTATAGGAAATCACACTGTTTGAGATCTTTGAGAATTGTACATTTAGATTGCGCTAAGGGTCCATAGAAACATATAACCATACACACAGGAGAATACAGAGATGCACAAGAACTCTATCGACACACAGACGGGTGCACCTACAAAAGAAGACACACTGTCATCCATTCTGGTTAAGTATTGTTTAGATGGTAGTTGGCGTTTAATTCTCTCATTCTATTAAGTCCACAGAGAGAGAGAAAAGAACCATTTAACACTAATCCTCACCAAATAATACATTCATTTGGGCGCAGAATGGGAGGATTTAACGCCAGCTCACAGCCAAACAAGACTGGAGTGAAATGGATACCACGACGTCTCTGAGCATGTGTGTGTCTGTGACTCCATTAGAGACGAATACTGAGAGGAAAAAGAAAGTGATTAATTCAAATTTGTCTGAAAATAAGACACATCACAAGAGTTCCATTCATCTGTTTGTTTGGTAAGACGTCTCATTTAAAATGGTGTTTTAAACATCATAATTTATGGAATTTGTATAATGTGTCCAATGAAAATGAGTAAGCTTGTTTGAACACCAACAGCCTCCTGACATTTATTAAACAGTAACTAACACTGGCCTAAAAAGAAGTGTTTTGCTGCCCTCTGTGGTTAAAAGTTTCAAGCCTGTTTCACTTCCGACACAACCAGGATCACCGACCGGTGTCGCTGGGTGTGGTTAGAAGTGTGTGCTGTTACACCTACATGTACACCCAACAGATGTCCTAGAGTCACAGGGTCCTGGAGTACACTTGTACATCACTGCAGCAGGGTGAGAGGTTGAAGCTGACACTGCATGATAAGCAAAAACAAGATTTTCAGGGGGCGTTATGTCACTCTTTAATGTTCTAGATTGGTGTGCAGGCTTAGCCAGCCGAAATCCAATTTAAGATTTACTTTGACTGGACACGGAAAACATCTCTGCCTAGCTGCATGGACCCTTCAGGAGGCAAAATACGTAGGTGCAGCGGCTGCTGGGCCTATTTAGGATTAAGGAGTGATTCATCAAGACTGCAAACTAGCAAACATGGATGTGAACATTTAAAAAAAAAAAAAAAAAAAAGGCTTTACAAATGTTTTATGAGGGGGAAAAAGCATTGAACAGAATAGGCCTTGAGGATACACACCTTTATTTTCTTTACTGACTGTAAATATAACTTCGGTTACAACAAATCTCCACAGGTTAGCTTCAACACAAACTGAAAATCTTGTTTTATTGACATCCAGTGGTTGAAGTTCTTACTTTGCTACAGTAATGTTGTGTACACAGGCTATAGACTGCAGTCACACATATGTTTGACACCAACCAACTACATCAAACCTACTTACACACTGATGGAGCAGATTTGAAGTGTTTAACTAGAAGAGGGACTGTTTGAAACGTGTTTCATCTTAGTACTTTTTGAAATACCACATCAAGGAATATGTATACGCATATAAATGTCACTTGTCATAGGTCTTATGTATGATACACAGTGTGTTATAATCACTAATTCATGGAAGCTATTGTTATGTGTTCTTGTACTGCTATGCCTAACAAAACCAAGTGCCCCCCTAGAGACAGACTGATGAAATATCTTCCAGCTTTTGCAGAAATAACACTGAATTAACACAGCATGAGGGTCAAGGGAAATGTCCTTAATATGGATATTTTTCCTCACCTGATGCCGCCATCACATTTGTAGAATAACAGCCAAGCATAGACATACACACTCACAGTTCAACTACTGAAAAATCTTTTTCAAACCAGTCTCTCCTTTTGCTCTCATATCATCTTTAATAAAAAAAAAAAAAAAAAAAAGAGAGACATGCAGTAAATAATGATTCAATCTCTGACTTGTATCCGTGGTAGCCGGAGATGTAAATCTGCCAAAACTATAAAATTCTGGCAAAAAAGACTAATCTCATTTTGAATTAGCATCTATAGGAAAATAAAAGTACAATAAATGCTTTTAAATTAACTTTTGTTTTATCTTATTTCATTGAAATATTTTATTTTCTCTTTTTTTCCCCGAACTTTTTCAACTTGATTGGACAGCCAAAGACATACAGTATACTACAGACAGGATGACTGACATTGATGGAATGACTGTGTCTGGTACTCAAACAAACCTACATTACTACATAGAGTGAGCTGGCAATGATAAAATGATGGATAGCTCACAGGATGGAGGAGTGACATGGAGGAGGGGATCTGAGGTGAAGTGAGACTGGATAGAGAAGCAGATTTCAGTTGATGGATTGACTGTCAAGTGAATGAGAGAAATAGTTCCTTATGACATTTTCAATCCCATGACTCTAGCATGTTTCTGTGCAGTATGTCATGAAATCTTGCTGCTAGAGATAGAGCTGTGACTGTTGGCTAACACTGATTGTCCAGTCATAAAGCCTGTGGTTATCAAACTGGCAGTCTGAACCGGCAGCAAAACAAAGTAGGTCCCTAAACAGAACAGAACAACAATGCATGTCTGTAACCGTCCACAGGATTTGCATATGTAGTGCTTATTCATATAGCCCAAAGATTATGAGGTGACGCAAATGACTTCCTTAATGGAGTTGTCAGTACCTCTTTGCAGAATATGATACAGATGTCAAGATAATTTATTGCTCCACATGCAGACATGTAACGAAAACAGACCACAGCACACTATTCATTGGCGTGAATGGCGTGAACAATATGAAAGGTAACACAAAAGTTGTCTTCTGACATCTGTTTACACTGATTGTGAAGAGGACCTCAGTGTAGAGGCCAGTCATGTACCTCTGCCAAGCTGTCTTCAAAGGATGGATGAAGATGTAAAAGACTATGAAAGATGTCACTCTGTTCTCTTTTAGTGTCCTCTCTGTGAACCTCTGTGGGGATCTACAGTCAGGTCAGCATACCATTTCCTCCAAGAAACCGTCAATTGTTAGATGCTCACAGGCATGCTACCCTTATTTGAGAAGTGTTGGCTTGTATACTCCACAAAATAAAAAAATAAAAAACCTAACTCATTCAAGTATTCACATGATGTAGACATTAAATTCTCGTAATAGTGTAAAACTTACAAACAGTGCCATGTAAAATAGTAAAATAAGGTACACAAAGATGGCAGCTGATTGTCTGGGCTTCATGAACGCCTCAAACAGACTAACAACTGAAAAACATCACTTCCTGTTCCAATTTCTTCGACTGAAAGTAGTACAAAATCTATGTATGATTTGTATGAAGTACAACATCTATATCTTACTCAAGTCCATAAAGGAGGCCAACAGGAGTAGCTTGACCTCAAAGTAATTGTGCACCTACACTTAAAGCTCCTTGACCTCAGGTGCTGTGGGAGGCCTGGACAGTTCTCCTACATAAAGTTGTGTGGCAATCATCCTTGTGTTCCCAATATCAACTTCCTTCTATGATTGCTGACTGAAGAGCGTCATTGTCAGATGAAATGTTGAACTCCTTCCGCTGCATCTCTATTCAGAGATTAAGGACTATGACAGAGAAGGCAAAGTTGTGGCAAAGTAACATCAGACAAAGGCCAATGTTGAAAGATAGTGTCACTGTGTGAGAGACAGACTGATGGATTAGGGGGTTAGAGATATAAGTACAACTAGCAAAACTTCAATACTAGTATGAGTCAAGTGATGAAAGTACATAAAATAAAAGAACTTCAGTTTGGAATAATGGTTGGTAAGTCTGGTACAAATGAATGTAGAATTTCAAGATGTAGCAAACATTTATTTCAAGTCTAGTTTGAAAATACAATAAGCATTTTTTTTCCTCTGCCATGCTTCTGAATACCAGGTAGGTAATTAGTTAGGTAGCACAACTGGATTGATTAAACTTTTTTTTTTTTATGATCACAATGATAGCATTAAGACTAACTAGTTCCTTACTGAAATGCATGAACAATTCTGTTTTTATTTTGTTTTTGTCTTTTGCTTGGATAATTAACTGGTGACAATGCTAGCTTTTTGCCTGAGGTATACTTTATCCTCCTTGTCTGACATCCTCCTTTATCCTCCTCTCTTAGCATTAAACCATGTATGTAGCCCCCAAGTACCTTTTTAAGAAAGCTTTTGAAAGCGTGTCAGCTAGAAACAAAGTTGTCTGGAAATAAGAAGTTCAACCAACTCAGTTAAATTTGCCAGTGACATTTGTTATTTAAGCTGGCAATGTCAGTGTTTGACATCTCTGACTGTAATCAAGGACACATCGGGAGTGGTAAATCTTCTTGTTATTACTGGGTGGTAAACCACATATGTACTGTCAAAGATCAAGAAGATTTACAGGCATAGAAACCGTAACTAAAGAGTGGGGAGTCAGCTAGACGGTGTAGATTCAGTTCTTTACGCCTCTTTAGTATCCATGACAACATTAAAACCAGGGATATGATATGTGATGACAGACAGACAGACAGTGAGAAAGATTCTAATCCTTTAAAAAAATATGGCAAACATAAGGTTCAGGAAAAATATATGAAAATATCTCTGCAGCACTGCAGGTTTATTTCAACATTTTATTATGAGTATTTTCTTCAACTTAGAGCTCTCCCTTCTTCAGTTCTCAGCTGCCCTCGGGCCAGTCTCTGTTGTCACTAAGCCTTTAATCACGTAACTGTGTGTTTACTTCACATTTATCTGGCCTCCATCTGAACTAATAGTTGTGATTCAAAGCTGTTAAGTCTGTATGCACACACTTTACATGCATGCTTCTGACTTCAGTTTGAAATAAAGTTTGATTCAGTTCATGAAATGTATATAAAAAACATTTTCTTTCTTTCTGCCTTTTATCTCCTCACACAAACAAATGCACAGCATTAAACTTCCATTGAACTGAGTGTACTTTGTAGAGGATAAAGACACAAATTAAAAGAACGGAACAGCCCTGCAGACCCAATGAGCACATTGTCTCTAATGCCAATAGTTAGATTGTCCCCACCAGGATACTCTGGTATACCAGTATACTAGTGATTTGTGTTTTTCCACCAAGCATTGATCATGTTCACATTTCATTTACACTCCACAGAACATGAGCTACATCGGTGAGTTCAAGTGCCCAGCTGTTTGAAAGGCCACTGTGACAGGAACAACATTGATTCATGTGACATTTGTGTGCTGTATGGAAGTTAAACCAAATTCCTTTATTAAAACTTTATAATAAGTATGATGGCAGGTGGAATATAATTTGGCCTTCAGCTTGAATTTAAATATCAAGGAAGCCACACACTACCATGGCTGTCTGTTCCTTAGACAGTTGTGGTAAATTATTGAAGCACGAGCGAGCAGTGATATTTCTAACAGTACTCTGAATTACCCATGACCGACCACACACCACCACTGGAGGTCAGAAAAGAGGAACTCAACTGCAAAATATTCTTATTTTTAGATGCTAAGTATTAGTAGTTTTTCTGTGTTACAACAGAGGCAGTAATATGAAACATTATTCTGGCTGATGAGATACATTTTCATGTTAGCTGGTTAGAAATGTTGTGAAGTGGTGCTTGAAATAAACAAAGCAGAACAGCTGCTGGGTGACAAGTGAGAATTCTGCTGGTCACAACACAACATATCTCACATGCACATTCCAAATAAAGTCAATAACCCTGTTCCATGCACCCCAAATCAGCACCTAAAGTCATTTAATTACAGTTGAACTTAACAGGTGATGATTTATTCAAAGTCTTAAAACAATGTATGCTTTCCTGAGAAGCAATCATGTGGTCTGTCCTGTGAAAAGGTAAAAATATGGCGTAGAAAGCATCTTAACAGGTAGGTCAGCATTGATTTATTTTCCCTAATCATAAAACAAGCATTCACACCGCAGTTGCTTCAACTTAACCAAACCTATATCACAGAGATGGGAAGTGAGAACATTTTATCCCCACTCAACATTCATTTTTCCATTTACTCATACCCTCAGTTTTACAGAATAACTGACAAAATGTGATATGATAACATTTCTACAAGCTGTAATGATGCCAGCTTTGTTTCTGAGAAATCGCTTCACTTCATGCCAGGCAGATAGCTCCAAATGTGAGCCTCCGCCACCATTTCTGAGAAGAAGTCAATCAGAGGTGCAAAGTACTGAATTTAAAATGATTTGTCAAGGCAGTTCTGAACAAAACACAGTGTCATAGAAGCTGAATTGACCTAGATTTTGAATGTGACTTTAATTAAGCTGCAGATTAGATTAGCAGTCTTCAGCAGCAGATAGATTTTCAAGCTCTGTTAATGAAAGTTATAGTGGTTTTCTCACTCTAATGGTGCTGTGATCTTCATTGGCTCAAGACATGACCAAGGTTTAAGAATTCAGGACGAATATTTGACTTGATTTGAAGGTCTGGTGTGTCAAAATGTGACAGAAATGGAATATGATCTGCTTAACCATGTTTCAGTGGTATAAAAAAAAATCACTTGACAATAAGAATTGTAATGTTTTTGCTTCTTAGAATGAGACTCTTCCATAGTCTGCCAGGCTGCACCACTTTTACAGTAGCCCAGAAAGGACAAACTAAACACTAGTTCTAAATAGAGCCTTACAGATTTTCATGCATTTCACACTAGGAAGGAAGGTCAACAACTACACTGCAAGATGTCACTAAATCCTATACACTGCTCCTTTAATCAAATTCATCTAAGCCAGTATCTTAACTATTTATTTTTGGCAGGTACTTTGCTATCCAAGCAGCTTGGGATTTGGTTTATTGGGAATGTGTATTTTCATATGAATAATATGAATTTGAGACTTGTTAAATATGCTAAAATATAAAAGCATATTCAGTGGTAGGCTGTATGATCAGCTTGTTTGCATTTTAGTTTGATCCAGCTGGAAATAGAATCAATACTGAACAATGAAGGGAGATTAGCGCTTCAGCGCAAGTCTACAGACTAATTTCAAAGTCAAATTTTTGTTGGCAAAAAGAGAAAAAAATAGAAAACACTTGAAGATAGTCACAAAGAATGGTGACAGCTAGAGAAGCCTGAAAGAAAAGAGAATTTGGGAATGAAGTTAAAGAGCTACCGTGATCGATAAAGAGATCTGGATGCGGGGGTGCAGGGAGATGGGGTGAAAAGTGTTCAGATTTCAGCATGAAAAAGAGGAGGGAAGAGCATAAAGTTTTAGGCAAGGAAGAAAGAGACACACTATGTGAAGGTGACAGCAAAAAAATTTAAGCGACAGCCAACAGTGACAGATGAGCACCGTGAACCATCCACCTCTGCAGACAGAAATGCTTTACTAAAAGACAGTAACAGAAAGGCAAAAGAAGGACAATGGAGAATAAAACGGGGCAGGAGAAAGATTGCAAGATGCTAAAGTGGTCGTGCAAACGAGGACTAGTAGTGATGGGTAAAAAGAGAGCAGGGAGAGAAGGGAGGATTAGGGACAAAATGGATGTGTCGAGAGAAGAGAGGTGAGGAGGAAGAGGAGGAGAAAAGCTTTAGATACTGATGATTCCACCTGATGGATCTGGTCAATCAGCTTGTCTCTCCCCCCCCCAAACATGCCCACACGTCTTCCCTGTGGTCTGCCGTGTATGGATTGATGTTCCATGGAAGACACAATGGCCTCCTCGGGGTAGAGAGCGAGTCATTCAATTTTTCATTGTCAGCCATTGTGTGGTTTTGAATGTGTGTGTGTGTGCGTGTACCCTGAACAAAGGGCTTCACATGCTTTTCTTGTACTTTCTTGCCTGAAGTGAAAGTGGAAAACACACATCCAGTACAGACATTTTTCTCCATTCACGTAAAATCTAGGTTCAGGAAAGGTGAAAGTGTTAACATGGAACACACTGAATGAACAAAAAAATTGTACATGAGCGATCAAAAAGGTTTAACAGCAAACTTATCTTAGGACAAGACTTAAGATAATACTGAGAAGAAGATCAATAATATGACTGAGATTAAAAGTTCACTCTTGGCTTTTCAAACAGCAGATGACAAACTTATCTCACCGTTTAGTTCTTTCAGTGGCTGTTGTGGAGTTTAGATCACATCACATGATCTTCAGCAACATGAACACATACAGTGTTTGGGAATTACTACATCACACTAAGTTGATGCAAGTGTCTTTTTAAACTGAAAAACATCTGGTATATTCCATCTATCAGTTGTACTATTGACAAGATAATAGACAGCTGAATAAAATAAGCAACATGAGCATATAGTGTTAGTTACATTTAATGAAATCAATTCAGCTGAAGAATAATGCTAAAGCACAGAAATACATCAACACACAAATCTTACTAAAAGTGGAGTATATCACTCTTTGTTGTTGAATTTCATGTGACGTTTCCAGGCAACCAGTTGCAACTCCAGGAAATGACTGTGACTGATGAAGAAATGGTGCAACACGTAACCCTCCATGAACACATGTATCTTTTTTAAACTTTAGTACAGATTAACCAACACGTATAACATGTTTACCCGAAACCCCACTGGGCACGTCTCTGTCACGTCATGGCCGCAACGCTGTTTTGCTCTGTTCTCCAAGTGACTTAACCAGAGCGATTCAGAAGTGAAGTGGTTTGCCTGCCAGACTTGCTCAGATTTGGTCATCCGTGCCCAGTGAAATTTGGGAGTTAGATATAACATACCAAGCTAAGCTAACTAGTTTCTGCATGAAGCTTTGACATTGATCTGCCCATGCAATTTTTGCCAAGAAACCAAATAAGTATATTTTTCAAAATGGGAGAGGTGGTCAGACAACTCTCCAAATATGCATTTGCATTCATTATTGAGCTGATATTTTATACCTTTACATAACACTAGAGGAATTAGGTGAAACAGAAACAACTGGTTAGAGAGAGCATCTCCATCACTTGCAGGACATCTGACTGTCTCACTGACGAACAGCTGGTCGGCAGGGTGTCTAGACAGCAAGTGACCGGTTCAAGGAGCTATTTTCCTGAGATTCAAAGTCAACAATGTGGAAATCAGTCATCCTGATCTAATTATTTCTGTGCCATGGTTGGATCTGAATAGTCTCATTGATAGATTTATGAAAGCATGTCTAATGATTTGCATCTTATCAGTGCAGAAGAATACAAACTCATTAAATATTTTGGAACACATTAGGTCAGAGGCTAACTGTGTCAGAGGACTGGTCAACCTCTGAAGAGACAGGTAAATTTGTTAGAATGTTCCTGTTAATAATATAGGACAAAGGATTGTCTCATCTTCAAGGACACACACATATACTGATGTTGTCAAGCATCAGTGATACTCAATTTGAAGTGTTTTGGTCAATTGAATGCCTCGTGAATGGGAAGTATTATACTGGATCTACGAACAGCCTGTGTGTAAATCCCACAAAATTGGAGCTACATTGAACTTTAATATCCATCTGATAGACTGTTTTCTTTACAGAAGATAATGACATTTTGGTATATCAAGCTGATATAATATTTCTATGTATAGAACACTCATCAAATGGCTGTGTATAAAGGGGTCACTGTGATAGAAATCTTCAACTCCGGAGCATTTTACTTTTAGGAAACGGTGGAGACCAAAACAGAGCTAAAAGGGCAGTAGACTTTAGACTTCTGTACCTGTTGTGTGTTGATAGCATTGCTGGTGCTTGTTGGGTCAGATTGACCTGAAACACAACAGTTGAAATAGATTTCTAATCCAATTTCATGCAATAAATGGTTAATTGTTGTTTATGTAAGCAAGATAGCTCAAAGAGGAGCAGTTCAAATATAGATGCTACAGGAAGCAGAGCTTGAGCAGTCTAAGAGTAATTTAATAACACAAAAAACAAGAATTATAGGATGGTTAGGCAGGCAAGGGTCCAAAAGTCCAAATGGAAAGGCTAGGTCCAGAAAAGAACAGTTCCAAGGAACACACAGACTAAACAAGTAAATGCAACAAGGCACAGGTGAAACTAATCAGAGTGAAACAGACAATCAAAACTGGCTGGAAGAACAAAAGCAGGAAGTTACAGACATGAGAAGAGGAGAGAATTACAAAATAAAACAGGAAACTCTAAACCCAGAAACCCAGAACCATGACATGGAGATAAAGTTGTGATGTTAAAACTAACTATATAAGAGTGTGTGTGGTACATAGAATTATCAAGAACACAGAGACTGGCGGACACAAATGCAGGCAGGCAGACAATAATCAGTTCTCAAGGTCTTTAATTCGGTCCAAGGGTCAAAATCCAGAAAAGCAATCAGACAGGCAGAGGTACAAAATCAAGAGACTAAGACTCGGAAACCAGGAACAAAACGGTCAGACACGTGGAAGCTCTCTAATATGAAACAATGGAATGCTGCTCTAGGAGACAAGACAATCTGGCACTGACACACAGGGGAGCACTGGTTATATACACACAGGAGGGAAGGGATAACGAGACACAGGTGAAACACATAAGGGCAGAGACAGGTAATCACACGGGGAACAGGAAGTGAACACAGAGACTATCAAAATAAAACAGGAAACTGACACATGACAGACCCTGACAAGTATGTTTATCATTTCCACCAGGGAAGATGTGTTTTCTGTGCCGTTTGTTTGTCTGCCAGCAGGATTACTGAAGAAATACTGGTCCAATTTTAATGAAACTTGAGTGAAAAATAATTTAATTTTAGAGCTGATCTGAATTATGAATACATAAATTATTATCACTTTTGTTTGTGAGAGGGGTCAACTGAAATACAGCTTTTGCCCTTGCAGATTTGCAGACTAGACTTTTGGACTTAACAGAGGTCTCTGCTCCCCCTCTCTTGCAAACTGATTTTTGTTGATGCTTACATTTTGGACTCAAACTATTAAAAACAGACAAGAACTATGTCCCCAACAGCAGTTTTGTTCGGAATCTGTCCAATCTAACTATCAAGTAAACTTTACACTTAGGAAGTAATGTTGAGTTTTTGCTGACAGTGTGTCAAACTGATGTTGATTCAGCTTTATGGTAATTTTGTTGGCTACAGATGGTGTTGTTACCACTGCATTATACCGAGATGTGTTTTACCATTTATTAAGATGCATTGACTTCCCAGTTGCATATTCCAAAACCAACCTGCAAAGATTTTAATAATTAATTCTATTTGTTTTAATTATGCAGAAAATGTTGTCTCATGATTTCAGTCTCATTTTTTATGTGTTTAATATTTAAAGATATTAAATATTGGCAGACAATATCTGTCTCTCAGCACCTTTATCCCGTAAGTATTGTGTATCCTGTAAGACATTCATAGCTCAAGGCTGTAGCTTCAGGAAAGAGAGAGGAGAGAGGACCTTTATTTCAATTACCTGTCCCCTCTCCACAACACTGCCACGCTGTCTTCATCTCTTGCACACACGCACACATATAATCAAGTTAGAGATCACCTTAGGAGAGCCTGATTGTGTGTGTGTGTGTAGGTGTGTGTGTGTGTGTGTGTGTGTTTTTGTTGAGACTGAATGTTAGTGTGTGCACACAGGTGACAGGTAAATGAAATAAATGGCTGCAGACGGGTCTGTCGGCCTTTGTTAAGTGTCTGCAGGAGTGTGTGTGTTAAATGGTCACTTAGGTGACACACAAAACAGCATTATGTCCTCCCCATTAGCCTGACATCAGATTTCTTTCAAACACACACGGATCTTACCGCACAGCTTGAGGAGGGTTTAATCATTCCTTGAGGTCTCCAGGCAGATGAAGTGTCTCTGTTACCAGACTTCCTCAAGGCCTTGGCAGGCCATCCAATGCCTCCCTTCTCCTTTCCAGGCTAGTGATTTCACTTGTCATACATATGTGTCAGCTGCTGCTTGATTGACAGCTGTCATTGTGATTGGCAGTCCAAATGGTGCATGGCAACAGGAGGCTAGGTTGATGTTCCATGGATTTTGTGTGTTTGGGAAAGATGGGAGCTTTTACAGTCATTCTACTTGATGAAGACCCCCATTTCCTTGTTTTGACATGTTTACTATACGAACACACTTCCTCCACTCCAGTAGCAGATGTGTCATTTAGAAATGAAAATAAGAAGCTTGATCTTTATAGTAGCAAAGTGCAAAACAATTGCCTTTGTTCCTCAGCTCAAAACACAGTAGACAAAAATAGATGTGTTTTAATGAATATATGATGTAATGGAATTCTAAGCATAGTCACTTCACCTCAAGGACGTCCACCTTTCTGTTGAATATGCAAGTGGATTTTTATGTGTTTCCTCTCAGTGCTCCGGTATTCTCCCAGATAGTGTGGCTCCAGTCATATCCATGGTATTTTTTAGCCAGGTATGACAAAAATCCGCGTTAAATACAGTTTTCTGTTTTGCAATTTTTTGTGTGGTGAGCAGTGGTAGGCCATTACATTAAAACTGGATGTTTTAACAATGATTTTTATGGTTAGCTCATGTCAAGTTTTACTTCATGTAGTCATTCTAAAACTAGAAAAGGACATTTTCTAAGGAAGTCATTTTGAAACACTGCACGTACAAAGCGCATTTAATTACAGGTTGAAACAAAGCTCCATAAAGTGGAGCTGCTTGGAAAATGAGGACTGATGTCACATCATGTTAATGACGGTATGTTGTGTAGCAGGCCGCTTTTGGTTTTGTGAGATAAAAGTGATGTATTTGAGTAAAGAGATGCCTATAGATATGATTAACAGGAAGGAAAAAGGCTTCACTGAATGTTCATTTCATAGCTCAGATACTGAATTCAGTATGAGTGAATTCAGTATCTGAGGTCTAATTGCTGAATCCCTACTCCCACATTGTAAAGACCAAGGTTAGGTTAATTGGAGATTGTAAATGTGGGTGTGGAAGTCTGACTAAACGTGTAAGTTCTGTGACTGACTGGGTTTCAATCCACCTGTTTTAATGTGCAATTTCAAAACATTGCAAAGAAGTTTTTCCTCTTGTGGGAGTTGGATAAATTGGTGCATTAATAAATCCAGAATGTGACAAAAGTCAATGGAAACAGAGTCATAAGTCACATACATAAAGCATGTGACTTATACATCTACTGAAACTTCCCCTCCACAGGAGACATGAAAGATACCGCCTGACTTTAAAAGAAAAATCATCATCTTTCTGTTCTCGCTTTGTGATTCACACCACAGACCTTGAACTTCCAGTGTGTCATATGTAGGAGGCTCTAGCTACAGAAAATGGCAAACATAAAATATAATTTTCATAGTTATGTTTTCATTATGTATGATCACCTGAAAATAACAATCGTTATGTTTTTGGTACCTCAGAAAGGGCCTTTTATAGCTACAGATGCCACAGATCCGAACAAATTAAAAACCGGCTCCAGACCTTGCATGTATTTCACGTGGTGCTTGGCACTGTAGTTTGGCACACTGCTCCTTTAATGCTGGTTTACAATTCAGTGAAATTAATTTTCCCAAAAAAGAGACTCTTTGATATATTGTGAATGTTAGTTATTAAATTAACTTGTTAAATGAGGTACTTAATGAGGTTAACTACCTGGGGACTGGGCCAGGTAAAGTTAAAATACTGATTAAACTCGTGCATTAGTGCTTTATTTAAAATCATTATGTTTCCTGCTTTTGGGTTATTAATTCAAAGTAAGATAATGAGGTTTTTATTTCCATTTTTTTTTTGGTTTTGTTTAGGAAATTAGAACTTTTATTTTCAACAGTACGCTTTTTGTTATATTTATTTCTTTGGTTTGAGCAGCATCCACTCACCCTTTTCCCCTAGAGTTTGCTCACTACCTCTTTTTTTTTTTGTTGTTGTTGTTGTTGTATTATAGTCCAAACTCCTGGCAATAAATAACTTTATTTTACCAAGTACATCTGGTTTTATGTTGCCCCCTCTTCTTCTCTTGGGTTGTAACAACACACAATAAAAGTGACAGATGAAATTGACTGATAGCCTTATTTTTACTTTATTTTTTCAGAATTTCTAAAGATTTTTCTAAAGTTATCGTGAATTCTTTTGGCCATGATAATAGTGTAGTGTAAGTTTTTCTACCATTTGAAGTTTGACTGGAACGCTTAACTCCACAATCTTGTTGCACCCTTTTCTTCTACAGTGGTATAATGACACTTTACTGGAGCATTTTTCTTCTAATATAGCAGTTGACAGAAAAACAGAAATTTATATTTTCTTTTGCAGATTTTCTGCAGTTTCATTTCAAATTTGTATGACATTTGGATGGAAACCTGGCCTGTGACTGGTGACCTGTCATATTTTCTGCTTCTTGCTTGCTACAGTCAGGTGTCATAAACAAACACACAACAAGCCTCAGTGAGTTTATTAGTCCACACCGTGTCTGACAGGGCTTCGATTTTGTTTTTGTTTTTAATATACTGCCGCTTTTACTCTCTGGGTGCTTTGGATGGGGAATTAAAATACAGAATCAACATGGAATTCTTCACGCTTTCTGAAAGAAACCTGCAAGTCTTTCCATCATTCTTTTTTGTCATTGTGTCAATGACATGACAGCTAATACAGTCTGCTGGTAGAGAAATGAGAGTCCTGTGGGGAAGACGGTGGCTTGGCTATTCCTGTTGACTTTTTTTGTGTTCATGGTGGGAGATGGTAGAGAGAGGTCAGTGTAAGTACCTGACAGGTTCAGTTATTAGCTCTGAATGAGTCTGTGTTTGAGCACGTGTTTGTTTTGGTTCATGTGTGTGTGTCTGTCCCTGATACATATCGAAGGAAATTAGTTGTCCGACCATGACGAGCTGACCATTCATCTCTGATAGATAAATCAAAGGGATATGAAACAAACCGAGAGAAGAAACGATGGAGAAATAAGAGGAGGTTTGATAAAGGATGGGTAGGAAGGAAGAAAGGAAGGAAATATAAAAGTGATAGTTAAATGACATGAGGCAAACCACTGGAATGCAGAAGGGTGAGGACAGAAGGAAATTAACAATAATAAGTGAATGACCCATTAAATCTTGTTGAGTTCAGACATAAATCTTGAGACGTATTCAGTTCCAGCTCTGTCTACGCACTGATCTCGTTCATTCATACTTAACAAATCATTCATTTGTCTTGTTACTTTTAATTATAAAACTGTCAAACTGTTATATCCCTCCAGGGGATCAGAGTCCTGTTAACTCATGATGTACTGCTGCTGACTGGACTTCATGTGGATGCAATTTTTTCTGCTGAACAAAAATAAGAGAAATGTATCAGGTTTAGAAACAAGACCAATGAGATCATTTTATAAAGGTACTGAAAAATGTACACTGATCAGCCATAACATTATGACCACCTACGTAATATTGTGTAGGTCCTTTTGTAGCCAAAACAGCCTTGACACGTGGAGGCATGGACTCCACTAGACCTCTGAAGGTATCTGGCACCAAGCAGCAGATCCTTTAAGTCCTGTAAGTTGCGAGAAGTGGCCTCCAAGAATCTGACTTGTTTGTCCAGCACATCCCACAGATGCTTGATTGGATTGAGATCTGTGTTCCTCAAACCATTCATGAACCATTGTTGCTTTGTGGCAGGCAACATTATCCTGCTAAAAGAGGCCACTGCCATCAGGGAATACAGTTTCCCTGAATGAGTGTACATGGTCTGCAACAGTGCTTAGGTAAGTGGTACGTGTCAAAGCAACACGAATGGCAGGACACAAGGTTACCCGGCAAAACATTACCCAAAGCATCACACTGCCTCTGTCGGCTTGCCTTCTTCCAATAGTGCATTCTGGAACCATGTGTTCCTCAGGTAAGCGACACGCACACACTCATTCATTCAAAACATGATTCATCAGACCAGACCACCTACTTCCATTGTTCTGTGGTCCAGTTCAGATGCTCAAGTGCCCATTATTGGCACTTTCGGCAGTGAACAGGGGTCAGCATGGGCACCCTGAGTGGTCTTTTCCTTCCTTGGACCACTTTTGATAGGTACTGACCACTGCAGACCAGGAACACCCCACAATAGCTGCAGTTTTGGAGATCCAGTTCAGTTCAGTTTTATTTATATAGCTCAATATCATAACAAAAGTTATCTCATGACACTTTTCATACAGAGCAGGTCTAGACCGTACTCTTTATAATATTATTTACAGAGACCCAACAGTTCCACCATGAGCAAGCACTTGGCAACAGTGGCGAGGTGCCATCATAATTTGGCAACTGTCAAAGTCGCTCAAATTCTTATGCTTGTCTATTCTTCCTGCTTCTAATATATCAACTTTGATGACACAATGTTGACTTGCTGCCTAATATATCCCACCCACAGACATGTGTCATGATAACAAGAAAATCAGTATTATTCACTTCACCTGTCAGTGGTCATAATGTTATTGTTGATTGGTGTATACTCTTCAATAGCTAATTATTCTTTATGTTGCCAACTTGATCTAATTTAGCTTTGGTTTAGTTTTTACTAGTTTTGTATAAATAAAAACAAAACACTGCAGCACTGCCTTGTTGTAAATCTGTTGTCGCTACACTCAGCAGCGATGTAGCACTATGCTTTATTGCACTGGAGTTCCCAACTGGTTTAACCTCAGGGTCCATATTTTTCCTTAATTATTAAGTCACAGTTCACAAACAGGCTTAATTAATGTTTTTTGTTCTTTTTTTTTTTTTAATTTACGAAATCACAATGAAAACAAAAACTTTTTTTTAAAGAAAGTGTTGCAAAACAACAAACAATTAGCACATTAAAATCCTTACAACAGAAATTAGAACCTCAGGCTTCCATAACAAAATATGTTAACACTGATAATAATGAAAACAGGGCAATAAAATGGTTGCTTTCCTTGTTTATAATATAAACAAGGAAAAGTTTCCATAAGTGAGTAGTAGGTAGTAAGTTTGTATCCTATTTACACAAACAAGTCATCGCTGTGAGTAAAACCTGGTTTAATATATGTTGTGGAACTGCTGGGAGGTCACGTGACCTCAAGAGTCTCCCCTCTGC
Source organism: Sciaenops ocellatus (assembly GCA_033000465.1). Lineage (NCBI taxonomy): Eukaryota > Metazoa > Chordata > Actinopteri > Sciaenidae > Sciaenops > Sciaenops ocellatus. Next base: position 19,309,209 of record CP136878.1, on the reverse strand, counting down.
TCCCAGCAAACACCTGCTACTCAATGCTTTACTCTGCAGCAGGAAACAATACTTCAAAATAATAGTGCTACATGGTCATGGTTCATGGTCGACCAACCTGCTTGCGATCTACTGAGAATGGATCTGTGGGTCACGACTGGATTGCAACCCATCACTGCTATTAATGTCCCCGGAGTTTTAACCGCTCTAAAAATTTCTCTAATGTCAACAGGATGGAGAAAGTTTGGACCTCAAAGTCTAATCATAATTTAAATACATATTGTCTAGTTAGCCACATTTAAGGAAAAAAGCAAAAGCACCTAAAGACATTTATTGCTCTCATTAAAATACCACCTACTGGACTGCTTCTCAGTACCCGGCGGTTGCTTGAGCATGGCGTTGTTTATCTGTTACTGTTTATCTATCTAGAGCCAATTATAAGCTTTTATTTTGGTGTGCACACAATATTAGCAAATGCAAGTTCCTAACTCTTAACCTACAAGCTACCGAATGCAACTGTTCTTCTTCAACCCACTGACAGGCATGACTGCATCATTAACAACTGCAGCTATTGGGATCAACACTCTTATCACACACTGTCATCCTGGTCACATTATGGATTAGAAAACAATCTATCAAAGACGATCAGAATGGAAATGAAGCCATGCAAAATAGCCGTATATGCTGTACATGTGAAATCCATAGAGGCTGGAAAAAATTACCCATAACAACATATTTTCATAATTTGCAATCCATTTACTGGAAAATGTAACAACACAGCTGGCATTAATTATTTACAAGTGATGGTGAGAAAGAAATTACACAATTATAAAGGCTCGATAATGCATTTGCAATCACACACCAAACATAAGATAACACATATTACTGTTAGCACCATCAGTGCGCATATTGTCAACTCAGTATACATTTAATCCAGAAAAGGTGTGTGGAGAGGATGTGGTAGTTTCTAATAAATAATCATTGCTGTCTGAGCTGCTTCATTAAATCGTATCTAGTATTGAGAGTGAAGAAGAAATGTTGTAGCGCAGATCCATTCAGGGTCATGCAGGAAAAAGAGCTGCCACTTTACTTTCTCTGTCCACATGAGCCTCATTTTTATACTATTAAACTGTCATCCAGACAATGAGTAATTATGATAACTATTAATTATTGTAGAGTTCAGTATCTGTATAATTAAAAAAATGAAATGTCGCAAAGGACTGAATATCTTGCCCTGTGTCTGAGATTTAGTACGTTTTATAGAGAAAGCTCTCTACCTCCCTGTGTTTGATCAACTTCAGCAACTCATAACTGACACCTGGTTTTATAGAAGTCTATAGTCTCACAAGTTACCACTTTACTCACCCACGGTGAAAATACATCAGCTTCTTTTTTGAGATATCAAATTATAACACTTTTTTTTTTTTTTTTTAATAAATATGTAAAAAACAATCCATTTCTATTGAGTGATTTTTCTTTCAATCAACTTCAAGGATTCCACATCATTATGCCTCTCTTCGCCTGCTTTTGTGTTTTGTTGGTGAATAAATAATAAAAAAAGGATGAAATAGATGAAAATCTCTGAGTGCTGTATCAAAAATAGTCATATTTTTAGTGTAGCCTTTGTTCAGTGACATTAAATAGTTGCATCTCTGTGTACTGTGAAGTCTGTATTACTGTAACCGGCAGCTAAATCTTAGCTGTGTCCCAATTCAGGGGCTGCATGCTTAGAAGGCTCGAAGGCCGCGAAGGCCGCGTCCTTCGAAGGTGACTCCTTCTGAGGGACCTTCGAAGGCTGCATCAACCGTTGTTAAATGAGACGGTCTAGCCTTCGAAGCATTTCCTGGTTGCGTCACCAGCCGTCAGTTGATACTACTTTGTAACGTAGCCGTTGCCTGTTAGTCGTCAGTTGAGAAAACGAAGAAAAAACAGACAGAAGAAAGAAAAAAAAGGAAGGAAAGATCTTAGACAAATGTTATATTTTATTTTTAATTGCTTTGCTGGTGGCGGAAGGGGAGAAGCGGCTCCGTCTCCGCCGGCTGGTATATCTGCGGATAGGGGACCGAGAGGTAAACACGCCGCTTGGTGTCGCTGTTGTTATTTTCCCGGCACTGAACAGCGGCGCACAAAGGATCTTGGGATATGGAAGGCCGCGAAGAATAGTTGCGGTGCATCCTCCAAAAAGAGGGAAAAGAAGGCCGCATCTGAAGGAGCCTTCGAATTGGGACAGCCTTCGCGCGGCATTGTCACGTAATTGCCCTTCAAATGCGTGCTTCGAAGGATGCAGCCCCTGAATTGGGACACAGCACTTGTGTGTGACTATATGATCAATGAGTTGAGTACTCAGTACTTGATGTTCCTTAACATTGTCAAATAGACCTTTTTCACAGGTGTTACCAATGATATTAATTAAGGTTCTGTTCCATTCAGGTCAGACAGAGTCAGGGTGCTGCTGTGGTGCATGTTAATTCACTAGAAAGGCTCTGCTGCAATAAATGAAACAGAACACCTGCGTTGACTACAGTATTTCGTGTCAAAAATGGCTGCTGTGAAGAAGGTGAAGAACTGACAGATCCACAGACAGTATACATGATACATAAACTTCAGTAAAAAAATGTTTCATCCTGCTGTATGACTTCAGGTCATAATGTGCAGAGACAACAGCAAAAGAGAACAGAAAAAAAGGAGACAGACATTCTGGTAAGTTTGGAAATCAGTGTGTCTGACAGGCTGTAATGTCTCAGCAAACCATGATGAGGAGGACTGACAGCCTGTAGACAGAACAGGTAGGGTAAAAGCAAAGTTTACTCGGTTGTTGAGCAGAGCAGATTTCAGCAAGAGTCAGGTGGTCACAACAAACAGCCAGGTCCAAAAGGGACAGGAGCAGGCAGGCGAAGGTTCAAAAGGGCAGACAAGCGTCAAAAAACATGTCGGCAGGATAATAGAACAAAAAGGCTGGATTGTTACAGCATGGATGGTGTGAGAGACAACCCCGTGGAGCACTATGGCTAAAGGTCAGGTGTATGTACTGGGGAGCTGATGATGGAATTGGGAGCTGGTGTGCAGGTGGGTGTGGAGAACATCAGGGAAAGGTGGGAACACGCAGGGGACAACACATGGATGGGGAGGGAATGGTGAGTTCTAACATGGCTACAAAGTCAGTATGGAGAGGAAAACAAGCCCAAAGAAAAGGTTTGCACGCGGAGCTCTGGGTAAAGGTTGTACCCCGAAGTAACGACATATAGGCCCTTGAAAAGAATCAACGTCAATATGTATCGCCCAGCAATGGTGCTGACACGCTCTCCACCTCCCTGTTAGCATCCCACACTGCCTCCTCCTTGCCTGGGCCTGAAAAACTCCTCCTCTCAGCAGTCCAAGGCTCTTTTACTAATAGTGTAAATATCAACAGTCCCCCTGGTCCTTTGAGCTCCCAGTACGGACAGCATGAACTGAGCTAACAAGTAAAGGTTGCTGTCCATCAGGAAACTCTGTAAATCAGAGAGAGTTGAGGTGGAGCAGCTGGAGGACATGGGAAAACCAGAAAATATTTTCTTCCAAAAATATGATCTAGTTTCACCAAAATCAGTGAAAAAGTTGGTGGTGTGTGACTTAATGCTGCAATGGAGCGCAGAGTGAGAATGACAGAGACACCATTCACCCTATTACAAATCAGTCTCACTTTGAAATAGAAGTAAAATAATGTTTCTTTAATGAATTCAAGAGTTAATTTACTGTATTTACCAGTTTATTACGCTGCATTTGGTCATTCATTCTCCATAATTGCTTATCCTTCAGTCGCAGGGGGCTGGAGCCGATCCCAGCTGACACTGGGCGTTAGGTCAATCATGTGTACCTTTAAAATTACATGTTTCATAAGTGGCAAAATGGCAGCCTTTTTCTCTTTTTTCAGCCAGTATCCCAAAGTGACATATCTTAATGTTCAAGTGACAAATTGTGTTCTTCAGTGGGCATGGACGAACTATGCACTGTGACGCCAAAACCCCACTGCACACGTCTCTGGCATGTCGCATACGCGCCGCGATTTTGGTCCGTCCTGCACGCGACTTCAAACCTTACAGGGAGCGTTTCGGAAGCGGAGTGTTTAGCCCGCCAGACTTTGTTTACTTGCTCAGATTTGGCCATTTTCCCGGTGTATGTTCTTCTCAATATGCTTCTACATGTGTAAATATGCTACGTAGTTCATTTGTTTCGCTTTTGTCTGTTTTTACGACCGGCAGTTTGCACGGGGTATTTTATTTTGAAAATCCACCGGCTTCTCTTTGCTTTTTCTGTGCCTGGCTTCCGCCCACTCGAGGTGCTCTGTGTAAATTGACGCGTGCTGCTCGCGTCAAGCGTCAAAAATAGAACAGGCGCGTAATTCACGCAGAGCCGAGCGTATAGACGCTTCTGGGACGCGTCTGAAACAGACCACGGCGGAGCCGGTGGGGTTTGATACATTGACTAGAATGGCCGCGTATTACTCGCACACACAATGCGCCGCGGACGGGCCCGATGGGGTTTGGGCATGAGAGTCCTTGTTGGTCAGTTTCTATGTGTGGTATATAACAGTAGTTTCTTTAGTCCTTTGTTAATGCCAACAAACTCACACCAGTACACACAGACTGTGAGGTAAAACAAGGTCCTGGTGTAAAAAATGTAGATGCGGCTCGACAATCTTTTGACTCTACACCACACAGCTTTGCATCACAGTGTTCTTCTCAGCCTCATTTGTGATTTTTGTATATCAGGACACGTTCCTGTACTGTATGTCTCTCTGTTACACTTTGCCTGCCCTCAAAATCTCTCACTTCAACTGAATGAGATTTGGACGTGGCACTTCAAAATGGAAAGGCAACCAGTACAAGGTGAAGATGTGTTGGTTAACGAGAAATAAAACACACAGTTCACTGAGAGACTTGGACTCTTGGATATGGCGGGATTGATCCATCTCTGTAGACACAAACAGTAACTCTCAGTGAAGCGTCAGAGGACAAGATCAGAGAGGAGAGTTAGCCAAATGTATGCTGTGCCAGCTGTGTGTATGTGTGTGTGTGTGTCATCTTTGGCTGGCAAGATGTCACTGCGGGTTTACAGCATTTTGCCAAGGACAAGTAGGGTTTCTATGATGCCATGTTTGTCTCGTTTTAAACACACACAGACGGATCAAATGAAAGACAAGTGAGCACACAGAACATCAATTTCAGCTTTTCTGGCAGGGACGGACGGGTTGGGAGCAACACTGATCAAACACGCTCATGCACACAGAGCACAGCAGGAGGTGGGGGTCGATGCAGAGGACTGATAGACTCTGATACGTCACATCAGGACATAGTGAGACCAGGAAAAGGAACAACTACATAAAAAAACATAAAAGTCTGAATCAATGTTTGGTTTATGTGCAAGCATTTATCACTATTGCCCCACCAACACAGAGATACACCGTTTTTCTCCATTTGTTTCACTCAGAACTGGATTATGATTTTCTTCTCAGATTCTTAGGGATACCTTTTTCTTTTCAACAAAAAAACTCAACTCAACATTAAACACTATATTCGAAAAAAAATGACATAAGACACTTTCGACAAAAGTTATTGTGTGTTCGAAAAATGAAAACACTACAAGCTCACCTGTAGCCTGGTTTAACCCGGTGCCCCAAAGCACTGAGGTCCTGTGCAGTTATGAGAGAAGACAGTTTTCATAATGTGCACAGCTGTGTAAACTTCTTCCACCTCCAACCTCCAGCAGCTATGAAAAGCCTGCTTCTGTCCTGTGAGACCCTCAAGGACCGTGAATGTTGACAAACTATAGAGCAGATAGCACAAAGGAACAGATGAAGAATAATAACAGTAAGGCAGTGAGTAGCACGCTTGTCAACAGATTTTCAATGTCACAAAAAAGTAAGCTCACATAGAGGCCTTAGTTGACCATTCCTGTTTCCTCATGTCATGTGAATGGTATGTCTAAATTAAAAGAAAGCCAAATTTTGAAATGAAAGATGTATATAGTCATATCTTAAGTGAGTGAATGTATAAACATTCTAGATAACTTGTTAGCTAATGGTTGATTTGGTTGTTTTGATAACATTGGCTATCAGATGTAACTAGCTAGCTAATGATTGATGCAGATAAAAAAACTCTGAAGTTGACAGAGGTTCTGCTGGTTACCAAGCTTGCGTATCTGTTATCGGAGCACATAGGGAAAAATGGAAGGACTTAGGAAGGGCCAATTTTATTACAACTAATGGTGCAGACTTGGCAAGATGCATGCAATGACACCATTGCATCTGTAATAAGCTGACATAATCTGATATACTGACTTGGTCAAGTTATCAGCCGAGTGTGTAAGATTTAGGCTCTAGTCATTATGTTTTTGTTACCTTAGAATGAGTCTTTTATATCTACAGATGCGATGGGTCCTCCACAGAGTCTGCCATGTTGAGCCATATGTTCCTATAGTAGCCCAGAATGGATAAACTAAACACTGGCTCTAGATACTTCCAGGTTTTTTGCAGCCACCACAAGTTCTTAAAAACAAATCACCAAAAAAAGACTTTTTTCTTGGCATTTGAAGGATGCCACAAAACCAAAAATTATAGGAAGTATAGTATGTCTAATCTCATCAGGACAATGTTAAAAATGTGTGCTCAGTTTACAGTATGTAAACTGTATGTGTGTGTGTGTTCTTGTGTGTACTCTACACAGTCATTACATCATTATTTAATTAACTGTAGAAATCAATATTGAAGTGTACTGCAGCTGAACCCACGCACAGAAACAGGATGCATGTCCTCACAGCAGGCTATCATGGCTGTGACTAATACGCATAAAAATGCAACCATGCACATTCAGACACAACTGCATGCACACCAACAAAGCCACAGCTCCATGTTCATAATTTCACTGAACATACCGGTGTTACACAGTTACAGTCAGTTAGGGCCAAAGAGGAAGTCCAAAGAGGAAACCTGCAGGGTCGGTGATCAGAGTGAAATATTCAGGATTAGCTACAGACAGATTGAAGTTCAAAGTGCTAGCTTTTCTTTAGGAAACCACAGGATCAATCAGTGGACTTGTATAGCCCGATAACCCAGTGAAAGCAGCGGTGGGCATGGTAGAGGAAGAATGCTGCCAGATCTCAGGACGTTGAGGTGCTGGACCTGAAATGTGGTGGCAGTACACTAATATAAAAAAGGTAGAGATCATCATCAGGTATGAAAGACAGATGGGAGAATGTAGGCAATGGGTCCAATATACGTATGTTTTTCAGTATCTTTTGTTGAACTTTGTAAGAAAGAGTAACATACGTACACAAATGCAGCAGCAGTCTGTTAATATCACAGCTTCTCAATATATGTAATAATTACGGTCATAGTAAACCTAAACCCCACTCTCTCTCATGATATTTCAGTTTCTACATTTCAAAAATTGGTAGTTGTTAACTCAGTTAAAGACTCCATTTGACCGTGCCTTAAATAAAGGATGCTTATCCCAGTATAATGAATGTGTTCAGAGGTAATTTCCAAAAGAAAAGTAGTTTTCTGGCTAGTACCAGTAGTCCAGTATTGGGCCTCAAAGCTCCATCTAGTGGACAGTGGAGGTTTTGGTACTGCCAAGAAGTTTGATTAAGATAAAAAATATTTACAATAATAGTTATTCTTTCTATCTGTGAAATTTAAAGGCATAATTTTATTGACCAATTAACATTTGAACATCCCCATTCCAATCATGACATTATCAAACGTGTTTTGCCAGTGTTAGCTAACTAACATTCCCTTGGATGTGGAACAGCCCTGCAGCAGTTAAAAACTCTGGTAGTGTCTGGTAAAAATTATGACCCAGAAATACATTCAATTTGGATTCATAATTGCAGGCAGGGATGCTGAGCCAAAAAGCACAGTGTGTTGTTGTTGTGAAATCCGGTCAAATGAGGTGCTAAAAGGATTAAAGCTCCAGAGATACAAAGCACCCGGGATGTGTTAAAAACCCAAAGGGGAAAGGGATGGACTTCACAAAAGCAAGTCATCACAACATTAACAAGTCAGTCAAAAGCCACAAGCGAGCTGTTGTGGAGAATTCTATTCATCAATGGGGAGTTCAGTCAGTGAAGAGAAAGTGCACAGGAGTCCAAGATGTCTTAGGCGGAAAGTTTTTTTTTTATCTTGGCCAAGGAGAACAGATGATTTATCAATGCACATGTCACAACATGATGCTGCCTCAAAAAGTAAACTTTAAAAAAAAGAAACTGAAAACTAAAATTAAATCAATACCACCACAAGTGACATCATGAGCAGAAGAACATTATTGAAAAATTACATTGTGTGCCAATTCACGGAAAGAATAAAGGCAAGCCCATACTTGCCATGGCTGCATGAGATACTGCAGAGAAGGTAATCTGCAAGATGATCTACTGTCTTGAAGACCCTCCCATGAGAGCAACATCAGCTAATGTAATACACTGCCGTGATGATTACCTCACTGAAAAAAGGTCTTGATTGAAATCAAACTCAATGTAGCAATGCAAGGCAGAAACAGCACAGTGTTTTTGGTTTCAGACAAAAATTGTGGGCTTCAAGAAAAAAACTGATTCTTCGGAACGGAAGAGTCAAGGAGGAACATTTGTTTCAAGTCTAACCTCATGTCAACATATCCAGGGCTATAACCCAGCATTTGACTTGGTGTCACAGAAGTGTGGATACTAGCTGCCAGTCAACATGTCTCTTTGTCGAAAAGGGTATTTCTGTTGCCTTTCATCACATCCTATTTATGCGAGGTTTTCCACCATGACCATCACCAAGGAACAAACTGAAAGCCACTTTGAATGTCACTCTATGTGTCAGCCTTTTACCTATTATACCACAGCTTGATCTTGATTATTCCCCAGAAGCAAGTCTAAATGTGGTAAGGAGGGCAGCAGAATAATTATTTTGGTCATTACATTACATCATTATGTCATTACTTGCAGTAGCATAACAGCATTCACAGTCCACTCTGTTTTTGTAGTTTTATAGGGGTTTGTTCCTTGTGAAGGTGGTTCTTGGAAATGTTTTAACAATCCAAAGTAGAAATTAAGTTACAAAAGGTTGAGAGCCCCTGGTTTGTAAAGCAGGGCAGGGCCTCTGTACGTGCTCTTCAAAACCTCACCACTTGCACAACATTAAAAAAAAATAAAGAGAAAGAAAGAAAAAGGAAAAAAGGACAATAGAGGACTGGAAGAAAAGCACCAAGAATAAAAAGATGAAATGAATTAGTGCTTCAACACTGAGGCAACTTGAAGCCATCATTGCTAATTGATGCTCGTTTATTTACCAAAGAGCTGAGGGGAGGAGATGACTATAATTACTATGGCTCCCTCTCCTCCCTGCTTTCTCTCTCCCTCATCTCATTTTTTTATACTCTCAATCTCTTTTCAGCTCTGTTTGTTGTTTATCTCTTCTTTGCAATTTTCCACTTTATCCCATTCCTCACATCTTTAGGGGGAATTGGATCAGCAGAAGACAGCGCAGCTCAGCGTGAGCTCAGCTCTTTCTGCGGTAATTATTTGTTATCTCCTCGTTCAAACGGAGACTTCTGTCTTTGTCGTGCAATATTGCGTTCAGAATTTAGATGAAATTGAAATGAGATATTTGATGTAATTCAGCAATTAATCCACTTTACTGCTATGTTTTAATAATGTCTTTGGAAAGGACTCCTCTTCCTAACTTCTCTCTTTGCTGGTATCAACATGCCTGGGTGATCAAATTGTGTTGGACAGAAAATTGAAGCATAAATGCTGTGCAACCATCATATCAAGTCAGACGAAAAGACATTTCCAGCCCTTGTAAGATCAAGTGTGCACCTTTTCATATCTGATTTGTGTCAAAGATTCTACTGTAAAACTGGAAACAACTGTAGGAGGATAATCACAGTCTGAGATGTTTTGACATGCATGCTTCATTGCATTGCGTTGGTACCCGTTGTAACCAAAAGTGTACATTCATATGATTTCAGGCTCTGATTCACTAGCGACTAGTGAGTCACTTGCATATTTGCCTGTAGCAGCGTTTTAATGACATGACACCTTTCCCAATTATCCTTTGAATGCATTTTGCTGCCCGGTTTATGAGTCACTGGTGTGTTACAGCCAGTTGACCGAAACTGTTTGAACAGAAGAGACTAAGCGTCACTGATACTCTACATCGAGATGCTCTTGAACGACCTTCAGCTCTATGCAAAGTAGTCTATAAACCATTGTACATAAACACAACGAAGGATGAGGATCACCACACCCCAAACCCATCGTTTCCTGCTCTTGTAATATTTTTGCCATAGAACCAGTTATATACGGTCAAATTTTAGTAATTGATTAAAATAATCTTCTTAGTTCCAGATGACCGTAACAACAGAAAATACTGAAAATTATTTGTGGTTTACCACTGACACTGCAAGTTTGTACCTAGACCTACAAAGAATGCAATATTGCATTACAAGTTATGAAAATATAAAATGACTATTAAATGATCTGGGATTTAATAGTTGTTGAGAAATTTCAGTCTTGACCAAAGCAGTGAACTAATAGACCAACGGGCCAAAATTGCAATCCCAAAATCCAAGCCACTAGTGAGGATAAAAAGAGTTGCAAAATTATCTTAGCACTTTTAAATGAGTATCGGTGTCCTTTTTTATTTGTAGATCCAGTATTTTAATGATTATTAACAGCTCCTTAGAAAATAGCATTTACCCTTGTATGTTTAAACACGCTGTGGTCTAGCCCCTTTCAAAGAAACCTAACCTTGACCCTTCTGTTCTTAGCAATTTTAGGACAGTTTTCACATGGCTTTTTTTTTTTTTTTTTTAAAGTTTTTATGAGTCATAACAACATCTTTGAGAAATTCCAATCAGGTTTTAGAGCTCTTCACAGCACTGAAACTGCCCTCCGCAAAGTAACTAATGATCTCCTTTTAGCAGCTGACAGGGGAGAGGGTGCAATTTTAATAGTTTTAGACCTTAATGCAGCTTTTGACACTGTAGACCACACCACTGAATTGACACCTGGGTGAGCATCGAGGACACTGCACTTGGGTTGTCCCTACTCTGCTCGTGTGAAGCCCACTGCCTGTAATTTAGGAGTAATATTTGATTCAAATCTCAGCTTTGAAACGCACATCAAAAATGGTGTTCAGTCATCTAGAGTCCATCTTCTAGACTTGATTACTGTAACTCCCTTGTCTTGTTGTTGTTGTTGTTCTTCTTCTTCTTCTTCTTCTTCTTATTCTTCTTCTTCTTCTTCTTCTTCTTCATAGGATATATTGAAGTTTTTCCTTGCCAATGTCACCAAGTGCTTGCTCATGGAGGGAATTGTTGAGTCTATAAATAACATTAGAAGAGTATGGTCTGGACCTGTTTTATATGGAAAGTGATCTGATTTGGCACTTTATAAATAAAATACATAGTTAATTGTAGTCTATGTTGTGCAAGAATAAATATGTTGTTAGGAAAAGGGAGTCACCTGCAGTACTTTACCTGATTGGTACTGAAGCAGCGAAACCAAAATCAAACAAACCCTCGGAGTAAAATGGACACAGGTGCTTTAATGAACTGCTCTTTTCTTTTTATTCTCGCTGTCTGACTCCTCTGAAGTGGTTCTTTTGTTCATGTTTGAGAAGGTTTTAAATTGCTAACTGCTCATTTGGCCATTTCAGAATGAATCCCACAACCAAACCTACAGTCCATATCAAGTCAATGCCAGCAATTTTCTAAAAACTGTCCAACACCTGCAGAGCTTGCTTGTTATTACTCAAACTGCAGTATCTATTCACAGCCAGCCTTTCAGCTGTAATTGGAATCAACAGCAAATATCAAGTTATACTGGCAGCTGAATAATCCGTTCTATTAGTTCTATAAAAAGGACAAACAGATAAAAAAACAATGTGATGTCAGCTGTATGGTCAAATACACAATCTGTTTATGTATTTGGAATGACACCCTAGCATAATATTAAAAGTATGCAAAACTTTTGAAAACTTTGTGTTCATTTCAAGTTCATTTGCATTACCATATTTTGGTTTCAGCTTGTCAGCTTGGCTTCTTTCCAGACTCTGACATTTCAGCAAGAGCTGTCTCAAAAAGTCTAAATTCCACATATAGTAGCCTTAATAGTACCAAGTTAACAATTTTTTAAAATCTATTTTTACTGGGCAAGGGAGCATCAAACAGTCTTTTTTCATTTGTGTGAATGAAGAAACCCCATAGCTATACTCTCTCACAGCCTCCGCACAGATTTCTGTCACACATTGTCAACAGTATTCTCCCTGACTGAAGCAGGAGGAAAAGAAAACTGTTAATACCACAGAGAGTAAATGAGTGATAAAAATAGCGTGTGACTGTTTAAAAGTGTTAAAATAGAGTTTGAGGGCATGGTTCTGCTAATTGACAAATCTCTTAGGAAGTGTCATGTTTGGTTTAATTTCATGCTTTAAATTATTTTGTAAAGTGTTACCGGGATCAAAGTCCTAAGTTATAAGATGATAGTTTTTGGTTGTCGCAGTGGTATGACAGCTTGTAGGCGTTAGACTTTATTTTTGTTCTACGTTTCAAAGAGTATTGGATGTGTCTGACTCGGCTGCTACTGTTCACAAAGCCTGTAGAACAAAATTTGAAAAAGGCATCAACTTTTTTTTGTTGCTGCCAAGATGACATGTCATTACTCTTTGAACTTACGTGAAATTACAACGTGCTTGGGAAGCTGCTACGATAGAATTTGACATGAAACACATTGTACAACACTGAAGATTTCTCCATACATGCAGTCCCGTACATCCACGGTGAATCCCGCTAACAGTAACAATAATTGGGTTTCTGTAGTTTGAATTCTGCTTAATAAGGAGCACTCACCCAAAACAGCAGCACCTGCTGTGCACGTACACACACTCAGTCTCACACACATTCATGTACTGCACTGCCAGGATTTGACAATTACAGCCAATTACAGAGAGACACTGGTGCTGCAAGAGAGACGGGCGAAGACATCTGGAGACAAGAGGGAGAGAAATTGAGAGGAAAAGGAGAAGAAAAAAGACATGAGGGAGTCATACAAGACTACTACAAAATGGTCTTTGTGAGTTTATTTCGTGTAATTTGATGTTTGGACCAGCATCCTGTATGTTCTGTTTACTCTCTTGACCTTTATGTCAGTGTCTCTCTGGCTTCATCTGCAAAAACAAGTGAAGCACATTAAATTGTAACTTTAAATGGTTCCCTTTTCAAAATACAGTAATAGCTACAAAATATATTGCAGAGACAAAGGACAGCAGAGAAATCCATCCATCCTTTTTCCATAACCGCTTTTCTTTGTCAGGGTCTCAGGGGGCTGAAGAGGCAGCATACATAAGTTGCCAGTTCATCATAGGGCTGGCACATTGAGACAAACAACCATTCGTATTCACACCTACGGGCAATTTAGAGCCACCAATGAACTGTGCGTCTTTGAGCTGTGGGAGGAAGCCGGAGTACCCGGGGGGAACCTACGCAGACATGGGGAGGACATGAAAACTCCACAAAGAACCTTCTTGCTGTGAAGGTGCCGCCACCACAGAGAAATCCATGGACAGAAAATACTAGAGGTTTTATCGGCATTGTGAGACGCTTCTTGAAAACCTGACTTCTTTGAGACTTTGAGGGATGGTGCTTTGAAGGCAAGGACCAACAATGGCGAACCAACGTTACCAACTCAGTTCATCCTATAGTGGCAAGGACAAAAAGTCTTACCTAAACGCTTACATTAATTGTTTGTGAATGCCTTCCAAAAATACCCATGTGCAAATTTTCTGATCTGCTGTCCCTGTTGGTTGGATGACATGCTGAAAATATTAGTGACACCCAAAACACTTGAAATGTTGGTCCCCCACCATTATGATTATCTTTGTCAAGGTTACAGAAAGATTGTATGCTTTGGAATTATCTTAAATTGTCTGGTAAAATTTTAAAACAGTGGAAAATATCTTGTCTTTTTTTATTGCTACACCAAATATCCTGTCTGACATTTCTGGTATCTTTGGAAAAATATTACACAGACTACAAATTAAATGAAAACATTTTGAGATTTTGAGAGAGGAGATTTTTAACACTGCTTGCACTTGCGTGCACTGTGCACAACATTTTGAAATGATAAATCAAAAATGAGTCTGGCAGTGTAAAACAGATCATCTGGACCTTATGGAAATGCTCCAGGCTGGCAAATGGAAATTCTTACCCTCATGGCAATTCTTAACAAATACAGAGAGGGACAGAGTACAGATAAAGAGACACAGTATTGACAAGACACACATTTTAAAGGATTAGACAGCTTATTCCCCAGTAATTTCCTCATCACCTCCACTCACAGAGGACTCCATAACAGGCAACACTCACAATAAATCTTTCCTAATAAATCACCAATTTACTTTAAAAAACTGCAGTACATTCATTCTGTCTCTTCATGTTTCCATATCCTTGACGGAATTTCTTTGAGTTGTGGAGATGAGAGGACATCAGGCTTAAATAAGATTAAATAAGATACATCTACCATCCACTTTGAGAAAAAGACATTACAGTTTCATGGTTAAATTTGCTCTCTTTTCTTTGAATGGTAAATGGACTATACTTATATAGTCTTCTGACCACTCAAAGTGCTTTTAAACTACATATCTCATTCACCCATTCATACACATTCATACACTGATGGCACTGGCTGCCGTGCAATGTGCCAACTGCTCATCAGTTTTAGGAGCTAACCATTCATACGCATTCACACACTGATGACACAGCATTGGGATATCTTGCCCAAGGACAGTTTGACATGCAGACTGGAGGAGCCGGGGATCGAACCGCCGATCATGTGATTAGTGGACTACCGCTCTACCTCCTGAGCCACAGCCGCTTTCCTTCATCCTCTGTTTGTGTCTGTGTGTGTGTTACAGAGAAAGAGAGGACGGGATGAGGAGGCAAGAGGGAGCTATATGGAGTGAAAAGATAACAGGGAAGATGTGAAGAAAGGAGGGAATTGTTGGATGGGATTTAAGGAGGTAATTAGGGTGGTAAGGGAAGTAGAGGGCCAACAGGGAGCAACTTTACAATAGCTGGTGTTTGCTTTCATAGAAAGAATGTAGGGAAATGAAGGAAATGCATCATGGGATCGGCGTTACACTCACCACAAAGAGAGATGGAATGGACAAAGGAGAGGGAGGCAAGGAAAATATGTAATGCAGGTGTGACAGTGTGACAGGAGGAGATAAAGGAACAGAGAGAAGGGTGGAAAGAAGAAGGAAAGCCTTATGGGAGCCCTTGTTAAACAGCCCCAGATATAATACACTGAAGACAAGGGAATTGGCCTATTTTTAGGGTATCGAAGCAGTTTATTCAGGCTGCATAGCAATTAAGGCTATAAATAGGCTAAATGTGGTGCCATCTTTATTTGTCTAAATGTAAAGCTATGTTAGCTTTAGCACTCAGCTAGCACAAACTGTTTAATCTACCAGTATGTGCAGCCCCAGTCTCTAAATGTAGCCATAACAGTGATGCGGGGTGGAACAGACGGACTCAACCAGTAGACGTTATAGACACAGTTTCAGCATGTTGTTAAACAGCAACATCATCTGCAAAAGACTATACTTTTAAGTGGATTGAAATGGCTGTAAGTGGCCAAAATTAAATAAAAAAAATTCACATACTGTAGTGCTGCCCATTTGCAGAGAAAACAACATGCATAATTTCTGTCTTCAAAAGCCAATATGTTTTTTGTTGAAGCAAACACTAACAAGAAAAAAGCCACAGAGGACCAAAAACTAACTTTAACTAACTCAAGTTAACACAGATATTAAGCAGTTTATCATTTTGCTCTCTCCCAGACAGTTTCCATGGTGAGACAAATGGGCTAAAATCTTGAATCTTGACTCTTGAACCAGCCACCCTCTGCTACGGACTAAGCTACTGCTGTCAGAACATAAAATGATTTGGAATACACTGACGAGCTAGCATAATGTTACTACTAAAACCATATTTAGTCAAACTCATTTTGCATAATTTCTATTTCATGTTTCCCTTGTGGTGATCACTTTCACATTATTCTCCTCTGTTAAGGTTTTCAGTGCCAGCTCTATAGTCATAGTATGCAGTGAGACTTAAAACTCTACAGCAGGGGTCATCAACTACATTTGTCCAAGGGCCAGAATTTTTCTCGGCAGACACTATCAGGGCCAGACACTCTCTTAAAATTAAATTAATATTGTATCCTAAGTAATATATTATTATTTCATATATCAATTTGCCTTTGAAATGTATGTTATTTTTTAGCCTTTGTCAGTGTTAACAGACTCATATTACCTGTACGATAGCAAGCCACTAGGGGGCGAAAATGATATTTTAGGCTTCATATTCACAAGGCTGTCAACTGCTAACGTGGTGAAGGTGATGCCGCTTCTCATAACTGACAGTCTGACGCTTTAATTTGCCGTTTGTATCTATTTGCTGATGTGCAAAGCTTGACTTACAATGCTCTTCTCTGTTATGTTGACAGTTGTTATTAAGAAATGAAGGGGAAATGTGAGGAAATGAAGCCCAAGAAAGGACAATTTTGACAGACGTGAAACAAAAAAGCAACGCGTTTATCGTCATTTTTGATTGGAGGCGGGCTTTGGCACAAGCTACTTTTCTGACTTTAATGACCTAAATTCTGGTTGACAACTACTTAAACCTAGCAACCATGTGAAGGTTGAGCTGTGTCACTATGCTTTGTTGTGAAAATCAAAGGGCGTTTCACGGGTGTATAAGGTGACAACAAGCCCAGAGGACAGAAACTGCACAGCTGCCTCCTAGTTATCTGTAGCAGCTGGCGTGGCCTTCACTCCTGGAGGAAGCTCAGTGTCATCATCCTTGGAGGCCACTGATCCCTGCTTTGCAGGAGCCAGCGTGTTAAAAATAGATAAGGGATTTGATAAGGGATGTTTTGCGGCATTATCTCAGGTCAGCTGATTTCAAGCCAGCTTTTAAAGTTTGTGACTCCAGAGGCCTGAAGCTGCAAAAAAATAAGAGCAGAAACTCTGCAGCAATCCGAGGCCTTTCTGTCTGCTACATCTGTTAGAACACAGCCTTGTAAAGTTCTGTGAAATGTGTACAAAAAGGGACACAAAAGCACAAATTGGATTATGTGAAATTAATTGCTTTCCCTGGGACAATATAACTGGAATTGATTTGACAATAGCACAAGCTGACCATAGAAGCAGGAAATGTTTATTCGACACTAAGGACACATACAGTGTGTATTGGTGAGAAATGCTGAATGCACAATTAAAACTCCACAGCCTACCTTTAATACAGCACGCTCATTTCACAAAACCTTTTGTTTGAAAAAGTGCTCATCGACAAACACTCGATTAATACAGTCTAAGGCTGCAAATGCCACAATGCTGTTGCCGTGTCACAATAAATGTGTTGTGCAATAATACAGACAAACACAGATTTATGCCACAAGCCATTTTATACTTTGCAATAATGTTAAAGGGACACAAAGAATGTATCTAATGTAAAGGTCTAGCCATGATGGCCTTACCTTTGCTACCTTTGCAGATAGATAGATAGATAGATTACTACTCATTAATTAAGTATTTCGTGTGAGCTCATCTAAAGTGGCCACTATTTATGCCTTATAAAGCATTTACAAATGAGATTTAAAGGCTGGCAATGCCTCAAGACTCACAAACGTTTCACTTATCTCAACAGGCCAAGGAGAGACACAACACAAAGGGATATAGAACATACTGCATTGATATTTATTGCAACTTCCCAACATATTGTAACTGCACAACTGTTCTGTTGATGTAAAAAGACGAACAAGGGTGATTTAAAAACTTGCCAACACCAAGTACGACAAATACAATATTTGTTTGAAAAAAACAAAATCTTTCTGTATCAAAAAAGTCAGATGATCTTTCAGTGTCACAATTTAACGTAATTCTAAATCCTATCTTCAAGAAAAGTCTAAAAATTATTTGAGACAGATCAAATAAATATACTCAACACATGATCAAATAATACAGGAAAAGGAATTTTACGACACTACAAAAGCAAAGTGCACTGATTCCTTGGAATTCCTCCTCTTCTTTTTCTTGTCTTCCTCTGAGGATGCAGTAGAAGAGGAGTCAGACACAGCATCAGGGGACTCCTGCTCCTCTGAGCTGTCACAAGAGGAAGATAAAGACAGGCAGACTGCCTGGGTGGGACCTGTATCCTCTTTTTTAAGAGCTGTTAAAATAGATTCAAACAAAAATTAGGCTAATATGGCACAAAGAGACACATGCATAATATAGAGTCCAGAGATACACAATAAGACCCAACTACACGGGAATTTCTCTACATATTGTGTGTAGGGAGACCAACCTGATGCCAGCTGTTCTTTTAGGTAGTCTCTCTCTTTGATAAGCTCATCGATCTTCTCCTTTTGCAACTCTACCTTCAGCTTACACATCTCCAACTCATAGGATTTCTTTTTGTCCACCAGCTGTGCAGTAGACGTGTCCTGTGATTTTCAGCCTTCTGTGATTATATTACCCTTTACCCTTTCAGGTATTGCCCCTATATTGAATATGAAAGAAGGTTCATGTCTGTTCTGACGATACAAGTCAGCGGTCCTGAAATGTGTGTTTCTCTTCTATAATACACATTCTACATCTCGCAGTAGTAACCTTAATCAGGGAGCGAGAGCAAACGCCTTTAGCTGCTGACAAGCTAACGTTAGCTAGCCAGCTAGCCAGCAAGAAAAAAACACATACCACTAGTGCCGCTGACGGCCGCTGACTCCGATATATCCATCTCCACACCGGCATTCTTTTTGGCCCACATCTGCCTGACTAGACGATTTAGGTCAGAGTTCTCCATCTCCATCTCTCCATTCATCTTAGCTGCACCGATCAGAAACGTCTGCTCCTCCTCGGAGAGTTAACGTTAAGTGTTGCCGCCTCCCACCGTCATCACGTTGATGACGTGTTAAGAGCGGGATTGCAAGTTCAACGTAAACGTCCTAAAGCCAAACACATGAGATGCACTTTGTTTTTGTAGTGTAGTAAAATTCCTTTTCCTGTATTATTTTATCATGTGTTGAGTATATTTATTTTATCTGTCTCAAATAATTTTTAGACTTTTCTTGAAGATAGGAATTACCCCGAAAATCCACCGGACACATCTCTGGCACGTCGCGGCTGCGACGTTGTTTTGGTCCGTCCTGCACTCAACTTCAAACCCCACCGGGAGCATTTCAGAGGCGGAGCATTTAGCCCGCCAGACTTTGTTTACTTGTTCATATTTGGTCATTTTCTTTATTTTAGTTTATATGCTTCTGTATGTGTAAATATGTTTCTACGTGTGTAAATATGCTTCGTAGTTAATTAGTTTCGCTTTTGTCTGTTTCAACGACCGTCAGTTTGCACGGGGTATTTTATTTTGAAAATCCCCCGGATTCTCTATGCTTTTTCTGTGTCATAAAAAACATAACTGTGATTATAAACCATATACTAATGAGTATTTACATCAGAAACATGCATTATAAATGATGAATTCAGTATTTATTCATGCTTAACTAATGCTTAATAGTGTGTACTCATTATAAAGTGTTACCAAATTTGGTTGTAATAATTGGTGATCCTTTTTATTTAGCGTCATCTTCAGGTTGATTTTTTTTTTTTTAATTGTCCAGTAGTGTCAAATAAAACACAGCAACAGTAACAATGACAGCCTCAGCTGTACTCTGTGTGCAGCACCAAATAGCAAATTAGCAGTTTTAGCTAGCATTAGCTAGCATTTAGCTCAATGCTGATCAGTCATGTTAGTCAAATATTCGCTCTACGTCAGATCCTGTTTCGCAAAAAAAGTTTCCATCTTGAATTAAACACATTAACTCTTTTTTTCTGACAAAGACAAAAAACAGCTCAAGAGAGCATAAAATTATTTTCTGAAGTTTAAATTGTAACTTTTTTTTTTTTTTTTTAATTTTGCTGTTTCCATCAAACTATATAGAAAACAGATTAGATTTAGATAATTAGATACATTTATAGAAACAAGTTGGTAAACCTCTGTGATAGAGAGTATATTTTAAGAGTAGCATTCAATAAAGTGTAATTATCATAATGCTGATTGGTTCTGCTTGGATTGGAAAGAAGTCAATTTAATCTTTAATTACATCATTTGTATAGATGACACCAAAACCAACCCGCATCGAGTCTTGTGTCACATGTATAATGAACACTGAAATTGTCTGTATGGAAATGACATATAATGGTCATATTCCGTAACACTGATGAGAGAAAAAGTGGAGTGTTTGCCCCACAAAGCCCTGATACAGCAAATAAAGCCAAAAATAAATCTCTCTTGTATGCACGCATGCACACACACGTTCACACAAACTATACACAGACAAGAATCTCTCAAGGGCCCTAACTTTGTGAGAGGATGAAAGACTGAAAAGAATAACTGTAACAGTAAAAACAGTAAAAATGGAAAGGAAGAAAACAATGGCCTGACAGCTATTAAATATTAAACAAGACGACAGGCCTGTGCAGAAAGATGAAGAGGATATATATACATTTTAGGCTATAACTTGGATTATGGCTGAGGCTTGCTTAAGTGTGTGTGTGAGTCCATGTTCATGTGTTGTTGTTGTTGTTGTTTTTTTTTGTTGTTGTTGTTGTTGTTGTTTTCGTTATATCTTTCTGAGAAACCCTGCAGTTACTTTCCATTTCAATATCATCAATCAACATTTGAAAGATTTTTGATGTACAACAAACCCAGAAAGGCTGCTTCGGGCAGCATGCGTTTATCGGTGTGTGTGTTAAAAAGAGGGAAAGAGACTAAGTGCTTCTTTATTGCTTTTTCATAAAACAGATCATGGATGAAGTGAAGCAGAGAGCAGCAGAGACAAGCCGAGGACAACAGAGAGAATAAACAAGTTTAATTTTGTTGTTTTTTTCAGAACTCTTCCTGTTATTTAACAATTAAAATGACACTACATGACCAAATTCAATTTAGGTCCCTTTGTGCAGACGCTCTCAAACATATTTCTGTCACCCCGCCAAAAATACTGTCGACACAAATTAGTCCCCTCATTTAATAAAACATTGTCCCATTCCGGCCCTCATGAGCTTTTTATTGGATTTATTATTTATTTTTGTGAACTGAACTGTCTAGACAATAGCAGTGTGGGAGGAAGTGCTGATTAAAATGGTGATGCCTGTACAAGTGGGATAATTTCAAGAGAATTCAATTTGATTAAGATCAACTATTCATTCTGAATTCCACATCAAGGACACTTATGTAGTGGAGTTTGAATAGTTGGTTTAATAAGGATAGTGAAGATAATTATGATGATGTTGATGACGATGCAGTCCAAAACAAATGGAAAAATATGATAATAGTAGAATGGATGATTCAGTTTAGGCACAATCTGTTGCTTGTCATCTTTTTTAAGAATCCGTGACGCTCAGCTATTTTATGGATTCAGCTTTCATCTTTATCTGATAAAAATTCTGGCATATTTCTATGAAGCGTGAACATAATATTTGCTTTTCTCGGCGTGACACATAAAAGCCATCATAGCCCCTGGCCTTACTCAGACTTTACATGCCCCTTTATTGGCTCCTTGTCAATGGTCATGCTGGCAAGCGAACCAAAGTTATGCATCACTTATTTGTTGCCCAGGTTACTGCTGAAGGCGGATTTACTCTGAGCTTTTATGCTGCTGCTTAAAGTCTAAACAAGGCAAGGAAATATTATTTTTAGTGTAACCATGTCCTGACACATTGCACCATATGTTTTGCCCTACTTACAAAGCAACACATGAAACCTGCAGCCAGCTGGCACACATTATCAGATGGCTGACATCACTAGACAGAGACAGCAAAGACAGGGGAGAAAGAGGCAATGTGTGAGTAACATGACGTGGTGGGGTATGCATGGGAGTTTAAAATGTATGTTTGGAAAAATTAATTTTGAAAGAATAAACTACATGTTCATCGTCCTAGAAATGAAAAGCTGAACACACCCTTCTCAATTCAATACAAAAACCAGTACTGACGTTAGAGTATTACTTGGTTGTTTTTTTCAGAACTCTTCCTGTTATTTAACAATTAAAATGACACTACATGACCAAATTGTGCAGACGCTGTCAAACATATTTCTGTCACCCAGCCAAAAATACTGTCAAAAGCTACTCACTTTAAGTAGTCAGGTATGAAAGCTTAATATTAGTGTTGCAGGGCAAACAAACTGGGTATACACTGGTGCATACTGGCTTCAGGAAATAGCCAAATGCTCACACTTTACCACATGTGTCACACTGACAAAACTTCAGTGTTGTTACCGCCTACTCAACTTTTATATTTAGTTTAATTCAATTTTATTCATAAAGTACCAAATCATAACACAATCCCATGATAATTCCCATACAGAGCAGGTCCAGACCGTACTCTTTATAATATTATTCACAGAGACCCAACAATTCCCACCATGAGCAAGCACTTGGTGACAATGGCAAGGAAAAACTTCCTTTTAACAGACAGAAACCTCGAGCAGAACCCAGCTCACTGGAGGGCAGCCATCTGCTGTAAGCTTTTATATGTTAGCAAACTAACTGCCAGCCATATAAAGGGAAGCATATCCAGCCTTAAATAGTGTTAAAACTCACTTAAGTGATGTGCAAAGAAGTTTAGCTTTAGGCAGTACGGTTAACTGATACTGTTGAGTAATATAAACCTGTATACTCTCAGGTTAATAATTGTTTTAAATTTTGACTCATAATTTTATCAACTTCAGGTCATTTATTTTTTCTCTTAACGCCATGATACAACTCAGAAGTTGGCAGATGTAATAACGCACACGTAGCATCAACTGAGTTATCACAATAACTAAAGTAAAGCACTTGACTTCAGCTTTATGCAGTCTACAACTTCATATTTCCAGATGATAATGAAATTACTTCCAATCAACACCTGCATATCATGTTACGTGGCCTGATAGGTGCACAACACCAAATACTTGAAAACTTAAAATACTCAATAGAGCTTCACTCGCTGGTAGTTTTAATTAAGTGTAATGTTTGAACATAATTTGTGCTCTGAGTTAAGATTATTGAACATTTTTCATAACAACTGAACTTACTTCTTACTTCTAAATATCATTAATCATCAAGGAAAATGGATTCCAAGGAGACCAAAGAACAAAATTATGCAAAAACAGCTGGAAGCACCTTTCCTGTGAAACTGAGAGTACTTTACTGAAGCCTCTAATTTGCACAATTAAGATGGAAAACAATAATTACTTGATAATGATGGTTCTCGATGACAAAAGGAAAAACAACCAGTTTCCTTGACTCACTGAGCTCATGACAGAGATGATGAAAACATAAGACTGTGTTAACACGGCAGTCAACATTTGATATGAGCTCTTTCAATATTTCTCTCACACTCTTTATTTTCTTTCTTTTCATGTTTGTCTTCACTTTTTAGTGTCTTCATTTATTTCTCTCTCCATCTGTCTTACTCTAAAAATGACAAATAGATTAGCTTTATGAGCTGAAAGTGACTTACCAAAAGAGACAGACAGTAATAGGACAGATGTTGTTTTAAAAAAAAAGTTTATAGGCTTTGAGTTGATGGCAAAATAAGAACCATTATTGTCTTCACTATTTATGTTCAATCAGAGGCAACAATTTAACTTTCAGTCAAGTAGAAGATTAAATAGAAAAGATTTAAGAGATTAATAGATTTGATAGAAAATATATCAAAATGAAAATTTAATTGCTGGAAAATATACCATACTTGATTTTAAATGTTATGACTGAACTTTATAAACAGGGACATTGGTGCTCATGGTTTCAACTGTTGTACAACATTGATTAACATCTACAGCAGATCCCACTGGGCACAGCCCTGTGACGCTTCAGCCGCGACTGTGTTTTGGTTTGGTTGGTCTTCATGTTCTTCATACCCCACCAGGAGCTTTTTAGAAGTGGAGCATTTTGCCCACCAGACATTGTTATCTCACTCAGATTTAGTCATCTTTCCTTGCTTTATGTGCTTCTACCATGAGTAAGTAGGCTATGTAGTTTTACGATCGGAAGTTAGCACAAGGTGTTTTATTTTGAAAACTGACCAGATTCTCTTGTGCCACTGTGTATGACTTCCGGCCAGTGGTCACTGCATCTGTCAAAAATGTCACACAGGGATTGAGTCGTATGTCATAAGGTGCAAAGAGGGAGTAAAACCAAACTGAAACAACTGCAGCAGTTACGAGTAAGTCCACCTTCAGCAAGTGGTCTGGGAAACACAGCTGAACATCTGGGAATCTCTGTACCACATTTCATCCTATAATTCAATCCATCCTATAATTGTTGAGATATTTCAGTTTGGACCAAAGTGATGGATGGACAGATTGACAGACATCGCAGCAGAGATTTACTACTGCATCTGTGAGATGCTTTGAATCTAATCCGTATTCAAGCATCACGTCAGAAAACACATCTGTAGTGACATTAATGCACAACTTGCAGCAGTTGTGATAACTGACATATGTGACATCAGATTCAGAGATCTGAAAAAAACTGAAAATACTGAAATCCTATTATCATTATTCTTAGTTTGACGTCAGCTTTCACACATAGCGCAGATGCAGCTTGACTCGGCTTGAGCTGGCTAAACTAAACCAAAATACTTCCTCTGACGTGCTTATTTTAGACAAAAATCACCTTCTTGATGTTAAGCAACCAATCAGTGGGACAAATGACCACCATGTGACTATTAAAATCACTATGCAAAGGCAGTTGACGCATTGACCTCATGATAAATATGTTGTCGTCTCAATTTTTACAAAAAAAAGAAAAGATGCAGACAAGATGCAGTTTTTTTCAATTTTATTTTTATTGCTTATGTCAGCATACTGCAGTTGGAGAGTAATCTAAATTATATTTATGTGCTTTTGCAACTGTATTGTCATATGTATTGAATTAAACTGAACTGAATTGAACTGACGGAGAAAGAAAAAAGGTGGAACAAAGGAGTGCTGAAAGCCCTGTAAGTGGAGTGTGTGATATTTACCTCCAGGTTAAGTGGAGGTGAAAACAGTTCCGTTTAACAGAGGCTTTCCAGCTGTCACACAGGCAGGCAGTGTGCATGTGCATGAGAGAGATGGACAGAGTGTGTGTGTACTCAGACATAGAGGTTGATGAGGGTATAAAGGTCAGTGTAAAAGTCTGGCCTTCAGCCTGAATGATGCTGCTGGCATTTACACAGAGATAAACATGCACACACACACATGCGCTCAGCAATTTGGGATGCAGGAATGTTTCAGCAGAGGAGATAAACATTGACTATGGAGGGTAAAGGATTACGTATAATGGGATCAAAGTAATGTGGATGAATAACTCTTGTGTCTGTCTACATGAGGGGAAAAGAAGCAAATATAAAAAACAGAAAGTGAAAGATTTAGATTTAGAGACCAAGAGACAAACTCAAGGAGAAACTGAGCTGGGATGATATTAATATTTCCTGACAGACTCACCAGTCATTTCCCAGACCTGTGCCTTTTTCACCATCTATGCATTATTTATGCCTTGACAGTGACGAGCAATCACATTTCACAGTGTGGAAGTAACAAGCACTAACAACGTGACTATCAGCGTATTTAGACTGTAGGAACCATCACTATGTAATCCAACAGGAGATATTCTATTTATGGATAAAAACGTCTTTAAGTAAGCATCAGCTGTACAGCAGCACTACTAGATTTGGATGGATTCACCATCTTAGTCAGATACATTTGAGGAGGGTGAATTGATCTGTCGAAGTCATTTGTCTGTTTCTGTAACTTTATCTGAAATGCACAAAAAAAAAAAAAAAAAAGCCGGACTTTAATACTGCTGCAGTTGATTGTGGATGAGAAACAAGTGGCGAGGCAATCAGCCAGGTGAGAGGGAAATTGGAGGCCACGTCCAACGACGCACACTCACAGACAAGACAGATAGAAACACAAGAGGAGGGGAAAACAACTGGAAAAACACTTGGAAGGGAGGCAAACAGCCTCCACATGACAGAGTGCCAGTGTAGGAAAGGTACTTGAGTAAATGCAGCAACACCATAACGTGAAGACACTCAAGTAAAAGCCCTGAATTTAAGTATGATCAGCAAAATGTACTTCAAAAGTATTAATTATGCAGAAAGTTTATAATGCCGATGATCTAGAAATACAGTTTAAACTACTGCTGCACTCTAGGTAAGTCAGGGTAGTGAATAAAAGCCTAAATTAAATGCTGAATGATAATGTGTTTATACATATCAGCTATGATTAACTAAATACTGTTCATTAGTCACATAAAAAGACATATTTGAAAGCTTGTGAAATGTGCATTATGGTTTTCATATTCAAATCATCCTATTACATGTTTGGGGGGTGGTCGTGCTTCTTTATTCTCAAATACGATTGCTGATAGCATTACCACTGTGAAGCTTTTTATCCTGTTTGATACTATAGTGAATGATATTAACTTAATGAATACCCATGATTCATGTTATTAGTGGAGGTTAAAAGGGTCAGCACAATGTAAATGGGATTTCTCCCTCTCTCAGTTTATCCTTCTAATTTGTACTGTATGTGACTCTACATGGACTGAGCCTTGCAGCTAAAGTAATTTCAAATCCCCAGCATTGCGTATGCACAAATAACATAGCTGTGTTACACAGATGTTATATGAACCCACATGTACATTACACATTAAGCTAACCTAGCATAAGGAAGTCATAATATGCAATTAATTCATCTGAACAATCAGGTTAATGAACGTCCTTGTTCATGTGTAACTCTGTTGTTACATTGGATTAAAACTAATTGTAGCATGATCTGCATGTTAGGAGCTGAGATGGGCTTCATGCAGCCCGTCTTTCCACACCTCTTTGCCCATTTTTTTAATTAGCCGGGAAGCCAAAGACGCAGGACTGCGAAGATGGCGACAGCCAGAGCCACCACACTCTGATCTTCACAATGGTTCTTCACAAACCTTTGGGTGACATCACAGAAACTACATTCATGTTTTATACTGTAAATGGTGGCAAACTAAAAAATCAAATTACACGTCAAATAAATGTTTCACAAAGATGCTTTCTGTCATTTTGGGTAATTCTTATCACACTGAAGTGTTTATGCAGAAGGGACCTCGATACTGTGGATCCACATCCGATCATTACTGCACAGACCGGCTCCAAATGGCATCATCAGCGTCATATTGCAGAGCCTCTAGCCGGGATATTGGCTTCATTTTTATACAGTGGGTCGAAGACACATCGTCCATCTTTATATACAGGCCGTGTTACAAACACAGCCTGTCTCTCCATTTGTCACCAACCTGTCAGTCTCGATGTCAAAGGCACAGCTCCATACACCTACACATGCACGGTTTGATGACTGACAACTGACATGTGAGCATCACATTAAAGATTCATACATTCAGCACCACACTTAGCCAGAGATGTGACAGAAATCTTATTACAGAACATATAGCCTATCAGTAATTGACTGATGTAAGAGTGTGAATTTATATGTATGAAATGCATTTTTTGATGATGCAAGCCTGTCAAGCACTTTATTAGCACACAGGGACCCTTGATGAAAGTCAAGTCAAAGTCACAGCAGAGACATACATACATATTTAATGCCAACTTTGCCTCTTTGGCTCTGTCACAAAACTGCAGGACTTGACCTCATGCAATTTAAGGTTAGCATTGTTAGCACTTAGCTATGAAATCTTCATTCTTTTCACTTTTGACATGCTGCTAACAGCCTACCATCATGTCAGTGGTGTGCTCTGGCTAAACTTGATGTGACTTGGATAATAAGTCACTGCAAAGACTCAACCACTGCAAAACAAAGAAACTGGTTTATAAAGCCGGGCATACGCATGGTTCTGTATGAATATGCTCAATTTTTCAGAACAACAGATGCTAAATGTTGAATGCTGAGATTGTATTGTGTAACAGAAGCTAGTAGAACAGAGGCTAGCCTGGCCGTGACGTCAGGACTTCAGCTGTCTATAGGCTAAGTCCATGGGGCGATATAATGATGTAACTACTGGCAACACTGCTGATGATCAAAGAAAAAAACAAAGATATCTTTCAAACAATCACATTTTTAACAACTGTTTCAAAAGCTTATCTATTGTTTCACTTAAATACAGGAAGGGAATATTTTAAATTATTTATGCATGCATCCAGCATGAAAATGAACAAATGTTTCAACAATTTTTATCTTTATATAATCTAAAATTCATACCCACACATATCTTATTTGGAAAATAATTTGCTACTGTCTTGTCTTCCAGGGTCTGAGGCACTTTACATTCCTTTCAAAAGGTGATTGGAAACACAACAGAAAATGGTGGGCGAGGGGGTTGTCAGTGGGGAAAACAAGTCAGTTTGTCTCCCTCCCTCTGAAGTCGATTTTTTTTCATCTGCCAGCAGTGAGGATGAGTAATCTGTGGCTGTAATTATTAACACAGGCCTTCTCAAACTGAACAACATGGAAAGCCTTTCACACAGAGCAACTTAACACTTTCATGTTGTCGGAGGGCCGACGTGTTAGAAGAGCTCACAATATCTGACTACAAAGACTCGACCCCGTCAAAGACTGTCGTACACAAAGAAACAGCAGTATAAACAGCTTATTAAGAGAGCTGGAGATGACAGAAATCATGTCAACCACACGAGGATATATTTGCCTGCGTATTGTTATCCAACTACAAAGGGTACAGGTTTAGACACACGGACAAAGACACAAGAGAACAAACAGATTAGAGATGGACAAAGAGAAAGAGATGAGGAGAGTCTGTTGTTATTTGTTTTACAGCACGTGTCTGCTCACGCATTGTTCTCCAGTTCAAAGTCTGCTGGCAAGCAATTTTCACTGGATAAGGGTGCAACATGATGGCGGCTTTATGTTAAAGTACATTTGGATCTGTCTCGAATTAGAAAGGCTGAATGGAAATGGTACACACATACAAAAAAAAAATCTTAATCATCCAAAAAGTTTGTACTGAGTTTGTGCAGTGGGAAAGTGTCAATAAGGCAATTATATGATAAAAAGCAACAGAAAGCATTTTTTTTTTTTTGAAAATATGACAGCATGAGAAGAATGGTTCAATCTCATCACCGCAGAGTGTAAAATTGATTTTGGACTTTATCCTTTGACGGTCGGACATTTCTGTCTATATCTCCCAATAGACAGTAAGTGATGCATTACCGATTACAATATTAAGTCTTCAAGCAGAAAGGAGAATGGCCAAAATAGTTGTCCAAAAACTACAGTTATAGCTTACCTAATCAATCCTACAAGGCTATTTTTTTCTGACATTCAGGGTCACTTTATTCCCAGATGACACAAATTAATTTACTTTGCATTTTGTTCTGTCCAACATTTCACAAATTCAGTTACTTCACTGAACAATTGGTCTAAATTTACATTTAGTCATTTAGCTGACGTTTTTATCCAAAGCGACTTACAGGGAGCAATTTGGGGCTCAGTATCTTGCCCAATGACATGCAGACCGGAGGAGCCGGGGATCGAACCACCTATCATCTGATTAGTGGACAACCCGCTCTACCTCCTGAGCCACAGCCGCCCAAATCCTCAAAAGAATGTAAATAAAGCACTCGTATAAGTAAAAGAAATACCTTATCACAAAAGAGTCAGTCTGACAAACATATACTGTAGGTCACTTAAATCTCACCAACATAATGATGCTTGCTTTGGTGTGAGACACTCAAACATCTGAGATATTGGCCTCTATTCTGACAGATGCAGATGCTCAGCAGGTTCCAGCATTCTAGTAATGCCAACACTGATTTACTCAGAAGGTAGAGCTAATAAGGGTGGCTTATCTGTGCACAAGCCATTTAAGCTGTTGGTATTATAAACAGTTATTAGAGCCAAAGATCAAGGAGGGAGTTTTTTGTTAATTTAGGGACATCCATCAGCTTCCAGATAAGACAAATTATTCCTGAGCATACAACTGCAGGGAAATTCTCAGAGAGCAGACATCTTCTACATGTTTTTAATTGCACATTTACTACACGTAGTTAAAAAACACACAATGGGCAACCATTCACTGCATACTGCAATAGTAACTGAATATGATTAGCTAATAATAAACATGATCAGCCCTTGTCAGCAATCAATGCACAACCATTAATAAAACCAATAATAGCAGTCAATGTCAAACAATGTTGTCATACTCGATAGTTACCTAGTGTTGACAAAATGTTAAAAAATAAACATATTAGCAGTTTGAATTAAGATAAAGCTCTCTGCACTAAATTGTATTTCCATTTCCATTTTACATTTTCATTGCTAAAATTAGCGCTGGTTGGTAGATCTTGTACACGCTGAATTAAATACTGACTCTAAGTTCTGTTATTTATTGGTAACTACACAACTACTCAGTTTCCTGCTTCCTGTTTTGGTGCTGAATTTATCAAAACATCAAGACGAGAAAAAGACTGATATTTCCATCAAAAGAGACTGCATGCAGCCTCGTGCCTATGACCGAATCACAGCCGTGCTGATATTCAGTATAACGGCACTCCCTCTCGTGCGATATTGCTTTAGTACTCCATGCTTGGGTTTTTTTTGACGAAAGTATTATTTTTTTCATTTTACATGTATACTAATACAAGCATTGTTTTAGATAATTAGGTAATGTATAAGGTCAGATGGAACAATAGACTGAATTTCAATAGATGTGGGCAAATCTGCCATAAAACCTTGGAGCGAGTGAGCTATTTCTGTTCCAGCAGGAGAATAAGCACGAAGCCAAACACTGGAACAACGTCCCAGCTGAAGCAGAGACCTTCTTGTTGATAATCTGTGAAAGCACTTAAATGTAGCTGTAGACATATGTTCCCCATTGAACTTGACTCATCCTGAGAAAAATTTGCATTAGAGAATGAGAGGAAAAATCCCCAAATCAATACATGACTCACGGATACAAAAAAGCTGTAATCTGTTTATTTCGATTCATTGGATACTTTAAAAAATAATGTTTTTAGATAAGTAGCTTGAAGCCGTTTTTAAATCACGCTGCAACACCTCTAAAATGATGAACATATATCTGTATAACATCTGCAGACAGGCATGTGTGACAGAGGTATGGCACAGGAGGCACAAGTTACTTACGTCGTTACCATGGCAATTTCACTTCCTCCCTTATTCACTTTTGTTCATAAGCTGTGAAAAGAAAAGAAAAACCCTGAACTAAAATTCAAAAGATCAGGGCTGTCAAACCTGGAGTGACTGTATTGTGGCAATAACATAATGACAGATTCGGTGGACACTGTGTGACAGCTCCCAGCTCGCACATTTGCAAGTGAATGCCTGAAGTTTTACATTTGTGTGAGCACAGTCCTTCCCTTTCTCCATCTCTTCTCTGTTTTCTCTTGAATGGCACACTCATGTGTCTTGAAGCTAAATAATAGACTCCTGTGCTTACATTTATTGGCTGAAGAAAGGTTACACACACACACACACACACACACAAACATATCCACCTGGATCAGCTCAAACAAGTAGATGGCAGACAGCATGGACATTCACAGGTGTATCCGGACTAACCGATACACACAGTCACATAGGAATACACCCATACACATCCATCCACACACATGCACCCACTGTGTTTTACAGTCGCTTGCTGCATCTCAATGCCATCTAGGGCGGCAGATGAGGGCTCCAATCAAATTCCAGAGAAGCTGTCAAAGAGAGACAGGAAATCAATAGGTGCCAGTGTTGTCTGTATAAAATAATAGTGCATATATGCCAGAGCAAATCACATTTCCCTTCACACTTGATGAAAAGACAATGTTTCAAAGAGGCAAACATTCCTCCTTACTTTTTCAGCACACTTGCACAGTGCCTTTTATTTTCACGTATATATATATATATATATATATATATATATATATATATATATATATATATATATATATACACACTAAGGTATGAGGTTATCACAATAGTACAAACCTAGTACAGTCTTATTGTGGGGAACGTAAGATCTCTCCACAATAAGTTGGAGCAGCTAACAGTGCTAACCAGGCTACAGAGGAAGTATGGAGAGTGTAGCATCATAGAGATGTGGCATAATGAACTCACTTCAGACTCACTGGGAACTCTGGACAGCTTTCAACTTGTGAGAGTGGACCGCTGAAGACAGACAGTAAAGCAGGAAGTGAGAGATGGAATGACACACAGCAAAGAAAACGTCCGTGGACCAGAGGCGGGAGTCAGAACCGGGTCACTGCAGGAAGGACTCAGCCTTTCGTACATGGGGAGCCCACTCTACCAGCTGAGCCACCGGGACATTTATTTATTTATACAGAAACTTAAACTTCTTTATAATGGATAACAAAAAGACCACTGCAATGAGCTCTTAGCAACAAACAAAGAATACTGACCTTGTAAATTGTCACTATAAACGTCACCTAAAATACGACAAACAATGTCAGGCATCTTTCATGTTAACTTTGCATTCCATCCTGGATAAAAAACTTTTATTTTTATTCTACCCCATGCCCCATACATACCAATATGCTCACTTGAGACGTTTCAATGACACAAGTGTTTCAGACCTACAGATTCATTCAGAATGTCAAGGGGAAAAAGAAATTATGCTGTAAACTTCAACATGCTCCCAAAAGGAAAGGGAGGCTGCTACAGTACGATGGATGTGACTGCATCAAGAGATTTGAGTCAAAGCTGTATGTAGAGAATGATACTGACATTGCCCAAGGGGACCAGCGAGGAAAAAAGCTGAATTGCTGTGGAACAAAAAGTGGTACTTAAGGGAAAAGGAGAGACAAGAAAATGACTTTAGAGGCAAACTTACTGGAGGTGAATAAGTTTTGAGTGTTTACTGGTGTATTGTCTGACATCACACTGTACAACACACTTCTATACATCACTTTTAAAGCTACAGTAATCTTTTTTAAATATTAACAATAGATCAATTTACTAAATGTAATGTAAACAGTATTAATCACAGACATTTCAGTCAACTTCCACTTAATTCTCCGTTGCCTGTTTGTCTGATTTAGATCATTGTTTTAGTTTCTGGACCAGAACTCATCAACCTGATGTGGCAGGCAGCTGTTTTCACTGAAAAAAAAAAAGCTTTGATTAACCCACTGTAGCCTACCCACCAAACTGATAGCAAAAGATGCTTATTTTCACATCCAGCATGGAGCATCACTATCTTTTTTAGCTCTGTTTTGCTTTCCACCCACTCCACTATGCTCACCAACTAGTGGCTACCTTTGACTGTCTGCCATTTAATGCAGGGAAGTAGAATACAGTGGGTATCTAGAGCTTTTTCACAGAAAACAGGTGGCTGCTGCAGATGGAGACAAGGAGAATGAGATTGTTCACATCATCAACAGTGAAGTTGTGGGCTGTAAAACCAAAACAATAAGTTAAAAGGCACAAAGGTACTTCTCTGCAGGCTCATCACTATGTGTCATCCCCTTTCACATTGTGCTTTTTTTTCTTCTTGGGTCCTGGGTATAGGTACTGAAGCTCAGCATTAAACTGCAAGTATTGAATCCCTGTCAACAAGTTAAAAAAAAAAAAAAAAAAAAAAAAAACTCAAGAGCTTTCTTTGATTCGGATCTTAGATCTTAGTTTTGAACCTCACATCAGAAACTTCTCAGCTTAAGAAAACTGCCAGAGTGCAGCCATTTCTCTCTCAAGCTAACACAGAGACACTAATGCACATCTCGATTACCTGCAGTATTGTGCTCTACTTTCTGGTCACCCTATGAAGAATACAGCTCAATTACAGTCATTTCAAAAGTCAGCTGCACATGTGTTGACGAGGACCAGAAAGAGAGCACACATTACACCAATTTTACAGTCTCTGCACTGGCAACCTGCCTGCTACAGAATCAATTTTAAGGTCCTTTTATTGGTTTAGAAATCTCTTAATGGTCTCGGTCCTGCCTATTTATCAGATTTGCTTTTAACCTATGAACTCCCGAGAACCATCTTCTGGTAGTGGCTTTTTATTTGTCCTTAAAGTCAGAACAAAACTAAGAGGCGCCCTTTTATTACTGTGGTTCACGTCTCCCTAAAGACGTGAGGGTAGGAGATTTTTTACAAACAAATGCAAGACCCATCTTTTTAGTCTGGCTTTTTCTTTAACTCCCCCCCTAAAGAATGCTTAAGATAGTGATGGGGTTTGTGTGTCCCTGTGTGCCTGGGAGCTGTGCTGTCCAGTGCAATAGCCCCCTGGTAGGAACTCCAAAGGCAAATTGGTCACAGGGGAGGGATCAGACTAAATGCAAGTCACAAAACATTATGAACTGGTCAAAAGGAGCTGCAGCACCTCACTGGGATTAGGAAAACCAGAGCCTTGTTCTGGAGCCAGATCTGGAAGGGGAGCATGCTGGTAAGTGTTTTGTGGCTGGACCTTAATCCATGGGGCTCAGCTGGGCACAGCCTGAAGAAACAACATGGAGCTGCCGCCCTGGGGGCCCTCCACCTGCAGGCAGAGGCATATGGGTTGGGTGCTTTATCAGCTGGGCAGCAGGCAAAGGTAGCAACCTATGTGCGTTGATTCCTGGTTATGATACCTCTCGGACGCCTTCTTCTGGAGGTGCTCTATGCACATCCAACTGCCAGAAGACTCTGGGGTAAAGACCCAGAACACGCTGAGGGGACTATATAGCTCATCTGGCCTAGGAAAACCTCAGGATACCCCAAAGGGAGAAGGACGTCTGGAACACCATGCTGAACCTGCTGCCATCACGACCCAACTCTGGCTAAGCGTAAGGAAATGGATGTAATGGAGTTTTTTTAAAGGCGTGATTTATTTTCTGCTTTATGTTACCTTAGACACAGTGTAGATACACTGACAATCATCTCATCTGGAAACTGGGGGGGAAAAAAAGTTTGGCTCATGTCTGACTTTAAGCTGCTATTATAATTATTTGTCATAATTATTCACACAACTCTCCTCTCCAAATGACTCAGCTAATAATAACTGATTCTTCTGTGAGTGTGTGTGTGTGTGTGTATGTGTGTGTGTGTGTGTCATAGCTCTCAGTCATCATCATCATGTCCTACCAGTGAGTGTTTTTCAAACCCCTGTTGTTGTTTTGGTGAGCAGCCATATTCATGTTGTTTATAACATAATCAAACATCCCTGAGTCCATTTACCTGCGGCAGCACAACTTAAAGCCAACAACACCAGGCTACAACTGTTGTTGCCAAGACATTACTACTTGCTTGATAAGTCGCCATGGATACGCTTCTCACTGTCGCTGTGTAGCTCACACTACACCATTTGGCAGCCACACACTACCCAGTTCTGTGTTTGTGATCATCTGAAGTGTCCACATTTCCAGGGCAAACACATTCTCCCTTCAAATTGTACTGGCTGCTCATTCGAAAGACACAAAACAAAATGTGTGTGGCTTTTAACTTTATAGTTGGTGCCTTACAAACCTCATCTTCACTGGTTCTTTCTGGTATCATCTGTGCTTCAGATATTGCTACAGCTCATCAGTTCTGGGGGTGAGCAATGTGTGAGCTGCTGGAGAATGTGCGAGGACACAATATTATAGAAGATAACGCTAAATCAGTGGAGTACTTTTTTAAAAGCACTTCAAGATGACGTGTGGCATTTGTATTCATCAGCATAAAGTGTGACACACTAATGATATAGGCCTACATAAATAAATGCTGGCATTTAAGCCCCTATTTCCTGAGAGAAAATCATGAATGCATTTGCTCATTTTGCTTTCATGCTTGTCTTGTCTTTCTAGTCAAACTTTTAACTCCAAATTCAGTGTAGTTGAGTACTTTTAGGTGATTCCAGTATCTAAAGGTGAATGCAAGCATGATTCATTTGAGTTAAAATGCTGTGCTCAGCATCATTTTAACAGCTAGTATATCTGTCATTTTCTGGCAATCATTCATGTGAAGACATTTTCTTGTCTTCTTTGCAGACATCTGTTCTGACTTTTTTTTTTTTTTTCAGCTTTAAGTATCTCTCTTTTCTGACCTTCACCAACGTCAGTTTTCTAAGGTAGCTATGACAACAAAGGAAGCGGATGTTGCAAGAGGACATTGTAATAAGGTATGAATGCCATGCTTAAAAGAAAAGTCAGTAGCTGATTAATACTGAGGAGCAGCAAGATGATGCATTTTTCTTTTTCTGACCTCCACATGTAGAATTGCAAAGAAGAAATGCAGTCACAGACTCACAGCACTTCTGCTATCCTGTGTGGAAGAAACACACACACACACACACATTTTCTCATTCTCTCCTCACATTGTCAAGTCTCACTCATTCAATCACACAATCAGAGCCTCTCTATGCCTTGTGTGTGTGTGTGTGTGTGTGTGTGTGTGTGTGTGTGTGAGTGTGGCACACACACATGTACACTAACTCATATGATGAAGTAGCTACAATATCTGTCTGCCAGCACTCGGCGGTTTTCAATTAACTCTTAACTAGACTTTTAATGAACTCTGCCTGATTTCATAAAGAGATGGAACCGATGAGTCGAAGGCGTCGAGGCGCTCGTCAATCCAGACCAGAGGAGGACTTAACTCACTCCTTAACAAGCTAATCAAAGCTCTGAATTGGTTTCTTAACAGACGGGCTGATCGATAGAGAGTAGGGTTGTAAGACTATGGTTCCAACGGACAGCTGAGATGACTCCCTGGTTTCTAAATATGCAGGACATTGTGTGCCTATTACATTTTAAGTATAGTCTTTATTTTACACTATCGTTTTGACATGTTTATATACCTCCACATTTTCTTGGTCTGTTCTTATCTTACAGACCTAAACCATTCTTCAGTCAGTGTGAACAGAGATGCCAGATATCAATCTCCCCCTCAAGTGCATGGCAGGAAATACACCAAGCTGATCTGCTCTGAGTGTGTTAATGGGTTTAGTTAGGATAAGCATCCTTCTGTTGCAGATGTCTTCCCTTAACAGCATTTGAGGCTAATTTGGGTCAAAATCTCTACATATGTTGAGCTTCACTTTGTTCACTTTGTTATTAAGCACCTTAGAGCAGACTTGAATTCTAATCTACCTTGCACATTATATCCATTAGAACTATGTATATTAAGAGATTATGTGTTAAACGATGTTACTGCCACGTTTATTTTATTCATCTTTTCGCATTGCATGTCACATTTCACATTTAGGCCTTCCAGACACCAGATTTGCAACTTTAATTCAATTTGTGCTCCAACGTATGTACTACAATTAGTGTCTGATTTACTGTGGCGGCAACTCATTATGCAATCAGTGAGTGGTACAGTGTTCGAGCCACATTACGCCGACGGAAAAGAGCTTAAAAGCTGCTGTTTACTGATATATTTAGCTAAGGTAGGGAAATTAAAGGAATAGTTTGACATTCTGGAAAATAAACTCAATTCCACCATCTCTGTGTGTTAGGTATGGAGCTGGAGACCAGGAGGTCCGAATCACAGGCGTTACTAATATCTGTAACGATGGCTTAATTGTATTCAAGTCACGACAGAGTGACATTGTCTGCCATTTGGTGATGGGCAGGTATTTTAGATAGAGGGTTATTCAAAGCTTGTTTGTTGCCTGCTACAGCTGGAATAATGATGACAACAGTCAGCCATCCACAGTATAATAGACCTTTTTCACAGCCGCCATTTTGACATGAAGTAGTAGGTAAACACAGGTGTTACCAATGATACTAATTAAGGTTCCATTCCATTCAGGTCAAACAGAGTGAGTGTGCTGCTTTGGTGCATGTTGGCTCACTGGAAACTCTCTGCTGCGATAAATGGAACAGAATCTTAATTAGTATGATTGGAAACACCTGCGCTGACACTACTATGCTATGTCTAAATGGCTGCTGTGAAAAAGGTCTGTTAGCGGACAGAGCTTCCAGGTCTGTGAAGTTAAACTAATTAAGCTGAAGTTAAACTAAGTGTTTGTCAATTGTTGTTGTTATCTCCATTGCCTGTAACAATAAGGCCCGATTGTATTTAGTGTCATGGAAAAATGAATTTACTTCTCACATCAGTAACCTTCTAATGAGTTTATGGTCTCAGTCGCCAGTCTGCTTCCGTACAGCATGATGTTCATTTTGTAAATTATGATCTCATTTAAAGTAAAATAGATAATAAATCAGGGTTTGCTTTAGGGCATGGCTACCTTGTGATTGACAGATCATTTCAGTGAGTCTCTCCAGCAAAACAAGACTCAAACAAGATCAAAGTAGGCAGTGCTGATCAAATATGAATCAAGATTCTGTTACGCCCCTGGTCTAGGGGAATCAGAGACATAACATGGTTTGCTTCTCCCCATTCTCCCACACCCAAGAAGGCCAGTGTCCACAGGAAATTTTATATTTTAAAATAGCCTTTTTATTTTTCTTCAGAGGGAGAACAAAAGCCAAAACAACAAACAAAAGAATCTATATCCCTACCTTCCCTATGCAAACCAAGATTAACAAAAAGACAAACTCTTTCCTAACTCCTAAGGGAAAAACAGGAGGAAAAGGTTTAAAGTAAATGGCTTCTCCCTCCTACAGGGCTACCACACACACAGGTTACTAACTTTCACAATATTTACAAAGACACTCAGTTTGTAGATTCACTAATTTCTTACACACAGAAGTAGCAGTTAGGCCAGACACTAGACCCAGTTGGTTGTGGGTGAATCGGTGGAGAGAGAGAGAGAGACTGCAGTCAGTCGGTGCTTCAAAAAGGCTCCTCTCCTTACTCTGGCCAATCCTGCAGCAGCAATCAGGCACCTCCAGCCAATCAGCAGGTCCAACCTGCTGTCAATCACACACACACACACACTCAGAGGCAACTGCTCACACACTCGGAGGAGGAGGGACAGAGTAGCATCACATCTTCACATAACATAATGACCCAGGGTCATAACAATTCTGTAACTACATTGCTTTTTGTGGGGCTGGCCGGAGCCAGCATGCTTTGAGCGGCTCTTCAGAATCATGTTTGTGACATCACGGATATTACGTCCATTTTTTTTTATACTGTCTATGTCACCCAAATATGGTCATTTCTGGCTCTGAAAAAGCAAGCTGGCAACATCCATAATGCCAAACCTGAGGATTCAAATCACAACACAGTGGGTGACTTTATGGCCGGTTTACAATTTGAAACAAACTGGACTGAACCAGAACAGTACAGTTATAGATCGTAAAAGCAAAACTGCAGGGTGGGGTACGTCATTCCAAACACTTACTGTTGCTGCATTTAATCTCTGTTTGGGCATCCATTCTCTATTTATGACATGATCTATTTTTTTCTTAATAGACAGATGCAAACAGTAAAAATCGCATATCCTTTTATGCCATTTCATTTCTTTTTCATTTCCTTAGAAATTATGTCATCAGGAATCAATATTAGGTTATGGCAATTGCTGATAGAAGCACCACCAGCATTCATTTGTATAAAGAAGTTACCTAATATTACCTTATCTGCTGCTTGAAACATTGAAGACCCAGCACTTTGCCAACACAATGACAACAAGCTAGAGAGTTGGTTGCTTCATGCCCCATGAGGCAATGTTATGATTACATCTTTCTCCCTGTGTTCATCTTTCTATTTCTCTCTCTATGTCTCTGCATCCCACTCTCATCTCTCATCCCATTAAATTTCCAATGTTTTTCTCTTTATTTCTGTCTGCGGTTATCTGCATCCCTGCAAACAGTCAATAACTATGATCAGACTACAGCACAAATCATACAAAAAGAGCATATAAACAGAGATACACACACACACACACATACACACAGGGATACAGCTTAGGTATCCATTCAGCCTGCAGGAAACAATGTGCAGCCATAAATCAATAGCAGTTGTGAAGGCAATGAGGCAGAGACTGGGACAATAGGAGGCTGGGGACAGAGTAACTGGACAACACACACACGCCATTGTGTACTACTTTTAAGGTATTTTAAAGTCATGATTTATGGGAAACGTTTGGATCCACTGTTGCTATTTAAACGGATAATCGTCAACGTGTTTGGATCTTCCCACCTCGGGGGAGAATAGCAGGTCAGTGGATTTGGATTCGGCACAAAAGAGACTCATATCTCATAATTTTGAGGTCAAATCCTTTCCAACCAGGCACCCAATCTTCTCTCATCTTCTTTCAACTCCATATGCTACATTATGTTGCACCTGTGTCTATCGCTGTGCAGTTGCATTATATTATGTTCAGCAGTATGTGAACATGTGTGTATTATCTGTTC
This sequence comes from Sciaenops ocellatus, assembly GCA_033000465.1. Classification (NCBI taxonomy): domain Eukaryota; kingdom Metazoa; phylum Chordata; class Actinopteri; family Sciaenidae; genus Sciaenops; species Sciaenops ocellatus. The sequence goes on along the minus strand of CP136878.1, from coordinate 19,268,918 downwards.
CATCACACTGAGCAGCGGGTTGGTGATACGTGGTGATCCGTAGGCTTGTTCTCTACTCCTACGCAGAGACCTGTGTGTATGTGTGTGTTTATGTTATTGTTTGTATATGTCTTATCCTTTGCAAGGCTAATTCAGGGTTAGATTTAGGGTGAGATTAATGTTAGGGGGAGGAAAAACATACAAATGGATTCTCGTCTCAGAAAATGCAGCGCAAGGTGTGAGCATGTTATAAAAAAAAATGTTTCAGCATGCAGCCTGCGTCTCCTCTCTTTCACATTACCTTATCAATATTAACAGCTAACATGTGGCATTACTTACTGGCCTAACTCTCTCTCTCTCTCACACACACACACCTACACATAAGCAGATGAAGCACAGATGACCTCCAGTATGGGTCCTCTCTTCCAGGCCAGTTAGCCCCTCAGGGAGGCTTTGTGCCAGGCATAAATATTCAAATGGGTCCCAGGCTCTGACAGGCCCTGCATGGTGATGGCTTGTGTCGGAACACAAATTCATAGCTACATCTCTGTCCCCAGGGGGCTTGTTCTTTTTGATTCACCGTCATCCGTAAAGCTATTGGGCACGTCATATCCAAGAGAGTGGAGGGAAGGGGGTGCATAAAGGTAATGGGGCAGTCATTGACGTCGGAGACTGACATGTCGCATTATTTCATCACTGAGCACAGTGACATTTTTCACACTGACTTTGGAGAATGTTTGAATTCCACAAGAAAAGAGCACAACCTTACATACTTGAAAATGGGCTGTGTGCCTGGTGTGACAGCATTAATTAAAACAAGCAATTGATTAATTCAGTTCATTTCATGTTGAGAAGCAACCCCTTTAAAATAGGTCTTCAAGGGACTCTACAGAATAGACAGACAGACAGAAATGGAACCTAATACGCATTACTTTGTTTACATTAGTGTATAATCAACTGAAAATAAGAATCATTACATTTTTGTGACCTTAAAATTAGCGTTTTATTTCTACAGACACAACAACAGGAACTACACCACTTGCCACTAAATCCTACACACTGGTCCTTGAAACCACTAGCCCAGTATTCATTAATATTGTTACAGTGAACTACACTGTATCCCTGTTCTCCTGGAGATGCAAAAACGTGACTGCATTCTGCTTTTTGATCTGTTCTGTAAGTAAATTAGATACAAACCCAAAAAGAAGAAGCCATTTTTCATGACCTTGTACTACAGTTATCCATAAGCCACCATGCTGTTCAGCCTGCAGGATGTAGGAACATCTTGTTTACCTGCTGCAACAAAAACGTGCAATTGAAGGTAAACTGGTTCACACACACAGAGTAAAAACTTCCCGTTTGTTTTATCTTCATTCTTTTGTGATGCAGAAGAGTAACTTGCAAAAATGGTTCAGTTGATCCTGTCCGTCATGTTCAGGCTTCAATGTTATGAAAGTCTGTACAAATTCAGTGCCAATACCTATTAAAAATGTTCACTAATATAATCAAAAACTTTGACCTGCTGGTATTGTTAGACTATGGGTAAGGTAATTCCAGTCATTGAAATATTTCAGTCTCAAACCAAAATTATGTACTTAGTGACCCACTGTGTAACACTGCTTGAAGCCATGTTGCTCAGTTCTTTATTTCCAGCACTTAACCATTAACAAATCATTACTTTATTATTACACACCTATTGATTTCTATTTTTGTGTCTCCTCAAGTAAAGTGGTGCACCATACAGTGCTGTTATTAGGCACTGAATCATTCTTCATTATTTGCAAATTTTGTGTTCTCTACAGTGGGACACCATTACTGAGTTGTTACTTAGTACTAAATCATTATGTCATGATTATCTGTCCATTAACTCTCCCTTTCCTGCCCCTAAGTGAAGAGGTGCAACCCCCTTACTGACAAATGACTTATTACTAGAAATTCATCAGTACTTACCATATACCTTTTTACCCTCAGTAGTCCACAATTACTTCATTATTGGATCAATCCAGAGTCTATCATCTGTGAAATATTACACTGACCTTCCTCAGTGAGATACAGAGCAACTGTAGGTTTATGTTTAGGAAAGCAGGCTTCTTCCCAATGTGGCCCAAAGTTCATCATGTGGCCTTTGCAAAATCAATGCTGTGTCAGCAATCATACTTTGATCATCAGCAACCTTTTTGTAGGCAAGACTGACTGCTACAAGGGTGTCTCACATCACCTGTGAATCAGAATCACCTTAGTTGCCAAGGTACGTTACATGTACTATGGATTTTACTTGGTGTTGTTCATGCTGTGTGCAGGAGGAAGGGACAACCAAATGTATTCATCTAGTGAGGAAATGTGAAAAGCACTATATGGTATGGAATGTAAAATAACAGGAAGTATAGTGAAAGAAGGAGTCAAAAAACAGGGCATAGTGGTTTCCATAGATAGCACAATAGATAGACCAATGAATGAGGCACAAGGCAAATTATAAAAAATAATAAATTACATGACAACAGGATGGAAAATATATTAAAAACATAAATAATTGTTTGTGTTTCAGCATATATTTGTTTCTATAATTAAGGAAAAGAAAAAACAGAACAGCCCATAATGCATGCCATCTCAAAATGCTTTAACAATCTTTTAATTATAAAATATATGGTGAGAAACTAAAGCAACATTACTTTCATTAAGTGAACATATTGGCTGGCAAATGAACAGGGTGGGCTGCTTGGAAGATTGCTGCATGATATATGCTGCCAGTATAAATGATAGAAATAGCACAGCAATTTGTAAATACATAGAATAAGGTAATCAAGAATCATTCATTAAGTAAAGGACCATTATAAGGATTCACAGATACCCATGAACAATTGATTACATATTAGTTAATTTACATATCTATCTGTTGTTTCTAAATTAAGTAATCATTAATCATAATCATCATTCCTAAAAACTGCCAATTAACTAATCATTTACTACCAGTTAGTTCCTCTTTCTCCTCCTTCTAACAGTAGGATACAATCAAATGCAGCCAGTGAATAATTTAACTATTTAACAGTCTCTTTTTCAAACACCCATTTAAGTTATTGTATTTTATTTATTAAGTGATTGTTAGTCATATCCATCAGTTCACCCTTATCTTTTATTTCATTTTAAAAAGATTGCAAAATATCCAGTGCAAAAAAAAAAGATCCCTTTGTCAGTGGATGAATTTGCCTTGCTCCTTCCAAAGCAGAGTATTGACCTGTTTCAGTATGAAAAGGCAATAGAGTGTTTACTTGAACACAAATACATTTTGTCTGTCAAAAAATATGTATTTTATTTCAAATATGCAACTGTAAGTTTTATTTTTAATAAAAAAACAGTGTTTTTGGTGTGAAATAATTCAATTCTTTCAAAAGAAGAAGAAGAAGAAGAAGAAGAAGAAAAAGCCCTTTGTTGTTGGCTTAATGGGTGATTTTTGCATATTTTTCTCATATTGTTTACCATATTGAAAAATAGGTGGTACCTGGGGGCATGCCCTTACAGTCTTTGGGTGAATATGAACAGCTTTCCTCATACAGTATATCTCAGCATAACCTTACTCAGCCAACTGGGAATCACTGCCAAAGTGCACATCACAGTTGCCTGAAAGGCAGAATGTTTTTTTCCAGAGAAGTCTTCCTGAGCATTTACAGCCAGGGGTCCTTGGAGAAAAGTAGAACTGTACTGTATAATTTCATGAAGGCTCTTAAAAACCCTTTGCTGGTGTGGAGTTATTTCCATATAGTAAGAACTAAATAGACTGTGCTCTTTGATTTCATTGGCTCTAAAGTCTAAGTGTTGATTTGATTTGATTATTGAAGTGAAACCTTCCGTCCAGAAGCAGACCAATCAGTTCTGCTTAAGATGGTAATTTTCTCTCTTTTAGTGATAGCAATCATTTCTGACTCCGTCCTCTCCTCCAGCAACAATTTGCATTCTCGTCGTCTCTCCTCTGTGGCTGTAACAATTATCCCCGTCTCCAATCAAACAGGAGAGCACCAATAGGAGAAAATCTCATTAGGCTGATTTAGGAAGGCCTCAGTTGACTGTAAACACTGTGGAAAGTGTAAACACACATGCACACTGCTAATTCTCTCAGCTGTTAAGGATCAATTTTAGAACCAAAGTCTGTTATTTCTGATTTAGAGTCTCTTTACATATTAGTTCACACTGCTAGAGACCAGATAAAAGAGACACTTTGTTAAAATGAAGAAGAAATAAAGAGTGAGTCTGGTTTGTAGAGTTATTGCACATTAGGAAATCCAGAGCACACATCTAAATACAAAACATTTTATTCAAGTCTTCCCCTCCCAGAAATTGGATGTGCTCCGCCTCAGCAATACTTTAGTCATACCTCCCATTGTGAATTGTTGTGTGTAGCTCTTTGCAAAGCCTAACTATGGACATTTTATTTAGGGCACGCTGTTCCCATCAGGATGCAGGAGCTCACGAGAGAAAAAATAACAAAGAGAAACTGGCCTGAATTTGAAAGAATGTGCTGTATATTAGATTTTTTTTATATGAAATGGAAAACAAGTGGTGCACTTTGTCATAGTCAGGCTGCATGAAAACATACAAGTCTCCCATATAAATTTGTAAAGCAGGATTTTAAATAGAGTTCTGGCCAAACCTTAAAGCAAATATAGACTAGGAGTTATTTTGTGATGAAGTGTTTACTATACACTTTTCCACAGATTTTATGTATTTAAATGTATTAATTTCTATTATGCCAGTCTTGTATATAGAGGAGATTTGGACTAACAGATATACATGTGTTTCAACAGTGGATAGTTCACTTGTGTATGAAATAATTTCATGTTCAAAGCTACAGTGACGATTGCTTTGCTGTCTCCCTAACATCTTTGCTGCATCTTTAGTTTAGCATTGTTTTTGAGTCTGGATACAATCAGTAAACAAGCAACAGTGAGGCACTGACATTCAGCATGCATGTACCTTTACATCTCTCTTTTATGTTTTGATTCATTAGACCTGCATATAATATGACTCTTACATTTTGAATGTCTTTCTAATGTGAATGATTTTAGATCTACTCAAACTAAACCGTGAATGCAGGAGAAGCTCCGTGTGTTGAGCAATGCAGTAAAGGGTTAAGGAGTTAGGGCTTCAGTACACCTATTAGGACCATAGACAGTGATTATTATATATGATGTGTGTGTACATGCTCTATCACAATTGTTGCATGTTTAATTCTAGCAGCCTTTTCCCCATCTAGAAGGTGCCACAGTGGGCTAAACAGCATCTGGTCTGAGCCAATTAAGAAATGCTAGTGAGCAACCTTTTTAGGGTAGCAACATGATTCTTGATTAAAGAATAAGTGTTAGTTTCACCAAAGAGCAGATATTATGTGATCACCACAGTCTGCCTGATTATTTGGGGGGAAAAAAATAAAAAGCCACAAATGGAATCAGATTTGCTTACAGAGAGACGCTTATTGATTTGGAGGCCAATGACCTTTCTTGTTAAGCAAAATTTTCTCTAATATTCATATCTCCTTACTCTCACCGGCCAGAAACAGAATATTTGCTAACCTTCCTTTTGCTGCTGGAACGGTATTTGTTTACCATTTCAAAGGCAGGGGCAGTGATACTTTAGATGCTTGGAATTACTGTACTACGTTGCCCTCTCAACTTGAAAGACCTACAGGGCAAACAAATCGACACTCGGTTGATTTACAACAGGGAGCTTCTTCAAAGTAAGAAGAGATCGACTGGGTCTGTAGAGCTCTCACCCCTCTGCTTTTGTAGCTGTTTAAAACGACATGACCCTCCCCACAGGAAAAGACGATGAAGATTAATCACACCAAATGTGAAGAATCAATGGTATGATAGATGACAGTTGATTCCTTCAGCGGGTCTATGGACCAATGAGCCTCTGAACATGTGCAAGAAAGGCTGCAATCAATGTGCAAGTCATCAGCAATGATATTTTGGCAAAATGCTCAAAACAATCCATGTGATTCTTTTTCTGGACTGATTGAGCTGTTTTCCTGAGGGTTGAAGATGAAGAGTAATGAAAATTTCTACAATTTTCATTGACATTACACACAAATACACATAAAACATGTACTGCATCCCAGGACCCTTTGAGTATTTGCTTACTGTATGTGTCTATAGGCTGGTTTCCATCTGAATGTAATGCACATTTTGAACACATTTTCAGAAAAATGAAAATTAATGAGCATCGCTGGTGGTTTCAATTTTTCCAATCAAGTGCCATTAAACAGTTGGAGAGAAGGTGGGCACAACAAGATGATGCAATTCAAGAAGCGCCAGGCAAAGCTCACAAACTTGATTTGCATTTATGTTTGTTTCATGTATTAATTTGAGGAACGCTGACCGTCCTCTCATCGTTCCTTTAAACTTTAGAAAACCCAGGCATAGTCCGAAAAATAGTGATAAAAATAGTGCTCCCAAGGAGCAAGCAGTGCAAATATTTACAAACCAAAAATATCTCAAATAAAATACTCTGTATACAAGACCACAAAAAGGAGTTCTTTTTCCACACTCGGTTTTTGAAGTTTCATAATTAACATAAACATAATTATATCATTCACATTACCAATAGAAAACAGGAGACTGTGCCATTCAACAATGGACGATAGTTGGACGCCCCTGAGATGACATGGCAACTGCATGACAAGGCGAATTTGCAACACACAACAAGTAAGTTATAATGATCTAAACACATGTATGCATAAATAAAGATAGAGCTACCAAGTGTGCAACCGTGGCCACACTACTCAATGGTGGGGGGAAGAAGGATAAGAGCGTTTTATTAGCCATTTAGTGAGAACAGAAGGGAGTGGGGAATGAGTGGTATGCATATGACTACACTTTAAACGTAGATGAAAACAAGCAGCAAATAAATAATTATACTGAAAGAAACCTGTAATGGTTGTTAAGGCCTGCAGTGTAAATGTAGCCTTACTTCAGAGTTTACCTTAAACGTAGAGTTGAAATGCCTGGAAGAAGGCATGATGGTGAAGTTGTGTGTGTGTGTTGTTCAAATGCTCGACTGATTCACAAAAACTTTTTAGGGGGGAAAACATCACTATGCCCAGCAGCCTGCGGTAACAGGGGAGTCTGGGTTTAGAGATAGCTCTATCTTTGGCTGCTGGGAGATTTGAACACACACAGACACACACTCACATCCACTAGTAGCCAAGCACATCTACAAAGACACACACCCTCACAGCTTCCAAGTGCCTTCATGAATCCTAGAAAAGGTAGAGAGAGTCCTCATAGGATTCCGCTGGAGAGATTAATTTTGGAAATCAATCCGAAAGATAACATATCAAAGGAATAACACGTTTACACGTTAAGCAACCGAAAGCAAGAATTACTGTATGTGAAGTGTGATATTCAGGAAGGGGCCAAGCATGACTGCCAGAAAAATATGTTAAAGATTTTTAGAAATACTTTTAAAGAGAAAATGAAAGATTTAACTGACTGTATTTCACAAAATGTGCAGCCAACGAATAACAATGCAGTTATAGTTCATGTTAGAGTATCCATAGCAACCACAACTATATTGTTTTGGTTGCTGATAGTCAAGGTCATGAGCAGGCATGTAGTCTCACCGATAAGGAATAGAACATGAATAATCTTTTGCAGGGTCTCACAACTTTGCAGATACCAAATATCAGTTTCTGAACATTTACTGTAAAATGCAACCAGCCTTTGTACCTGATGTAGCCTGACAACCAGTGAATTACACAATCTGATACGCTCTTCTTTGTTAGAGGGTTAGCTTTGACTCTTTAGGAGTGTGGCTCAACTGTCATCTCATGTCAATCTGGTGAGAGGTCTGGCAAAACAACCATCTATCTCTCCCAGAGAGATGTGTGAGGTCAGTGCATGTACAAGCATGAATGTGACATATCTTAATTACATATGGAAGAAAAAAAAAAATCACCAACGACTACTTTTAGCAGGTATAGTACTGTATGTCAGGTGGTTGGAGGATTCAGTTTTAGTTCAATGGTATAACAAAACTAACTCCATTAGTGATGATATTCTGTGGTATGTTGTCAGAGAAGTCATAATCAATGTATGACATGATAAAAAAAAAGAACAAAACAAAAATAGAAACGTGGAATTTATTTCGCTGCTGTCTTTGAGGCACAGAGGATATATATGAGAGCAATCTTGAAGTTTGTCAAGATTTGTTTAGAGTACATGAAATGAATCACGACAAAATGAGGTCCTATTGAAGTCACAAAATAACTTTTACATTTGTGATAGGGAGTTAGATTAAAATAACTTCCATGAAGTGGTGAAAACAACCAGAGATAGATGAGCTCCCAGCGGACTATTATAAGAAGTATGTTGACACACTGGCTCCAGTATTGACTGCAGCTTCATCACTGGGGAAATTACCAGATTCATTTATTGAAGCTCTGATATCACTGGGTGAAGATATTTGAAAGGTTGAAATATGTTTTTAGTCAATACTTGATTTCTTGATAAATTGTTTTGGAACAAAACTGTTCCAACTGTCAATTATCTGAAAGTGGTCTGCCCAAATGCAAACAGTTTTTTTGAACTGTTGGGCAGTTATCTCGTTTTCTTGTCCTTGGTATCAATGTGAGGGCAGATCCTAAAATCTACAAGTAGCAACTGGCTGCATATCCATTAATTATCCATACGCACACACGCTTGAGATAGATTGAATTGTCCAACCTGACGACATGATTAATAGTTAGAGTAAATAGGAAGTAAATGTTAAATAAAAAGTTATTTTTCGTATAGATACACTTTTAATGGACAAATGTCAGTGCTAACCTCTGTGACAAATACATTGCATTTCTGGTGACAAAATAAAATGTACTAAGCTCTATCATAAAATAAGATGTCAGTTTAAAAAATGTCAGGAAATACTACCTTTTATGCTAAAATGAAAGAAAGAGGATCCCTCATTATAGGAAAGCAATCAGTGCATTTGGTAGCTAAGTTGTTGCTGGGTGTTCTCGATACAGTTAACAATAAAATAATGGTGCCAGGAATGGCAAGTCAGGAACAAAAAAGCCAAGCACAGGGAACTATAAAAATCAGATAAAGTTTAAAAGATTTTGTCAGTAGTGATGTTCCATCACCAGATGCTCATTTCAGTGTCTACAGTGGTATGAATGGATGGTATCTCAATTAGTGGCGTTTATGGCCCCACTTGAGTAAATCTTAAATAACTCATGACATACAATTACCTCATTAGGTATAAGATGATGGATAAAGAAGAGTGATGGACTCACAAAATCGCGATGGAAAAATTAAAGACCAGAAAGAAAGCAGCAAGTTCAGTTCAGACTGGTGTGTGTGTGTGTGTGTGTGTGTGTGTGTGTGTGTGTGTAGAGAACAATATTGTTTGATTAACCAATCCTCACACGGGTCTCCAGCCCCTGGACTCTTAGCAATCATATCCAGTCTCCTTGCACAACCTCCATTAATCTGGAATTAAGTAGTGAATTACACTAATCTGCTCTCTTATTAGGCAGTCATGATAACCTCATTATGGATCAACCCCGAAGCATTGTGATGATAAGCCGTGGTGATTACATGTATGTAATCTGTCACTGTTATGAACGAAAAAACGCATCACCTTAGAGAAAACTGGTGATTAATTGTTGTATGTGGAGGAACTATAATGCTGTGTAATGAATAATATAAAAGGCTGCTGAGCTATTTGAAGCCTCTGAATATTAGAGTCAAAATGTTAAAAAACAAGGTTGTAGAGTTTTCTCATAAACAGGCTCCTGGTCTCACTTTCATTTGACTTGTTATGTGACCATCCTTCCACATCTTTGGAGACTATACAGTAATGAATACAAGTTGCTGACAGCAACAACATCACAGGAGCTTAGTCAAGAGGAAAAAGACGAGAAAAAAAATGTTTGTCTGTAGAACTTATAAGTTTTGGGTTGGCCGGACAGAAACAAATGAAACAGATGAAGTTCATACAGAGGGGCCTATTGTGTCAACATTATATTGTTGAATAGGGAGATTTCTGTTTGCATTTGTGTTTATCATTTGGCTGGATGAGCTCCTGAAAAGCATATATCTACATACACTCCAGACTGAAGCTCTAGTGGTTTCAGATATTGACTCTTCCTTCCACCTGCCAATGAGAAGCTCCGTCACTGGCATAATGCCCAGAAACCTACCGTGACTTATTGCAAAGACTTGGCAAACACGAGATCCCTCACTGGGTTCCCACCCACAAATACCACAAGTTGTGTTAAATGAAACTCAAAAATGTATGCTAGCCCAATTAGAGTCTAATTTAAAAAGGGGTTATTGAGTTGCAGGAAAGTGTATCGAAAGTGTATCAGATATCAAAAATAACTGCTTCTGCTGCTTCAATTCTGAACACTCTTTCATTCATCTGTTTCTTGCAAGTCCCCCAAATGTGTTGAGGTTCAATATTAAGTCTCTGGATTGCCCATTTAAGGTAAGAGAAGTATCTCAGTGACTAGCACACATGTTAAAATGTTAACATCCGTCCACTAATCAGATGATCGGCGGTTCAATCCCCGGCTCCTCCAGTCTGCATGTTGAAGTGTCTTTGGGCAAGATACTGAACCCCAAATTGTCGCTGTGCCATTGGTGTGTGAATGCGTATGAATGGTTAGCTCCTAGACACTGATGAGCAGTTGGCAGCCAATGCCATCAGTGTATGAATGTGTATGAATGAGATATGTAGTGTAAAAGCGCTTTGACTGGTCAGAAGACTACAAAGGTGCAGTCATTGCAGCAATCAAACTGCTGTTTAGCAGGTAATGTTTACCATGTCACCATGCTAACATTTACTAATCATCATTAAACACACATTTCAGCTGAATGATATATTATCTGCATCTGCATAACACTTTTATCCAAAGCGTTTTTTAATTTCCCTCTCATTCACCCATGCGCACACACTAATAGCAGCAAACTACTATGCAAAGTGCTCGTCTGACCATGTTGGAACATTTTGTGGTTTTGTGTTTTAAGTAAGGCTGATGTGAATGTCCTTAGTTATGCAGGTATTTGGTCATAAACCTAAGTATTTGACCAAAGTATTGGGAATCAGAGTTTTCACATGCTGGTGGCGCTGGAGATAAAGTATAAGAATCGCCAAAGTTTTTGCAATTGATCCCTCAACACCATAGACATCTCTACCAAATTTCATGACAATCTACCCAAAAGTTGTCTAGACCTAACCTCATGGTGATGCTAGATGGAAAGTCAGGTGATCACCAAAGTCCTTAAGTAACTGTACCGCTCTTTGTAATATAGGCAATCTTCCAGATGATTCTAAGATGTGGATTCCAAAGAATCAGAGATCTACTGGCAACCAAAGCAGGCAATATGGGTTTGATGTAAAGATCTAATGTAGAATTAGCTTTGAGCGTTCTCTTTCTCTCTTCCCTCGCATGATTTCCCTCATTTGATACCTTGTTTACCTGGCTGCTTGTGGCTGGTGTGCTTAGCATTACTAATAGCACTGCTACCAAATGGATTACATTCCTATTAACATGTTGACACTGACTCCCCGAGGCTTCGTGACAAACAGAGAAAGGGAGAGATGGAGTTCGTAAAAAACACAGAAGGGGGGGCGGGGGGGTTGGGGTTGGGGTTGGGTTTTTGGATGAGAGACGAGGGATAGAGGAAAAATCTGTGTTACATGAAAGCCTATCAAATGTCAATCCTCAGGTCAAACAACCAAACAAAGTACTTACTGCAATATGGTCTTGGTTCTGCTAATTAGTTGTACATACAGCATCCCACAGTTCTGATAAAATGGAGTGTTTGCCTGTGTTGTGGATTACAAGGTTAAGTCCCATTGTTGGTGGTATGTAAGCACCTAAAAGACAAGATCAGATCATACTTTTCTAACTTTTTGGTCATTATTTGGTTATTTTAAAGTAATTTAGCAATGAAGTCGCATGGTTTGTGATGTCCTACAATCCCTTTGGTTTTCCCTTTCAAGCTGCTGGTAGTGTAACACTGTCAGAGTGTCAGTTTTGTCAGACCCAAGGGAGCTGATTTGTGTGTGTCATTTTTTCTTTTGCCTATTTAATATTTTTCTCCACACACTCCTTTGTTGTGTGAAAGTCTTTCAAATAAAAAGATATCTTTGGGTTTATTGTCACTTTAATACTTTTATATCTGAAACTTATCTTATTCCTTATGTGAGTGTGTGTTTGTGTGTGTACATGTGTCCAAGTGACCCTGAGAACTGCTTGGCCCCAAATCAGCATCAGCACTTTTAACACCCACACACTTCTCCATACACGCATGCTTTCAATAGACTGTTAGGCTGACTGACCCAAGCAGAGGAATTCAATCTCTGGTGATATTGACAATTATTGACTGTGACCGACACAGGCACTAACAGTGCTGATGATGATGAAGCTGATGGTGATAAACGTGTTTAATGGAGTCAAGTAATTAACTGAACTTTACAGTTAGAACCCATCTTACCTCATTTGTATCCAACCAACATCTCAGTGCTAGATAGCTGTATTCAAGAACAAGAATCACTAACCACAGTGTGCAGCCTTTTCTTACACATGATGCATAGATGTTTGTCATGGTGGACATTTTGACTCGTCATACTAGTGAAAGCACAACTAATAACCAAGCACCATCCTCCATGGCTGTGAAGTGAAGCAAGAGCAGAGGTGCCAAAAACTGCCACTACCAAGGGCCACTTGTGGCTGGCTACAGAACAAGTCAATCTCCACAAGCCTCTATATTAAAATGCCCAACTCCTGCCCAAGAGCCACCACACTCCGAGCTTCACCATGGCTCTTCAAACCCACATGTGAATTCAAAGCACATTATTTCAAAGGTAACTCTTTACTTTAACTTCCTATAAGACATTTAATATGTTTATCTATATTTTTTTATGACTATAATCACTGACATATCATATACTTTGAACAAACGTTTTACATATTCATGTCATGGATTAGTGGAAAAACGCTGCATGCAATTCTGCATATACTAAATGGTAAACTGAATTCAGGATATGAAAAGCAAACAGCTAAGCTTCTAAAAGCATTACAGCTCCTCTGACACTTTTAGCCAGGCAAACACTCAGAAAATCAGAAGCACACATACAGGGGACTTTGGGTTGCTGCCACTAAGCCTGCATGTAGTGTCAGGCTTAACTTTTCCCCAGTCAGGGTGAGCTTGTCTTTGTCCATCGTTTCAACCCGACTGCCAACATAAAAGGTCAAACAATTACTGGCCCACCTTTATGTTTCACATTGCTCTTTTCAGCTCACAGTGTGTGTGCGTGTACGGTCTGGTTGAATGTCAGCTTGTAGGTCACAGATTGCTGGTATAACAGCATTTTAAAGTGGCTCTTTTCTACTTTGTACAGTTTCACTCTCTGTTTCAAACACCTTGGCCATGTTGCAGCACAGGTCACCTCAGTTCAAATGTCTGAAATAAAGGCAACATTTCTTTTTTCTTTACGGGGTTTCTGATCAAATAGATGCTAGGAAAGAGTGAGGTGATGTAAAATTAAAATAATAGTAATGACCTCGGGATATATGTGTTTGGCCTCAGATAGATTTGGAGTTTTGGGGTCTAAGACCTCTAACCTTAAAGCCGTTAGCCGGTCAAAAGTTAACCAATATTGAATCTGCTTTGCCAATGAAAGCAAAGATTTTATTTGCCCCTTTGCTTGTGTAGAATGAAAATGAACGTGATGTGAAAATGCAGGTATGTTTGAACGTAGCATAACCCTGTCAACGCTGTTTTTCCTCAGCCAGCATTTACACAAATGGCTTAAGCATCAGTCGGGCTTCTGAAAACACTAAAACTGCTGTTCCTAAGGTGGTAAATTATAGTACTGATTGCAAAAATATAAATACATAAAAATAAAAACAGTGTTCCTGTGGTTACAGTTGAGATTTTGAGACAAACTTGTTTGCTGCAAGAACTTAATGCTGCACGACATACGTTACTGTCTTTTGGAAGAGCTTGCCACAAAAGCTTAATTCGATACAATCAGATGGCTAAGAGGATATTCTATAAATTTGATTTGCTAGATAAAGATAGATAAGATGTAATTTTCTATGAATGGTATCCAAAAAAAGTAATGTTTTGGACATGGAGAACAAAATGCTGTACAATTGTCCTAGCTGACCGGCAACTGAAAGAGAAAAGAACCTCTGAGCAATGGTTAAATAAGAAAACAAAAAATCACCAGTCACTCAGTACGTTTACATGCAGCAAAAAATTTGAATTTCTGATCGTATCAGACATAGTTCGGACTTTTAAAATGCATGTAAACACCGTAATCCAACCTACTTCGGACCTACTTCAGACATCTCAAAATCGGATAAGAACACCTAGATAATTCGTTCATAGTCGGCATTTTAACGCCATGTATACTCAGCAATCGGATCTAAATTGGATTTTGCATTCTGCGCATGCTCGAGAATTTCCGCCGGGGCTTTCACCCTGTAGTGAAAGGAGACGTCGTATTAAATAGCGGTGTTGTTGCTTTTATATGCATTATTAGGAGGAAAATAATACAGGAAATGTACGCTACTGTAGCATCGTCCATCTCCTCGTACGCCATCTTTGTTTGAATGCCGTCAGATAGTTTGTTGTTGCTGATAAGTAGAGGTCAACCGGACGTGGCTCTTTGTTGAGAGGGCTACAGCGCCACATAGCGTAACGGAGTCAGCCATGCTCCGGCCGTTTATCCGATTCTCTGAACGGCATGTATACTCAGACAAGTGATCCGGTCCTATGCATGTCATTATCTGATATGATCAGAAATTCGAATTTTTTGCTGCATGTAAACGTACTGAATGGCAAAAGAAATTAGAAGCATCAAATTCTGTGCAAATTTAATTAGGAACAGACTCTTGTTTCAATGTCAAGTGCACAATAACAAGCTGGAATGAACAGGCATGTTGCTTTAGCAAATTTATTCTCAAAACTTCAAAATACAAATAGAAGGTCATGGTTCACAGGATTGGAACTGGATCAAAGAATATCAGCAGAATGTACTAACAAACACAGTTTAAACCTATTCAAACTAACCACTGGGTAGACTGCAGAGAGAACAGTTGTCTGTCCTGTCCCATTTAACCCAACTTTAATATGAGTTAAATGCAGACAAACCAATTTGTTCTATTTTATCCAGTGGCAGAGTTATCAGTGCCAACCCTGACAATCTCAACTGCCCAAAAAGGTTGAAATTGTCTTATTTAGGTAGTATTACTGATCAGAATTTGTCATTTAAATCACACAAGCACCAACCACAAAATTAAGTTTTGTTAAAAAAAAAAATAAATAAAAAAAAAATCCTAAAGAATAAATCTTGTTTCTCCTTGAAGGAAACACCTTATATTGGCAATGTTTTAACCTCATTATATTACGATGATCTGCTCTTCATGAAGGGGACATTTAACAGTAACAGGTTTGTGTCTATTGCGTTGTACTCAACATTTTTACCTTATATGTTTTCCTACAGAGCACTATTTTCATGTTTTCCTTCTACATGTGTAAAATACATAATCTGTTCACCTATACAGTGATGTTTTCAGAGAGGAAAAACCTCTCAAACAGCATCTGCTACTTTAAATTCAGTTCAGTCTTACCATACGTAGATGCCCAGTGTAACATTAACTACAGTGACACAAACTACCATTCCCATCACAACAGAGGGGACCGATACTGACTGGACCTTAATCCCTTTTTAATAAACACCAATTTGGACCCTATATATTGGCTTCCCTGAACTGATGTGAAATCGCTGGTCTTTAATCCTGTTTCTCAGGACTTAGAGCCCAGCTGGTTTTCATTCTAGCAATTTAATCAGGATCTGATTTACACCTGGCACACCAGGTGAATGTAATTACCCATGATTGTGCCTGAGTGGACATCCTGCGTTCCCCTCTACATGCTGAATAGCTTTGAAGCCACAACTTATAATTGCAATTTGATATACCCTGTGGTACGTGTTTGTGTGTCTGTAAAAGAGAAAAGCATGACCCGGTAGCACCCTTTTTAAAACTGACTAGTGCATTCTCATTAGTGTTTTTCCTCACACACACACACACACAAAATACTCCAAGGCACATAATGAGTGACCTTTGAAGTGTGCATATATATCGTATATATTCGTAGCAAGGCTTGGCAGTTGGTCAGGCATGGAGTTTATCAGATATGCTAAATTAAGCAGGGTATCTAAAGCATCACTACATGCACAGGCACACACACATATACTTACACACGGTGGCCTTGCGCTTCACTGTGTAATTGACTGACTGTCTGGTTGGTTGACTATCTAAGGCAAGACTGTTTGGCTGAGTGATTGGCTTAGCAGCTGACTGGTCCACTAATTGAGTAGCTCAGTTTGGGAGTGACTGGCTGGCTAAACGATTTAAACACAACTGGATGGTGGTGAGATTGACTGGCTGCTGGAGTGGTAAAACCAATATGTGTTATGTTAAAACAAAACTTTGAGAATGTAGGGTTCTTTACTTAGCAGCCCATTTACATGCCGATAAAACAACCTCTAAATTCCTAGCATTGTAATTTGTTTCTATCAAAGTGCATCACTTGCCTCTCTTCTTACTAATACTAGCTTCATGTGGGCAGCATTTGTTGAAATGCCGCTTGCCATTGAGAAAGGCAAAGATTGACACATAAAAGGTAGAACCCCGTTGACCAAAGATGCAGCTCTACGTGTAGTTCTAACTCCATCTGGGGTAAGATTTTACCGGTTTTACATTCTCAACTTGTGTTACAACCCTGGCTCAAGGGAGGCAATGTCAAGGAACAAAACCTTTGGGATTTATTAAGTAAAAGAAGAAAGCAAAGGACAAACAAAGTGATGTGGAGAGACTCTTGGAGGTAGAGGAAGGGCCTTTTGTAGGTGGATCAGGTGCCACTAATTGGTTAGGAGGAGGTAGTTGATTGAAAGCTTCCTAAAACAGAACAGAAGCCAAATACACAAAAGCTACATTGGTCATAAGACCTACTGTCATGAGCCAGGATTTATATATAGATTATTGTACATCAGTGTTACCAAGGAGAAAACCATAACCAGGGATGAACCAGGGCTGTAACCAGGGATGAACCAATCCACTGGATCAGTATTGACACAGCTACTGACCTTATCAAGTGCATCGAGTACCAGCCAGAAATGACCTATCTGCCTTGAATACACTTTCTACATAAATGTCATTGTAAAATTTAGCGTTTCCTCATTGTCATTATTTATTAGTGATGGGACACAACAATCCATCCAATGTTTTTCTTAAAAAAATATTTTAATGACTTCCACAAGGTGAGGTGTACAGGATTTATTTTTAACATATACAGCTATGAGCTATGATATGGTATCAGTACTGTGTATCACGAGATACTCTGAGCTGCCTCCTTGAAGTTGTCATTGCTGATGTCAGCATGGCATCACAGCAAGTCTGGATGGAGTCGTAAAGAAATCTAATCATCATGCATTAGGTGGTAATTGCTGGTGATCAAGTCAGCACAGGCTTGGCTTATCTCAAACGAGCCTATTGATCTGGAGAAAAGTGATCTGGCTTGCTTCGAGTGATTCACATTTGAATTTTACTGATCTGATTCTGGTACCTAAAAATTGTCTACCTTTTTTCTTATATTGAAATTACAACATATATGGTAAATTGGTGCATTAAAAAATCAGCTTAGATCTTGGACAATTATGTTTTTTGGCCCTAACATTAACAATGATGTCAATTCTGTGACTTTCAACAACTAAAATGGAGGCTTTCTATGAATATAATCTTCTTTCTTGGTTTGTTTGGAGGAATCTTTTGTTTTCTGTCAGGTAGGATTTAAAAACACCATAACAGAATGAATCCTTGTATTTGTATATCAAATGTTGATATCTCATACTTTAGGTTAATGACAATATGTGTAGGTAAAATCAGACACAATACATTTTTATTTAGTAGATAATGTAGTAGAGAAACTGATTACTTTGAAACTTGAATGTTTAACAGTATATGGTCACACTGGACTGCATAGAGGTGAGTACGACTGGTTCACTGATTGAATCAAACCCAAAAAAATAAAAGAAGAAAGAGAGAAGAAAGTTTCAGATTGGACAAAGCATGTGTATCTTTCTATGATTTCTCATTCAGAGGGTTCTGGTCCAACTGAGCCATCTGGCTGCCATTTTATGCAAAATGCAGCCTGTGATTGGCTGCCATTTTATTCTAAATGGTGGGCTCTGACTGGTTTGACATTTTACTCTGAACAACAGGCACTGATTGGTGAGGGAGCTGATACAGGGCCTGGACTGATTTCCAGCAGGCCATGAATGAATGCACACACATACACAAAGTTCATATAGCCAATACATATGTGCACGCACAGGGTCAAATAAAGATATCTTTACAACTTTTTCTGAAAGAGACAGAAGGAAAGACAAATAGAATTACAGAGTCTACATTTTCACGTTAAAAGCATGTATGTATGATTTGGTATTTTGCAATTTAGCACCCTCAGTTTCAGAGTGTCCTCATACAAAGCTGTTGTAAAAATGGACAGCTGTACACATGCATTTGTTATGATTACATACACATGGTTTCATAAAGCTCTCGCCAGCTTAGCGGTTAACTTACTTTAGCAACAAATTTAGCTTTCTGTCTATCATGAAACTCTGTAAATCAGGCGCAGCAGCTAGAGGACATCAGAGGTCTAAACACTAAACATTTTATCCATAAAATGTGGTTCAGTTTCACCAAAATCAGTGAAATATTTGGTGTTGTGTGACTTAGTGTCACATCTAAAGCACTCCTCCAGACTCAGAGCACATGTGAGTACAGAGTGAGAATGGCAGAGACACCATTCACCATATTGCAAGTCACATGGTGTAGCATCAAAGTTCAGACTTTTTTTTATTTAAACACATTCAAACATCTGCATTCATTTGCAAATATACACACACGCTTGAAGACATGACACATATTATGTCAAGGACAAACACATATATACAGATGAGTGGCACATACAATCTTCCCTACAGACCTCTCTATATATAACATGATTACAGTCACATTTAGCATTTATTTGCATTTCTTCATTTTGTGAAAGATGAAGAGAGAGACAATAATGAGAAATGAATGAATGAGCAGATTTTGTATGCAAGTACCACAGCACCACAACAGGGAAAAGCTCATTCAAAATGTCATTTTGTATTCACTACAAGACAGCAATGTATGTATGACTGTGTGTACGCATATGGGTAAGTGGGTGGTTGAGCATTATAGGGTATAGTTTGTGCATTTCTTTGTGTGAGTGCATGTGTTTGCTCATCCCCAACATGGTTGTATTATGTAGAAAGCCGGTCCCCTGGTTTGTTTCCTTTTGTGTTGTGTTTCCTTAGAGCTGCACATACCTGAGGAGCGACATGATCACCCTGTATTCAAAGATCCAACATAAATCATTATAATTTAAAGGAATAGTTTAATATAATTGACATATACAGTGTTGCCCATAAAGTTGGAATAAAATATTTTTACCTCTTCTCATGAAATGATTGTGACAAGTGATTTATTCTTGATAGATAAACTGTATCTTCTCAAACTTTAGTGATCAATCTCTTCCAAACATATCACAGTGAAAATTAAACCACAATTAACCTGATGTGTATAAATAGGAATAAAAAGAAGAATGTGTCTAAAAACAAAATTATTCCAACTTTATGGTCAACAGTGTATATGTGAGCTTAACCTTTCTGGTGTGCTTTACAACACATTCACACACATTCATACACTGATGGCTGCCATGCAAGGTGCCAACTGCTCCTATCCAAAAGCACTCACAATGATACTAAGCTCACACATACAAACACACACAAGCACACACAAGGCATAGCCATCAGGAGAACTCTTTCAGGAATTCCACATTGGCACTTGAAACTTACAAACAATACCAAAATGACATTCATACATTACTCAAGAGAACATTAAGAACACTGACATGAAAAGAATTCGCAAGGCATTTCCATCCAAGAAAAAAACATTAATCTAATGGTGCAATTTCTACCCCTTTAATCAGATCTTTGAAACCAACAGTAATGCTCTCAAGAAAAGTATGCAGAAAAACTCAATTTAGACCATAACATGAAAGATTTGCTGACTGAATAAATGCACATCACCAACAGTCATCATATGGAGTTATTAATTGCACCCACCATTGGAAGATGCTATACAAATGACAATGCAAACATATGAAAATGTGCCTTTTTGCAGATGATATGTTACTATTATTTCAAAACTTCCAAATTTCTAGGAAACCATCAAAATCATGAAATTAGTTAAACAGATGGAAAAAAAACTCAGTTCAGATTTCAGTGTGATGTTTTTTTTCCAAGTTGGATTAAAATATTAAGCAGTCATGTCAACTCTCATCACTATGTGCACAGATTAGTTTTTTCCATCATTCAGTCAAACAGCCCTATCCATTGCTAAACTGAATCTCTTCTCATGTTTACAAAATTGGAATTTTATTTCCCCCTTTTCTCCCTATTTTGAAATGACCAGTTTCTTTCTACTAAAGACTCTGTCAATGCTAACTATCCCAGGCCTGAGAAGAGTGTAGACCAGAACAGTGCCTCCTTGAAAATGCATTGAGTCACTAGTTGGCTTTTCAGAGACCTGACCAATCAGCTTACCACCCTTGGACACATCCAGTTGGAACCAAGGAAAAGGTACCACTGTTGGGAACTATAAGTAGTTGGAAAGAATATTTGCCCCTGTGCCATCCATGGACCACCATATGGCAGTTCACATTTAACAGCTTAGTCTAGCTAAAAGCCGACACAGACCACACAGGCACAAGCTGTTCAGCATTTTGAACTATCACTTCTCATCAAGAAAAAATTCTGCTACATTGGCTCAAAGCTATACTTTGCACAACGTTCTTCCATGAAGGGTGCTAAGATGAAAGTTTAGCGGATGTGCAAACACAGCCAGAGACCAAATTGAGTTTATTGGTAACAGGGGTGAATGTGCAGTGGCAGGTGGAGATCTTGATGAGAGGGAATCCAAGAGTGGGTGGTGGCAAGAGTCCAAAAACAGGAATGGAGAGGAGACAGGGCTAGACGTGGCTGATGGATAGCTGGAGAATATCCTGAAGCTCAGGGCAAACAAGGTTAGCAAGGCAAAAAAAAAAAAAAAAAACCTTTCATGAGTCCTTCTACCAAAATAACAATAAAACCAAAAGGCCTGTAAATATCAACAAATCCAAATTTTTGCTCATGAACACGAACTCCTTATTTGTGAATTTCCTGTTAACCTCTGACACATGATGTTCACGATCATGATTGTCAGGCCATAAAAAGAAGCAGAAAAAAGCTTTACACAACTGTTTGTAATCAAATGTTCATAAAGATGTACGTAAAGAGTTCCTTTTTACACCAGAAAGGAATCACTGAGCCCCTATAGTGAGACATTTTATCTGAAATAAAACCTGCTTTCAACTGTCAAAAATATTTATTACTTTTATGTGATTTATGACAACATATTTGATCTCAAGGCAGCAGTGACAAGACAGATGCAATAAGAGGCTTTGAAAAATGATATGACAGAAATCTTTTCTATGCAAATAAATAGGGATACATATTTGACTTTGACTCAAATATATGTAGGCACTAACAAGTTATGAACATTAATTTATGCATAGGAGTCCATTATAAATCTGAATTTGTAGATCCACATTTGTAAGCAACCACAATGAACACTTGTTGGCTTCTCTTACGTATGATTGTCTTTTCGAGTTCCTGTCTGAAAAGTTGTTATAGTTATCTTCACTGTTGATGCTGTATTGTTTACAGTATAAGGGCTATTTATATCACTTAATGGATTTATGGGGAAATTTTCACAAGATTTAGATCCATTTTACCTTCATTTTATTGTTATTTTAACTTAACTTTGCCATATTCCCAATGTGTTCCAATGTGACCATGTGGGGCTCACAAGAAACCACCATAAAACTCATCTCGGCAAGATTTGCGACCTTTTAGACATCTTAATGGGGTTCTGTTATGGTTTCCCTTATTCCCTTCATATATAATGTTACAATGTCAGATGTTCATATAAAATGACAGCATTTCTAAAAATGAGCTAACTGTATGTAAAAGCAATCCCTGTGAGCAAAAAGCTCAGGATTCACACTGCTCTGAATGCACACTGACAAAGTCCAGGGACATGCTTCTTGCTCAGTCTGTTATTCGACTGCTCTGCTCAGGACTACTAATAGTTTTTGGAGGTTGTTCAGTAAGTGCTCTTTTGGGTTGTAAAGGAAAGTTAAGTGATGTCCAGCTGCTCTGCCTCAACTCTCTTTGATTTATGGAGGTTCCTGATAGACTGAAGTGCTAAAGTAGCTAACCACTAAGAGCAGCTGCCATTAGCGTTAGAGTTACCATTAGAGTTAGCTCAGTTAACCGTCCAGCTAACCATTAATAGCTAAAAGGGGAAACACATGAAGAATTTAAGATGGTGTACCCTAACCTTAACTTAAACATTTAGCCTTAATATTCTTATGATATAATAATTGTATTTCTTTTTAAATATTCACTCACTAAAATCTAAAATGGAAGTATGAATGAGTAGGAACACTACCATGCTCTCCCTAAAACCCATTTTAGATTAATCTTCTCCTAAATGTGTCAGAATATTTCAGGATTAGTCACCAACCATTTGATTTCATAAATGTTTTGACAAAAATAATTAATTAAACTTGCTCTCTGTGCTGTTATTCTCGCAACACACTCAAGATGAAATAATCTTCCAGCACTGTTATGAATAATATATCCTACACAATGAGCAATCTAACATTACATGTAGTACTGTACGTCTCTGCACGGCTGAGCAGATGCAGATGACATGCAATACAGCTCAAAGTCTTTTTGTCACTGTTGGCATTGTCACCACAGATAAGAAGGAAAGAGAGAAATCTACATGACAGAAAATCAAATGTGAGTGAAACAAGATGAAACAAAGTGGAGTTTGTGTGCTTCCTCCAGTCATATGTGTAAAATTAGATCAGATGAATGTTTTCACTGGGTTTGTTTTATTTGCTTTTTTCTGCCTCCTTCCTGTCATCCTTCTCTATACTTTATTTTCCTTTTTTTTTTTTTTTTTTCAACCCGCATGACAAATAGCAGGCAGTCATGGCATTGAGGGTGGTATTACTACACTTCAATCTAGCATGACAGAGAGAGGAGGGACCGCAGGTTCATGCAGGTGACAAAACAAAACAGTTTCATGAAAGAAAACTGTAAAACAAAAGACATGCAAAAACAAAAGTAGGAGTTTAAAAATGTCAGTTATTCTTTTTCCAGTGACCCGTTTGGTCATGGTAAAAGTTTTGAGGTGTCTAACAGTGCACTGGGACCTCCTCCTCTATGCCAGTTGCAAAAGTGTGTGGAAGTACTGATAAAGATCTCTATATATGTAGGCCAAAAAAAAAAAAAAAAAACAGAATCAGATTCAACTTTTGGAGAAACTCAATCTGACGTAGCGCTACGTGGACAATCAGATGATCAAAACAGTCGAACGCCTCCGCAGTCAGCCTGAAATGTCACTGAAACTGAGCCTTGTCCAGGTGGAGTTCATGGGCATGGAATTGTGATTTGGTCTGAATACGGCCATATCCATATTTTTTTTTTGACTCCTGAACTACATCTTACTAGTTTTAATTAAACTTTAAAGCACCTTCTTACTGGGTTACTGTGTTTCTGACCACAATACATTTGCGTTCCTGTACAATTTTTTTGTGCCCTCTGTTGCCAGAAAATGACAATTACAGAAAAATACTATGTGCTACAACAAAGAGTGTGACAGTACAAGTAGAGAAAAGTCAAACAGGCAGTGAACTGTCTTAGTAATATCAGTAATACATTTCCAAAGTTAGCTAACATTAGCCACCAGCTACTGGTCATACTGATAGACAATATAAATATGGACGAATCCGTGACGTCACCCATAGGTTTATGAAGAATAGTTGTGAAGCTCAGAATATGGATGTGGAAACTTTTCCTTTGTAAAAGAAACACTGTTCTTTTTTATGAGTTTAAAGGTCCAGTGTGTAAGATTTGGGGCCTCTATTTTCAGAATAAGGCAAACATGGAATATAATATTCATAACTATGTTTTGATGCATGTATAATCACCTGAAAATAAGAATCTTTTTATGTTTGTTACTTCAAAAATATCCTTTTATATCTACAGTGGGAGAGGGTCCCCTTTCATGGAGGCCGCCATGTTGAAACACCTTATTTATACAGTAGTCCAGAACAGACAAACTAAATACTGACTCTAAACAGGGTCCTTAAAGTGTTGTTTCTCCTTTACACTAGGAAGGTGAGGGTGATGTGAGGAGATTACAATGCAGTGATTGGACCACTAAATGCAAGTAAATTCTACACACTGGACTTTTAAGTAAAAGTTAAGGTATAATTCCTCTTTAAATACTTTCTGTCTTTTCAAAATATCATAGTGTAATAGCTGATTGTCTTAGTTGCATAATCTTAGTTGATTGACGGTGCACTGCCATACAAAAATACGTTGAACGGTTGCTTTCTCTGTGTTCCTCAATCATGCAGAAATAACATTTCATTAAAAAAAAAAAAAAAAAAAAACATCCAAAGGGGAAAGGATTTGCATGTCATTGCAATTCGTAGAGAGGACAGAAAATGCTTAATGAGGCATTGTTACAACTGTCAGCTGGGAGACAAAACTAATGTGAAGGTCAACAAACATATTGTGAGGGATCAGCTGGTGATTTCACCATGTAGCACTCGCTGCACCTTAGCCTTTTGTGAGTCAAATTTAATCAGAGTTATTATAATGAAGGGCAAAGATTAAGTAGCATTCTCAGAAATTTACTGGGACTCCCAATCTGTTGTGGCATTTACTGTATTCAAGACAGTGGTGGTGACATGCGTCTAGTAATTCAGCCATATAATAATAGCTTGTCAGTCATCAGTATTTGCTAATTTCATAGGCACAATATGTATGCATATAATAAGCTTATTTAGAAGGTCTAGCAGCATACTGGATGAGATTGAAGGGTTTAGTGTATTGACACTCCCGTACAAAAGCCACTCCAACTTTGTTTTTCCTCCCACTATATTTTTCCACCGTGACTGTTTAGGGCTTCATTGGTTCTGACTGTAGAGGTAGTGTCCTCATAGAATATTCTATAATATCCGCCCACACTGTTAAGAGCCTGCGCAAGCAGGGACAGGGATCACTAATGAATGATACAAA
Source organism: Sciaenops ocellatus (assembly GCA_033000465.1). NCBI lineage: Eukaryota > Metazoa > Chordata > Actinopteri > Sciaenidae > Sciaenops > Sciaenops ocellatus. The sequence continues at coordinate 19,243,634 of CP136878.1, read as the reverse complement.
AGATTGAGGGAATGGTGGGGACAAAGTGTGCTGCGATGATGGATCGCCAGAGTTCCTCGAAAAACAACAAACACCCACATGAATTCACGTGTGCATGCCCCCCACCTACCTTTCTTGCACTCACTGACCTTTGCCTTCCAGTATAGGACTCTCCAGTTCAGTCTTCTGTGCAGTCCATATAGTGTCTCCTATATCTCCCTTCAACATGTTACTCCACCTTTCTCTGCTATCTTGCCATGGCTTTTGTCGTAGTCTGAATTTCTCTCTCTTTTTCTCTCAAAGGATGAACATTGTTTACAACCTAATTCCTGGCTTTTTTTATCAGTACATTCTCAACAAACACCTCACTAAATTATGCACCTTGTATATACGCACACACACACACAGAGCCGCATTGTGTTGATTTAATTTCTCTCCATGAGAAGCACTTTTTGCATTGGCTCGGTACTTACCAGTAAGAAGCACTGACCCTTTTCATTTTTGCCCCCCTGAGTACCATTACTTATCACTACAAGCCACCAATTAAAGTACTAATAAATACAGGTATGTAGGTTGCAGTTATTTTACATAGCAGGCCAGTTAGCTGCTTTTCCTGGCCAAACAAGCCCCTTGAGGAGGTGAAGTATGCTGCTGCTGTCTGCAGTAGCTCAGTTCAGCTGGACAGCTTGTGGATGAGAACTGAGAGGACTGTGGAGGCAAAAGCAAAAGTCTGTTTGGTACATTTTACGCTCAACATGTACTACTGCTGCTGCTTCACATTAAAAGCATTCAGCTGGGGAATTATTGTTTTATTGTGAAGCAGGCATAGACAACGGAACATCATCGTTTATCAAAAACGAATCTAGGAAACATGTTTTTGGCATTTCTAGTCAGCAGATCAGTTTTAAATATTAATTAACAGCCACAGTGAGCTGTTACAGGTGACAGGCATGTATACCCTGCATATCCAGTCTCAGTCTCCCTAGTGGTAACTACACTACAACCAACTGTAGTGCTAGTCTTTTTATTTTGCTTGCGGGAACTAAGCCTAACTCTGCTCTACGTGTGCCTCAGGAATACCTCACCACCCCTCACCTGCCATATTCAGCTAATTTACATCTTCACACCTGCACTCCGAAAATCTGCACCGGGGTGGTGCAGGGCTGGTGGAGGCAGAACTCCTACTTACCTGCACACCCCCCCCCCTTGCGAATACAATAAACTGTGATGAAACTAATTCATTCTCTTGACTTGTGTTTGCATCTTGAGTCTGATATTGTTCAGCTTAACAGACTTAACATACCTGGATCCAACAAATTATCACTGAACTCTACAGTTCTCAGTTCTGGAGCATTTTAGCATCTTTCAGCTTATTATTTTGTTTTTTTCTCAACTCTCAGCTTTACTGATTTTGTTCAGCTATAGTAAAACACACAACTAAAAGAACAAAAACAAACAATTTAAAAAAGCTCTTAAACCATAGCATACTACCTGTCCAGAAGACAGGAAGTTAGCAACCATCGCTGGAGGAGCATTCAACAGCTAAAGAGACATTTTTCTCAGGACTTTGTGGAAACCTAAGTATAAAGTAGCTAAAACGACAGTAAATATTCGATTTAGATTCAACGGGTGGCTGAAAACACAACTCAATGAATTGTAAAGATGCTCTGTGTCCACCTGGATGGCAGATTTGTAGTTTTAAATTCTTTTTTTATATATTTTCAGATACTGAGGTTAAATGTGGTTTTAAAGTCTGGCGTTCACAAAAAAAAACAGTCAGTCAAACAGCTTGAATTCTTTTCAATTATTATTGGAATTCAATGGAATCAAAATGTCCATGATGGCTCCAAACCACACAATCAAATTCTCCACTATCTATCTGTATGTTCCATTCACACTGTGGCACCAAAAAACAAAAAAGACTAAATACGCTGCCAAGTAAATGAAACAAAGGCCTTTCTCAGTGACATTTTGACTAATTTTTACTGGAGACTGAAATGTGCCTCATGTTGACAAATTGGTTTCCTTCATTTTAGTGTACTAATGTTAGAGAGCCATTTGTTTGTTAAGCAATTTTACATTCAGTATAGAGCCACTGAAGCAGTATTCTTAGCAGGTGCATAAATATAGTAAAATGCTAAAATGTACTATTTACCAGGAGGCTTTCAACTAACACAATGCAAATATCCACAGCTGTCACAATAAACCAAGTAGTAGAGTCAACTGCCACAGTAGAACAGACAAACAGAACAGACTGCAGAGCTGAACCACACAAGAAAATGAATTAGTTTACAAGAGAAAATGGCAACTAAATGTCGTTAACTGAAACATACAGCTGTACCCCCACCCCTCTGGATCCCATACTGCGCATCTGAAGCTCACTTCTAGTGGGACTGTGGCTTGTGGAGATAATCATACTCTCTCAGATGAATATGATTTCAACTGTGCCGCACTCAATCCATGTGGAAATACAGTAGATGCTAGCTTTCCACACAAACATAATATGGCAGGTCAGCTTATAGGGGATGAATTAATCCTTGAGAGCTTGGCCTTTAGGGATGGAGACACGTAACAATGTTTATTACATGAGCGATCACTCGTTGTAGCATGTCATAGTAGGACGTGTAGTTTTCTGTAAAACATACAGCTCATTAAATACGTGTGACACGTGTGAATAGCCTCATTGGTAGTCAACAGAAAACATGAGTCTTGTTTTGAAAGTGATTGAATGCTTTGGACTGTCACATTGTTTTGACAGTTATTCCCATATGAGGAGAATACAGCTGGTGTGGAGGTCTTGTGGTGAAAGTCTGATGATACACTAATAAATGCTTTTCAAGATGCTCTGTGAAAATGACATTGCCATTAATGTCTCATCATGCCTCAACTCTTTTTGTTATTTTCCTCTTTTCTTCCCTTGTTAATTCCTTTGTCATTGTCAATTCTTTGTTTATTGATTTATTCTACTATTATTATAACCAAATGTAGTTATTATTCTACTATGATGTCACTTTGAGTCAAAAATAACTTGTCAAAAGTCAGATATCGACTAAATAAATTAAAAGTATAGTAAAATAGTGAACAAAAATTTCATGACTTTTGTTATCACACAAAAGTCAAGCTCCTCAACATCTTTGGCTTGTTCGGCTCTCTAAAGGCATTGACCATGCGGAGCGAAACAAGAAACAAAGAAACACTTGACATCAGCTCAGTGTGACAGATTCAGGCTGGGGGGGCTGAACTCTTAGGATTCCTCCTGTAATTCACTCAATCAAATAACAGCATGACCCCCTCCACCAAGTTCAAACTTTGCTACAAAGACTACAGAAATCCTTCTGGGACCAATTGGTTTAACGGGAAGACAGGGGATTACATTCGCTTAAGCATCGAAACACCTACAAGGAAGGCTTTGCATAGAGACATTTACAGAAGCGTGAATATTAGGCTGTAAGCTCTTTACAGACTGCTTTCCTCAACACAGAATCACCATGTTGTGTCAACGGCACACGCAGTGATTTACAAGGACCCATACATCAGATACTGCTGTTGGTGTGGCATAAGCATAGCAGCACAGCATAAATGCGCAGACATATGTACATCCTAGGCTCATCTTTACAGTAAATCCAGTTTGAATTAGAAATTTGTTTTCAGATTTATATCAAAGGGTTTTATATATTCATGGGTACTGCCTCAAGTGATACAGTCATCATCATTATCATCAGAAATGCACCTTCCATTATTGCTCATTGCCACTGAGAGAAAATCAACTAATGTGTTTCTTATACAGTTCATGGAACAAGTATTTGACTCCACTTAAAGGGGACTTAAAGTTTTTCCATAGTTTCTGGCCACCATTACAAGTGGACTGGGTTTCAGTCATGTTCTAATGCAGTGGTGCCTGTGGAGGAAATTACTTCAATATTATCTTTGATTTATTCAACAGAAAAAGAATAAAATGAGGTTAAGAAGACAATAAGAGCGACATAAGTGACAAGTATTTCAGCTGAAAGATCAGAAGTCCTCACACACACACAAGGTTAAGTTCAGTTGTTTCTCACCCTGACAAGTGAATGTTCCCATAATGGGAATCTGACCATTATCCTTGAAGGTTATCACAAGAATGGGTAAACTTGCCACCATAGTGCCCAATTTGTTTTGTACCTACTTCTAACTACCCCTTTGACGTTCATCATGTTTCAAATGTTTGGATTGGACTTTGTGGATGTTATTTAACACTATTAATTATATATAACTGATCATTCTTTTTACATTTGTATTCACACTATTACCACTTGGAATAAAAGCTGGACATTCATTTACATGTATGTTGGTCTGTTATTGGTTATTTTGGCAAAGCCCCACACCATTTTGCAACCATTTTGGTTACAAAGAGAAAGTTTTGTAGTTGATTATACGTATCTGTTCTTCAGATATTTAAAGTGCCTGAAAGAAATGTTTTGTTCAGTTTTACTACTGCTACTTCTATGCAGATGACACACAACTTTAACTCTTGAGGTAATCAAATGAATCTAGCAAGTTTAGCAAATTATAGGCTATTAAATATTTTTACAGTGCAGTTCTGAAAAAAAGACTTTCCCATTATCTAAGATTTATTTCAGGATGTGTGTAATATCTGAAAAAGGCCGGAAAAGTACATTTTTGTTTAAAGTTTCTACTCTGTAGCACTTCCAGCTGCTGTTGAAGATTCGTGTAAAAATTGACCACACTTTTGAGAAAATTATGTGGCGGTAATTTTAATAATTGATCAATTTGAGACACCATTTTGATATTTTAAAGACCAAACAATTGGGGGAACTAGAATGAGTTGTATCAATTAACATTATATAAATGGTCAGTTTCAGCTGGTGCTAATGCACAGTAAAAGGCTGACACTTCAGGAACCTGGCAACTAGCCCAGAACCAACCAGGGCAGAGGGCCAGATGTCAAAGTGCAATGGTGCTCAGATCAATCCACAGTGAACGAACGAGAAAGCACAACAGAGACGACCAGCAGCCTCTAAACTGAAGCAAACTGAATGCAGCTGACACATCATTGATTGAATCAGTCAGGTAATTGAATGCAACAAGCTGAGTGAACAGCATGTAACTCACCACATGTAACTGTCATGTGGCTGTACATGGAAATCTAATGTATTGAAAGAGACTTGTTCTTGTTAAGACAAGTTGATGCCATTACAGGCAGCTTGTTCGAGCACCCAGGCGTCATTCAGCCCACCTCAGGTCAGCCGATGATCCACATCTTTGCCCATTTTTGGATTAGTATACGCAGGACTGCCAAGATGGAGGCAACCCGAGCCACCACACTCTGAGCTTCACATACACCTTTCAGAAACCTTTGGGTGACGTCACGGATACAATGTCCATATTTCTAATGTCTATGGTATTAATGGTCTCAGGTCCTAAATGCTAACTTAGTGTTGTTAAAAGAAATCATAATGTACACAGCGGTAAACATGACCCTGTCTGAACTTTTTTTGGGACATGCTGCATCAACACATGGTGCATCAAAATCTGAATCTTCATCTTGTTTTTGTGCTATTAATTGAACATGATTTGCAAATCACTGCATTTAACACAGCATTCCAACTTTTTTGGAATCAGCACAGAAACCAAAAAAGGAACTCTTTTATATCCACATCTTTTTTCATGTAGAAAGAATAATAATCTGCAATGGGATCCACACTAATACACATCCACAGAAACAGTAATCAGTAGTCAGATGATCAATTCAGTGATGAATGTTGGAGTTCAGTTAATCCAAGTACAACACTGTCACCATCAATTTAATGTTGAGAGTTAAACACTGCCAGTGGAGCTCATTTACCAGTCACCCAAGAACTGTAACAGCACTAATTGCGAACAGCATTTTCTTAATCATTTGTCAATGGCAATACCAGCAACAGGACACACTCATTATCACTTATTAAAACTGTAAACTTTGCCACATTGAAATGCATGTGTCTGACAGCTATCTGCAGTATAAGAAAACCACTTTGCAGATTTGTACAAAGAGAGGTTACCAGAATGTTCATATGGTCAGGCAGCTTCCTATATACACTGCCTGGCATTGGAGTTTTAGCTATGTTAGCAGCATGGCTCCAGAGATCACAGTTGGTTAGTCAGTAAGGCCACCACTATGATCCAGACTGATATATCTCAACTAATACTGAACTGATTATCAAAAAACTGTTTGTCAAAAACTTTGCCATGGTGTTATGTGTAAATTCTGGTGAGCCTTTCGTATTCAGTCACTGATCTTTTTGTTGAACTCATAATTTAACAAATATTCCCTCACATATAATTTCTTTGTGTGGGAAGAGTTTCTGATTGCAGTTACATAACAAATATTTCATGTTCAGTGGCAAAGGACACTTATGTGCTCCACTGCTTTCCAAATATGCGCAAAACAAACCCAGTAACAGGATCTAATTTAACAGTAGTTCATACGGTTCAACTCAACTGCAGCTGAGCTGATTTACATCTTCAATGTTAGTAAGTATCAAGCTAAACGGAAAACTTTCAATTTTTGATAAGTTTCCTGAATGCCATAATGTTAGCTTTGACTTTTGACTCTGTTGGACTGTGTTTTAATGGGTGCCAGTCATTTATTTTGCTTTCCTTCCATGTAGTTTTTGAGATTATGTTGACTGCTTAAAGCATTACATGGTCCAAATAAAACATGAATGTGACAGACAGTATCTTTATCTTTATTTGAAATAATATTGGTTGCAGGTCCACAATACCAGTTACCCAATTACAGCCTTACCAGCAGCTCCTGCAAATTTTAGCCTTTCAAAGCCTATAATAATGTTATTTAAAATATAATTTTAGAGCAGGTGGTGTTTAAACTAATCTACTCCTTTCAAAATATTTAGTGAATCTGTTCAAACAGAAAATGATGAGGCATATGTAAATTATATTATTATGTCAAATGGTACGTGGTGCTGCCTGTAAGAGTCAGTGTTCAGTGTTAATGTCACAGTGCAATTGGATAAAGATACACTTCTATAAATCTTTACTGCAGTTGCACCTGTGGATAACCTCCGCTCAGATTTAGCAAGGCATGAGTTTGCACTGTTCATATCTAATCTGCTCTCTCTCTCTCTCTCTCTCTCTCTCTCACACACACACACACACACACACACACACACACACACACTAAGTGTAATTATCATGCCTCTCCCTCCCTCTGTCACCTTCTCTGCATAATCCTTCCTGCTGTCTGTTGATCTGAATTAATTACTGTTCTAATAGCCTAAAAATATATGTGAGAAATACATGTATGCACGCGCTCCCCGAAATATCCTTGATGAAGTCATGTTGGCAGGCAGTTTTGCTTCAATGTAAAAGGTCTCCACAGTGATAAGGCCTTTTTAGCTTTTGCATATAAAAGTGCCAGCATAAAAAGTCCCAAAGTGGCCAAAGAGAGAAAAAGAAATATTGTGGCCATGTTTTACTACATCTCTATTCTGTGTGCACAGAAGATACAGTTTACAGTTGGTCATAAACCAAACTGTTATTGACAGCGACACAGTATGAAATCATAATGGAACTCAGCTGGCGAACATTGGACAGTAAAAGGAGTCTGAACTTTTGATGAATCATTATTTTGTGTTGTATATATGAATTGTGCATGTTATATTGTATTAGACTGTATTAAAAAAGTCTGTACTCACCCAGTCGTTGTAATACTACCCTACATCAAGAAAAAAGCGATCTAATGCCATTGTTTTGTTTTTGTTTTTTTTGTTCTTTCTTTCAATAATATCGGCACATGTATGGTTAAGGTTTATGGTTTAAAAAAGCAAACATTAATCACATGTCTGTGATGATCGGAGTCTGGGATGTGAATATTGGTGCCCTTCACAAAAGTCAGTTTGAAAATCCAAGCAAAACAGCTTTAGCTTTAGTTTGACCGCCTTGCATTTTGGGTTAGGTTGGAGAATTTCTCACAAACCACAGAACTATGTAATCCATCCAGTGTAGTGACTCATCCTGGTTAAGGTCTTATGTTTTTGTTTCTGGTCTTCCTGTTTTATTTTGTATACTTACCCTTTCCTCTCGTTTCAGGTGTCTTGACTTCCTGCCCTCATGTTCTCCCGTGTGCTGATTGGCAGCAGCCCTGCCCTGATTGTTTTCACCTGTGTCTTTGTCTCCCCCTTCCCTTGAGCATTTAAGTCCTGTGCTTTGTGTCTGTCTTTGCCAGTTTGTCTTGTACGTCATGTCATGTGTTCCAGCCGTGATCCTCGTGAGTTCATTAGTCAAGCCAGTAGTTCTAGTTTCTAGTCGAGTTTTGTTTTCGTCCCGTTTTTGCCTTGCCTCAGTGCATTTGAGGGGGTTTTTTAATCAATATCTGAGTGTCGAGTCCTGTATTTGAGTCCCTGTCATCCAGTGAATTTTAAACAGAACTCACCAAAAGTGAGCTGGAAAAGGCTTTCATTAGTTATCTACCGGCCGAGACTACTACTACATTTTTCTGGTATGAGTCATCTCATATGCAGTAGATGTGTTTTGCACTGACATGGTTTAATGATCACTGACCACATTGCAATTAACTGACAGCATAACTTTGAATCATTTATGAGGTCAAGTTTATCGTACTCACATCTGTGATTATGTTTCACCTTCGCTCTGTCCGGTGAAAGTAAAGCCATTAAAACAAGGCGATGAACCGCTTAGTGAAGGTCATCGCAGGGCAACTTCAATCTACTCTCCGGGACTTACAGTTCAATAATGATTCGCAAATTTGAATAGTTCAGTCTCAAGGCGCAAAACACTGGCAGCAAAACGGTAATTTACATGTTATTTCCATAGGATTATCATGTGGGAAAACTGGTGTGTCATTGATATGACCTTCAATCAGAGAGGGGCCTGCTGTGTGAAAGAGTGAAGAGAATGAAAGCCACGCATTAAAGAAGAGAAATAAAGGAGAAGACACTTTCATGATCTCCATGGGGACACCAGCTGTTAAAATAGCAGATAAGCTAATGAATTGGGGAAATTGGGTTATATAATCATAACACGAGTGAGAATTTCAACACTAAATATGCTTAATTTAATATTTGCCTGCTTGTAAATCCAGCATTAACCAAATTGAACCCAGGCTAGATAATTTATATTTCTGAATGCCTGCAGTAACTGTTTTTCACAGTATCTGTGATGGAAATAGAAACTGAGATATAGTGACACAACTAAACTGCCAACTGAAGACTGACCTTTCTATCAGAAATACCAGGAATTAAACTGAGACCAAACTTAGTATTATGTTATAATATATGTGTACTGTATACATGACATTAACTTGGAGTGGAGTATTTGCATAGTATTTTCATTTCCATGGTGGTATTGCTATTAAAGATCACAGTACTTCCTCCATCACTGGGTGTGCTCACAAACACAACCAACAGAACAGAACATACTGCATTTCAATCAGTGCCAATGATATGAAATGGTATACACTTCCTGTCTTCTAAGCGGGGTGGTTTCTTCTACCCGATCTCCAAACCTTGTTTGGAAGTGTTGTGAACGTCACGTGGATGGATGAAAACAGATTGTGATGTACCAGAGATGGTTCAGAAAGTTATTTAATTTTTAGATAAGTTCTTCCAGATAAGGTGTAACAGATACAGTTGTTACATATTTTGGTGAAACCAACCAATTTAGCATCAACAGGGAGAAGAGGTCTTGAACAAAGATCAAGAAGAAGAAGAAAGAAGATCTTAGGCTTGTGAAAAATTAGTCCAATATTTACTCAAGTGACTATTCACTCAAATGGGAGAAGTTCACGTAAGAACAAAATATAAGGGATTATTTCGCCCAATAGACCCAAGACCAGCTGTTAGTCTCCTAAAGGGGCGCAGCAGTAGCAAAACCTACAAGACAGACTATACCCACCTATGATTTTCAATGTGGTCAGTGATTTTCAGTGTCACTTGATTTAGTATATTTCTCTTTCAGTATAAAATTGCAATGCTTCGTATAATATACAAGTTAATATTATCATATATTAGCCGTGATGGGAATAACGGCATTATAAATAACGGCGTTAGTAACGGCGTTACTTTTTTCAGTAACGAGTAATCTAATTGATTACTCTTCTCATCATTATAACGCCGTTATCGTTACTGCCAAAAAATGCGGCGCGTTACTATGATTGAAGGCAGCTGTTTTTCATCAGACCAACTAGATCTCTAAGCCGAGCGGCAAAGATTTTTCTTGTTCCTCCTTAATCCTTGGTGAGGGCGGGGGCACGAGACATCGCATAAATGATGACGATTGGCTGAGATTGAGTAAAATTCCATGGTAAGCCAAACTACAAAAGAGTGAATATATTATTTATTTTTTGGTACATTGCTTTACAAGCATAATTTAATGTTGCTTAGTTGTGGCCTGTTGAGGTGCAATAAATATCAAAAGTTCCAAAACATCTATTGTGTTATTTTTATCGATCCACTCTATAAACATAGTAATTACAATAATCCATGACATTTTATTGGATGCTAGTCTCACTTTCCCACAGCAACGTTAAAATAGTTTAGATTTGTGTACTGTGGATTTCTGTTATGTATTGTATGAAGTGTCCATTTCATTATAATATTCAGATTTATCATAAATAATTGAACACGCACATGTATTTTAAGTTCCGTCAAAGAGGGGTGGAGGTGGGGTCCAAATTCTTTGACACATTTGAGCATTTAAAAAATTACTTGAAAGTAACGCAATAGTTACTTTCCAAAGTAACTAGTTACTTTTATAATTTGTAACTCAGTAAGTACTTTAGTTACTTTCTGGGAGAAGTAACTGGTAACTGTAACGAGTTACTTTTTTAGAGTAACTTGCCCAACACTGTATATTAGTAATTGGTTTAAAGTTCTCTGGATGTCAATAACTAAGAGAGAAATAAGTCTTATTTTCCAATAGTTGACACTTTTAGCAAATTACTTTCTGTGACTGACAGCACCGTGCTTAAGGTGCTGTGCTTAACAGCTTACTGTAAAAGTGTCAAAGTGACAATTTATTCCATCCTTAATGTATTCCAGAACTGTAAATAAATCAAAACAAGCTTAACATTTGGCTCCATCCTCAGCTTGCTTTATCTTGGATGCTGTTTAACTTCAGCCACAAATGTATCCTTGAGCATGGTCTAATAATCTCCATCAGGGTGTATGTTTTTTAGTCCTGGTGAAGACTTGGACCTCGATGCACACTGACGCATGCAGTTCTCTAGGAAGTCTCCATGAGGACCTTCAAAAGAGAAATCTGTATGTGTCCAAAAAGGAGGAGCAAACTTGAAAAGATATATAACTACACCCCCTGAATTTCCTGCATTACTACACCACATAACCTCTTTGATTAAGTAAAGAAACAGCTACCTGCAGTGTGTTTACCCTCCACTCCATCCCAAATACTAAAATCTACAGGCCTAATTTCTTTGATTGGTACTGGTATATATTTCTTTTAGAAAATAAATTATACACTGGATGGATGAGGATGGCCCATTTCCCTGCACAACTTTAAAGTAGCAATTCGAGCTCTTAGTCAAAAAGGCCTGTTTTGACAAATCACTTTTGGGGACTGAACCAAACTGTAGAACTTGATGGGGAGCGTCATCACTTTTAAAAGGGTTACATCACATCAAAATTAGGGCTCCCTAAAAGCCTTTTTGAAACCTTTCTGACATGTTATGTGCAGAGACAGTTGTATAACGATCATCAACAACTTTTTTTGTTGTTCATGATTTTGTGTTTACCACTACCTCCAAGCCTTCATTCATCCAAAGACATATTGGACAAAACATGAAGAGGGCTGTGATCAATATATCAGGTTAGTTTTCATTTAGGTTCTCATGTTCCATCCTCTTGTCTCTTTGACAGACAGGTCCATCTGATACATAAGTATGTTTACAGGTAAATACATCTAGAATCAGTATTATTGTTGTAATCTTAGCTAGCATAATTGCTAATAAATAGCCACGACAAGTCCCCCCCTTATCTGTCTGATGTTACAGGAACCATAAATATGTATAAACGTAAAGCACTCTACTCTCAGTTTCATAGGAACGTAAAGTAAAATTAACATCATGATAGACTGCTGCTGTTTAATGTAGTGCAACTGACATGTGCAGTCCACTAGTTAAATTCTTTAATTATCTGTATCATGCTTCACATTGATTCAGCTGCTTATCCAGTCCTGTCTCAAATTGTTGACATAATGTAATCAAGAACCCGCAGTAATGAGAAGGTCATACATTTCACCTCATACCCGCACACACCAGGGTTGATTAGGGTGATTAGATGAGCAGGTTGGTAATCTTGGTGTTATACAATATCTTTGCATCATAAAAGTAAAGTGGTATGAAAATCTTGGAGTGAGCATGTGTCATCCCAGGTCCTCAGGAATTTGAGGGAGGCAAAATGGACTACTCCACAACTCCCTCTATGCTTAAAATGTGAGAAATATGCACTATAGCACCAAGATACAAAGGAAGAATTGTATGTTGATACAATTCACTGCAAAACAAGAAGAACCAAGTGAGAAGTACTGGGCAAAATCTGCTAAGATGACACGTTCTGAGGTGATCCCTTTTAATGGCAGAAGAGAAATATCCAAGAGGTCTCTTGATGCTTTTATGTTGAGATACCTCATTGACATATTCAGGTGTACAGCTAGTTTTTGTCTGACCTTGAGAAGGAGCTTTGTAAGCAATGCTGTCAATGATGGAGTTACTGTTGTAATGTGTCCGATGAGAAACGGTTCATGTTTGGGAAACCACAAGCACTCACTTCAGAGGATCAGATGTTATTCGTCATATTGCTTGAAGCTGTGGGGCAAACCACCCAAAAGCATTAACCTCAACTAAATTAAGAAACCACATGGCCACTATGTCTAAGGTTCTCAATTTAAAGGACAAAGAAATGGGTGTCCTTGCTGACTTCCTTGGCAATGACATCAGATTGCATCACCGATATTATTGGCTGACTGAAGGCACATCACAGCTAAGATAAGTAAAGTTCTTCTGGCCCTAGAATGAGGACAGCTGGCAGTTTAAGAAGGAATTCAATTTCAATTCAATTTATATAGCGCAAAACCATAACAAAAGTTATCTCATGACACTTAATATATACTCAATATATAGCATGTCTAGATCGTACTTTTTATAATATTATCTACAGAGACCCAACAATTCCACCATGAATCTTCATGAGATCAACGCATCTGGTTACAAGATTTTATCAATTGAAAAAGTCCAAAAATACCAGAGAAAATATGAGAGAAATTTGTGTTTTTAGTTTAAACATTTTTATTAAAAGTGGAGTCCAACATGCACCGATCAGTAGTCAATATGCAATGTATTTAAGGTCCAAAACATTGGTGGAATGAGTTGCAAGTGAGAAGTGAGCAGAGTAGGCCAGGTATCTGCAGGACCAATAAAAAAAAAAAAATGGGAATATGTGCAGAAGGGAAATGTCCAAGGGCATCTTGTGGAAAGATGGAGAATGGCGAGAAGTGGGAGTGGGAGAAGTGAAAACATGGCTGGAGAGAAGAAGAAGAAGAAGAAGAAGAAGAAGAAGCAGATTTTGACAGATGTTTATTTTTGGAATCTCTGTATCAACCCAAAAATTGTGAGTTAAAACTATGCCTTTATTTCCTTTAGGGAGTAGTGTCACCATGTGTAACCTCCTAGTCAGAAGTCCTCACAAAGTCCACACAAAGTCCTCATGAAGTATCAAAAACAAGTATATGTGGCTGTGACTGGATAAGTAAATTAATAATTTATTACACCTCTCATGAAGATTTGTCTATTGCTCTTTGGTCTTTGACTCGTGGAAGTGGCCCCCGTACATTTAGCTTCCAGTTTATGTAGTCGTGATGATTCATCTTAGCAAGCTGTTTGCTTTCTGGATACATATCTAGTGCTATTTGTACAAGCCCCCAGTGTTCAATATATTTTCTGGGCAACTCACTGTTTAATCGGGAGTAATGTGTTAGATTGTCTAAAAGGAGAAGGTTTTTGGCCACTCCTTGAGGTTGCAATATTTCATCCTAACTGGTTCATTTATGTTTAGAAAACTGAATCATTGCAGAGAAATAATGAAAACATGCTTTCAGAATATAGCCCAAACATCCCACAGATTCAATATTCAGAATTAAAACAGCTTTAAATCTATTACAGCTTTGGGAACGGAGCTCGCTCCATGAAGTGAATGAGGCTGTTTTTAGACAGTGTGTCATCTTCTGGGATTTAGGGAGCATCTATAAATTATTCAGGTCAGACAACAACAGCTAGAGAAAAATCGAATTTCCTGGAAAAGAAGACATAAGCCAGGAGACCATGAGATCATGTTGTGGACCAAAGTCTTATGTCGGCCCATGAGTCTCCCTTATAATTCATAGCAGCAAGGCTATTAACGATTTATGTTGTCCCAAAACTAATTTATAATCTGGTATCTATAGTCTCAGTTAGTCCTTGAATGTGTGCACTACAAAATTACATTTACAGAGTGGAAATCCATAGTGTATCACACAGACTACAAAAAGATGTAAACATGATAAAAAGTGCTTTTCTGTTTTCCATCTGTGTTATGTTTTTGCCTTCTTTTCAAAGCATGAGAATACATAATCAGACTCCGTTGAAGGAAACCTATGTTTTTCTACAGTCATATTTGCGCAATCCTCCCTTAAATGCATATGCAATGAGGATAGGGGTTCACCCTGCAGACACTTGCATAAATGACACCACAAACAGTGACTCCAGACTGGAGCTTGATAAATGCACTGCATGCTATGGGACCCTGTTATAGTGTGCAGATATATGTATGTCAAGATGTGAACATCGTAATATGTTTGTTTGTTTTTTTTCTCAAAAGATTCAAAAGAAGATTGAAATATTTCACCATTCTGCCAATCTTGGATTGGTTCAGTTCAATGACACCTGTGGTTAGAAAACACATAACACTTACATAATTACATGAATTGAAGAGCTTATATTATTAAAACATGTTAACATAATACTAGAATATGACAGTAAGGGACAAAGAATGTATTTCTTACTTTGAAACAAACGAGAATGTGTGTGGTGGGGAGACCCATGCAAGGCTGGATGAATTAACCAGCAACTGCCCCAGGGCCCCAAGAATTCAGGGTCCCACAAAACTCCAGGCTTACTGTGTGGAAATTAATTGGGAAAAAAAGCATACATGAATATAAATTGACATGCTAAAGACTGTGAGTTGGATCCTGGTTCCTTTGTGTAATCTTGAGGCTTGTCTTAAAGAGGGTATTTGTGTCCAAATCCAAATTTTGGACTGTTATTTTAGTTTTGTATGAATATGCTGATCATTCCTAAATTCCAGATCTAAGGACAGTTCTTTGATCCTTTGTTGGGTTCATCTTTACAAACATGTTGCATGTAAAAGTGTTTAAAAAAGTGAAATGCCAGAAAATCATGTGCTCAATCGCTGTCCACCTGCGCAGAATATTTGGTTACTTTAAACTTCAACAAACAAATCTCGATTTTCTCACTACCGCCTCAGCAAACATGACCAGAATATGACTCTGCTGCCAGGTCAAGACTGATGTACTGACTGTAGGAGGTACTGTGTGTTTGTTGCAATATGACCCCCAGGATTAAGTCACAAAACACAGTGTGTGCATTTGAAGCCGGGAGTATCATCGACAGGTTGGATTTGGCTGTTGGACAAAGACAAAAGAATTGTAGGCTTTAGAGTGGAAAGTTGTGGGCCCAGGGTGGGATTTAGGAGAGGAGGGAAGGATGATGGGAGCTTCGGAACGAGGAACGAGGCGGGACGAATGAAGGCTGGCAATCCTAAATGTTGACTTGTGAGTAAATGCATGTGCTTCGACTCTTTAGACATTGTGAATTCATATTAAACCTGTTTCCAAGAATGTTTCAGCCAAAAGTGTGAAATGTGACTGTCATGTTTTCTCTCTAAGTTCTGCCTGAAGAGGATTCCTAAGCTCTAAGAGTCACCTGCTCCCAGCTGCTCTTACCTGTGAACCTCTCACCCACCACCACGCATCCATCTGTGGTGTCTCTGCAGGGGGAGTGAGTGATTGATCTCTCCCTGCTGTTGTTATTTTTTTTGGGCTGTGAAACTGAGCCTTGACATCAAAATATTTTTCCTTGACACCAGTATATTCTCAGTATGAATTTTCATGTTCATTGTGTGAATTGTTTGACTGAAGTACAAAGAAAGCATCAAAGTTGAAAACAAACCCACTCTCTCGCTTACTTTCTTTCTCTGTGGGAAACACACACACATACACACAAACACACTCCTGACTTTCCCACACAGCAACTCTTTGTCTTTCTTTCTTTCTTTTAGAGGTTGATAGAAGAAAATCAAGGGATTTCAAGACATAACAGATGGGCAAAAATATGTATAAGATCAATTTAATATTATGTTAATACTACATCACATTTATACAGTATAAAATATTTATTCCCAGTTTGAAGATAACAAGGTGCAAAAAAGGTAGAAAGTCTTCTGTGTGTGCAATTATTTGGTCATGTTAGTTTTGTGCAATAGTCACTTATATTCACTTGCATTTGTTCCATCAACATGCAGCTTAGCTCAATAGTGGTACCACATCTGTAAGTTTGTTTGAGCTGCTGTGCCAGCTGTGCTGTGCTCCATCTCAAAGTCCTCATCTTCCTCTCAGAAGGTTTTCAATCTTGTAGTCTTGCTATCTGTCAAACCAGGCATTTTCACCAAGTTCCGCTTAATGATAGCAGAACACAACTGACCTTTGTGATCTATAATAAAAAAACGATGGGAGACACCGATAGCCACTAATCTTTAACTTCTTTCACTATCCAGGCACTACAAGTTATGGGCATGAACATGATTCAGTCTAAACCTGATGTTTGTCCTGTTTGGGATCACAGTCACTTGGGCTGCAGTCTCCATATACAGCAGGTACACTTGTACCAGCAGATGCTGATATGAATAAATCTGTATTTTTCACTTTTAGAGTGCATTGCCACTGTCTATATGTGGACAGTAAATATGGACAGTTCATGTGTATTGATTAATATCAGTGATTCTCACATACCACTGGTGGTAGGCGAGCTCCAATTCCAATTAAAATAATATTGCTGAAATGTCACTTACAATCTGTTCTGTCTTTCCTGTGATATATTTTGTTTCAGTGTAAGCCTGCTAGGTAGTCAAGTTCAAGCGTGCACATACGCCACTGCGATTTGTTATGAATTAAACTGTGATGGTGTTCTAAAACACTGCAATTGTGGTTGCAAACGGGAACTATTCGCTATTAGCAAACGGTCTGGTAAATATGTGTCTGGCTTGCAGCTTACACTGCAAAATAGTGACACAGAGAAGTTTAATTTGATTTGTGTCCAATGATTTGAGAGAGAGAGAGAGAAAGAGAAAGACAGAGACATAGACAGTAAATGAGAGTGAAAGTTGGTTAATCGGCAAAATAAAAATTTACTTTGTGTTTGCTTCTTAGCATTTTTTTTTTGTTGTTGTTGTTGTTGTTTTTTTTTGTTTTTTGGGGGTTTTTTTGTAATCCTCTGCCTCTGCTGACCCCAGTTATGCTACCTGCTCTCTGAGCTCTAGTTCTGGTGCCCATTCATGTCTTGCTCCTCTCCTCTTCTTCCCAGTGGTCCAAAGTCCCTGTGGTACAAACAGATGGAGCTAATTGTAACCTTAATTAGTATGAGTGGTACCACCTGTGTTTACTCTACTGTTTCATGTCAAAATGGCTGCTGTGAAAAAGGTCTGTTTTATACACATGTAGGGGGTCCCTGCTCTGTCTCTTTGGTGACCCCTGGTTTGGGGTGATTTGCGTAATTCTTAAACTAAATTAACAAAAAATGAATGAAGTTCTAAAGCTCTTCTAAAGTTCTTCATCATGGTTAAAAGAAAACAGAGACACAGATAGTGTTGCCTGGCAGGAGACAAAATTCTGTGTATACGTACAATGCAAGATAGTTCTTAATGTCACTCAGTGGAGAAAGTATTATCACAGCATGGGTGAGAGAGTACAATGGAATAATTTCTGTGTCACTTCCTGCCGAGAGGAGATGCAAAATGTGTTGAATAGTTTGACAGAATCGTCTCCAGCGCCGCACACAAAGTCAAGGTCTAGGGTTTTTTAATGCTGTCTTTCTCATTTATTACCCACTAGCAAGCGACGCCAATACAAACAGAATTAGAAGCTAAATGTCAAATTTCAATTTGAACTGGGGTGTCTGTTGAGAGAGTTATGTTTTTTTTGTTGTTTTTTCAGTCCACTTAGTAAGAACTGGTCGTTTGAGTTTGGTGCTCTTTCACCACAGTTGATGGAATTCGCTCTGAATAATCATGCTTATTTCTGTCTCTGCTCGCTGAGGTTGATGTGCTCGCTGCTCTCTGACTGATTGTAGACTCACCAGTCAACAGGTCAGCTGCTGGCTTTAGGTTAAATGTAGCTGCAGTCATCTTAAACATGTGAATGTACAACAGGGCAGCAAGCAGTGCTGGATAACAAAATTCAGGGTTGTTTCACACCTGTAGTTCAGTAGATTTGATCCGGACCAAAAGAAAAAAAAAAGATACACTGTTGCATTTTAGTTCTTGTCCGGTTCCTGCACAGATTGAACCAGAATCAACAAGACGTCATAAATAACTGCATGGATCACATGTTTTCCATGTGGATTGAAAAATTTAATTTGAAAAAAAAAAAAAGGTTTGAGAAGGTTCTGAGTTTATCTCACAGGATTATGAACGAGGGTTTACATTTATGACAGTTATATGAAGTATGAATGGGTCATAAAACCACATTTGCTTGATATGTGGAAACAGATGCTGCTTTACGTGAGCTGAAATCAATCCTGCAGGCAATTTTTAGGCCTGTTTGCAATTTAAGAGTTTGAGGCTAGTTGGGAATTGTTAGCCAGCAGGGAGCTGCCAGTTAAAACTTTAAACTGGCAGAGGGTAATTAGAAGCAGTAAAGAAAAGATTGAAGTAGACTTTCTGATTAAACTTTTACAAAGCTGTTATACAGCATTAAAATTTAAACTTAAGAGCAGAGTTTGAAACCCATCTGTTACTGTAAGTACTGTTTAAATATCTGAACAATTAAATGCAAGACACAGGAATTATTTAATGACAATTCCCGTCTGCTTACATGAGCATCTCTCTTTGCTTGTAGGTTGCTGATCTGCAGCTAACTTGTAAAAAAATATATATCTGGGAATAAGAGATTTACATTTTTCTTTGTAAATTTCAACTCATCCCAAGCTTGTCAGGTTCAGATATAAGATATGAAAGCATGATGTGAAATAAATGCCATTGACTTTTTTGCTTGTTTGTTTGTTTTTAACCTTTACTTGAAGAGAAACATCCACTTAAAAGCTAAAAGAGAAGCAGAGTTACTGTATGTGCACTGAGCCAAAATGATGTTGGAGTCTTTAGAGCCTCACTAACAATGTGTAGAGTCAGTTCAGCCCCTCTGACTGTTGCTTTAGTGAGGATCAAATTTCTTGACAAGCAGACAAAGATGGGAGGAATTCTCCAAAGCGAGGCCCTTACTTGGAACATGAAGAGAATTTAAACAAGATCTGGGCCCAAGTCCGGTTTTCTTTGCTCATGACTATAGATTTTCTTGGTATCTGTCAGACAGAGAGATAGACGAGGAAGGAGACTGATGGATGAAGAAAGAGAGCGAGAGACAGAGTGACTGAAATGGAAAGTGAATAAGAGCGAGTCAGCAGCAGAAACACAGAACGAGGAGAGAAAACAGAAACTGACACAGAGAGGAGGCCTAAGGCACTTTGCTCTGAGTTTTAGCTCAATTTCCTGTCTCTCAATTTTCTACTTCCTGTCTGTGGCCTAGAGCCTGATAGATGACACACACACACTACAAATCTGTGTATGAACTGTCCCTTGTGCTCAGTCCTGACTACAGGCAAGACCTGGCCTCAACTTGACTACACCAGTGGGATAAAGAAACCATATGCACTCAGCACACAGCCTGCCTTCTAGGCTTTGGTATTTTCTTCAATACCTCTGAAAAAATACCTGAAGGCTTTTACAATTTCCTCTCCCATTTTTCAAACTTTCTTTCTTTTCCACATATGTAGAATGTTTCTAAATGCTGCATGTCTCTTGCCGATTTGGTGGATATTCTTTGTTTTTACGTGTTTTCTCAGTTTGGAGCTGGGCTCTCTCAGCCACCATATGTTTTGATGAAGAAAACTTTCTTGGTTTCAGGCGAGGGAAGTTTATTTTTGTTTTTTTTTTCCTCTATTGACAGGATGAGCTGAAGAGTGACAGGAAAGGGGGGAAAGAGAGGGAGGATGACATGCAGCAAAGGGCCCTGGGCTGAAACCCAGGCCGCTGGAGGAGGGAATCAACTATAGTACATGGTGCACGACTCCACAAGGTGTGCTTTCAGGCTGCTGTAATATTCAAAATCTCATTTAAATTGTATAAATATGCACATGTTATTGTTATGACTTAATGGATAATTGGTTATAGTTTTAACATTTGCTCCATTTCCCTCATTAAAAATCTAATAAAATAAAAATAATTCTGTTTTTATCAGTACAAGAATTAATATCTGCAATCTGCAAGATGACAATACATTAATATTTGACACTTTATTATATTAACAGGCATAAATGTGACAAAATTTTCACAAAAATTCTTTTTTCCAAAAAAAAAAAAAAAAAAATGTTACCAAAAGTGTAAATAGGAATATTTGCACTTTATTTTCAGTTAGGAGCGAGTTCAATCTGAGAACTTGGGGTTTGATGCAATATTGTCTAACTTTTCTACAATAAAATAGCAGATTTTAAATCATTTTGATGGCACATTGATCTATAATCAGGTGAATGGTGTTATTCCCTCCCCACACCCCATATCTGTTATCATAGCTGTCTGTGCTTGCACTATGTAACACTTAACAGCACAAAGTCAAACACTACCAACTATTTCACTAAATTTGGTAAACTGGATCATATTTTATAGAGATCCTCTGGCTGATCTGCATCAACTCCTGATGGACAATTAAGTTGTCAGCTACAAACTATAATTGCTGTCAGCTAACAGTAGCTCAGTTTGTTAGATTGTGAGCTCAGAGGACCAGTGTTAGTGTTTGTACCACAGGCGTTTTGGACCACTGGGAGGAGGAGGAGGTTTTCAGCCCTGGGGTGTGGGGGGAAAGCTGATGGGGAATGGAGCTGGTGTTGTGGGTAAGCGGGCAGTGTACATAACCCTGACCCTGAGCCTCAAACCACCTAAAACCTATTAGTACAGCAGTTCTACATAATAACAGACAATGGCTGCTTTTGCTATCCATTTACATTTATTAGTTAAAATGATAAACTCCCACAGATCCAATATGTTTTGTCTTCCAAACACATGGCACTGCAGAATACCAAAATACAACAGCTGGACCAAATGAGCAGTTGAGCGAGGTGTCAGCAGCTAAAAATGTGCATCCTAACAAGTTCAGTCTCACATTTAGTTTTTCCACTTTCCACTTCCACTCCAAACAAGATAATACACTGAAATAATAAACTAGTTATTGTCTTTATACTTGTGACACCTGACACTTTCAGCTTGTTTGAAGAAAAGCAAGTACAACAAGTTCAATTAACAAGTCATAAACTTTACTGTACACACATTTAACTTGCTTGCACATTAGACACAGAACAAAAACAAAACAAGCAACATCTGCAGGTGTTAATGCAACGAACCAAGCAGTCTCATCAGACCAGGATATTCCATCTCTGTGTTTGGAATACCAAAGAGTTTACCAAACTATGTAGGTAATTTAATATAATATACAGTATGTTTAATTAATATTAAAGTACATCTAGCTCTAGCCTTAAAAAAGGAAAAAATATAGTCCATTACTTGATTGGGCCTCAGTCTTGTAAAATACTCCAAACTAATAATTTGGAACTCTGATTAATGATTAAATTAATAACTACAAGCAAAATTACTATATCAACATTCATTTTTCAGCGGTCTATGCCCCGAGGTTCAGAGAACCATCAAGTTCGGTCGTAGAGAAGAGAGCAAACAAAGGGCAACTGAGGAGAGGTGTGACTGTAAATGTAACCGCCTACGTTTTCACAGTAAAAGTCCCTGTGACCCCAACATCTGTCTCCATCAAGATGGAGTCACCTTTTAATCTTCTCAATTTCTTGACTGACATTGTGATAATAATATAATGTTAAAATGTTTAAGGTTACATAGTTATGTAGTTACGTAGTTCATGGAGGAATGTCTGTACAGACTTGCTAAACCTTGGAAACTTTCCTCTACATCTGTTCTCCTCCTTAATCCACTCCTTTTTCTTTGTTAGCTTCATATTTATGCATGTGTGGATCATGAAATCCCATACAGTCCCATGTACTGTGTCTCTGTATTTTCAGTAGCAGCAGCGTTATAAAAGACAAGATGGATGGTCATACGTTGCAACCACCTCTCATGCCACTAAGTGAGCACTTTTGACGGGTGCTGTGCTGTTGGATGATGAGGGCATGTGAGAATAGATGTGTCTTTGGGGTTATTAGATGGGTTCTACTGTATTCATTGAATTAAGCCCCGAGCACTTCCAGAGTGCCAGACATCCCCAGTTCTGCTTCTGTAACTGCAGAGATCAAACCCAACACTGCTGAGAGAGAGAGTGAGCACTCGCCTACTGCTGGTTATCAAACAGTTTGATGAAAAATTGAAACTTGAGAATGAAATACAGTGAATATTTTCTGCTCGATTCAATACCCACCAGGTGTCTCGTTTATCAAAGCATACGGAAAGTGTGCATTGAAAGTGTCCGTATGAAAAAGACATAGTAGTTACAGTTCAATGCAATGAAAACTGATAAATCTCACCCATCTGCTTGTGCATGTACAGGCTCATTAACATACAGATACACACCCTGAATGTCATATATCGTCAGCATAATCCCTTGAAAGTCCTAGTTGCATTATTGTAGAGTTAGCTGAAAGATGAAGACAATAGACGGCTGTAGCTACCTCCACCTCTATGTGTTAACACTCCTTGTATTGTTTCATGTGTGCCGACTACAATGTGCGGTGCCCTGTGTCATCCTCACTTCCTGCTTCCTGTCTGATGACCTGATAGGAGCAGCACCCAATCCAAATCTCTGATCAAGAGGAAGCGAATTTGGGGGACTGAAGTTATAAAAAGGTATTCTCAGCTTGCCAACATGCCGTTTGTTATTTGATATGTCAGGTGGATAAATGAGGTATTAACTTGTCGAGCTAGTATTGAGGCACTCGCTAACTACCTGGGGACTGTGCCAGGTATAGATCCTAGCACTGATTTCACAGACTGTTTGTTTGGAGTCATTAGGTTTAGGGGTAGTGCTTTGACTGTTTTTAGTTTTTATTAAGTGGAGTTCCATTTTTAGGAAGTTATTTGTAGAGTCGTCTTTTGGTTATATTTATTTCTTTGATTTGAACAGCCTCCATTTGTACTTTTCCCTTGTGGTTCGCCTCACCTGCTTTTGTTTGGAAGAATTATTCTGGGCTCCTTGTAATAAATAAGTTTGTTTTACCAAAAACACCTGGTTTAATGCTGCTGTCATTCTTGATCAGGGTCCTAACAATGAGATTGGTTTGTCTGAAATGACGCTGTTGTTACCCTACATGAGCTGACAACTCTGGATTGAAAGAGTCAATCCATCCAGTCCGGACTATCCTGGTGTGAAAGCGCCCTAACTTACTCTACCTAGGCATCTCTCAGGTTACCATTTCCTTACAAGGTCCAAGAAAACTGCACATCACCTATGCTTACCTACAGAACCAGCAGACCCCTCAGATCGTTTTTTCTGTGGTATGTCGGCTGCTCAAAATAAAAAAGAGGGGATGCTCTTCTCTTTTACTGTCACTCTTTGTGATGACATTTCTTATTGCTGAATCGTTGACATTTCCTCGAGCACCTAATTATGTTGGATTGT
Source organism: Sciaenops ocellatus (assembly GCA_033000465.1). Classification (NCBI taxonomy): domain Eukaryota; kingdom Metazoa; phylum Chordata; class Actinopteri; family Sciaenidae; genus Sciaenops; species Sciaenops ocellatus. The sequence continues at coordinate 19,219,670 of CP136878.1, read as the reverse complement.
TGTATTGAACGATGCAGCCTCTCATAGCAGAGTTTCAGATATTTACTTTAGTTTAATGAAAGTCTTACTTTGAAATGCTGGCAGACCTGCTTTGGTTGCAATTTTTCATTCCATCATTTTCAATAAAAAACATTTAATCAGAAGCGGGTTGGCAACCAGCTGAAATGAATACAAACGGAGCAAAATATGATACAATGCGACAGGATCATGCTCCACTTAATAGGACACAGCACTGTTAATTCTCTCTGGACACTTTAAAGGATATGTTTATAAAGAAGAAAAATGATTATGTTTGTATGAAAAGCAAGAATCCATTCCTGTATCAGCTAAAATTTCCCAAAAGGGTTGAGAAGCACTTAGGCTGACACTTTTCATTTCTCCCTGACGTTGCCACAGGAGTTGGAATAGAGCAGCTCAAACCAGACGAGAGCACGAGCAAGTAAAGTAACTTATTTTCTACACTTTGTACACACATGCTGCTCCTCCTATATGGACTGTCAGCATTTAGAATATCAATGGAAAGATGTCTTGTGACATCATGTATGTGGGATTGATAATAGGAGGATAGCTTTGGATGAATAACATTTTGAGTTTTAAGCCAAGGATAGATGACAAGCTCTGTGATCTCTCTGAAGCAAGTAAGACCGATGCATGCACATACGTGTCAGATGGTGATTAGCCTGAATTATGCTGATTTCAATCTGAAACAGTAAAATAACTTTGATTAGGCCTATGTGCTCTGTAGGAATATGTAGGACAGCCTTGCTATTGATAATTTACCAGCTGAGGTGGACATAAACAGGAGACTCAAGCCACCTCACCACCCGCATATTGTTAAAACCATTTAGGGTTGGCTGTGTAAACACAGATTTTCATTTCTGGTGCTAAATGTTTCTCGTGTTTTATTTTGGAAGCTTGCTTCTGAGAAAACTGTGTGTTGTTCTCATGTTTCCTGTTTGTGCTAAGAGCAAAGAGCTGTGACAGTAATGTCGAACACTGTCACAGCTGTTCTGATATTTAATTTTTAGAACACACACACACACACACACACACACACACACACACACAAACACACACACACACACACACACAGCTGGTCATTCTTGATAATTGTTTGGCCTGCTGCATCACCTCCGCTCTCTCACATCAAGGAAGATGTTAAAGGTGACGTTATGAGATTGAACAAAGACAAAAGAATGAAAGGAGACGACCCCCCATATATTAGGGTGACCATATTTTGAGTTCCAAAAAAGAGAACACTCGGCCCGGCCTCGAGACACAAATTCAGACAGGCTTCTCAGAGGTTAATGAACAAAGTACCGTAGTGTTCTGTGCAAAGTGCCACTCAATCTAAGTACACGCTTAATGGTCCCATGAAAAACAGTGAAGACAGGAAATTTTTATGAATTTATAAAAAAAAAAACCCGGACGCGCCGGACAGGATGTAAAAAGTGGACATGTCTGGGCAAAAGAGGACATTTGGTCACCCTGCCATATATATATGTGTGTGTGTGTGTGTGTGTGTGTGTGTGCGTATGTGTGTGTGCGTGTGTGTCTTTGTCTGTTGGTGGCTCTATAACAGCGGTGTCCAAACGTTTTTTAAAGAGGGCCAGATTTGACAATGTGAAGATGCCCGGGGGCCAATACTAACATTTTAAAAACGAAAAAATTACCAATAAAAGTTACATACAAATGCACTGTTCTGTAACAATTTTATTTTCATTGTCACAATTATCTTTTTTTTTTTTAAATGACAATGTAACCAAATCTAAGCCAATCAGGCGTGAACAAATCTAGAAAACAGTTCTTCCTATCTTTCACATCTGAAGTCAGATAACAAAGATTAAATTGTATGGAATACATTAAACTTGCATGAATTTGATACAAATCTGAACCTCATGTTCATTTTAAACATGAAAAATTATGAGTAATGCAAAGTCTGTTAACATTTAAGTTTAAAACGTATCACTCTTGCTCTTGTCTTTAACAAAATCATTCAGAAAGTAATATTTTGTGTCACATCTACAGATATATAACACCAGCAGTTATGTCCTTAGAGGTTAATGTTTAGTGCATTCAAATGTTTCATTATGTTGACCAAAAACACCAAATATTCCAGCCATACAGTATCTGACAATCCTAGCAGGCCATAAATAATATACCATAAAAACAAAGCTTCGGGCCGCATGAAATCTAAACGCGGGCTGTGATTGTCCCCCGGGCCGTACTTTGGACATCCCTGCTCTATAAAGACATGTTACACCTTTATTATTGTAGATGAGGTGATGACTAACACATGACATCTGAACATGTTGAAGAGGACTGAGCTGGAAACAAAGAGCTGCAACTTCCTTGAATAGCAATAGTGTATATCATCCAGCGTGGCTCATTTGTGCCATTGCTTAGCATCTTTAAACCCACACATTTCTTGTCTTTATTGTATATGGATGGTAAATACTCTGTAAGGGCACCAGTGCCATATTACACACAAGTGCATGTCCTTTGCCTGGGGGTTACACTAAAGCCTTTGACACCCTTAGCCAGTTTCACACTCGTATGGCTAATCCAGGGCTCACATTGTGTCTGGGAGCTTCTCTCCATCTGGCATAAATATGCATCCTGTGTGAATGAATTAAAATCCATAGTGCCATACATGAAGCATAATATGGGTGTAATCAAAGTCAAGAAGGCATTGAAGATCATCCAAATACTGGAGGGGATGAATGAATTCTACTTGCAAATACAAACGGAGAAAGATGCCAAATTAAATAGAAAGTAGGACAGCAACCTCAAAAATGGAATGATGGGATATGGTGATGGGATTCAAGAGACGGGGTCTTACAAAGTAAAGTGTTGCAGCACAGAATGATAGCAGCAGCCTCATTTCAATATGTGTATCAGATACTATACAGTCCATACTGCATTTTAAAGCTGCACTTTAAATATTTAAATATTGACAATGGGATAAATGTGTAAGTGTTGTAAAACAAAAAAGGAGCTAATAGCAGATTAGAGACACTATTTAGCTTTTTTCAGCGCATTGTGTTGCAACTTTAATGTTTTGGTTCAGTCTCATCGCCCTCATCAACATTGCAACCGCAGTAGGTTGATTTCTTTCAGTGAAAAATGCTCTGAAGAACTAAACACTATCTCACCAACAAAAAACACGATAAAGACAAAGTTAGCCACTAGCTGGTGAACATTTTGCAGCTAAAGAGCCAGATAGTTCCTTCAGGAGTTGGTAGGGACCAAAAGCAAAAAGAAGAGAGTGAATATTGGTATTTACTGTGGATTTCATTGTTTTTAACTAACTCACTGTCAACAAGTGCTTGCTTATAGTACTGTAGGAAATGTTAAATCTCAGTAAATAATGTTATAAAGTGTAAAGTCTAGACCTGCTTCTAATAATTTATGCATAATATGAAAGTAGCTTAAATGTGCTTCAGGTTAAGCATTCTACCACAGAAATCAAATCAAATCAAATCAAATCAAATTTTATTTGTATAGCCCAAATTCACAAAACACATTTTGCCTCAGAGGGCTTTACAATCTGTACAGGGAGTGACACCCTCTGTCCTTAGACCCTCAGTTCGAGTGAGGAAAAACTTGCCCACAAAAAAACCCTTTTAACAGGGAAAAAAAAGGTGGAAGAAACCTCAGGAAGAGCCACAGAGGAGGGATCCCTCTCCCAGGACGGACAGACGTGCAATAGATGTCACGTGTACAGAACAAATCAACAGAGACATATTGTACAATTACAATGAATGATAAAATGATTACAGTATACAGAGTACACAGAGATATGGTAACAATAATGACAGTAATAATATAAGTAGTGGACGTCATGCAGGACCACAGCAGCAGCCACGATCCATGAGAACCTGCTGGACGAGAGAGCACAGAAACTCCGGGGAAGAAGTTCAGTTAGTAACATGCATTAACATGCATTAATGAGACATGCATGTTTACAGATGGTGATGGTGATGGGGAGAGAGAGCGAGAGAGAGAGAGAGAGAAAGGAGGGAGAGGGAGTCCCCTGGCAGTCTAGTCCTATAGCAGCATAACTAAGGGATGACCTGAGCCAGCCCTAACTATAAGCTCTATCAAAAAGGAAAGTCTTAAGTCTACTCTTAAAGGTGTTGACCGTGTCTGCCTCCCGAACCCAAAATGGTAGTTTGTTCCACAGAAGAGGAGCTTGGTAGCTGAAAGCTCTGGCTCCCAGTCTACTTTTGGAAACTATAGGAACCACAAGGAACCCAGCATTCTGAGAGCGCAGCGTTCTAGAGGGGTAGTAAGGTACTATGAGCTCTTTTAGATATGATGGTTCCTGACCATGAAGAGCTTTGTATGTAAGGAGAAGAATTTTAAATTCTATTCTAGATTTAACACGTAGCCAATGCAAAGAAGCCAAAATGGGAAAGATGTGATCTCTGATCTTGGTTCCTGTCAGAACACGTGCAGCAGCATTCTGAATTAGCTGCAAAGTCCTAAGAGACTTACTGGAGCAGCCTGATAACAAAGAGTTACAATAGTCTAGCCTAGAAGTAACAAATGCGTGGACTAGTTTTACGATGCGTCTGATTTTGGCGATGTTACGTAAGTGGAAGAAAGCAGTCCTCGAAATTTGTTTTATGTGGACATTAAAGGACAAATCCTGATCAAAAACAATCCAAATCCATTTTGGAAAAAGTTTTTTCACAGACACTCTGACATCTGAGATTTGAATTGTTACAATGTTACATCTGTTCAAGTTACAAAGGCACCACAGTTACAGCCTCAAATACACAACTGAGGAAGCACTGCTTTAGTGGCACTGCTTTAGTACAACAAGACAATGATGTCAGAAATGAAGCTGGCAATTGTCCACTGTGAGGATTTTATTATATGCCAAGTAAGTTTCAGCTTTCTGTAACTATATGTCCATTGTGTTCTGAAATTAAATGAGCCTAGTGGCTCCCTGGAAGGTGGGAAATCAGTCTAGACACTGCTTTGGAAGAATGGAGAGCAATTATGTAAACTCAGCCCAGAGTGTTGCAAAAAGTAAAATTTCCCAGCGACCCTTAGTCATCTCTTTCCGTATCTTTCCACCTCACACCTGACTAGTGATGACAATTGTATGTGCCTTGTATAGGTGTAATAAGTTTGTCTGTGTGTGTGTGTGTGTGTGTGTGAGAGAGAAGTGCAGGTGTGTTGCGGTGAGACACAAGCGTAATTACATTATGTTAATTGTAATTGGTTACTAACCAGACTCATTCCTTCAGCGAGGTTATTACCTCCTCCAATTATTGCCTCTGCCAAGGTGGTTATGTTTTTAGTGGCATGTGTTTGTCTGTCAGCAGGATTATGTAAAAACTACCGGCCTGATTTTTTGGAATCTTAGGGGAAGGTTGTTTATCCCATATTGGAACAGATCCAAACCACAGGGCAAATACACAATTATTTTTCACTTTCACTAACCCTACAAGACCAATTATAAAACACAGGTGTCTAAGGCAAAATGAACTGAATTTGTAGCTCAAGCGCGAACCCATCTTGATTAAAGTGAACAGTTAAAATACATAACAGCTACCTCAAATATCACAGTAGAGACAAAACACCTTGGTGGGGTTCTACGCTCAAGCTTCTAGTGGGTAATGTATTCTCTAGCCTCTCCTGTTATAGAAATGTAAATAACTCCCCTTAACAAGTGAGAGGAAAGATGGGATTAACTCAGTCATAAAATCACTACTGTGTATGTTCTCTTGTTAAAATTGAACCTTACATTGATTTTTTTTTTTTTTTTTTTTTTTTTTTTTTTTTTTTTTTTTTTACTGTAGCTCAAGTGGAGTATCCTCAAATATTCAGCAGCTAAAGGAAGTGTGTGTATTTTTACATTTGTGTTTGAGAGGAGAGATATACATATGTGGGAGCGTAAAATCAAAGGTTTTACTATTGGTGTCAGAAATAATACTCTGACAGAGAAGCTCCGAGAGAGTTGGACACACACATACACACAACCACGCTCACACACCATCCACACAAAGGGTCATTTAAAGTGTTATTACAGTGTCTAGTAGGGACTATCTAAAACGCTGTGGGCCACTGAAATGCTGTTGATGCTCAGAGCAACCTAACCGGTAGGTGGGCTATCTAACGGCTGGTAGGGAGAGATAATGGAAACTGTGTGTGTGTGTGTACTTTTGGTTCAGACTGGCTGAGAAAATGTCAATGTCATATGTCCTAATATCTAAACAAGAAAATAAGTCTTCCTTTCCCTCAAAAAACTATTGATATGATTGTTTGTTTTTTCTAATCTGCCACCTGTCGTTAAGGCTCAGGCCAACTGAATGTATTTGGTTAAAATTAAGTAAAGATTATGGTCATGGTTAGACACAGAGGGTGCAATAACAACTCATAATGAACAGTTATATTATGAGCTCTTATGACCACAAGGTCACATGTCAGGTAAATGTGCTGTAAAAACATTGCAACAACTGATGCTTTCTAAATGTGTGCATCTCACACACATTTTTCTTCTATGATAAGGAGAAGATTGTCTTCTCATTTTAATACTCTGTGCTAATGTTCTTTTCATTTAACCCTCCATTATGAATCACTTTGTTAGGTCAATAACAACACTCGAAAGCAAATCAATGACTATGTTTCTGACATTTCAAAAGATCTGAGATCTTAGCACAGATGTGTTGCAGATGTTTTACAGGTACTAGGATGAATTCATTATACGGGTGCTATAAATAGCCACAGCCATGTGCAGCGGTCGTATGTAATCACAGCTGCTCTGGCGCTGCTGGAGACCCTCCCTAATGCGGCACAATCAGTAAAATTGCACTTCTTTGCTGTTCTGGAGGAGCAGACAGAAATATCTATACGTAATATGCAGTGAGGCAATGTGTCCATCCATTTCTAACTAGGGCAGTGAAAATGAGGCTCATGCTCATGTGACCATTATATGATCACAATGGTCAAAATTCATAAAACAAAATCGCAAAACACAAACTGGCAAAAAATAAAGTGTATTCTATATTATATATACCTATATCTTCTGCCTCTGTCATGGTGAAGTAAAAAAAAAAAAAAAAAAAAACATTCAAATATTTAAAGTAATAGTAGTTTCACTGCTACAGATCTAGAAAGTAGATAATAAAGACCCACAAATATAATAGCTACCATTGCAAAAGGTGTAACCAGTTGGATGCTCTGTGAATACAAAAAAAACCCAAAAAAAAAAAACAATGGCCTCACATTGCTCATATTATGCTAACTCATGTGACAAACGTGTCAAAAAGTAATAAAAGTTCAGCTCAGCCAAAGAGGGCAAATGGGCTGCAGGTCTTGTCACGGTTTGGGGTTTCTGGTTTAGTATATTTCCTGTTTTATGTTGAAAGAGTTTTTCCTAGTTTTTCTTTCCTTTTCCAGGTTGTCTGTATCTCTTCTCCAGTCCTATGTTGTTTGGTCCTTTACTTCTCTTTGTGTTCCTACTCCTGCTCCAAATGTACCTCAGTTCTGGTTTTTCTTTGTTGCACCACAGCATATTTCTTCTTGGATTGTTAGATTTAGTTTGTATTTTGCATGGACTTCTCAGCCCCCTCTTGTTATTTTGTGTTTACCTGCCTGTTCTGTCAAGTCTTCCTTTTGTCTATCTGCGTTCACTTTTTAGAACTAAACCATAACAGGTCTGATCTTGTGCACATCCTTGGACAGGGACCAGGATTAATAGATAGCATAGTAGTATACTTAAAAAATGTGGATATACAGTTAAGTTACATTCTAAACAAGATGAAGCAGGAACGAACATGGTGTTCAGTCAACTTTCCCATCGTAAATAAAATGCAATAATCAGACAAGTGTTTTACCTTATAATAGAGCCATCCTATCAGCCTCAATATGGGATGGAAACAAAAACATAATTTAAATTACTAGAAAGTAAACTGAAACTGAAAGATAGGAACATAAAACAGCTAAACAGCACCTGATGTCGCCTGAGCGGTTTTAATTTTAGAGACGGTTGTGTTCTGTTGATTCAAAGACGAAAATATCTCAGTATCTCGAGCATTACTGTAAAAAATGGACATGTGTGTTTGTCTGGAGTCAGCCCTGCAGTAATTTGGAGGCAACATAAACAATTTGTCCCCCTAAAGTTGATATGAAACCCGCACCCCTGCTGGTCAATACATTTTATGAAGGTAAAGGCCTTCAATGCCCCATTTATCCAAAATAAAGTGCTCCCTGCTCTGCCACGTTCCAACTTCTCCTGCAGGTACAGCCTGTTAGCCATAATAGTCAGCCATATTTCAGTGGTTTTCAGTGGCACCCATGTAAACTCTGCAGCTCTGGGGCTGTTGCTATTTCTATCAAAGGCTATGCAACCATCTACAGTACATCGTAAAGACTTCACTCACACCCTCTGTCTTGTCATCTCTCTCCCTCCTTCCCTCGCCTTTCTTCCCTTCAACTTTCTCTCGTTCCATCTCTATCTTCTTGTGTTTTCAGCCTTGCTCATTAATTCACAACCTGAAGCCATTTGGGTGAGAGAGAGAGCAAGAGAGAATAAAGAGCAGAAAACAAGAAAAGCTAAAATGACAGAAAGCTCATGAGCTTAGGGCACATCTGAGCAGTCTTATGTGTTTTGTCTGTGTGCCCGCGTTTGTGTGTGTATTGGGGACACTCGAATAAAATGTCAACTTTTACTGTCATGCCAACTTATGTAAGTGAATATATAATGTAACATCTTTGTCCTCTGGGTCATGGCACGTTCCAAATCAAATGAAACCATCTCTCTCTCTCTCTGGCACATGCCTAAGAACGAATAAAAGCAAAAAGTTAAAAATTAAAAAAAAACTGCCTGTGGTAGTCCATTGGCTTATTAGGCTCAAAAGTCTGCATTCATCTATCCATCCATTATCTGTAACGGCTTATCCTCATCAGGGTCCCAGCTGACATTGGGCGAGAGGCGGGGTACACCATGGACAAGTCACCAGTTCATCACAGGGCACATAGAGACAAACAACCATTCACACTCACATTCACAACTACGGGCAATTTACAGTCACCAATTAACCCGTTCAGTGCATGTCTTTGGACTGTGGGAGGAAGCCTGAGAGAACCCACGCGAACACAGGGAGTGCTAACCACTGCACCACTGCGCCACCCTTGTCTGCATTCAAATATTTTCATTTTAGTTTGATTATATGATTTTTATGTTCCTCAAATTTTTTCTTGTACTGGATGAACAATGTGTAAATTTTTTACCTCTCTCACGATTTCCATGTTTGTGTGCTATTTCAGTATAACATCAAAGTTTTGCTCCAGTTGCGCCGCGCTCCCGTCATCTCGATCGTTTGGTGTAAAGTGGTTATAAAACTCAGAATTATCAGAGGTTTTTAGTCACAGCTCATGTAAATAGTGACGTTTAACCACATGAACATTGGTCAATCAAAATAGGAACAAATCGTTAAATTGTTATAAACAGAAATCTGTTCCTATATTGATTCCTGCATTCCTCCTTATGTTCCGTATGCCATGAGCAACAATGCAATGATGGTTGTAGCATGTTACAGGGAACAAAATGAGATAAACAGACATCTCAGTACAACAACACAATGATACATTATGTGACACAATCTGTAGAGGAGTACAGGCACATTGTATTCATATCAAAAGTGAATAATGAAAGGTAGGTCAAGGTTCTCAGCATGGCAGAATTGAACTATTAACGCATTCATTGTTAGGGATTATGGGATTCATGCATCACGCAATGGTAATATAAAAGGTGACAGAATGTAATTTTCAGTAACACTCGCTATGTTTTTTGTGCCTTAGGTCAAGAAAAAAAAATACTCCTAGTCTATATTGGCTGCTTCAATAATGCAGTGTCATCTGGCAGATGGCAAGCGAGCAAACAGTGTGAGCTCAACGTGAGTTGGGTCATTTGATTGAAAGGTCCAGTATAGGTGGGACTAGAGACCCGGTATGATGTATTGTGGTGTGCCTCTAACTCATTACAAGCTGTGGGATGCAGCTGACTTTTTTATCCATACCAGTGGTATATATTTCGGGATGTCATTTCAATCTGAACCAAAATGGTGGACTGACGATCTCAGGTGATTAATTCTATTGACTTTAATGATCTCCTGTGTGATTCATCTCTCGCCTGAAATTTGGCATGGAGATCAAGGGTGTGTTTGTGTTCATGCTGTGGCATCACAAGGGGACATGTAGTAGAGCTGCAGCATCATAAAACATACGCCCTTACACACTACATCTCCCAGAATGCCTCACCACACAGACAGGTGGGTTTAAGCCACCTAATTAAAGCAGGGCTGGGAAGCACCACGGAAGGCAGTACAAAGGGAGCAGGGGGACAAAGAGCTGGACTTTGTACATTCTCTTCTTTTCTCTTCTTAGCTTCCGCTGTCAATGTCCATTTCGGTCTTCGATCATTATGTCCATACAGGCTGCTGAGCCAAGTTACATTGCCTGCTTGCCCACTTGCACACAACACTGGCTCCACTCCCCATTCCCTCCTCCCAAGACCTGAAAACCTCCTCTTCCTTGACGTGCAATAACAGGCATTCGAGGACTGACAGACACCATTTACTTGATTGCATCAAAACGATTTAAAATCATTAGTTATTAAATGGTAGCAAACTTAGACAATGTTGCTTTAATGGACATTTTATGTTGAGGACTTTCTCACAGCCTCACATGCATCAAGGTGCCTCACCTCTTCACAATCCATTATGGTGAGCAGCAACTGAATCATTTTCATGATGGAATTACAAATGGCAGCAATCATGGATAAGTAGAGACTGAAGTGAGCTGAAACCATGACCCTTGAGAGAGCTTTAGAGAGTCATATTCAGTAGATATTCTCGAACATACATCTGTACCATGTCAAATACTTTAATATTTGTTCTTGTTTTGCACACTATAGCACACAGCACAAATACAGAATCATTTTAACATGGCTGAACAGAAAAATCATATAAAGTAGTGTTTCTCAAACTTTTTACACCTTGTACCAAAATGAAAAAAATATTTGTCTCTCCAAGTACCACCATCCAGCGAGGCTGGCCCTGTTCAGCTACAGACAGTTCTTAAGAGGCCTTTTTATTGTTGACTTTTGTGGAATCCTGATCAGAACCAGAGCTACTTGCGTGCAAAAGAGGATCTCCTGGTTCACACTTCTCTTCTTAATATTTCACTTCTGGAGCCATGATTGCATAGTTTTTAAACAGTGTTTTTCTACATCCTCTTATTAGCAATACATTTAGCTCAGAACTTATCGTGGATGTATGCACAATACCTGCATGACTGTGACTACAGAGCAGCCTGAAACAGAATATCACAGGAAATGCAAAACTCATTTTTTATTACACTCCTGCGATCTCACGGTTGAACTATTTTCATTCAAAACAAAGTATAATGCTAATATAAAATGTTTCTAAATTAATTTATTTAATCAAAACAATATATATTTTAGAGATACGGCTGAAGGGAGCTTGCGTACCACCAGTGGTACTTGTACCACAGTTTGAGAACTAGTGATTAAAAGCATTTCATGTGAACTGAAAGTATTTCCCTGGATTATTTATGTTATTCATCACCCATAGAACCAACCTCTTCAGCCACAGCTTGTCAGGAAATGTTACTCTTGACATTATCTTTTTAAATCCAGGACTATGGTTCATGCCTGGATGTTCATATCCTTTAACAATAACTTTCTCCTCATCCATGTTGACAGCTAAAAGATTCCCAAAGAACATGTGCTATCACCTGTCAAGAGAAGAAGTCAAGGTACAGTGGCCCAGAGGTGCCAGTCAGCAAAGAGTATATGAAGTGTTTTTTTGTTTCTTCTTCACAATGTTAGAAGAACATGGTCATATTCTGTCATGGGGGAATATGTTCACAGGACCCCTGAAGTGAAGCATGACATCTTCAAAGTGAGATGCCGTTGATTGGCTCTCAGACCCACAGTTGTAACTCTTTACAGATTTTATAAGACAAGAAATTGTTCAAGTTTCATTTATTTCAAAATCTAACAGAGAGGAGGCACAGTTTTGGAACGCCATTGAATCTGAAGGCTGTCAATAAACATTCATTACAGCGTCCACGGAGCAGCCACAAGCACGTACCACAATGTGTATCTGTGTGTGTGTAGGTGTGTGTGGAGGTGTAAATGAATGGCAGTTAGGAGGGGGAACAAGATGGCGGTGTGACAACTTAAGACACATGCTCAAAATGGCGGCCGAGGCCACAAGGCTTAACAAAGTGTTGGAATTTGAGAAGGGGGGATGTGTTTCACACATCCACCTATAAGATGTCGTGGAATGAACAAACTCCACGCCACTTGTGTGTGTGTGAAGAAAAAGAAGGAAGCACACAAAGAAAGATCAAAGAAAAATCCGAACCACCACAACAATGCACAGTGACTGTATTTTATCACTCAGCAGCACAGAAGGAGAACCTGCATTCGCTGGCCGTGGCACTGGTCCTTTAACTGATAAAGTACAGTTTACCGAGCTCGCTGCCGTGGCCGCAAAGACCAACACAATAACAACATATCTTCAGAACCACCAGACAACACAACACAGATTCCTGTACTTTATCCTTTAAAAGATAAGTTGATATACTTTATTAGGTACGCATTTCAGCCTGAATTCTTCTTGGAATGAAGTCAACAAGGTGCTGGAAACATCCCTTAGAGATTCTGATCCAAGTTGATTTGATGCCATCTCACAGATGCTGCAGATTTGTACGTTGCAACATAGCTCTCATTTTACCACACCTCAAGGGCGCTCTGCTGGATTTGATGTCTTGTGAGGAGGCCACTGAAGTACACTGAACTCATTGTCATGTTGGTGGAACCAGTTTAAGATGGCATGTGTTTTGCAACATGATACATTATGCTGCTGAAGGTGCTATTAAAAAATTGGTAGACTGTGGCCATGAAGGCATTAAGGCATTAATACTCACCTCCTGCAACATGATTGATTTCTTAGATGTCCGCAACAAGCAAATGTACCAAATATAGTGGCCACTTAAAGCTCATTGCCACCAGGCACGGCTGCGCCATGTTCCGGCTGCGCCATGGTCCGTGGAGCTGATCGCCAACATTCTAGACAATGACTGTGATTCCACGAAAAGACCTGCGATGCATTTCCAAAGCATCTCCCCACTCTGCTCTATGGAGAATATGCAGCTGTTCTATTTGTGACGCATGCCGTGACGAGCTGCATCGAGCAGCACAGAGGAAGTTTTTTCCTTGCCACCATCACCAAGTGCTTGCTCATGGTGTGAATTGTTCAGTTTCTGTAAATAACATTATACACAGTATGGTCTAGACCTGCTCTATTTGGAAAGCATCATAAGAAAATTAAGCTATTAGATACATTTATAGCAGTTATGTGCAGGTAGTGTATAGTGCAGAGTTTTTTCATTGAAAATTATAAAGTTGTTGCAAAACAATGAGCTGAAACTTACTGTGAAACTTCGTAAAGTCGAGGGGAGCTGCAGATTCAGGTGATCATTCTCTCCAGGTTTCTAATTTCACAGATTAGGGAACAGTGCAAAAAATAACAGTGAAAGTACATTTAAGTCATTTTTAGCTTTCAGAGCCTGAGCATACCTCTAGGGTACTGTGCATATTTTACAGACAGGAAAATGGTAGTGTTTCTGAAATGAAATAACAGTATTGCTGTGTCTATGTGCTTTACTCTTCACTAACTAATTGTATAGAAACACACTCATCCATTCGCTTTATCCGGAAAAAAAAAAAAACAGCAGATGCTACAGATGTTAGTAGCAGATCTAATCTGTTCACTTTAAATCTATTCTCATCATTTCTTTGTTAGGAGACAGCATGAGTCAAAAGCAATGTGTACCCATTCTGCCGGCGATTTGTTGAGTAAACTCAAATATTGACCTGCCGTCTGTCTCCACAGCTCTTTATTGACCAAACTCTGTTGTTTCTGAATTGGAATTGGTTTGTTCTTGCGGCTTTTAGCCTGTCTGAGCTCCAAAACTCCTCAGCTCTTAACCCTCCATGTACAAAACAACCAGGATATTGTAAAAACAAATGACATTCAGGCTGAGCAAACCTTTATAAAAATACTTGGTCCTTTAGTGCATAATAATGAAGATTATCAAATTTCAGGTTTAGTTCCAGTCACAAGTGAATCCCTGAAGGATTTAAAAAGATCCAAAACCTCTCTGGTTTCATAAGTTTATAGTGTCTTGGCTTTTAGGTTTTGTATCTTAAGCCTTAATGTTGGCAGGCTGGCAAATTGGCATCACAAGCTGGCGAAAAAGAAAGTGATTAACTCTTTGCAAAGCCTGGTATTACAAAGCTGGCATATAAAAGACTGCAGCAACAGCTTACCTCCAGCACCTGAAACATTACTGTGCATCCCTGTCAGATTGTACTTTATGTATAGCTTTTTACCACCAAACATAACACACATACACACTGGTGAATTTTCCTACCAAAATATTTGCTTGCTCAAAACAGTACCTTTCAAATTAACTGAACTCAACTCTAGTTTCTCTTTTCTGTATGATTTAAGCTTCAAATTATGTGTCTAAATTGCCAAAACAAAAGTATGAAAATGGAACCAGAACAAAAGAAAGTTTTCTGACTCAATTTCATAAATTGGATAGTATGAAGTTTTAAGCAAATTTATGGAAAACATTTTTTAAGGTAGTTTCCTGTTTTTTAGAACTGTATACATGATTAGTGTAGAACGCCCTTGCAATGAATGGTTTTTCAATAGATTTGTAAATTACACAGACCCAAATGTCTGATGACCAACACTCGCAGCTGTTGTTTACTAACCCGAATTCAGTTCTGAATGAATTCAAAAGGATTAAGACGGCCATAAAAAATATATTCAGACTGTCCCAGTACTGTAATGCTTACACTTCCACTCAATGTGGGAGTCATAGTGACAATAAAGTCATAGTGTTAGTGTTATGAGAAAAAAAAAATGGAATGCTTGTGCAGTTGGTTGGATTACTTGTGTAAAAAAGGTTTGTACTGTTTCCTCTGACCATTATTCAGCTGGTCTGTGTTGCTATGTCACCTCTGGTTCCCCTCACTGTTCCTGGAACAAGGACAAAGGCTCTGTCTGAAGCAGGCCCCTGGATCTTTGTTTGAGTTTGTCTCCCACAGTCCAGGATGCTTCCCGCTGAAAGGCTCAGGGAAGCTGCTGTGCACTGCACTTTGACAGATGTGGGGAAGCTACGCAAAGGTGACATTTAGACAATTTCAAATAATTTGGGTTTTTCAAGGTTGAGGACTTGGATTGGTTTGGCAGATGTATGTCTTGTTATCTTCCTGATGTCAAATAAAGAGAAGGGCTGCAGGACAGAATCATTTCCTGACAAAAAAACAGGGCTATAAGTGTCTGTCACATGGAGTGTATCACTGCGTCAGTCTCAATGGAATGTTACAGAGGACAAAAATATAATGTAATGTGTACTTCACTGTATTGACCTTACACAACCTGCCCCTTTTCTCATGTGTAGAATTCCTGGTCTTGTCTCTTGACTTCCGGTTGCTATTGCTGTCTTTAGCAAATACAATTTAAAAAGGCACAAACCTGATTCACCGAGTGGCAAGCTCCATGGCTGTAAGGTGAAGCCGATACAGAAGCTCCAAAAACTGCAGTTATGGAACAGCCACTTAAAGGCCAGCTACAGTCAGTCAGCCCACCTCAGGTCCACCAATGATCCATATCTTTGCCCATTTTTAGATTAGCCGGGAGGCAGCAGAGGTAGGACTGCCAAGATGGCAGTGGCCAGAGCCACCACATTCGTAGCTTCACAACGGCTCTTGGGTGACCTGTGGGTAACACGTCCATTCTTTATAGCTACCATGGAACCATGGTTGCTATTTATTACTCTAAGTTTTCAATACATGTCCAAGTACAAGAGTGTTTATGGTCTAAAGACACCATGTCCACCACATATATTAGGTCAAAAAGACAATCTTTGGCACAATTAAAGTTTAAGCATTATATAGCTTACACATTGGATTTGAAAAAAATGCCCCAGAAGTGCCCTCATGAATATCCCTATAGTGCATAAAGCATGTGCTCTCCATTTAAACTGCCTGGGTAAGATGTGTTTTATTACAAAGATGCAGTAGTTATAAACAATTTTAATTTTATGCAGGGTTCTAACTGTTTCACAATACATTTCTGTGCACTAGTGGTCTAACTGTTTTTTGGGGGGGTTGCCTCTGCCCCTCAAACAGCCTGAGTCCGCCACTGAGCTTACACCTAGCTAAACTAGAGTAATGTGCAGGAAATAGTCCTCGTTTTATTGAAAAATTATTCATTGTTATCTTCAAAATGTCTTTTTAAAAAAAATATTTTACAAGTAGCAGTTTTTATATTTGTTTACAAAGACCTGCAGAACAGGAAGCACCAGCACTTAAGCCATTCAATAATACATTTTTTTTCTTCTTTCTTCTCTTTATTTGCAGTGTTTATCTTTTTCTCAACCTGTCCTTTGCTCCATCACTGCACTTCCTTACCATAATACCAGCACAGCCCCACTCTCTCTTTCTCTGAGTGTTTTAAGGTTTAATTTCCCTCTGGTACTCCATCGTCTATTACTTTTTTATCCTGTTTTCAGTTGTCTTCCTCTCTTTCCTTTCTGCGTTCAGCAAGTCTGTTATTCTTTGCACGTTATTCATTCCTTCACTCTATTTATCCACTCTTCACTTGCTCTTCTTCACGTCTTCCTTCCATATGGAATCTATATTTCTGTTTTTATTCATTCTCTAACGTTCTTTTCATTGAAACAAGGATGAAAACTCTCTATAAGACAGAACCTTGCCTCATTTCCCCCCGAGGACCTTCAACCTTTTCTTGTTCAAGGTGTAGGTGCCAAAGACCTTGCCAAGCTATGAAAAGCATTTTGTTCACTCTTGTCTGACAGCCTTGGTGAAATTTAACCAGCTAGCTTCCACATCAAAATTGTCAATGATGTGTTGCCAGACAAAAGAAATTCTCATTCAATCATTCTCATTGGGAGTGAAAGACAAGGTTTGCAAAAAACTTTCAAATATTTATCATGTTGTAAAAAATGTACTGTATGTATGTATGATGTGTCTGTATTATTTGAATACAACATAATGAAAACTTGCCATTAGGTGAGTATAGACTTCATTTCTGCCTCCAGTTGGCCAAACATCTGACACATCATGGACAAGTTGATATGATATGACATCACATCCTGTTGATGAGAGCCGTGAGACTGAATCCAAACAGAATCGTTGTGGGCTGTAAAACCAAAACAATGAGCTGAAAGATGTTTAAATGTTCCGTAGAGTTGAGGTGAGCTGGTGTGTCGGGTGATAACTTTCTGTATGTTTGTTACCGTGATTGACCTTTTTCACATTAAACAGAATTTTTCGTAATCATATTTTTTCATATAAAATATTGATTAATGCAACTTTAAGCTCCATGGTTATACATTTTATATGCAGGCATTTAAGCTGATGTAATAGACAGATTTCTCTGTCCATACCCTTCTTCCCAGGCTAGAAAATCTATCCCAGCATGCACTGGGTGAGAGGCTGTTTACTATACACCATTGACTTGCCAGTTTATCATAGGGCTCACCTTTAGGCAGAGTTTTTTTTGTCTAGGTTCAGTTTTATTGCTGAACAACAAAGTGATCTTTTGTTTATATACAGCTGTTTTTATCTGGATCAAATAATCTTGCCATACAAATACACATAGCTTTATGTCCGTGGTAATAGCAAAGGTAATGTTATGTCTTTAGAAACTTTTGTATTTCTTGTAACCATATTGTGCCCAAAGATGCATGATTAGGATGATATTTATGTCAAAAACATTTTGCAGCATCAGTCTATTCAAATTTTGGAATTGTGCAACCAGCAATTCAATGGATGGGCTGCAAACTCTGTGGCGTGAAGCTAATGTTGAAGTGTCCAAAACCTGCAGTTCCTCTAACGACCACTTGAGGCTGGCTACAGAACAAATCAATCTTCATAAGTCCCCATATTAAAATGCCCAACTTCAAAGCACAAAAAGAAATGAACATTTTTACAGCCAGGTACAAAAAATGGTTTTGGTCTGTATAGCTAATTTCCTTGTTCATGACAACTGTACTGAGGGTGAATTTCTATTTAGCTCACCCATTCAAATTATATTACATTTTTGGATTAGCCGGGAGGCGGCAGAGGCAAGGCTGCCAAAATGGTGGCGGCGAGAGGTACCCCACTCTAAGCTTCACAACTTTTCTCCAGAAACCTATGGGTGACATCCTGGATGCGGTGTCCGTTCATTACACTGTCAGTGACTGTTGCCAAATTGCCAGTCTGAGGCAGTTTAGTTTCCTGTATATTTTTACCCTGTGAGAAGAAACTGCTGGAGAAAACCCATGCAGACACATGGAAATCCACAAGGAAACAAGCCAATGATATAGTTATATGATGGCATAATTAGTAAAAAGACATCTAGAAAGATGTCCTTTATGTTATGTTAGTTTGGCTTTGTGTTTCTAAAGCAAACCAATGAATGTTTTAATCTCTTAACGTACTTTGAGGATTCATTTAATTTTGACTGCGATCTTAGAAGCAGGTTCGCTACTTGGCAACCTTACACACTGACAGAAAGAAATGAAAGAAATGTTTGTATGTATGTACGGCTGCCTACTCATTCTCCTCCTCTCCTCTCCCACTCCTACAAGAGTCTGTACCTCTGATTAATGAACTCTCCAGCTCAAGGATACATTTATGTAACACACACAGATTTATCTTGTGTCTTTATGCAGCAGTGCTCTAACCCGAGCAGAGCACATTTCCTGTATCCATTGTCGCCCTCATTATATAGTAAAGTTTTTCTCATCAGTCATGCCAAACTAGATAGAATCCATAACATCAATCACGCCCTGCTGTGTACAGTAGACTTTATTAATCACAACCAGTTCTAGTTTTGAGAGGTCATGTTTTTTTTTTGTGTGTGTTCTTTATAATATCACACATGTTCTCCATGACATTATTCATAATGTTGCATATAGAATCAAATTTTTATCTTTAGTTGAACTTAAAACATAAAACATCAATTCTAGTTTAGTGTATGTAGTTTATCTTCACATAGACAACATAGGGTAAGTTAGATTTTACTTCCCTTTATCATAGCCAGTTGAATTAGATGACACGCAGGATACTGTTGCTTCAGGAGTCCTTGTAGCTTTAAATTTATTGCTGACCATATTTGTAAAAGGTCATTTTGACAGGGCGTATAAGTCTTTTCAGAGGACAACTCACACTTTTACAGTTTGTTGCAGGTTTAAAACACCAAAATACAGTGCTGGGCTACGACTATTAACAGAAAACATAAAATCAAAACTACTTCAATAGATAAAATAAAATATCTGCAAATCACCAAACCCAGTGTGGCTTGAGATAACGTACACATCTTGCTTCTTACATCTGAATAGATTTGTCACCCAGTTACTGATACCAGTGTTAGCTCTAAGGGTTATCTTTTCTCTGTGATTACTTTATTTACACAGGAAGCAATAACCCTATCATTGGAGAAAAAAAAATGTAAGTCACACTGAATGCATCATGTCTGTCTGTAAATGAGTATGACTATGTTTGACGTAGACTGTATCACTCGGTGCCAGAGGGGTTAATGCCCGTATGGAGCTGCTCAAATTAATCCAACAGAGACGATTTATTAACTATGGCTCCTCTCACGTCAAACCTATTTAAAATGATTAAGATGGAATATTTTATAAAAAAATAATAATAATAATAATAAAAAGGTTGTACTCATCACAATCAACACCACATAACATTTAATATTAGCATATATTAGTAGAAAACAAATATCATCACTGAGAAGGCAACATCCACTCTGCATTTTGCCTTCAGTCACTCACTGGCTCAGATTTTGCAGGAAGTCTTCTTGATTGCTTTACAGTCATTTTCTTTAACTAATGAACTAAAGCTTTTAGAGTTTCTGGCAACAGTAGATAGTCACAGCAGTGATGAGTACAAATCACTTCTAGTAATCACTGAATTACAGTAAAAATACTCCGTGTAAATGCCTCATTCAGACCAAACTGTTAGGCTGGTCAGACCCACACTTGGGGGTCTTGTTACATTTTCGGTTTTGTGTTTGGACTCAGAATGAAAGGACAGTGGCCAGTAGAGTTTATTATGATAATTAACACAAAAAGGCACGTGGTGGTGGCTGAAGGCTGCTTGGCATCACGGATGAAGTTAAGCAAACCGATAAAAGGATTCACTAGAGAACAGTGGCTGAACAAAGCGAGGAGGCACACAGGGAAAGGCAGTGCAAAGCTCGCTGTCAAAAACACACTGGAACACACGAGTCTAACACTGTTAAATCACAAGCAGCTCAAAAGGTACTAAAGCCTAAACTACAGCATGTTACTGACTGCAATGGGGAACAGGATAATCTGGCACAGGAGTGGCGTTCACACCAGGCTTTCATAGCAGGAGTGATTGCTGGATGTGACACAGGTTGCTGAGACCAGCATGGCCAGCCATGTCCTTTGCCACACACACACTGCCAGGGAGAGAAACAGGAACAAGGGGAAAGCATAGAGAGAAAAACAAACAGCAAAACAACCATAACCATGAGAGGTCTATCTGAAAAGGGTCAATGCTCATCAGCTGACCCTCCTTTCAATGTGGGTCAGACGCTGCCTCACTTTGATGAACATGGCATTTCAGTCAGGGATGGAAATTAATTTGATATCCAAAGCTACATAGAGGTAAGAGTAGGTTTTAAGTTTACTTTTATGAAACAGTTTGCACTTGCACTGGTGTGAAACAGAAGCCATAAATCATGCTGACCATGGTTACTTTGTTTACTTTTGACAGTGATTTATAGTTTATAACTTATGTAAAGTAGGAGCTTTAATTACTTACAGATATATTTTAAAATAGGAGCAACAGTATCTCCTTACTATGTGGCACTTCATTAAAAGGAAACCAGGCATGTCCACACATGGAATATTTTTCCACACAATTCTGATGCCACGGACAGGTGGAAAGGATGTACTTATTTAGTATGTTGACTGTTCTACCTTGCAGATGAGGTCACTTTGGATTTCCATGCACTGTTCTGAAGTACGAGCCATTATTCATGGTACTGCGGGGCAGACGTAACATGTCTTTTTATCTAACAGCGTTGCAGGCAGTGCAGCATCAGTAATCACCCCAACATACTTCAACACACTGCACTCTGGACTGGCCTTGTCACAAAGAGGCAGAGCAGAGATGATTTATCATCCGTGTCTTGATGCAGAAACAGCCACTTTAAGTCCCATGAGAGAAACCTCATATGTCTTCATATGGACAGACCCTCAACCAGGCACATCTCTCTAACATCGATGTACGACTGGAGGGAGAGTGTGAGCTTTAATGTCTTCCTACTCTGACAGTAAACTGGGAAACAGTAACCCTGTCAATTTGATCTACAATTCGTGTGATAAAAAATCACAGTGTATAAGCACAAGTCCCATTGCCTTATCAGACTTGTTTTTTTCGTTAAAGTAAAATGGGCAGCAAACCCTCACAGTGGTTTCAACATCATACATCGAACAACAGCTGATAAAGAAGTTTCATTTCAGTTACTTTAGCTTGACACTCAAGTGAGGCAGCAGAAGAAACAAAAACGAATGGAAAAAGTTGATTCTACAACACAGTCTACAATTCATCTACACAGGTTGCATTCAAAATAATTTGAATGATTTAATTTGTTCAAACTTTGTTTTATTTTAATTAGCCACACTATCACCTGACCCAAACTCCACATTAGGCAATAACTGTCCTTAATTTTATCAGCGGGTTGATGCAGCATTGGCAGTATTGCAGATGTTTGTACTGGACTGTTGTGGAGGGAGCTGAGCCAGGAGCTCATAATTTTCCAGTCCATCTACGTTTTAACCATCATAGTCATGGGTTTTGGGTAGTAACTGAAAGAATGAGATTGCAGATACAGGTGGCCAAAGTGAGTTTCCTCAACAGGGTGGCTGGGATCAGCCTTAGAGATAGGGCTAGGGGCTTTGCGTTGAAAGGAGCCAGCTGGGGTTGTTCAGGTATCTGATTAGGATGCCTCATGGGCGACTTCCTTTGGAGGTGTTCCAGGTACATCCAATGGGTTCTGGGTCTGCCCCAGGGTCTCCTACTAGTTGGTGGCACTATGTAGCCCATCTGGCCTGGTGATACCTTAGAAACTTGCAGGAGGAACTAGAATACGTTGGTGGGGAGAGGGACGTCTGGAACGCCCTGCTAAACCTGCTGCCACTATGACCCAATCCCGGATAAGCAGGAGGAAATGGAGACAGGATGGATGCATGGACGGATGGCGGGATGGATGGATAGCATTTTCTTCTACAACCTTTAATATTGAAGATATGCTAATTTAGATCTAGCTAGCTACCTGAGGAATCACACTGAGATGCTTGATATTTGTAAAAACGGGCTGAGTGTAACATGTGGTGAGCTGACTTTTGCTGCATCAACATATGGCTAATGTTAGCTATGCCATGGCCTGTTTATGTGTCCAACATACAGTTTAAATCTATAACTTAGCAACAGTAGAACATTTTTGTATACATGTATTTTGTATTCACATTAAACCCTGCACTGCTGTTCACTTGTGTAGTGGAAGAAGCATTCCATAGGCAGTTCAGGAACCCTGGGAGATTAGGCCATGAAAACACAAGGCTGTGCTGGCTTGACATGTTTACAAAGCTTGGCATCCTAGCAGCCAAGCCCACTGGCTTTGAAGATTACGATATATAATTTGTTTATATTGCAGTGGTTTTATATGTTCATTTGTGATCATAAAACTCATATGAGTCATGCATTTTTTTCTTCACTCTCAATCATATTGCATTCTTAGAACCTCGTAAAACATCTAAAACAATTTCTGTTTATCTTTATTAATTATGTATTTTGCTTCATTGGGCCACTGGAAATCCCAGTCCATTTTCTTCCATGGTTTCCTGATTTACAAGGAGAATTAACTGTGAAATGAACATTTAAGCAGACAGATACAGCATCTATGATAAATCATCTACTTGCTGTGTCCTTGTGTCAATGTCATTACATCGAGCACACAACACACACGCATTTGTCACCCTGTCAGAGAGCACACGTGTGTTTATGATGTGTCCGATAGAGAGACAAACATGTTCTGCAAGGTAATTACAGAAATGTCACATGGATGGCATGTAATTATACAGGTGTGTGCGTCTGTGTGTGTGTGTGTTTGCACGTGGGAATGTGTTTGAATGGGTGAAATACAATCTAAAAAAAAAAAAGAGTGAGACCGACTTGAAACATGTGTTGTTGTTAAGCTGTGTTAGACATAACAGGACAGAGAGGCGGAGGAATGACGTATAATGGGGAAGAAAGACAAAAGAGGATGAAAAGAAAAATGGAAAAAAGAGAAATGACATGATGGAGAGAGACAAGAAGATGCCCACTGACATCATTTCCATGTAAATTTTTTCTGGTGCCGCGTTATACATAATAAAAACTGTCTCCCTTTTCCTTTTGCTCTATGACACACATACACACATAGAGAGTAGAAGAATAAAAACATATGTCACAATAGCAACACTCACAGAAATAGAGCTGATAATATACAGTATGTACCTGTGCAGTCATTAAAAAGGAGATAACGTAAAGAAGTAGATGTAAAGATTGACATAGTATTATCAGAGAATTGTTAACAGTGTGTGTGTGCATGTGTGTGTTTCTCACACTTGACAGTTAACTCTTGGAATAACTTTCTTTCTGTCAACTTTTGAGACAGAAAGTGGAAGCGTTTTATTAAATTATGACAATTCATAAAAGATGGTGCGGTGGGTCTTTTCAGATGGTTTGACAGGATTTCAGAGATCCAGTAAAAGCTGGTTTTGTCAATTTTCAAGACTTTATACTTTTGTATTCTTGACAAACTGGACAAGCAGCCCCACATAGAGAGACTGTTTATATCTATCTGTGGCATTGTAATTGTTATGTAGTTGTTTTTTTTTCCCATTTAGTTTGGTTGGACAGGAACAGGGGCTTGTAGATATTTCATATCTCCCTATGTGACAGTTTATTAGGAGTCAAGCTAAAGATGCATTCTAGGCGAGACTCGTATCAGGCTGATACTGGCTTTTTGTGAACAATCACTGAGTGTCGACCACATCTGATATCATGGCGGTTCTTCCCTGACCACAGGGCTGCAATATATTTTATCATGTTTGTTTTCAGATCAGATCATTGAACAGAGAATTCATTTATTGAGGCGTATGGGGATTTTTACTAAACACCTTGCAGTAAAACTGAAACTAAAAAAAAGCCCCTGGCCAGTTAACAAATCACTAGAGCTAAAACAATTAGTTGTTGAGCTGATTAAGAGAAAAGTAATAATGCAATTTTGATCATCAAAAACCAAAGAATTCTGATAATCATTTAATTGGTTGCACACCAAAATATTGTTTGGATTTTGGACTGAACATATTATTTTGGACACTGGGAGATTACAAACAAAATACAAATGAATAAACTAATGCAAATTTAATTCATTTTCACTTTAATTATCAAATTCACATTTGACATTTTTACATTTAAAAGTTGTCGAAACTTTCCAGTAAAGAAGGCAAGAAGTTGAGACCGCATCAAGATGGCAAATGACAAGCCTGGCAGGATTGTCTCCCTTGTCTC
The DNA here is from genome assembly GCA_033000465.1 of Sciaenops ocellatus. Lineage (NCBI taxonomy): Eukaryota > Metazoa > Chordata > Actinopteri > Sciaenidae > Sciaenops > Sciaenops ocellatus. Next base: position 19,194,931 of record CP136878.1, on the reverse strand, counting down.
AGTCTTTCTTCTCACACCATCTCCCTCCCTCCGCAGACTCTCACTTTCACTTTCTACATCTTGTTAATTTCAGGGACATGAAAGGTTCTCTGCACAACAAAGTCATTCTTTTTGTTTCCTGGCATCAAAGAAATCTCCTTTTAAGCCGCCTGATGACCGACTTATAAAAAGGGAGAGAAAGGTGGGCTCAGCTGAAGAACAGAGTGGAGAGTTGACACAGGGAACAGATCAGAACTGATGCTCCCTCCCACCTCCACCTCCTTTCTTCTTCATTTTCTCTTCTCCAATGTCAACTTTACATTAGCAGAAGAAGCAAGCGAAGACAGATGAAAAGGGAAACAGATGGAGGGGAAGATATCCTGAACTGAACTGTTTGAGAAGATGAGTGTTTGCACTGCAGCTGGAGGGATTAGTGAATCCATGCATTTTCCCAATCTGGTTGTCAGAATTTACAGTCGCAACCTTTTTTTCTTATTTGTCTACACATAAGTCAGATCTAATTATTACACATGTAAAACTCTTCCTTGCTAACCTGCTCATAAATCCTCCATTGCTTTCCACTTTGCACGCTGGGTCAGGATCTCCCTCATGACACAGTTTTACAGCTTTATGACTTTATTTTATGTGTTTTGAGACACTGGGAATGATATTAAAATGACAGGCATAATATCATATGAAAAAGAAATTCACTGAACAGAAAATGATTTAAACGTCAACACAAACAAATGCACACGCACAGTTGTAATGCACACTCCACTTTCCTGTTGAAACTAACAAGCAATTAATGTAAATAAGCCAGTCCAATTAACAGTGTTCTCCATGACGAAGTGGCTAGCTTTCTAATTACCTCCACACATCAATTACACAAGCACACACACGCGCACACATGGGAGAGTGAATGCACACACACATATGAAAAGAAACTCACTAATCGCCTAACATATTCTGTCACATGTTGGCACGCAGTGTACCACATGTGATCAAATCCCTTCAAATCTCTTTGTACTTCGATTCCATGGCTTAACATGGAAACACACACACACACACACACACACTTCAAATGTTCTTTGCTCCAACACGCTGAGTAGGACAAATCCTTATGTATTATTGAAAAGTTGGCCATTTTACTTACACATATATATTCTTGTATTCACAGCTGATGTACATGAGAGAATGATCCCAGTGAGCATCAGTGTTTTTATACACTATGGTGAATGCCTCATACTGATAAATACGACCTTCTCGTTAGTTTGGCAACACTTGCACTTGCAGGTGGTACAAAAATAAAAAAAATAAGTGCAGTTGCAGTTCCCAGAAATCCGGAGGCAGGAAACACTGTTTGAGCAGCTAATATAACAGAGGAGCAAGGGGGCGGCAGTAGCTCGATCTGTAGGGATTTGGCAAGGGAGGTGAGCTGCATGGGGAACCAGGGGGTGGCCAGTTCAAGTCCAGCGTGGACCAAAATATGGAGGGTGGACCGGTAGCTGGAGAGGTGCCAGTTCACCCTCTGGGCATTTGAGCAAGGTACTGAACCCAGGGAACTCCCAGGGTGCAGCTCTGTGGGACTGGCCATCACTCCACCATCTCTCCACATTTGCATGTCTGTAAGCCCTTTGTGAGCGTGTGGTTGTATGCATGTAAAAACTTGAGGGAAAGAATTTCCCCTCAAGAGATCAATGAAGTATCTACTCTATTGTCGAGTGGTAATTTTAATGTATTAAAATATGCGAAACTTGGAGGAATTAGGTGTCTGAAAACAGAGCAAAATGACAACATTTCTGCATTTCTGAATATTAACAAAGTCTTCCAGGTCACCAGTTTCCCCTGCACAAAGTGGCAATAAGCTTAATTACCGTGAGACGTTTATCCAACATGATTTCTGCAGCTGTTTTTCACAGGAATGTGACCAGAGTGAAACTTGGTGAATTGACAGAAACAAAATGGAAGAATGGAAATGGATTGACCGCTACTGAGAGCTAAAGAATAAAAAAATATAAGCAATTCTAATACTTTTTCACCTGCAACCGATGGACTGCAGGCCACAAGGAGATGATGTTGAATCCTCTGAGCTCTGAGACACAAAGGCTTAGGAATGACTTTCACACCTGAACACGTCTTCTCTCTTCTTCCCACCTTTCTTACTTTGGAAACATTTTTTTGTCATCTGTCACGTTCTCCCTCTTCAGCTCAATAATAATATAACAGGGATGGGAATCCTTGGCAGCCTTGCTAAGCCAGATAAGAATCGCGTTTCTTCCGTGAATCGATTTTTTTTCACCTACCCATGTAATATAGGACGTGTATCTGCAAATCTGTCCGTTACTGTTGAATGCAATGACCAACGATGTAACCTCACGGCTTTTCTGTTCATCTATTCAATTGGATTTCATTCTCCTTTTTCTATTTCCTTTCATTTGAGCTTTCACATAACATTTGAGCTCTGTGTGCTCACAATTTTCCCGGCACCAGAGGACATGAAGTGCAAGGGCTCATTTGACTTTAAGGTTGGCATTTAGTGAAATAATTTGAAGTTATGGCTTGCTGAGACCAAGGAAAATAGTATCGTGTGATATTTGCGGAACTACAGTTACATTTTTCAAGGTTGGAAACATTTCTGCTCCTGACTTTTAATTAAAAGTCAACAAAACACTAAATAAAGCCTTTTACTATGTTAAAGCCGTGTGTGAACGCCTAATTGCCATCTATTATTATATACCATACACAGTCGATGGACTATGCCAGGGTTACATCTGACTTAGACCTCGTTGAAGACCTGTTCCTTCAACTACACAATGTACTGGACAGAAACTGTTATCCCTCACCCTACAGGTACTCTCATATATCAAAATACTGTGGGAGATATGGTAAAGGTACATTGGACAACAGGATGTCAGGTTATTAGAAGTGTCTCTGGTACTCCAAAGCCACCTTAGCGATTATATCAACCTACCCACCCAAGAAGAAGTAGCAAAGACCAAGCTACTCGTGTTTAGATACAAGTATGTAAATCAAAAGGGTTTCCATTCTCTGAATGTAGGAATTGTCTGCAACATGGACGTTGTTGACCTTGTTGCAAGAACCCACAATGCTCACATTCGAATGACCCTTTCTTCTGAGATAGAGGATCTACACTGAAGTGGTGGCTAGTGATACCTGTTTTCATAGCAAGAACTGTACGAGATTACAGCTACAACAAAAAGCATGCAACACTGTTGAAATGTGTCTGTTCAACAGGTCATTCATAGTGATTTGCAGTTTAAAGAAATCCATCATTGTTTTGCACACAAATTAGAATTCAAATTATAACAAACAAACCGAGCACATCACTGTGACGTTCATGTTTCAAGAGGTCTCGACTGGAATCAGGTGGAATTACAGGGGCAGGGATGGGAGTCTTTGTGTGATCCACTCACTTGATTTCTATCACAACACACATACACACACTCGGCCACTCAGGTGCACATTAATGGACAGTCGAGATTTGTTGGAATGGAATGAGGATGGCTAGATTGGATTTCCAGGGGAATCTCATTTCAGTCAACTCTAATCTGAGAGAGAGGGTGTGGGGGAGAGGGGGGTGGTAAGTACTGTCCATCGTCATGGTTGCCACAGTGATGTGTAGAAGTGTGTGATGGTAAACGCAGTCATTTTGCCACTTGGAGAGTTTGTATCTGTGAATGTGTGTGCCTGATTGTGTGTGTTGTGAGATAAGTCATTTGGTCCTGTGAGAATAGAATTGAGACTTCAAGGAGACTTGGTTTGACCCCTGCCACCAACAGCTGGTTGGCGGGGAAATAAAAGAATCAAATTGCCTTTTACAACCAAATAGTTCAAGGAACTATGGAATTAAAATCAGCAACTAAAAAGGAACAAAAAAAAACTCCCTTTTGCTGATTATTTTTTGCTTTTTCTGCATGTGAACTAAGATCAGGCAAATAAAGCAGATGGAGCTTCAAAAAGACGCAGGTCTCACGCAGAGGAAACAAAAGGCTTCATCGTGTTGTCATTGTGTTCTTTATATTTACTGTTGTGTTTCATTTATTGTGTTTTTTAATGGATGTAAAGAATAAATGCAAATGAGACAAGCTTTTTAATCATCTGGGTTATGGGCCCAGCACGCTTCCACTGTGCCACTCTGCTTTCATGGAGCTTCAACCCCAGGACTTCTCAAAAAAAAGATGACCTGGATGACAGAAAACCCTTCACAGAATCCAGGTTTGTGTTTCAGGGTTTGAGGTAGGATTAGGGTTAGTCCGATATCTGTCCACGTGTTCAGCCCAATAGTTCCTGAACCATTGGAAAGTACTACCCGTGGGAGCGGAGGTCTGGAGCTATTGTAATGCAACTAAACTTGGCTTCTTGTTCTTCTACAAAACAAAGGTAAATTTCCTAAAATTAAAAGTGTCCATGAGCAAGTTATAAACATTTTGCCCAAAGGTTGGAAGTTTGTTATTGTACTACTGCATCTTACATCTGTGTTATTGTATTCTAACTGTATCTGCCCTTCTTCAAAAGCTCCAAAACAAGCATGTAGTGTCTATTAGAGTTTGTTCAGGCTGACTTTATGGTTAATTTATCAGCCAACAAACACAAAACACTCAATTTTCCTTTATTCTTTTGCCTGCTTTGGCTTTTTTATTTGCTTATGTCCAGAGAGATTAGCTTTGTCTAAAAAGGTGCGCCTTTTGTGTTTCCAAGCAGCGAAACATCAAGACCAACAGACCAGAGGAACAAAAGAAACTAAAGCCAACAAGCAAACAGATGAAAATGCTGCCTTTATTGTCAAGTATGGACCTTGATTTTAGCTGATTGGATTTGAGGAGCAAAGAAATAGAAATTTGAAGGTTGTGGGGGGGCAAAGTGAGTTTCAGCCGTAGCACAAAAAAGCTCTCACGTTTTATATCTGTTGGATGAAAAATGATTACAAAAAGAATATACAGGCGAGGGAGAAACACATGGAAAGGGTGAGGGAGAGGCAGGGAAGGAAAGTGGTTGAGCGATAGAAAGCTATAAAAGTCCCATTAAGCTCTCAGCCTTGATTGCTCTACAATTAAATGTCCATTTTCTTTGCCTACATAGACAAGGTTGGCAACTTCACATCAGCAGTTGGTTTATCCTGTTTGTGTGTGTTGTGTGTGTGTGTGTGTGTGTGTGTGTGTGTGTGGGAGGGTGCATGCCCAGGTGTAAAAGCCAGCCATTAGTTGTTGAGTCTGAGTGGTGCTGCTAGACACACTTACACATCAGGGTGCCAAGTTCCAGTAGCCTGCCAAATTGATTTCAGGTCAAAATCAGTTAATTAAATAAAGACTCAAACTGCTCCGGAGTCCAAAGTCCAGTCTCTGTAATCATAGTGTGTTTACCCTGAAAGTTCACAAGAGGGAGAGCAGTTAAACAATCTGATGAAAAATAAACCTCCGGTAAAGCTTTCACATAGTATTTCATCCAGTAACTGAGATGTAGAGTCTAAATGGATGACATTATTTCGATGACATTTGAGTACCTGGTGACAATTGTAAGGAGGCAGCGGTGGATGCATCGTGCATTTTGGTGTTTTTGTCTGTCCTGTTCAAACTGGCTGGGGAGTGGCTGACTCATTAGAGGTTAGAGGTTAGAGGTAGAGGTTCCCCACACAGCACTGGGATAAGCTGGTCATGTTATTGTTCTAATATAAGGAACCGGGTTGTTAAAACACAGCATTTCTTCATCCAGAGTCAGAGTGGGGATTCATGGGTTAGTTGTTACATGGGATTATTATTAGGTTAGACGCTTATTATCAAAAAAAAAAAAAACGTATTATCTTCTTTAGTTGGGTATCAAGACATATTTTAATTCATGTTGATTAATAGGCTCCACACTAACAAAGTAAAAATTAAATGATTTAAGGATCATTTGTGAAGAATGTAAATAATATGAACTGCATGCCTTGACTCAACTCGATTTGAACTGTTGTTTTTTTATTCTCCATTAGAAAAAATAGTAGAGAGTACCTGGTACTTTTCTTGGTATGACCTTGGTTGAGGTTCCAAGTGAGCTGAGCCGATACTAAAAGTTGGAGTTGAAGAAACAGTTGAGCTAGTTGTAAGCTATCTGATGGCAAACATAACTTTACGCTTGTGTTTTTAACCTGTTTTTTGTGGTGGATGTGGTCATGTCAGGTGATATGAGAGTTGTTGGGTTTTTTTTTTTTTTCTTTTACCCAGTTTCTAAAAGAAAACTAGACATTTAGCTAGCAGCAGCAAAGTTTATTTCAAACAAATAAGCTGCATGTTCCTGCATATGTTTCATCCCACATGTTCAGTGTCCTTTTTCTTTTGGTTATAAGCAAGATATTGAATCGAGAGTGAATTTTGAATATGACTGAAGAATTGGATGGAATGGAGGTTGCTACTTGCCAGGGATTGCCAATCCTACTTGGTCATGGTCTCAGTTGTAGAGGTGAAGTAAGGAAGGAAAGAAGGGAGAAGGAAGTGTTATCTGTTGTCACCTGTTATCTAAAATTCACCGTCATGAGCAGGCATTAGATCTGTGTTCAAGTAATCACACACACACACACATATATATATATATATAGTCATGTGTCATGCGTCTGTCTCAGCATGACGCATTCACCGAGGAGGAAGGAGAAAGAGGAACAAGTGCAGCAGCACAGGCAAGAGGGCATATAAATCAAGGTAAGTTGTTTTGGGACCCGCTCAGGTGAAGTGTGCGTCTCCTCAAACAGGACACCTCTGACCTACAGCCCATCACTGCCAGCCTGATTCTGTACCTCTAAGAAGACTGATGTCTGCTATCTGTCCCCTGTCTCACTATTCCCCTCATCTCGTCTGACAGGGACACTGCAGAATAAGCGAGTTCACCTTTCGACTAATTAGGAGTGCACCGAAAACAAAGGCCCAAACATCCGTTTGTCACGGTGAAGCCATGGATTTTAGCTACCAGTGTTTGCAAGCTTGTTAAATCAGCTTGTTGGCAAACGCTTCTAAATGACTTTAGCTTGTAATTAAGTTGTTCCGAGTCGATATATTGTGCTCAAAGATGAATGCTTTTGATAAGTAGTGTGTAATAAAGAGGATGATGTATAGGCTGCTGCTCAGAGCGATGAGGTCCACTTTGCATCATCTGATTCACACAGCTGGGCCTAATTTCGTGATGATAACTGCCCAGCTTGCTGCACAGTAATGCTTAGTCACTGAAATTAAACATTAATTCTTGTATCCCTTGTATTCTTGTTTTGCTTACATTGTGTTTTTCTGATATAAATATCCCGCATACATGCTTACTGTGCACATTTATTGTAGTTTTATACTGGCTCATATTTTTACTTGCCCACACACAGTGTTCTACTCTTATTTATATTCTGTTCATTTTCTTTATTGTAGTCCTTGTTTTTATTTTGCTGTTGTGCTGTCGTATTTGTTGTTATTTAATTTATTCATGCAGTCATAGTTGTGTAGCAGTTGTTCAAGCTACAGTAAAACAGGAATATTCAACAAAGAAGGTAGTATGAGCATGACAAGATGTAAAACGTAGCTACAATTTAGAAAAATAAAACAGAAAGTTCCACAAAGATGCAGCCGTCTTGGCTTTCCCACTATCTGAAGTAGCAGGGCTTGTTTCCTTACAAACTTTGTGAACAACTCGCTTTAGTGAATGCGAGGCTCATTCCTGCTGGGTGCATAATGAAACCAGACAGCAGCACTAATGTGAACGCGACAGTTACTGCAGTTACATTAAAGCAGAACTCTTTAAGAGGTTCGTAAATGTTTGAGAGAGCGAGGTAAAATCCAATACTTCTACCTGTTTCACTGTGTGTGTGCCCCAGTTTGAGGCTGTCTCAATATGTTAAGTCACTAAACGGCTCAGGCGCAATCAGCATTGACACTGACAGCTTCAGTAACACCACATATCTTGTTGAACAAGGTATTTCTTTTCACCCAGACATGGTCTTTTTACAAAGTAGCAAAATATGATCCACATATTTGTGCATTTTTTGCTACGGTTGCAGCATGGATCTGAGGACGGCAGTGTCAGCCTGTTATCCTCTCTGTCTGTCTGTTTGTCAGTTAGTCAGTCAGCCCACTACTTTGGTCCAGAGTTAAAGATCTCAACAAGTATTGGATGGATTACCAAGAAATCCATTTTCCCCAAAGAAAAATCCAATGACTTTAGTAATACCCTGGATTTTTCCATAGTGTAATCTGTGGTTGATTGTGAAATGTCTGGTCAACCTTTAGATCTGATTCAGACATCACAAGACTCACAATGAACTGTATGACTTTGGTGATACTTTACGTTTGACTCATCAGGTCCAGATTATGTCTTTACTTTCATCTTAGTACTACTTAGCAAGTGTTAGCATGCTAGCACACTAAATTAAGATGGTGAACATGTTAAACGTTATATTTGCTAAATGTTGGCATGTTAGCATTGTCATTATGAGCATGCTGGCATTTCAAAGAACTGTGCCTGAGTACAGCCAAGTACAGCCTTGCAGAGCTGTTAGCACAACTGTGGACTCTCTGACTGTTAGCCTGGAATTTGTAACCTTCTTAGTATATTTACTCTGAAGGTTTAGAATCTTTGAGGTGTGCAGATATAAATATATAAGCCTGAACCACACCCCTTCATCAGCACTGCAACACTCTGCCCACTTCTAAGTGGCTAATTTACTGAAGTTAATGTGTAATAGAAATCCGCTGCCCTGTCTATCAGGGGCTTCAGGTCATTTTTGAAGTTGCAGCTAACCTCTTTAAGAGTAACTGCATGAGTAACTTTATTTTATTTGACATTTTAAGCTATTAACACTTGAGTCGGGTCAAATTGTGTCAACAAATCCTGGTTTACTAGTAAAGTGGGAGTACAAAATGTGAGTCCAAATGTTAACTGACAATATTCTGTCTTTTCTTTCTTGTCTTCTCTCACAGTCTGATCAGATATTCATGATGAGAACACCTTCAAAGACCTGTTGGAGTCCTCTGCCTTCAAGAGGATGTGGTCCAAAACTTTGCTGGAAGAAAGTGTTGTTATAGATGAAGAACCCACCTTAGGCAATGTGCCTCCTGTCTGGCCAAATTTATTAGCTCTACTTTATGAACTTCATGAAAACTACATTTTAACTTTATTCAACAAGTGATGCTGAACCTGGGTAGAGGTGCACAGGAAGTTCAACTCGCCTCAGGACTTGCTGATCCAGTTCTACACTGCAATCATGTAGTCTGTTCAGAAACACGCAGCCAGGGCTGTATTAAAAATCATTGGTGCCAACCTGCCCTCCACCCAGGACTTACAGGGGTCCTATACCTATATCTCTAGAGGCAGGAAACAGACAAAACACCACTGCAGAACCTTCACACCCTAAACACAACCTGATCCAGCTCCTCTCCTCTGGTAGGCTCCCTGATGAGGCTAAGCAGTTATTGGAAGTTGGATGGATATTTACGGTTTAAAATACACACTGTGCTCTAACATGCATGCATCATCAGCTATAAATCCTGCACACTATATAGCCTATGGTACATCATGCATACATGCATACTGTAACTAACCACCCACTTCATGCATATGAAGTAACCTACCCGTTCAATATGTATTTCTTTGTGCTATTTGTTTAGATACAGACACTGTATGTTGTTGGTCACTCTTTAAGGCTCGATTTTTTTAAATATAAAGCCATCTTTTAATCATCTTGTAGTCATCACACTCAGAATATTAGTGAAGAAAAGGCAATAATGGAATTGAAAGCATGTATTCACCCCACAAGAGGAATGCTATATGTGAGGAAATGAAATAGCCTGATGTCAGCTCAACAACAGTATCAGTGAGTGAACGAGTTCTGAAAGCTCTGCGGGAGATTTTTGGTAAAACATTTAGAATTCATTTGACTGGATCATTTCTTATTTCTGTGATAATATCATATAACAGCATACTTGATAACAATTATTGGCTGCCTGAATCATGACATGCAGGAATGGCTGTTCACCATCAGGTGAAATAAACAGGAGAGACCTGCAAGAAACAGGTATAGTTGTGTAAATATACAGTATATATATATATATAATATTTTCATATGAACCATGACAGATGTACTGTTATTCTTCATATTTAGACTATACAACATGTCTACAGTGAGTTCAAACCTAATATACAGTCAGTAGAGAAGAAGCAGTAGCTTACTTAGATAACATTTCGAGTCATGAGTCAGCACTCAAGTGTTGTGTAATGAGACTGAATGATTCATCAGTTAGATCATGCTGAGTCATTATTTATTTTACACATTTCCAGTGTTAATTCAATTGCGGGTCACCATGCCCTGTTCAAATTATTTTCACAACGACTGAATTGAAATCCAGCTATCGTGGACATCTTGCTAAATTCAGTGAGTCACATGCTCATTTGATTAAAAAACAAACAGAAAATCTCAGTTAAGAAAAACTTCTTATGCCTTGCTGTGTCCTGTATTTACTGTGTTTTACAGTGCTGAAGAGACAGGCAGGCTCACAATCGTGGCCATAATCACATTTCAGGACTACAGTGTTATGTCCATAGTAACCATACGCTGTTGTCGGATGATTTAAATCTCCTTTTCCCCTTTTCCCCAACCTCTCTGTCTCTTCCTCTCTCTTTGCTTCTCTTCATCTTTCAGCCTCATGAATACTGAGTAGCACATCAAATATTCATAGCACACACGCACAACACACACTCACTCATGCACAGGGATACACACACACACACACACATACATTCATAATTGCACGCAGGCTCACCCTCACGCGCCCCCACCTCCGGTCTTATGCACTTGAACGCACCCATACACACATATACGTAGAACGCTTCACCCATTTACATGCTGCGAGAGAAAGAACCAGCTCAAACCAAGCGGCCATGAAAGTTTAATACACCGGATGTCCAACGGATTCACAAACACACACACACACACACAGAGAGGCACAAGCGTGCACAGACACACCACATCTATTTCTCTTTCACTCACAGCCATTAAAGTTTAATCTACAGGATGTCAAGTGGATTTATTTTATTGAGCTGCTTGTAGCACCTGTATTTTTACACTCCTTAAATATTTAAAACATTTTCATACAGCCGACATCATCATCATCATCATAAGCCCACCGTAAGTTTGGAGTAGCCATCAGGACTGTTTGATGGATTCATATTCATCAACAGGAAAGGAAGTTATGTGTCTCTTTATCTTGGTTTTCCCCACAGGCACAAAGCTGTGCCAACAGTCTGCTTTAAATCTGTCTGCTGTACACACAGTTAACCCTTCGCTCAGAGTCTGACTGTGCTTCCTTCTCCTGAGGCCTGTGATTGGCCAGCATATCCATTATTTAGAAAACATAATCAACTAAAAATACATCTCACCAACCTGTTTTTTATTTAAAAGCCAGAGAAGGGTGTTGTTTGGCTCAGTTGGTAGAGCATCCGCCCCATGTACGAAGGCTCAGTCCTTTCTGCAGCGGCCCAGGGTTCGAATCCGACCTGTGGTCCTTCGCTGCATGTCATTCCCCATCTTTCGCCCCACATTCCTGTCACTCTTCAGCTGTCTCTATCAAATAAAAGCTTGAAAAAGGCCAAAAAAATAAATAAAAGCTAGTGAAAGCCTTGTCGGCCTGAGTCAGGACATGGTTAGCCTAGCTTAGCATTAATACTGGAAGCAAGGGGACTGTCTAAAGTTCTGTTGTCGTTTACCAAAAATTATTTTTAGGACTTAATTCCCTCTAAAATGACTCTCTGCTTGTGTGCATATAAAGATAATCATGTGTGTGTTATTCCACTGCTGAAGAAAGTGAAGTTAACCCCGAAGATGACGTGCACTTCGGCCCCAGGAGACGGCTTCTCCCCTGCGCTCGGACAGGAACATGGTTAACGATTATAATTATGACGATCATAATGATCATTTATGAATCTATTCTGTAATGTGCATCATCACTGTACTACTATAGGCAACATTTTCTCCAAATAATAAAATACATCATGGTTTGGTTTGGCTCGATTAGGCTCGATTACACCAGTCAGACACACACCTGACATTAGCCCTAAAGTAATGAAAAAATGGCACCAAATTGGCTAGCAGCAGCAGTGTGGAGGAAATATCATTATCTACCTCACTTAAAGGCAATGTAGTGGTGAAACCAAGCGGCTACAGAACATTTCAGCCTCCATAAGTGTCCGTATTAAAACGTCCAACTTCACAGCAGAAATAAACATGTTTATGTTTTATCTTAAATGTGTCTTTTGTGTATTTTGAAAAGTGCTATACAAGTAAAGTTTATTTTATTATTTACACAGTTTATATTACAACTTTAAACAAGAAAATAATTACTAGAAAATTAAATCTCTCAAATCATTTTATTCAAATAAAATCCACATCAACATTTGTATAACCGTTTAAAACAATCAGTATAAAATTATCAATATACACATATGTATATACATGTTTTAATTCATTCTCTTAAAAGTCTTAAAATCTACTAACTAAAAACTAAAATCAACAGCGTGGCTTCAAATCCAATTCACATTCAACATATGCATGTTATTTACACATAAATAATAAAACAAAGATCAATATATATAATGTCCATTTAATCAGTAGCCACCGTGTGGATTCAAATCACATTCATATACAACACATACATTTGTTATTTACACATAAACAGTTAAATAAAGACAGTATTAGTATTTCATCATGTTATAATGAAATCATAGTCATTAAAGGGAACGCTGGGCTTCAGATCGGCTCTCTTCTACTGTGTCGTCGACTCTGGAACTGGATCCGGCTCACTGTCCTGGAGGCAGCAGGGCTGCATTGCGCTCTGCTTCCTCTTCCTGGGGTGGAAGGTTAATGGCCTTGCTCTGTAACGTTAAAATATTCTTCTGTTACAGTCAAAATTATTATTATTATATTTTCTTCTGCCGCACAATCTTTTTGCCTGTTAGTGTTTTTAGCGAGGATTTTGACTTCCAGTTTAAAAGAATTTCATTTAGAAAAAAGAAAAAATGATTCAGTCTAACAGAGACTAGAAAGAGGTTTCATTTCTACCCTGAAACTGAACAGACAATCCTGACGTGCAAATTTCAGTGGTGGAACTATTCAAGTATTCAGATCATTTATCATTTTACTAAAAGTACTTGTACCGCACAGTGAAATACTTCATTACAAGTAAAAGTAAAAGTAAAGTGATATAATCTTATTAAGACACATGCATTGATGTAACAACAGGATGGGACTGCTGCAGTTGGTTAGAAGGTTTTAAACTACTCTGACTGCAACTCATTATTCATTTCATTCTGGATTCATCTGCTGATTATTTTCTCCATGATTTGATGGATTATTTGGCTTGTAAAATTTCTGAAAAATAGTTAAAAAAAATAAAAAATTTAAAAAAACGCCTGAAAGTGACACTTTCACAATGTTTGCTTTGTCCAAATCTCAACATCGTTACAAATGATTCCAAATGATTCAAAGAAAAATCAGTAAATCTTCATATTTGAGAAGCTTGAACCGTGTTTGGAATTTTAGCATTAAAAGTGAGTGACTGTCAGAATCTTTATTTGTTGAGCAACTAGTGACAAAAATTTGGAAATATTGTCATTGTATTGGGGTAAAAAGTTTTCCTGGCATGACATTAAAATACTCAGATTTGTATTTAAGTACAGTATTGAGTAAATGTACTTAGTTAGCACTTTGATCAATGCTTTCTGTGTGGTAAGTTAGAGTCTTGATCGTTTAAATTGGTACTAATTATATAATTATGTAGACACTTTGAATTTATTTGTTTGGAGTTTATACGCAAATCTCTCACTTTTCATTTGAAACCCAAATTAACTATTATAATTTGGGTTTTGGTAATTGAATACTTATTTGTTAATGGAAACTTAGTATATGTTGAACTGTTTGACTTTTTCATGTTCAGCTGACCTGATGTGCACAAGTACTTTAGAGGTTTCAATGATATATATATATATATATATATATATATATATATATAACAGAAGCACTATAAAGACAATGACAGTGTGTTTTCCTTGTAATAAGTACCATATGATAAAAGTATTTCCAGGAAACTTTATAGCAAAGTATTAGGAGCTGTGAAATAAACCTTTACAGCTGTTCTAACCAGAGGCTGGCTGTATGTCTGTGTGCTTCCGTGATCTGTGCATCTTGTCGTACCTCGTGGCTGTCCTCCAGAGCTTGCATGATTGCTGCCACCACCAGGTTGACCAGCACAAACTGACCCATGACCACAAAGCTGGTGAAGCAGATGGGAGAGACCCAGTGCAGGTAGCTCAGACAGCCAGTATCACCCGGACGACACGACCTCAACGTGTCCTTGAGAGACGCGAAGCGAGACGTAAACGTTTAGAACCACGGTGATGAGAATAATTGTACAAGTGAGGATACAAGATTATGTCATGTTGCAACGCTTTCTCCATCTTCATTATGACAACTCGTTTTTATTTCCAGAACAGGAAATGAATAGAAAATCATGAAATAAATTTGTTTCATGGAGACTTTGACTTCCCATAAAACTTCTCTTGCTGTCCAGATTCATAAAAACGTCTTTAAAGCACCCTGTGCGTTGTCCTATCAGACCACACTCTGGAGCGATTCCTCTCTCATTGGCTGGAAGATGTAGCTTAACTTCACAAATAATATTTTTATTTGATTATAGCATTTTGATGATAATTGTTTATGGTATAATTGGGATAATACCCTCAAAAGTTGTACATTCAATTCAGAGGGAGCCTTAAGTCTTCTCAACAAGTTCACGTGCGTATTGAAGGTGGTCTTCTACCTAAACAATCCTTTTTGAACTAAGGCCTGAGCCGACATGGTCAGGGAAAAACATACAGTATGTATAGAGCTAGTGTGTATGTATGTATGAGTGCGTCCATACTCTCATAATCCCGCTCCAGTTGTCTCCGGTGCACACTTGGTAGAGCGTCAGCAGGGCCATCCCGAAATGCCTGAAGTTGGCGTGCCGATGTAAGCCGTGACACGGGTTATCCTCGCTGCATGCTGTTGAACACAGACATACAAAGATTGATTTATGTTAGTTTCAACCAATAAAATCCAGCAGAGCTGTGTTTTGGAGTCAGAGTTTATTCCTCATCAAAAATTGCAATATAGTCCACTATGATTTCATGAAAGGATTAGCTCAAACTAAATGTTTCTTTGTATTCTGAGGTTTAGTTAAAGCAGCAGTAACTCTATGTGTCTGTGTCCAGCTTGTAGCGTGACTCACAAAGCCTGCCAAAGAGCTCCACTCCCAGCACAGCGTAGATGAAAAAGAAGAACGTGAAGAGGAGACAAATATTTTCAACCTGAAATCAAAAAAATCAAAATTCATGTTAAATCAGCAAACAATAAACATCGTATAAACACTCGAACAGAGACCTTTAGGCTTTAATTTAGAATGAGCACTGTTTTTTTAAGCACTGTGTTAATTTCCTGTTCCACTGTTGATGCAAACTCAACACTTCCTCCATCTGTGGATAACAAATATTCCTTTAAATGATCAGACTATGAGAAATACTGCTGTACAGAGTTTAAACTGAGTTTTATGACAGCCCTATCTGATCTTTGGTCTTCATTAATATGCAGATTTAAAAATAAAACTGACTGAAGGGTTTCTAGTGTGCACACAGAATCTGCGTACTGTAACGTGGGCAAACAGTTATACATCCACCGAAACATCAAACGAATCCCTCGCATGTGAAAAACCTACTCGGAAATAAACCTGCTTCTAATTCTTCTCCTGGAGCAAAACAAAATCATTCAAATTCACTTTACATTTATGATGAGTCAGACAAAACAACAACAGTGTCTGTTTACCTGTGATAATGTCTTTATAATGGTTGTTAGCAGAAGTCTAATCTTTTTGGCCTTCAGCACTGAAAAGACACACAGCACATGGTTACAGGTCATAAACAACACACACTGTCCCAGGTGATAACATGAAGACAGTTATTTTTTTGTGTTGTGAACTCTACAAACACAAACAGACAAAGTGACAAAAGACAAATCAACACATCAATGTGGATTTTTAAAAGAAGACGTGGAAAGAAAAATCTCAAAATTGACCGGTGCATGAAAAAAAATCAGTTTTTGGCACCAAAATATTCCATCAATTTAACTTTCTGCGTGTGTGTGTGTGTGTGTAGGTGAGTGTGTGTGTGTGTATACCTTGTGCTAGTCGGAGTACTCTGCAGACTCTCAGGATGCTGGGATTAATGGGAAATACGTTTGCGATTGTCTTGTCGACAACGATGCTGATGATGGAAATCAAGGCGACAGCGACGTCCAGAAGATTCCACCTAAACACACAAACAAACGGGATTGCCGGGTAACACTTTAGGCTCTTCCGGTGCCTGACGTGTAAAAGCAGACTGGGAAATGAAACACTGTGCTGATGCTACCTGATTTTAAAGAACCTCAGGACGCCAAACGCCACAAGCTTCAGCAGGATCTCCATTATCAGGATGGCGGTGAACACGTAGTAGGAATACTCTACAAGTTGCTCTATATACTGAACACACACACACATAGAGGTTCATTTTATCCTCCCCGGAGTCAAATTAATCTCTTGTCTTGTCATTTAATACGAGTGTGTGTGGTGTGTGCATTACCTCAGGTTGATTATAGTGTTCAAAAGCCATCATCAAGACACTGATGAAAACTATGGCTGTCATGAAGTAGTCCAGGAAGTTGCTGATACACAGATCATAGATTGACCGACGCATGGGGGAGTAGTGTGTGTAATACGGCTGCTCGGGCACTGAAACACACACACACACACACAAAGATGCATTTTCTGATTTTCAGACTCTGAAAGACAACGCTCACAAAAATAGACCGCACATTCCTCTTACCGCCGCACTCCACCTGCATTATATCTTCTTCCATCTCTCGTAACCGTTCATCTTTAATTTTTTGCTCCTGCTGACACTGGTGGAAGGTTTCCACCATCACGCCGATGAACATGTCGAGCAGAACGAAGCTTATGATCATGAAGGAGATGAAGAAAAGCAGCATCCACTCATTGTGGTTCTTCACAGGCTGAGAGAAGAGAAGAGAAATCAGATTTAGTACACGGCCAAACAGACACAGACATTTCTCTCTACATGTGCATCAACACCTGCTTTGAAAGACTCGTATTGGAAGTGTTACGAAAAGTCACACTGTGAGGACTTTTACAGGAAAATGACTCACGCTGCTCTCCCAAAACATTTACATCTACCTTGGTGACAAACCAGAGTTGGTCAATGTTGAGTTTTGTTTTGTGTCTGTCAGATTTTGAATTAGTCTTACTATGTCACAAGGTAAAATTAATTTTGTCAATGAAGACTGGTAGGCGTGAAAACAGTGATTTAAAGGTCCAGTGTGTAGAATTTAGTTACATCTAGTAGTCTAATCCCTGCATTGCAATCTCCTCACATCACCCTCACCTTCCTAATGTAAAGGAGAAATAACATTTTAAGGGCCCTGTCTAGAGTCACTATTTACTTTAGTCTGTAGAAACATGGTGTTTCAACATGGCGGCCTCCATGAAAGAGGACCCGCTCCCACTGTAAATATAAAAAGGTAGTTTTTAAGTAACAAAAATAAAAATATTCTTATTTTCAAGTGATCATACGTTCATGAAAACATAGTTATGAATACTATATTCTATGTCTGCCTTATTCTGAAAATATGTTACACACTGCACCTTTAACGTCTTTCTGGTTAAACAAACAAGCTCTTACTCGCTCACAAAGAGGTCTGTTTCTGTAAAGATCATTTACAAAATGTTATCAGACACGTATTTTAACAATCTGAGCTCAGTGATGAAAACAAACACGTTTAACTGATGAATAAATGAGCATAAGGATGACGGGCTGCAGGATCCACGATCAAGAATACCAGCGTTACCTTTTGACTGCAGATCATGTTTATGTCTGTGCTGTATTTTTCCATCTGTTCCAAGCAGCTTATAGTTTCCATTTGATTTCTATATAATAAGAAAATGAATCAGCAGACCCATGAAACTGGCTTGAATTGTGTAATTTATCCCAGTGAACATCAAGTCTGCATTGAGCTGCTACAATTAGTCGATTAGTTGTCAAACTAAATTAATCGCTATCAATTTTGATCATCGATTAAGTGTTTTGACTCATGTGAAAATAAGTTGTATCAAGAAAATGGACAGATTAATCGATGATGAAAATAATCGTTAGCTGCATCTGTAGTCTGCGTTGTCCATTGTTCCCTCACCGTGTACCTAACAGTGTAAACGGCTGCACATCAGCAAAAATACCTGTTTGTCTACTCCAACAGCATCCAGTCCATCATACATGATGGTCACCCAGCTGTCCTTAGAGAACATTACAAACAAGGATAACAGAGCCTGAATGGGAAAAATAGAAATAACTGTTAAGTCCACACACAGACATTTTCCAGGTTGTAATATAACATATGACAAGTTTGATACAGTTTACAGATTCTTGACAGTTAGCTGAATATGGTTCAACTCAGCTCCACTCAGTTCTCTTAAGATGTTACTTTCATACCAGAACATGTCTGGAAGTTTTTAGTGACAGATCATGAAATTATGCTGAATAAAATCTGTCATGGTTCAGACTCAAAATCAACGAAATCAGACTCATTATCACTGAATTTTTCATGAAGTTACTGTGCCCTAAGATTGCTCAGAGATGATACGTGCAAAAAAATGACATTTTGGGGATAATAATAATTTCTACAAAGATTGTATGACGTCACTGAAATCTTAGATTCAGTTTTGGGGATATCATGCTGTTACGGCCTGCCAATTGTGTCTAACGTTTCTGTTTTTCTACCAGAGTGTGACTTCCTGTCTTTGTTATATGCCAATCGAATGACTAAAGTGTTCCTGATTCTTTTTTTCTAGCTAGCGTGAATGAACGTACCTGAGGCAGGTTGTCGAAGTTGTACGTCTTTCGTGCCCATTGATAGTTGGCTGACAGACAGTCAGACTTGCTGGTGATGTTTCTTGTGTCCTGACCCACACAGTAGAAGAACTTCCCTTTGAACAGCTACAGCGTTTTTGGTGGGACAATGACAGAGGTGGGTGTTATTTCACCATTTGTGCTGAGCTTCATCTCAGTGGCATCAAAGCTAGCAGAATAAAATGAGTACATTAGCTATAGAGCTGCAAGAATTAGTCGATTAATTAATTAGTGGTCAACTATTAAATTATCACATTGTGATAATCGTTGTAAGTCACAAATATTTTCTGCTTTCTTTCGTCCTCTGTGACAGTAAATCTTCGGATTGTGGACAAAACAAGACATTTTGTAACATCACCTTGGGCTTTGGGAAACACTGATCAGCATTTTCTGAACCGAACATGGGTCATGTTGCTCATTTTCATAGCTTCATCAATGATTGAGGGTGACATAAAGCTGTGTGTGTGTCACCTGCACGCCGAGGATGCCAAAGAACAAGAAGAAAGCGCAGCAAATGAGAACGATGTTCCCGATGGGTTTAACTGAGGCGATCAGAGCTTCCACGGCCAGCTTCAGTTTCGGTGCTCGCTTGATAACCCTGGAACACCACAAACATGGACAAACAGGCGTTTGTTAGAGCCAGCACATATACCTACAGACAGCTGACTGAAATATGAAATACGTGCATGCAGTGCATGAACACCAGTGTCAACCCACACGAAAAGAAAAAAACACATCTACACACACACTCCACCGACGTACCTCAGTGGGCGAAGTGTGCGTAGCAGGCGTAAAACTTTGAGGATTCCCAGCCTTTTATTCTTGCCGCTGCTGGTCAGAGAGACGAGGATGTCGACTAAAGACAGAACCACCAACAATCCATCCACAACATTCCAGGGAGAGCGGAAGTAGGTCTCCTTCCCAAACACTAAACCGAAAGCCAGGACCTGGTGTTACAGCAACAATACATCAATTATGGATTCTTTAACACTCTGATAATCTGAGCTACAAAAATGACAGGAAAGGACAGATTGGTTGATATAAATGCCATTTTACAATAACCAGAAAACTGGTGTTTACCTTAAAAAGCATCTCTATCAGGAAGATGGTGGAGAATACGTAACTGGACATATCAATGATCCATCGCTCCTAAAAGGCAGAGTGAGACTCAGTTAGTATTACACATAATCAAACTCCTTTTATACTCCTTTATATACAGCCTATGGTCTCAACACTAGTTTACATTTATGTGTGTCTCACCCAACTTGCAGGGTCTATTCCAGGTCTCTCCATAGCAATGGTGACACAGTTTAGGAGGATGAACACCAGAATGACGTGGTCAAACATTGTGTAAGAGATCAAACGTTGGAAACAGACACGTAGCCTAAGACACAAAAACACACACTTCAATTAGCAAAAGAGGAAAAACCACAGAGCATCACCATGTCACTGCACATTATTCCACTTATTAGGCAGCTACTTATTAAAGAAATCATTTCAATCAACGTTTTTTTTTTTGCTTGTTTGTTTTATTTGACTTGCCTGTTCTGTGGAGACAGCAAGTAAAGTGACCAGTCTTCATGGTCTTTGCACCAGAAGAGCACTCTCTGGATCGGGTTCAAAGATCTCTGCAGGGGTGAACAGCTACGTATCAGTCACCTCTCTTTAACCAAAGCATGAACAAAATACCACCAGCGACACTGAAGAGTTGTGCTACGGCAGCAAAATGTTGCTAAGAATGTCATTTTTTTAAAATGTTACTGTGTAAAACCTCATAAAATCTTCACCGAAGATTAACTCCTGCACTCTGATGATCTGTTGCACAATAAAAAATACTAAAGAACTAAAAAAAAAAAACTGTTGCGCACGCACTTTAAGTTGGAGTGTAGCAGAATTAAACTTAATCTAGGTTTAGGGATAAAAGGTTTAAGTTTTAAGATGCTCGGTGCAACATAATGTAAAGTTAAACCACAATTTAATCAGGTTTAAAAATGATTCCTTGTTGGTGCATTCCAGCCAAAAGGACTTCTTTTCACCTCGATGGTGTCCGTCTCTTCCTCTGTGTTCATCTCAGTGGCTCTACGACCAGAGGGAGAGCAGTCTCGTCCGGTGGGGTCCTGGAACATCATGAAATTCAGCTCAGCAAAGGTGTGAAGGTAGGAAAGTGAATTATATTTGAGTCTCCAAACTGTAACTATTTGAAATCTTAAGAACTTACGTTTTCCTCGTTGTTGTCCGCTTCTGAAGTCGCCAGATTGGTGCAGGAAGAGAGAGGGGAGCTGGAGCGCTGTAACAACAGGAAAAATAAATAAATAACTGTTTTGAATGTGCCATACTTAAAAAAACATCTAGCACTAGGAGAAAACTAAGGCAGAGGCCCATACCCTTTCCTGGAAGCTCTCAACCACTATGCCCATGAGTATATTGAGAATAATATTTTTTTCCAACACGATGAGCCCCACAAAGTAGAAAGCAGCCCAGGGAGAGGTGGCGGACATGGCGTTGTATAGCACGAAATTCCAGTCCTCCTGAGTCAGAATCTGGATTGACAGAGAGAGTGACACAGACAGAGATTGAGGTATAAACTGTGACGAAGCCACAAATTACGAAGTCAAAAACCAACCTGGAACACAGTGACCATGGACCAGAGCATGGTGTCAAAGTTTTTTCGATCAGCTACGGTGACTCCATTCTTTGTCTCGAAGCTGAATTTATTCCCGAACAGCTGCATACCCAGCACACTGCAGCCAAACACGAGGAATTTAGTCAGAACCATCGTTACAGCGACAGAATTAGCATTTGTGTCTGTGGATGCGTATACGTGCCTAAAAACCATCGTGCCAATCAGCAGTAGTCCACAGAGCACGGCGGCCTCCTGTATGGTTCTCTTCAGGACAAGCAGCTGTCTCTTCAGGTGAGGGAGGAATTTAACCAGCCTCACGAACCGCAGCAGACGAAACGCACGCAGAACTGACAACCTGCTATCGGCTTTGGCGATCACCTCCCACACGCTGAAAACCACAAAAAAAACACACACATTTTAAAACTTCTGTCTGACGACTGTAACCATGTAAATGGTAAATGGACTGCGCTTATGAAGCGCCATGCAAGGTGCCAACTGCTCATCAGTTGTAGGAGCTAACCCTTCATACGCATTTGGGGCATTTGCAACTTGGGGTTCAGTATCTTGCCCAAGCAGATGCAGACTGGAGGAGCTGGGGATCGGACCACCGATCGTCCAATTAGTGGACCACCCGCTCTACCTCCTGAGCCACAGCAGCCCCATGTAGCTACAATTTTGTATGTTGAGGTTATAAGCATATTATTTAATCTTAACATTGTGAATAATTAATATTATATTATTCGTCCACCCAATATTTTTTAGCCTCTTTTACAAAGAAGAACTGGAAATGATATATATATATATATATATATATTTGTTATTTTCTTTTTTTCCATACTTACAAAATTCTATTTTTTTTTTTGTGCCATGATCAAAAGAGAAAACTGTCATGGTTTTGTGTTTCTGGTTTAATATTTCCTGTTTTATGTTGAAAGAGTCTTTTCTCAAGTGTCTTATGTTACTTCAATTCCCATCTTTGTCTTTTTTCCCCACCTGTTTTCTCCGTCACCTCTGTTTATTTAGTTCATTAGCTCTCTGTGTTTTTCCTCTTTGACCTGTCAGGTCATCTTTGTCTGCTCCAGTCCTGCGCTGCTGAGTTTCTTTCTGCTTTTAGTGAATCTCAGCTCTGTATTTTTCGTTGTTGGACGTCTGCTAATTGAATTGTTGGATTTAGTTTTTTTTTACCTGAACTCCTCAGCCGCCTTTTGTTATTTTTAAGATAAGATAAGATAAGATAGACCTTAGTGATCCCACACAGAGGAAATTTACTTGTCACAGTAGCTCATATACACAAGGTGTATGTTTACCTGTCACCAGCACTTTGTGCTCCAAGCTTGAAAAGTCGATATAAATAACTCAAAAACACTGCTCCAGAGAAATTGCACTAGTCCAGCCACATGAGCATATTTTGAATTTAGGTGTTCCTTCCCTCAATTTAATTTTATCCTGATAGAAAAAAATTGTACAGAACAACTGATAAACTGAACAATGAACCCAAACAGTGAATGCAATAACTTCAGGACTTTGTAAAACGAGTGATCTGGATGGATTGTGAGCAGATTATTTCCTGTAAATATCACAGTCAGACTCTACGGGATCATAATACCTGCTAATGACGATGACAAAGTCAAAGACATTGTTTGGGTCCCAAAAGTAGGCTCCTGAGAGAACCAGCAGCTTCATGGCCATCTCCACAATAAATATGATGATGAAGATGATGCTAGTGACCTGTAGCGTCCGTGTCAACTCCTTAGACTGTAGGAAGAGATGATGGAGAGGAATAAAGCGAGAGAGCAAGAAAGGACAGAGGGGAAGAGAGATATAGACACCAAACAGTAAGAAGACTCAAACTCTACTTCACCTGCCCGTGGTGCTCTATGGCCATGCTTACAACACTGATGAAAATGGCAAACATGATGACTTGGTTGAACAGTTTACTGTCCACGATGCACTTCAGTTTTCTCTTGAACGGCGTCCAGATGTGAACCTGGAGGATGGGGGAGTCAGTGAAGTGACCTCAGGTTAGTGAGGCGACATCGCCGCTGCGGCTGGTGGCGCTGCAGAAAGCTCGTTGACAAGTCTCACCATTAAGGAATCCTCCCCGCTGCCGCTGTGGATAGGCTGCACCGTGTTACGTCGCCTATTGGAAAAAAGACGAGACATGACGAACAGTGAATAACTGAAAACAGAGGGTGTTACTGTCACACTGTTCTCTTCTAACAGTGTGTGTGTGTGTTTGCTCTTGAAAGCATGGCGCCCCAAACATTTTTGGGGGTCCCATCAGTGATCAATTTTTTAATGTAATGATTTTACTTTCATTTTAAATTTTCTTTCTTTGTCTTTTAGTTCATTAAATATTTTTCTGTTGTTTTATCAAGGTGATTTTTTTTTTTTAAAGGTCCCATATTTTACACTTTTCTGGTGTTTATCTGAAGTTGTGATATCTGTAAGATATATTTGTAGATTTAAGAACCAAAAACCACATCAGTATAATTTTACACCTCCTCTCTCACACTTCTCTGCAGCTGCAGCAGCCACTATCCATTAAAAAAAGGCTAAGTCTCAATGATGCTTGTTTAAAAGCACAAACACAGACAATAAATACAAGGGTTAAGCTACTTCAGTATAAATGGCTTACGAGAATGTATATAACTCCTGTCAGGCTGCATCATATGTCTGCTAATATTCCTGATGTTTGTTCTAAATGTTTGTCTATTTCACTGTCTATGAGAATGTTTAAAGATCCAAAATTTCTGGAAGGATGTTACAAACATTTTATCAGATATGTTTAACACCAAGGTCCCCTTAAATGCCAGGCTCTGTGTTTAAAATCCCTCTGATATATTCCAAGTACAGACAGTAAAACAGACTAAACTTCTGGACTTTGGACTTCTTCAAGCCATGCACTGTGTTGGAAGAGTATGGACGCGCCATCATTGCGGATGTGGATAAAGGAACTCTCATATTGTATTGGTCTGGAGAGACTAGCCTACATTGCTAAGGGCGAGCAGAAAGACTTCCTCAAGCTTTGGGAACCTTGCATGAATATCATTAAAGATGGAAATGTGGGCCTCGATGAAGCCGGTTAATCAGCGAAATAAAAAGTTATTTCCTGATTGTTTCACTGCGGTTACATTCAGCACTTATGGAGATGGCCCACGGCAACCCACCTATACACTCCCCTCACCCACTCACCACCGGACAACCATGCTACGACTTGCCGCAAAACCTGATCCTGTGTGAATCCACGATAACAATCACTTTGAACAAGCATATTCAAGATGAGTTTAAAATGTTTTTTTTTTAAATAAATCAATTCAATGAAAATAATTCATCTGTCTTAATCATACACACTGCTACTACTACACACTACAAATATGACCACAAACACAACCAAGTGTTGACTTTTAAACACATTACAGTCACCAACCTGTTGTAAATAGAGGAGATCAACCGCAGGCAGGAGGTCAACACGTGGCGGAGCCACGCGATGGACGCAGCGCCAGCCTGCTGCCGTCCTTTATCCCTCTGTATGCTCTCTGCGAACTGGTTGACGATGACGACTGCGCACACGTTCATCATGACGAAGGAGCCCATCTGGTTGGGGAGGTGAAGGGAAGCCATTGAAGAAGAAGAAGAAGAAGAACTGCTCTTGTCACACCACAGCAGTGGTGGTTACCAGTTTCTTTTAGAATCTCTGTTCTCATGAGGATTTACATGGCTAGGCGCCACACTACATCACTGAACTCCTTATTATCCAAAAAGGCCTCTCGGATCTGCTGGGTTAGGCCTGCTAACTGATGGCGGTTTCAAAGCTTTGGGCAACCAAAGGTGTGCAATGTGTAGGAAATCTATACAGAGATGGCAAACTACTTACCTTTGAGCAAATATGTACGGAGCCAACAAAAAAACACTTACAATTAAAGCATCAAAACAGACTTATAGATTTCAAGTATCCTATTAGAATAGATATTAGAGAAGATACTGTATAGTACATGAAGAAGATTCCAGGATAACAGCAAAAATCTGGTTCAGTGATTCTGGACGTTGGTTCTGGGCACTGGACCTGATATTTTAGACCAAATCAAACCTCAGATTTAAAAGTATCGTGCTGCTGCTGTTGGATTTTTACACTTTAAACAATGTTACAGACCACAAGTATGCAGGGTATTGTAGAATATTTGTTTGTAGATTGTTAACTAAATCACAAACAGAGACGAGTGTTTACTTACAATGGTGACAGGTATGAAAACGACAAAACTCCAGAAGGAGTAAGTGTCCATGACATAAAACATAATCTCTGTCCATCCCTCCAGCGTGACAACCTCGGAGCAGAGTGACAGAAAGAATACGTTACTGCATGGCAACATTTTATATTTACATTTCTGCATACCGGGCTCTCTAACCGCTATTCAAATTGCGTAGATTGGGTCTTCCTAGAAGGCTGAGACTGGATTTGTGGATTCAATGAGTTTTTTGAGCTGCATCAAATGACCTGTTGTGACCTCCAGGACAATCACAACCTCATGAAACTTTCACAAGCACAAACTAGTCAGATATGTCTGGCTTACTTAGGTTTACGAACATTAAGATGGTTTCTGAGCAATTACCGGGACAGAAGTGCTCGCTGCACTGAAAAATGCAATTCTTATTGAAATCTCCAAATGTCAGAGGTCAAATCACAGAGATTTGCACCAAATCTGTGTGACAAATGGTATCAGCCTAAAAATGGCTACAACAACTTATGAGATATAATAGCATGATAGCATGAGAATATCATATACGTCTATCATGATGATCTGAGCCCTTATACACTCGAAACTTTCTAAATTTGAATCAGCGCTTAAACAAAACAGTGTTTGTTACCAATATATGACAAGAAAAAACTTGACAGACAGACAGCATTGAGCCACATCTCAAATTCATTTTCAGGCTCCAGCTTCCAGATGATGTGTACCACTGCATCTACTGTTGACCTGCTATCTCCCACAACAACAATAAGGTAGAAGAGGGTTGGAGCCAGGCCTCTCCATCCAAACGTATTTCCACATAAACACAAAGTCTGTCCTCTCACCTGGAATATGGTCAACCAGGCGTAGCCGATGTTATCAAAGTTGACGGCTCCCCTTTGAGGGTTGTGAATCCCGGTGCGACAGACGTTGTAGTACATGTGCCAGTTGACGCATGCGTCAGCACTGACACCGCCGGCCGTCAGGAAGGAGTGATTTGCAGCTGAAGCGTGGTCAGGAGCAGCCAGTGAGCAGAGCTTCCCTTCCTCTCTGTAAGGCGGTACATCGCGGCATCGCCGCGTCCCGTGCTTGCCATCAGGTGAACAGATGAACGAGTATCTTTCACTTTCGTCGGGCTTGTAGAATGGACTTATGGACACGTTGTACTTCCTGCATAGAATTAGAAAAACTGCTTATATGGACTGGAATTGATCAACTATAGATATCAATATATAGGTTTTAGATTTCACAGTTATTTGCCTTTGTGCTGTTGCAGCTCGTATGGCATCAGCTTTTGGTTGCTCAAACTAAATTTATATAGCCATTTTCAGTTTAGTTTTAGTTACCTTATATTTTGAGTAATTAAGATACTGTTTACAGAATCTGAATCTGAAGTGTCCCTAAAACTAAATTTAACACAAGTAAAAGGACCAACGCACATCCAGCACTGTCTGGTCCTGGTTCTGACTGTAAGAACAATATTACAAAATCACTAATGCAACACATATTAAAATGTATTTGAATTTTAAGGAGTGGTTGCAAGCGATGGAATCACTTGCCAATTTTTCAAAACAAGTAAGTTGCCACAAGTGACCTGACCCGACGTTTTACGGCTTTATGTGACGCATTATCACAGAAAATGTGAGTTATCGTTAAAATATGAAGATTTTCTTAAAAAGATTCTCCTAAAAGAACAAAAATGATCACTAATTTGTCAGTTAGTTTGTGTCACTGTTCACGTCGACAGGGTTCAACCTGCAACAATGACCGGCTCGCTGTACATCATCCTGCTTGTTACACGGCTACTCATTGAAGAGGAGGACTCTGGACGAACGCCCACCGCCCTCTGCGCAACACCATCACCAGGCAAGAGGAGTGTGTTCAGTGGCAGGCTGCTGTCCCAATCCCGCTCCACCGACAGACTCAAAAACTCTTTGGTCTGAACATCAGACTGTACAACAGCTCTCATGGCAGGGAGGACACAAAGGACAATAAACGATTGACAATCTGATCTGATTCTCTGTTGCACTGACTACTGGACACTCTGTTATTGTCACTTTGGACTAATTAGGACTACTCTGCTAAATGCTGTGATCTTCACTCAGTGTGTACAGCCTCAGTTAATTGTATATAGTTTTTTTAACCACTATTTGTAGGTCTATAAAAACATTTTTACTTTTATATAGTTTTCTATTCATAAAGGTTTAATTTCTCCTCAAATGCTTAATGTCCTCTTTGCACATGTCAAATTTCCATGCACATATTTCACTTCTTTGCGCAGGTTTGATTAAAATGCAGATTCAGCTCATAGGTTAACTTTAACGTATGTTTACTGTAGTACAGGCTAATTCTGATGCATGCTTACTGTGGGTTTACTGTGCCTTCTGCTGCTACTGGATGCTTGAATTTCCCTCCCCATCTATCTATCTATCTATCTATCTATCTTAAAAATGATTTTATTGCGTCCACTGTGTTCCTCTAGAGACTTCGATCAGGACTGCATCCATGGCAGCAGTCTGTTACTCAAAGCAGCGTTCTGCTGCACAGAAATACAGACTGTAGAGTGCTGTAATTGAGAATCGAGTATTTAACAAAGCTGTGTGTTTTCTAGGCTTTTGTTTTCTGTGGACAGGAAAGTTGCATTCACTGGTTCAGATTTTCTGTGTTTCTCTTATTTTGGACTGCAAAACATTTCAAATATATAAAAGGAACAAGATGCAAACAGTGGAAGAGCACAGCGAGCAGTTTCCTTACCCGATAACGTCCTCTCCCAGGAAGCAGCGATTGCGCAGCTGCCCCGCCCACAGCTGGACTCCCACAACGGCAAAGACGTTGATGATGAAGATGTAGAGGACGAAAACATTCATGAGCATAGGCGTCATGTCTAAGAGGATTTTCATCAAGGCTTGCATGCCTACACAGATCAAAACAAAAAGATGCCATCAGAGTTCAGATAACACAATCAGATCATCAAAGTATCGCAGTATTTCTATATTTGCAGTGTTACAAACAGGGTGTCTGTGGCGTTTTTCTCCACTGTATACACAAAATGGACAATTAGTTCTGAAACCTTGAAGCTCATGTATCAACAACAAGACTCCAGGGGGCCAGTCACACAAAACACCTCAAATTTCCTCTTTAAGCATGACACGTTTAGCCTTATTTCTCCTTTGCTAAGGGACCTACTCAAGGATGTTGCACAGAATCCCATAAAAGGAAGACGACTAAAGGGAAACCAAACAGGTCAGGGGGTAAAGATGACGCTTCTAGAGGAATAACATATAATAAAGGCACATACTAATAAAAAGAAATGTGCTCCACTTACAGCAGCAAACAGAAAACAACAAAATTAGGATGGAAGTACAGCAAAAATTAAAATGTCTGGTGAATAAGCAGGATGATTCAAGGTCCTGCATCATGATGTCAGGGTTTATTTTGCAATAACGACCCACATTATCCCTCTTAACACACATCTGATTACTAAGAAATCAATATTTTGTGTCTAATTATTTATCTTGTCGATTTAAAGATGATTTTATTGTGACGGCTGCAGTCCTCCAGAGACTATTACCCGTAGTAATAGCCTGTTACTGATAGCAGTGTTCTGTTATACAGAAATAATACTGTAGAGGTTATTGAGTGTTCATAATAAATAATATGTATGAATATAAATGTTCGTCTTGATGGATAAATGGAACAAATTCAAATGCTTTCTTACACTTTCTTCATAAAGATTCAACATTTTGTCTAAACTAAATTCATTAGTTACAAATCATTAGTTGGAACAACAATTGAAATCGTGCTCAAATTCATTTTTAACTTTCTCACCAAACCTGTCGACTTACTTGGTATTCTGCCAATCAGCCGCATCGGCTCCAGCGGTTTAGAGATCTGCCAGTTCATGCCGAGGAAAGCCAGAACATAATCTACCGCACTGAAGGGACAGAAACAGGGGATTTTATTTTGTATTCCTTCATTGTTTTAATTAAAAATGTGCACACAATCTAATTATTGTTACATTATGATGTTTTGTAAGGTTGGGCTGCGGTGGGATACTAACTTCACAAAGTTGATGAAGAAGTCAAACTTATTCCAGTTGTCGCTCAGGTAACTTCCTCGACAGCCAAAGACTCCCAGGGCCATCATCTTTATGAGCATCTCCACCATAAAGAAGCTGAATGTTAGACGCTCCAAGATCTGGACAGGCACCATGAAAAAAACACGGTTAAACATACCAGCAGAAACAATGTTAATGCTAACATATGTAATCATAGCCACACTCTTGAACTGTGAGAGATTGTCACACTTTGTGTTCATCGCACAATAGAGTGCAGATCACACTAACCGTAATTAGGTTTGAGGTCTCTTCGAAGGGCTTGTACGTGCACAGAATCACACAGCTGAGCAGCGCCACCAGTCTGGATGCGTAATCCAACCACGTGAAGGAAGACGTTAAGTCAAAACATCATACACCATGAAATGAATCGTCAACAGAGGATCGAGGAGTGTATGATAGAAGCACCAGATTGGACTAATAATGGCCAAATTCATACAATGTTTCATCAGGCTAAGACCTCCATACTGCATGATCGCTAATTACTATACTGTTGTAGCAGCAGTTTTTGACTTGAACAGCAGTTCCATAGAAATTAAAAAGTAATCAGTGATTTTTATAAGCGCTTGAATAACAAGAATATTCCTTTTTGTTTGGTTCTCCAAAATTCAATTAATCGTAGATCCTTCACAAAGTTAATCAAAGTGTTTCTAGTTTGTTCATGACTTGTATAAATTTGGGTGGATCTATCCAACACTGGGTCGAGAGCACAGTTAAAATCTCTCCAAGGCAGACACAAACGAGACATCTGACAGGGTATTGATTTGTGTATGACAATAACTACACCCCAGGCATGAAATCCGTGACCTGGTCAATTTTGACACATATTATTCTTACCAGGTGCCAGACAATGATAAAGGATATAGGCTGCAGGCAACTCTCAGACACCAGTTACGGGGTCTTGTGGTCTGTTTCAAGCCAAAGAACGCCACGGGGGCCGCGGCTGGGTACGGCAAATATTCCCTGTCCCTGGGGACAGAGTTTGGGTTGCGAACCATGTCTGCGTGTTGCTCTTCCTCTCCCCTAAAATGAGACGTGATGAGGTTCAAGTGCAAGACAGTCTGGAGGGAGATCACAAAGAAACAGGTGAGATGGCGGAGCAAGAAAATGAGACACACAATAACAATATACTGCACAGGATAATAATACAGGCTGTGGATTATCCCTTCATGGCTAAAAGCCTGAGCACAAAGAAAACTAATAATCTACATGGCTACACACAAATATATTCATTTATTTATACTATATACATATCAGATCCTTTACTCGAGACAACATAGCAATACTGCACTATAAAAATACTTAGTTACAAGTAAAAGTCCGGCATTGAATGATGAATGAAAATATGATTAATTGCACGTACAAAATAAAGTACTAAAAGTACTAAAAGTACTCAGTAGTGTTTCACTGTTTGTATTCTGTAAATACAAATCTCACAAACTGGACCTTTAAAGTGAGTGAAAACGTCCCAGTACTGGCTAGCTTGCTAGTTTAGCTTAGTGCTAGCCACATGAAGTGATTTTAGGACTACTGTAAGCTAGCCTGTTGGATGCTAGCTACACGACGGCTGATACACAACAACAACTGACAGCAGAGGTCAAATATTTATCCACTTTGAAGCTTTGTTCATTTCACTGTGAGTTAGCTGGTTAACTGACTGGTAGTCACTAGCTTGCTAGCTTGGCTGAGTGCTATGCAAGTCACATGAAGTGATTTTAGGACTGCTGTAAGATAGCTGGAAGTTTGAAGTAAAAAAAAAATGAGCTCATCAGAGCAAGAAAAACACAACAGGAGAATCACAAAGTGAGGAAAAGCACTTACCAGAGAAGAAACGTGGCTGTTGTAGATGTTTTCGTTGAGCTGGTGTTTATATCACCTTTAAGTTGAGCTAGCTAATGATAACAGTTGTTTAGAATGGGATAATTAATATTTGATGGTAAACATTAGTGTCTCATGCTGGAACTTGTATGAGAAATTAAACAATATTACTGTTTCAAAGATTCAGATTCAAGGGTTTTGTTTTAATTTGAATCCTTTGTTTGATTTGAATGTGATTTTTTATTGTTTTATTACCTTGCTCTTTGCCATGGTAACAACCAGGGCCGCTGCTAGCCCCCCCAGCCCCCCATGAAAAAATAAAAAAATGTTAAATAATTAAATAATTTTAAAATAATTTTCTTTGAACCACAGATATATTATTCATTTTTAATTAATACAGATAAAATAAGTAACAGTAAAAGTGCGATCTGCTTCAATAAAATTGAATAACTAAAAAAAACAATATTTTTATATTATTAAATAATAACATTTTCCCCACATCCCTTTGTTTCTTCTTTTTGCTTTTCTCAGCCTGCTTGTCTTTTTGATGCCATGTTTTCATTGCTTTAGGGCTAATGTCAAGTGTGTGTCTGACTGGTGAAGCCTAATCGAACAAACCAAACCTCGATGTATTTTATTATTCTGAGATATAGTAGACTGATGATGCAATTACACAATGGATTCATAATACATTTAAATAATTAATCATAATGATCATCATAATTATGATTGTTAACCATGTTCCTGTCCAAGCACAGGGGAGATGCAGTCTCCTGGAGCCGAAGTGCACGTCATCTTCAGGGTTAACTCCCTTCACTTTCTTCAGCAGTAACACACATGAGCTCCGACGCTGGCTTTTGAGCCACCGTGGCCTTTATTTGATCACACACTGTCCACTCACACCTTACACACACATGTTATGCACAGCTTTTCAAAGGGAATTCCACTACTCTTATAACATGATGATAATTGGGTCATTTTGGTGCGTTATGGTAGCGATGGCACTGAGTAGAAATATTCTTAATATAGCATACATTTAAATGGATATTGATTTTTTTCAGAGGTGGGCCATTTTTATGGTTAAAATCTGTTTTTTCTTCTGACCTTGTCCACAGCAGTAGTTTCCATGCTGGTCCTCATGTCTGCTTTATTCAAACTGAGGGCACGCTGACCGCCGCCGGCTGTAGGTAATGCACTGACCACGGATAAGTACATAGTAAAAGTACAAAAGTATAAGTAGTATAAGTACAAAAGTGCAGAGGTATTCTTAGCAAAATGTTCTTAAAGTCTAAAAAGCAAAAAGAAAAACTTCAGTTGCAGAATATTACAGGCAAACATCAATCAATCACGGCTCTGAGGAGAATAAATCCAACCCAATCACTCCTTTGTTCACTCATCTACTATTCTCTCCATAATAAAACTTAAGAATTTACTCTATGGTGAGCTCTAAATTAAGTTTAGGGCAACCTATGAATCATCATCATATGATATAATCACTCACAGGTGTAGCGTTACATAACTGTAATCTATCAAAGCAAAGCAATGCATTGTGGGATATGGGAAAGAAGTGCACACGCCACAGATATTACACTTTTATCGTTTTATTGTGTGGATTTTTGAAGGCACTGTATGGTGAATTTATCTCAGACATTCAAGTAAAAAGGCAGGCAGTAAATAAGACGCATCTAGGAAGTGATTCTGGACACGAACCAACTCTTTGTTGCAAACTGTCTATAGAGATGGAGCACCCAATTTCCAGTGCCAATAGTTAGAGCGGTGTCAACATTGTCCAAGCTTATGTTATATACTTAGCATTTATTGGTAAACATTAGTCTCATTTGTGAACTTTGGTATAGATTTTTAAATAATACGAGCATATTGATCGGTCTCAGCTCGTCATTCTGTCTGTGGAGGCAAGAGGTCCACGCCGTGCATACAGCGGTTTGTTTACAGCAGTAGAGAAATCTCAGAGACAAATATCTCAAAATCATAATCATACATGGCTAGATATCACTAGAAGAAAGAATGTTTTTTTTTGGGGGGGGGAGGGTAAACTGACCCTTTTTTAAAAAAAAATGTGCTCTCAAATCGTGGAGAGAAAATGCAGCGAGTATTGATTTGTGCAATGAACAAGAAGATGTCATTCACAACAGGCAAGCCCGAGTTCAACCGTTAAAAATGCTGGCACACATTTTGCCATGCTGGAGCGCCCTTGACAAAAAACACAGGGGTCCCTACCATTTCTCGGGGCGCTGTTTGATGCTACTGTTGACCTTTCAACCTCCCGCTGGAGGGAGGTGAGCGCCTGTTTTTTTTTTTCTCTCTCTCTTTGGGGAATTGAGAGTGTCACTATAAAAAGAGACAGGTTTTTAGAGAGCCGCTAGGTTTAAGTGGAATAACACAAAGGCTGCAAATGCAGGATCAAAGTGGTGGAGGATGAGGCGGGGGGGGGCAATGCAATCGAGGTGAGAGAGGGGAAGGACGAGGCAAAGTAAGAATGAGTGACAATAATTGGATACAGTGAAACTTAAGCAAAGGATTCACTACTTTTTTTAGCTATAATTACTACCACTTCAAGAGTGCTTTCATAACACTTACACTCTATGGACAAAAGTATGTGGACAGTATGTAGGCTGCTCCCACTCTTTAATCCTTTCCATGTCCATGAACATTAGTGAGGTTGCCCACTGATGTTTGGAAGTTTAGAGTCGTTCCAGTTCATCCCAGAGGTGCTGTAGGGGGATCGGGGCTCTGTGTGCAAGTTCTTCCACGCAAAACTGGCCAAGCCGTTCCTTTATTGACTTTGCTTTGGGCACAGGGGCGCTGTTACGATGAAACAGCCAAGAGCCATCCTAAAGTGTTGTTACAGAGCTGGAAGCACGCCATTGTCTGGTAGAATATCGTTATGTGGCAATAAGACCAAGCGCGAATTCCCAACACATGGGATGACAATACGGTTGAGGATCTTTGCTGTTTTATTTTGACTGGAGTCAACCCAACAGCCAGCTTTGAGGTGCTTGTTTGAAGTTTACATTTACATTTATATTTATTCATTTAGCAGACGCTTTTATCCAAAGCGACTTACAGAAAAGGGAACAATCAAGGTATAGTGCGATAAGAAGCGTTAGTGCAGTAATAAGTGCTAGTGACGATTCTTCAAGGTGTAGATTTGTCGTGTAGTGCTAGGAGAGAAGGTACTCTCTGAAGAGCTGGGTCTTCAGGAGTTTTTTAAAGGTAGAGAGGGGCGCCCCTGCTCTGGTAGGAACTGGTAGTGCGTTCCACCAACAGGGAACAACAAACGAGAAGAGTTTGGATTGCCTTGAACGAACGGGTGGCAGAGCCAGGCGTCGTTCATTGGAGGAGCGCAACGGTCCGAAGTTTTGCATCTTCGGACTCTGCGCCTGACATAATCTTGTCCACTTGGTGGTGAAAAGTCTGGACTTCTCCCAGTTTGTGCTCCAGTAATGACATACAAGTCTCTTTGGGTGGATGGATGTACTCATTTATGTCAATTTCACTCACCTTGTCTGTGCTTATTTTTAATTATATGTGTGTATATATTAGCTACTAGCTTGGGGCTTCTCCCCTG
This sequence comes from Sciaenops ocellatus, assembly GCA_033000465.1. NCBI lineage: Eukaryota > Metazoa > Chordata > Actinopteri > Sciaenidae > Sciaenops > Sciaenops ocellatus. The sequence continues at coordinate 19,159,574 of CP136878.1, read as the reverse complement.
TGTGTGTACAGCAATCCACTCCACTTCATTCACATATGAATTGACTACAGCTGGAAACGCAGATAAGCCCACAGTGCCACAGGCAACTAATGATTATTTACATTATCAGTGAATCTGCCAGTTATTTTCCAGATTAATGAATTAATCATTTGGTCAATGAAATGAAAGGATTATGTCTTTAAATGCTTCGTTTTGTCAGTCCAAAATCCAGAGATTCCCAGTTTAATATGACGTTAGAACAGAGGAAAGCATGATATCTCCATAATCGATGATCAATATAGTTGGTAATTACTTTTCTGTCAATCGACTAATGGTTGCAGCTCTAACTGACACTTATTTGTAGAGAATTCCTGAATGAAAGACAATTGCATCAGGACAGAGTGAAGAGCAGGGGAAAGATACAAAGCAGAAGATCCACTCAAAAGTGAGTATCATTACCTTAACCACATGGCTACAGTCAACGAGATGGACTAAATTATAATGGTGGCAGCCTTCACAGTAAAAAAAAAAAAAAAAAGAGCTCTGCCACATCACTCTAAAAGTACTTAGTAAGAACACCATTTGGCCAGAGCTCCCTGAAAAATGACTCACCAACCGAGCGTACAGAGGAAGTTACTTTATAACCACATTAACAAGAGTATTTGATGATTAAACAGACTCATCGTCAAGTTACTGGCTTAAAAGCAAATAATCCATGCTGGTTCTCACCCAGTGTAATATGAAAGCAGCAGTAAGATTTGAGCTCACTGCTGTGTGTTGGGTTATTTCAGGCTGCCTGTGGTCATCCCACTTTTAAAAACAATTTTCTGCTTATCAGCTGGTTTGAATGAGTCACACAGATGGACACAGACACACGGCTGCCGTGGGGAAGATTCCTGCAGGTATGCCGTGTTTGATAGTCTGCCTGCCTCACTCGTTTTTTCACATTTCTCCTTCTAGGTTTCATACCCCCCCTCCCTTTGCCTCCCCTCCTCTCTCCTCTCTGTCTGCCCTTCTCGTCTTCCTCCCCCATTATCGTCACTGCCTCTTTCTTCCCCTGTCTCCCGTTTCCCGTCCCTCACTTAGCAAAGTGAAGAGCGACAACTCAGCTGCCATTTACATTCCCCTCGGGGGGCTCTGTTGAAAAATAAAAACTGATGTTGATCCTCTCAAAATACAAATCTATCAGTCAGGACAGGTTACCAAATCTGATCATGATACACATTCAATTAAAATAGAATCTTCTTCCTGTTCTGCTCATGCTGTTTAGAAGAAAATCACTAACTAATACAAAACTTACCAAGTGATTTGATTTCCCGTGTGACATTATCAGGTTTCTGACCTTCCCTGTCTTGGATACGCTTTGTGAAATTCCATAATATTCCAGGTCCAGTGACAAGTGGGTGCACTGTTATTAATACTTAAAGGCTGCCATTGGACACTTCAGTCACACCTGAATAAAAAAAAAGTGTAAATTCAACCACTGTCCTGACATGATGATAAAAAAAGACCAGCCTTGGGCATGCCTGATTAGAATTAGTTTAGCATCTACAGTGGTCATCCCAAGGGCCCCAGAAGCAAACAGAAGCTGCCCTTGGGACTGTAGTTAGTGACCATAACATTAACAGATGCAGGGGTCATACAGAGGCTGTCCTACAACATGCCTGGATAAAATTGATGGAATATCCAGAGGGGTCATTCTGAAGGGACTGGGGGTCTTTACTGTCCAGGGACATACTTGCATTGTAATGCCAGTAGAGAGGGTCATTCTGGGGGTTTTACTGTGCAGAGGTTGTTCTGGGCTGCCTATGGGATCTTACCGGGTTATAATTAATGTAACATCCCTTATAGAGGGTCCACTGTAGAGTATGAGCAGAGAAGGAGAGAAATATGCATAGAAAAGGACTTTATACCGTCTCCACATCCCCATTTCTCTCCATTTTTTGTCTTAAACGGCTAACGGTCTGCTCTCTGGGGTGCTATAGGTGCAGAGATCAGCTTTTTAATATTAGTAAAGTTCTGACTATTAAAATTGATTCAAGTTATCACTGTAATCTATCATTGATAGAGGGGGGACGTTATGGGTCTGCCCTCATTAGCAAGTTAAAGGAATTCAGAGTGACTGGCAAGTAAGAAAAGGAGGAGGAGGACAGAGAGGAAGGAGGAGACACAAAGCATGACTGAAGTATGCTTGATAAAAAAAAAAAAAGGGGGGTTTGTGTGCCGACTTGACCGCTTTAAAAGGCTGAGGCGCGATTCCTCTCGAGGCCCAATTAGAGTCCAAAGAAATCAACTTTTAGACAGAGCGCAAACAAGGTGACATTAATATATGAAGAACAGACATCTGAACTGTAGGCTGAAGCCTGGCTTTATCTTGAATGTACAACTGCAGACACACTGAGCTGCTTTAGGGTTAAAAAAAAAAATTAATTTCACATCAGCTATCTTTCTCAGTGCTCCTATAAAAACGGTATCTACTGGGGATGAATACTGAGCAAACCTGTCACTGCACCAGACTGACACTGTTCATATCTTGGATACTTTTAGAGACATTGCAAAGCGCCATAGCAAGTGGTCCTTCTCCTCACAAACACAAGACTCTTTTCACAGGAACTGAGAAATGTCAGCACCATATAGACAGGCTCAGAATCTTTTTATAAGTTGGCAACCAAGAAATAAGAGCTAATTTTCTGGAGGAAAACACACATTTGACACATTTGGGTTAGAAGAAGTAAAAGGCTCAAGGAAAAACATACATATACTGTCTATTTGTCTTTTTATTGGAAGTTTCACAGAAAACATTAAAAAATGTACATTCTACATGCTAATTTACTGAGAAAATGTTGCTCCTCTATAAGCATTCATGAATTACAGAGAACAAATTCAACAGTGGGCGGCACGGTGGTGCAGTGGTTAGCACTCACAGCAAAAAGGTTCCTAGTTCAGACCTCAGCTGGGTCCTTTCTGTGTGGAGTTTGCGTGTTCTCCCCGTGTCTGCGTGGGTTCTCTCCGAGTACTCCGGCTTCCGTCCCGCAGTCCAAAGACATGACCTTAACAGGTTAATTGGTGACTCTAAACTGGCCGTAGGTGTGAATGTGAGTGTGAATGGTTGTTGTCTCTATCCAGCCCCACAGTGACCCTGATGAGGATAAGAGGTTACAGATAATGGATGGTTGGAAATTCAACAGCAAGACAATTCCCGTTTTCATTGTAGGGGTAACAAAGGTGGTTTGACATAAACCTGCAGCATTATTTTGAACAGGCAGCATGGTGCCTCCTTAAAGCCCAGTTTTCTCTTGTGTCTACATCACCTGATTTGGATACCTGCCTACCCAGCTGCTTCTCACCATCAATTAGTCCGTGTGTTTATGGAAAGTAGTTCTTGCCCAAGAAATGTAACCAAAGGACAGGATCTTCCTTATTATAGCTAAGCACAGGTGTACATCATAAAATTAATGATGGCTGAAATCCATTTAGCTGCTTCTGTTTTAGGGTCTTGGTATTGTGCACACTGTCACACCTCACTGGGACTCTTGAATATTGCTAATGTTATTACACCGTACATTTCCTGCTATGACAAGTCAAAATATAGTCCCTGGGGAGCTTAGAAAGAAGAAAAAACATCCATTCACAGCTTGTAGAGCTGTTTTGTTGCAATAAACTCGTAAGCAGGTTAGGCTCTTTGATAAGATAACATGATACAGCCACAAGTTTGCTGATAGATGATACAACACGGATACAATTATCGAGCGGATTTCAAAGCCTGTCCACATTATAGATTTCTTGGCCACAGCCTCAGGTTTACAGCTTGCCTTTTGCTGTTAATTATTAGTTATACATGACTGCCATCTTGTGGCATTCATATACTGTATTGTGCAGTGGTATTCCTGCTTATTGCTTTTCTGGGTCAAAGACAGTAAAATAAATACACAGAGCTCACAGAGGAAAGCAACAATGCTGATAAATTGTACAGTTTGTGGTCAACAAGTTGTTGACTTTGACTGTATGACATAAGAGATCACTTTACTTAATCTTCCAACATCTTACCTGTCGATTTTGTACAAATTTGAACATATGAAGATGTATACACACCTTTCCTACCTGCTCTCTCATCTGCTTTCACTCCAAGCCTTCCAATCAGTGTTGCACTAGTTGTCAATGAGAACCCTTTAATCTGTTGTGATATTCATATTTTTAAGGATAAAAAGAATATGATATATGAATATTACAAGAAGCTTCTGCCTGCAGGTTCACTCCTAATATTTTGCTGTGGGTGTTTGCCTTCAAAGTCTGTATTGATTGAATCCTGCTTGCAAGCCTCTAGGCCAGCTCACCAAAATAACAGAACTGCATCAAACTGGGTAATACAAACATGCCAAGAGGTAATATGTGATGTGCATATATAATAAGTGTCAATTACCTGCATGTATATATATATATACTAATTTATAGTTAGCAACAACCAGCTTTATCTTTACTTTTTCATGTTTTTTCTCACTTCTTTAGATTTCAACCTCCTCTTATTTATATATTATCACATGCTCTATAACTTTGACGTGTCAGTTGACTTTCTGCAAAATGGTCCCAATGGAAAGAACAGCTATTCCAGTTACACCTCTGCCTCGGAAACAGGGAGAAGGAAAGACAACGAGGGGCAGAGGGGGGGAAAGGACAGAGAGAAAGATCCACAGGGGAGGAGAGTAAAGAGAGAGGGGGGGGGGAATGGAGAACCAGCAGACAGTAAGAGAACTGATTCATTCCCCTGAGATCTAATTATACCATTACCACAGAGCTCAGTTCAAGGCCACTTTAAAAAACTAATGTGCCGCTTTCACATACATCTCATGCTGCCATCTAGTCTGTCATAGAAGTAACTACAACTTGTGTGACTGTGGTTCTCATGTGGTATGATGAACACTGCCTGTAAGTGACTTTGGTATCTAAGACTGTTCAGGTTAGTCAAATTTGAACAGTAACTACAGGTCCCATAATTTGTAGCCATAAGCAAATTACCTAGACCTCACTGTAGTTCACTGAAACTGTAAACTGTAGTTTCCACTTACCATTTAGAGTTCAATCTATAGTTCCGCTACCATGATCATGTGATGATATTGTTGGATTGTTTTTAACATTGTTCCCTCTTCCTCTTGGTGTTAACATGTTGGTTACATTACAAAACAAAACAGACATTGGCCAAAGGATTATAAAATAAAGGCTAAACTGGACATGCAGACTGACCTCATTTAAAATGTGTAAACCCAGTGTTAGTGAGCATGATCATCTTCTTTGGAAAAATCCCTATTTTTAATGCAGAATAAGAAATGTAGTGATTTAAACTTGCCGTAAAATATCACTTTAATATGTTGATGGCACAAACTAATGTCAAGTACAAGACATATGTTGATAGATCGGAAAAACTTAGGCAAAGGGGCGGTGATAAACTGAAATATTAGACACACTGGAAACTACTTTGGTGGCGGCTTTATTATCGGATTATCGGGTACACACTTCTTTACATCTCATGAACTCTTCACGTTGTGCCTGCTATCAGTTGTGCAACAACAGGCTTCTAAGTATGTGGTGGATTAAGGATTAGGACACCAACATGCATTATTGAAACACCTGTTTCCAAATAAACTGGACAGGTGAACTCAATACTGGGGTTCCATAAAACTAATGAGATGACGCTGCCAGTGAGGCATGATAATCATTAATGCTCCTGTTTGTCTTTTCAAATTATTTTGTCAAGAATCAATAAACAGTAATATAAAATTATCAACTTGTTAATTTAGATAAGTGGCATTATTTATTTATTAAGAAACATGAAGAGATGTTAGTTCATTTAAACAGCTTCCACATCAAGAAGGTTTTTTGCTGCTGCAGGTCCTTACTACAGTGAAAAAGTTCAGGTCTGTTCAAAGGATAGCCATAAAGTTTAAAACAACATATCACAATAAAAGCCAAAGCACTGCAGGAGGAGCTTGGCACACTTGCCACTCCACAAGGTGACAAATTTCTATAGATGTGAATAGGTGAGCAGGGTCATGGCAGGGAAAAAAAATTTTATCTCGGTCTATGATAAAGTGCTGAGGAGAACACAAACAAAGAGACTGGTACTATACAATTTGTGAGACGCCAAACGGTGAATCAAAACACAATATCCTGAAATTGAAGTTTGTTTCTCTGAATTGCTTAATTGCAACTAAAGGAATGTGTATTGGCAGGCAGCGGTGGCACACATTCAGCTTGTGTTTGCAATATATAATGCAAAGCTGATGTTTTTCTCATCTAAACATTCACAGCTGAGCGCGCAATTAGTTAGACCTTTGAATCAGTACTGGGATTGCCTCATCTCATGTGCTCTTTTCCTGGTGAAACTTGCAGTTTTGATACCAGGGAAAGTATGAAACCTGTCGATCATTGGATGATTACCCTTCAGACCATCTTTTTTTGCAGTTTTGTTTCAGCTCTGACTCCACTTTGTCCCTGCAGTTCTTCTTGGCATCCCTGATGGACTTTCGGAGGTCATACCTGGCTGCTTTGTAGGCATCAGGATCCCCTGAGTTGAAAGCTGCCGTTCGTACCTTAAGCTTAGCACGAATCTCCCAGCTGACCCAAGGTTTCTGGGTGGGGTAAGTGCAGACAATGGCTTTAGGGACCACATCATCAATGCACTTACTTATGTAGCCTACTACAGAGTCTGAGTATTCATTGACGTCACCATCAGCTGCGTCCTCAAACATCTGCTGTTGTATGTGTGTGTTGCTGTGTCTGTTGTCTCAAAGCAGTCCTTTAAGACCTCATCAGCTTCTTTGTTCCATTTGTTGATGGTCCTGAAAACCGGTTTTTCATGTTTCAGTTTCTGAATGAGTGGTCTGACTTTCCAAAAGCTGGGTGGGGGAGGGGTTTGTAGCAGTCTCTGAATGGGGTGTAGCAGTGATCCAGGGTCTGCTCACCCCTGGTGAGAAAGGTGATGTGTTGGTAGTATTTTGAGAGAACTGTCTTCATGTTGGCTCTGTTAAAGTCTCTAAAAACAATGAAAGAAGAATGCTAATATTTTTCAAGAGGGTGTCAAAATACAGTAAAGTGTGGTCAAATTTGGGGTAAAATCTAAATTATTTCTTTTAAATATTGTGTATAGTTAAGGAATACAAGTGCTGCATGTCTGAGTCAACTGCAGAAACAATATTTAGATATTGTTGTCTTTGGTACTACAGACAGATCTATTTACAGTATGAGTCCTCTTCAAGTCCCTGTACATCAACACATATCATTTCCTAAAACCTGAATATTTATTATATTAAGGATTAAGTCCAAGGACACAGTCTGAATGATCACATGCCCGAGATATTACTCTTATTCGTATGCATTTAATGAAACAAACACAATACAATGAAAAGAGGTGAAAGAGGAGGGGATCACTCTGTAACTGTGCAGCTGTTTGTGTGCCCTTCTGGGAGAATGAGAGATCCTGGTCACATTGAACCAGACCTTCCTCCAAGCGTTGATCCATGGTCTGGTCATAAGGATGGAAAAGGCCTCACGCAGTGCCACAATCTGTGTGATTTTGCTCTTTTGCCTTTAGGTGTCTGATCACAGTGGCACTGAGCAATATGAGCAAGCCGGCAAAAACAGCCAAGGTGATCACAGTTGTCCTCAGGTTCCTGACCACAGTGTTAGCATCCTGAACCTGGACCATGTATTGGACCAGAATCTTCCTGTGCACTTTACTCTTTACTATTTCAACTGTCTCGCAGGAGTAAAGGCCAGAATCAGAATAGGAGGGTCTGATGATGAGACCCTGGTCGAGTACAGTGTGTCGAGCACCGGGAAGGAGGATGTTATCCGAGAAGCGCCAGATGACTGGGAGGTTTGTCTCAGGGGAACATTGGAGGAACTGTGCAATCCCAGTGGTGAGGTGGACAATGGCAGGATTCTTCACTGAGGAAGAAATCAAGAACACACGCATTCAGGTTTGTTGAATTTTCAGATTCAGTGGGAGAAATACGTAATTCAACACATTTCACAACATTTTTTTTCATTAAACATTTTCAGCTGTAGCTATGAAAATGAACTTTAGACTAAACATTGGTATTCATTCAATAAAACTTCCCCTTTTTTTGGAGATAACTTTATGATGGATTGAAATGTTAGGATTTCTTTATCTGTGCAGTTTTATTGAGTTAATACCAATGTCTGCTCTAAATTCCATGTGAATAGTTGCATTAGAACTATTGCATACTAAATGCATGTGTACTATATGAGCATATGCAAATGTTTAGCTTACACTCAGAGATTGGACACATCTGGATGTCTCCGTCACTCCAACTCTGAATCCTGCCAAAAGAGAAATGCCTGTTTCATATGAAGCTTTCAACACAGAATTACTTTCTCAGAATCATGAGAGCTTTGACTCACATGGACCCAAGTGATGCACCAACAACAGATGAACATTGGTCTCTGATCTGGTCCCAGCCACAGTATGGGTCTCTGGCAATAAGGCAGTCATCGCATGATGTGTATCGGCTGCAGTCCCTCACATTAACTTGAACAACAACATTACTGCCGCTACTGTACAGCTGGCCCTACAGAAACAGAGTTTAGAGCTGCGCTATTAAACTCCCAAAATGTAAGTAAGATACAGTATAAAACTCTCATAAAGGTCACAAGGAATCAGGACATTTTACCATACTAGATCTGAATTTGGAAACTACACTAGTGACTTGAGCCTTACTGTTTTGGAGGAGAGTTGGAGGAAGTTGACTGGCTGAGGAGTTTGAAACAACTGCAGCTCCTCAATGACACGCCCATCCTCACCATCAAACTTCACTGCCTTCTGCAGCCAACCAAAGTCTGAGGGAAGACATTCATATATCAACACACCTCATTTGTGTTATTGGTGTAAATTCATGTCTGCACATGCCAGTCGCATACCTGTGCCGATAAACATGACTTGATGTCGTCGTCCATCCAGTGACGTGACTTGGTCCACAACAATCTTGGAAAACCGTGGCCCTGCGCGGACCAGCAGAGGCCTGCCAGTTATCGGTGTGACCGCTCCCTCCATCAAAGGGTGATTCTTCACAAACAGCAGGGTTTGATCTGTGAGGTCGAGAGAGGTCATCACACCTGAGGCCCGCAGTTCATCAGTAATGCACTAGAGAACAAGACAGAGAGAAATTATATTGCATGTCATCAGATGAGATTTGAACAATGGAAAACAGAGTCATCTACTTCTTTCAGTAAGTATGACTCCTAATAAGGTTCTTTAAAGTGTTCTTGGTATGATACTTGCTGAACCAGGGTGAGGAAGTGGCTCCTCTCCTGTGTAAGTTTCCCAGCTCCCAGTGTCCCTCTCAGTCAAAAACCTCCCGCTGAACACCTGGCTGATGTCTGACAGCTTGTATGCACAGACAGCAGACTGGCTGCAAGCACTTGAGGAGTCCCTGTGATGTATACAGAAAAGTCTTCCTGATTCCTGTCTTTTCCTAATGTTCGTATAACTTCCTTACATCTTATCTTCTAATACGTATCAGCTACGATATATACTGTACAGTCCAAAACAATGAGGTACTTACTGTGGATACGTGAAACTTACCAGTTGGAGGTGAATATGGCATAGAATATGCTGTCCCTCCAGTCATTTTGGTCTTGGAGAAGGAAAACATCCTGGACAAGGGATGGTGAGCCAACATCGTCAAATGGACAGTCCAAACGGGCCTTCATGAAAGAAGTCCACTTCTTCTGCAGGGTCCTTTTACCCCCGAGGTCACTCTAAAACAACAGACACATTGAGTGACATGAATTTAATTTATGTGTAGCTTTGTTAAGCTTCTGTATTTACAGATCTGATAGACATACCTTACACACACGGGCAATCCTTGACACCTGGATGTTGTCACGACGTTCCTCTACAGCATTCTCAGTGAAAAACAAGAATACATTGTCGTCTTCACCGTCTTTGCTATTTTTGCTCACTTCAACAAGGCTTATGGAAATTATGGTAGGCTCTGAAAGCAAACCATTAAGAACTTTCAGTATTCTTGAATCTGTCTCATGAAATGGTTAACTGCAACATATATTGGATCATTTTGTTATTTTGCAAGTACTTATTTAAAAGCAGCTTACCGTTGAACCAGGAGCGTTTCATTTCAGTCTTGAGAGGGTTCAGTCCATGTCTCTGAAACACCTGCTCTGTGCCCAGAAAGTTGGAGGAAGCGGCAGAGTACAAAGTGTTTCCTGCCAAGTGAAAAGGAACCAGTCGTGTCATTATTGTTGTCAGAAACCAGGCTTGATTTTCTCTGACCATCAAGTTTTGACAGCTAGATATTTATCTGTGCAGAGTAGCGATGAGAAAACAGCTATAAAGCGCTAAGAAATCTGTAAAGAGTTGTGTACTCACCATCCATAAGGGAAGCAAAACGTTGGTAAGGCTCAAAAGGAACTTTCCCCCTACCCACTTCTATCTTTCCTTCCAGGGAGACTTTTCCATTTGTGAAATTCTGAAGGAGACACTCATGTTTGTTAGACTCAATTTATCCACCAATTCTTTATTATTATTATTATTATTATTATTATTATTATTATTATTATTTAACTGTTTGGAGAATACAGTTACTCACTTTCTTGCTGTGAGTTGGATGAAAAATTTGATACCACTCTGATGTGTGTATGATAAATATGATATTATAGAGCCAGCTTAGCTAAGATGGTTAGCTTATTTTAGCACAAAGACTACAGATGTGGAAACAGCAAGCCTGGCTCTTTCCAACAGTAACACAATCCACCCACCAGCACCTCTAAAGCTCACCAATTAACATGTTATGTCCTGCCTGTTTAATACATACAAAAACAAAATCATAAAATCTGTTCTCTGTGGCTTTGTGCTAAGCTAAACTAACTGCCTGTTGGCTCTGACTACATAGATAGACATGAGAATGGTATCAACTCTCTCATCTAACTCTCAGCAAGAAAGTAAATTTCACAAAGCTATGCAGTTTTAAAAACATTATTTTCCACTCTGCATAATATACCTGATTTTTCCATATTCATTGAAATTGTGTTTTTTGACTACTTATTTTTTGCAGCACAGCATACAGCAGCTGTCCTAGGGGAAAAAAGCATCTGACATGTCTCGAAACCTAAATAGTTACTTACCATATAGTCACATGAGGGGTTGAAAGCGTTTGTCCCACACACTAGCATTTTGCCATCCTCCGTTGTGTGTAGGGTCCGGATGAAATTATCACATTCCTGTTTGGAGAACAAAAGTGCTTAAAATGAATGAAACGTCATACTCTAAAATGTGTTTGAAGGTCAAAACTGCACTCATAGCTGATGATATTCACTAATAATTCACTTCTCACTATACCTCAGTGTCCTTGCCCTTCATTGTACAGAGGGCTTTGTCTGCTGGACTGACTGTCCAATTGGCCTGGAAGAAAAGAGAATTAGTGATGACCAAGATCTTGTGTTTATCCAGTAAGAAACCTGTGACTCTATGTCTGTCTTTATCAAGACCTATTCCCTGTATGTATATTCATTGTAAGTTGTGATTTTCATTCAGAACCAGCTCCTTTTTTCAGCATGTTGGGTACCACAGTCCAGTCAGCCTTACCTCACTGGTCTTTTTGGAGATGTCATCCATGCTAAGGGTGAGCACTTTCGCTCTGGCTCCGACGACGAGCTGACCAAGGTCGTCTCTTATCATCAGAGAGCTCAAACTATCAAAGCCAGACTCTTTGAACAGTTTCAAGTTCACATCTGAACCAGGAGCAGAGAGTTGAGGTTGCTTTTCAAATCCATACAGTTCAATGTACATAGACTGACATAGTGTGGTATTATGTTGAGATTCTGCACAGGCAGCTGTTTATGTCGTGACACAGTCTCATTTACAACATTAAACGCCTTACCTTGGAAGAAAACAGTCATGCGGGGTTTGTTGCTTGCTGCAAGGTCGTTACTCAAGATGACGAGGAAGTAAAGGAGCACAGCACGTCTCATTACGTAGGTCTAGTATACAAGTCAGGAAAAACACACCAGTTTAGCCAAATTTGGCTTCAATGTGTGTTGTGTTGGCAGAAATTGAGGCAGATATTCACCATCATGCAGGATAACAGCCACGAAAACAGTGCAAAAGTCTCTTTTATTTCTTACCTGTTGCTGATGTTTTCTGTTGTAAAGCAGTCTTGTCAGGTGAGAGTCAAACCTGTGGTGTTTCAAATACAGGAGAATCTGGACTCTGGATTCTTAAGGATGGGATGGGATGTAACAATGGCAACTACAATAATCTCAGTATAGAAAATCATAAGGTACATGTGCCAGGCCTGCAATAATGATATTGATACATATTCCGCACAGACAAATAAACATTTTGGACATAACGTAGGGAGTTATCAGACTGGTTATGTGTGTGTCACTTAACAAAGCCACAAAGGGATCAGAGCAGGCCAATATTTCAAAAAATAACAACAAATTAAATCATTTTGAAACTCTGTCCTGATAGAGTATGCATTCAGTCTGTAGCTGTATGTTTCCAAAGTGCTGTGCAACCACATGTAAGCAAACAAAGCAACACATATTTCTTTGGTTTTCTGCACACATGATGATCAGAAATGAAAAAGAAGAAATGATTCATAACCACACCCAGAACTGTTTACCACCTGTATTGTTTCTGTTTCATATTTACTCTTTTCTCATGTAGCATAAAACATCATTTTCACAGTTTTTTAGGTTGTTATTACACCCAAAACACAAAGGACTTACTGCATGGATGTTGAATAACAATTCAGTCCAAGTTATTGAATTTAGGTTTGTTTGCTTCAGTAATGGTTGTACATACAATCCTGAAACTGATCAAAACGGTAGTAAACTGATCATATTTTAGCATACTTAGTCAACATTGATAGTGTTGTGATGGTAATTACATAAGAAATTCAAAATTGCTGATAAAAACTTCAAATTCAGATTTCAAATTTGTGGACGGCCCTCTCCATGATGAGGCCCTGGGTACTTAAATCCACTATTCCCCTCATTGCCCTTCATCGTGTGCTATGGAGGCAAAGAGTCTGCAGGTCTTCAGTCCAACTACACACTACAGTATTTAGTTCCAGTTTTGTGTTTGTCCCTCCTTCCTCTGTAGTTTTTAGTTTTAGTGAAAATATGCACATTTTGATGCCACTGCAACCTGAAACCACTAGAGGGAACTGCTAAACTGTGATTTCCACAAGAAATGAAGCCTACTGCTGTAACTGCAATGTAAAAATCATGGACAATGTTTTTGTTTGTTTGTTTTTCATTATAAAGGTGTATAACTTCTGATTCAAATAGAATTTGCTTTAGTGTGTCTGGCACTGTAAAGAGCTGAGTCTAGACAGAACCTTAATAAAAACTTGTAATTCAGAGAGACAAACATTACATTTACTTTGTATAAAATCTTTCTCGTTAGACTTTTAATCACCTTTTGTGTGCACCTTTCTGTTCCACAGCAATGACTTCCTTAAAACCTACAGTTACAACAGACCTTTTGCCATCTTGACATGAAATAGTAGGGTAAACACAGGTGTTTCCAATGATACTAATTAAGGTTCCATTCCATTTATTACAGCAGAGACTTTCCAGTGAGCCAACATGCACCACAGCAGCGCCCTGACTCTGTCTGACCTAAATGGAACTGAACCTTAATTATTATCATTGGCAACACCTGTGTTTACTCTACTATTTCATGTCAAAATGGCTGCCATGCAAAGGTTTATTTGTTAATACCTTTTCACATAATTGATATAAATACAACACATGCAGATATAAATCTTTGCAAGTCAATTCATTTATAAATTAGCTCAATTAAGGACATCACTAACATAAGTAATTACATGTCATATGTAATGTGGTGAAAAAGTTTCTCCTGTGGGGAACTCGCCTCCAATAGCTGTATGATATATGATCTTTTTGAAATGTTACGTCAGTATTACTCTAAATATGTAGCTGTTTGTCTTAGATCCACTAAAGTTTTGCCATTTAGATATAAGAGGCTTTAATTCGACCTAAATATTAGTAGATATAAACATCTTTATATAAGTTTGTATGTTTTATTATGTGTTAAAATCAACTGGATTTTAAGCAAATGACAAAACTATGGATTTTAACAAGAAGATAACATTTCTGAGATGAAAATGTGGACTTTATTCTCAAATACTGAGGATTTATTGCATTACAGACATATTTTACAGCATGTTATGCCCTTTAATGTTCAGTTATCTTGATTCTTATCATTTGTATGTTACCTAAAATATTTCTTTAGTGTCATTAGATTCATTTTTCTTTGAGGAGACGCCTCAAAGTGCCATAAAGGTTGCAAAATGTTTCCCACCCGAGTGTGAATCAAGTTCCTGCACGCTAAGCCACGCCCTTTGGCATATGTGAACCGCGTGGCCCCGCCCCCTCCTGCGGGTGCCGATATTATTTATGGGCGTTGATTTCCGGTATCCAGCTACTGGATTTTCAGGTTTCACGAGTGTGTGTGTGTGTCATGAGTGTGTGGCCGTTGTATGTGTGTGTGTGAGTGTGTGTGAGAGAGTTTTTGTAGTGTGTTTTGTAACCGTTCCCCAGCTCGGATACTGTCACCGCCTTGCACCGTAGGCAGGCACCGTGTTCCTACATGCAAGTTACCGTCGCGGCTCCACAATCGTTGGCCAGCAATGACCGAAAGCCCCGCGACCAAACCAGCCAACGGGGACGTGTGTCAGCGAGTGAAGAACGGACTTAAACCGGAGAGAAACGGCTTATTGAAGAGCCTTCACCGCTGCCATGAGCGCCAGTCCAAACACCACTGCCACCCCGAGGAGGAGGAGGAGGAGAAGGAGGTGAGGCCCGGGATGGGACGGGGAGGAGAGGCAAGTGAAGCGGGGGAGCATCTACTGCGTGGACCCGGAAACAACCCGGACGACGCTTGTCATTTACACTTATACACATAAACTAATGTATTATTGGGATATGACACGATAACAACCTGTATGTGTTGACCTAGACAGTTTATTGTTACCGAGCTCTTGATTCTCTGGATCATTCTTCTACAGAGTAAACACCAAACTTCATTAGAAATATTGTAGTTTAAAGAGTTTTCTCTGTTTTTTTTATGTTATACACTCCCTCTAAGGATGATTTAACGTTTTCTGAATAATTACGAGACGCTCTTTAGTTCGGCTCAATCATATTTGTACCAAACAACATATGAATTCATTTAAATCTCAACTTTATGAATGGGTTTAAGCTGTACCTTACCGCCCTTGGTGGCTTTATAGGAAGGGGGTTGTTTAAAAAAGGCGGGTGACAACTCTCAAAGTTGACATTGCACTGAATTGTGCGACTGTTTAGTGAAAAATGTGTGTGCCGAATTGAAGAAGAAGTCCAGCTGTCCTATTTTTGTGAGCTTGTTTAGGCTGGATTTATTTATATTTGTAAAACACTTTGAATCATAAAGTATCTCATGATGCACACACCCAACAACCTGAGGACAGGTAACAGCTCTCTACCTGGAATATAGCAGGAAGTTTATAGGTCGTATCCTTATCATATCATATGATATCACATCACATGAGTGTGATGTCAGTGTGATGTCAGTGTATTTGTCTTATCTTTTTATGAATCATTTCAGGGTGGGTATTTGTTGCCATCTTTTGATTTGCCGTTGATTTGGTCCATTTTCTCGAACCCTTTTTATTAACTTGGACAGAAACTCTGATGTGTTAGTGATAAGGCAGACACTGAACCGGCACACCTGTTCGGTTCAGAGCTGTCCATTGTGATTGCACACATGTTGTGAAACAGCTTCCCTCCCCCCTCAGAGGCTAATGAAATTTCCACACTCGGGTGCACCTAACTGTGCCAGTTAACAGGTCCCTCCTGACTTGACGTTGTCACACTCAGGAGCTTGTGTTAGACTCATGGATATGCCGTGAGTGTTTTTGATTTTTCTGAATTAAATTTTTTTTCGCATTGTTGAAACCGTAGGAACATTCTTTGTCCTGGCTGTGTGTGTGTGTGTGTGTGTGTGTGTGTGTGTGTGTGTGTGTGTGTGTGTCGGATGTGTAACTTTTTCAAAGTTGGTTCATGATAAAATGCTAATAACTGCTAACTTACTTGGTGGGTTAACCTAAACTTCAAATTCATTTCCAGTTTGACGTTCTGAATTAAAATAAGGGTAGGTTAGGACACACTGTTGACAGGATATTGGTTCCAGTCTGTTTCTTCAGGTGACATTTCGGTAAACTGGATTGGGTTTGCTGAGAAACAGGCTGCCTGTTGACTGAACCTCAGCTGATTACGGTTCATGCGTATGTCAGAGCTGCTGGGCTGTAAGGTATTTGAGAGAGAGTGAGAAAGGGAGAGAGGCATGACCGGTCACATGTACTGCCTAATAGTCATGAGCACAGAGACCGGCATGATGGGAAGGTGAAATTGCACAATGTCAGTTAGTACTAAGTTTCTTCACTTCCATTTATCAAGACAGAGGGAACAGACAGGTTTCTTTATGGAGTTTTATTATTGGATTGTGGATAACTTGGCTCCAAGGGCACAGCTTTACATCAACACAACCAGCCCTTCCCTTATTTGGCAGTCAAATCTTCCCCTCCCTGGCCTGTGTCACACACTGTTGTCACTAACTGTACAGTTAGTGTACAGCCGGACCTGAGCTTAATACTGGGTTGGTTTTGTTATCTTCCTCCCACTTAAAATTTGGCTGCACATTAGTCACTTTTAACTGAGGCGTGGAAATCTCCGCTATTGTTAACAAAAGAAAAACTGAGCTTTTTTCTAAATAGTTGTGTAAACTTAGTTTTTTTCCACCTTTGTTAACATAGCAGAGAAAAACAAACAAGTACATTTCACTCAAAGTGCTCTACTTAAATACAGCTTTTAGGTGCTTGTATTGACTTCTAGCCTAACTCACCCTCTTTGTCTGAATCCCGCCACCGAGTGAAAAGATGAAATAAGTTGAGAGCACACAACCACACCCCGTGTGTGAGTTACCGGATATGATAGTGATGATGTGACAATGACCGCGATCTAAACAAATAAACAGTAAAAATCATATACACATTTCAGCTCCTACAAGTGCTACTTTTGGCACTTGGTACTACTTTTGTATTTTGATGCTCACGCTGAGTATTGTGGTTTACATCCCAGAATGTATCACATAAACGAAGGCTGCAAGTAATCTATGTTTCATATTTTAATCATCAATCTTTAATTTTTTATGTTTATGTTTTAAAAAACTTCAATCATTGAGGTTTTCAGCTCTATAATTTGTCATATTCCAGCCAGAACCTTTGACCTTTTTCCATGGTTCAACACATAAACAGAATATTGTAATAGTCTAAATATAAAGAAATAGTCATACACTGAAACACAGTACTGTTTCTGAGAAAACTTCATGGAAACTGACCGTGTCCTTATTGAAAGTTTTTCTTCTGATCTGTGCCAGCATAACCGAGCAATAGCTTCAAGTATCCTCTCTTAATTCCCACATTTGAATTATAGTATTTTGGTTTTTATGATGTTTCAGTTCAGTAGATCTTCTCATTTCCCACGTTGCCCAGGTCCACGCAGCATCACACCATGACAGCCTGTACAGCCGGCCCTTCGTCGAGTCTTTCGAGGAGACGCCCATGCTGGTGGCGGTGCTCACCTACATGGGCTACGGCATCCTCACCATCTTCGGCTACCTCCGCGACTTTCTCCGCCACTGGAAGATCGAGAGGTGCCACATCGCCAGGGAGAAGGAGGAACAGAAGGTGAGAGAAAGCCAGAGACGAAACACGGCGTGGTTTCGCAACATCGTCTGGGTTTACCCAGTCACTCACAAGAAGAAGAAAAATATGCAACCAAGCAAACAAAAAAAAAAAGCAGCAATAAGTGTAGAACAGTAAGGGGGCAGGTCTGGAGGAGCTGAACAGGTCTGTATTTGTCTGTTCACACAGACAGAGACGGTTCCTCTACGAAGATGACACTTGAGCAACATGTTGTTATGATTTCCGACAGCAGGCACATGCATTGTGCAGTCAGCATACTTTGTCTGTACCACAGTATAATGACTGGAATGTTATGATTGTTTTGGTTGCACAGTGATGATGCCGTGAGCAAGGAAAAGAAGACCAGATGTGTTTCAGGTGTCGAATGGGACTGATTTACTAGACTGGAGCTCTAATGACATGTTGCCTGGCGACCGAACGCCTGCCTTGTTGTCATGTAGAAACAGCGGCGACAAGGAGTGGAAAAACAGACTTGTTCCACTTGTTGCTTTGTTAACCAGACAGAACCAACGTGATATTTGCACACCATAAAGCTACCCAACACTAGAAGCTATCATATTTCAAATCTTCAGTTCAGTGTTCCTTCAAACTTGGTGCTAGGGAAGCACACAGGAAATGGATTGCAAGAAACGTGCTCATGCTGAAATTCAGAAAGAATTTAGCATGCTTTGTTTATCAAATGCAGACTCACAGAGCTTTAATGTAACGTGTTAAATATTCCCTCTAAGGTGTCGTGGTGTTCTTCACAGTTCAGTGCCCTTAAGAATGCATTTTTGTCAGCGCGCTGCTTAATGGTGGAGTTATCAGCATATTTGGACCACGTCCTTGACCACTCCGACATTGTTTTCAACCTGTTATGTAACATTTGATAGTGAAGCCTTGAAGCATTGTTTCTAAGTATTTGGTTTTGTTGAGGAAAGGAAGCTAGTGGGATAGACGTGGGGAAGTGATTAAATCACCCACGAGGATATCCCACGGATGTTTCCTCCAAGAACCAAGGAAAACTAAGCGTTAAAGATCTTATTTCTAGAGGTTGATTTCCTTCCAGCTAAGCGTTCCGAAAGTATGAATGGCATGTAGTACTGCGTAAAATAAAGTGAAATTCCTGCCACTCAGATAACCCCTCTGTACTCCTCTCTCTCTCCCTCTCTCTCTTTGTTTATCCATGTGTAGGACTTTGTGCCCCTCTACCAGGATTTTGAGAACTTTTACACCAGAAACCTCTACATGCGTATAAGAGACAACTGGAACAGGCCAATATGCAGTGTCCCGGGGGCCAAAGTGGACCTGATGGAGCGAGCGTCCCACGACTACAACTGGACTTTTGAGTGAGAGAGAAATACCTTTTTTTTTTTTCTTTTTTTTTTTTTCATTCCAGACTGTAAACACAGTAATGCCCCAGTCAAGGATTAGTACTAACTGTGCTAACACTCTTATCTGCTACTTTACGAATACCAAGCATAGTGACACATTTCACTTTGGAAAAATAGCAGGAGAAACATTAACAGTCTATAATAACACTTGCTAGTTGATGAATGAATTTCATGTTGTTAAGTTGTATAGACTCTGTGTCTATGGGAAAAAAACAGGGAGCATTTGGAAATTTAAATAAGCAAAAACAAATGAGGGGCTGCCACTAACGTTGTCATTCGTAATTAATTGTTGTGACTATTATTTTCTCAAATGAATCAGTTAATTTTTGGTCTTCAGTCAGAAGAAGAACAAGCTGTTTCCAGTCTAATTTCCATTATCAAGTAATTTAGACATTCACCGATCCAACTTCTCTCCCTTGACACTGATCGCACTTCCTCATCTCAGGGTATCGTCCGATACCGAATACCGACTCAATACCAGCGCTCTCTGTTTCCCAAATTTACAATATGTATATCTTACTGTGTGGAGCTCATTTAAACATGAGTTCAGGGGTTGCTGTGGCTCTGAAACCTGAGGCGGCCCACTGAATTAAAATGAATGAATTTGATTATAACCTTGATTAAAAATGTGTATTTAATGTACCAAAAACAAGCCTGTTTGTATTTAACATATCTGAAAGGAGTGGAAAATGCCCGTCACATCTTCAAATCTCTTGTTTTGTTCAACCAATAGTCCACTACACAAAGATATTTAATTTGAAATGATATAAAGCATCAAAAGCAGCAATATTATTAAGAAAGAAGACATTACTTGTGTTGCACACCCAGCACACACTCTACTCAACCCATTCCCTCCATTGCATGGGGAAAATACACAATTATGTAAACTTGGACAAGTTAACGTGTTTCAAAACCACACTGAACCTGTGACTTCACTTCGCACAGAATTCAATTGGTTCTTATTATTTTAATGTATAAGATTTGATATCACACTATGTTCAGAAAAGCGGCTCAAACACAGCACAAATCGCACATAAAGTCTACACAGTAAAACATGGAAGCTGATCTCATCGGCGTAAATTTGAACCACATTTGCAGCAAATCATGAACGCATCACTCAGCAGTTTTCTCTTCACATGACTGTGACTGTAATCAGATCATATATCAATTCAAACTTTTCCCTTCCGCCTCTCTCATACGTGGTTTATAATTGTGGTTCAAGCTGTGCTGTGAACCCCTCCCTCTGTCTGCGTTTGTCATCTTGACTCCTCGCTGGTGTTTGGAGGACAGCTGTAGTGGAGGTGTTTCAGTGGAGGGGCAGTGAGGTGTGTGTGTGAAGTCAGACATCCCACACTGCGACAAAGAGAGCAGAAAGAAAATCAGAGAACATGGAGTACCAGCGAGAGAAGGGTGCGCTTTGTTAAACGTTATGGCAGATACCACTGGAGATCAGAAAGATTAAAAAAGCTAATAGGACTTTGATGATGTCCACTTCAATCTAGTTTTTAATCAGCTCTACCAGTCATTATTATTATTATTAACCGTACCAATAAGCTTGCAAAAACATTAGCTTCCTCTCATTGATTGTTTCCTCTGTCTGATTATCGTCTCTCTCTCTTCCAGGTACACAGGTCGGGTAGTGCGGGATGTGATTAACTTGGGCTCGTATAATTACCTCGGCTTCGCTGAGAACATCGGCCCGTGTGCTGACTCTGCAGCCGAGGTCACCATCAAGTACGGCGTCGGAGTTGCGAGCACCAGGCAGGAAATTGGTACAAATACGCACCGGAACACAGACACACACACGCGCGCGCACACACATTACCTCTGCCATCACTGAACACTCACCACAGCAGACAAAGCATCAAAGAGCAGTTTGTTTAGTGGTGCAGTGGCACGTACGTCTTTCCCCGTTCAAGTGGATCAGTGACCCAACACAGTTTCCAGACGTCTGCACGTATTTGAATCACCAGGTAGCATTAGGAGTTGTCTGTAAATACCCGTTCCATTAATAACCAGCTGTATGATCTGGGCTGAGAATTAGTTGGAGCCGACAGCCATGTTTACTTCTGCTGCTGTACTGTAGCTGTACTTTACTCCAGCCACCTCCCACTTAGGCTAGACATCCATCAGTTGTAACTGCCACTAGCTTGCCGCAAAGCTCAGTGTGAAAGCCTTGATTATTAAAACAGTTGTCTGGAGTGTCTGTTCAGCATAATTTAAATGACAGAAGCCAGTTCATATTTATTGTTATGAAGAATGACTGTTTTCTGGAGTCTTACTGCTCTCATTTAGGGGATCCATTTCCTTTCTAGGAAGCATGGGAACTGGATTTGTCTGTTTCTTTGTTTTACAACCTGCTACACAACAGCAGCTTTTCAGCGTTTTTCCTGTTTCTCCCCACAAAAGGGGCCGCGACCTTGGCGCTCGATAACATGTGCATGAAACGATGTGTGCAATGCAAATATCACAAAGTTTGAGTTAACCCTCAAAACAATAGCTTTGGGACATATTCGTATTCACTGTTAGATGAGAACACATTGTCACATATTAAACAAATGAGACACAATGTGTTACAGTAATGAGGGAGCTGCGGGGGGTGTTTGTCGGTGGGTTCTGTAATCTGTTAGCCAGGCTAGATGAATCCCCCTAGTCTAGACATGGGAGTGGTTTTGATCTTATCTAACCCTCAGCAAGTAAGAAAGCAAGTTAACACACTTCTCAAAGCGTTGAACTATTCCTTTATCCTGGAGAACAACGGCCCACTTTTTCAGGTAAAGATAAAAAAAAGCCATCAAAAAAAAAAAAAAAATTCAAATATCCAAATTAAAAATGCCAACACCATCCACTGATGATTAACTACAACAAATGGTGTTATCTCAATAAGCATCGAACTTTAGTTTGGTTGCCATTTCAGGACAATGGAGGAGATCTGAAAACAGTGTCACTGTTTACTTTAGATATCTGTAGCAAGTCTGATAAGATCCAGATCAGGACACTGGAGGAGGTGAAACCAGCCATATGGTGAGCAGATTTTACAGATAGAGTAGAACACACAGGGAGAACGTCAACCCGCATTTTCATAAAGAGCCCGGTTTGTGTGCTCTAAGATGTCAGTTCTAAATGAAATGAGTTGATCCATGCAAATACTGCACAGTATGTACACATTTATCTAGCAGTGACAGACTGGGAGACTCCATGAGTGATGAGTCCCGTCTAAGTTTCGTAAGTCTCGCATTATTTAGCTGCAGAGGCAGTAATAATGGAGTAGTTAAACATTTTGGGAACTATGCATATTCGCGTTATGAAGAGTTATGAAGCTGTGGCTAGCAACCTGTTAGCTTAGCTAAGCATAAAAACTGGAAGCAAGGGGAAACAGCTAGCCTAGCTCACCAGCTATTACATGTTTGTCACAGTGCCGACAAGACTCTACTCACTCACTGCATCCGTCCAATAAATAGTCCAGGCCACACCCCGTAAAAACCACAACTTTGGAAAACGCAAGGCTAGCTCTTTCCCCCGCTTCCAGTCTCTATGCTAAGCTAAGCTAACCATTTGTACTGTAATACTGAATGGAGAGATATGCGAGCCGTTGAACTGTTCCTGTTATCTCGTGATCTAAGCAAGTTCTGTGTTAATGGAGATCTTCTGTTTTTTCTTCACCTCAGGTAACCTGGACAGGCATGAGGAGATGGAGAAACTAGTGGCTAAGTTCCTGGGTGTAGAGTCAGCCATGGCTTTTGGGATGGGGTTTGCAACCAACTCCATGAACATACCAGCACTGGCTGGCAAGGTAAGATCACAGGTGATAAATGTTTCCGGAGTGTGCCAGGAAACATTTCTTAACTCCACTGCTATCCTCTCCAAGTCAGATTCCTTTGTTGCACAGCACTTTCTTTGCTCTTTGTCCTTTGTCTCTCTGTTTGTCCTCTGTCCCACTGTTACTCACTCCCTTTATGTTAATGTTAACTTTGTATTACTGTCTGCTCTCCTGTATATATTTGCCGTCGACGAAATGTGTTTTTCGTCCGGCCCTTTTGTTGGCACAGCGCAGAGTATGTTTAGCTTTAACAAAGGTGTTCCATAACATCGCACTATCACAGGTCAACAGCAGCGCCAAAAACACAGAAACATGATACCACCCTCATATCAGGAGGGAGCGCTTCCTGTTGGCCTAGGCAACCGGTGGCTCGACTGCCTGTTGGAGTGAAAAATAATAAGAGCTCAGACCAGTCTGTTTTGTCATGACGCTGCTGATATTGTTTTACAGGTACATGCTGGTAAGAGGAAACCAGCCTGTGAGTCTGCTGCTGCTTTAAATAATTTTGTTCCTCTCAAATGAACCGTGGATGCATTGAGCTAACCCAAAGGTTTTAAATAGTTAATTTAGCTTAAGAAGTAAGAGCATTTTCTCAAAGAAGGCTTAATCCTTGAGTTTATCATAAAAATATAAACTCAAATCACCAAATTTGAAAGTAATAACTAAAGCTGTACTAAAACAAACATAGTGGAGCTGAAAAGTACAATATTTGCCTCTTAGATGCAGAGGAGGGTTTGCAGGGTTTGTTCAATGGATTCCCTCAAAATAGCAAACGATGCGATCGATAAAGCAGCATTCTCAGTGTAATTATCTCAGCACAGATCATTACATATAAACATAAAATGATAGTCCACCCACTCTCTCAGACCCACCAGCCAGTCAAATATCTACTAAGCTGATTTTTAAATAGGCCCGTATGTTTTTCTCAGATAAAAAACAAATGAGAAAAACTTTAAGATGTATAAATGATTCATGCGTCTGGTGTCCTGCAGGGCTGTCTGATTCTGAGTGATGAACTGAACCATGCCTCTCTGGTCCTGGGAGCCAGACTCTCCGGGTCCACCATCAGAGTCTTCAAACACAACAGTAAGTTTGTCTCCAACCTGCATTTATGGGTCAATTTATCAGATTCTTAGGCCTGTACCCAGTTTAATAGTTTGTCTTTATCTTCATTCATCGCCTCAGAAGCTTTTATTACTTTTATCATGCCTTATTAATCACTTACATATTGTGTAACGTACTTGGAGTGATAATTATTTTCATACTTAGGCCTCCATATGCTGCATGTCACCGCTGTGTGTTAATTTGATCTCATCACTGTCATTCATGCAGTGGGAGACACGCATAACAAAGCAGACACCCACTATTGAAGAGTTAGTTCTGCATTTCGTCTAGGGTGTGTTGGAATTAAAAATCAATAATAATAATATATTTTTAATAGCCTGACCAAATCATATATATGTGTTTCATTTTAGATGCCAGCCAGCCATGTTCAAGATTTAAATAAAAAAGAGCTACCATATGGTCTTTGCTTTTATTTTTAAGTAATAGACCTTTTTATTGAAGACGTTTTGACATTTCACAGTAGGAAAAGCGCAGGTGTAAATAATAAAACGAATGATCGCTAAATTTCATTTAGCTGCTCAGGTTTCAGGATCTATTGTGCACCGTCACGCCCTGTCAGGGCTCTCTGGAACCCTTGAATAGAACAGAAAAATAGCTTTTGTTAATGTTGTTTCAAAATGTCTGCTGGTAAAAAGCCATATTGGCATTCAGTACACTGCATCTTCATTATATTCATACAATAAATGTTTCTGTGGTTGTGGGCCAAATGCAGAGGAGAAGAGCTAGCTAGGTGCTAATGCTAACTCACATACAACAAGTTTAAACAAGTATAGGAGTGTGGCTCATAATACTTCTTGTTTTTATAGAATATAAGAAACAAAAAAATATAATATGTAATAATTTGTGTGTGTAATTAGCTGTAAAAATGGCAGTTAGCCAGTATTTTTTTAATACCTATGTGGCTAACTAGCTACACTTGGCTCCTGCTAAACCCATATATTAGCATTGTTTGTTGGCATTTTTAACAAAGACTTGGGTTGGATTAGTTTGTGTAATATTAAGTGGATAATCCAGCTGTGTTTTCTATTGTTCAATACTGATAATGCTGATGTAATAAGCTTTCTGCTTGATGCCAGTTATGTCTGTGTGATTAGTCAAGTTATTAGTTACCAGCTAACTAGCCGAAACTTATCAGCTCACAACTTAGGAGTAAAAATGGTCAAGCAACTGTTTCTGAGTCAGTTCTCTTGTTAAATGTCTCTTATGTCGTCTGCTACAGCCTGGTTGTCACTCTTTGCTAAAAAAAGATGGGTCACTGAACAGTTGAACTACTGCTAATGTGCCGTTGGGGAGTAGCATTGAAACCGTGTCTTTGTTTCCTCTAATGAATTCCTGTGTGTGTTCTGCCACCACTATTGACAACTTTCATTTGGAATGTAACACTCTCTTGATCTTTCCTGTCAGACATGCAGAGCCTTGAGAAACTGCTGAGAGAAGCCATAGTTCACGGGCAGCCCAGGACTCACAGGCCGTGGAAGAAGATCCTCATAGTGGTAGAGGGCATTTACAGGTAGCTTACTCACTTGCTTAATTAGACAGATGTTTGAATAAAATATGAGGGACGCAGTAAGGCTTTTAATGGGTTTCTCAGCTTGGTGTTGGTGCAGAACACAATAAAATGGGTGGAAAAGCAGTGGAACAATGGGAGTTACCCATTTTAAAATCCCCTGGATTTCCTTCCTAGTTTCAAAATGAACACTGCCTAACTTTATTGCACAAGCGGTGGTTTCATCAGATTTTGTGCATTGGCCAACGGACTTAAAATGTATAACACTCCACATTTTAATGCTAGTTCTCTGTATTAGCTTTAAAATTGGGGCAAAGCATGTATATCAGTAGGAGTCTTCCACAAACACATGCAAGAAAAAAAACAGCTTCCAGGAGCAGCACTTACCTTCTTTTGATGGCTTGTGTGGTTCCCGTAAGGTTCAGCAGTATCAACCCTCCTGGGACTGGATTGCAGGTTGACGGAGCTGATTCAGTGCTTGGTTAGCTTTTACTGGTTAAACACACAGTGAGCAACTTTGATGAGTTACTTTATTCTCCCAGACAAGGGTGCTTCAAGAAGCTGCACTAATCTGCAGCTACAGCACGCAAGCAAATCGTGCACCTTGGTGTGTCCTCTGACATTATTTTTACAAGCTGACATACCTGTTAATAGAATATTTGAGACTTCCAGTTGTCAGTCAGATAAAGTCTGTTCAGCAGTTGACAGGTCCCAGCAGTTTGATACATACACCTTAAGTGGGGAACAGCTAGTACTCCCTTGAGATCATATTTCCTGGGTTGTCAAGGGAAAAAAATGAACATGAAAATCAGGATGTTTTGTTGACACTTGCTATAACAACTTGTACTTTTCCTCCCTGCAGCATGGAGGGCAGTATAGTGCGCCTGCCAGAAGTGATCGCCCTGAAGAAGCGCTACCGGGCCTACCTTTACCTAGACGAGGCCCACAGCATAGGGGCCCTGGGGCCGAGGGGGAGAGGCGTGGTCGATTACTTCGGCCTTGACCCCTGCGATGTGGACGTTATGATGGGCACATTTACCAAGAGCTTCGGTGCTGCCGGGGGATACATCGCAGGGAAGAGGGTGAGGATGGAGGATTGCAGGTTTATTTAAGTTGCGTTTTTTGTTTGTTTTTGAATGCAAAGAAAGATAACATAAGAGATACCAGCAGACACAAGGCGTAGATCCGTATCAAGTTTAGACTGCTAGTTGTTGGTCCTCAGGTGTATTTTGTCCTCAGTTCCTACCAGAGCAGGGGCATCCCCTTTTTATTGTCAAGAGTCACTGATCAGAAATCAGAGCTTACACAGTGTCAGGTGACGAAGTTTTAAGTGTAACAAAAATAACCTCAGCTATGTGGACACACAGCCTTGCGGTGCGTGTCCGCTGCATTCCTGACATATTAGCCCCATTCCTCCCAACGCATCACTGCAATGGCACCGACCTTATCAAAACTACACGACAGGTTTACAGAACTGCTGACAGAGAGACAAAAACAACTTTCTGTCTCCGTGGAGCGCATGAAAAGATTGAGGCTGTTGAGGATTCCAAACAAAGACGAGTCTCGGCAGACATGTAACAAAGTTTAAAAGAAATGCAACTTCATTTCTTTTAAATGTGTCATCAAGTTACAGGATGCAGCTTACAATAAAATGTAAATGTCAAGTTTTAAATCAGTTTTTATCAGAATTAAAGTGTTTTCTTCTCATCTTTACTGCATAATAGTTCATATTAGTTCAGTTTATCTCCGTTACAAAGAGTCCTGATCTCTCCATGACTGTAGAGACTGCAGAGTGATGAAATCTCCTCGTGCGTATCTTCTTACATCTCCTGTGTATCTGCTGCGTTTAGGAGCTTATTGAGTACCTGCGCTCCCATTCCCACAGTGCGGTCTACGCCACCTCCATGTCTCCTCCTGTGGTGGAGCAAATCATCACTTCTATGAAGTGCATTATGGGAGAGGATGGCACAACTATCGGTGAGTTTTACAACAATATTAAAAGTTGGGGGTTTTGTTTTTGTGATGCACGCGTGCTGATAACATGATAAAACAGCGCTGCAAAGGATTTGCCACTTTTCTACTGATCTACATGCGCCAACAAGGGCGAGGGAAGAAGACTGCTAGCAAGTAAACAATGCAGGCTTGAAAATTTGGCATTGTTCTGTGAGGGAGGAAATGTATTCAGCACAATGTGTCTTGACACAATGTGTCTTAAAAAACAATAAAAAAGTTGTTCACAAAAAAGCACAATGTGTCTTTAGAAACACTGAATGTGAACAACAAGAAAAGTCCACAGGAACCTTTAACTTGATGCTCAGAACGATCTCTCACGAAGATTCAGATGAGCTGACAGAGTTCATTTTAAATCTTTAGCTATGAAAGTGTTCAATGTGACTCATTAAGAGCGACGACCATCACAACTGCTCCGCCGCGCCTCTTGATTGTTGTAATTGTCTTCAGTTGCCACCAGGTGTCAGCGCACGCTCACGAAATCCAGGACACGTTCGACAGCGCAGCAGTCTTGTCTCAGACCAGTTGCTCCTGAAAGAGCGCTGAAGCTGCATGAGTTTAAGATATGGTGATCTATATCTGTCCTCCACTTTCTTTACTTGGTCCAGATCTCCATTTTTTTTCCTGTGCAGCAAGCCCTTTGTTCATTTTTCATTATTTTTATGGCTGTGAAGTTAATATAAGCTAGAAAAGATTAATCTTATGTGGGTAAGATTTTTGCCTTCGTCTTGTTTTTGTTCTCCTTTCTGTCTCTTAATTAAACAGTCAGAAAAACACATGGACCTGTGTCTCTGCAACAATCTGCATGTGTTATTTTTTTACTGACAAGCTGTGAAGCAAATGTGTGAACGAACGAACGAACGTACAGAGTTTTCAGTCTTGTGTTTGATGCAAGCCTAGCATTTCAAAGAACACAGTGAATCTCCTGATCTCCTGTGGGAGGAAAGCATTACAGAAAAACTAAAAACTTGATCTCCCCATGGTGCCTGAATGCTGCAACAGTCGGATATTGTTTCACACTCGCTCGAGAATGTGATTGTATTCAGCTGCTTGTCAGCCTTCTTTTTTCTGTTTTTCAAAGCATCATAAACTTTAAATTATTTCTTATCCAACTAGTAAGCTCAAATCTAGTAAAGAACAAACATGTTTGGAAAAAGAGAGTCTTTGTGACAGGGGAATGTTCAGTACAGCTCTATAAATATCCACAAACTGTACATTAATAACGTCATGATGTGTGCCATGTTCCCATCTAAATGACCAGCACGGTCAGCGCACTGTAAATAAACTAGATGATCATTAAAAATACATCCTTTGCAAACACTTGACAGATGCGCGGTCAACTTTTATTGCATCTGCTGTCAGCTCATATTTCTTATCATCCCAAGGCTGTGACCGTGTGCGACAGCTGGCAGAGAACACAGTGTATTTCCGCAAGAGGCTTCGAGAAATGGGCTTCATCATCTACGGCAACGAAGACTCACCCGTTGTACCCATGATGCTCTACATGCCCGCCAAGATAGGGTGAGACTGGAGCTCCTCTAACCACTGGAGTATTTAAATCAATACAGTGTGGTGAATAATATCTTGATATCAGATGATGATATTTTATAGCTCTGACAGTATCATGGTTAATTTATTTGTCTGAGACTTTAAGTATAACGGCGTGTATGAAAGTCTCAATGATTGCTTTGAATGTGGTGTTTTATTTAAACTACCTAAAGTAATCGTTTCAGAGAAGAATTTGATGCTTTGATACATACCGATACTTTTGGTGGACTTTCCTGATACAACCTATATATTGTGTAATTTTTCTCATCTTTGTCCCACCAGAGCGTTCGGCAGGGAGATGTTGAAGAGAGACATCGGCGTGGTTGTCGTGGGATTCCCCGCTACACCCATCATCGAGTCCCGCGCACGCTTCTGCATCTCAGCTGCCCACACAAAAGAGATGCTCGACAGGGTAACTAACTGCTGCGTCATACTTTTTTAGACAGATGAGAAACAAGATTTGTCACTTAAAATGGCTTTTTTTTTTTTTTATTTTAAACCTTTGGCAGAACAAGATACTGCTTAAAGACTGTGTAAAGGCAATTCTTTCAAAACACATTAAATATGTTGGAAAATAGTTAATGAAAAGACGATATATTACTGAAATGTGAAACAATGTTTCACCAGTTTTCAGTCCAAGATTCTGTGGGCGGTCTTAAAGGGTGGCTCGATGACACACTGAGGCTGCCCTGAGCATACCCCTGCACCCCCAGCAGAGAGATAGAGATTAATTCATCTCGCTCAGAGTGTTTCAAAGTTAGTCATGTCATTTTCTGAGCCCATCTGACACGTTTCAGTCGCTTCAAAATTGCTTCTTGACTGCCCCCATGAGTGGGCGTGGCTTCAGCGCATTCAGAGGACACGCCCCCACAGTCCTGGAGCTGAGAATACTGCTCATTTTTACCCGATTTGACACCTAATTTCATAAACTTATTAACCACCCAGCCAAATTTGAATGCTTAAAAATATCAACACTTTCTTCTTTGGTCTGACAAATTCACAACACATTTTTTCTTACTTTACAAAGACTTTATTTTATCAATTTTATATTAATTAATTCCCTATCAACAGGGAAATTTGTCATTTTCTTTAGACAGAAAATAAACTAGTGCTAACCTACAATCTTCTCCAGCTGCTACAGACTCACCACCTTGTATTCAGTGTGCAAAGCCTGCTTTGTTTTTCTAGTACTTTTAGACTGCAAGTGTATTGATGTGTTGACTAGTCTTGCGTAGCCAGATCTCACCGTGCTCTGCCCACACAGGAGAAAGGTCCAGCTGAAGCTGTAATTGTTCAGTGAAAAACACTCTGGGTTGTTAGAATTAGTCAAAATTCTCAGTCCCCAAGCTTCACTGAGCTACACTCGCTGGTACTTTGGTTGGATATAGTTCCAGAGGGGTATGACTTATTGCAAGACGTGTGCACAAATCAAGGTTTTGTCAAGCGCATAGCTTGTTAGCTCCATAAACGATTTTTAAGTCCAGAAGGAAAAAGAAAAGGTTGCTGATATTCCACCACTGGCAGGCTTATCTCAGTGGTGCGGGCTGGTGCCAGCTGAGACTGATGTTTGTTCTTTAAAGATTAGAGCCCTCCTGTTTCCAAGTTGGTGTAATGACCTCTAGGTTGTTTGCAACGAAGCCAAAAAAAACATAACATGCTGACATGAAGTAAAGAAGGGCAGTCTAACGGGGGGAAAAGTGTGTAATTGGAAGGACGCAGGTGCGATGTCTTGTGACCCCAAAATGTCTGCTTCTAGATATATGTTTGAGTTGATTCAAACACACTGACATCCCTAACATCTAACATCCCTGCAGCCGATGCCACTAAAAAGATGAGCCTGTCACTCTTTCAGGAGTATCAACAAAAGTTCAGTTGCTGTGACTCCACGCAAAAACTACAGTAAAGTGTCAGCCGGCTCACCCTGCAGGTTAACGCACAGTGTATCCACGGTATATTCCCTGGGTTTAGAGTTCCGACCTCATCTCTAACCATCCTCTTTACTCGTCGTGTTGCTCTGCGTAAGTGCAGCTTTGATTGCTCTTGGCAACGCATCAAAAAGCCGCCCACTCTTGTCAACGAGGGCTCTTCTACTATGCCGAGCTCAGACCTGCCTGCTATTCGTCTTCCAGTCGCCGTCTTAAACATCAGTCTTTTTTTTTTAACATAAATGTAGATCATTTCATGCAGCGGGTGAACCGTCTCTTGTCTAATTGGGGTGTCCTTGTGGCTCAGCTGGCTCAGATGAATACCCCGTCTCTAGGAAGTGCTGCTGTAGCGGCGCATGTTATCCACTGCTATTCTTCTTCTCGCCCTTCAAAAAAAAAAAAAGAAAAACTAAAGCGAAGACAGGGAGTGGGAGTGCTGTAGTGCTTTTATCTGCCATGTTGTTCAAATCTCTCTCTGTTAGGCCTTTCTCTCTGTATCATTCTCTCGTACTTTGATGTGTCATGTCGATTTGTACGATTCTTTTATCTGCTGGTGAGCTTTCTCAGTTTTTTCCCCCCTCTCATTCAAACACGCCCGCACAGATACACATAAGCTTAAATTATTGTGTCACCGTCCTTCTGAGGACCTTTCATTAATATCTCGAATAGACCGAGGAGACTTTGTCTGGCCATTTTGGCCAAAGTGCTCCAATGATGCCATTCAAGCACACTGCCATGGCAACAAAAGGACTCACATAAATGTATACAAAGTGAATGGAAAGATGAGAGTGGAGATGAATAGATGCGCATTTACTACATATAGAAAGACCCATCAGGTCAAAGCTGCACTAAAATCTTTGAGTACATCTAAAGTGACTGCGCGCTGACTGCATTTCCCCTCAGTTAAAATGCTAAAAAGCTCCAAACAGCTGATTGTTTTAGTTTTCTGGCCCACACTTTTACAGTTTTAGTCTCACTGCTCTAAATAACCTTGTTTTCAGACCTAGTGGGCTAAAAACCAACAGTATGCAAACCTGTAGCACCAAACATCAGACTGACAGTTAGCGACTAGCTGTGAGCATAGCAGCATCGCATTTAGCAGCTAAAAGAGTTAAGATGAGAGTGAACGCTGGACTGACATTTGTAAAATGCAACTCCAAATGGATACTGTTGTGTCACCTAAACTTTTTACTAACACAATCACCATAGCTTTTTTTTTTTTTTTTTTTTTTTTTTTTTAAAATGATGTGAGCACAGTTTGTTGCACTGCCCCCAAGTGGCAGAAATATTTATTTTTATATATATATTAATTTTTTTATTTTTAGATTTAATTCATTCATTCCTCCGTTCTAATCCGCACAGGGCAATTTATCACGTCACCTTCAGTAATGTGTAATTTATTGACTATATAACTACTAAAAATGTAAAGTTTTCATTACATTAGATGACGTATCTGTGCAAACTCATCGCCTCCTGTGCCCCAACAACAACAAGATGTCCCACTGTTGACTTCACCTCTCACCCGAGTAATAGGAATGAAAAATTGGAAAGAATTGGTAGAATTAAAGTTGGTGTTTTATGTCTCAGTCTACGTTTGATTTAATCTTCCAGGACTGTGTTTACATGAAAAAAACTCCCCTGTGCCACATATTGCCCTTCATGGTGACAGATTTTTTTTTTGTTGTATAAATGTCTCCACAGGCGCTGAGTGTCATCAGTGAGGTAGGAGACCTTCTTCAGCTCAAGTATTCCCGTCACAGAATACAGCCGTCTTTGGCGCGACCCTTTGACGATAACATGTATGAGGACATTGACGACTGATGAACCACTCGTCGCCTGAAGTGGGGATGAATCTGAACAACCGCAGAAAATACAGACCAGGTCAAGAAGATGGATCACAAGTCTTCCACAAGGACCGAGACGTGCACAGGTGCCCCGTTGTCACTAGCTTGCCATAATGTAACCCTCACCCCCCCCAAACAAAAGGAAAAACACTTAAAGGTCCAGTGTGTAGAATTTAGTTGCATTTAGTGGTCCAATCACTGCACTGTAATCTCTTCACATCACCCTCACCTTCCTAATGTAAAGGAGAAACAACACTTTAAGGACCCTGTTTAGAGTCAGTATTTAGTTTGTCTGTTCTGGACTACTGTATAAATAAGGTGTTTCAACATGGCGGCCTCCATGAAAGGGGACCCTCTCCCACTGTAGATATAAAAGGATCATTTTTAAGTAACAAACATAAAAAGATTCTTATTTTCAGGTGATTATACATGCATCAAAACATAGTTATGAATATTATATTCCATGTTTGCCTTATTCTGAAAATAGAGTCCCCAAATCTTACACACTGGACCTTTAAAACTATCATCTAATTCTACTTTGCCTTACCCAAACATGCTGAACGTGTGGTGAACACAGACAAATGGCACCTCTGCTTTTTCCTGCATACTTTTATTACTTTTTGTTTCATCACTTTGTGTCTTAAGATGTTTTTGGTTTTTTTTTTGGTTGATTGTATGTGTGTGTATGTCTGCAGTGCTTGTAGCATTCCTCGTGTTAAGCCTTGTGGTTGTGTATGTGAAGTGGACAAATGTCAGCTTTCTAAATGTCTCTGAAATTGTGAGCTCCTTGGATTCTCTTTCATAATGTGGATCTAAATTGAACTTTAATGGGGTAAAAAAAAAATAGATTACTGTTAAATATCAAATTTAAAAAAAAGGGCAAGACATCATCCATTAGGATCAGATCTGTGATTATTGTCAAAGGCCAAATATAGAAAGCGCTGGTTGTTCCATTGTTTGCACAGGACCATGTGAGTCACTGAATTTCATCCCTGTCTGTCTGTTTGTTAGCAAGATATCTTATCTGCCATTACACTAGTTAGTTTTTTTATTCCTAAACATTATAACCCCGACCTGACATTCTTTTGAGACTTTTTGGTGGCAGTGTGCACTCTACAAGGCGGCATCTTTGTATGTTAAAACAGATCTAATGGCACCAAGAGGCCGTACTCCTCCTTGAGCTTGACCACCCATTTCTAAACCAACTAAAGTTTAACATCAGAGTTAAGCATGGCACTTCCATCAACATGTTCTGTTGATGTAGCGCTACAGAATCAGACGGTGTTGAAGAGCAGATCTTTACCCTGAACGATGCAAAGACAGAAATAGTTTGATATTTTGGGAAACATGTTTGTTAAATATTGTGGAAAGAATTATTTTAAAATTCAATATGAAGCTACAGACAGCAGGTTAGCTTAGCCTAGCCGTGGCGAAATCATTCCAGCCCGTAACTCTTCATAAACCCACAAATTATTTTTTTGGATTCTTCATACGCTGACATAACTCTGCTTATTTGTTGTCATACAACTTCATTACATTGCACAACCTTGGATATCTGGTTTCACTGACACAAAGAAAGCCTCGTTCAGGAAGCTCAGCAGTATGCCTCTTAAATAGCAAAAGCACAGGGTGAATGAATGATAAAAATTAATATTTTTTTTCTCATCTAAATTGAAAGCAAAGCCCAAGATGTCAAACTATTCCTTTTTAAATTTGGGTTTGTGAGATGTCTGCCTGCTTTCTACATTACGCTCATTTACCTAGCATAAATAGCTTTTTAATAACATGCCATTTTTCATGAATTACAGCTTGAGAACTTTATTTAAATGCCTCAGCTAACACCAGCTCCATGTTAGTACAACCGTGCCATAATGGAAATGGATCCAAAGTGCTAGTGAGAATGTCTTTAGCCATGTTATCGTTCGTGTAAACAGCCGACACACGGAAGAAAACCCCTACGCTGCATAGCTCCAACAATCAGAGGTTGATATCATGGCATCAGCAAAATCCATCCAACCTTTCAGGCATGTCTGTACCCAGAAGAAAAACACAATCTGTAGTGTAAAACTCACAAATCAGTCAGTCTTCCAAACACTAAATTGTATCTTTTGTTGACTAATTGAATAATCCATTTGGATATTTTTTGTTGCATCTACATTGACGTTGCAAGATATTGTAATATTTAGCTATTTATTTTTCCTGTGACATAAGTTAAGCATGTGATTAAATTCAGATGAATTATATCTTATTTAAATCCCACTGTATCTATCAGCTGTCAACAACAACACCAGTTTTCATGACTGTAAGAAAGCAAGATTGTAATTCAGACAGAAGAAATGTCTTTTGAACCTTGAATGGGGTCAATTTTAATCCCCAAATTGTCTGTTACGTGTGGATTTGTCCGGCTTCTTGTTCCCACAGCCACAGCCACAGTACATGACATGTCACCATCACTGGCGTCCTTCAATGCATTTGCTTCGTGTGTTTGTACAGTTCAGTGTATCGCAAACGACCTCATCGATCAAGTTTAACGCGGCTCACGGATGGTCAGAGTTGTGACCGTCGATACGAAGTCAGGTTAAAAAGCTGTCTAGAGGATCAGTTGGGTCAATTCAGGAAGTGTAAAATTACATTTAGATACTCATGTCTCTAGGCAGAAAAGGAGAACATAAACTATGAAGACTAAACTAGTCTGGATGTTTGTAATATCCTACATTTCCACCCCGTCTCTTGGGTGCCTATTAGTAATAACCTCATTGCTTTGTGTCTGATAACATTGTTTTAATGACTTGTAAAACAAAGTGCTATCTCTGTGCAGTGATCTAAAGTCTTTAACAACTTTAATCAGCTTGACTGGGAACAAGATTGTGTACTCGCATGCTTTCGGGTATTTAAGTGTGCGTTACTGCACTTTCACCTCGCCTTTTCTTTCCATGACCACACCTTGTCTTATGAATTCTCGGTTCATTTTTCCTTTGTGCTACTGAGCTCTGGGACAACACTCCCAAATAAGGGCAGCTGTAAAATCCCACATGCATACATACATTCAGTCTTGCATGTATGGACACTGACAAGAATTGTGTAACGACTCCTTCCTCATACTAATGCATGTAGAGTAAGAATTAGTCATCGAAGCTGCTCTGCGCCACAGCCAGTGGTGCTCAATGATGTACACTGTTCTGCTAGATGTGACTTTTTTTTTTCTTTTTTTTTTTAAATATTGTCTTAAAAATTCTTTCCAGAGAAAGTTAACATATCTGTGTGGGCTCCAGGGAGTTTTTCTTTCTTTTATATTAATGTTTGTCTGTAACTGTAGATGAAAGATGTTTTTGATCCTTGATTTACTGTAGAAAAGGTCTCAAAACCTGAATCTTGAAAATGATTGTCCATGAGCTACAAGCTATGTTATTCATAGATACAGAATGTCTTTTTATGTATAAATATATATATATATATACGTTTGCACACAAGAAAGTCAGCAAATGATTTAAAAACCAGGCATTTAAAGAGAATATTTTTGCCCCAAGACCAAATGTCCTGATGTCTCAATGATGCTATTCTCGATGCAAATGATTGAACATGAGTTGAACAATAACCAAATGTGATCCTGGATGTTCCATCCATGAAAACTACAGTATGTTCCCCCAACAATATTAATTACGAGATGCACAACGGCAGAAAAAGAGCTTTGTTGGCGTAAGATGAAAGACGGTCCCAACATTTTGTACAAAGTTTATATTGTTTCATTGAAAAGGAGCTACTGAGAATATTTTGTTTACTATAGGGTAACCTGGGAACTATGGTTATCACTATTACTGGCAGCTTAAAGTGCTCGAGTGTGCCAATAATAGAGGCAATCATTTCAGTGGTTGAGTGCAAGTTACCACACATCAGAGATAATTATTTTCTGATATAGTGCCTTTTGAAGCAAATGATTTTCTAAGAGTTCTGACCATAGTAAATGTTATAACTTGTTCTTTTTACAGCCTTGTTTGACTTCTTTTACTTTTACTACTTTGTCTTCGATACTTATAATTAGCACCGGGTGTGTTTTTTCTGTGTTGACTAATTGCCATGCATTTGATCATAAAACATGCACTATTTGCAACATATCAGCAAATGAATAATATGTAAATTGTCACCCCTGTCAAAAGTATCAGTAGGTCATTAAAACAATAAAAACAAAGCTATTTTAAATTGCCTTCAATTTTGTGAAGACTCGTCTTTAATTCCTCTACTGCAGCTGCTCAGACCTCCCATTCTGCCTTCTCTCTTCTACCTGCCTACCATCCAGACAAGCACTGTTGCATTAGTAGTACCACTTACGTTCAGCCTTTAGCCCTTTTGTATGACGTAACAACATCCCTCACATGGAGGCCACTTAGAGAGCAGAGGGAAAGTGAGCGGGGTATAACTAAATGAAAGGCACTTGTACACTTTCAGTCCAAACAATTATGGATCAAGCTCCAGTTGTAGCGCTATACTGCTTTTTACAAATAATCAAAAAACACCTGCAGACTCATTTTCATACAGATGAAAATTAGTTTATTAACTGGCACATTTACATTGATGTGTACACTGAAATGTTGATGAATGTGCATTGGTGGATCCCTGATGAATAAATAGAATAATTGTAGATTTGTGTACATCACTACCACCTAAACACTGCACCAAATGCATAACTGCGCAGTGCATTGTGGGTGCTATACACCATCGTTGTTGACTCAGCCCTCTGAGGGCATATTGAATGACAATTTAAAATGTATATTTCACCTCATAGGCACTTTATTATATAAATGTTTTTAATTTTTTTGTTTTGATTTATATGTGATGAGGGTGTGGTGATATCAAGCGGCAACCTCAGTGGCTGTGAACAGAAATAAACGTGTAGAGTCTGGTACAAAAACATTTTTGGTCTCCATAGTTAATTCATCTGTTCATATTCTTGTTCTTATGTTTAACTCACCTGTTAAAATTATATTGAGACTTGAAGTTATGCATAATTATCAGCGTGGCCGCTTTGATTGACAGGTAGGTGCCGTTACAGGCTGCTTGTTTGAGCACCCAGGCATCATTCAGCCTACCTTAGTGATCCACGTCTTTGCCGTAATAAAACTGTAATTAATCAGTTTGCCTGTCATTACTGTGTTAACATAAGTTCACTTTGACCAAATATTACGAAACACAAATAGCTAGAAACTTAACGGCTGTATACAAAAGGTGACAAATGGTGTAGTTAGGTCCACTTTGACACACTAGCTATTACCTTACATTAAACATTAACTCAAGCTGGCTACATAAGATACCACTATGGGCTTGATTCATGAGAGGTCAGCAAATGCGGTAGAATGTCAAAAACTTCATCCTTACCTGCGTGGGGAACACTGAAAATAAATGAGGTTCATTGCTTAAACTAATTCCTTCCTTTCCAAATTAGAACATAAGTCTATCAAGGATCAAGATTTTTTTATACCCCAAAAGGGCAATTTGTTGTACAGCCAGCAGTAACTGCATAATCAAACAATAAAAGGATCACCTGACAGAAGAACAAGTTTCTTCTCAGGATAGAGAAAAAGCTCACTTTGTACAGGCTGTTGAGTCGGTTGGAAGTGTTGCAACTCTTTTTTTCAGCAAAGACTGAGACAAAAGCTGCACGTTCCAGGCTAAAAGTAAGCATTCTCACCACTTGGTGATCGTCATCTTACGTTTGCATAATTGTGTTTTTGCAAAGATTTTCTTTTTGCTCTTTCAAGCTACAGGAGCTTTGAGGTTGAGGACTAGCCCATGTGTTGAGCAATCTTAAGGCTTTGTTTGTTTTTTAAACATAATCTGTAACCGCACACACCAATGTAACGTTTGAAACTGATTATTTTATTAAAAAAAAAAAGTCAACTTGCATGATTGATTGTCATCATCTGTAGTGGCTGCTGCTTGTTTGCGCCGGCCCAGCTCCACCCAGCCTCCATATCTGTTGCTCTGCTTTTTATTTTTTTTTACCTCCCATCTGAGTGTTATGTAACATTACTGATTCTTCATGCGTGCAGCAGTATTTAAACCTCAAGTTCTCCGCTCTTCACTCATCCCATCCTGCAACGCTTCTTTCTCAACTCACCAACTCACCCAAGTTTTCTGACGCTGCAAAAAAATGGCCACAGCTGGTAAGGTAGGTGCATAATTCAATATGGGAGTACTCTTATGCACAAGATGTTTTAACTTAGTTAACATTTAGTAAAATACATTTTTCAGGGCAGGCATAGGAGGTAGTAAAACTACTCAGAAAACAATGCAATAAATAATACATTGTTCGATTAAAAAGTATAAGATTCTTAAGTGATCATACTGTTTTCAAATTTAAGTG
This sequence comes from Sciaenops ocellatus, assembly GCA_033000465.1. Lineage (NCBI taxonomy): Eukaryota > Metazoa > Chordata > Actinopteri > Sciaenidae > Sciaenops > Sciaenops ocellatus. Next base: position 19,120,275 of record CP136878.1, on the reverse strand, counting down.
CATTTTTATATACACCAAACTGTTACCTGACTGTGTTTTAATGTTAGCATGCTCAAACCAGCTTAGAATGATTATTTATTCTTACTGCATAATACTGCTGTATAATAATAAAATAAGATAATCTCTTTCTCATTATGTCCCTCCTGCCTCAGAGAAACATCGCATATCCTGTTTTGACTTGGCACACAGTTTGAAACTACCCAGACAGTTCTGCACAAATGTGGATATTGGCACAGATGTGGTGGTAGTAGGCCAAAAAAGATAATGGTGGAAGTCCAAGAATTCTCTGTGATTCCACATGGAATAAAAAAAAAATGACCAAGACCTTCATTTCAAACCACCTAATTTATCAACTGTTTACTCACTGAACTTTCTAACCTCACATTAAATTATACTGTTCCTAAAAAAGTTATGTTTGCATGGACTTTGAACTGTTGTGATGGGGAGTACGCCTTTTTATTTCAGTCCTTTAAATCCTTCCCAGTCCTCGTTACTTTTTCTCCTGATCCTTGTTACATTTACTCCCAATCCTTGTTACTTATAGTAAAAATGCAACAATATACTCATAGTTTTGCTAGGTTAATGTAAATGCATTTAAAATTACACATGCTCCTTCAGTGGATGGTCGAACAGTTTCATTAAACTACAATGGCACCTTTCCGGAAGCCCCTATGAGTATAGTTTAACTGTAGCAGCACCCAGTAATGTGAGACTTCATGTGGTGTGACTGCCCTTTAGATCATCAAGTGCAAGGCAGCAGTGGCATGGGAGCCCAACAAGCCTCTGGTGATTGAGGAGATTGAGGTAGCCCCACCACAGGCCAATGAGATCCGCATAAAGGTGAGAGCCCTCCATTTTTCAAGACTTACACATGTGCAGTACATACACAGAGATGTCTTACTAAGGGTTAGTGAATGAGTGTAGTTTGTACTACTGAAAAAAGGTTACTGAAGTATGCAACTGAAGCTTCATTAATGACTTTTTCTTTAGTTTTTTTGTCAAACACCCATATAAAACGTTAGGCTAACCATAAAAGTAAATGTAAATTGCTGTTCAGGGAAAGGGTTTAGTGCATTGTCATTTGCCAATGGAAGTTTAAAGAAAGCACAATACCCAACTGTTCAAAAGAACCAAGCATCAGTGTTTTCAATGTGTGGTTGTTGTCTTTGGTGCAGATTGTGGCAACCGGGGTGTGCCACACGGATCTTTATCATCTGTTTGAGGGTATGCATAAAGATGGCTTCCCAGCAGTCCTTGGCCATGAGGGAGCTGGAATTGTAGAAAGCGTCGGGCCTGGAGTCACTGAATTTCAACCAGGTCAGTTAAAGATTACATCAGTTTCATTTGTATTTGTGCCATGTGTTTTGTAACTTGGGGCAGCACAGTGGTGCAATGGTTAGCACTGTCGTCTCACAGCAAGAAGGTTCCTGGTTGAAACCCTGGTTGGGGCCTTTCTGTGCGGTGTTTGCGTGTTCTCCCCGAGTCTGCGTGGGTAATTGGTGACTCTAAATTGCCCGTAGGTGTGAATGCGATCCCAAAACGGTTGTTTGTCTCTATGTACCTGTGATGAACTGGCAACTTGTCCAGGGTGTTCCGCACCTCTCGCCCAATGCCAGCTGGGATCGGCTCCAGCCTACCTGTACCCTGATAAGAATAAGTGGTTATGGAAAATGGAATGCTATTTTGTAACATACCTAACTTTTGAATTTCAGGAGATAAGGTGATTCCTCTGTTCATCTCTCAGTGTAAAGAATGTCGCTTCTGTAAGAGTCCTAAGACCAACCAGTGTGAGAAAGGATGGTGAGCTCATCTTTTTTTTCTCATCTCAAATTTTCAGTGTTCATAAGGTTACATTCCCATTGGAAGGTGCATTTTATGCCCTATGTCTTGATTGGATTTCTTTTTCATCATAATTGTCAACAAATATTTGTTGCACTCTCTAATTGAAATTAATTATTTATTTTAATAAATTCTCTGTTCAGGGCCGCTGATAATCCTGCTGCGATGGCTGCAGCAGAATCCAGGTTTACCTGTAAGGGCAAGAAGGTGCTGCACTTTATGGGAACCAGCACCTTCTCTGAGTACACTGTGGTTCACCAGATGGCTGTGGCTAAGATCGACCCCGCTGCCCCTCTTGACAAAGTCTGTCTCCTTGGGTGTGGTGTCTGCACAGGATATGGAGCAGCAGTCAATACTGCGAAGGTGTGCATGTTTGATTGTTGAAGGCTAATACTTGCACTGCAAATAGTTTTGTGGTTTACTTAAAGAATACTTATCTTGAGTGAAGCCAATCATTTGCTTTCAGAAAACAACTTGTAACACAAACCCATGGTAAAAATGTGCAGTTTTATTTAATGGTGTGGTCCATCATGCTGCATCTTTTAAATACAAATGTGTCATCTGAGGATATTTTCATAATATACATTATTAAAGAACAAACTACACAAAGTACAACAAATGCTGATGGGGATGTCATTTGCAAGGTTATTATAATTGACTAAAACTAAAGCATTTTAGTTCACTAAATATAAAAGCTAGACTTTAGAAAAACAAAGTTTTTTAGCTTTAGTCTTTATCAGTTTGGTCAAATTTGTCAACTTAGCTAATAAAATCATAGACCCACTGATGGACATCCAAAAACTAACTGCCTATAAAAAAAAGTATTTAGGGAGATCTAGTGTTCATTACTGTATGGAGCATTGAGAAGTCTAACCTCAGTGCCATGTTGACCAAAGTCTATTTTACATTAGGTGGAACCGGGTTCCACATGTGCTGTGTTTGGCCTGGGAGCTGTGGGTTTGGCTGCAGTCATGGGCTGCAAGGCTGCAGGAGCCAAGAAGATCATCGCTGTTGACATCAATCCAGAGAAGTTTGAGAAGGCCAAGGTGTTTGGCGCAACTGACTTTGTGAACCCCAAGGATCACAATAAACCCATCAGCCAAGTGCTGTCTGCGATGACCAACGGAGGAGTGGACTTCTCCCTGGAATGTGTCGGGAATGTGGCAGTCATGGTAAGGCAGATAGAGAGGTTTGCATTAAGGTTTGATGTGATTTGCTTCAAGATGGTGCATTACGTGTATGATTCTTTCCCATTAAGTGTTATCTATATGTTAAAGCACCAACCAACCAAGTTGCAAGCCCATTGACTTTGTGTTGTTTCCCTGTCTAGCGGAGTGCCTTGGAGTCTTGTATTAAAGGTTGGGGTGTCAGCGTGCTGGTAGGCTGGACCGACATGTATGACTTTAGTGCCCGGCCCATTCAGCTCATTGGTGGCCGCACATGGAAGGGGTCCCTGTTTGGAGGTGAGACAGTTAAATAGTCCATCCCTATTAACTACTGACACCACTGTAACTGTCACAGTCACAGGTTGTCATTTGCCATTTTTGATTGGTTATCGGTGTCAAGAGGGTGATTCTCTTGAAACCAACCAAGCTCAGTGCACAACTGAACACAAGAAAAGGGCTGGACAAGACTTGTCGCACTTGAGTGACGGAGAACACGTGGGTCAAGCTCACCTGGGTTTCGGATAATGAAATAATGTTCCTATTTGTTTCGGGTTTTCTTAGCTAATATGGCTAATTAGCTTTAGAGCAGCATATGAGTTAACTCTGTGTTGGACTGGGAAAGGCACCAAAGTCCTATTTGCAATTAGCCGTTCAGCCAATGTCTGGTAAGGCCTGCATTACTTTCTTGATGATTGGCGAATAAAGGAATTTGTCATGTTTGGCTTACTAGTAGATGATACAGCCATAAGCTTAGCCTAAAAGCATTAATAGTACTACCTGTGCCGTGACAGTAACCATAAGTCTAGACCTCTGTAATCATTCAACAACTATTATTAAAAGAAAATTGTATTATTGTTTAATTATGTTTGCGATCTCTTCATTCAGGATTCAAGAGTAAGGATGGGGTGCCTGAGATGGTCAAAGCCTACCTGAACAAGAAGGTGAAGCTGGATGAGTTCATCACTCATAACATGACTTTGGACCAGGTCAATGATGCCATTGAACTCATGAAGCATGGCAAATGGTATTTACACTCTTATACTGTCTCCACCATTCAGGATTCACTAACTAGTTTCACAGATTTGTGAGTTCTCTAATTTCTGTTGTTTTTGCTCCACAGCATCCGGACAGTCCTGAGTGTTTCTCCACAATAAGCTCATTGTGTTGCTTTCAAAGATGCCAAAATCATTTAACAACTTGCAGCTATGTTGTACTGAATCTCAACACAACATTCACACACACAATGCAAGGCACATAATGAAAAGATCTATCAAATTATGCACAGTATACATGACTGACCTGGAACAATCAACACTTGTCAGTGAATTATGTGCAGATTCTGAGAATCATCTGGAGGATTGACATAAGCAGATGGGATCTGCGACTTTGTGTTCTGGTTTTGTTGTGTGATATGTCACTGAAAGTGTCTACACTGTCTGTGTCATGTTATCATGTTCTTTATCACACTGTCCAACTGAAATTAAATTGCTACAGCACACATATCTGGTCTGTAAATCACTTGTTTTGTGTTAAACCAAAAGAGATTTTATATTTTTTGGTTTTATGATGGCCCTTAGCCCTACAGTAATGCAATAGAGGCTGTGCTTGAATCCCCCCATCCATTCTTGTCAATGTCAAACAAAAGCGTCTGTAGTTAAATGGATTCCGCACAGATCAGATGACAGTGGTTTAATTCAGACTGTTACCACAGGAATCTGTCCCACTGACACTAACAGTGACTTTCCACCAAATTTCTTGAACTGGTTCCATTCAGGATTTTTTTTCTTGGTGCTACCCGTTCTACGCTAACCTGCTAACATAAGTACATTGTTAAAGAAATAACCACTCAATTCACTTATGAATACAATTATTTGAAAAAAAAATTGATAAAAATATTTGAGATGAAGTAACCAAAATATTTGTTGCATGAGTACTCATCCATGTTACCTCTTGGTCTTGGATGAACAGTATTTATAAGATCTGGATACTTGACCCAAAGATGGTGGCTATTAAATCTACTCTTCTGGTGTGTATACACCAAAAACTTTATAATATTACTCACAGAGACTAAACAATTTCCACCATGAGCAAGCACTTGGCAATGGTGGCAAGGAAAAACTTCCTTCAAGAGGGAGAAACCTCAAGCAGAAACCAACTCATGGTGGGTGGCCATCTGCCATGACAGGTTGAGTTAAAGGAGAGGAAGGAAGTAAGGCAGGAAGGAAGGAAAGTTGGTAGGCAAATGCACAGCAGCATTATACCTATACATTTTAATGGAGATATTACTAATAGAAGGTGTTGCACAATGCACAACAGAAGTAAAACAGTAGTAGCAAGATTACAGATGGCATTGATTACCCTCAAGCTTTTGTTCTGGTATTATAGATATTTGTCTTCACTGCACTGCATGGTATTTTTTCCAACAATTTCTCACCTGGTTACTATTGTTGCTTTCTCTATCTCCTCTTTCCAAGCTGGCACACCCACCGTTATCATTTGGTTTGCACTCCGGGTGAAGGAAAACCTGCTTTTCTTTAAAATTTTTGGCTGGACGAGACTTACTGGGTAGCAGAGTCTACGATCTGGCAGCGGGCTGGAATTGAGTGACACAAAAAGCTTAGTTGATTAACTATGGTAACAGTTTTCCGCCTGACACCCACACACTTGACTCCACTCCTGTAATCAAGCACATACACACAAACAAAGAGAGAAGCTTCAAGCTCAAGGAGCAAGCCACCTGCACATCACTACTTCTCCCTATGAAATAAATGAGCTCATTCACATTTTTCCCAGGGTACAAGAGCGGTGACAGTTTTTTCAAACTGGTGGAGTCGTAAAGTACATAAGAAAGAAGCTGAGAGTGGATAAATATATAACTCAAACTTTGCCCTTTGAAAAGATCCAACGATGGTTTTGATCTCATGAATACTGGAAAAGCCTTGACTTAAGATACATTTTGAAGTCCTTTGTTATGGTAATGTGGGTAGTGCTCTGGTGTCCCTCTGGGTTTTGTCGCAAGTCTTGTGCATCACTGCTGCTGAGATGTGACGAGACATGTGATTTTATAATAATTTGCCCCCTGAGAATAGTACAAGTTGTGTCATTTATTTTAAGTAGTTATTTAAAAAATGGGATATCCACAACATGATCAGAGCACAAAGGACACAAAAAGCTATGGTAGCAATATCAAATTGTGAAATTTGTAACCACTACTCGGATTTGACGTTGAAATCCCGTAGGTAATTTGAAGTCAGAATGTAGCCTATTTATAGATGTTACATGGTGCTAACCCATGCCCTAGTAGGCTGCACACTTCCTAAGCATATTTTAATATAATTAATAATGGAATAATTAATAGACCACAAACAGCCCGTGCTGCCGGCACATTACATTTCTTGTCCTTGTTGTGGAGTTAGGCCTCTGCGGTTGAGTTATGTAGGCACATGTGGGTATAGCGTGCTAAATTGCTAATATAAGTACATTGTTAAAGAAATTTACTCTACTCATTTATAAATGCAGTAATTTCAAATGTATTCATTCTCTTATATCAAGTAACCAAAATGTTTGTTGCATGAGCTATTACCTGGTCACAAGTCCAAAAACATGGATGTATTATAAGATTTGGATACTGGACCCAAAGATGGCGACTATACAGGTGCTGCATCTGAGTCTTATTATACATATATATATATATATGTGTGTGTATAATAAGACGATAGATAGATAGATAGATAGATAGATAGATAGATAGATAGATAGATAGATAGATAGATAGATAGATAGATAGATAGATAGATAGATGAGCAGGTGTGGCAAGTCTGCTGCCACCGTGGGTTCCTCAGCACAAAGACACATTTCAGTCCGATAACCATTTAGAAAGTTTTTATTATTTCTGTTGGCACGCCAGGTAAAACACACAAACACTCCTGTAGTGCCACATTATGTAATAACGCCGCATTATGTAATAATGTAATACATTTTCACCTCATTATGTAATAACGCTGCATTTTGTAATAATTTGCCACATTTTGTAATAAAATTCTTGAACACAATATGTAATAAACTTTGCCGCATTTTGTAATAAGTTGATACATATTGCATCAGTTATTACAAACTGCGGGTGTTGCACTTTTTTATGAAGAAAATGTAATAGTTTGGTGCATTACGTAATAAACCACCAAAATGGATGTCTTGATTAGAAAAAACATTATACCATCAGAACAACATTGACTTTAAGCGTACCAGCATGAATCGTTAATATTAATTAATTTTAAAAAATAGTAGGATGTTTCATTGGTCAAATCTAAATCAAATATAACTGTATTCATAGAGAATATGTTTGAAAGCTCATAGAGACAAAAACTGCACTAAATGAGTGTTACTGGCACGAACATTATTGGTGCACTGAAATGTTGGAAGACATACACACATGCAATCTGGATTATGTTATGCAAATATTATACATAATAGAAAGCAGACAAAACACAAAAACAAATATTGAACAGAAAATGTAACAAATGTTGCCCTTTATCTGTAGTTATAGGCTATGTAAAACAAACCCTCACAATATATATGAGTGACAGTGGTCTACAGACAAGAGCTGACAACTTTTTCTTAAAATTCTTTTTTCTAGCAAAGAAAAAAGTAACTCGCTCAATACATTTGAAGTTGTTTACTGTAGTAGACTTATACAATATTGCTTTGAAGATAAAAAAAAAAAAATCTGCGAGAGGATGTCATATAGCTATTGGGTACTTGTAAGTGTGAATAACTTTTTATAACAAAAACATTATTTATTTAGCACCTTTGGAAACAGAGTTGCAAAACACCCATAAGATTTATAATAAAAGAAAACGCCATGAACCTCCAACTTTGTGATTTATACTCATACTCATTCATATGTACACGTACACTCACACATACATCCCGTGTCTCCCGCTTTCCTTGCCTGCAACACAAGGACAGCGGGGCATCAAACATAACAACACCAACGGTTATGTTCAAATGTTACGCACATACGTTACAACCACCGATGTCCCTTGCGCTCTACACACACACATACACACACAACCACAGACAGGACCGAGAGGAACACAATCACACTACTATACAGATCAATCAGGAGTCCACGGTCCAGCCCATGTGTATTCATGTGTATACTTGTGTGTATGACTATGTGTATTGTTAAAAATTAATTGGGAGGTGTGTGTTAATGTGTATACCGTAAAGATTCATAATGCCACACATTCGGAGGGTGTTACTGTAATTTAGAGCACTGGTAGAATGTGTGCATTTTGGCTTCAGTTTAGGGGAGCAGTTTCGTGATGATGCCCTTTTTGAAGCCTCTGATACCCTGAATGAGTGCCATGATGCTTCGTTTAATGTAAACCATCACCATTTGCTCAATAAACCCGATTACTGTACCCTGGATCAACACCATCATGACCCTCTGGATATACCCCATGATGATGCCCTTCCATATGATGATGAAAATTCTGAAATGCCCAACCTGCCGACAGAACTGCTGTCATATATTATTCAGTTGACACTAGATGGAACATGACCATGACAATGTCATTAGTATTATGAGGCTATATAAATTAGCTGGACATGGGAGTGGTCTCTCACTGAGACTAAAGGAGCTATTTGGAAAGAATAGCAAGTGGATGAGGGCCTGGGTTGTGTTGAGGCACATGGCCTATGGACATTTCACAATCAAGGACATTTTTTGGAAGAAATAGTAACTCATGTTTTGCGACTTGAAAGAAAGAAAGAGAGAAGAAGGAAAGAAAGACATTATTTAAAGATATGATGTAAAGTATGGCAGTGTCTGTTGTACATAGTTCAATCATTTTCAGGCTGATTATTTTTTATTTTACATAAATACTGGTTGTTTTAAGACAGTTTAAAGTTAATTTTTGTTAATAGTCAACTGTCCATAGCCTTCTTTTTTTAATTACATAAACATGATTAGAGATATATGTTTTTGATGTGAAAGATTATTTACGCTGTTTTTAGTTGGTTTAGAAAAATTGAGCTGGAATAAAGTTTTTTTCTGTTCCATATTTGTTTTCGTGTTTTGTCTGCTTTCTATCACGTATAATATTTGCATAACATAATCCAGATTGCATGTGTATATGTCTTCCAACATTTCAGTGCACCGATAATGTTCGTGCCAGTAACACTCATTTAGTGCAGTTTTTGCCTCTATGAGCTTTCAAACATATTCTCTATGAATACAGTTATTTGATTTGATTTAGATTTGACCAATGAAACATCCTACTAGTTTTTGAAATTAATTCATATTAACGATTCATGCTGGTATGCTTAAAGTCAATGTTGTTCTGACGGTATAATGTTTTTTTCTAATCAAGACATCCATTTTGGTGGTTTATTACGTAATGCACCAAATTATTACATTTTGCGTGCAACACTCGCATTTTGTAATAACTGATGCAATATGTAACAACTTATTACAAAACGCGGCAAAGTTTATTACATATTGTGTTCAAGAATTTTATTACAAAATGTGGCAGATAATTACAAAATGCGGCGTTACTACATAATGTGGCGCTACAAGGTGTGCTAATCATTTCCCCTGGCGCTGCTCTCCTGAGCTATCCCCATACCTCTCCCCTGCAGCTGATGCACCATGCCCCCTCCACAGCAGGTTATATAATAGTTAATGTTTACTCATGGCAGGCACGTCAAAGCAGGCAAACCTACTAAAAAAGGACAGGCAAACAGGCAGCTTTCCCAGTGCTTCCAGTTCACTTCACTGTACATAGGAGAGATTTAAGACAGTCAGAAAAGGAACAAGTGTATTTGCCAAAATGTCAAACTATCATTTTAAAGCCAGTCCAAATTCTCTTTAAATAAGGCTCAAGGCTAATGAAAGTCTGGTAGTGATTTGAAAATTATTTTACCAAGTGGTGGTTGTTTGTTTGCTTAATTCAACACATCTCCACATCTGTTTCCTATTTGGATCACGAGAAATTCAAGGAACTGATTTCAAGTCTCTACCAATTTGAACGTCTGCCAAACTGTTGCATACTGCTGCAAGAGATTTAAAGTCCAGGATCTCTTGTCTCCTCCCCACTTCTTCAGTCCTGCAGCTGCATTCCTCTCTTAACTCCTCTCTCACTTGTTTATTCTATCTTTGCAGCAAAAATGGCCACAGCTGGTAAGGTAGGTACAGTTCAACAAATCAAATTAGTGTGAAGTTTTTATTGTTTTTGTGCATGAATATTGTCACATGATATGCTTGACAAACTTAGAAAATGGTCTTCAAACTTATTAGTCTGAATTCTGTACATGATAATGAAACAAAACAATGAAACTGTTTAGCTTTTGACTGCACTTCTGCAGTATTTTAGCGTGTGTCTGGTTACACATAGGTAATAGCTTAGTTTTAAGGTAGCTTAACCTTAAATACCCTTTATTTCCGTCTCTTACTTTCTATCTCTATCTCTGTCCCCTCTGCCTCAGTGAACTATCTCATGTCTTGTTTTCCTGTTATCACATGACAGTTTGGAACTATCCAGTAAAGCGGAACTACTTCATTTGGCTTCTGTTTCAAAGAAATCACACAGACATAAAGATAAAGATGAACCTTAACTCAGTGGCAACAGCGATGTAAATGTATCGCAGAGCAATTAACTCAACATGAACTCTTTATTACAACAAAAGCCGTGGCGTTTATACTCTTTGTGACATTTCAGCACCAAGCCCAAATGTTGAATACACAGCTTTGTTCCACCCAGGGGAAAGCAAGTGGATCTCTGGGGTCCGAATTAACAATACAGTCCTTGTGGTGTGGTTGCAGAATGTTGAATAAAATGAAGCTGACTACACTAACCTCTTCAGCTAGGCCTGTGTAATTTAGTTGACCAGATGAAAACTTGAAGAAATAACAAAACAAAAGCATAACAATTCAAAGGTTTAATACTGAGGCAGTCAAAGGTTGAATGGTGTGCAAACCGATCAACCGAAACGATCGACTTAAAGAAAGATCTCTAAAAGAATGCAAACATCTTCACCTCAAGGTTTGAAGACCAGCTCAAGTGGAAAGTCCTTGGACATGTCCTTTTCTTCACTAGGCAAACAGACGGAGAACTTCTATTCCTTTATCCTAAGGCACACATAGTGTGGAAAGAAAATGGTGTTTTTTATCTCCTGACAATAATAAATTTAATGTAAGTTTTACGTGAAAAGTCACTATGGTCATACAACAATAATTCATGAAAGGAAGAGAAGATGGACATGTTCGATCTCTAGTCAATTTATACTCTTCATATCTTGCTGTTGCTTTATTTGCTTGACAGAGGTGAAAGGTTCTTTTGTCCTGGTAGGCAACTATCCAGTTGCTATTTGAGAGGGAAGAAAGCCAAGTCACAGCAAGGCTTTTTATTTAACCCCTTTTTATGGAAACCTTTCCCATCACAGTTTAACAGCAGCAGTAGTACTTGTCATACCTCACGCTGGGTAATTTCATGTGGTGTGACTGTCTTCTAGGTCATCAAGTGCAAGGCAGCAGTGGCCTGGGAGCCCAACAAGCCACTGGTGATTGAGGTGATTGAAGTAGCCCCACCCCAAGCCAATGAGATCCGCATCAAGGTGAGAGTCCACAATCAGAACACACACATACACACACGGCATGTTATTGTTGTAATACTGCAATACGCTTACTAAGAAAGCTGAGAGGCGTAGACCTCACCCAAAGAGATATGGTGAATATTAGCTACTTATTAGCAATCTAAGTAGGTTTTATACTGTCTGGTCTTAGTCTTGACTTGGTCTCGACCCCTCAAAGTCTTGGTCTTGTCTTGGTCTCAATACACTCTGGTCTTGGTCTTGACTACAACACTGCCGTCAATATAATCTGTAGCTATTACTGTTGAACCCACTGAGAGTGAATTCTTATCAGCCTCATCTTCCTCACCACATTGTCTTCATGTTTTTATCGTTTGGATACTGTCTTTGGTGCAGATTGTGGCGACCGCAGTGTGCCATACGGACCTGTACCACCTTTTTGAGAATATGTATGAAGCCGGCTTCCCAACCGTGCTTGGCCATGAGGCAGCCGGGATCGTAGAAAGCGTTGGGCCTGGAGTCACTGAATTTCAGCCAGGTCAGTGAACTGCACAAACTCTATAAAAAATCTGTTATGTTAAGCATTTACAAAGCAATTGAAATGTCATAAATATTCTACAAACTCTGTAGGCAGATTATCCAAATAAAGTGTTACCTAATATACTAACTGCAATGACCTGTTAAAATAAAATGTACAGTCAACACAAGCACAACAGACTGACCGTAGTTTGCCTTGTGGAGGAAAGCCATGCTAAAAATTACCACCAAAATACATATACATATAGTTTGCATATAGTCAGTCAATATTTGACTGAATGGCACATTTGACTGTTTTTCAGGAGACAAGGTTATCCCTGTGTTCATCTCCCAGTGCGGAGAATGTCGCTTCTGTAAGAGCCCAAAGACCAACCAGTGTGAGAAAGCATGGTGAGAACAATCACTTCATTTTCTCTTTATCCCCAGCTTTCCATTCCTCTTGGCTGTCCTATTGGATACAAATACAGGTCCATCAGACAGACACATTTAATTTTCCATGTCTCGGTCAGTGTGGCACATTTAGGTACCATCTGATGATACCAGAGGATGGATAGTTTATATCTTTGTATGCTGTTTTGTTTTCATTTTAAGCATATTTCAAGTATTCAGTGAGCCCTGAATTATTTTGTTCAGGATTTCTGATCCCCGTATGATGGCATCAACAGAATCAAGGTTTACCTGTAAGGGCAAGAAGGTGCTGCAGTTTACGGGAACCAGCACCTTCTCTGAGTACACTGTGGTTAACAAGTTAGCTGTGGCTAAGATCGACCCTGCTGCCCCTCTGGACAAAGTCTGTCTAATTGGCTGTGGTATCTGCACGGGATATGGAGCAGCAGTCAATACTGCGAAGGTGTGTATGTTTGACTTACATCATTATTATTACTGAAACAACTCATTATAGGGCACAAAGCCTTTCTATTGATTCTTACTGTATGGAGCATTAAGAAGTCCAGCCTGAAGTGCCATTTTGACCAAAGTCTAATTTACATTAGGTGGAACCGGGCTCCACATGTGCTGTGTTTGGCCTGGGAGCTGTGGGTTTGGCTGCAGTCATGGGCTGCAAGGCTGCAGGAGCCAAGAAGATCATCGCTGTTGACATCAATCCAGAGAAGTTTGAGAAGGCCAAGGTGTTTGGCGCGACTGACTTCGTGAACCCCAAGGATCACAATAAACCCATCAGCCAAGTGCTGTCTGAGATGACTAATGGAGGAGTGGACTTTTCCCTGGAATGTGTTGGGAATGTGGAAGTCATGGTAGGAAGATTTCATTTGATCTGATTCAAGAATGAAGATGTGTTACCTTAATATTAAAACAACAGCTCAACTGGGTTCAATCAGTAGTTATTGAAAAAGAGCCAAGTGTCCCAGCATTTCCTCACCTGGTCCAGACCAGCACCATTCCAGTTAAGTGACTTTGTGGTGTTTCTCTTTCCAGCGCAGTGCTTTGGAGTCTTGTGTGCAAGGTTGGGGTGTTGCTGTGATTGTTGGCTGGACGGACTTGCACGACGTTTCTGTCCGACCCGTTCAGCTCATCTCTGGACGCACATGGAAGGGCTCTGTATTTGGAGGTGAGACAAATATGACCATTACCACCAACTGATAACTGAAGGCCTGTGGGCTTATGTTCTGCAGGTCTCTAGCCGGTTGCATTCTGGATAAGACTTATTTTGTGGCTTAGGCTTTAAGGGTAAGAATGGCGTGCCTCCGATGGTCAAAGCCTACCTGGACAAGAAGTTGAAGTTGGATGAATTCATCACTCACACCATGCCTTTGGACCAGATCAGTGATGCCATTGAAATGATGAAGCATGGTAAATGGTAGGTTTACACTTCTGTACTTTCTCTCCAAAATTCATGACTCAACAACAGTAGAGATTAATAGATGCAGGTCTGCTCACTTAATTTCTCACATATTTGGTCCACAGCATCCGGGCAGTCCTGAATGTTTCTCCACAGTAAGCCCACCGTGATGCTGTCACTGATCCCAAAGTATTTCAGTAACTTACCACCACTGAACAATCAACAGGACAGTAACACACAATGTCTGTAAATGGTCACACTCAGTGCATCTACAGTATACCCTTAGGGGTCCGACGTTGTTGTCTGACCCTGTAGAGGCTTTGTCTCTGTAGAGGCTTTCCTATCTTCTGACTTTAGTTTCCATAGTAACAATCACAATGGCGCCTGTCCTAAACACAAACATACAGCAGCTCTGTATCTCAAAGAGAAGAAGTCAATGCCTCTCATAACCTAAGAGAACACCTCAAGACGTATGCTTGACCCTGTGTAACCGCATGCTAGAACAGAAAATACCCTCACAAACACACACATTCAGTAAATTATGTGCAGATTGTGATGTGAGAATCATCTGCAGTGTTCATATAAGCAAACGCTAAACATGTCAAAGTGTTTTAAAGAGCAAAATAAATGGTCTTAACAAATGGGCTCTGTGGTGTCTTTGTTTGTCTTCTGGTTTATTGTGTTGTATGTCATAGACACAGCATTTACAACTCATGTCTCTGAATGCTCTAATAAACTCTGTTTAAAGTGTCAGTCAAACAGTTTTAGCTCAGATTTACTCAAACCAGCCTAATTATATCAACGTTTGCTTACCTTGGCAGACAGGGCTGTAATTATTCTGCTAGGATGGGCTCCAGGATTTGTCCCCGAGCAGTGTTTCTGCCTGTTTCTTGAAGAATTTCTAATAAAGGGTAGGATATTGCAGTTAAACACACTAAATGAAATTAAATGAAAACCATATAACTACATATAATAAAAGCTGTTGTTGAAATTACAGTTCATGATTGCTCTCTGTTCTGGGAACGGCCATGATTGCAATTTCAAAACCCTTATCCTTGTTTACATACACTAGATTTAATGGAGCGACGCTTGCAGGCTAGTTCAGGCAGAGAGTTCGAGCTGCACTCCATATACACATAAAACATGCCTCACACTCCACAATCATCCAAATCCAAACACACGATTATCTGACAATTTAAGCTGCAGAAATTTCCCATCTCCCACTTTGCTCTGTCAATGCTATTGCTACCCTACACCAGCATCACCTGTTCTTCAGCCCTTCCACACACCAGCACCCACCTGCAGGCTCCTGACTGAGCTGTGCTAACCTTGATTAAAGATTTGCACAATTAGCACTAGCCTGCTTGAGAAGCATGCCATTTATTGTACATCTTGCTATCTCTAGCATTGACAGATCAACTATATTTGATTGCCTCATATTTAAACCAGCAACTCTACATATCTTTGGCAACAATAATAGCTCCCTCTGACGAGGAGTTAGTCTGGACCCTCCGCCTATTTAAAATGTCCAGGTGGATAAGGCATACAGTCTTTTGAGTTGACGAGAATAGCCGATGTTGGCTGTGACTGCTACAGGACCCATACCAATAATTAACACACCCAATAATGTACAATATGACAGTCAAGCCTCTCAGAGCCTTGTTTTCATGCACGCTGATGGGGCACTGCACAACCACCAGCTGGATAAATGCCCTCACTACACACCAACGCTTCTTAAATCAGGACATTTGAGCTCATGTCATCCAGCTAATCCACACCTCATTTGTAGTTGCAGTAAATAATATCAGCAAGATTGCTGAAATATGTTGTATACTTTTGTTTTCTCCAATTATTTATTGAACTACATGGGCTGCTTACCTTGTTGAGATAAGATAACATTTTAAAAAAAAAGAAGCCAGCTTCCATAAAAATAAGCCATATACTTTTCTATAAATAAAACAATAATATAGTCCACATACATTTGTAACATTTCACTTTAAGATTATTTAGAGTATATGTACAATTCATGAACCTACTCTAACAACATGTTTTTGTGCCTAAAGCTAACCAAACCTTATGTCATGGTTTTGGGTTTTTGCAGTGTTGTAGTACTCACGATCGGACCACTTTTTGAAAGTCTTGGTCTCGTCTCAGAATTGACTGCATTTTTACTCGGTCTTGTCTCCGCCTTGGACAAAGAGGACTCAGGATTTTATTTCAAAACTATTTATTTTGTGGGGATATCACCAGTGTTTCCCATTAATCACCTAATAATGTCTAACTTGTCCCACCACACTTTCATAATTCACTGAAAATACTTTTATACTTCAGATGGAACATTTACTTTATGGCGAACCGACGTTGTCACATCGCTGAAGAGAGTCAAACAAATGACGATGAGAATGGCTGAGTAAGAGTTCAAAAAGTTGTTCTACAGTCTGTAGTTATAGAGCAAACACCCACATGGCACAGAAGGAAAGTTCAGGTCGAGGTTTAACCACAATACCACGAGCCAACAGCTGCAATGTTCCTCCAACAAATCAAACTCAGTATTTTATGAAGTAGGTCATAGAAAAAAGAAATGCATATGAACTGGTTCGTTTTGGGACAGTGAACCCTGTGACCTGTGGCTGATACAGCTGCCAGTGATCAGTGATCGAGCCCAGAAATCCTGAGCGGGGCACCTTTAATATTAACCATCAAGTATTCAGCCAGGCCGTAGTGTACATACTATTTTATATTTGAAAATGTATGTAAGGAGATCTGTGGGACTTGGAGGCAGGGAGACGTGGGCAGATTTGGCAAATATTAGCTACATGTTACAGTTGTAGTATGACTATATACTGTCTGGTTCTGGTCTTGACTTGGTCTCAACCCTTCAAAGTCCTGGTCTTGTCTTGATCTTGACCTTATCTCGGTTTAGCTGTAGTCTTGACTACAACACTGGGTTTATGGTTTTGTGTTTCCTGTTTTATTTTGTAGTTCTCGCCTTCATCATGTCTTGTGTATTCTCATATTCTCTGTTATGGATTCTGTTTTTTGGACTTCTGTTTATTAGACTTCTCCTGGATTTATGGTTTTAGAATGTTTTGCCTGGACCTTCCCAGCCATCTTCTGGCTGTTATATCTGTTATATTTGTGTTACCTGCCATTAGTTATTTTTGTTTAACACCTCGTCGTCTGTATTTGCGTTCTCTATCTTGAACCACAGCTTGACACTTTAACCAAAGTTAAAGTTAAACCATTGAAATGTTACTAATACACCATAAACCTGCTGGGGGACTGTCCAAATAAAGTGTTTCCAATAAAACCTTAAATCTTAAATTTAAACATACACACTAGGGGGTAAAAATAAAGGAGCTTAAAGGAATTTATTTGTCTGTTTTATCATTATTGTTTCTATTAATTATTCAAACAATAATAATGAAAATACAACTAAGTTGTTAACCTAAGTTATAAACCTAAACTGAAGTCAAATTCAATTAAATATTGGGGGTGCTAAATATGTTAAACCAAATGGTATGCAGTTAACATGGGATTTAATAGAAACAAACTGTATAAATGTACAGTAATACACTGCAAGTCTTCTACCATCTAATACATTTCTGTTTTTTATTTCACTATGCTCTTCTTCACCTCTTTTATAAAGATAGAAGTGAGGAAATGAGGACTGCACTGAGGAAACACGAGAGATCAACAGAAAGTGTTTGGACGTGGCCCACAGAGGAACAAAGGCCCTTCTTTGTGATTGGTCTAAACTTTGATAAACACTCTGCACTCCTCCCTAACCTTGAGAGTAAGGCTCTGAAACATCATGGCAACCGCAGGGAAGGTAAGTAAACTTCTGCTAATGTTTGAATGGATTTGAGCTGTCCTGCACACAAAAACACAGTTTGGTTCAGTGTTTATGGAGCAGAGGGGATGTTTACACTACTACAGGGAGGATATGAAGGGTGAGGCTGAATCTATCTAGCTTTTTGTTGGAATATTAGTTGTATTAACAACTGCAAAAGAGAAATAGTCCTTCTGCTGCACTCTGTTTCACAATCTATAATAGACAAAAAATATTTATATTTTGTCTATTATAGATTGTGAGAGCTGTTCACGTCAAGTCTTGCCTAACTGCCATTTGAGGCTTCTTGTTATTGCAATATGTGTGCACAAGGAGGGGGAAAAGGGTCAAAGTCTTGAAGATAGTTTTTATGACTCTGTTATATTCAGCTCTATTGTTGCTATATTAAATATATTTACTGTGTATATATCATGATAATGTTATATTCAGATAAATATTGTAGAATAATTGATGGTAAATGGTAAAACTCTGATCCGTTTTTCTATTATCTGCAGCTGAGGTTTTCAAAGTGAGAGGCGGGCCTCCCCAGAGGGACGGGTTCCAAACAGCTTCAGGGGAGGCTCAGTGAACGGAAGCTGAAAATATATAGTAATTATACTATAGAGATAGTTCAGAGATACAGCAGTTTTTTTTAGTTTTACCACCACTTTCCCAGAGTCAGAAACTAACGAATGCCTGAGGACAAACCTTTTTTATTTATGTGGTGTAGTCTGAAGTCATGTCAAACAGAGTATTAAGCTCTATTGTAGTGGCAAATAACATCAATCATGATGCCAGACCAGCTGAAATTCTTGGATGTTTTGTGTTGTAGGTGATCCGGTGCAAAGCTGCCGTAGCATGGGAGGCTGGGAAACCTCTCGTGATGGAGGAGGTGGAGGTGGCACCTCCTAAAGGTGGGGAAGTACGCCTCAAGGTAATAAATCAGGGCTGATGTGTTACAAGATAAAAGCTGTTGCTGCAAAGTCTTCAGTCACTAATGTGCTTTCATTAATCTTTAATCTAATTAACTATAATCAATTAAAGGCAATGCTGCAACTACAGAAGTAACAATAACATTAATTAAGACAGCTCAGTGTACAGCAGTCTTATTAATCTACACCACATAATGACCAGCTGTACGTGAACCTTATCTGGACTCAGTGTGCTGTGCTATAATTAATTGTACAGGTCAACACTACAGTGTATTTTGCACCTTCACTTAGTTCTGTTGATATGTTGTAAGTGTGTGAGAGTTACTGTATTCTTAAGAACACTTTGTTTTTAATACAATGTTCACACCAGTAATATAACCTTTACTATAATTCTCACAAATTGGTAATTAAATATATGTTTTAATTACTCATAACATTTGATTTCCCCACATTACAGCAGATGTTCTTCTTCAGATAAGAGGATGAGTAGTTTTGAATGGATTGATGATTTCGTGGCTCAGATCGTGGACCTTTTTCTTTTCAGATTGTGGCCACAGGGATCTGTCACACCGACTCCTACACACTAAGTGGCTCCGACCCTGAGGGAGTTTTCCCCGTAGTGCTGGGTCACGAGGGAGCTGGCATCGTTGAGAGCGTTGGCGAGGGAGTCACTAAATTTCAGCCAGGTTCTTCCTCTTTTGTCTTCTCTCCTTTTGCTGCATATGAATGTAAATGCTCAAACATAACCTACTGCTTTTGTTTTAGGGGACACGGTCATACCTTTGTATATCCCACAGTGTGGAGAGTGCAAATTCTGTAAGAATCCCAAAACCAACTTGTGTCAAAAGATCAGGTAAATGTCCTGGGTTCAAACACATGAACATCTTGCCTTGTTGCCAGCTGATCTGATGTCAGATCTGTGCTTGTGTCTTGTTCTCCAGGATCACTCAGGGCAAAGGCTTGATGCCGGATGGGACGGCCCGTTTCTCTTGCAAAGGCAAAAGCCTCTTCCATTTCATGGGCTGTAGCACATTCTCTGAGTACACCGTGGTGGCTGAGATCTCCCTGGCCAAAGTGGACCACAGGGCCCCTCTGGACAAGGTGTGTCTGCTGGGCTGTGGCATCACCACTGGTTATGGAGCTGCTCTAAACACTGCCAAGGTGAGTCAGCCTCCTCAGCTAACTGTGCTATGAACAGTCATCACAACCATTGTCCTCCCTCTTTAGATGTTATGCCGACTTCATGGGGTCAGTGATTGTAGTTTTGGTCCAGTAAATTCATGGTCACCACAGGATAAACCCTACTGACTTTGGTGACCCCTGGTTTTTCTTCCAGCGCCAACAGCAGATCAAAATTTTCACTTACCCCATGAAATATCTCAACATCTACTGGATAAATTGGCAAAAAACATTTTGTAAAGACATTCATGGTCCCCAGAAGATGTATGCCACAGGTCACTAATAGGCGGACTGCGGTCCGGGTCCGGACCCACACTCCGTCCTATGCTAAACGGCAGAAGGTTGACACCAAAAACCGGCTTTTAATCAGGAAGATTGCAGCCAAGCCAGCCAATAACTAGTTATTATTATTATGAAAGTACTTTTTATTTATAATTCTCAGTTGAATGTCAAATTTACTTTACGTCCTTAAATCATAATTGACTACCCCTGAGGTTTGCTAATGACTTATTACCAGCACTGTTGGTGTGGTTTTGTGAAATGTCTCAAACCTTCGGATTGATGGCCATGGAATTTGTAATAACTTTGGCAACCCCTTGACTTTTCATCTACCATCCTCATAATTTCTCCAGTACTTTGTTTTATGACCAAATACCTGCAAAACTAATGACATTACTTTTATATTTTATAGTGCTTATCAAAAATGTTAGCTAGTACATCAGCAATTTTGTTGCTAAATATGAGCATGTTGCATTGTCATTGTGAGAATATTAGCATGCTGATGTTAGCATTTAGCTCAAAGCGCCTGCTGTGAGTTTTAATATGGATTTAATATGCCCATATATTACTTATTATGAGCCAGCATGTGCCTACAGTACTTACTGGATGCCAGTGAAGTATATGTTTGTACCTTTTCTAATCATTACGTAGCATTAAGTTGTATTCTACTCAGTCATATTCAGCATCATTCTTATTTTCCCTGCTGTGTATTGTGTCATTAATCACAGCAGAAATGTGCTGACCTAAACTTGCACTCTCCCATCACTTCAGGTGGAGGCAGGCTCAACCTGCGCAGTGTTTGGCCTGGGAGCGCTGGGCCTTGCAGCAATCATGGGCTGTAAAGCAGCTGGGGCAGCCAGGATTATTGGAGTCGATCTCAATCCTGACAAGTTTAAAACCGCCCGAGAGTTCGGTGCCACAGATGTGGTGAACCCGAAGGACCACAGCAAGCCAATCCAAGAGGTCCTGGTAGAGATGACAGATGGCGGCGTGGACTACTCCTTCGAATGTGTGGGCAACGTGGCAATCATGGTGAGTGGGGAAACTCCAATCCCATATTAATGACCATCTCCTATACTAAGTAATTCAGCTCTGCATGCTGAATAAGCACATGATCCATAATTATATTTCTGATACTAGTGTTTTTTACGAGTTAGTTTTTTATTTGAATTTAGAGTATTTACCACAATTTCACCCTTGCCAGGGAGGACAACCCTACTCTGAGCCCTCTAGGCACCATGACACAGCCCACCCTACCGCTGTCATTCATCAGGCCCTTTAAAAAGAATACCTTTATAATCAAAATTAAGCAATATTCAAAGACATGATCAGATGTTGTTTGGATCATGTTGATGTGACGCTGTCATAATATTGTCTATTGGTGGTAGAGGGCAGCGCTAGAGGCCTGCCATAAAGGATGGGGCACCAGCGTCATCATCGGGGTGGCAGCAGCCGGAAAAGAGATCTCCACCCGGCCCTTCCAGCTGGTGACCGGACGCACCTGGAAAGGCACTGCTTTTGGAGGTAATAAGCTAACCGTTGTTAAGAGTGATCTCACGGTAGCACAGCAGGTGTAGTTCCAAGCAAATGTAACATTCACATCTATAAAATATTGCATTGTGAGACTCTACCTGAAAAGTAGTGTCCAATGTAATTTACAAAGGATACAAGAGCGTCGCCAGTGTTCCCAAACTGGTGGAGGACTACATGAACAAGAAGCTCAAAGTGGATGAATTTGTGACTCACACTCTGCCCTTTGAGAAGATCACTGATGGTTTTGATCTCATGCATGCTGGGAAATGGTAAGCCTTGACTGAACATACATATTAAAGTCGTGTGTATTAAATTTGTTACGGTAATGTGCGTATTGCGACGAGAGTCCCTGTGGGTTTTGTCTGTTAAATAACATTATGCGTCACTGCTGCCCTCTGTTGAGGACAAAGCTGACAGAGTTTTATAGTAATTTGCACCATGAGTTGCCATTCTTCAAATATGAGCATCAATTCAGTCAGTCATGTATAATCTGATATCCATAATCTGACTTTTTTTTTTTTTGTTATGTTTCAGCATTCGTGTTGTGCTGCAGTTCTAGGTGCAGAGGAACACAGGAAAACCAGGATCTCACTCCATGTTTACCCTGCTCAGTTGAATAAATAATCTTTCAATTCCCTGTTCAAGTCTGTTTTATTTGAACAATGCACAGTCAGACACCTCTTTGATCAGTGTTTTCCCCTGAAGGAGCACACACATACACAGAGAGAACACTGTGTGAAGGAGGAAAACAGGCAAACCAAAACAAGATTATTCCGAAATATTCTTTGATGTAGACTGAATGAATAATAAGGTGGTACGGCCGCAAACACCCAAATGGCATCAGTGTTGGAAGTGTGTTAATTGATGAGGATTTCTGAGTGGTTCTTTTTAATAACAGCATCCTTTGATTATTCTTCCTGTAGAGTTTGAGTACAGGGCTCATTTTTTAATCCCACCGTTTCATAAGTTATTGCTGTAAACGTCGGAGACTCTCCGAGCTTCAGCGATGCACTTTCATTTCTAAAATGTTTCCTCAAACTAGAACTGACTTGAGAGAATTACTACGACGCCCTGTGCTCAGCTGTGCTATACTTGGTTAAGCAAAACATGTCAACAGCTCAGTTTACGCTCCACAGTGAAAACCCAGAGTCCTAATCATTATTGCATTTTAAGATAGAAATATCAAATGATGCTGTCAAACAGTTCTCATCTATGCTATGGTTATATAAACAGTAATGAGAAAGAGGCGCAATTTATGCAGAAGTCAGTACTTGGGATGATGCAGAGTAAGAATCCCTCTTTAAAAAAAAACATTTCCTGAATATGCTGTATTACTGTAAATATAGATAAGGGTCTTCTGCTCTGTAATTACAGGCGCATAACCTGCATTTCACACTTAAAGGTCCAGTGTGTAAGATTAAGGTGGTTGAAATCTACATCTTCACGTGTCATTAAATCCTACACACTGGACCTTTTAAGTTAAGGATTGAAGTAACAAGATCATTTGGTGCATGCTTTTAAGTATTTACAAGCATATTTACCATACTTGATATACTTGATATAAAAACTCCAACTTGCATACTACAATATTATGGAGAATTTTAAAAATGAATGGTGGAAGTGATGACTTAGCCATTATGTTGCAGTACTGTTTACCAGGGTAATGATAAAATAAGAAGAAATGCTCGCAACACCGTCTGATCTGTAGGTTTATTAGGAATTGAAACTGGTGGTGCCAGCATGAGGTATTATATTCTATTATGCTTTACTTTTATTCCATTTTATCTAGCCATTCATACATTTTAATGAGTTTTACTATTTTACTATTATACATTTTTAATGGCGCTTTCTCAGTTTGTGTTGGGGAGTTATTGAGTAATAAAGTCTGATTGATTCTATCTGCTTTTAATGCTAATGATTTAGTGTGTTTTGCACATTGTAAGGGCATTTGTGTTTAAATTTAAGAAGGTAGCAGTTCAGTTTTGTTCAGTCTTACACACTGGAGCTGGTAATCACACACATGTTCATTCTGTTATGAGTCCAAATGCCAGCCATTAAACAAAAAGCCATGTCAAATTTGTACCAATTTGTTCATTGATGTCCTTATTTATAACTTCACAGCAGTTGATTATTTAATTTGTGTTGTTTACACAGTGTTGTGGAGAAATTGCTGAAGTCAAAGGTCAATGGTGAGGTCAGGAGGGAAGAAAGTGTTCAGGAGCCTCTGATGTCTTATGCTGTAATATTTATTGACGCTTAGCCAAGGAGAATTAGAGACACTCTCAAAGTACATCAGAAGTGCCTGAGTCGGTCTCACATTCTGCCCAACTCATGCTGGTGGTCAGACTTTAAACCTCTACAGATAACACCACAAATACTATACGCCCAGAATTAGTCAAAGAGAATATATTTACCCATGTTTGTGTTACCGTCAGCACATTCTAGTCTGGAGACACTGTTGTCTGTTTATGTTAATGGACGTCAACGGCAAGCTTTCTATTATGTCTAGGAAGGCAACCTTCAGTTCCTTCAACCCTGGTCACCACAGTGTTGAGATAGACTGGCACCTGTTGTTCTCAAGCAAAGCCAAACAACTGCTACTGCCGAGGACCTCAAGCCCCCCACGTGACCCCGTATAGGATAGAAAATTCCATAACACACAGGAACTGAACCATTGTTTTCTATCACAGCTACTAGTACTAGCTTCATTCCATGGCATGAACCGTCTTGTAAATTTTTGAATGAAGCAAGTTTATGGACCTAGAGTCATGTATGTTGCTGATATCAAACTGAACGAACAGTGTCAAATCTCAAATGCAGTTTAGACTATGACTGTACTCAGAGTTTAAAAAAAGGCCTGAAGGCTTCTGGTATGCAGATAGTCATTTCCAGCAATGAAAGGGCTGCTGAATTAAACCACTTTTGGGATTTAGATCACCAATCTATTCAAGGACAAATTCACCCACACAGATCTACAGAAGAGTCATTTATTACTCCATTAGAAGAAATACAAAGATGGCAGAGAAACTGTGATCACATTAGTCCTCTGAAAATGTAGAAATAATGAATGCTGCTCACACCAGGAGAATCCCCACATCAAGGTAAACAGTGACTGTCGAAATAATGGGAATATATCAGTTAACGTGCCTTGAGATATTCCGGCAAGTTTTACTTCCTAGATTCACACATTAAGGCTCAATTTGCTACACGAGGGCTAATGGAAACACGAGACACTGTAAGAGTTAGTCCAGCACTTGAACGACTTTGTGCTCAATGTCATTATACTCATTCTGGTTATCTCTGTAAATGCTCCGTGGTTGCATCACATCTCTCCTAGCAACCCCGACTGACGTCCTTTACTGGAAAACTGACTGAAGACTGAGTACTAATAATAGCCACACTGAGGATATTACAATTAAGTTGGAGTGCTTCTATCGGACACGTCAACAGGTAGATACGACGGTGATGAGTGACCTTGTAATGAGCTGTGATGAGCTAGCAACAGGCTGACATGAAGTGATAAATCTCATTTATTGATTAATTACCTTTCAAAAGCGTTACAGAAATGAGTTCAGCAGTTTGGGTAATATGTTTATTTTGCTTTCTTGCTGAGAGTTTGATAAAAAGATTCAAACAGCTCTCGTATCTGTCCGTTAAATATGAAGCTACATCTAGGAGATGGTTAGCTTAGCTTAGCCTAGCTTAAAATAAAGACTTGAAACAGGGAAAAAGCTCGCCTGGCTCTAAACGAAGGTAACAAATCCACCTACTAGCATCTCTAATGGTCACTAATTAACACATTATATCTCATTTGTTGAGTCCATACAATTTGTAAAAGATGTGTTAATTACTGAGCTTTCAAGGCACTGCTTAGCATTTCTTTTTAATTTTGGACAGAGCCAAGCTAGCCGGTTCGCCTTCCAGTCTTTATGCTATGCTAAGCTAACAGTCACCTGGGTCCTAAAAGGGACAGACATGAGTGTTATTAATCTTCTCTAAAGTGTATTTACCAAAAACGCCTTTAAATATGTCTGCTGTTAAACTGAACTGAACATTTGGTTGCCTGAAGTTTGAAGCTTTAAGTTTTTTGGCCTCGTTATTTTCTACGTCTGAAATAAGCTTCGAGTTGCTAGTTGTTGAGGTTGTGATACTTGTTGACGCCGTTTCCCGAAACCCTACCATCTAAAAAGTATTGCTAATTTCTTTTCAGTCCATCTACGGGAAATTCTTATGACGTCTGATTAAGGTTAGCAGAGGATGAGAGAAAAGAAGCGAAGCATGGGGTAATGGTTGAATTTGCCCTGAGCTCCACAGACACTACAGACAACAACTAGCCAGCCAGTAAAAACTCTGCGTGACATGATCCACAAGTCAAAAACAGGCCTGATATCAAGCCCGACCACTAAGCAAAACCAAAACCTAATAAATAATTTCGTATTTCCTTCAGAGGACACAGTTTTCACTAATAAAGCGATCCACGTTTGATATATGACACATTCAAGTACTTCCATTTAATTTGAAGAACCAATATTTAATTCAAAGAACAATGGGAGCCACAGTTAAACTGAGCTCTAGGAGTGGTACCTCATGTTTGAGATGTGTGTGTCTGTCTGTGTGTGTAATGTGTGTGTGTGTGTGTGTGTGTGTGTGTGTGTAGGTGTAAGAATCAGAGGTGCTGGGTGTCTGTGTCTGGAAAGTCCAGTCCTTGGTTGCGTTCAGGTCCAGCCTACACTTGGCTCAGGAAATGAGCCCGACCGTTGTCCTCCAGGCGACGGGTGAGGATCTCGCAGCCAGTCTCCGTCACCAGCAAGGTGTGTTCAAACTGAGCCGAGCGCTTCCCGTCTCTGGTCACCGCTGTCCAGCCGTCGGGCCACGTCTCATCTTGCCAGCCACCTGAGACATTACACACACACACACACACACACACACACACACACACACACACACACACACACACACACACACACACACACACACACACACACACACACACACACACACACACACACAAGGCTTTGGCTTTAAACACCATTAATTAAACAGTTGCAGAAACAAAACACGTCAAGTCTGGCACTGAATCACCGGATCTCTGTGAGGTATTAAGTGGTTTTTAAGATTTTAATGACCCGTTTTAAAGCATGACTGGGTCTGCTGTAACGCACCTCATTTAACCCCTCGTGGGCCACTTATCAGCCACAAATCCTCATACTTCATTCAAGCTTTTAGTGCAAAAGGGACCAAGTTTTTGGCTCTGAATTTCTATTCAGAGCTCTTGAGAAACTTTGGCAATTTCACAAGCTTGCTTTAATATTTTTGTTGCCGTCCTGTGAAACCATGTATCTCAAAATTAGAATAATAAATAGTTCCTTAATAGGATGAGAACACTGTCCAACTTCTAAACCTAAATAAACCATTTAAAACCAAAATGGATCACCTGAGAAATACATTGACAAAACTTTAGAAAATAAATTGACTTTTTGGAGATAAGTTGGTGTCACAAGGCAGTAATGTTTTAGTCTGACGTTGTATTTTACGCTCTACTCTCCCTTTACTGTCTCCTGTCTGCCACGTTTGTTTTATATAATCGCTACAACTCTGCATAAATGATTAATTAAATCAACTATGTTTAATTGAAATGATTATCTCTATAATTGACCCGTTGCTCACATTGCTCTTAATATTTGCAGTTACACTCACCTTCACATATCATGGGCTCAATGGTGAACACATGGCCAGGCTTCATAACTCCAACTGCTTTGTTTTCTGGGAAATAAACGAACACAGAGATCATCGTCATGTAGGAGGACGACCCGTTCGAACTCAGATCTACGGCGTGTACGCGGAGCGCGTGGCTACTCACTGGCATAATGTGGCACATTGGGAGCGGTGTGGAAAAGTCTGTGGATGCCGTGGCCGCAGTAGCTCCGCACCACGGAGAAGCCGTTGGCCTGAGCGTGCTTCTGGATGATGTTACCTAATTCTCTATAGCGAATGCCAGGCTTCACTGTCACAGCAGAAGGAAAGCAAAGGTGTAAGCACGAGGGTCACAGGCTTCGGAAAACTGAAGATCATAGTCCAACAAATAAAACCCCAATTCCAGAAAAGTTGGGATGCTGTATAAAATGTAAACAAAAACAGAATGCAATGATTTGCCCCCATACTTTATTCCCAATAGAAAAAAACAACATATCTTTATGTTATGAGTACATAAAATGAGCTAATATTTTCCATGACATGGTAAAATGTCTCAGTTTAAACATGTGATATGTTGTTTATGTTCTACTGGGAATAAAATATGGTTTTCTGAGATTTGTAAATCACTGCATTCTGTTTTTATTGACATTTTACACAGCGTCACAACTTTTTTGGAATTGGGGTTGTATAAAGGCTGACAGATATTTGGCCGTTAAAAAGATTATCATGATGTACGCTGAACATTTTTGACAAGAACCCTTTAAATTTGACTATTAAAGAATTCTGACCACAGTGTGTGTGTGTGTGTGTGTGTGTGTGTGTGTGTGTGTCACGCTCTAATAACAAACAACCTCACTGCAAGGTAGCCGCTCTGGAGATTTCACAATGTTCCTCTGCAGATGGATTTACAAATTGAAGTGTAAATGTTCAATTTTCTTTCTTTATTCGAAGCACTTTAAGAACTTTTCATTCAGGGTAGCTCAAAAGTCTCATTGGGAACAGGTTAGAAAGAAAATACTGTTTCTAAGGTCAACAATGTCAGAGCTCTCTGGTGGACAAACTATGTAATGGCCACGCAGTTCCTAAATGAAATCAAGCACATCTTTGGTATTTCTGTACTGCATTTTTGCTTTGTAGCCAGACATATTTACTAACAGATATCTGAGTTACCCTCAACCCAACAGCCATCATAGCTCTGCGTAACGTATGACAAAAATGCGGTGGAGGTGAGGCTAACATCAGTAAAACTGAATTCCTACCAGAGTCGATCGCTTGCATAAGGCATTCATATGTGGTCTGAACCAGTTTCTTCGCTTCTTCGTCCACGTCTCCGACATAGAAGGTTTCATTGAGGTCACCATGGAAACCGTTGTGGTAGACGGTGATGTCCACTGTGTAAGAGGGAGATGATAAACACGTCAGAGCCACATGACAAACTACTTTGTATTATGATTAAACACAAAGAAAGTGCTGTTATGAACGATGAAACATAACGGTGTGTATCGGTTGAACATAAAACGTCCCTTTTTTAAATAAAATTGCTGATGATACTGGAATTGCTGGTAGCAAACTGGGACTTTTCCCACTTAACGAGAAATAGAGAGAGCAGAGAATGTGAATAGCAAATCCCCACTGGTAAAGGTTAATGAAACAATTTGTCTTGTCGGACCACGCAGCGAGAGATGAGTTACTGGCAAACACTCCATCAGACACTCTGAGGGGAGTGGCGGGTGGAAGACATCGTATTAGCAGAAATATTCATAAAGAGGCTAAAATTGGCCAAACTCCCGCTGACAAAATTTTAAGATGCTGGTAGAACCATTTGTCACGGAGGAGGAATCTCTCTCTCTCTTTTTTTTTTTTTTTTTTCACCCCACTCTCTTTAATAAAACATTTCCCTTGATTTCAACTTAGCTTAAGTTAGGTTGTGTTTGATAGTGAGAATATTAACAACAATGAGACAATTTGATGGAAAGGTCAACGTTAGGTTTGTTAAAGGAATTTCGAAACGGTCAAAATATGATCATATCATAAAACAGCCGTAGTTATAGTGTAATGAGCGCACCATTGAGGATATCTCCTTCTTGTAGTAGTCTTCTGTCTGGAATGCCATGGCAGATGACTTCATTGACAGACGTGCAGCAGGATTTAGGGAAGTTGTAGTAGTTGAGAGGGGAGGGGTAGCAGTTCCTTGCCGTACAAGCCTGAACAGACAAGGCAGTTGGTTAGAGAGATAACAAGTGAGGATGACGAGATCGGATACAGCCCATGTGTTGAAGAAAGGGAAAAACTACCAGATGCACAGCGTGGTCGATTTCTTCTGTTGTAATGCCCGGTTTCACCATCATGGCTGCGATGTCCAGGACTTCTCGTGCCAGCTGCCAAGTAACATACAAAACCAAAATGTATTAAAATGGAAAACTAACAAGGCAATGCCGGGACACGACGTCTGATTTGTTACCTTGCACACCACTCTCATGCCCTCAATGTCCTCAGGTGACAGCATCTTGATCTGTGACGTCCCCTTCAGAAACTGCTCAGACTCAGAGATCCCTGAGTGAAGGAAACAAAGAGACGGCCGCTATCATCCACACGTCAACGCTCAGTGAAGCCGACTCAAACAAGGACCGTGCAAAGCAGCTGTCGGAAGTCTATCAATTTTTTAGAAGCGGCATCAACCTGGACCATCGCAGCTGGATTTACATACTCCTTATTGATTTTGTTTAACATCATGAGTGACAGTTGACAATACGCCATCTGGTAGCGAGAATGCACGAGGCATCGCCACCCTTTCTGCTGACTTTTACCTTCTGCGTGTGTCTGACTCCTGGCAGCTTCAACAGAGTACACGATTAATTCAACTCCGGACCACGAGTACAAGTGATGAGAGGATGAATCAACAGAAACATCTTTCAGAGTACAAAAGAAACCTTTTTCAACATATGAAATGTGTAGAGTCTAAAGGCTAAATTCCACCGGGCATGGATGCGTCGCAGTTTGTGCGCGCCGCTGCAGCTAGTCCAGTCAAAGTTTCAAACCCCACCAGAAGCGGTGCGGTCTGTTTGAGAAGCGTCCCAGAAGGAGGTCTCCGCAGAAAATGCGCGGCTGTTCCATTTTTGACAGACGCCGCAAGAAGCCCACGTCAATCTGCACAGAGCGGCTCGATCTGGCCGGAAGTCAGACACAGGAACGGCACAGAGGATGCGGTCGAGTTTCAAAATAAAACACCCTGTTGGTCGTGACAACAGCCAAAAGAGAAACAATTTAACTATGAAGCATATTTAGAAGCACATAAACTATGGAAAATGACCAAATCTGAGCAAGATAAAGTCTGGAGGGCAAACCGCTTCTGAAACACTCCTGGTAGGGTTTGAAGTTCTGTGTGGAACGGGCTAAATCAGCACCGCGGCTGCCCCATGACAAAGACGTGCCCGGTGGGATTTCACCCTAAGATCGGGTGAAGCTGAATATAAAAATGTTTGGTTTTGTTGATATCACTCAGCCAAACTTTTACTGTGTTATATTAGAACATAAAAAGGGGCTTTATTATCACTTGTGTAACCCTGTATCTATTTTTACACTCGTTACATACATATATATTTATCAAAAGGTTTGTTCTGACACTCCACATTTCTAATGGACGAGCAAAGCGACTGGCAGCGCTATGGTGCTATAGATAACTAGGTGCTCCTGCAGAGAATAAGCTACAGCATCAGCACCTGAGCAGAGGAGAGACTCTAATGACACTCACACTGTCGACTCAGAAGAACAGAGCAGGACTGTGACACGGGGAAGAACAGAAGCACGTGCGTCACATGCAATAACGCTTGGCAAGAAATTAAAGACGACCCGCAGTTCAACTAAACATTAAACAAGATCGTGACATTATTCTTGGACTGAAAAGCACATTAGGAGAGTATTTCAGGGAGTATTATGGGAGTCATCAACAATTCGCTGATTTATAATTCATTAACTCAACAAGCTGATTGCTGGACGAGCATGAACAGTTGCCTAGCAACACGGACTTTAGACAGGTTTGTGAACAAGTCAAATACAGCCCTCCTTTTGACCTGAAGAGCCTACAGTGTGAGTGCAACAATCAATTGGACTTACTTACGCTTTGATTCATCTGCTCACAAAAGAAACAAAGCATGAGACAAATCACAGTGTGCACATTATATCATCTTCATAATGGTATGACACTTCGTCATACATTCACTGGTGGTAGTAATTACCGGTTTACACGGTTCCAGATGTGATTGCAGCTCAACAACAGTGCTGCGTTTAAAAAAAAAAAACATTAGCCTGTAACGATTGCGCCTCAGCCCCCAAGAAGGCATCACAGGAGAATGAAAGGAGACTGTAACCATGACTACCTGAGTATGGATCTATGCAGTCAGATGACAAGGATGTAGAGGTTGCCATGGTTGCACAATGAATGGCTTGCCCAGAGACATAGACGTAACATAAGCCAGGTTACAATGGAGATATCAAACTGAATGATTCTGTGTTAAAGTACCAAAGAAGCAACGGAGGAATTGCATAAAATTATAACGTATACACAACTCAGACATCTGTTTTTTTATTCATCAAGCAATGTTTTTCACAGCAATACTGAATCAAATTAACTCCAGTGAAGAGATACTACCGATCCTACTGAGAACACACATCCCATTACGTAGCAGTAACAGCTTTCAGACATCAGCTGAAAACCACATAATAAAAAGGTTCAAATGCATGAAGTCATTGCAGACAGCTGTTTGGGAGTGCCAGCACAACATTATGTCATGTTTGTGGGGTTTCTTTTTTATTACGTTCCCTTTTAAATAAAAACTATGACGTAACAGCTGATAAAACCACAGCATCATTTTGTTCAATTAGGCTCAATGAAAGACAAACTAGGGAGAAAGCAGCGTTTAAGAACCCCGGTCATGTTCTTTGTAACGCTCAGACTTCGGCATTTGCCTCCGGGGGCGCAGACTGTCCTGTTTGCATAGAGTTCTTTAGCCAACAGGACAAGACATATCAGCTTATCTGTGTATTCACGCATAAAAGTTCTATCAAACACATGCATGGATGACCGCTTTGTCCTGCCTGTTGTAACACAACGAGACAGGCCTTCAACAGCATGTGCGCTCACGCGCTATCAAATCTATAAACTGGTATTTTGAAGTAATCTGAAAATCTCAGAGGTGTCAATGGACCTAGTTCTCATTCAGGATTGCAGAAATAACCCCCCATCTTCCACCAATATATATTGATGACCCCATTAGATATGCTGAATAACCAAACATAGTTTAGTTGAAAGAACTCTTATTATTAAAGCCTTAAAACTGCAGTTTATTCTGGGGGTTATTCAAATTAAAAGTGACTGATCCTTGCAAGAACTTCAGCCTGCTCCAGTAAATCATTCTGTAATCGGAGCAGTACATTCTGATATTTATTCTGTAAATGGATATTTTAGCCAGAGGTGGCACTTGTGGAAAGATTGAGGGGTAAATAAAATCATGAATAATCGTCCTCTAGGCACCAGGAATAACCATACCAGACAGATTTCATGATAATCTGGCTTGCAGTTGTGGAGGTTATTTTGCTCCGAAGCAACAGATGGATGGACAGACTGACCAACATCATCATCCTTAGGTCCTGCAGCTAGCACAGGACAAAACTCAAGCTGCGGTGTGAATGTCGTCTGGCAACTCAGCCAGCAGAATGGGGTAGTATTGGGTGATTGGGACTACTTCTTATACTTCAAATCTTTTGGTTTTGGATTATTTGCACTTAAGACGTGAGAAGTTACCTCTGGGATGATCAGAATAATCAGGTCTTTGGATGTCACTGGGCACAGGCCTCATGGGAGTCTACACCAGGGGGCAAGGAGAGGACAGAAACGTTACATCATGGAATTCATATAAACCAACACAGAGATCAGAAAATAACTGAAGACAGACAGTTCTTACACTTTTTTAAAATTTTTCTTAGACACATTCAACTTGAACATGCATCGACAGGCGTCAGTATTTGACCCTGTGTTGTAGCTTTTCATTATTTTAAATACGGTGTTGTGTGTAGCAATGACTGTTTATCATCTCTGCTTAAAAGGTATTTAAATAAATGGCTTAAGCGCTTAAATGAGTTGCAGAATTGTCTCATAAAATGATGGTAAAACATTAAAACAGGTCGTATATAGAGAGAAACTTTTAGTCTTCCCTGTTGCTGCCACGGTTAGTTACTGTTTTGCACAAAAATGTGCAACAATTAAGAACCACCAAAGACAGACAAAAAAAGAGGGGCACTGCAATTTTTCATTTAATGAGTCATACACGGAAAAATGTGCGAAATTATATAAGAACTTACCAGTGGGTAGTAAGGGCGTAGTTTTCCTGTGTAACGGTAACCCGGCCATGGGTCTGTGTTGATGTCCTTCTCCACACAGTTCTTTGATTCATTCTGGTTCTTGTCCTCCTCTGACAAAAACACACAACACAAGATCTCTGAAGCATGTGGCACCGGTGTGTGAGTTCACAGCCGAGGGCGATCGTGTGTTCTCTACTTTGGTAACAAGCTCTAATTGTTCAGTGCTATTAACCGAAATAGCATGCAAGCAGTTCATATACTGTGATTGAGTCTGGCACAGAACTTGGTATTTAATTACAAGGAAGCGACGGTGATCAGTAATACATACTTGCTTTTTTGTGCAGCAGCTTGTGAGACCCCCAGCTCCCTTTGAAACATTCCTGGGAATGAAATTACAGAAAGAAACTCTGAAAATCTGTATAGTTTGATTGAAACAGTGCAAAAATTATGTTCAAAAGTATCCTTAGGTAATGGCTGACGGTCACATGCATGTTCACTGACTTTGTGCTAAAGCACAACTCTTTTGATGCTACTTCGTTGCACATGTTGCATCACAGAAAGTGCCCTAGAGGTAGGGACTATCCTGAATGTGTCTCAGTGTGTATCCTTGGCACGATCGCTCCAATATTCACTCTTTATTGCCTATTTCAAAAGGCGTTTGTTTCTTCATTGGACAGCAGAGAGAGAGTGAGAGACAGACGGGGGGAATATAGCTGGGTCATGTTGCACAGGCAAAAACTGCAATCACAGCAGGGACCTCAGGGGTCAAATACCCCGGCAGCACAAGATCATTTAAAACTGTCACTTCACCTGCCTATTTATAAAGCTTTGGCTTCAAAGAACATTAGATCTACACAAAGAGCGCTCTTCTGCACAGATGTTGCCAGCGTAGTGTCTGCTGCCAAGAAAGAATTGAGCCACAAAGCAGCACACACAAACTTGGCCTCCATGTGTTCAGATGAAAGACAAGTACAGAAGACTGCAAGTACATACTAAAAGTCCAGCTCAGCTGAACTTGTGCTGAATGTCTTCTTTTAAAGCCGCGGGGACATAAGTTAGACTCGGGCCAAGAGGAGAAGATCATCTTTAAAGTGACAGATTTGTGACTGAGGTTTGGTCTGGCAGGCTCAAACATCGTGGCACACGCAGCATTAACTCTTCAGCCCTTTACAACTCAATTTCTCATTACTTGCAGTCCAATGCATCACTAGAATACCTGCTTCCTACACACTGTACACAATTTCACACGCTGATGAACTTTAACACCACAGGCTATTCATTTTGACCCGGTGTATTACTCACTTTAGCCAGCCAGCCAGGCAACAGTTAGCTAGCTAGTCGTTTTCCATGGGCCTACTGTTACAGAGATAGCATCAGATACAATCTCTAACTGCATTATTTATCCTCAGCAATCTGTATAACATTACACAGACAGGAGGCATTGGTTAACATTAAGCAAATGAACCGTTTACCAAGCACCCACACGTCTACCTAGCTTGACAGCTAGCAGCCTCGTGAGAAGACACCGGGCCTCGCTAAACGGAGCTACAGCCCAACGTCTGAGCCCCGACAAGCCGAGGAAAGCAGCAGTACCTGCGAACAGAAATAGGAGCCTTGAATACCAAGCTTGATACATGTAGGACACTGAAGTTTGGCGTCCTTGCTGCAGCCCTCTGTCTCACACTCCCTTCCAGCCTCGGTGCTCGCCATGCCTTCGTCTGCAGGAGGGGTGGAGTCGCGGGGAAGCAGCCAGCCAGCCAGCACAGCCAGCGGAGGAGCGGAGCGGCGGCGGCGGCGGCACGCACGGCGCATGTCCGCGGCGGGGCCCGTCACGTTGCGTAGCTCCGGTCCAATCAACAGAAACTTTCCTAACAGAGATTTGTAAGATGGCGACCGCCGAACCGGTGAGCACTTTCTCTAAAGAACATATTAAAACATTTTTTAGGGGGGGAGGGGGCGTCGCTTGTTGCTTTAAATATAGGACGAAGGATACGTTAAAAGTATGGGAACAACTTGATATGTTAGTCATCGACGGGGAGTTAACCGTTTGTTATAAGCACACGTGTTGTTTTGACTTGTTTCAAGTTTGTCTGCTGTGCCACGACCTAAGCGTAAAAGAGGAATGCCTGTGTGTGTGTGTAGATCTCCAACTTTAAGGCTGACGTTACTGCTAACCGACGTGCCGTTCACCTTTACGAAGACGAGTTCATGACAGAGTTACTAACTTACACAGGTTAGCCGTGAAACTACATACAAGCGTTACAGTTATTCAGTGATGATAATAAACTACTGTTAGACTCGGCACGTTAATTAAATATTCCAGCAAACACACATAGCTAAAGTTTGAGCTGTCAGAATGGGTTGACAGTGCTCCCTGCTGACCTCCACCACGCAGCCGGAGCTAGTTACGTTAGTGGCTAACGTTCATTTAACTAATGCTAAATGATGATATAACGTCAGCTTTAAAGTTGTTTCCTCCTTATAAACACTTAATATTTAGTGTATTACACCGATGCCGAATTATTAATGCATTATTAAACTGACATATTGTATGGATGTAGTTGACGTGGTGTGTAAACAAACATTTTTGGGGATGTTGCCTAACAGTGAACTTTTTAAAGTTACGTTAGCAGCACAGCTAGCTAGCTTCACGTCCCAGTCAAATGTGTGCCAGATGTTCATATCAGGTTTCACGACTGAACGCTTCCGTCACGGAATATATTATTTAAATTTACTTAAGAGATTACTTATCTCGTTTGAGATGTGAACCAACACTATTTTAACTGTGCCACCATCTGTTTGCCATGTAAAGTTGTGACCAAACTAAAAATGGTCATGTTCTCCAGTCACACCTACACTGAAATGGATGGTCATTGGCACTGGGAACAGAAGCCCACTGCCCACTTCCCTCCTATGTGTTACTCACCTCACAGTCTTATCTGCTTTTTAGGAAACTAACCCAAGTCCATCCCAGCTTGATGATGATGCAGCTGAGGAGACCAGGCAGGAGATCGTGAGCCCAGATTCCTACATCAAACACCCCCTCCAGAACAGGTTAGGGTCTGCAAATTAATGTGCATGTTTAATTAAGTATTCAAACTTAGATCAAAATGATGTCCAGTGTATAATAAAATCTAATGGTCAATCAAAGACTCATTTCAGTGCTGGAGAAGTACAGCGTGAGTAAGTCTGCATACTTAATATTTTACATTTTAATACTGAAAAACTCACTTTATGATATCAATGTTTGGATAGTTTACTTTGTCTTCACATAAGTGTTAATGGCAACATTATTGAACTTGAACTCATCAGTTAATTAATAATTAATGGTGATGAAACTAATCACCAACAATACTTATAATAGACTTTTTTTCACAGCAGCCATTTTGACATGAAATAGTAGGTAGACACAGGTGTTACGAATGATACTAATTATAGTTCAGTTCCATTCAGGTCAGACAGAGTCAGGGTGCTGCTGTGGTGTGTGTGGGAAAGGCTCTGCTGCAATAAATAGAACAGCACCTTAATTAGTATCATTGGTAGCACCTGTGTTGACTCGACTATTTCATGTTCAAATGGCTGCTGTGAAAAAGGTCTGTTGATTTGATTCATTTAAATGTTTTGGTAGTTAAATCGAGTGGACAATCCAGATATTATTTCAGGCATTTGCTGCTTTTAAATGATCTTTGGGTTTTGTAGTGTTGGTAAGACATCTTTGGGAACATTCAGAATTTGTCAGGGGTATTTTTCACAATTTTTCACAGACTTAACAATCAAAGAATTCATTAAATGCATAATGAATGATGGAATAATTGGTAATTAAATTAAAAGCTAGTTTTAACTGAAATTGTTATGAAATATTAGGGTTGCAAAATTGCGGGGATTTTCAAAGTTAGAGATTTTCCATGGGAATTAACTGGAATTTATGGGACTAAACAGGAATAAACTTAAAATTAAAGGTTGGCCCTTAACAGGGAACTTAAATATAATTGGGGAAAATATATTTTAGCATAATCTTGACTAAGGACACTATGCTATTCCTCAGTCACATGCACATAGCACTCTGCTTACCTCAGGGTTACTGAGTTAAACTAAATTACCCCCAATTCCCAGTTAATTCCCATAAATTCCAATTAATTTCCATAATTCCCATGGAAAGTCTCCGATTTGGAATATTTCCTAAATTCCCAATTTTAACGTCCCATTTAAAGTTTCTGGAAATTTACTGGCAAATTTCCACCCCTTTGCAACCCCATGAAATATATTACCATTTATATTTAAGTCACAATTATAGTCAAATCGAGCTTTACTTTTAATTTTCGACTCATGGACTGTCAGTAGACATGTACTGCTTTAGTTTTGCTGTGGAATCGAGGCTTTTTACTTTAGAGGCAAAACACAGAAATCACATATATTGGCGCTGTACTGATACACCTAATCATTCACTGGCTATACTAGGCTGCTCCCAGATGTACGTGTGTGTGGAACTCAATGAATATAAAGCTGGAAAAACATACCAACTTCAAAGAAGAGACTAGAGACCTAGGTTTCACATAACTGTTTGACTTTTAGACACAGTTCAAGGACTTCCTCCACACAGTTGAATACACAGCTCATGTGGAAATGAAAACAGGACATGAACTGACCATTCACCAAAAGCGTGACCTGTGTTCACGAGGAGGAAGCTGAGCAGTTTATATGTACAAAGTGAATGATACAAACATGGAAAGAAAAACAAATACAATTTTCTCCAGATTTAAACATTCGCTTTCCAGATACATTCAGCAACTACTGCAGCAAAAATCCATTTTCAACTTGACTCTTAAATTATGTGAACAGAAATATGAATTACTGATTATGTTTTGATCATTTCTTAAATTCTTGGCTGTTCTAGCAACTAATTAAATAAGAATATATGATATAAAATGTTGTCATGTCTAATACTGCAGCAGTAGTTAGTGACTCAGTGGTTCTCTGAGTCCAAACAAACGCAGTCTGCTGGATTGGCATCTTTATTTCCCCACAGTAAGAATGTGATTGTCTGTGATAGCCTGCTGACCTGTTCAGGGTGTTTCAGAGTTTTCCTCTCAGTCCATACTCGGATACAGTAGTTTCCAACTCCCGTCTCTGCTGAATAAGCAACAATTGAATATTTGATATATATTTATATTCCACAAGGATATTTGTGTCCAAAAGGGTCGAATGGAAAAGAAAGGCCAAACTCAACAGAAAGCCAGTCAGCTAAAAGAAAAGTCACACCCTAAACACTTAAGTGGTTTTAATGGTAAAATATTCCCACAGCTGGACCGTTAAAGTGGTGCAAAGTGACTGAAATGCCTTCATTGTTTGGATAAATTAATACAGTATAACAAATTTGCCATACAGGAAAGTTATGCTAGTACAGGTCAAGCAACACAAGCCTGTTTACATTTATTCATTTCCTTGACCTGCCTATTTCTTTACATGGTCATGGGGTGCACGGGCCTATCCCAGCATGCATTTGACAGCAAGGAAAGCTCCATGTAAGGAACTGTGCATATGTTCTGCCTCAGATTATTCTATAGTGTAAAACATTCAAATATTTAACCAGACAAGTTAAGAAGGAATACACAAATGTGCCATAACTATTGG
The DNA here is from genome assembly GCA_033000465.1 of Sciaenops ocellatus. Lineage (NCBI taxonomy): Eukaryota > Metazoa > Chordata > Actinopteri > Sciaenidae > Sciaenops > Sciaenops ocellatus. The sequence goes on along the minus strand of CP136878.1, from coordinate 19,080,906 downwards.
ATTATCATATTTGCTTATCAGGCGCTCTGTCATGCAACTCAAGAAAACGTCATTCGTATGCGTTGACTTATTCCACCCTTTTCTGGACTCTGCTCTCTTTTTAGAAACACGCTCCAAACCCACTGACACACTCGCTGCTTTAATGGATTTTTAATTCTGTCAGCAGTCACAGTTTTTTTTTTTTTTTTTTATTATTCCTCAACCTAAAGAGCGTAAGGCAGTTACTGAGCCATATGAGGATTCAGCCTTGAACAAGTATGAAACAGTGTCATAAATAATTGAACTAAGAGAGTGATGGCTTGATTTACGGAACAGTTTGTGTCAGCGGCATCCAGGCGCATCCATACGTCACTCATTTGCACTAAAGCTCAATGGCTTTTAGTTACTTTTGTTTACCCTGTGTTTAATTAGGGGCTTGTTACATTTATGTAAATTTCCCTCTCTTTTTTTTTGTCCGTTTTCACCCAACAGATGGTCTCTGTGGTTCTTCAAGAACGACAAGAGCAAAACATGGCAGGCCAACCTGAGACTCATCTCTAAATTTGACACGGTTGAAGATTTCTGGGCGTAAGGAGCAATAAATCTCTCTGAGTTCTCTTTGTTTTCCTGTACTCCAGTGGAGTGACTGAAGCAGTAAAATGTCACGACTGTATAGTGTGTTTTGAAATACTGTTGAATCAGCATGTTTTATTAATGCTTTGCTGTCTTCATTTCAGTCTCTACAACCATATCCAGTTGTCAAGCAACCTCATGTCAGGATGTGATTACTCTCTTTTTAAGGTGTGTTAATTTATTTAACATTTATGTAAATGTGAAAACAGTCTTTTAAATATTTTTGCATGCAAATACCCTCTCTGGTGGTGAGAAAAATATTAAAATAACCATAAAACTCTATAAAACGTCTCCCTTTCAACGTGGAAGATCAGGAGACATACTTTGCCCGTGTCCTCACATGTGGCAGCTGACCTGAATTGCAAGAAGATAAAATCATCTTTTGGCGGATATTTGAAAAACTGCAGTCTCAAAATGTTATTTCAAACTGATATCATTGTGGGAATAATTGGCATAGAATTGAAGATTGCAAATAAAAGTAAATAAAGCTCCTGCTAACAGAACAGTACCTGACTGAATCGTCGACAGATTCAACAACAACAGCAGCGTCATTACTGGAAGGTAGACAAACAAAGACAGACGTGGAAAGGATTTCAGTCGGACTCAATTTGTCACCGCCAGCTCGGAGCTCATTCAACCAGATGTAATGACGTGAGAGAGGCGCGTGTGGAAAGAACAGAGTAACAGTACTGTTTGAGATGATGATGATCACCTGTGGAGAAGACTAACTCATTCATAGCGTTATTTTACCAGCACCTGTACAATTCAAGTTTAACGAATTTTACATTTTAAATGTACTTTTTTAGAAGCAGATACAGTTGAGAAAAGGGTGTTGGCCAAATATTTAACCATCACTGGACACATGTTGAGTACTGGCTACCTTTTGTAGTATTCTAGCTGCAAGCTTTTCATCAGATTTAAGGAATTTCTGTGTAATTATCGAAGAGTTATAACATTCCTTACACACAATGTTGAAATCATGCTGAAAGCTCACCTTGTACAGGCTGTTTTTGGTAATATTTTGTGCCATGATTTGGAATTGACAATTTGAACCATTGCGGCAGGATGGCATTGAACCCATGTGGGAGGACGAGAGGAACAAGCGTGGCGGGCGCTGGCTGATGACCCTCAACAAGCAGCAGAGGAGATCAGACCTGGACCGCTTCTGGCTGGAAACTGTAGGTTTGGCCGCGATGCTCTGTATCCTGTTTGGTGTTGTTGACCATATGAGTGATACTATTAATCATTTCTGGAGCCTCTTCCCAAAGTAGTACATTCATTACCTGCTGGCAGCCATAATTAGTTGTACCACTTTCATCATTACGTTTGTCACTGCTGAAATGACTGATTACATCCTCTCATACCTTTTTAACACTGAAGTGAGCCATTTTAGATTTTTTTTTTGGTGCTGTCATCATCCTCTTTTACAACAATATAATGTGTGATATCTAAAAAAAAAAAAAAAAACTAATGCTGAGTTGCTGCAAAGGGGTTATCAAATTATCAACTGTTTCAGAAGCGTCCTAGAAGCCAGTCTGCACTTGGCTCTGCGGGGGAATATGCGGCTGCTCCATTTTGACGGCTCGCGTCAGTCTGCACAGAGCTCGAGCCGGCTGGAAGTCAGACACAGAAACAGCATAGAGAAGCTCATAGATTTTCGAATCAGCTGGTCGTAAAAACAGCCAAAAGGGAAACAGTTTAGTTGCGTGGAGGACAGACCAAAACAGCGTAGCGGCTGCAGACATGTCCTATGGGGTTTCAGCATCACTCTTTAACTATATGTGAAGCTGGAAACAAAATGCTTATTAATGATTGTGGACAGTTCCAAATGAATGGTTGCTGAGCTGTGATACCGAGTTGTCTTGGAGGGTTCTGCTTAGTCCTGATCCAGGACCTGCAAAACAGCTTTTACGCTGACTTGAAGTGGTTTTTGCCTTTTTTTTTTAAAGTTAACATGTGAGATGGAAACAATTTTCCAATAAGTTGTGGAACAGTGAACATTTAAATCATATGACTAATCAGCTGTTTCCACTCTGACAGTCTCCTCATCTATGATTGTTCTTCACCGATCTGATGTAACCTTTTCACGTTAATACATGAAATGAATAGAAAGGTCATATTTCCATCCTGCTTTCTGCATTTTTTTTCATCTGTTGAGGCTCAACTGGCGCTCTTTTAGTTTCATCATCTTGTTGTTTTCCAACGGGAGAATTGGCACCACTTAATGCTGATCTTGTGATCCTATCCTAATATTCACATAACGGTAGTTGGCAGTAGTAGTAGATGGTAGTAGTTAATTTGTATTTTCTTTTGCCAAATTACTTGGAATTCTGTTCAAATTTCTGATACATTTGAATGGAAATACTGCCACTGATCAGATGGCAGAAGTCTTTATCAGGAGGCTGCCACTGGTGGCCAGAGGTTGTATTGTAGTAATACTCGTGATTTAAACGCTAATATCATTAATGCTCCATCTGGCAACACTGAGTGCTCCACTGCTGAGCCATCTTTTGTATTTCCTGTCAGAATAATTAGGCTTTTCTTGCTTTACAGCCTCCTCATAGCGTTTTTGCCCACTTCTATTGTGTTTCTGACATTCTTCAACTGTTATGAGCGGATCTGCGACTGAAATGTCCTGGTTCTGGCACATATCCGCACACCATGATGCATAATACACAGTCCTGGATCTGGGCCGGTGCTGCTGAGCTCAAAGATTGATCATCCAAACTCTTGTACTTTGTTCTGAGTCCTGTGCATGGCTTTTCTTTTCCTGTCTGGTCTAGGCCGATTAGTTCGGTTTAATAGTGTGTATTATGAGTTCAAATGTCCTCATCAGAATGCTGAGAAGTGTCATGGGGATAAGACGGGTTTGGATTATTGGATATTTTGAAGGGGGAAACAAAATAAATTTAAATATTAATATTGTTTTGTTTTTGTTTTCCACCAGCTCCTTTGCTTAGTCGGAGAGGCCTTTGACGACTACAGCGATGACGTCTGCGGAGCCGTGGTCAACATCCGCACAAAAGGAGATAAAATAGCCGTCTGGACATCAGACTATGAGAACCGCGAAGCTGTGACACACATAGGGTGAGTCGGGCTTCCATCGATAAATACAAGTAACGACGTTTTCTGCATCTTCTTACGGTGTCTTTTTCCTGTCAACAGGAGAGTTTACAAGGAGCGCTTGGGGCTTCCCATCAAGATGACTATTGGCTACCAATCTCACGCAGACACGGCTACCAAAAGCGGTTCAACCACCAAGAACAAATTTGTTGTTTGAGAAATGCCCTACGTGCCTCTTTCATTTTCTTGTCTTATTTGTTGTTGGTGCATATGTTTACTTTGCTGCAAAGACTCTGCGGAATACAATCCAGAAGACAAATCCCAGTTTGAGACTACATGCCAAATGTTTCCATAACCTGCCTAGGACTTGAACCACATGAAATAAAAAAAAAGATGGAAAATGGATAAACGCAAATCTTCCTAAACACTAACAATGAGAGGTATTAATAGTAGAGCAAATTTAGAGTGCCTCATACTCTACTAAAGAAACTTGTGTTGATTTTTTTTTTTTTTTTTTTAATTCAGGGAATCCTGAAATGCAAACAAAATGTACATTTCTCTCCCATGTGCTACAGCATTGTTCTTATGTTGACATTAAATCCTTTTAATTTATTACTATTTGCCTGCATATTATTAAATTAGACTTTTGTTTTATGCTTCGCGTTGAACTGTTGCACGTAATTAACCTTTAAAAGTATTTCATGACTCATATTCATTTGAGTGTTAATATAATTAAAACATTGGTTTTGCAATTATTAGTTGTTAAATTGTGTAATTTTTTCTTGCAACCTGTAATAAGTACATTCCTTTGTTATAAATCATTTGCATTTTGACCTGCAGTGGTGCTGTATTGTAGGATCTTCTAGCCACTGATGACGTCATAGATCATCCAACAATTTTCTACCGATGGTCTGCATTCCCACTGTATGAAATAAGAATACTAGAGGAGACACAAGCTCAGAGAAACAGGAATGTCCCTCAGACAGATTCACCATAGCTGGTGTAAATGTGACAAATTTCAAACCTACCTGCACCCCATCATCCTGAGATCCTTTAAAATGTCGGTGTAAAAGGAACTTTGAAAGAAAAGGTTATTTTAGGCAACATGGCTTCCAATCTCAGTTCATCACCACCTTTAAAAATGTCACTTCCACACGACAAATGTCATCACGTTCTCAAACATCAGCATTCTTTAAGCCAGCGGGCGATGCATCCACAACAAGATCCTTCTTGATCTGATGAAGCGTTAAGTGACTGTGGAAGCTTCATTAGGTCCTTGTTGAAGTTCTGGCGTGGTTGTGGCAGTAACCTTTAAAGGCCAGCTGATCCATCATGGAAGATGTTATGCAAGCATGCACCTTAAATGATAAACACAGTAGTAAGTAAAATGCAGGTTTATAGACATCACAAAGTCAACACGTATAAAAAAAAAATGATCCAGAGGAGCATAGTGATCGGGGGGAAAATTCTGTATCAAACGCAACAATGAAGTGCACCCTCACCAGAGTTGACCACAAATATAATTCATGTATATAATATATAACTTGGTACAAATTCTACATTAATAACAGTAGAAAATGGACATGGACTTTTCATAATTGCACATTGCTTTAATATAAGTACCTCTAATAATATACACATAACATTTCATTTTCAATTCAGTAATTCTCTAACATGTTTTATGGTCTGATTTGGTTTCTCAGTGATCATAATGTCACAAAATGTTAGTGTGAATATTAAAAATGATCAGAAATATAACTCATCTGATTTTCTATGCATCTCATCTTTCACCTCATCACGTGTATTGACGGGAACAAAGATCAGAGATCATTCTCCCATTTTGGCATCTCTGCATTGGCTACCTGTAAAATCAAGAATAGAATTTATAATCCTTCTGCTTACCTACAGCACATTTAATGGTCAGACACAATCGTATTGTATCGTATCTATCTAGTATCTTTCCTTACAGTTAGAGTCCTGAACCATCCCTCAGTTGTGCTGCTATAAACTTAGACTGCTGGGAGAATTCCCACGATGCACTGAGCTCTTCTCTTCCTCTCTCCCTCTCCATCTGTACACTTTATCTCCCATTACTGCATGTTACTTGCATCTAACTCAACTCCTTCCCAGGAGTTTTTCTGCTTTCTCGCCAGGTTCTCATGGGTTGTGGAAATGTCGCCTAGATCAGAGACTGGTCGAGCCTGCTGCTATGGCCCTGCTTGACGTCCACTACAAATATTATTATCATTATTACTACTATTACTATCATATCTCCATTAAAGGTTAGAGTTATAGTTATCATCATCCCCTCTAACACGTCGTTGCAGATGGCCACCCACCATGATCGAGGTTCTGCTCGAGGTTTCTGTCAGTTAAAAGGAAGTTTTTCCTTGCCACCTCTGCCAAGTGCTTGCTCATGGTGGGAATTGTTAGGTCTCTGTAAACAATATTGTAGAGTACGGTCTAGACCTGCTCTATATGGAAAGTGTCCGATAACTTCTGTTATGATTTGGTGCTATGTAATTAAAATTTAATTGCATTGAATTGATTCTTTGATAATGAATGTGTCTGTTACTGAGCATCAGTTTATTAGCTACACCTAGCTAAAACTAATGCCGTCTAATACAACAGCCCTGCAATGAATCCTGCCTTGAATTGATTTTTATGTTCAGAGGTGTTGATTCAACTTCAGTAAAGCATTTGTAAAGCTATGGCATAAAATGAAATCTGCTTTGTAACAGTCACATCTTGGATTTATTGAAAACCGTCCATCAACACGGATGAATAAAATATTTTTAATCTTTCTGTTATGAATAGTAATAAAACCCAAATGACCCAATCTGCACAGACAGGCAAACACAAGGCCACTGACACGGTCACTTTATTAAATGGGGTGACAGACTAACCTTGGCAGCGATGAATACAATCAGTGTGGTAAATTGAATTGAGCACAGTTTCTCGGTCTCCAGTCGTCCCCCTGTAGCTGCAGGGCCTCCTTGTTTTCCAGTCAGAGGCACTTATCAAAACCCCAAACCCTCCGATGTGAGACAACGGGCCAAATCAATCGGACAGAAGGACGTAATCCAACAAGAGAAATATGAAAGGCTGAAATCAGAATAGACTTCCAAGAGAAAGAATATTGGTGAAGTAGTTTGTTTTAGAGTTATAACTTGATGAATCTGGCAGAAAAGCGCAAAGAGCCAAAACATAAAATATGATTACTGTGGAATATTTATCTAGCTGACTTGTTTTAAGGCTGCACTGGGCACTTCTGTCAATTCTGTGGCTCTAGGCAAGTTTTAATCGGTAATCATTTCACTGCTGTCCATCACTTTACACTGGAGGGAGCTGCAACCCCATTTAACTTTAAACTGGTGCTTGTATAAGGCCAGTAGGCGGTATGGAGATAGATTTGTTTATAGTCATATAAGTCCACATCTTGCAGGCTTTCATCTTTAAAAAAGCAGTGATTTCAAGCGTTGTGTGGATTACACTGCGGTCTTGTCTATCTGTCTGGGTATTTCCTATCTGGGGCTTTGATGGTGGCAGCACACAATTCAGAGGAAAAGAAATTAACTTAGGCAACAACACAAGCTGAAAAATGTATTGTGTGTGTGCAAAGGGTGCAGAGGGAATTTCAGACAATCAACAAAAACATAAAAGAACAAAAAGGAACTTTTTTGTGTTGCTATGACTGCCAGTGTAGTGGCTGAACAGTAATGTAGGAACAGTGGATGAGATTACACATTAAAAAATGTGTATTACATATGGTGTATGTTGCCAGCAGCCATAATTAGGACATTACATTGTCTAATAGCCTTACAGCTAAAGGATCTTAGCCGGAGTCATTTGTGAAGCTCAATACTTTATCAGCTTGCCATTCTGTATATGGTTGATCAATTTCCCCAGGGTCCATAGGGCTGCACATTTCTCTCCCAGTAGTATTAAAGATCAATGGTGGAATTTGTTAACCCAGATTAAATGAATGAAGAAGGTAATCAGAGAGGCAGTTAGCCTACATTTGTGGCTTTTCTTGGATTACATTTAAACCCCGGACACACAGGCACACTTATACATATATATATATAGAAGGACCCTTGAGACACCACCACTGCATAAACACAGAACATAATCATGCAAGTAGACCAGTCAGTGAACACATCATAGGGGTTTCAGTATTGATCCAAACTCCCAGTGCATCTGTCAGAGCCATTGTAGGCTCTGTACTGTATAAAGCCCAACTCCTGACAGCCAACTTAGAAGAAACATCGTATTATCCCCACATTCGCTTTGTATTGTTGGTTTCCAGCAGTGTATGATTGATTTTAACATTCTATTGATCATCTCTAAGGTGCATCTTGGAGCTCCTAGTTATTTCGCTTGTAGCCGAAGGAGATTTCTGGTACCACAAGCAACTTTCTAACTTTGTGTCCTGCTTTAATTCTCTAAAAGGCTTTAATACCAGGCCAAGAAATAGTTTGGCATTTTAGGAAACGTATTTATGTTCTTGCCAAGAGTTAAAAGATTGATACCACTATGACATCCATTAAATATGACACTAAAAGTGAGACAACGTTAGCTTATTAGCTTAAAGAGGAATCAGGGGGTGAAAAAAACTATCCTGGCTCTGTCCAGAAAAATAAATCTGCCTACCTGCACCTCTAAAGCTCACTAAATAATTAGCTGTATCTTAATCTATGGTCTTAATTTGTACCAAAACAATTCGTAATAAACAACGTAGTCTCTCCACGTTAAAACCATTAAGTTAAGCTAGCCAAGTCCTATGCTGTGTCTCAGTTCAGATACTTCCATCAGTACATTTCTGTGTAGTACACTGTGTACACTATGTACTTCCTGGTGAAGTGCACATACATGGACAGTATAAAGAATGGTCAGAGCATTATTAACGTCACCTAAGGTTAAGGTCATTGGTGTGGATGCCGAGTCGGCGTCCACACTATTGTTCTTCAAATCTTTATTATTATTTTTTTTTCTTCGGTACGTTTTTTGGCACCTAACTAGTTTTTAATGTCATTAAGGTTTCTGAAGCGCTGTTCTGAATCTGAAAAGATGCAGTGCTGGCTGCCGCTATATTGGCTGTACAGCTTCTTCTGCCTCCTGTCTAAAAATAGGCATAAATATCTAAAAGACGTGGATCATCGCAGACCTAAAAATTCACCCTTAGTACAGTTGTCATGAATGGGAGATTACCTATAGAGACCAAAACCGTTGTCTGAACCAGGCTGGAAACATGTTTATTTCTGCTGTGAAGTTGGACATTTCAGTCAGTTTGGACTGACTCTCAAGGAATTACAGTTTTTAGCGCTTCCGCATTGTCAAGGCTGCCGTGCTCTTAGCAGAAATGACGATTGCAACATTTCATCACTTCTTTTTTCTCAAATTTCAATTATCACCAACAGATGATGGCCAAAATATAAATATGAAGCATATGTACAATTTATATTTGTACATTGCAGCATTCATCTCAACCGCTTCAGCTCCAGCAGCGTCCTTGCCTGCCATTTTCACAACGGAGGTTGTCCCTCCCCTTCCGCTAAGTAGCTGAAACGGCAACCTTTTAGGGTAAGAAGTGTTTAACATTCCATAACTCAACTTTTTGATCATTATGAGCACACTGCACAATAGATTTTGTTATAACTGTCAGTGTGAATGCATTTATGTACTCAAAATAGCATGTGTAAGTATGGAGATCGAGCGCTAGTGTTAGCGCAAAATTAAGCAAGCTGACTCCTAGTTGTAGCTTCATATTAACTGTACAGATACGAGTGATGTTGATATTATCTTATCTAACTCTTGGCAAGAAAGTGAATGAATGTATCTCCCAAAATGTCAAACTATTCCCATGAGCCACAATATCTGTTTTGGTGAGTGGTCATTTTGTGACTTTCAGAATCTGACTTTTACTCATTTAATCATTGCTACAAACCACTTTGCCCTTTTCTTCTTCCCTTTGCTAATTGAAAAAATGACATTTAGTATGCATTGTGGTAATTAACACAGTGATTTGTTTCTTTAATACAGTGGTTCTCAATCCTGTCCTCAGGACCCGCAGTGCTGCAGGTTATCTATCTTACTAGGTGGTTAATTGCTGTTAATTACATTCACCTGGCATTGCAGGTGTCAATCAGTCCCTCATTAGGCGTCTGGAATAAAAACCAGCAGTGCTGTGAAAACAGCACGATGGAAAACCGCTGCTTTGAAAAGTAAGTGAGGATTTCTCCTCGCTTAAACTTAAGTGGGTCAGTCAATGAGTTTGAGCATAGCTTGAAGACAATCAATAGAATTTCTCATTAATTTGAGCCGTGCATTCATCTAACTTTCAAAAGATTCTGAGGTCACAACTGGCAGGGTTCACACAAACTGGAGATAATTAGTGTATCCTTTTGTGATGTTTCATGGTGTTTGCACTTGCAGTTATGTATTAAATTGGCTGGTATAGCCCCCCTGTGCACTCCCTGCACCAATCATCCGTGACATATGAACTTGAGAAATTCAGTAGTCATATTTAATTTGTTGTCTCGAATCACTGAGGTGAATATTTTCCTAATAATCAGTTTATAACACTCCGCTATGTCCCACCCACAATCCACTGCCAGTGTGAAAAACAGGAAGGTGGTTGACTGACTTCAGATTAAAAGCTAAAGTTTGGCTGATATTGGATTGTTTGGGCTGATACTGATATCAATATTTGAGAACACAAAGACAAAACATACAATCCTGAGGATCACATTGGTTTGGATTAATTTTGACCAAAATATATACTAAGCAGGATATTTTACAATTGAAAAATCAACTATGTGATGGTGACATTGTTTCTGAATTACATCTAACCTAGTTTAGATCTCATATTTTAGATCTGGATCTTTGTTTTCTAGGAAATTCAGCCTCTCCTCTTGTCTCTCCTTCACTCCGTTATGTGCATGCTGTCCTTGTCTCTCTCTCTCTCCCATTTTGTGCTTTGGCATCCTTTCTCCTGTGTATTTGATTAGTGATCTTGAGCGTTGCCTCTTGAAATTGCAGCACAGACAGTAAGGACGACAAGATTCTAGACAGATTGTAAACAAATATGAAGAATGTGGATCCAGGAAGACGTCAAGCAACTTGCAGGTGTAGGACCTGTGAGTCAAACTACCTCCTCTCCCCCATGGAGACCTGGAAAGAGGACAGTAACACGAACACACAAGTAACCTGTGGCGTACTACAGTTTTAGTGCCACGATTCATTCTCCTTTTAGCACAGTTTTGATATCCACCAACTCCTGGGAGCTCTTTACCTGCTTAATGACCTAATACATTCACGAGTTTATCACTAATTTTGTCTGTCTTCTGTTTGGTGCTGGACAGCGAATATATAACAGCTACCTGCTGCAGTGTTTGTAATTAAGGTTAATGAGACAACAGTAACGTTGTAGGCCAGAAAACCAAAACAATGAGCTGAAAGATGCTAACTCCTTCCATAGAGATGAGCCCAAACTGACTGATAATTATCTATAGGTTCGTCACTACGAGCAACCCCTTTCCCATACACATAGTCCTTTGATCCATTGTGAACATAAATATATTTATTATGCAGCTTTAAAATGGCGATTCTACTAATTAGCACCAATCAGTGAAATCACCTGGATGTCACTGGATTGAAATCAAAACTCCAAGCCTACTGTAGCTCATTGTTGCCAGTTCTGACTGTACATTTCGAATGCCATTACGTATATAGTACATTAGTAGTGTATCAATCCCATACTACACACTCGTTTAATCAAGTTAATCAAGTGTATGTTCACACTGGAAACATGCGTACTTTGGGTTTGCTGCTGTTCAACAATCCCATTTAAAATGAAATAAATAAGAGCTGCAAAAAAAGTGAAATAATGCAGTTGGTGACGAGACACCTATAAAGATATCAAGGAAAACGAAAAAGACACGTATTCTCTCTGTGAAGTATAACTGATAATTGTTGCAGTTTGATTGTCGACGCACCATTATTGTCTGTCAGTACAAAACTGTAAAGACTGTTCATTTATTTTGGATACTGACTGCAAAAAAAACAATATGGCAATTAGTCTAATGGTGCATACTGTATACAGTTAATATGAATGAAAGAATTGGGACACCAGTTATTATCCCAGTAGGCTTAAAATAACAGAAACCCTCTGGGATGCAATTCAAAGAGTGATCCCCTCCTTGTAGTTGGTGCACAAGACATTTACAGAAAAAATAAGCCCGAAATTGTAACTCTTAGCCAAGCAGAAATTAAAGAAATGATGTGATACTTTAAGGCGCTAAGGCTGGAGGGCAAAGCATATTATGATCACAATCTTTAGGTTGATCTAAACTCCAGGCCAGCAGTGCCCTATAAGGACTTTAGCAACGTTATTGCTGCATGGATATCCTTCTTTTGGGGGTTTTCTTTACAGTACTATGTCAGTGAGTGCTTTTGCCACGGCATAAGTGCACAAATTAGATATTTATCATGGGTGCACCCAGAGGGAGGCCCTAACCTTAACACAATTAGAGCTGTAGTGATTTGCTTGTCTTTATTGAAATACATGTAAGAAGTTATTCATTTAAATGAGCAGACATTCATAATACTTCTATAGATGTCCTGCTGCGTGGTGTGGTACAGGGAGAGGCTAATACAACATTTACAGTACTGTTTTCCAGTAAGTCTCAGCGACATGTGTTCGGCGACATTAACATTTTTTTTTTTTTTTTTTTGCTGCTTGTTTTGAATGCTTCCAGTACTTTGCAGTCACTCACTGCCTTTGTGCGCTTGGCTTGCGTTCACCAACTGATGCAGCCTCCAACTATTCAACACCCACCTCGGAGCCACTTGTCACTTTTTCACGCTTGTTATCTCCCAGTAATTCCCAAACAAGTGCTAAGACTCCATAAAGGATTGGGTTGTGTGAATTTCATGTGCACAATAAATTAGCTTTGTGTTTTTGTCTGTGTGTGTGTTTAATTGCTCCTCTGAGGCGTACACAGAACAAATTTTAGCTTGAGCTACACTACAGCTGAAATTATACAATATTTTGAGCATAAGTCTGGATAATGAACAGCTGAAGTTGCAATAGGAAAGGAAGGGTTATTTTACTTTCTTATGTTCATTTTAGCATCTTCTTTTCCTGTAAACACATTCAAACATTTAAAAGCTTCAAATTTGCCAGTTATCATGAAATTATCACAGTATGCTGGATATTAGGCAACCAACATGAGGCGCTGCTCCCATGTCGTTCCATTAATGACCTGTTTATTGCTCTGTGGTCTGACTCCTTATCCTCTGATCACTGTCTCCGTGTTCTCATTTGCCAGATATCAGTGGTAAAATAATTTCATTACTCGTGCTGAACACCCATCTGCTTGTTATTACAGGCAGTCACCAGGTTTGTGCTTCTCCCTCCTGAGCCATTTGCCTCCCACAACACGGTAAAAAAAATAGGAACAGAGTTTGCAGTGTTTCTTGCACTTGGTGTTAAGTCACAGGGCACTTGACCAGTGATAAAGTGGTTAATACACCTGCCCCCTATGTTAACCAGATACTTAATACTCCACCTTCCAACATCCTGCATCTCTTTCCCTATAGCAGAGTCTTGTTGTGGAAAAAAGGATCACAGAAACAGAAACATTTTAGACTTTAGGGTCATTGTAAATTCTGCCATTAATAAAACATACAGTACACGGTTCAGTGTTTGTTTTCTTGTGTGGTGGAAGTAGAGTTTTCCGAAGTTCCTTTTCATCTATGTTTAATGTCCAGTTACAGATTATAAATATAATAACTCATATGGACTCAAATTATATGCAGTAACGCACACACACACGCGCACACACACACACAGACACTGTAAGCTTAGTGTAGTATTAAAAGCAGGGCGAACCAGGTAGCGTGACTGTCCAAAGGTAAAACAACCCTATCCTATCAGGACCACCTGACTACCTTGAGTCCCCCTAGTCTCGCTGGTTTCTTGGCAACCTCACCAAGATGACAAGTCTCCAGTAAGTACACTCAGCCAAGAAATAGTGCCAGCATGTAACACCACAATTTGTCACGTTTTTGAACAAACAAAATATATCATGCTATATAGCGGGTGATCTATCTATGACTTTTATTTAGCTTTGGACAGCTCCATGGTAGCTCTTCCCCTTGTTTCCAGTCTTTATTCTAAGCCACATTACAGTGGTATCAATGTTCTCACCTGTCCCTCTGCAAGAAAGTGTATGTCAAACTATTCTTACAAAAAGACCCTGACCACAAAGACACACTCCGGACACATGGAAACAGTTTCTAACATATTCAGCTTTTAGTAAATGTCAAATAATGTTGCACTTTTTTTTAGAAGCAAGCCAGACCTAACTAAACATCTCCATGTTGGAGCCTGACCTTTAAGCAGATTTCTGACCGCTCAGAGTGGAGACACATAACCTGACTCAACCCCTGTACAACAACCATGGCTGAGTACACGTTTGTTTAAAGGCGAGCTGTCACACAACCTAACATGACACCTGAGGCCTTATGTAACCGTAGGTCCCAGACCACCAGGAAACTGGTCAGGCATCAACTAGGGACATGCTGCTACATCAGATGGACTTGTGGAAGGTGGATGGTTTATGTAACTTCAGTTATTGATGCATGTTGACCCTCAAAATGTCCAAAAGAGAAGAAATGGGAATGGGAAGGATCTCCCCAAGATCTGTCCACAACACTGCCGTGCTCAAGCATATCCCTGTTAATAACAAAGGATATCCATGTACTGACTACCCCCATCATGACCCCAGCATTGTCCCAGGGCTTGCTGAGGCACAGAACACCTTTGGCATGATGAAGTCAAGATGGCATGATTGTTTTCTTCAGGGCCGTGGAGGTGAGACCAAATGGTGTGCCTTCTGTCCCTGTTGTTTCTGCCTTTCTGCACAACGTCTGCATGAGTGCAGGCGACATTTATGATGTAAGCCAGATGCTTATGACCCTGAGGCTCCATCGCCACCAGGCTCTGGGACGATGGAAGGGAGTCGTTTTGAGAGGAGGGACCGACCTGCAGCCTGTCAATTAGATCTTTTTATTTAAGGACTTAAGTTTATTACTTTTTAAGGCACACACACTAACTCCTTGTTGTTATTTCCTTAATTTCTCTGTTGTTCTTTAACAGCCTGTGTTGTCCATTTTTTTTTCCATGTGGTCCGTTTTATTTATTTTTTTGTCTCTGGGACAAACCTTCAACATGTAGAGTACAGTGTGTAAATTTATGGAAAATAACTTTTTTTTTTAATTGTACACATAACTCTGTACTCTGTTGAACCCTCATGGCTTTGACATTGGTGTGAGTATAAGTGATTGTGCCCTGATGTCTGTGTAACAGTGTTTCTCTGCAGAACTATTGTTACTTTATTGAAGGTGTTTGATTGTAATAATTCAGGGAACATCCATAAAAAAAGTGTTTCTCTGCAAAACCTTGACTGAAATTTTCAGTAAATTTACCAGTTTTTTTCAAATTATAAAATTTCATTTCATTTCACGGTTGTTTGGCAGTCGCTGCTGCCAGACATTGGGCTTTTGTTGGGACAATTTTCTTTTTTACAGTGTAAGTAACTGAAGAGATGCTCATATAGCAGGAATCAATTTTCACTATCACTTATGGTGATAAAATGTTCCACTTTATATGGTAAACAATGAAAATAAAGGTTGCATATAGCACAATAACTGAATAATCTGAAGACAAGCTCAACACATAATTATATTATGCACCTCGGGTTTCACTTTACGTTCTCACATTTCTTGGCTTCATGAAATGTTTTTTTTCCTCTGCCCATCTCCCTAATAACAAGTCCGCTGCAAAGAGTGGGTGCAGCAAACAGATATTAATTACTACAGGTATTAATACAGGACAAATTAGATGATTGCTAAAATGACTTTTACTTCATAAGGCATAATTACTGTCATCAAGATCTGGCAGTGTGTGCTCCTCATTTATGAAAGGGCTGTCCGTCTCAAATTAAGTTTACAGTCTCCTCATCTGACCTTTTTGAGTTAGATTAAAAACAAAAAAATTCGAAATGTCATGTACCCTATGTTTTAATCACTCGAGATATTACTACAGTACTTCCTGTTTATCAATCTAAAATGTCAGAATGCGAGTCGCTTGTAATTATAGCCTTGCCTCTGTCATTATTTGCCATCACTCAAGAAAATATTCTCTACATTTTGGCAGGAGTCTACAATCGTCCAGACATGCGTAGAATAACGATGAACTTCTTTGTCATTAGTAAAATGGGTTATAAAATGAAAATGAAGGTGACGTTTGCTTATTTAGTCACTTGCTTTTCTTAATTTTCACTTTATGTTTCCTTTATGTTTTCAGGACCCTGCTGATGGTTATTATTGTAGCTTTTATTAGATGCTGATTTCTACCTGGCACAGAAGATTTAATTTACGAAGCAACGTACACAGTTAATGTACACTTACTGAAGACATTATATTTTTATTCTCTTTATAACAGGGAATATTTTGTTGGATGATGTACAAAGGCTGAGTTGACTATATGAAACATTTAAGTTTTCTCTTTCATTAGGATCCACACTACTATTCTGTGCACAGTTTATTAGAAATTCAGTACATAAATATGTTTTTTTTTAAGTATATAGAAGTATTCATAATCATAAATAATTCATGCTTTTTTTCTTGTGTTTGTTTGATGCATAGCAATGTCCTGTAATCCCATGTGGGACTGGCGAAATGTTTGCATGACAGAAATCTTTTTTTTTTTTTTCATCAAACTTCATCAGTTTGTATTTCTATTCTGGGCTGCTGCCTTTCCAACCACTCAAGGCGTTTTCACACTACACATCACGTTCATCCATTCATAGACACATTCATACATTGAGGCAGAGGCAGCCATGCAAGGTGCTAATTGTTCATCAAAACTAATCACATTCACACACCGATGGCACAATTTCAGGTTCAATGTCTTCTCCAAACACTTCAACATGCAGATTATGAACCACCGATCTTTTGATTTGCTGGACGACCCACGGACACAGCCGAGCCGGCAATGTCTGCATCTCCGAACTGGGAGCTGTCTTCTGTAGGTAACACACTGACTGCTGACAGCTGTGGTGCCCTGTTCTGGTAGAACTGGTGCTCAACTGGTAGTATGTGCGCCCCATGTACAAAAGGCCATCTCTCTCTTCCTGCTTTCCTGTCTGTCTTCGGTTGTTCTGTCAAATAAAAGCAAAAAGCTCCCCCAAAAAAACCCTGAACTGTCCCTTTAAGTGGTAGACTGACATTGCCATCCTTGGAGTCACGCTGCATATGTAAAGGTACAAACTTCTTGTCTAGCAGTAAGTAAAAGGACATATCTGTCTACCAGTACAGCAGGAGGAGTGAACTGCAGGCCATCAGTTCATGCGGTGTGTAACTATGACAAATATTTCAGGACTGGAAGCCCAGCGGAGAACTATGAAAATACTACATGCTCCTCTGGACAAATCAGTACATGGAGGAACTGGCATCAACAAAAGACAAGGATACAAAAATACACACAGCAGATAACATAAAATACTCTTTGTCTTCTTATGAACTCCAGCATATACCTCTTTGCTGTTTTAATTGATTTTGGGGGGGGAATGTTTGCTACCAATGTCAAAGCATTTAAGGATAAACTGTTTTCTCTTCTTATTTAAATTCCTTGACTCTCATTTAAGTTAAATCAAAGGACCGAACAGCTAAATGGGGGATTAATTACTCTCATTTAATGTGGTTGTTTTGTTTTTCAGTGTTTTTAATTGAGGTGTTTCAGTAATGTCCAATCCATCAAATTAAATGTTTTCATAGAGTCTGCTAAATTGAATACAAGCTAATGTAATTAGAGTTGCTGTGTAACAGAAAAGCTGCGTGGAGGGACAATGCATCAAACTAGGAGAGGAAATGTTTGATGTTAACATCATGAGTTATGGCATTGTAATGAATTATGGAGCAATAAAAAGTGTGAATAGCTACAGACATTTTAGGTTGTGCTTTATTTCTTCCTCAGCATGGTTGTCATAGATGCCAGAACTGTGTCTGTTCCTCTTTGGTCTCTGGTTCTGTCTTTACTGCTTCTATTTTGGTCTCGCTCTCAGTCCAAAGTGTCAGGCGGCGCGGGGGGTGGGAGGGGGAGTGGCAAGCCAGTCTTTCACCACAGGGAGAGAAACGGAGTGTTAGGTTGTCTAGCCAGAACCCCATAGAGACATTAGCCCCACAGGTACATGCTAATGAAGACAGTGGAATCAATATTCCTGCCATCCTCCCCACAGCGACCCACACATGCAGTGTTGTATTTCTGTATTTGTGAGTACTTCCCATGACTACATTTAGTCCTCATTCCACACCAAGTGGAGCACAATCTATTAGTTAGTTAGTTAATTACTTTACATTCATTCATTTTATGTGAAGAGAGCAATAATGTTAAAAGAATAGTTTTCGCTTTCAGGATTTTTTTTCCTTGCCACTGTCGCCAAGTGTCTGCTCATGGTGGGAATTATTGAGTCTCTGTAAACAAATATTATAAAGTGTACGATCTAGACCTGCTCCGTATGGAAAGTGTCATGAAATAACTCAATCTTGACAAGAGCTAGAGAAGCCCCACTCCCGTATCTGTCTGTTATATTAAACTATTATACAGTTAGCCAGCTAGCTGGTACTCTTCAAAGTTTAGCACCTCTTCATCATTTAACATGTTATATCCAAGCAGCAACCTGCGTGGCTGTGAAGTGAAGCTAACGCAGAAGTGCTAAAAACTGCAGTTCCTCAAACGGCCACTTGAGTCTCCATAAGCCCCCATATTAAAACGTCCAACTTCACAGCAGAAATAAACATGTTTACAGCCTGGTGCAAAAAAAATGGTTTTAGACTATATAAAGAATTTCCCCATTCATGATAACTGTACAGAGGCTGAATTTTTATATAACTCACTTGATCAAATTATATTAATGTTCAAAGTTATGCATAATTAAGAGCGTGGCTGCTTTGATTGACAGGTGAGCATGCTTCATTCAGCCTGCCTTTGCTCTACGTATTTGCGTATTTTGGATTAGGTGGGAGGTGGCAGAGGCAGGGCGCTTTGGGCTTCACAACAGTTCTTCAGAAACATATGGATGACGTCCTCGGTACTACGCCCATTTTTAAATCCCATCTATGGATATATTGTGTCTTCTGTTTTTGTACAGTTTAAACAAACCGATACATCTTCTTTGTGCTGAGCTATGCTCATGTCTTCTGGCTCTGTTTCATATTTAATGGACAGACATGACAGTGTTTGATCTTAGCATCCAACTCTTGGCATAAAAAGTATAGACCTATAGGCTAATGAGCAATGAGGTTTGAGACTCTTTTTTTAAAATCCAACATATCTTGTGGCTGCATTGCATTCTGGTCTGTTGAGAATACTATCAGTGAATAAATTTGTAACTCTGTCTCTGTTGTTATTGATTTCCCCTTGTATGATTGCTGAATATTAGAGCAAATTTTAAATAGTAATAGATCTCCTGCTCTTGTTCTGAAGACAAACCGACCTACCTTTACCCAAGTTAACCTAAGTCTTGTTTTGGATACCAAATAAACAAATAAAAGAATAAAAAATATCACACCAGTTGTGCTGGTTTGAGGGTATTTAAGGTGCATTCTGGTAGAAAGCAACACCAATTATTTGTGCAAATTGGACCAGTGATTTTTTTTTGTGCGTGTGTGTAGCCTGTGAACTTGCTGCAAAAAGCAAATAACGACTGAAGTTGAAACGTCTGTTTGCCTCACCCTCACCCTCCTAGCCTTAAAGGACCAGTGTGTAGGATGTTGTGGCATCTAGTGGTTTAGTTGCTGATTACAATTTGGCTCTTTCCGAGCATAAAGTAGAATCTATAGTAGATGCAAATCAAATAAAAAAAAAAAAGTCCATACCTAGAGCCAGTGTTTAGTTTGTTCATTCTGGGCTACTGTAGATACACGGCAGTTCAACATTCAGGACTCTTTGGAAGAGGCATCTGTAGATATAAAAGACTCATTCTTAGGTAACAAAATCTTCTTATTTTCAGGTATCTTCACTAATGAAAACATAGGTATATGTATTATATTGCATTTTATTCTAGTAATATATAACCCCCTAAATCTGACACACTTGTCCTTTAACCTAATCTTAACCTAATTTTAAATGAAATATTCAGTCACAATCTAAAACACGCCTCTACGTGAAATTTGTCCTCACCATGAAATGTTTTCCTCACTCTTTGCTGTCTTTGTGAGAACATTCGGTCCTCATAAGAATAGAAATGTAAGAGCCTGACATGCATCTTATATCTTCATTATGCCACATGTGAGTTGGGGGGTCCCATGTGACTTAGTTACAGGGGAGAGTATGTCACAGAAGATTAAAATGAGGAAAAGATAAGGGGAGATGTAGTGTGTATGAGGAAGACGGGGTAAGAATGGATGAAAGCTGATCCCAGATTGAACACTGCACAGAAAGATGGTAAGAAATAAAGAAAGTGAAGGTTGAAACAAAATAGATCCCACAGCTGCTCCTCTTTTTTTGCCCCACACTGTGAGCTGCTGCTCGCTGGTAATAGCAGACTGATTAACTTGAAAGACTGGGTTCCCACCAT
Source organism: Sciaenops ocellatus (assembly GCA_033000465.1). Classification (NCBI taxonomy): domain Eukaryota; kingdom Metazoa; phylum Chordata; class Actinopteri; family Sciaenidae; genus Sciaenops; species Sciaenops ocellatus. The sequence continues at coordinate 19,060,585 of CP136878.1, read as the reverse complement.
CCCAGTGGCAAGCCAGCCAGAATATCACATAGGACTTCCAGCGAAAACTTTCAAAATAAAACATTAACTCCAAGTGCAGTGTACAAAAATCATTCCAGACTTGGATGGGTAAAAAAAACAAACAATGTTTTTGTTGTTGTACGTGTTTTCCCTGGATACTCATTGCAAATAGTTGCTGCTCTCTATATCGATGTGTGAAATCAAATCCTGCTTCTAGTAGGAAAGATTTGATCAGGGTTTGGGTGATATGAGAGCCAGATATCGATCTGTTTTTAAAACCTGGATAAGCTTATCGTGAAAGCAGTGTTGTCCACCTCTGATGCAATGATGTATTTCTTTCAGCAGGAAATGATTGGAGAATTGATCAGTGCTGGTCATCTATGAGAAGCCTTTGAATTGATGCTAATGTGACATTTTGATCTGATTCCACACACACAAGAATGAGCGTTCATCAATATCGTCATGTCTTTTTCTGTCTTGGGGCTGACACAAGAGGATTTAATGTCACATGGGGGATTTTTTAGCATGAAAATGGTCATTGTAGTAAGTGTATAGTTTTAATTCTTATTATAGAGGGGCAATGTGTTGTTCATTTGTCTCACCTTAGTCAAATGTCCAACTGTATGGAGGACCAATACTGACATAGCTGAAAATAATTTGGTCAAATATATAAATAAATTGTAAGGAATAACTTAACACATGGATAAAATAACTAAATCAGGAAATAGATCTCTAAAATACCTAGAGAAATAAATAAATAAATTGACATACCATGTGATCAGAGCTGATAATAAGAATCCACTTGGGTTTTAGACACATTGGCAAAGCGACCCAAGACAACCAGCAATGCAACAAGACCCGACGTGGACCCAAATTTGGCACCAAAACTCGAAAACATTAAACATTACATCATTTCGTCTTATGACTTTTGGTTTCACACAAGACACCAAAAGCAGTCTCAGACAGTCCTGTGTTTGTTTCTCATCCATCCATCCCAACCATCTCCATTTGCAGACTTTCTATCGCCTGACATTCGTGTGTGTGCAATGATAGGCCGTTGAGATAACACTGCCATTTTAGCAGGCTGTTATGAGACATGTTTTCATGATATATTTGTCTGTGCATTTTACATATCTTTGATTTTCTCATTGTATCATTTTCCTTCCATATTACAGCAGCTGGAACTTGAATTGCCTGAAATGCAACCACAATTAAAGATTACTGTTCAAGTTCTTTTCGGTGATCCTCCATCCTAACATCTGCAGAACATACAAGTGACGTCAGCCACCTTGTCAGTCATTATCTCATCTTTTTATTTATTGGGCTTATATTTTCTTTCAGGCTTTTATTCTGAAGGCAGAAACCACCTCAGCCTATCTGTAGCTGCAGCTGCTGGCTTGACTCATCTCTCTCTCTCTCTCTCCCTGTCTCTCTGTCCTCTCCGTCATCCAGCATCCAGTGCCGATGCCTCGTTAAACCTGGAGTCGCCGACAGGAGGGATGAGCTGCCTGGTTACCGGAGAGAAAATCAGATTTAAAATAAATTAAAAAAAGAAAGAAAAAAAAGATTTTTTTTTAAATGAAGGTAGTTTTCTATGGAAGACAGAGTGGAAGGAGACCAACTCAGTGAGAGGATTGCATCCACAGTCTGTGCAAGTGTGTGAGTGTGTGTCAGTCAGAGTGTGTGCCTTGCCTCGGACTCCCTCCACTCAGTGATGTAAAAACGTGAAGGTGGATTTTTGGCATGTGGAGGAGCAGGTAAAAGGTAAGACCCGTGACACTTTATTTCAGCATTTAACAGCTTTGACGGTCCAGTTTGTTTGGAGCTGTCAGTGGTTTCAAGTCTGTTGCTCAGATGAATGGAAATCTTTCCCTCGCACGACTCACTATTAACTGTTAACTCGCAGGAAAAGAAAAAAAAAAAGCAGACATTGACACATGGTTTCATCAGCACAGACTATAGGCGTAGTCCCTATCTGGGGTGTGAGGATTTATTTTGTGTGTGTGTGTGTGTGTGTGTGTGGGGGGGGGAATAATGATAAATAAATAAATAAACACAAGAAGAGAAGTGATGAGCTCCACATGACGTCTGTGCTGATGAATGGAGATAAAAGCCTCAGTTTGGGAGTGATGTAGGTGTAGGTGAAAGAGAAAATGTGGTGCATTCACTGTGTGAGTTTGGGTGGATGACGACACGTCCCCCCCACCACCACCACCACCACCTCCCCTCACCACTGAGAGGGGGGGTGGGGGGGGGGTATCAATTAAGTGATGTTAAAATTTGAGTGTCAAATTTCGGCCTGGGTGATCACTTTGGAGACGCCTGTGGATGTGACTGTAGTTTGACTAAAGATAGACGCAGGGAAGAGATTGCATCTGTTCACTGGATGACACGATGACACCAACACACTTCACAAGGTGGATAAAACCCCTCCCCGAGCTTCACAGCGGGGGATGACACATGCACTGTATGAAGTTGCCGGCTGGTGCTCTGCTGTGAGTCAACGTGGCCCTGCAGCAGGGACACATTCCCTTTTTTTTTTTTTTTTTTTTTTTTTTGTACCCCAAGCCCCTTTAGAGTGGACCAGGATCTCTAAAAGCCTGCCGGGGTGAGGTATAGTGTAGATATACCCTTTCATGTGGATGAATGCTTCCAACCAAAAAAAAAAAAGAAAGAAAGAAAAACCTTCACTTTAGACACTTCTATCCTGAGCTTAAGTATGAGAAATAGGACTGAATTATAAATGAGTTATGCTCCAGCCAAGGGACTCAGCTACTGTCTCTTGTCTGACTTCCGTGAGCATTAATTGAGTACGGCATGGCTACGGTAATTGTGGGCAAATTGAATTTTATCTTTCTAATAGAGAGCAAAGTTCAGGGGAAAATTGCCAGAAATAAATTTGCACGCCGTTAATCTTAAAAAAAAAAAGAAGGGGCGTTCAGGAACAACAGTTTGGAGAGCTGTGTCAAATAATTTATCACTCTGACCAAATTCCTACATCTTCTGCCCGTATAGCTTGAATATAAAAGTGGGTTTTATTTTATACATATAAATAAGTTTTTTTTCTTATTTTTTCTTGTGACAAATGAATTCAGGCGCATGGACTTTGCCGTACGCCCCTGCTGTCTCCAAGCAAGAGGGATGCTAATGGAGGAGAGAGAGGATACAGGCGTTACCGCTGCAAGATAGAGAGGGAGAGAGGGAGTGTGTCTGCGAGAGACAGAGAGAGAGAGAGAGGGAGAGAGTGTGTGTGAGGCGTTTCCATGGCAACCTGTCAGGGGTGTGTTTGGTCCCCAGAGACAGTGAGGAACGGAGGAGAGGAGAGAGATGAGAGGCGAGGAGAAAACTATCCCTCGTTAAGGGTGAGAGGGGGATGGGAAAAGGAGATAATGGAGGGAAGAGAGTAAGGTGGGATTGAACACCCCCCCCCCACCACCACCACCACCACACACACACACGCACACACACCCCACCCTCCCCCGATACACACACACACACACAAACACACCTTCCATTGTTTGTTTTCCTCCTCCCCCGTGCTGTGAGATCTTCGCAGACGTCCTTCCCTCTCTCCTCACACCACCTCCTCTGTTCATTTGGAAGTAACCGGCAGGGCTCGTCATGCCTGTGTTCATGTCACACGGGAGGCTTTCACGCTTATTATTGAGTGTGTGAAAGCGTTGGCGCGCATTAACTCGTTTCAGGGCATTTTCCCGTTGACTTTTATCACTGTTATTCCTCTTTTTAGCACTTCCTTGATGTGTCTTTAGTTAGTCGTAGTCGCCGCGACCGAAATCTTGACCTCGCCGGTCAAGTTCAAACCCCATGCATTTATCACTCCTCTTGATGATCAAAGTAACAAGCTGGCACTTTTATTTCCCTCAGATGGTGCCAATAATGTGAAAAAAGGCACTGGCAGTGCTTGGATTTTATCTGCTGAGTGCTGAGCTCTGTTTACTTCCACTGATTACCTTTATTGGTATTGTTAGGACCTCCATTCTCTCTAGTTTCGACTCAAAAGCCACCCCACAGCTCACTTCAATGTGGGATGACACGCCCTTAGCAGGCTGTAAACACATCCAAGTCTTCTGCAACATCCAACGAAATCTGCTCTTCAGTCCACGATGTGAAATATGTCCTCGTTGTAAAAGGACAAATGGCTGCAGCAACAAGTGTGAGCCAAAGAAGATTTGACATGAATAAATGTCTCCTCCTGGCTCACCAGGCTGCAGGTATTTTCTTGGTGGTGACAGCTGTTTAAAAAATGGCAGAAATAAGGGTTCAGCATATTAATACATAGTGAATTTAAGTAGTTCAGAATTTATGTTTTTTCAATGTTTCTCATGAATTTTATGAATGACTTTTACCACTTGAAAGTTTGGAGTTTGCATCTCTTGTCTTTCTCATATGGTGTGCATAATGCAAGCAGCGTGGCATTGACGTATTGCCTATGAAGCTGTACTCGTAGCAGCGTTTTATTGTGCTCGGTGAAATGAGACTGAACATGAATATAGTTGAATTAGAGTGCAAACTTATTTGTATCCACACAAATTAGAGCTGTGTGTATTGTTTATTTATAGGGGGGGTCTCTGACACCCTTATTCTTCGGCTAATAGTGCATTCATTGAAGTCATTGTTCTGCAATCAGCTGTTCCAACAACAATAGAACAACAGCTGGCTGCTGAACAGCACTATTATTTATGCAAGGACTTGGCAAATGCACTCACGCAAAACTTTAATTACTTTAATAATTATCTTCTGAGTACATTTTTTATAACTAATGAATCAAATGCTGTTCACTAGCAGTCACCTCTCATGTCCCAGATGTTTGAGGTTCCCAACAGCACCTTAAATCGGCATTAGACTAAAAAAAATGTGTATTTCCTACATACCATGTGAACATAAAATGTAATTACCAAGGCCATGGTGCACTGAAATAACTGAAAAACTAGTGGCCGCCTGGATGGTTGTAAAACACAACTGTCTCCAAAACACCCCCGTGCTTTGGAAAATGTTCTGCAGTAATGTCAGAAATATCTGATTTGTGGGACTGAAACTGTTTAGTTTTGAAAGAACAACAAAAATGATTGTCAGGGGACGATAGCTGTGTTTTCTGCTCAGGCTTCAACAAACACTTGTAGACTGTCCAATCCTTGTGCTTTGCGGTGTGTTGCATTTGGATTCAATAACGTTCCTGGAGAGCGTCTCATTAATTCGGTTTTTCCTGCAGGTCCCTGTGTAGATTGTGGCAAATAAGTCCGCTTTGGATCATGCAGCACCCTCATTGTGTGTACAAGTCAGCTCGGGGCTCTTTTTATAACGTGAATAGGCTCAAAGTTGGGCTGTTTTTATTCCTTTTTTCAAATTAATATTATTATTTTATGAGAAGAGTTAAATCTGGGGCACCTAGACTTGGCTGTAGATCTGTAAAGATGTTTTCACCTCCAATCCAAGAGTCAGATTTAACTCTCTTCAAAGAAAGACGACTGAAAAACTACTTACAAATGACTTACTTACGTCATCCAAAGCTGAATAATGCCAAGTGTATAACAGTAGACAAGAATTGCTAAAACCGCAAAAACATGATTATTTTATATCTGGCCCCTCTGGTGGCGTCTTCTAAGATATTTTCTCTGAAAGAATTGAATCATAGTAAAAAATAAAAGCTATCCAGGATGCATAAATCTCAGCAGGATGGAGGAGGATTTTTATGTAGCTTGTGGCATGTCTTAAGCAACGGAGGATGTGGCTGCAACAAGTGGAGGCAAGAAAAAAGTTCTCCAAATGCTGAATAACAAAGACATGATAAAGCACTTCAAGTTGCAGGGATGAAATTGCTCTTTAACTGGAACTGCTTTTTAGGTGCCGATCTCAAAATAGTCCCAAGCACAGGGTGCCTCTCTCAGGTTTCTGATACTAGGTGCTCTGCCAAAATGGCTAAAAAGCTAAAAGACAACTCTCCATTAAACGTTGAATTTTAAATTTAAATTATGTAAAGGAGGGGGCAGATAAAGGGATTCACAGATACTCACATTACACACAACTAACATCACAGAGCAGCATAAATATGACAACACTCACCATGCGTCACCATGGTAAGAAAGCACAAAAAACATACAGTCAGTGTAGCAGCAGTCAGTATGCTGACTCTCTTAATCTCTGCGCTCTTATTCTGAATACAGATTTGTCCAAACAGGACAGTGACGGCTCTCTCCATATGTAGCCACACAACCCATTAGCGATGCAGCGAGTTATGGAGTGGTTGTTATTGGAGACCAATTTTTTTGTTTGACAGGGGAAGACGAGTCTGGTCTATGGGGCTCTTTGCTGGAGTGTGATTAGCATTGCAGATGCTGGTTTCTGTAGGCGTCACTTTCAACAAACTCAAGGTTCCCCCTCCGTCTCCAGTGCATGATTAAAATGTAACAGTTATGTGTGGGAAATTTCACAAGTGCAGAATGATGCTCCGCACACTTGAAAAAGCCTATTTTTTGCTCAGGTATGCTGCACCTCCTCCTGCACGCGCACCCTTCCTCTTTCTCTGCCACGTAAATATACACAAAGGCTCAACCCACATGGGCTTTGTCTTTTTTTTTTCCAACAGTGGAGTCGAAAAATTGTCTCAAAGCTGCCAGCTGCTATTATTTTCTGCACGGTATTCGATATCAAAAATGAATGTGTGAATATGAAGAATTGATAAAGGGATTGATAGTTATGTGAATTTCCCAGAGACACAAAGGACATTTATTGTTGGAAACAAACAGCACTTCTGAAACCTTTAACCATCATAATCACAAACATCTCCATATTCATAATTATAATAATAAACATAACAATCATAATAATAGACATACCCACTGGCATAATAATAATAAAAAACATAATATTCACGATTATGTAATCCAGCTATAAAAAAATCAATTGAGGTTACATTCCTCCCACAGACACCCAGTGTAGTATTGATTCATTTTAAAACAAATATGTAATCAATCAAACTCCATCATATCCATTACTGTAGACAACAGTTAGAAGCTGATTCCTAATGGCAGCCGGTTGTATTGGGGCCATTCATCAGGGAATCAATACACTGTATTGGTTTAACCTGGACACACACACACTCACATTACTCTTACACACATGCGGGAACAATGAATCCAGATCAGCGTTGGAGCTGGCTGACGTACAGATGGGGTGCTATTTTGCTAATATAGAGGGAGCTACGTCATTTCTTTTTATAAATCTGCAGAGATTGGTACATTTTTTTATCAAATAAGTTGTGAAAACTGTGATTTACTGAGATGTGTTCACATTAAAATAGCACAACGCTGCTTTGTACACCCATTGCAGTTGTGGCATTGATAACAAATAAGGTTATTTGTTGCCTTAATGCAAGTCAATGTAGACCCTGTGCATCCATATTTTGTCTTGTAGCACAGCGCATACTAGAGGAAACAGCTTCTGGTTGCTCTGACGACTAAAACTCAAAAACACCTTTGAGGTGCTAAAAGTCAAAATGTTTATAAGTGCCTGTCAATCTTGCTGCTATATATAAAGATGCTCAGCTCTCAGCAATGTCAAGAGCACATAATAGCGCACATCTTTCCCATTGAGAAAAGAGAAAACGAAGCAACAGGCAGGTCTCTGGAGGACACACTCTTGTAAGAGAAGCCTGTAAAATAGGGAAAAAAAAGGCTTTCAGCACATTGGTTGTCGTTCTTGGGTTAGCGTGGGTTTCCCTACCTCTGGCATTATCACATATCCAAAGGAAGGTTGACATTAGTTGTTCCTTAGAAGCCTATTTCTAGATTATTTAGGAGCATAGTCTGCAAAAGGGAGCTGGGTGCCCTTTTTAAAGCAGTACATTCATTAACACAGTAAGGAAGATAATGCCCCCAACCCCTCTGAATTTAATTTTCAGAGCTCTAAGTTCTGTCAGCCAGAGTTAGCTAATGAGGAGTTTAGCATTGCAGTAGTGTCTCCTGAGTGTCTTCCTAAATTTTATACCATAACCTTTCACAATCTAAATAAAGTCCTTAGTTTTTTCATCTCAACTTCACTAGTTTTTTAGCATTAGCTAGAAAGCTACATTAGCATTGGCTTTGTAGCAGCCTGTTGATTGTGATTGTAATGTTAGCTCATTTACCCAACTTGCTAGCTGCAGGCTAACAGCAAATTAGCAGAAATTTATAGTCGTAACATAGTAAGTTATATCACTTTTCAATACAGATTAAAGGTCCAGTGTATAAGATTTAGGAGGCGCTTACAGAATATGGCCGTAAGGAATGTAATATGCATGACAATGTTTTTATTATTGATTATATAATCACCCAAAATATTATGTTTTTGTTACGTTAGGGGTAGCCTTTTATATTTACAGATGCAGAACGTCCTCCATGAGAGGCTACCATGTTCAGCCACAATGTATCTACAGTATCCCAGAAAGGACAAACAAAGTTTATCGCACATCCTACACACTGGTCCTTTAACTTCACTGAATTCAGGGGTCAGTTCAACCAAATTATATATAAAAAAACAACATATTTTTTAGAAATCTTTCAATCGAAAAATGACATTTGGAAAATTTTATATCAATGAAACAACACTGAACAATGATGAACAAACATGAAAAATAATATCTGAGCTGAGACAGATATTGTTGTTGACTGTGGGCTCTTTAACATCAAAAAGTACCTGTGTTATGAGTTGTAAACATATATTATACCAAAAAAAAATCAAACTTTTTATAACACTAGGAAAAATGACAATATTCTGCATGCTATTTGTGTTTCAATGTTTTTTTTTTTTTTGGTTTTTTTTTTGGTTTTTTTTGCAGACAGACTATTGTGGAGAGGAGAGGAGAGGAACTAAATGTGACATAAGCCAAGAGCCAGATTTGATATCAGAATGTTAAAGTACCTGCCGGCCCTCCCGCCCTCGCCCTCATCTCTTTCCATTTTGCTATTTATTTTCAACAGTGAGGCCCGTAACCCTGCATCTGCAGGAGTTCTGCTTGCATCTGGCCCATATTCTATCATTAGCTCCCCCGACCTCTCTCCTGCTGCCTCCCTCCATCTCTGCTAATACAAATTTACTTTAGTCAGACATACAGTAAAAATGATAGAAACAAATAGGGGAAAATAGATTATACATTGTGGAGGTGATAGAAATAAAAGCCCAAAGGGGTTTGTGAAACTAACAGGAGACGGAAATACGCATGGAAAGGTTATAAAGACCTTACTGAATTGGATAACAGAGCGGAATGATGCCAAAAGTCAACAGGGAGGCATTTGGGAATGTCATTTAAAGTGCATGAGCGGCACGGTGTGAAATAAAATAAACCTGATACAGAAAAGGAATGTGAGAGTGGTAGTAGATGAGTGGGAGTGTGATCTAAATGAGATGTTTTGATTTAAAAGCATAATGTAAAGACAAATCAGATATTCTGCTGTCCTAAATTAAGAATCTCACCATCTTTCACTGCAACCTGAAAATTAAATGTGCAGCAGCTACAAGGCTAACGTTGCTTTCATGCATATTAATCATGTATTTGGTCAGTTGGATTCTGTTTGCAGCAGCAAGTAAGCTAAATTAAACACAACTCACTATACGCTTAAGCGATCCATTGCCCTGTGAAGTAAAGATGAAGCAACATCTACATGCATTATCATGCAACATAACGTTTTTACTAGCAAAATAAACTCCGGTATAAATAGATACGATACATGTTAGACCTCCTGGCGCGACCAGAGTGTAATAAATGACACCAGGTGACACACACAAGCACAAATCATACTGATTTCCTGACATCATATGTGCGGTAATAAAAACAACCGCTGATTGCCTGTCATATATGATAGAGAGAATGAGACTGCCTGTTGTTGCGCATTTCTGAGCAAATATTGTTCCAATCTAAAATGGTCAATATGGTTTTATTCACCTCTGTGACAGGATGAGGGATGGCTTTGCAGGAGCGCTCAGTAATAGCACAAATAAAAACAGTAGGCGCAGATACAAACAGGTTGTTTGTCCAGGCAGGAAACAGAGCAGCGCTCCCAGGGAACACCTGCTATACTGTAGTAAGCGCCATGTCAATGCGATTGGCCCCGGCGAGCTGTAGTCTTAATGTACTCACCCCCCTCATCATTATAAAGCACTTCAAAGAACACAAAGGCCATTAAACCTGATAGTGTGGTGTCAAGCCTACGTGTTTCCAGTTGTGGAGCCCGTGGCCTCTCAGCTGTCCTGTTGTGTGGACGCCAGCGCTCTGGCTGATCCTCTGTCTGAGAGCACACTCCTTGCCGTGGGGTCCATGAGGCTGGTTGATGGCCAAAAGCCGCGGCTTCAGTGGCTTTTTAGGATGACAGCATGCCCCGCAAGAGCTGCGTCCTTCTGTGCTGCTGCACATCTGTAGGCTGCTGTGCAGAGCTGCCGCTCAGTCAGGGTAATTATAAGTTTAGTTTTTAATTAATTTTGGTGGCATTCTGCATGGGATGTATACAACAGCTCAGATACACTAAATGACCTTTACTGCTGTCTGTATTGTCACTGATTGCACAAATGTGCATGCACCACATGTGCAATGGACTCCAGGCGAGAACCAGCAACAAATTATCCTCAGCATCTGGCATTGTTTTGATTCCCCGTGGAAACGAGTAAGTGACCTAAGAGTTAATTTAACTCGGTTATGTTTTAAATAATTATGTAGGTAGATTGTCTGCGACTTTCTCCAGAGACAAAGTCGCATGAGAGGAGTGTTTTTGTGTCATCTTCCCAGATGTGTCTCCCATTGTGTGACCTGAAACGACTCCGGGACAGAAAAGTTAGCACTGATGTGGGTTGTTTGCCTGAATACATCAAAGATGCTGATGACAGCCACAGATGACTTTTCATCAATACTTTTCTCTTCATGAGACTACGCAGAAAACATTCACGGTATAAGCCAGGCAGACAGGCAGGATGACAAAGGAGCAGTGGAAGTAATTTCATTCAAATTCCATTCACCTCCATTGCACTGCTGCGGCGGCTGAAATCTCAGCGTTAGACATCTCAAAACCTCAGCATGTGAAACTGAAACAATAGCCAAGCCGTGGTAAGAGACAACCAATGTTTTTGTTAGGTGGGAAAATTTAGGTGAACTGACCTGTAACCAAACACGAGGATGAAAAGTGTTTCACTACCCTCTTTGATTGAAAGTCTCAAGCCTGCTTCACCTCGAACCACGACAGCAGTGATGCCATCTACAATACTGCAGCAAGGAGAGGAGTTAATCCACAGCAAATACTGAATTGTCATGGGGTGTTAAGATACTAAAATTCAAATCGGATGAATCAAAATAGAAATTAGTACTAAAACTATCTGAAAAACTGAAGCAAAAATCTTTCCTGGGTAAAATAGAGAATACTCATGGTTAAAACTGTTTTTTCACCAGTTTTTGATTTTGTGGGCGGTCCTAAAGGGTGGCTCGATGACACACTGAGGCCACCCTGAGCATACCCCTGCACCCCTAGCAGAGAGATAGAGATTAATTAATCTCGCTCAGTGTTTCAAAGTTAGTCATGTCACTTTCTGAACTCATCTGACACGTTTCAGTTGCTTCAGAATGGCTGCTTGACTGCTCACACGAGTGGGCGTGGCTTCAGCACATTCAGCGGACACGCCCCCACAGTCCTGGAGCTTAGAGTACTGCTCATTTTTTTCATATTTTTTATTCATATTTTTTTTTTCATTCAAATTTGGCTGCGTGGTTACTAACACTTTATTTGGTCTCACAAACTCGGAACACAGGTTTATTCTCATGTTACACAGACTTTAATTATTTGAAATACAAAAAACCTTTTGCAATCATAAAGCAATGATCGTAAAGTTTTATGATTCTGTCACTGAACATGGATTTATTTTTATCTGATAGGAACGATGCAATTTAACACAATGCAAAGTATGAAACTGATGCTGGTGCTGCACAGAGTTTACAGCTATTGCTAATTTACAAGTCTTGTCCTTAGTTGGACATTTACAGCACAAATATTAGCATTATAAAACCACAATACACACAGATATGGAAATATAGTAAAATACACAAACCCCAACACAGTATTAGACATGCTAAATGTTAAAACCAAAGATAAATAAAAGAAATAAACTAAATCCAAACATTTGTCACAATGCCCAAAATGAAACTTAAATAAAAAAGAGCTCAAATAAACTACGTAAAACTAAAATATTCATCATTCATGACATCTGTAAACATTCACCAACAGAGTTTGAGAGTAAATAAGAAGAATGTGAGTTTTGCAAATGGGATGTTGCAGAGAAGAGTTGAGGGTTCATACATAAACATCTTCCTGAAGGCAACATTAATGCAATCTCTGCGAATTTTTAATAATTTCATGTTTATGCTTGTTTGCCAAAATAAATGCACTTGCTGTAATGCTGCAAGACTCTTGCAATCCATCTGGATGAAACACACTTGGAAGTGTCTGACTGTAGAAAAGTGTATGTTGAGAGTCGTTTTTTGCAGAACAAATATTTCAGAGCAATCCGACTTGTCACACTTTGGAAGCGCACAGAGAACCGCGACTGGGACAGTGACAATTTGACGAGAGAACATCCTGAATGTGTTGCATTTCCCCTAATCTTGCAAAATGTGCAAGTCGTCCTCCTCACTGTGTTTGTCAACTGCTTTGGGGGATTAATTAGCATAGAAGTGTTGGAAATGGATCCACTGCAGAAGACTCCCTTATTTTACACTATGTTAGCAGGCCAACATCACTCTCTTGCGAAATAGATAGCTCGTACTTCATGAAATTCTGAGAGGTGTTACTCTTTGCAAGGTGTTGTTTGTCTCAAAATGTCACTTGGTAATACTGCAGAAGCCTTTCTGTAAAATAATACCATGACCTCTCCTTCCATACTTGTCAGGCTGCAGTGAAACAAAGCAATGACAATTGCAACGCTTTTGTTTCTCCGTACTTTCATGAGGAAAAATTAAATCTTTAACGTCACATGAAGGTGTAAATGTTTATTTCAGGTGGTAAACTGTGAGTGTAAACATGGAATTATCAGATGATTAGATTATGTTTTTATGTGCATGTTGCCTATCCATCAATCTGGCCCAATCTCTTTGGTAAGTTTTGAAGAAATTCCTTCAAATTTGGCAGAAACATCCAAGGGTGAACTGATCAAAATTTGGTGGTCAAAGGTTAACAGGCATTTTGGCCATAACTCAATAATTCATGCACTAATTCTGATAAAATTTCACAGAAATGTCTAATATGATAAAATGGTGACATTTCATATCCAAAAGGTCATCTTCACTGTGATCATAATCTTCTGCAAAAAACACTTTCATGGCCTTTATTTATCTCCATGGACTCCGGGACAGAAGGGAAGATTGTGACCATATTTAACATTTGATTGGATACTGAATTGGTGACTCTCTATCTTGGGGGTCCGTGTTGAAACTGTGGTGTTTGGGTGGATCATCTGTGCTTCCAGGATGAAAATGTGCATCTGCATTTTATAACTTGTAGCTTCTTTACACCAATCAATACACCAATATTTGAAGCACTGTCGACTGTCAGGGCTACATCTTTGTATTCTATCATAATCAACTTTATTGGCCAAGCATGTGAACACATACAAAAGATTTAACTCCTAAACCCCACCGCACACGTCTCTGGTACATCGTGTACGTGCCGCGGGTTTGGGCCGTCCTCTACGCGACTTCAAACCCCACTGGGAGCGTTTCAGAAGCGGAGCGTTTAGCCCACCAGACTTTGTTTACTTGCTCAGATTTGGCCATTTTCCCGGTGTATGTTCTTCTAAATATGCTTCTACATGTGTAAATATGCTACGTAGTTCATTAGTTTTGCTTTTGTCTGTTTTTACGACCGGCAGTTTGCACAGGGTATTTTATTTTGAAAATCCACCGGATGCTTCCGCCTGCTCGAGGTGCTCTGTGTAAATTGACGCGGGCTGCTTGTGTCAAGCGTCAAAACTAGAACAGACGCGTATTTCACGCGGAGCCAAGCCACGCTTTTGAAAAGGACCATGGCGGAGCCGGTGGGGTTTGATACATTGACTAGAATGGCCAAGTACTGCTCGCGCTGATGCGGCGCACATGCAACACGCCCGGTGGGGTTTGGGTGTAACTCTGTTTTTTGCTTCTCGCAATGAACTTACACGTTAATAGCCAACAGCAGAACAAGAACAACATCAGTTCAGTCAATGGAGAGAAACTACACAGGAGTTTTCTTGAAGCTTGATCAAGGAGAATGGAGGACTTAGACAATACAAAAGCAATACACTTTCACAGCATTTTGAAGATTTTGAATTTAGAAGAAGTTGTCCTATCTGGCTAATAGTCCTCTCTGAATAATAGTGACGCAACTACAGTCCATAAATGGTCTTTAGTCTACAAACACTGAAATAAGTTTACCCTTAGTGGTCCGATATTGTTTTCTGACTCTGTAGAGACTTCTATGTTATGTACCTATCTGTTGTGTCAAGGGAGTGAGACAGCCCTATCCTCTGACCTCAGAATGGTTCCTGCTTTACTAAAGCTGTTCTGTACGTTAAGAAGAGAAGACAGATTTAACATTATCCCTACAGTGACCATAAAAACATATGCTTCACCCTGTGCAACCCCCATATGTGGCATTGTAGAATAGAAAATTCCCTCACACCTAATATCACAAATCAAAACATTTGTCTCAAGGGGTTTCTCAATCTGTACAGCAAATGACATCCTCTATCCTCAGTCCCTTGACTCGGATGAGGAACAATTCCCATTAATGGACAAAATGGAAGACACCTCAGGAAAGAGGGTTTCCTCTCCCAGGACAGACAGATGTGCAATAGATGTACAGAATGGAACAACATTACGGTATACATTTGTTCACCACAAGCTAATTGGTTTTGCTGGTATTTTTACTGGACTGTTGTTGTAAAAAGTGATGAAACTCTCTGTCAGTCCTCTGTAAAAATAATAATAATAATAATAATAATAATAACAAATAAAAAAAAAATAGAAAATAAGTAAAAATAAATAAAGAATACGTGGAAACTATTCACCATCAGACAAAAAATAAAAATAAAAAAATACTCCCAACACCTTTTATTAAATCCTTCTTCACTACATACATTTCATGAGTCTAGGCAGACATGCAGGTAAGCTACAACTTGACAGGTTTGCGAAGACATACAAGGTGAGGTGGTAATTTTAGTTTCTAGTTGACACATTTTAATTACAGCACTATATAAGTGTTAACTATCTCAGTTCCAGCACTAAATATGGGGTGACACGAGAGTGTTAACTGTTAATTATTTACAGGTGTTTGCTGATATTCACCGCAAGTAAATGTAAAGGTACTTTACTGATCAATCTTCTTGCTCGTAACTATTATTGCTTTTTACCCCTTATTAATCCTCTCATATATCTTTTTGTTTGCTAAAGCAATAAGCTGCTCTCGGCTATGTTTCATTTTAGATTGATTTGGGGTGTTTTAGTGGTTTTTTTTTTAAGATTTAAGTTCCAATCCGGTTTATTTCCTTTTCTGTAGTTTTCTGCTACAAAGAAAATGTTATGTGAAAGGCGTACTCCACCGTTGACATTGCATTCTACTAAATGGAGAGGTTTGGTGTGCGCTGTGGCTGCCGGAGCTATACGCGGCAGTTCTAGTCAATGTTTCAAACCCTACTGGCCCCAACACGTTTCCGCTCGGCTCTGCGGGGAATATGCGGCAGGTCTATTATTGATGGATGCCGTGAGCAGCCTGCATCAATCTACACAGAGCAGCTCGAGCTTGCCTGAAGCCAGATGCAGAAACGGTATAGAAAATTTTCAAAAATTTGAAAGATTTTCAAAATAAAATACCCCGCGCAAACTGCCGGTCATAAGAGCAGCCAAAAGGAAAACAATTTAACCTAGCAGCAATTTAACCTAGCATATTTACACATGTAGAAGCATATTTAGAAGCACCTAAACCAGGGAAAACGACCAAAACAAAGTCTACCGGGCGTACCGTTGTGCTTCTGAAATGCTCCCAGTAGACTCTGAAGTCGCGCGGACGGGGCAAAACAGCGCTGTGGCCACAATGTGACAGAGACATGCCCGGTGGGGTTTCGGGGTGATTGGTGTAAATACATTTGTTTGTCTATAGCGGAACAAAATTTTGATATGAAGAACTATAACTTTAAAAAATCCCAAACCTTCAGCAGCGTATTTGTAAATAGAGCAGGTTACAGAATGTATTAAAGCCAACAACTTTATAAACTCAGAGGATTATAATGGATGTTGTGGGACTCTCCTCCCCATTCTCTCCTTTATTTGGAGACAGTTTGTTCAGCAACTCACCGTTCAGGGATTCATTATAGGAAGAATGATTGCTGGAGTATTTTACTTAAATCTGTTCCTTCACTTAAATTTTTCCCGAAGTCAGAGTTTTCATGAGAGAATTGCTTCTATTTCCAACCTCAGACTTTTGCAGTGTGGCAGAGTGTGTCATTACTCCGTTGTTAAGTGCATTACGGGAGTTCTGTCCTGACACAGCGCTGCAATTTACCTTTTTGTTGTACCCTCTTTCCTTTAAACTGCCTCATCTAGTTCATACATGTAACAGTTTTGTTATATGGTCACTTCACAGAATATCCTCTGAGATTTTCTCCCAAAGATAGGATGGTGACAGGTTTTGTAGAACACAGAACACACAGCAAAATAACCCTGCTTAGGAAAAAGTCAGTGTCATGTATTAAAAATATCTTGTGGCTGCATTGCATTGTGATCTATTGAGGCTACTGTTTGTGACTGAGCTTTTTCCCAATGTAAAGAAAGAAATAACCTACCAAACAGGACATGGGTTGATGAGCTACAAAAGCTTGAAGGAAATTAATTAGGCAATTAGTTGCTGATCGCCCTCTGAAAAGTAAGAATACTATTTCTGTGAGCAACTAAGTGGTTGTAATGTTTCCGGCCGTTTATCAGTTTTAATGGGTCATTAAATGAGAGAGAACTAGCCGGGTGCACTCCGGTTGCCAAGATATGTGCTAAGTGCACTCAGCATTTCCACATGGACAGGACCTCAATCACTAAGCTTTTGGCGTGTTTGGACAATAATTGCAAAGCCACTCATCTCTCTAAGAATCAATATCTCTTCATGTTATTTACACACTCTCCTTTCAAAAAAATGGTACTTACATTTCTGATTTCTCTAACAATCCATAGTAACTTATTTTTTTCCCCAAACGAGCATGAAAATCGACACAATCTATTCTTAATTCATCTCTATCATGCAGCTTTCTAATAATTCCTTATACTGTAGTGCTATCAAACCAGAATTAAAGTTGCATTTTCTCAGTTTTATTTATATAGCGCCAAATCATAACAGAAGTTATCTTACTGACACTTCACATACAACAGGTCTAGATTGTACTCTTTATAATATTATTCACATAGACCCAACAATTCCTACCATGAGCAAGCACTTGGCAATGGTGGCAAGAAAAAACAGGCAGAAACCTTGAACAGAATCAGCTCTTTAGGTGTTTTTCCATTAAGGCATGCCTGAGCAACAAAAAGGAGTAAAATGGAGCAAAGGTTCATGGTCAGACTTAACCAAATAGAATGTGAAAGAAAACAAAAATTGTAAAAAAGAAAGGCACACAGAAAATTGATCAGCAAAACACATCTTGTCTAAAATTACCTGTACAGTGATCTGAATTTGGCCCTACAATATAAAAAAAAAAAAAAAAACAGGTGTACAATGGTCCAGATTTGAAATAATACAAGAAAAAGGTGGCATCTATTGCTTAGTAACATCTCTGGTAGCGAGAGCAGCTGCCACTATTTACTCTGCTCCTCTGTGTTTCATTGATAGAAAATAGATGAGGTGCTAATGGATGCGTGCCACCAGTAGTTCTCCATCCTGTGTAAGACACGGGCTTTGCTACACAGCCCCCTTTGTCCTCAGCTTCTCTGTATTGATTTTCTGGCATATGCTTGGTTTTCTTGAATGGTACAGATTCATAATGTTAGGACAGCTTAGCGACTGCACATAGACGGAGGGTCTGCAGAGGGATAGAAATGCATGGCTTCCGTTTGCCTAAAAGGAGTCGAGCTAAATGATTTTCTGTGCTATTTTTTGTCTCAGCTGGATGGTCTTTAAACTAGCTTCCCCAGGAGATTTGCTTTTTAGGATACCAGTCGTTTAAATGACTACATGAGGGAAACGTTGTTTAAACATATATTAGAAGCTCTGTCCAAACCGCACTTCCTTCCGGCAGAGACAGAAACTCTAGTCTGTGTGCAAAGGTAGAAATGTTCTTTCTCACTTAGTCAAAAGGCTTTCAATTGGATATCAGACATGTGCATAATGTTTTGGAATATCTGTGCATGCATGTGAATGTGAGTTAACCTGGGATTTCAGTGAATTTAGCTCCATTCCCACAAGGGATCACAAGTGCCAATATCCAGCTATGTTTGCAGGCAGCCAATTACGCAGCCAGTGTAAAAAGCAGGTAACATCCTGTGAAAGCATCTAGTTTGTACACACGCACAGGTACAAACATGTGCACTAATTTGAAGCCGTTACATTAAGTCTAAGGATTCACATTCTGGTGTAAACAAATTACAGCTTCTGTCTCAGTCACAATGAGCCTCAGGCTTCTGTCACAATAGTAGTTAGAAATCCACAAAGAGCGTATTGCGGTCAATGCTTTTATCGCAACAGTTTCATCTAAAGAAGAGATACAGAACATTAGGGAATTAAGTAATTACTGACTTTACTGCTGCCCAGTACAAGTACAAAAACACTGGTGGAAATGAATTCAAGTGAAGATTCAACTGAGGAACCTTAAAAGAGAAACTGTAGTTTGTACTATTAGAAGTAATGCTCAAAGAATACGACAAGAAAACTCATTTATCCAGCAAAAATGTGAAGCACTCACAGGTTCCAACTTCTTTTTAAATCATTATGAATGGAATGGCTTTGGTCCTTGAACTGTCAGTTGGATAAAACAAGCCATTTGAAGATGTCACATTGGTCTTTGAAAAGCCTTTATTGATGTGACTAGTAGTAGTCCATAAGACTATTACCCTAAAGGTGAGGCTATGTTCATAGGATGTGTCTTCCAACGTCTAAAGTATAGACAGAATAAAACATGGATGCCGTATTTGTGACGTCACCCCTAGGTTCTGAAGAAAGAGTTGTTGTGAAGCTCAGAGTGTGGTGGCTCTGGCCATCGCCATCCTGCCTCTGCAACCTTCTGGCCAATCTAAAAATGGGTGGCCATGCTTTTATTTCTGTACAACTTTAAGCCTTATTATAATTTAAACGGGTCCGTTATATAGTAATTTGTTTCTCTGCTATAGAGACCAAAACAGTTTTTTGTACCAGTCTGTAACCATGTTTATTTCTGCTGTGAAGTTGGACATATGAGGGCTTATGCAGATTGACTGATTCTGTAGCCAGGCTCAAGTGGCCGTTCGGGGAACTGCAGGTTTTGACACTTAAGCATTGGCTTCACTTCACAGCCACAGAGGCTACCCCTTGGTCTAAAGACAAGAGTTCAGAGCAGTTCCCAAAGGCCTCACTCGAAGGCAGGATGAGGTTAGACATAAGGATGTGATATATGCAGATAAAGGTATACACTTTCAGACAGTCACTGTATGAAGCTATTTATGGTTTTGCACTTGTTTGTACTCACAGTAAACGACTTTCTCACTTCTGCACAGATGGACGACTGCTCCAGGATTTGGGCATGATGGTCGGTTTGGGAAAGTAACAGAAATTTGAACGACGTCAAAAAGGTTTTGAATCCAAACTTAAGCAAACAGGTGTCATGACATTTTTTGAGTAAAGCGAGGAAACAAAATATATTTAGTTAACTTAAAAAAAGATTTCCAGAGGTCTCATCGAAAAAAGAAAATGACAAGACACTCACAAACTCCCACACTTCTACAGCCTGCGTTAGAAATATCCAGTTCTTTTATTAGAAGTTGGTACAAGCTTGTGTGCATAAAAACTTAGAGCATCTAGCATGCCGCCAATGGCTCCGATGATTTTATTAACTGCATCTTAGATCAGTTCACTTTTATCTTCTGAGTCAGGTTTGGCGTTAAAGGTTAATTTGTTTGGTAACAACTGCAATGACAAAGTGTTGCTCCTCTTTTATTGATTTCCATCAATGTCTGTGAAACAAATAATTAATTTAAATAATTAAAACTGGTGGCCATTACACAAACCCATAGAATTGATATTATCCTCCTAGTTTCCGGCTCTACAAGAGTATGACACAAATGTGACAGAAACTAGTAAAGAGGGAACCTGAGAAGTAATCAACTAGCAAATACTTAAATAAAAAAATAAAAATTGCTTTTGTTTATTGGCTGGAGAACAAACCTTTTAAGCTTGTTGGAGTTAAATGTGTTGTGCAGGGTTATGGTGAGATTAACAGGGCCCTCAAGGGCTAAAAGGGCTAAAATGTTTTATCCCCCAAGTTCCCACCAAGTATAGTACAAGAAATGCTCCTGTGATGGAGTACTAAATGGCCTTACCTTGTTTGTGCGCCATTTAGTTTGAGGCACTGCAAGTTAACAAAATTGTATTCAGAAATATACACCATGTGAGAACCAAATAAAATAAGGGTTTTACACAGGGACCTTCTAAAAGAAATTACGTAAAACTGCTTCTTTTGAATGAATCAAATTATATACAACCAAGTTGGGGTTGTACAGACTGCTGAGGGTCTTGGGCCACCGAGGCAGTTACTTAACTGTTGGTAATGCAGTAAGGCTCCTAAAAATAAAGTAATTTAGGGGGCTTGGAGAACAATGAAACTCTGCTGAGGAGCATTTGTGCCACAATTAATGGCTTCATGAACCTCATACAGATAGAGATGCCATTATTTATTCAGATCCAAACCTTAGTATCCATTTGTGCAGCTGACAAAAGTGGGCCATTGATTTATTCATTTAACAGTATGTAAGCCCACCTGACTGCTGTGCTCAGGCATTTCGAATAGCTCCCACTAAATGTCCGTCATGCTAACATTGTCCATGCTGAGCGGCTGATGAAAACGCCTCTTTTCCCATTCACTCCAATGTCACCTTGGCTGTCACACCAACTTGAATTCGTTTGGTGCTGGAGTGAATTCTCAGGAGTGACAGTGGAGATTGCTAATCCGTCAGAATGATTTGGTGACAGGCGAAAGTGCTAATCCTCCCATGTTATTCAGTGCCAGTGAGGACCGCCTAATCCCTCGCTGAGGGTCTGATGTAAAAAGAGATGACGTAAACTAAACGGCCCTCTAGGAAAATGATACGAGAAAGTTCACGCTTCCAGTACACACTGGCATTAGCACAGCCAATATTTACTGCTGCTTTGTGTGCTTTGTCTTAAATATCTTTTGATTAAAAGCCAATTTTGTATTTGTGTGATGACTGATAGCAAAATGAACATGTTTTGTTCCTCAGGTGAATAGAAATCATGAATGTACATGGACTACCGTGGGACTTTGAAGTTTTCTGAAAGCTGTTTAAGGGTTAAATTTGTATCTTAGCAGCTGCTGCTGCTCATTTCTCCCGCTCACTGTCTAAATACAAACTGATCTGAAACCAGCGTGAACATGTTGGCACAAAACGTCCACACAAGTTTAAAACATCTGTCTGAGAAACTGTCTGCTCCAGAGGTCCACCCAACAGTCGGGCTTTCATCAGATTCTTGTTATTAATAATTGCTAACAGGCAAAATTACTTCCTAGCAATGTGGAGCTGAATACAGAGAAAATATCAGGTCCCAGGCTGACATAGTTTGTAAGTGGATGAGACTTTCCAGGGAATGAGAGGAGGTTAAGTTCTAAAAGAAAGAAATTGGGAATGAGAGAATATTATAATCACAAATCCTTTGGCAGCTAATAGGAAATGACTCATTTTTAAGCTTGGATTAATTATAGAGCTGTCAGAAGCATCTTGCCTTGATATGTAACTACATAAAATGTTTACTATCAGTTGAATTTATTTATTTTTTTCCCAAGAAAATGATGGATGTGAGATATGCAGGAAGTAGCGTACAAAAAACAAAACTAAGATGTTCTTTTTGTACAATGTCACAATTTTTGAATCTGCAAATGAATTGTAAACTTCTTTTCAAAATATGAGATAATCACCCATCTACTGGCACTCCGCAACTACAGTATTGTTAACTGTGTGAGACTCTCAATTGCAGATATGAATCATGTTTTCTGACTGAATGAGGCCTGAAGGTGGGAGAGAATCAGCCCGAGAGATTTGACAAAAAAGGCCTATAAATATATTTGATTGTGCAATGTAGAGCATGCAGGTGAAAAAGCACAAATTCAAAGTTCAACATTTTGTGGAATAAGCTCGTTAACTTTCTTGCCAAGAGTTAGATTAGAAGATTAATACAACTCTCTTGAGTCTGTTAGTAAAATATAAAGCCAGCAGCCGGTTAGCTTAGCATAAACCCTGAAAACAGGGGGAAACAGCTAGCTTGGGTCTTGTCCAAGCTAACAAAATCCACCTACAGGCACCTTTAAATCTCACCAATTAACGTTTGTTTAATCCATGCAAAGACTGAAGCGTAAAAACAACTATTTGACTCTGAGCTGGACTATTTCTTCGCTGGGAGCAGTGACTTGCTGGAGTCTCTTGAGTATGATTGCCGGGAGAACCTCTCCGCGATGTCAAGATTCCAGAAACCATACCAAAATAGTCCAGCACATAACCTTCTCAGATTGATAAAAAAACAAGATATAGATGTTAATTAGCAAGATTTTAAGGACTTTTTGGCTTTACTTTTGGACAGAGCCAGGCTAGCTGTTTCCCCTCCGTATTGATGTACTCAAAACTCTCTGTATCAGTAAAACGTATATTTAACCAAAATGTTGAGCTATTCATTTAATTACTGTGGAAAATAATTACTGTCTTGGACACTGGTAACTGACAGTACCGATACCTGAATACAGGGAGCAAGTTGATGCTCCCTGTATTCATTAGTGCTACATTGGATTAAACTTGGTTCTCAATATACCATCGGTACTATAAAAGTTAATTTAAAAAGGTTATAACATTATACTTGCCTGTTAACTTCCTGAATAATTGAATCCAGTTGTTCTGACTTTTATTAAAACACAACACAACAGCAGACACAATATGCAGTTAGTCATTTGTTTCACTGCTTAAAGTAAATAAAAATGCCATATTTATGAGGTTCCTTGCTGTTTTCAAATGAGAGTACTTTCCATTGTTCTCATTTCCTGTGAAATCCAGAGAAGCATCTGTTGAATCTTAAAATCAAGGACAGACTTTAATCAATACTTGCGATCAATATGGGCACCATATAATTGCAACAGGCCCCTACTAGGACAGTACAAATGCTTCCCCTGAGTTTTGTGGCATACATAAAAATGTTGACAACAAGACACCGTCTAACACCAGCGGGTTCCTTTTCCCTTTTTATTTTTAGAGGTTAGGAATAGATGTAAGTTAACACTTGACCTTTTTAAAGTGGCTATCCCTCTTTGCCGGTGTGGTCTGCCGTCATCTGAATTTGAAAGAGACAAAGTTTTGAAGGTAGTAGCCACAGGAGTTCCTTCACCCACCGAATAAAGAAAATCACGGGTTGATGCATTGTGTGCAGATTTTCTCCGGTTAAGTAAAACCTTGTATGTGGGCTATTTTGGTGTTTTTAATATGGTTGTTAGGATTTCACACAAGCTTAACAGAAGATAATCCTAACCCCTACCACAGCTCCAGTAAGGCTTGGATGGCACTCCTACAAACTGCTGAAACTTGGAACTAAACGATAAAGCAGTTTTGTAGCCCATTACATGGAACTTGTTTGCAGAAGATAACATTATTACAACAGGGTGCAGGAAAAACTGGTGTAATATGCTAAGACAAATCTCATTTTGGTGAACGCAGAAGGGGCCTATGAGTCAGTGGTGGTATGCATATACCATGAAAAATGGATGAGTTCCACCTCCGGAGACTAAAATTAGACAGAAACCTAATATGGCGAGTGTCCTTCAAGTAGCACTCCGATTTATAAGCAACAACAAGAGACAGAGGGTGAGAAAATCATCTGCTATTCCACAAAACACTTGCAAAGATGAGTAGGGATACGTAATGCTAGTCGACACACCATGGAAAATCTGATTATTCCTTTTGCAAGTATCCTAAGCAGCCATTGAAATGAAGGAATATGGCATCTTTTCAAGCAGTCATTTCGCACAATATGATTACTGTGTGACTTCTCCAATGACAATGGTGCTAAGGTAGAATACAAAGTAGCACGAAGGAGAAATGTAGAATGTAGCATGAATTTCTTTTAATTTTGCAATGTGATATCTCTGTTTAAATAAATCCAATGTGACTATAGGACATATTTTATTAAAATTACAAAAGCACAAAACACAAAGCAGTTTTGAGTAGGAATGGCCAGATTTCAGTATTCACTACGTTTCCCACTCTCCGCAATGCACGTCCCTGTTGCCCAGCATCTATTTTTTCTAGTTCTTTATTTACACCACTGCAAAGTTAAAGCTTGGTTTAAAAAAACAGACGAAAGAAAGCAAATATCAGAAAGAAATGTCAGTGAAAAGGAGAATGACAGTCACAGAGGCTTTAGCCATGATTCAGAGCCTTGATGATGTGGAGTCTGATGCAGGAGCAGGTTCAGATAACGATGTCTCGTGGTCCCCATGAAAGTTCATTCGACATTGGCTCTGAGAGTGATTGAAATTTTGGGTTTTCGGTATAAATCCTGAAAGTTTTGCTCGAGTTGCAGCACGTCATCTCAATTGTTTGGTGTAGGTGGTCGTAAAACTCTTTTTCTTGTCTTGACATTCCAATAAAATTAAGCATATTTAATATTACTGGAGGTTTTAAGTCTTGGCACATCCAAATAGTGACATTCAATCACGTGAACAGTGCCAACAACCAATAGGTGCACTCTCTCTAGCACCATAAGGAAGCAGGCAACTGGTGACACATTAGTACATCAGTAAACATGAAGAGGATTGCGGGGAGGCTCAAGAATGTTAAGGTCTCTTGGACTGTAGAAAAAACTGAAGGGTGTCAGGCTTTCGTCTTTTAAAAATCTTTTCAAAGTTTTCAAGTGTTTAGTCGGCATTAAACGCAACTCAAGTCCCCATGTCTTTCTTGTATATTCCGAGTATATGTCACAAACTAGAGCTCTAAATTTGGACCTCAACAACAAGCCTGAACCTTTTTTAAACTTTTTCTTGTTGGCAACAGCTGAAGGTAATTGCTTTTTGTCATCCAGACATAGGTGTCTGCCACATAAATGTTCATTATGATTTCATTCAGACTTGACAGGCTTGTTAAGGAAAGAGCCACGCTGCCTGTGTGATGTTTGGTGCTTGTTTTCTGTTCTCTCTAAGTCTTAGCGATGGATTGTATAACATGCAGCATTTTGCTGCTGAAGCCTTAATTAACAATCATCTCAAGCATAAAATAATAACAGATAAAACCCACTTTAATTGACTGGTTGGGGCTGAGAGAGTAGCTGTAAAGACAACACTATCATATTATCACCTTATAAATAGGTGCTCATTTACACAAAGGGCGCAGCAATATTAGCATTCATCAGCCGTCATTGCATCTGCTTGTAAAGTTGCATTAGTACGACACTCCTGTCCATATTCTCTCTCCCTCTCTGCTGCGATTCGGCCTCTGTTCTGTTCACAGAAGATATAAAACTACAACACTGCAGTCTTCTTTAGTGAAAAAACACTCACAAGAATTATTGTTATTATTATTATTCAGGGCTTCAGCCGAGAATGCCCAGACCAGGCAACGTCCATGCTCGGCCCCTGCTGTCTCTCTAGAGCTCCCCCGGGCTGTCTGTCGTAAAACAGCAGTTTATTGTTTCGTTTTATGGCCTGCAACTTTACTGTTTTGATTCAGTTTCATCTTTCTCTCTCTCCAGCTTTGTTTAGGAAGTAGTTTCCAGCAAAAAAAAAAACAAAAAAAACCTGCTGGACACTACCTGCCCAGCACCAAATGTTAGATGTTAGCGACTAGACAAAAACTGAGTTAAAAAGAGGTACTGCTGGACAAAACCTGATTCTGCATCAGCAGACTTTTCTTCAAATTTGCAACCAGTTTATGAAGTCACTGTGTGTTGTTAGTCGTTTACTATAATTGGCATTGTATTCTGGTTGTTGGTTGATGTTTTGATCATGTAGGCCTAATTATAATGGTAGTAATTATCTGATATGACACCCATTTTAGCTTGAGGCGTTAGAGGCTCAATCAAATCCAGTCCTCTCCTTCTCCACTTCTTGTAGTCCTCACATGGAAGAAAAACGTGAGGGTTATACATATATACATATTTTTTTGATGGAGAAGAATATATAATATAGTATATAATGCAGATCTGTCTGTCTCTTTGTCACTGTTAACAGTGAGACCCCAGTCTGCAGTGTAGTTACACTTCATTAATAAACCACAGAGCTGAAGAATAACATTATGCTCCATGATCAAAGAAGGTTTTCGTCCATATCTCTCTGTCTCTGCTGAGAGTCTGCCTCTGTTCTGTCCACTGAAGATGTGAAAATTATAACACTGCCCTCTTCTTTAGTAACACACTGCTCACGATTCGCTATACATTACTGAGGACATTCAAAGGTTTATTACAAAAAATATATATATATATAGTTACCGTTATTATTTTATATCTCTCTTTGTCTATCTTCCCCGCTCTCCTTCTCAAACTCCAACATGATCCTGGTTCTGCATGAGGTTTCTGCCTCTTAAAGGAAGTTTTTCTTTGCCACTATTGCCAAGTGTTTCTTCATGGTAAGAATTGTTGGGTAATTATTAAGAGTTTGGTCTTAACCTGCTCTATGTGGAAAGTGTTATGGAGATAACCCATAGATAGAAATTCAAGCATGCAGTAGCAGCATGAAACACAGTACACCATACATTAAAATGAACCTATATGATAAATCTGAATTTAAATAAACCTGTGTTAAGTAATTAAACATTTGCAGAGAAATTAAACCTGTGCAAGGATCGGTACAAATAGAAATATAGAAATAGAGCTATATATAAAACTATACTATATAAAAAGTAAAAAACAGAAACAATGTTTTTATTGAAATAAGAAATAGAACAACAAACAGAGCTGAAAAAAATATGTGCAAATAAATTAAGCTATAGACTATATAGGAATTAGTGCAAAATTGAATTGAACGTAACATTGCCATTATATCTATGTAACAAGAAGTTGATCTGAGAGAGGATTAAATTTGGATTTCAGTTTTATTGTGACATAATTCAGCTGGTGGAGCTCACATTATTTATGTCCACACTACAGCATGGACCCTCTGTTCCAGTGTTTGTGCTCTTTGTTTCCCTTTTGAAGGCTGTAGCTTAGAAGCACTATGCCGTCCATCCCTCTGTCTATCAGTATGAGCAAACACTGACTAAGTATTAACTGGACTTTTCTAAATCCAGAGACTGCAGGGTAAAACAACATCCCTTGTGAGCCCACAGCACAGCAGACGTACAACAAGCCACATGGCGGAAGACAGGATACGCTGGTGATGGCTCAACAAGGCAACGCTTCAGAGGAAACATGGCCAGTGGTGCAGAAAGGAGCTGTTTAATTGGCAGACTTTGAATGCACAAGCACTAATTAGCCGAGAAGAACACGGTTCAACTTCCGAATCCCAACAGCATCCTGAAAACTCTGCTGACATTTTGCACTCTGCGGGGTGGTCAGTGGGTGTGCAGAGTGCCACAATTCCCAGAATAGAAAATGCATTTGGCTTGTTAGTATTTGTGGTGAATACACAGTGAATTATCAGCAAACTGAGCTTGGGCTACACTGGCAGTACAAAGTATTAGAGATGCTTCCCGGTGCTTTTACACAATCCACATCTCATTTGTCTCAAAGCTTTTAAGTCCTGCACCTCCCCTTTCTTTACATCTCCATTGTACGGATGTAAAACGGGGCAATCAACAGGGATTTTGTTTTGTTCCATCAGGCAACTTGATGAATAAAATACATGCAGGTTCCCTCATTTGTCACTAATTCAGTACATCGCAACAAGGTCCCTCTTTGAATCATCATCAGCTCTATGTAAAACAAAGCCAGCGTGTCGTGAGAAACCGTTTGCAAGCACGTTTGTTTGTGCATCAACACGAAGACGCAAAAACGATAATGGGTTCAACGATCTGACGCTTCAGGTCAATTATCATGCAGAGTGTGTTATGTTATATGCCCACACTGCAGCAATAATCGCCTACATGTGAACTCTCTCATGTGAAATAATTCCATTATTCATGCCACTATTATATCTGGAAATGAGCAAAGCAGAACAGTCAGGCCTATATTTAATATTTCATGGGAAAACAATAGGATGAATGAATATTTTTCACTTTTTACGACTCCGGTGATCCAAAGTGACAAATGGAAACTTAAAAGAAATGCATGTTGTTTGTTTTTTCAAAAGAGCAAACAAGTGTAAAATGTAAATTTCTTTGCAGAGGTTGCAGTGGGAGTGAACCTGAATGAGATTTATGTTGAGGAAAATAATAATGGCTTCCTTCCAAAGAGTTGGGTGCAAAATAATTACAGCCATGCAAATTAATTCAAAGCCTCATGTTTGCAAGGCTGTGGGACGAGAAAAGAGGATTCATAGTCGGGATTATTACCCACTGTCACCACAAAAACCACAGATATTGGGGTAACTGCGCTAATAACTCGAGCTTGGTACTTCTCGCAAAGATAAAACACAATGCATTGATTTAATGGACACCTAAAGGCAAAAAGAAAAGTGTCTGGCACACATTCTGTCAATAAAATTCATCATTAATTCATATATAATTTTGTGGCGCTCAATATTGTAATTTAAAGTAGTTTTAAAAATTCATTGGTACAGTCCAATTAAGTCCTTCTCGATCTAAAATGCATTTGCTCTGCTCCTGTCAAAGGCTGCAGATTTGAAAAGTGGTGTGATAATGAACAGGGATTTAATGCTGTTCATCTTGACAGATAGGCCCGCAGATTAAAATCAACATGTGGACCGAGCGTTGCTCGAGTATTACCGAGATCTCCTGGAAGAGCTGTAATCAGTTTCTCAAGCGTTACTCGGTTAAAATCACATTAGAAATCACAGTCAACTCAAGCAAACAAGGGTTTCATCTTATCTCATGAGCGTTGCTTTCCTCTTTTCTTCATGTATTTCTGCTTCATCTTATACTCGGCTCTCGTTATTTTCCCCGCTCTCTTCTCTCTTTCGCTTTCGCTCTCATAGTGACTCATGCATCACCCTACAGCTCCTTTTCGGCTGTCAGATTTTCTACACTTTCACTGACTCTAATCCAATTCAGAACCAAATCCCAAAATGCTCAACCCTGTAGGCTGCCCTTCTCAATGACCCCCCCCCCCCCTTACCATTTACCCAGAATTCTGTGGGATCTTGTATGTATTCAATCCTGCACATGACACGGTTGGGTCCAAGTGTTTCTAAAAATATGGCTAGGCTCAAAGGGAGTCAAGAAATGGCCACATACAGTACTGTATGTGTGCCACGTAGGTCAGCTTGGGTCAGGCTATTAGCTGTACACAAATAGGCCACTGAGAGTATAGAGTCATATGTCAGTCATATGCCCTTATAACACATCACTGACATATGTCTGCCATGGATATCTTAAAGTCTGTAACTTCCTGATTTGAACGAGTATTAATATTTCTTTGGTGACTTCAAATGTAATTAAATTATCACATTATAAAGTCGATACTGCAACATTGGCATTTATTTGGAGTTCTAAAATCCCATATTCACTCTATTTTCCATCTTCCATTATGTTCACCAGCTAACATTAGTCTCTAGCTTTACCAGTCCGCCGCTGGGAAGGTAGTGTACAATGTTCATCATTAGCTGAAAACAGCTGTGACTGAATAAAGTGAGAGGGAGCCAAAAGAGGAAAGCTTTGGTACATCCAACAAAAACAACGAGCTGAAAGACGCTAAAATGCTCCATAGAATGGCAAGCCCTTTTAACGTTTAATCAGTAAGGGCTGACTAGCAATTTAGTTTCCACAAGATGAAATTACATTTTGCTATAATATAAATTCAATAATTGTCAGTATTTAATATTTTTATATAGAAAAATATCTGTAATGTAAGAACAATTGTAGATATCTACAATGAACACTGCCACTAGTAAGAATCGAAATACCTATATCAACAATTAATATTTTGACTAGTAAGAATTGAAATGGAAATGTTCACTTGGAATTTTAAAACGTCAAAATTGAAGTTAAATAGATATCTCTAAAATAGTTTGAATATAAGTCAACTCGTTGTAATTAAGATACAGATATCAAAAATTAACATTTCTACTTGTAAGAAATGATTGTTGATACCAAGAATTTACATTTTGACTAATGAGAAATTTTTAATTAGTCTAAATTACATGAGGGTGTTAAATGTTAAAAGGGCTTGCCATACTTTAGGGCTGAGGGGAACTATAGAGCAGAGTGATAATTATCTGTGGATTTATCACTACAAACAACACCATCCGTTTATCATTACATTTATTCCCTTCTTTGTGAATATATAAATATACCGGTGCATCTTTAAAAGGTCATAAATGTTTAAATATGTGTAAATGTGGCCTTTACGTTATGCGTTCTTTAAATTTGGGAGTGCATTTCTCATGAACCCAGCAACTTCCTGTTTTTACTCTTTAACATGTTGGAAGTGATTTTGTCCCCCATCTGCCATTCACTCCTTCCGCCATCTGCCTTTGCTAGAAAATTTTGCTGGAAAAATGAAGGGCCTCATGAAAACAAGCTTCTAAATCTCCAGCTAATTCTGAACAGGAGCTGCATGATACAAAAGAAAATAGAAGCCATGACGTCACTTATTACTACTATACTTTTATTCCTTCGTATGTTTGAAAAACTGATTTTTAGTGACGCTTAAGTTTGAGAATTGTGACTGCCATCGTAAAACCATCGTTTTTTTTCCTGGTTTTTGTATTCTTTGTAACCTCGTTCTGCCACATGAACAGATACTTCAAGGCTTACATAATGTTATATTATATTGCATACTGTCAACCCTTGTAAACTCTCCATTCAGTCATTCTGTGATGGGAGAAACATGTCTTCAAGGCAAAAGAACTGAAAACCTGAAAACAAAAAAAAACAGTTGGAGGACAGGGTGCTCCATATGCCAGATATGGATTGGGACATCAAACAGGCTGCTGGTCTTGAGCAGAATCAAAGCTACATCATTTTTCAAGGTTATGCACTTGCACAAGTGCTGAAATTGTATTTTAATCCAAGGACATGATTTACAGTCTTTGGGGAATCATCTTTATTTTAACACTCAGCTCTGTGAAACTTGTATCTGCACATATTTTGATTCATTTACTGTAAATGTGTAAGATTTTTTTAGGATGATTACAGCTTTGAAATTGAGAAAATTCTCCTTAAAATCTAATAATTCAGTTTAGGATTTAGCACTGTCAGAGAAGCTGAACTTGTTTTTTTCTGTTACGGTTCAACTCCAGTGAAAGCTTTAGAAAAGAAAGGTCCAGCCTAATATTATCCATTCTAGATTTTTCTCATATAAGCTTAAATAACTTCACAAGGCTGCTGTGTTTACGTGTGCGCATTAACTCTCTGAGCAGAGCCGCGGAAAGACGTGCGTGCTGCCTGACACACAACTCTCCGACAGATCACCACACCAGTTCCCCACTGCAGCAACAGACAACTGGACTGTAATTATTAAACAGAGAGGCAGGGAGGAACAGAGGCTGACGGGTAAAGGCAGACTGATAAATACACAAAGACAGAAGCGGGCTTGTGGACGGATAATAAGGTAGACCGACAGAGATAGTTACTAGAGCACCAGATGGATGGGCAACGAGACAGGTCGACAAATAGCAAAGCGTCCAGAATGACAGATTGGAAACACCTTAAACTAGGCTCCGCTATACCAATGAAACTGAATTTCCAGGAATGTGTTCAATTTGTGTGTTCTCTAAATGTGAGGACTAAAGGAATATGAAAAAAATTGTCACCCTCCTTACTCTATTTCTTGCTTCTTCTTTTTTTTTCATTAATTTGATTGGCAGACTACACAGAGCGGATGGGAGTAAGGGTTTGTAGTTGCTGTGGCAACGGCCTGCTCTTTGTTAAAGGCTACATTCCTGGCATCTGATGTTCCTGCGCTGCGATCGATAAAAACCCCAGCCTGCAGGGACTGATGAACGGACTGGGGCTTTTGCCAGGCCAGGGGAGAGAAAAGGAGTTAGGCGGAAGATGTGTGAACAGGAGGACGGAGAGATAAAACAGCGATAGAAAGAAGAAGGGGGAAAGAGGAGAGGTATGGAGATGTGAGCAGTGCAGCTGCTGAGCCAGGCGGAGGGGTGAGTGCTGTGGGAAAGAGAAGAGAAAAAAAAAAGAGTGCGTGTGTGCTCTCTGGCATCTTCTGCCTCATCTCGGCTATTTTCTGAATGCCACTCACTTCACTATCAAAGTAAGGTATGTGTCTGTCTGTGTGCTCATCATCTGCTTACCTTGGCAGGATTTTGCTTTGCTGTGACTGACAAGAGCACTGCAAGCAGTCAAAAGCTTTCTTAAAGGCACCTTTCTTATTTTAAGCATTTTTCTTCTGCCTTTATGATAGTGCATTCAAATTTCCGCCGCTTATAGATGTATCTTACATTTCGCACACCTAATTGGCAAAGATAGCCATGAGCTGAATGCAGATACTACTTGTAATGAGGCAATTATGGCCAGCTACTCTTGTCTACTTAGTCATCTGTCAATTCAACAACCTGTGGCTGCTGGAAGGTGTTTTTTTTTTTCTTGTCAAGGTCTGTGTCTTTCCAAGCTGTGAAGTGAAGAGGTATGGCTCTCAGAGAATATAATGTTTTACAGTTGAACTCTGCGTCCTTCCTCTCATTACACTGCTGTTTATCTTCTCTTCCCGTAAACCTCCCCTGTGGGTTGAATGGGAAATGAACAAAACAGAAAAGGAAACAACACTATCAAATCAAATCAAGAAAGCAAATCACAAAAAACAATGCAAATTTCACTGTTATTTTTTTACATAATCTTAAAAAAAAAAAGTTACTATCTCCCCATTGTATTTATTATAAAGTGCACTTATCCTGTTAGAAAGTGGTCATGCCAGTGTGCTTCTTATTATCATGAGCTGTGAGAGTGACTTCAGTAATTTTCCTCTGTCATACTGTACAAACCTGGATTTAGCATGCAAGTAATGCGCAAACATTAAAGTGGCTTCTTTATAAGATAAAACTTTACTGATCGCTTTGGAAAAGTCGGGTCATTTCAGGACCAAAAGTAACACAGCAGAATACAAAGTATAGAATATAAAGAAGCAGTAGTTTGCAGTAACTGCCAGTAAACTGAAAACAACAGAGCAATAAAGCAATGAAGCAAACAGAAACTGATCATTAAATATGAGATGCGTCCTCTATAAAACTGCCATGTGTTTTAAACAGTTCATATAGAAACTCAATGTATTCAGTGCAAAATGAAACAATGCGCCAGTGAGATGACTCAGTATGTTTATGACTTATTAAGCAGTCATATATATTTGTTTACATTCATCCAACTGGAGTTATGTGTGCTTGGCAAACTTTTAAAAGCAAACGCGAGCTATCGTATCATTTCATATTTAGCTGTGTCCCATTTAGTTTTGTATTTTACTTTGAACACGTGCCACATAGTCCACTCAACACCCCACCCCCTCAGACACACAC
Source organism: Sciaenops ocellatus (assembly GCA_033000465.1). NCBI lineage: Eukaryota > Metazoa > Chordata > Actinopteri > Sciaenidae > Sciaenops > Sciaenops ocellatus. Next base: position 19,026,793 of record CP136878.1, on the reverse strand, counting down.
ATAGACACATCATTATCGCAGATGCAGAAGACAGAGTCACACACATGCAGCAACAACACATCCGCATGGGCATTTAGCCTCTCTGCACTCTAACGAGGCTCATTTCTCGCCATTGGGCTGAGAAATCTTCCATCCTCATGAACCATTTCCAGTTAGCCTGCAACCTTTTGTGCTAACAGTGATGAACGTTCATATTTTTCTGCTGCTGATATTTCTCTTGCTGTGTCTTGCCCCGCTGTGAGTTTAATTCCATTATATCCACCTTGCCAGGAAAAGGGACAGTTCATTAACGGAAGAAAAGACTTGGCAGTTAAAGGAGACATAAAGTGTAAGAGGTTGAAAATGTAAAAAGGCGGGGGGCAAAGAGGTGAAAACCGAGTTGCGTTGACTGAATGTGTATGTAGTTGAGTATTATAATACATTTCTTGTTTGTGTTTTGTGTCTTACAGGACTTGTTCGTGATGGTGCTCTGTATGGACAAGAAGCTGTGCCATAACAGAGGGCAACATGGGTAAAAGAGACATGCGACACCCAGCCCTGCTCCACTGCCACCTCTTCCTGGGCGGGGCCCTGCTGCTTCTCCTGGTCAGCCCGGCCCTGAGCTGCCCCGCCCGATGTGAGTGCTCTGCCCAAAGCAAGTCAGTTAGTTGCCACCGCAAGCGCCTGCCCACCATCCCTGAAGGCATCCCCATTGAAACGCGTGTCCTGGACCTTAGTAAGAACAAGCTACGCATCATCACGCCAGACAACTTCTCTTCATTCCAGCAGCTGGAGGACCTGGACCTTAGCGACAATCTCATCAGTGTGGTAGAGCCAGGCTCGTTTCGTTCTCAGCTTGCTCTACGCTCGCTCAACTTTCGCAGTAACTTGCTTCAGCTGGTTCCTGCCGGCGTGCTGTCAGGCCTTACCAATCTCACTCGCCTTGACCTCAGCCACAACCGACTGGTGGTTCTCCTGGACCATGCCTTCCAAGATCTGCGTAGGTTGACGTCCCTAGAGGTGGGTGACAACGAACTGGTATTCATCTCTCAGCGGGCCTTTACAGGATTACTTGGACTGCAAAGTCTGACCCTGGAACGTTCCAATCTGACCGTGATTCCTACTGATGCTCTGGGACATCTGCACAGCCTGGTTGAACTACGCATGCGCTACTTGAGCATTGGTTTTCTAAAGCCTTTCTCCTTTAAGAGGTTATCGCGTCTCCGCCGACTAGAAATTGATTACTGGCCCTGGCTGGACACACTGCCTCCCCTCTCACTGCATGGCCTCAACCTCACAACATTATTCATAACCAACACTAACCTGTCTGCCTTCCCCGGCGCAGCATTGCGCAATCTGGCCTACCTCACACATCTCAACCTGTCCTACTGCCGCATCCAGCACATCCATCAGGGAGACCTAGGCCAACTCCCACATCTACTGGAGCTCCGCCTCGAAGGGGCTCAACTGGTTTCTATCGAGCCCTTTGCATTTGCAGGCCTCAAATCTTTGCAACTATTGGATGTGTCACAGAACCGCCTGGACTCTCTGGAGAGGGGTGTGTTTGCATCACCAGACAGCCTCCAGAGGCTTTGTCTGGGTGGAAATCCATTAGTGTGTGACTGCAGATTGCTTTGGCTGCTCAATAGCCACAAGCCCCCCTCTCTGCAGGTTCTGGATGTCCAGCCTGAGTGCAGCGCCCCTGAGCACCTCCTGGGCAAAACTCTCCGTGATCTCAAGGAGCCTCTGGTCTCCAGGTACATGACCTGCACCAAACCACGGATTGGACCCAACACGACCCAGCTGCTGATGGCCGATGAGGGTCAACCCGCCCACCTGAGCTGCATGGCAGAGGGAGCACCTCGACCCTCAGTGGTCTGGATTACACCTCACAGACGCTACATCACAGCCAAGAGCAGTGGTAGAGTGGAAGTCCAACCAGATGGTACCCTGGAGATCAAGGCAGCAGAGCTGCATGACAGCGGGGTGTACTTGTGTATTGCGAGTAACCCTGCTGGCAACGCTAGCCTGTCAGCCTCTTTAGCTGTGAAGAGTCTGGGCATTGGGGACAGATCTCACTACATCAACAGGAGCTCAAACTATCTGACAGACTCTAACAGCACATGGGGGAATGGGACAGTACTGTACAACATGACAGTCCCTATTGACATTAAGACTATCATTATTTCTACAGCTATGGGCTGCCTGTCTTTCCTAGGTGTGGTCATCTTCTGCTTCCTGCTTCTGTTCGCCTGGAGCCGAGGGAAAGGACGCCATAAGAGCAACTTTGATATCGAGTATGTCCCTCGCAAATCCAACGGAGCAGCAGCAGAAGTGACGGAAACAAGCGGCCCACGACGGGTCAACATGAAAATGATTTGAAAGTTAGGCGAACTGACACATATGACAGTCAAAACAACAAAAATGTCCACATATCAACTGAAAAAAATGTTGTTTTTTTCTATGACACAGTGGATTTGTGACCAACGAAAGTGATGTACTATTATAGTGGGTGTCAATATGACGGTGATCTAGTGATAAAGTGGGCATGTGAATATAAAAGTGAAACCGTGGACGTGTTTATATGAAATAATGTTCTCATACAGTACATTGAATATAATACTATAACCAACATATCAATATGGGAGTGATATAGTGCTGCACTAGGCATGTGTTTCAGTGGTGATGTGATGAGTAATGATGTTTTCGACTCACCGTGACATCAATGTGATGGAGGGAGCCGGTGGGAGTGAAAGGGAACATCTTCGCGTGGCAGTAGAGCTATCATCGCTGCGACATGTATGTCAGGACTAAATTGTCTATTACCCATATTAGCTGCAGTATGAAAGGTGTGTTCATGTGTGCGCGTATGTGTGAGTGCATCGGTGTGCGCATGTCGCATTTGTGCATTTCTTTGTGCATGTGCACGCATTGCCTTTCTTGTTGGACAGAACAATTAAAATGAATGATAGGGTCCAAAGCAGTTCTCCAGGCCTTTGTTCTTGTTGGGTCATTGTAACGACAGTATTGTCACTGTTGAGTGAAACAGAGGATTATCTATGTTTGTATGCAAAATCACAGTTATTGTATTCAAGAGAAATGCTGCATACATTTTCAAATAGTCATTGTCCCCTAAAATTGGAATGACTCCAATATTAGATGGGGGATTTTTCTAAACTCAAGGAAATGTTTAACACACACACAGTAGTTACAATGTGTGGTCTGAGCTTTGTCTTTACCATCAAGCTCACTTTCCAGCAAAACTAGACACTTCTCCTGAGAAATAGCAGTGGTCAGTGGTGTTATTACTCTGGAAAAACTCTTAGCTATAGAAATGGCATGTTAAACCCATTTTATAACATAATAAATCATGGGCAGATTTTCCTGCCAGACAAATCCCTTGATATAATATAAAAGAGTTGGTGGCCAGACACAATGGCAAAGATTTACTGGACGGTGTCATCTTTGGGGCAAGACAAAGTTGAGCTTCACAGATTTATGGGTTGAATTTCCCCCCTCTCTCATTTTTCTTTGATCGCACCACTTCAAGCTAGCGTGTTCGAATTCTTTCCTTGGGGTACTGGGTATTTAATAGATGGCAATTTGAAAGTTGTAGTGGAATCTTGTATTGTTTAGTTTTTTTGTTGACAATGTTTTAAATGTTTAGAAAAAAAAAAAAGGTAAAACAATTAAGGGCAATTCTTTGTAATGCAGGGACGTGGGTGTTAACTTGTGTGATCCTGTTGTGATAAAAATGTTCAAGGTTGTAAAATTGTTTTCATATGACAAATTTATGGGTATATTTTCAAAAGGAAATAAATCTTAATCATACCCCTAAATTGGACTTCCAGCAGTTTAAATTTTGTTTACTAACTTGATGTTAACATATTTCCTTTTTAATCATTTCCTATTAATTCTTTTGTCTAAATTATAATCACTAACATTCAAAAATATTCCCATAACTCATGTTATTTTCCTGTCACTCAGTATTAATCTGAAGTCATAACTTTATTCAACTTGTTTTGCTATTTATGTCATATAGTAAACATTGTGTTGTAACTACGAAACATTTATGGCCTTTTTACTCATGTGGTCTACAAGAGAAATATGATTTATATAAAACTGTATCTTCTTTGCATTTAAGCTATCTGGAGAGCTTGGTCTGTGTTTCCTGACCAGTAGTTGTCTACCAATTAGCTGTGACAGGTGTCAATGCATTCGTCAAGCTTCAACACTTTAGTCATTACACACTCACATCAAGAACAGCATACAGTACCCTTCATGACAGATAACGTACAGTAGCAGTAATCAGTAAAACCAAATTTGCTCAAAAAACTTTAGCCACGCTTTTACGAACTTCTTTCACAATATAGGCTCATGGGAAAAAGTCTTTTTGGACCAGTGAACATGTGACATTGCCATTGTTGTTATCACACAGTTTTGTCTTTAAGCCAAACCTCTCCTGTTCGGTTTTCCACACAGTCCTCTAGTTTGGCTGTACTGCCAAATTCTGGCTTGTGTATTCACAATCCATGCACATATTCAAGCTGCTGGAGGTTGCACACTCTGGCATCTGATTCCACATCCATGTGGTCCAGATGGGAACTGATCGGAAAACTGCAACTCTATGCAGCTTTTTGCTGTTCACACTGATCAGAAAACATCAAAACTGGGACACATGAAGGAAAAACATCAGAACTGGGGCACTTTGAGTTGCAGTAAGTATGGCCTATAGCCTAAATAGCAAAACATACTACATTACATGACCTGACACCTTATTGAGAAAGTTAAGAAACCTGTGTGACCTACCTGTGGTCATATATTTTCTTCTTCACTGAAGGAGTTCTTAACAGCTGCCTTCTTCACTGCCTCACCTGACAATCAGATAAAAAGAAATGCTAATTTGGCATCCTGCTCTCACTGAAAGCGTCTTTTTTTTAGACAGCACTTGATGCTATCATGCTAAAGACTTTATGTCTTTTGTGTGAAAGCTCACAGGGAATATTCAGGCTGCTGCTGAGGCGTTATGAAGACAAGATCAAAGTCCCTGCAATAGGCTTTTATTATTTTTGTTGCAGTTTCCATTTTACAGAGAGATGGCTGTAAACAATTGAGCGTAAATGAACGAATCTATTGCTGTCTAGTTTCCTTACATTGTATTGCTCATAGATAAAAGATTTCCGAAACATTTCTTTAATGATTTGAGCTCATAACAAGCTGTTAACAGTGTGTAATTTATATTAAAATGTGAATTACCCCGCTGAGTGATCTGGCAAAGAAACTCCATGTTAATAGCTACATTTTATGCCCGTGATTAAAACCTCAACCATCATCTATTGTAGTAAATATATGATGCCAGCCCTTTAAGTGACTTAAGGGGTATTTGGTGGCACTTAAGTGGTTCATGCTCAAGACTCCTAAATGAATAATTTCACACATCATAAAGGATTTTCATAAAGAACCTGTCATAACCTCGCAGACTCATTATAAAGCGTGAATCAAATTGAACCAGACTCTATGCCTGAGTGCTGCATTGGTGTGAATTTAGCTTGTTGTTGAAGAGAGATCCACAGATGGACGAGGCATCTTAATGTGGGATCTTTGACCTGTTGGCCAGTGACTGAAATTAAAATAATGTATCCCATGTTTTGCAGTTAGAGCTGTGAGTTCATCCTCCCTCTAGAGATCATCTTCCACAGACAACTTTACTTCAGTATTTTTTACCCCACAAAAAGTGAGCTGATGGGAACAGACTGATGATATGCTGCCTTCAGGTTCCTGTTTGATATGCCAGAACCACCATAAATAGACAATTCAACTAAGGGGGTATCTAAATTTGTTTTTGTTTTTTTATAAACAAGCACATGCGATCTTTTAAAGGACAGATCTAGCAGAAATAGAATATAGTATTCATAACTAAGTTTGAATTAGTGAAGCTAAGAATTGTTCAGCTTTTATTAGCTTTAAATGAACTCCCCATATCTACTGTGCAAAAAAAAGAGGGTCCTCTTTGGAGCCCACCGTGTTGCACTACAGTAGCCCAGAATGGACAAACCAAAAATTAGAAAGGGATGAGTGATGGCAGGGGTATTCAGTTGGTTTCTGTAAACTCACCATTAGATGCCAATAAATCCTATGTCCTGGACCTTTAAAGGTCCTGAAAACATTTTTCCACTCAGCTTCTTATAATGAGCAATTGGGTTCTACAAGAACAGACTGGTCACTGGTTTGAAGTGTCTACGTGGAGTGTTGTATTCATCAGTGGTCAGTTCAGTCAGTAGAGAAAAGGTGCACAGAAGTCCAACATGTCTTCTGTTCAAAGGTTTATTGAAGCTTAGCCAAGGAGAACCAGAGGGTTTCACAATATACTTGTCATGACATGATGCCACCCCATTTCTGAAGAAGTTGTCCTCGCTGGCTCATAGATATGACCCTCATCACAGTGCGACAGCTACTCTATGTCTATAAATGGTCATAACCAATTCATCTAAGATATTTGCCAAATTGTCATTAATCAACAAACAAGGACATATGTTAACTCTTTGTGCTCCAACATTGTTGTACCTATCTGTTCTGTCTAGCAAAGGAAACAGCCCTATCCTCTGATCTGCTCTGTATCTCAAGAAGAGAAGCCAGGGTCCCCATTACAATCTAAGATCTCATACTATTCCTACAAGATATATGCTTAACCCTGTGTACCCCCATATGTGGTATGCTAGAATACAAAATTTCCCTCACTTCACAGGTGGGGTACGGTTGGAAAAGGTGATGTCATGTACTCCTGTGCATCACTCAGGATTCACTTTTATCAAATGCTATTACAGCCCTGATGCCTCTGAGTGTGACAGTTGAAAAATTATACCCACAGATGTTTCAACTTTTAAATGTTGTCAATTGTTTTCTCATATTTTATTTCAGGGTTAGATAATTTACCACCAGGCCTGTTAGAATTTATAACTATTAATCTCCTTATTATATCCTTAACAACCAAACCTGTTAAGATCCTTTCCCAAACTGCACTTGTCTTACTTGTGTTACCAATCATTATCACTGCTACATTTCACTGTCTGGTTGTTCCAGACGTCTGTGCAGTTTTGATGCTTGCCTCATAGTTACCTGAATCAATAAAAAATATTGGAGTTTGCTGCAGTGCTCGTCCTAGTGCCCTGGGGCTCGCTGATAATGTACAGACGATAATGAAAGGTCAGTCGCTAACCGAGCTGTCCTGCAGAAATGGCAGGTTCATGCCACACAGGACCCCAGCAGGCCCTCAGTATTAAAGGAGCTGTAAAAGTGTAATGTTATACCCTATTGGGTTTGATGGTGCTATAATAGAAGCTGCTGCTCTGTGCCATGTTGTTGAACTAATTCTCCTCAGACCATCAACAAAAGAGTACAACCTTTTTACAGTACATTACTGTAGATACATTGAATATATTAATCACTCTTCTCATCATTGTTAATAAAAACTACAAGAGATTAAAAAGGCTGCTTCGGTTATTTACCTATAACTTCACATACAACTAAGAAATAAAAAGCAAGTAAAGCATTTATGAAACTTACTTAATTGACAGTTTTCAGTGCCATATGTTAAAAATGGTCCATATTCAGACCAGAAGTAATCATACACTTAATGGTGTAAAAACGCAGACAAGCAAAACAGATGGAGCTCCAGATTTATAATTGTGTTGACAGTTCTTGAAGTTGCAACTTGGCATCTTTCGCAGTGTTGGGACTATCTTCATCTGAAGCATCCACAGTTATATATCTGCAGCACTAAACAGAAGGGAGCAAGTATCCAATGATTTTATGAAGAAAATGGAAACATTCAGGCTTTTATGTGACTTTTGAAAGAAGACATTCCTTTTATAAATGAAACAAGCAATATAACCCACACTGGCTCCATTGAATATACTCAAGGACTTTGCTACTACAGCTATTTGGTCTGGTGTGACCATTAACTTGATGTCTGTGGTTGGCTAATTTTAGCTAACTTCAGGGAGATAGTGCTGTGTAAGCCAGTCTTTTTGCTCACTTTTGACCTTTTCCTACTTGTGTGAGCAAGTCCGTTCAGACTGAATCTAAAGCGAATGTTGGCCTTGCATTATTCGCACTGCTTATCTGTTTGCAGTCTATATTTGTTTGCCCCAAACATCCCATGTAGCTACCGACTGTACAGACATTAGCTGTAAGCTAGCTAGCAACATTGTGTGTGTTTCCTCTAGTCCCTCTATGGCTATCAAGAAAAAAAAATCATCTTTGCCGTGAGCACATATTTTTGTTAAAAGTGAATTAATGTGCATTTCCATTCACTGCGGTTGATGTGCGAATATAGGAGCTGGCGTCATTAACATAAACAGCTGCTCCAGTCGAGTGCCATAAAACCATTCCAGAAGAGGGTGCAGCAAGATGACGTCATTAAAGAGTTTCAGTCAAACCTCAGACAGTGGAAAACCATGCAGAAAAGATAGTGGAACTTGAAGGAAAAATTGTAGATTGGCACTTTGAGCTAGTGGTAGTAGCTTAGTTCCTGGTTCAAGTTCAACCTGGATCTACAGATTGTGGAGTGGGGTGACCTTGAGCATGGTACCTAAGGAATCAATAAAGTTAATCTATCTTCTTTACTTGGAGAGCACAGACCTCCACCAAGGTGTTTTGTTTCTACATTTCACTTCAAGTATGACGTGTTTGTGCATTTGCAATGAAGTCATTTCATTTTCTCATAGACGCCAGTGTTATGACTGACATATAGGTATTGCTATATTAACGAAGTTCAAAAATATATTTGCATGTCCAACCTATCCCCTCCAAAATTGAATGGGTTCTTCCTTGGCCCATGTTACACACTTCCACCAAGTTTCATGAAAATCAGGCCAGTAGTTCTTCCATAATCATGTTGACAGCCAAACAAACAAATGGCACTGAAAACATCCTTGGTGGAGGTAAATATGGTATTTATGTTTTTTTCATGTATTAATTTAAGGAATGTTAGTCTTTTCATCAGTCCAAACATACCTGATGTTTCCTCTGCTTAACTCTTCAATGGATCAAATGAGTCACATGCTTTATCTACATCATGGTTTATTCACTAAGTCTTTTTCCATTGCACTTTGTTTTTATCGATACAACTTTTCTACCTCAGTCAAGCCTAAAAACATTTTTTTACGTTATCCCAGAATTAGCACTCAGGTTTTTCAATGAGCAAATCGAAAATGCACATAAAAACAGGTGGAGGGAAACGTGCTTTGTAAATGTAAAACACCTCATGCTGGAGAGCGGTGAATTTTATTCTCATTTGCCAGTGACGGTGAAACCGCACCATCTCCCCATTTAACCCTGCTCTGGTCAAAGTTGAGCACGGCTCACCTCAGCTCAGTGGAACTTCCCCATTAAAACACAGCTTGTGGCAAGTGTCAGCGAGAGGTGCTGTGTGAAAGATGAGAGCAATAACAGAAAAGAAGCACATCGCATTGCGTCAGTGGTCGACCTCCGGGGTGTGGATTGAATTGATCCGTCGTCCAAAACTCTCGTGGTGTAAAAAGGTTCAGTGTGACGTCATTTTACAGACTTCTCCCCTGAGTTGTAATAGCCTGGGCTGGGAGCTTATGAAGACACTCTCCCTGCAGAGTGTTACATGTGTATGAAAAATTACAGCTGGGTGCCTGAAGGCATGTGGCGTGATTTGTGCTGAGGCCATGGAGAATTACAGTCATATTAGAGATACCCTCCTGGCTTCACTTGCAACATGTGTGAACACTATAGCCCTGCAGGCAGCTAAGTGTTCTTATATTCAGCAGCCGTGTGGTGGTGTGATAACTTTATTTTGAAGGATAAAGGATGGAGTGAAACATGTCATTTACATATCGGTATATCTCATCATCTTATCATTCCTTACTGTTACACTGCAGTTGGCCAGCAAGTGAGATGAATGATTATAAATGATTAATTTATGAGTTATGACTCCCTGCCCCGCTTCCTGCCGCAGATGCTAAATCACAGAGGAAGAAAAGCAAAGCTAGGTGCTGATTAATTCAAACATTAATTCTCCGTACAACAAGCCTCCCAGTCAGCTTTAAATAGGCCCATTGTTCAACTGAAATTCGCTCTCGCAAGACACAGCCCTCTTTTCATGGCAGTGAGTCACCAATTAATTTGGTGCATTCTGGAGGGCTGGCCAATGGCAGTTAGTTTTACACCAATCATACAAGTCTGTTTGAACACAAAGATGTGACCTACGTGGAGACTGCTTGCACATGACATCAGACACCCACAATGAATGCGATAGATGCTTTCTATTCATTAATAAAAGAACAATTAAAACCCCTTTAAAATCACACAAATATTGCACGTATTGGCCCAAAAATCCGCCCTCCGTTTAGCACCGGTCACATGTCAGCGGGCAGTCAAAGTGATGAGGCAGAAGTCAGCGCCTTTACTGGATGAAGAGGTCACAGCCATGCTTAGAGGGTCAGGAGAGCTAATTAGGCAGAATGAATGACGGGGACCTGAGGGAGTAAATGCAATTACCAACAGAATGAAAGGCATAAGTAGAGGAGATAAACCCATGAGATATCCACTGATGAAAGTTTAAATTTTTTGTTCTCTAACCCCTGGAATACCTGAAGTTAAAATCAAATATATGCAGCGCTGTTAGACGGGTAGAGCTCTGAGATAGCAGAAAGCTCACCGCACAAACAGCTTTTGGCTCATTACCACAGAGCACACACACTGAGCATCGCAGTTAGTTTCAGGGATGAATATACCTCCCTTCTGTCTGGGAATTTATGGACAATATGACAACTACGATCATTATGTAAAAATTTGCCTGCCTGCCGAATTAAATGACGAGCTAAAACTCTGCAGTGTAGCGTGAGTAACAAGGATCACCTGCTCCTAAATATATACATCCCTGTCTTAGCAGGTGCTGAGAGATGAGTTGGACTGAGCCTGCAGACAGCAGAATGTCACTTCAAGCACGTCTGGAGAGAGAAGCAGCCTGAACAATCATTATAGCCTGTTCAGCTCTTTCCCATAAAGGAAGCAATAAGTAGAAGAAGTACCTGTGCTGCATGTTTTATGTTGTTTTTTCTCATTGTTTGATCCAGGATAAAAGATGCACAGGAAACCCAGACTGCTGTCTCTGCTTGGCTTCCTTCCAGAGATTGTCACTGTTAGGAATTGACTGGGAGTCCCTTAATGTCTTAGTGGTATAGGAAGGTTGTCTAGAGGAATTTAAATCTGCAGAAGTGAGACTCAGGGTTGAATCTTTAACAGTGTCTGACAGCACAGTGCTAAAAAGAGCAACAGGCCCTAAATCAGTGAACGTCAACTGGCGGCCCGCGGGCCACATCCGGCCCGCCAGAGCTTTACATCCCACTTTTTTGTGGGGTTCATTTAGAGCCTAAATGAACCCCACAAAAAAGTCTCAACACACGAATCAGCTTTGTTAGCCAAAAGCATTTCTTCTTGAAGACTTTGTCAAGTAAATATCATGTAAATGTAGATACTGGAAGCCATTCTGGAAACCCAGAATATGTTAAATGACAAACATCGAATTAAAATTCTTGCTTTCTACAATACCTGCATATAGCAACTAATAAACAATGTTTAGTGAAGTTAAGCTTAGGCAAATTAAACATTTGGTCATGTTGGTGAAAGATCATAAAAAGGCGAATGTAACTCAACGTAAACTCCTGTCTTATTAAAGTTTGATGTACGCAGTGCTCCACCTTGCCTAGGTAGCTGAGGTGGATGGGCAGCATGGGGGGCAAGGCTGGGTCACCACTGTTCTTTCTTCAACAAACCCCCAAAACCAACTGCCAAACCCCGAAAAAACAGACAGCCTTCTCAGGATCTAGGAGCTGTTTACAAAGGGTTAGAGGGTTAAATAGTAAATTATGGTTGACCCTGCCAGCCTGCCCAGGAGCCACCTTGCTTCACTGCTGGCAGCTATGGCAGTTATGGCATTATTATGGCATTATTATTGCATATTATGGTTACTATTGTTGATGGTGGTAATAAAATAGCTATTTATTTACTTACTTATTTCATTTTTTTTCTTCATTTATTCATTAATGAAAAAAAATTTTAAAAAAATAAAATGAATACACCAAGCTGTGTGCTTCATGTCTACCTACCAGCCCGACACAGCTTTACTTTCCGCCTTGCTCCGCTCTGTGCACTGGAATTGCACATTAGCACATTTGATGTTTAACATGAGGTGTGGAATCATTCAGTATGGATGCAACTCCTATGAGCTGTATAAGTAATAGAAAAAAAGTACAAAAAAAAGTTATGCAGAATTTTGAATGAATCCTGTGAGCCTGACTGCTCAGGTTTGAGTGCTGAGTAAAGCAGTCCCACCGTGTGCCACTGGCACTTAGACACAGGGAATTGGAAAACAAGTTCAAAGGGATTGTGGAAGCTTTGGTCTTGACCCAAGAAAACCTGCGAGGGACAAAGCAACACCCTTAGAAAACAGCAGGTTTCTAGTGGAGTCGGTATAATGCAAGAGGGATGCGACAAGGTGTGTTAAAATAGATTCTCAAACAGAGACTGGGAAAACTTGCAGAGAGGAGCTTTGTTGTAAAGCTCTGTGTGCCACAGGAAGATGTATTAAACGGTGCTCAGATATCATACGATGAGCTACTGTAACAGCTCTTGCTTGAAGACTGTATAGACAGGATGTGTCCCATTGAATTTTTGGTTATATGAATTTACAGCCTCATCCATTTCCAATTTACTATTGAGTCTGTGCAGAGTGTGGGATTCATAACCACAGTAGGGAGTTATGAAATCAGCTGAAAAAGACCATGTGCGTAGCCATTTCATCATGCATCATCACATCCAGGGAGATAGAATAAGCAACACACAGATAGTCAGCTTAGCGTGCAAATGCATATTTGCATATGAGGGTGAGCAGAAAACACCACTGTAAACAAATAATATAATCACGGCAAAAGGGTAGAGCAGAGGCAGGTGTTCAAAGGGCTCGCAGCTTACGGCACTGGGCAAATAAAGCATGATGAGCATATGCGAGGCATGAAATCCCAACACAAACACAGGCAGTAGGTCTGGACTGGACAATTACTGGTGCCTCTGAGCCAGAAATGCACAGTTCATGACTTCTGCTACAACGGCAGACATAATAGCAGCTAAGATAGAAAGACAGACAGGTGTGTGTCACATCATGGAAGCTCATAAAAAAATCACTTCCTCTCAATGTGAATGCATATGAAGTGGAATTTGATCAAACCTGAAGCGATGCATCAAGAATCATCCTGATGAAAGCTTGTTCAAGGTGACATGTCACTAAGTGTTAACTATTCATATTGTCAAGACAGAATGAAGACTTTTAAATGTTGCAATCAAAACCTTCCTGGAATGGTCTTTGGGCTTTTAAAACATTCAGGTAGTCTCCATTTAGATGAGCAGTTATTGATTTGTTTTTTGCTGAGGACATTCCTGGTGCTGGCGCCCCGAAATCTTTACTAAAACCTTAGGTAATTTGTATTGATCCGGTCCAGTTTAGGGAAACACAGTAAGAGGACGTTTTTAATGGAAACATAATGTAATAATTAATAGTCTGATATTATTAGACTGCAGAATTATTTATATCATTTACAAACTGTATGTTATATTCTGTTATACAACAGTTAGATCTGACAATTTGATTGAGCCGTTCCATGAGTGCTAATACGGAGCATAACAGCACTGGGACGTTTAACTACATGTATCACTCTGCTTTACAGGTGTTCTAATATTAACGTTACATGAATGGTCTTCATCTACCATACATTATAACAAATTTTGCACCACAAAGGTGAACATGTTTCTACAAGTAGTTTAAAAACACACACACGGGGCAACAATTTACTGCATACTGGTGTCAGAAACTGAATATGATTAGCTGACAATTGATTTAATTCATTTGAACTCTATTTAAGAAATATGACAAAAAATCCATATGTGTCCGTAAACACATAACTCTAGAAATACATAATATAGTCATATGTCAACAGTCTTCTTGTCAGTTCAGTATCAATAAAGTCCATAAAGATAAACTGTTATTTCCATACAAACATACGCACGCCTACTTTCTGATATGATACAAAGTAGCTGGTCTGGGATCACAATTAGCTAGGAAGCTAGTATTGCTAGGCAACAGTGCAGTCCCAGTCCAGATGGGAAACAATTTGACTGATTATCTTCTGCCAAATGACCAAATCACATATGTGCTGATATTAAGCACACTCTCGTGTGATATTGCTGGAATATTTATATTCATAATACTTGTGTAAGCGTAAGTGCTTCCATTACTTCACTGGTTACTTTCACTGATTTCAATTTAATTTGTTACATGTCCATTAACAGTTTTTTAATATTCTGACACTTCAGCTGCTTTCATCTCTTTCTTTTCAGCTGCAATTTAGACTTGTTTCAATTCATAAGCACATTAAAACTGACACTTCAAACCCTTTTTAGGTCTCAGATCTTCACCATTAAATGACAATTTCCTACACCTCCACTGTTCACAATTTACTCTGCAACTGTTTTCATTGCTTACGTGTTAGCAGACACTTCAAATCACTTCATATTCACTTAAAATAGTGTTAATTACTTCAATTTATCGCAAGCACTCCAACTGACACTCCTTTCAGATTCTGAACTTAAATCACTTTCTCTTCAACAAAAATTGAATTTCATTTCAGTTGTCACTTCAAATCTTAGTTCTTAAATTTTAAACTTTTTTTTCTCAAATTGATTCTTCAACATTAGGCTACTTTTACAATTAAATGACACCTCAACTTCTTACACTTAAAGTTAAAGTGTAAAGGCAATTTACAAAAAGAAAGAAGATTTCTTTCAAAATACATTAAATATGTTGGAAAATAGTTGTTGAAAACATGTGAAAAGATTTTGAATGATATATTACTGAAATGTGGAGTTACAGATTAAAACAGTTTTCACCAGTTTTCAGTCCAGGATTTTGTGGGTGGTCCTAAAGGGTGGCTTGATGACACACTGAGGCCACCCTGAGCATACCCCTGCGCCCCTAGAAGAGAGATAGAGATTAATTCATCTCTCTCAGAGTGCTTCAGAGTTAGTAATGTCATTTTCTGAACTCATCTGACACGTTTCAGTCACTTCAAAATTGCTGCTTGACTGCTCCCACGAGTGGGCGTGGCTTCAGCGCATTCAGTGGACACGCTCCCACAGTCCTGGAGCTGAGAATACTGCTCATTTTTACCAGATTTTGACACCTAATTTCATGAACTTGTCGATATTTTTCATCATTAAAATTTGGCTGGGTGCTTAATAACACTTTCTTCTTTGGTCTGACAAACTCAGAACACATATTTATTCTTACTTTACATGGACTTTAAGATGAAGCTTCAACTTCTTTTAGTTATTTATTATTAAATTAAATGTATTAAATTTATTTTTTTTATTTTAATGTAATTTAATTATATTATTGCTTCTATTAAAGGCCATCATATTCCAGTTTTCAATTGTTCTTATAAACGTTTGACCAATATGCATATATGAGGTCTAGATGTTGCTGCTTAGACAGCAAGTACATAAACTCCCATTGAACTCCTGTTCTTAAACATCCAAACACGTTGTAATGAGCCTTTGAGGCAGTATTTGAGACTTTCTGTACAGTAGCGTGCAGTGTTAGTCTTTTTAGTCTACTCCAAACACCTTTTTTTCACTCATTAAAATGATTGTCCCATGGCAGCAAGCCACCATGCAGCTGGGCAAGAGGAAATTAGGTTCTTTGAAGTTCCCTCTTGAATGGCGACACAGATCGTTGTTGTTGTGCCATGTTTCAAACCTGGAGACTGCTTTGAAACCATAGAAAGGGATCAGGCTTATTATGGACTAGTAGCCTGTCTATACTTTGCCCTTTTTAAAAAATGAGGAGTAATTGGAATTGGCAGGATCAGCCTTTACTGAGCGTCAGCATGAGCATGACAGCTTTGGATCTTCGTGATCATACTTATGATTCATATTTTCGGGTTCTTCTTTGTTCTTCCAACACTATTTGCACTGTGTATTTATGTCAGTGTTTAATGTTGTCTAATTTGATATGTCATCATCTCTAACAAGGCATGCACTTAGCATGTCTAGCTCTGTCATCAATATGTGTGATATTTTCAGATCTTACCCAGGGTGCAAAGGAAAATAGCACGTTGTTTCACAAAGAGAGGGGAGCCGGATGGCAGAATGAGGGAAGTAAGGATTCATGGAGGCCCTGGAGGCTGCTCTGAGGGCAGTTTTGCCCCATTTCTTGTGGCCATGTAGGTTAGTGGGGAAAGGACTGATGTTAAACCGATCCTAATGGATGTTGGCGGTGGGCATCAGGCTGTTGGCCTGGGCGGAAACAGGAGCCCGTCTGTCTGTCTCATGTCAGATGAAAAGAGATGCTATGCTGTCACTACTCTCAATCACGTCTCCCTGAGCAAAAACACTGACGCTAATGAAGTGAATCCACAGAGGCACAGCCACAGACTCCATAACCTCAGAGCTTTTAGCACAGATCACAGCGTAGTCATCCAATTTAGCTCTTTGTACTTAAAATTCCAAATGAAATTGTGTTAAATCCAAATTAAATTAGCAATTCATGAGGTATTTACTGTGCCAAACACATAACAGATCCATTTGAAATTACTTACCAAGACACTATTAAGTGACTGACTGCCTACATCTAAACTAGAAAATTAGCACTCTTACTTTAAAGCTCAGTTGGGAATAATGAGATGTAATTTATTTGAACTTAAAATTGTTAATGAAAATTAACTCAGATAATTACCACTACTGCCTTTTCTGATTTTCCTGAGAAATTTCTGTTGCACAATTCAACAAGACTAAGAGTCTATAGCAACATTAATTGCTCTGCAAGATTGTACTTTTTGGCACATCTTTGAGCTATATGCTAATGTCAACATACTAACCTGTGCATAACATGCCGTTTAGCACGTGTAACGATGACCTTGTTGACCATTTTTAACATGATTTAGCATGCTAACTAACATTTGTTTATTGGCACTGAACATAAATGCTGTATCTGTTAGTGCACTTTTCTGAATGCTGTTTATGT
Organism: Sciaenops ocellatus; assembly: GCA_033000465.1. Classification (NCBI taxonomy): domain Eukaryota; kingdom Metazoa; phylum Chordata; class Actinopteri; family Sciaenidae; genus Sciaenops; species Sciaenops ocellatus. The sequence continues at coordinate 19,009,710 of CP136878.1, read as the reverse complement.
ACTGGTGTCGTGCTAATTTCAGCAGGGTAGTGTCGTCTCAATTCGAGTATGGCAGTTGTGCACTTAGCGGAAATAACGATCACAACATTTTACTTCTTTTTCTTCTTCTTTGCCAAATTGCCACCAGGCGTAACATTAACGCTAACATTTGACTGCCAAAATATAAATATAAAACATTTGTACAACTTTCATTTATATATTGTGGTGTAATTATTAACCACTTCAGCTCTAGCAGCCTCCTTGGCCACCATTTTCACAATGCTGGTGGTCCGTACCCTTCAGCTAGCCAAAATGAAAACCATTGAGGGTGAAAAGCATCCAGCATTACATACTCAACCTGTTGACAAATGCACCATCTGGGTACTCACACTGCATTTCGACAATATGAACGCATATATGTACCCAAAATAGCAAGTCTAAGTATGGAAGTATGCAAATTGAGTATTTTCCTTTTGGTCATAAACAAAATGTTTCACAAGAAAAGTTAGGAGATCACCAAATGATTAGACTTCACCCACTGTCTGTACAAAATTTCATGGCAATCCAGCCTATAGTTGCTGAGATATTTCAGTCTACGCTACTGAAATGGCTAACAAATAGAGATCAGTCGGATAGCCAGTTGCTATATTTGTTTCTAATGAGTAATGCAGTAGTTTCATCTTTAAATAAATGAATAATGCTACACACTTGCTATTAATGAGGTCAATCATAGGCATGTACAGTCAGTGCTGAAACAAGCTTCTTAATCATTAGCATGCAAGTCAGGGCATTTGGTGGATTCACAAGTATACAGCTAATTATGTGTGAACGTGTGAAAGAGAAGGTTTCGTTTAGTGAGTGATTTTTTGCAAGTGACAAAAAATAATAATTTTGAGCCAAGGCTACATAAATTTATGTTTTTTTTACTGATTGTTAATGGGTTGTGAATGGAAAATAGGCAGTACAGGCAGGTTTGACTCCCACTCATGAGGGCAGATATAGATATAAATGACAGCTGAAGATAGGACTTCTGCATAAAAAGTCTGCTCAGCAAGCTGAATGACGACTGGGATGAAAGTGGAGTCATGCAAATTTAAAATAAAGCATTTCTGCTGTCAAAGGGAACAGAGTCTACACTGACAAAGGCACATTTCTAATGAACCCTTCCTTTAAACCTTATGGTATGAGATAACTACAGTTTTTAGAGAGAAAGACTAACCTGAAAGAAATGGCTATCTCCCAACATTTTCTAGAAAGATCTTGTGTAGGCAGAGAGTTCTTGTTGTACATCTTTAGTGTGATGATAAAGATTCAAATGTGTGAATATAAAACTGCAGTTAGCACTTACTGAATCTGGTGGGAAGTAACAGACCTCCAAAAATGCTACTGAGAGACACAGTGGGCGACATACTGTACATGATTGTCTAAGCCTTGGTCCTGGTGCAAGAAAACCTGCAAGGAACAAAGTAACACCATTACAGTGTGCTAACGCTGCCACTAAGTTGGTTATTGGTCGGATCTGTTCTGACTGTGGGTGGTTAGAGAGGCTGATTGCATTTTTGTGGTGGTCTGCAGCCGCAAAGTGCCTTAAAAGGCAAATCTAATACTGTATGTAATGCATTTTCACCGCCCTATCATCATGTTACATTGTTATAGCAATATAGTAGGTTGCTGGCAAGTGGTAAAACAGGTTGGTTTAACCTAAAATAAACAGGAGGAAAATTGTTCTTGATCCAAACAATGGAGATAAGTGTTCTCAAAAATGGCATTTGTGAGGATTCAAAAGATGAAAAAATGCAAGTGCTCAATCAATTAATCATGAATTGAGATCTAGGATCCTTAAGGTGCTTTTGAAGATGAAAAGAATTATAACGGGAAGGGAAAAGATCTTGAGGCACTTTTATGTAAAGCGAGGTGATTAAAACCTTTTAAATCGGGCATGATTATGGTTAAAAATGAAGACTGCTTTTGACCTCACAGGGGCTTCATCAGAGCATAGATAATAATAGAAGGTACCTTCTATTTTTAGATATCCACCATGAGTAAATTACCACAAGAAATAATTTACGGTGTTGCATTCATGTTAAAATGGTTATACTAATATACCATAGGTCATTCGTGATCATTTTTACCCTTTTGTAAAAGAGACGTGGGAAGCCTCTCGCCTCTGTCAGTACTGAGGCTGCATTTCAGCTCATGGAGTGCAATCACATCAGAAGGGTGGCCAGACACAATGTGGAATGGCTGTTGATGGGCAATGACCTTGAAAACTTTAGCTGGAGCCCACTTTCTTCAGCTGACTTGCTGGCTGACTGTCGGCACATTGTCCAAATGTGCTGTGGCTGAGCTCTTTAGAAAAAAAAAGACTTTCGGTGCCTTGTTCTCCTGTGGCTCATGAAGGTTCAGTCATAGAGAGAAAGACTTTGATAAGAGAAAAAAAATGTTGGGCATAGAATATGAATGTGTCAAATAATTTCCTAAATATTCAGAGAAAACAGCACTCCTGTCACCTCCTGTGTGGACACAATTAGTTCAGTCCAGTTGCTACACAACCATGTGTTTATACTCCACCAATATCATTTAAATGGTAAAAAATATTAAAAGAATACTTTGAAATTTCAAGAAATGAGCCTATTATTTTTCCTGCAGAGAGATATATGGGAATATTGTATGAGAAACCACTCTCAAGTCTATCAATTAAATATAAAGCTACAACCAGCAGCCAGTTAGCTTAGCATAAAGACTGAAAACAGCTAGCTGGACTATGTGCTAGACTATTTCTAGGCCAGGAGGAGTGACTTCTTACAATATCACCGTCATTGTGAGTTTGCCAGGTAAATCCATAGACAGTATAAAACATAGACGTTGTATCCATGATGTCACCCACAGGTTTCTGAAGGGGCGTTGTGAAGCTCAAAGTGTGATGTCTCTGGCAATCACCATTTCGGCAGTTCTGCCTCTGCAGCCTTCGGGCTAATCTAATCCACCTGGGTGCTCAAACAAGCCACCTGTGACTGTACCCACCTGTCAATCAAAGCAGCCACACTGTTAATTATGCATACCTTTAAGCCTTAATAAAATTTGAGAGGGTGAATTATATATATAAAAAAACACCCCTAGTGAAGTTGTCATGAACAGGGAAATTAGCTGTAGAGACCAAAACTGTTTTTTGTACCAGGCTGTAAACATGTTTATTTCTGCTGTGAAGTTTGGCATTTTTAACATAGGGCCTTATGGAGATTGACTCGTTTTTGACCCAGCCTCAAGTGGCTGTTTGAGGAACTGCAGTTTTTGTCTCTTCCACCTTGGCTTCATTTCACATTTCACAGCCATGGAGGATGTCACTTGGTAGAAGTGTATAAACGTATTTCCTAAAATGGACTGGACACCACAAATGTCTTTGATGATGGCACAACTAAGTATAGTACTATTTTCAACTCCCTTGGTAATAACGTTACATAATTAGAGTTGACTGTGCAGTGTCTGTATTGTGGATGAGCCATTTAGAGCCAAAAGCATTAACCATCCCATTAGTGTCTTACTAAGAATAATATTGTGAATTAGGTGTAAGCTCAATTGTGCATGCAGAATGTAGGAGGGGAATACAGTGCTAAGAATAGGTGTGAAGGTATCTATGGTCCTATAAATTTCCATGATGGGAGTGGGTCACCGGGTAAGTGCTCCATTGTCATCACAATGTGCTCTTCTGTGGGTGTGTGAAAGACTTTTAGGTGAGCCCATTCTTAAGGTAAAGGAGGACCAAGGGTGTTTCAAACTCTTGTAAGTTTGAAAATATCACATATATCCTCAAGGAAAATAACACAATCATGTTAACACCTGTTGACACAGCTATGGTTCCCCTGGTGGAGACCTGCAGCTAGGTACTCTTGGGAGATGCTGTGAATGCAATTTAAGGTGGTATGATTGAAAAAAAGGGGGGCGAAAGGAACAAAAGCAGTTATTTGGTCCCCGGGATGAAATTAAGAGGCAAACAGCAACTCATTTTCTGCAGGCGACCACCTGGAATAAAATCATGACATCAGTGATTCACTGCCATGCATCGTTCGCTAGAGGACGCTGCGCAGCTGTGTCAATTGACGTAAGGATGACGTACTAGGAAGTGTCTTGGAAGACAACAAAACTGCAGCTGGCTAAATCACGAGTGAACTATTACATACAGCACACACAATGATGACTTCTCAGCAGCAGTTGAAAGTTTTCCTGTAGAAACGCTGTGGCGATTTAGCACCAAATAAAACGGAACAAGTAAGTTATGGCGATGTCGTTCCTATTCCTAACGCTGGTTAGCTAGGCGAGCTAAGCGAGCTAGGCTGGGTTCAAAAGCTACAAAATATCGACTGATAATAAACAATACCTACTGTTACTGACATTAAGCCGTGCATGTTATAATGCTGCTTAATTTTACAACACGTAAAGAGTTGCACGCCTGTTTTTTAACGTCAAACATGCACCGTGACACCAAATTATGTTGTAAAAGCTGTCTATATAAAGCTGCATCACTTGCTGCGGATATACACAGCTACCTGGCAACAAAACAGACACAAAACTTAAATTAACAGAAGTTACAGGTATATTCGGCTTACATGTAATCATTCAAGAAGCTGATGAATTTCTTATTTAACGTTATACATAACGCTGCATGTCCTAAAACGCCTCGAAACGCCCAACGTAGGAAGCTATAGTGCTTTTTACAGATGTATATTTAGCCAGTAAAATCAATTAAAGGTGCAGTGTGTAAGATTTAGGTGGCTCTATTTACAGACTATGACAGACTGATATAATACTATGTTTTTGTTGGTGTAATCACCTGAAAAAATAAGAATTGTTAAGTTTTTGTTACTTGTCTTTTATATCTACAGAAGCCGTGGGTCCTCTTACATGGAGTTCGCCATGTTGGACAGCTATGTTTCTACATAAGCCCAGAAGGGACAAACTGAACACTGGCTCAATATAGGGTGTTACGCTATTTCTCGCATTTCAGGGTTCACTGTAGTTTGTCTTTCTTCACTTCTAAAGGGGGTCACAGTTCACAGCTACGTCGCTAGATACTATTAAATTCTACACACTGCTCCTTTAAGCATTCATTTGCCACGTATTTTTATTAGAGTTTGGTGAAAACATTCTTTTTTTTTTCATGTTTGTCAAACACGATGTTGTGAGAAAGAGAAGCTGCTTTTGGATGGAAGTGTCAGGTGACCTAAACAACATCCCGTCACTTGTTTCACTTCCACTTATTAGATTTCTTGTACTCTGGTCTTTCTGCTCGTTATGCAATTACAAATGGCAAATCAGATGGCTTGCTTTAGAGACCTTTGGAACTGAAGTAGATTATATTGAAATGAAACTATTTTTACAATGCACTACAAATTAAACTGTTGTTTTCTGTGTTTATGATTTAGGTTTATTATCATTCAAGCTGGTGCCATTTCCAAGCCTCTCTAATGTCTTCTGGCTGTCCACCCCAGTCCCCTGCTGTGGCAAAGTCCGAGGTAGCAGTAGAGGGAGAATGCCCGCTGCTGGCTGCCACCTTTGCCTACTGGGACAACATCCTGGGTCCACGGGTGCGCCACATCTGGGCACCAAAAGGTGACCAGGTGATGTTCCTCAGCGATGGAGATGTCACATTTTTGGCCAATCATACACTGAATGGGGAGATTCTGCGTAGTGCTGAGTGTGGCGCTGTGGATGTGAAGTTCTTTGTTCTGGCGGAAAAGGGCGTCATCATTGTGTCTCTGATCTTCGACGGCGAGCTGAAGGGGGACAAGAACACATGCGCTTTGTCCATCATCCTCCCTCAGACAGAGCTGGCCTTCTACCTGCCTCTACACACCATCTGTGTGGAGAGGCTGAAGCATGTCATCCGCAAAGGCCGCATTTGGATGCAGAAGGTAATCAGCTATTCCTGCTGATCTTCTCACTCTTGGACGTGCGCTTAGTATTCACAAAAGTGTCGGCAAAGTATTCCCCTTTATACTCATAAAACGTACTTTAAAACCTGATCTAGCCTTAGTTCCGGATTTTAAAGGCATATTAAGCAATCCATCACCTCTGGTTTATCCATTTGGGATTGCAACAACATTGGCAGAATAATAAAGTTGCAGTCTCCCAACACAGAGGAGTAAGTTGGCTAATTAGGCCTGAGAGCTCCTACAAAGGAAGCTGGTGAGCAGGTAATAATGGGAGCAGACAAATTAAGGCGACACACAACGGCTGCGAGATGCATCACCATGGCAGACACTGCTGTAAAAGCAGGCCTGTTAGGTTGAACTTGTATTCATCAATCTCCCATGTTTTTGCATACGTTCATCAAATCCCTGTTTGTCAGTTTTACCTTTCAAACACCATTTCTCATGTCAGGCTGTTTCCCCTTGACATAGTAAATATTTTAGTAGGTTATATATTTTGCCTGATGCACCTGCAGTTTGACCCTTTTTAGTGCTCTGTTAGTCATCTTGTGTTCCTTTGCCTGGAGTCTTACAGCAGACAAATGCTGCTTACTTGCCTTAGGGCTGGGTATTGATCTTTAGTAGATCTTTGGCACTGACCAAAATGTACAGTAAGCATTGAAAACTATCAAATACCAAAAGACAGGTTGCCGTTGGACGTCTGGTCAGAAGAGTAATTTTGTTTACTCATTCTTTGAACAGATATTTCCTGATGGTATTTTATTTAGACACATCTTATAGAAAGACTTTCCAAGACTGACCTTGACTAACTTATGCATAACATAAAGAAGAAGGGCAAACTATATACAACTAGACCCAGCTGATTTCACAGTCTAGTGAATGGGTTTTTGTTTTGTCTCCTCTATATCTTCGTGCAAAATTCAGTAGTACCAATATTATCAGTTGTTTCCTTTCTATATTTTTCAGTTTGAGGATTAGACTTCCAGCTTTCACAGCTTGTAACACCCTTTTATTGTGAACTGAGTGAAACACATTAAAATGCATGACCTGCCATTTGAAAGCCACAAATCCTAGCCGCCGGCCCAAAAGTGAATGTCGCCGGTCCCCTAAGTCGACTGGGTTTTAGTGTTTGCACTGTGCTTGAATTAACCGCTCCCGCTTTCCTCCAACTTCAGGGCTACAACATTATCTCAGTGCTGAGCTTGGAGATTGTACCTATCATGGAGCTGTTGGCCTCTATGAAGACACATAGTGTGCCGGAAGATATAGATGTGAGCAGCAAACGCACACACACACACACACACACACACACACACAAACACAAACACAAACACATTACCTCATCCTGTCGTGTTTCAGAGCCGTGCAATGAACAACAAAAAGATGTTTGAATTTAGAGCTTATCATCTAGACGGCACGGTTTCAGTGACTGACTGAAAAGAAGCGGATATCTTTAATGAATACGAACATGTAGAAAAAAAAACTTTGTTTCCAACTTTGTTAGATTTTACTTGTTTCATTATTTCACTCTATTTCCGAGGGAATTGAATTCTTTTTGCATAGACTACCACCCGATGTGATGCAACACAGTTGTTCCCTTCTAATATGCAAATGCAATAAAAAACACAGCATATAAGAAGCTCCCTTGAATATTTCCTGCACTGTTCCACGCATCTTATTTTCATCACAGTGTCTGCAAATGTGCCTATCAGCACTTTTATCTTTGTTGAGACCAATTTTAAAAATGACTCATTTGTTTTACTCCCGCTGAGTAGATAAAAGACACCGTGCTAAATGATGATGACATCGGGGACAGCTGCCACGAGGATTTCCTCCACAAGTAAGCACTCCGGTACAGGGTAATGGAAACAGATGATGAACAATGCCCATTTAACACCCATCAACCTTCCAATGATGAGTAATGGCTCTCCACTTAGTCGAAGTTTCCTCCAGAGAAAGGACGAAAGCTAAATCGCTGTTAGTGTTGAGAGTCCAGAAAGTCCATTCCGGCAATGAAGCTCCGGATTGCTCAGGGTAGAACAGGATTAGTTTGGTGTCCTGTGGAGATGACAGAGCATCTGTAAACTGGAATTAATTGACTTGAATCTAAAGGATATTTATAGCTGATGGAGATTTTTAATAAGGAGAGACAAGTTGAATATGCAAGGTAATGTAAAATCAGGTTTTTGTGACATGTCATCAAATGATTTAAGAGCATTCAAAATGAACCAAACTGCCTGTTCCCATCTTAATTCTTCCTCTATTGCCTCATAAATGTTTTTTTTTTTTCCGGACTTGGCTCCTTTGTCTCAATCATTATTCCTAAAAGCTGTCATTAATAATTAGAGCAATGCTAATGAAGCTAATTGGCTCTAATTTGCATGTCTTTGTCTCTGTGGTTCAGGGCCATCAGCTCTCATCTGCAGACTTGCGGCTGCTCAATAGTGGTTGGAAGCAACCCAGAGAAAGTAAATAAGGTAAATTTACCGGATTAGCGGCTGCACACACACAATTTTGTAATGCATCTACATAATTTAGAATGTTTTGAAGTGTGTTCGCTGTTGTTTTGAATTTAATGAGGCACTCGAGCGCTTTTTTTTTTCAGTTGCTGTTACTGCTTGTGTCAGTATTTTGAATGTCTGTCTGGGCTTGGCAGCACAACTGCTTCCAAAACGATAGAAGTTATATGAGAAAATAATATATAAGCTACTCAAAATGGGCATTAAAAGAAGAAAGAATGGACACGCTTACAGAGAAAGAACGCTTACATTGCACACCATACATTTGTATAAGAGATCTACAGCAGAAAATATATTGCCCAGTGAATATCGAAGAGGTATTAATTTGGAGTTTTGTTGGCTTCAGGCCTCACCTGAGTATTTATATCTCACAACTGTATGTCAGATTATGGTGAATAACCAAAATGTGGCTTCTTTAGTAAATTTTGTGCTGAAGTGTAGCTTCTTAAATAGATTTTGTGCTGATGGTGTGCAGGAATCCACTTCTGGAAAACCAAGGTGAAAACAAAAGGCCATTTATTTTCTGTGCATATTTTACAAAGGGAAATCTAATACAGCAGAGTTGCAAAAATTTGCACACCACTTTATAATAGTCGCAATTATCTGAAATTCTTCTTTTGTTCCAAAGTGTGCCCCAAACTATTTCTCAATTGAATGCACAGTGTAAATAATTACGAGCAGATATTTTTCTGAAGGCTTCTCAGGTTTACTGTCAGGTGTTGAAATCTGATTCTTGTTTCCCGGCAGATCGTGCGGACTCTCTGCCTCTTCCTCACCCCGGCCGAGAGGAAGTGCTCTCGCCTCTGCAAGGCCGACTCTTCCTTCAAATACGACACGGGCCTGTTTGTTCAGGGTCTGCTCAAGGTAGCCACCACTTCCCTCTCATTATACAGTATAACGTGATTTGAAATGAGAGACTGGTTATTGTTCTTTTGCGTGCCTGCTTGTTTGATGTCGCCCCGGTCTGTTGTTCTGACCTGATTTCTTTCTCTGACCTGAAATTATTGCAGCAAAATATGTTTTATTTTACCACACTGCATAACATTCAGGTTTTAATCATGCAGCTTTTTGTCTTGTCTTCATAAGTTTTTTTTTTTTGTTTTTTGTTTTGTTTTTTAATTGGCCACCAACTAATCTTTATTTGTTCCAAATGTTTCTTTTTGTTCTCTGTGCTTTCTACTCATCGTTTGGGGTCAAATGTAGAACTGAGAGTTTCGTGAACATCAGCAGCAAGTTTTACTTCTGCTTGCTGTTTTGCGAGGCAAGAGGCTTCATAGGCTGTTTATGTCAACAAGAACAGAATGAGAACAGCGACGGAAGCAGCATAAAACTTGTTAGTGCTTGTTAGTTTAATTATAAAGTGTCAGTATGGTACACATCGGCTCCTCCAGGATCTTCTTATAGATTTCCACATAAAATACAATGACAAGAGAAACTAGCCGAGGGAGAAACATGAAAACAAATTAGAAGCTTTTTGCTGGCAAAAAGTAAAAATTTCTGAAAGCTTCTTTGCACACACAGTACATGATATGGATGCAGGATGTTTTAATAGGGATATTCTGATGTTTGTTTTTTGTGTATGTACTATATTTTACTTCGCTCAGCAGAAGTTCTAGTAATTAATTATTTTTAGTTCTCTACTCTTGCTGCCTGGTCTTTAAATTGAGACAGGACATGGCGGAGGGAACAGATTTTCTACATCACTGGGCACTATAATATAAACATGCTCTTACACATTACATAAAACAATATTAAGACCAGGTTGACAGATTACCTGAGGGTTGACAGGCTGTCAATATGGGCTCTTTTTCTTCCATTCCCAGGACTCCACAGGCAGCTTCGTCCTGCCCTTCCGCCAGGTGCTCTACTCGCCTTACCCGACCACGCACATTGACGTCGACATCAACACAGTCAAGCAGATGCCGCCGTGCCACGAGCACACGTACAACCAGCGCCGCTACATGCGGTCTGAGCTAAGTGCGCTCTGGAAGACAGACAGCGAGGAGGACATTCCCCCTGACAGAGTCATCCACACAGATGAAACATTCACTCCTGACCTGTAAGCCACGCACGCACAGTATCTGTTCTATTTCTGTGTCACATGCAAGCTGTATTTCTACATTTTTAATACACTTTTTCTTATTTGCACTATGTCTTAAAAAGATTTTTTTAAAAATGCTAATCTCATAACCACTTTTATTTCTCAGGAATATATTTCAAGACGTCATGCATAAAGACACTTTGGTGAAGTCATTTATAGATGAGGTAAGAATATAGCAACACGTCTTGTCATATTATTCTTTACTGTCCGATGAAAAACAAACAAAAAAACCTCACCTAAAAGAGTCAGGAGTGGAAAAAATAAACCCTGCACGAAGTCGACAAAAATAGTATCCAAACAGGAGCACAATAAAAAAACATAACAACTATTCTTATTATTGTCATTGCCATCATTTAGAAGAAAATGTAAGAATAACTCCAATAACCATACACACTAACAATCTGCTTACATTAAGAACCATCCATAAACACATACTTCATCAGCCAAAACAAACAAAAACAAGAATATAGCAACCCTTATAGAATCTTGAATGATACCCTAATATTATACCCTGTGTGTAAAATGCTTTGGTGTTCTTGGGTGTAACACTGAACACCCTGCTGTTGTCTGAGTGTGAATGAGAGGCAAATTGTAAAGGGCTTCGGATAAAAGCTCTATATAAATGCAGTCATTTCCTATTTAAATCAAAGAGGGAGTTTTAGAGGCCTGAGTCTTTTTAGCTCACAACAGGAATATATTAGTTACATTATGAAAATTGTTCAAATTGACTCTGTAATTGTCCTTTGACACCTGCTGTGTTCTGTAAATGGCTTCTATATGAAACAGTAACAGCAACAGTGTCTGTAAAAGAAAAAAAAACAAAATGAGAGATCGGTTCACTTTCAACGAAATTTGGATAAAAATGTTCTTCCACACCAAATTGAGGCATATTTGATGTCACAGATGTCAGTAGCAACCCCTTATTACTGCACAACCCTTCATGTGACGTACCCAAAATTAAACTCGATCTAAACTTGATCTTTACCAGGCCATTAAGCCTGGTCTCCTCTGAAAGGTAACTTTAAAAAAAAAATTAGTCAGAGTGATCCTGAACTGCATTTACAAAGGCAAGAATTAGAAATGTTAAGTGTTGTTCTTGCCTGTTGTATTCATTTGTTTCTTTTTTGTGTGTGTGTTCCTATTACAAAATGTTGTTGCAGTGATATTAAGTTCTTATAAAGTAGTTATTCAATCAGCTGATACTTATTTAGAGGCTTAGCAATGCAAAACCAAGAATCGGTGAGATCACGTCTTTTTTGGTGTTTTTGCCTCTCTGTAGCTGTCCATGACTAACCTTGTTTTTTTTTTTACTGCATTATACAGTGAAGTTTAAAATGACAGATGCTGTTTTATATTTTGTTTGAGGTGAAAAAGCCATCGAACACAGTGTCTAGCAGCTCAGAACACTAGAACGATGGTGCTCCCACCTCACTGATGCAGCCTCTAGAGCCCGTACATACAAAACAAGTAGAATTTTATTCCCATGGGGCACAGCCCATCCTCCGTTCCCATGAAAGTGCTCCCAGACTTGTGGTTACAGGTTTTTCTCATGACAACAGCAATATGTTTCTTTCTCAAGGTTAGCACAAAGGAGGGTGGAGTGTATTATTCCTACCTCTTATTTTTTTCCAGCAGAGCCTTAGCCCTGACTACTAATTGACATCCTGTGTCGTACCCAGGTGTTCATGCTGAAGCCAGGCCTGTCCCTGCGGAGCACATATCTGGCCCAGTTCCTGCTGTTACTCCACAGGAAGGCCCTCGCACTGCTCAAGTACATCGAGGACGAAACGTAAGAGCTGTCTCTAATCCAAATAACAAAAAGGATTATTCCATGGCAACAGACTCCACTCACACACCATGCTCCACAGAAAAAACCCAAAAAAAATCAAAATACCAGAGCTGATAATTCAGTCGCTTCAGACCCGGTTGCAGTGACTGACCTTGCTCTGATAGCGACATCGTCCCTGGGCCCCCCACACGGCACACAGCCAGAAACACCCTAAAGCCTTGTAGTCTACAGCCTGATGAAACACACTTTCCTAAATTGGAGTGAAAATAGTCCTGTCAGTGTTCTTTTGTGTCTGGTAATGTCATCCCCAAGATTTTGTTGTACAGGGGCAATCGTAGGGCAAACACAGAACGATGGGGAGCTGACAACATTAGCACCAGTTGAGAAACATCTGTTAGCCCTGGATGATGACTCTGAAACACCACTAGGTAGCAGGACAGTGTGGCTGCAGGAGGGGGGCACACATGTGCACGATGAGTGCACACCCTCAGGGTTCAAAAGCGGAACAATGTTTTGGACACGGAGGTAGCAGACACTTAAATCAAGATGAATAGCAGTGTGTCAAGAAACACTCAAAGTGGAATATATGGTCGGGGGACCATGCAGGCTAGTTTTTTGGCAGAAGAAGTAGTACAAAGAACACAGGCACGTTCTGCTGAGAAAACTCATATGATCATCGCAAACATGACTGCAGGTGGCCTTATTGATATACAAAATGAGTGTTTTCATGACGTGCATACTGTTGGTCGATAATTGCAAATGGTACACTATCCGCTGCTTTACGTGGGTAAATGGCAGTAATTAGAAAGGCATTCTGCAGGATTACATTTTTTCACTGATGAGGGATCTTCAAGCAACAGCCTCGGTGGCTGTGAAGCAAAGCCCGCATGGAAGTGCCAAAAACTGCAGCTCCTTGAACGGCCACTTGAGGCTGGCTACAAAACTCTTCAATCTCCATAAGCCTCCATATTATAATGCCCAACTTCACAGCAGAAATAATCAGAATAAACAGAAATAAATGGTTTTAATCTAATTTTCCCGTTGATGACAACTGTAGGGGGTGTGAATTTTTAAATAATTATTTTTATTATTAATTACATTAGGGCTTAAAGTTATGTATAATTTGGAGCATTGACGTTGGTCAATGATGGTGGCTGATGGTCCAGCTGAAGGCAGACAGGAAAGTAGGGTGAGAGAAAGGAGATGACATGCAGCAAAGGGCCGCAGATTGGAATTGAATCCGTGTCGCTGCACTGAGGATTTAGCCTTGGCATGACCTGGTGTGCTCGCTGTACCAGGGACCAGCTACTGAGGCGCCCCTTTGCCCATTTTTAAGTTGGCTGGGAGCCGGCAGAATCGGGACTGCCAAGATGGCGATGGCCAGAGCCACCACACTCACAGCTTCACAGCGGCTCTTCAAAAATGTATGAGTGACGTCATGAAGACTACCTCTATTTTTATTCAGACAGTCTATCGGCAACATGCTCTAATAGGAGTGGAACACTTGACAAACTCTTTAATACACTTAGAATGTAAGAATTGGCACCTTGTTCATTTCTAATGTTGCAGTAGTGACACCATAGATGCATACATTTTCCCAGAATATAGCACATTTAATGTTTTTTTTTTTACATGTGTTTGAGCCATGTTTCAAGCCAACAGTGCATAGACATAACATATTAATAGAAACAGGTATTTTCATAATCTGCCTCTATCTCTGTATCTCTGTAACACTTAAATAGCAATCATGCTCTCACATGCAAAAGAAAAAAAAAACTTGTGACACTCTTTGTTCGACTGTTAAACTTCACAAACAACCAAGGGTGATCTTAGCACTTTTTTGCCTGGTGAAAGAAATAGAGGTGTAAAGAAAAAAAGCTATTGTGTATGCTGAAAGTGTGTCCATTGCAGACCTTTCGTAGTTTACAGTCCTTGTGCATGCAAATCAAACGAAAGAATATTGGACTTAACATGAATATGAATAAGTTATACATGCAGCGTGGAAGGAAGGACTGAAAAAGTGTAGCAGCTTTGGTCCTACTTAAGTTATGAAAGCACGGAATTAGGCTTGTACTGGTGCTAGAATTATTGGCCGAAAACGGTGAGTCAGGCGCACAGGACTGGTTTATGATGGTGATTGGTGTTGGGATGAAACTGGGGAGAGGCAGCTGGTTTGTCAAGCTACATGGGGGTGATGAATCCTCAGCATCATCCCAGAATGACAGCTTCCCCATCGACACAGCACAAGGGTTTGCTGAATAATACGCTGAGCGAGAAAATGATACAAAGCACATGTCGTGGCCTTCCCAGTCACCACAGCTGAACTCCTTCTGTATCTGGAGCGACGCCAGAGATGACGTTTTCCCTCATTATCATCAAAACACTAAATGATATTTTTATGATCACCATTTGATCACTGACAAGAAATTCTCTCTCTTTCTGCCCCCCTCAGCCATAGGAATGAGACGTATGCCAGGTTGCAAGGTGACCCGGTGGCTTGTGATGGCCTCACATCAGACTTTGCATTAATGCGTCTCTCATTTAGACACTTTCCGGAACAGAATATAAAAGATAAAACAAGTTAGAAACTAGTAGCACTGATTATTCTCCTCTTCAGGGACCTTGTTCACTTCCTTGTAAAACAACTAGAAATAATTGTACCTCTAGTCACGCTCCAGCCCCATCAGGGTTACAGTAACCACCTTCTGGCTGGGATCCAAAAGCACTTTCTTCAGCCCAAACACTGTGTCTTCAGCTTTTTAAAAAAAATTATTTATTTATTTATTTTTCATGCCACCCTCCCCGTGGTGCCCTGGTCATCGCTCCATCTGGACTTGACTCATCTCCTTCTGTGCTCAGCAACAGTAGACTGACCTTCCCACTCCGTTCTGGACAGAAGCCACTCCCTGTTCTTCTACTTCTACATGATCTGGCTTTTGTCTCCTTCACAAAAGAGATTTGAGGACTTATGCAAATGCTTCTCGCAGAAGCCTTTAAAGACCCGCGGAATATTTATAACCTCTTTTAACTGCAAATGAACATTAAATTCCTAAAATATTTAAATATAAATCATTATCAATGTCTTGGTAAGCAGTGACTTATTTTGAAATTGTGAAGACTTTTGAGATTATTTACACTCAAAGTGAACTGCACAGTACAAACCAGATGACACAGCATCACATGCGGCACTGTGCTTGCTAAAAACTCTTACACTGTTGCATCAGTAAATGCAAATAAGCCTGCATGCACACAAAGCGCTTATTCACCAAATATTATACTGCTAGAAGAAAAGCAGCTCCACCAGATTTTTTTGTCTTGGTTTTTCGAAACTGCTTGTTCGTTTTGTGTCCTCATATAAAAACCTTTAACGCAACACCAATTAATAGTTTTATATTAAATAGATTGATTATGTGTAATGTGAAAGGTGTTGCTGATGAATGAAAATGATCACTCTGCAATTCCCCGCAACATTTTAGTGACTTTCAGTTGGTTGTTTTGGTTTTTACAGCCTGCAACTTTGTTTTGATTCACTCTCACAGGTCTCATCAGCATCGTTTCTTAGATGTAACGGGCAGCTGTTATCAGTGAAAAAACCCACTGTACACTACCTGCTCTGCACCACTGCAGACAAACAGAGAGTAACAAGTGAACAGAGTGGAACCAGATATTTTCCTCCCTCAAGAGTGAAACAAATAGAGAAAAAATAGACAAATAGTACAAGAAAGTGTTTTTGCCTTAGAACCGGCACATCAAAGATAACAAAGGGCATCATTATCATTGGAGGGCACGCTGGTATGTTCAGCTGTATGTCACAAAAAGAAGTACACCATTTTTTTAAATTCTTCGTATTGCAATATTATTATTACTGTTAAATAATCTATATTTAATAGATTTTCGACTAAATATGACAGGATGATTTTACAAAACATCATTTTACCTCCAATGTCTAAAATACTTGACATCTCAGCGAATTGTTCCCATACATTGTAAATGCTTGAATATATCTCACTCCAGAGACAACACTAACTACACGAGCGAAACCATTATTTAGGTGCTCGTGCAAAGGCATAAAAGCAGTCTTGTTTATGGCTTTGCTAACAGCCGGAGGTCTAAGGGCATACTATTTTACAGGTGCCTTGACAAGATTGTTTATGCTCAGTTGCCATCCAGTAGCAGCATACATAATTCATCGTGGCATGGCATTCCTGCGCACAGCTGCAACTCAACTTGATGCTAATGCAAATCCTCAGACCCTGACTATTGTAGGTTGTTAACAGTTACACTGCAATGTCTCTCCTCCTCTCTTCACAGGCAAAAAGGGAAGAAGCCGTTTCGATCCTTGCGCAATTTAAAGACGGACCTGGATCTGACAGTAGAAGGAGACCTCAACATAGTAATGGCCTTCGCTGAGAAGCTGAGGGCAGGACTGCACTCATTTGTGTTTGGAAAGCCATTTTACACGAGCATGCATGAACGAGATGTACTCATGAGCTTTTGACTCCCCTCTTCATCTGCACTTTGGAAACAGACATTTTGTTGTATTATTTTATTGCTACATGAATGCATGCACATGTGTACTCTTCGAGACAAGACTACTATTAGCCTGATTATTTGTTTCTGCTTCACTGAAATGAAAAACAAAACATTTTGCCTTCCTTGTCTTGTTCCACTGATTGTTACTGCTGTTATGAGCCATTAGAATTAAAGTTTTGATATTGCCTTGATCAACTGTAAGTAAATTGTGAGTTGAATGTTTTTAAGATTTAAATTTTTATCAGCAGGAAGAATTATTCATGTATTCTTTGCCTTCTGTTAATAGAGGGTCTGTATTAATTTATGGCGTTAAAACTGGTGTCCACCAGTACATTTGCAGTTTAATTATAAATTATGTTTATTAAAACATGAGTTATTAGTTTTTTCATCGCCTATGTTATACAACCAGCCCAGTTGGCCTCTTTTTTTTTCACTTTAAAAAATTAAATTACTAAACCTGTGTGCTAAATGTAAGTGATGCAGACTGTTAGCCTGGTTGTGAGTAATGGTGAAACTTGGTTTCATTTGGGGAATGAAAGACAAAAGCACTGTCAATGGATTCTCATTGAAAATCTCCTGACAGAGCAGATCTATGTCTGTGTGTAGCTAACAGCAAATGTCATACATTTGCACCGATTTTTATTTATTTATTTATTTAGATTCCTAGAGCAACAACCCAGCTATTTGCCATTAGGATTATCCATCTTTACTGTAAACATTTGCTGTGACCTTAAAGTCAAGCAATCTAATTTATGTGCGTTGAGTATTGCTTCCAAAAATGCAAATTGTTTTGACAGTGTTATATGTTGAATTGATAATCATCTGCCGTTCTCCATTTTCCCTACAACTATATCGTTTTACAGTTATCAGAAATGCGTCAAATGACCTGTTCCCTTTTTAACAACGAACTTTTGTCTACTCATGCAGATGAAGCAATGAATAATAAATACAATATATATACCATCTATTACACTGTTACACAAATATTTATGTGCTTTAGTTTATTGTGCTAGCATACTAAAATCTACTATTTTGCACTGGCTAATGGAAATGTTCTGTTTTGCACATCAGCAAGTCTGGATAATGAATATTTTTGACCTGATGGTGGCGCTAGAAGAGAAGTGAGACAGTTCATCCTGGGTGACATCGAATAGATGTCGAGACATTTCATCCAAAACCACAAATGTTGACCTCGTGATGCCACAAGAGGAAAATTCAGGGGATTGCTAACATCATTAGGGTTCATCTTCTGGGCACCATGCATGTCTGCACAAAATGCCATAGCAATCCATCCAATAGTTGAAGATATTTTAGAGTGGAACAGCAGACAACAGAGTGATATCCTTTGAGCCGCCTCTCTACCATGGCTAAAAAATAACGTAAAAGAATAAAATAAGATTAGAGTCGTGGAAAACTAATGATGTAAAAGTTGGCCAGCCTAAGCTCCTCAAACAGCTCTAGAGCTGAAGGAGCCCTGATAACAAAGATTTAATCACCTTCAGGCTAAGCTCAGACTCCATGAGTTTAAAAAGCTCTGTATTCAGGGA
This sequence comes from Sciaenops ocellatus, assembly GCA_033000465.1. Classification (NCBI taxonomy): domain Eukaryota; kingdom Metazoa; phylum Chordata; class Actinopteri; family Sciaenidae; genus Sciaenops; species Sciaenops ocellatus. The sequence continues at coordinate 18,991,315 of CP136878.1, read as the reverse complement.
CTATGAGCCTTTCCGAGAACGCATCAGGCACAATAAAGCTGGGTGAAATACGACCAAAGTAATGAGCAAAGTCATATTGTGGTTTAGCTTAGCATTAGGAATGCTGGCCCTTTATAACTTAATTTATGGATTTATGTGTGCCTTCTCAAACTGGGCCCTCAGACTCACCGCCTACATTTAAAGCACTGCTGATGGAAATAGAAATCCTACTCAAACATCACTCTGACTCATCATTGGCAAACTTAATTTTGGCTGACCATGTACCATTTGACAAGGTTAACGGAACTGAGTGTGCCAAATATGCTTTATATATTCTTTAAAGTTTTTAGACATTCAGTACTTTATAAGTCAAGGTATAACAATCTGGCAAAGTGTGTGTCATGGTGGAAGTGGAGACCACTTCCACCATGACACCATGGTTGAAGTATGCGTTGAAAGCTGCAGCATTAGGCCTAAATTAATCCTAAAAACACAGTGTTTATCAGATCAATCAATCAGATTAACACCATCCGGCTCGGGAGAGAAATATCTGTGACAAACCACCTTGTCAAGACACAGCTGAATAACATTAAATAATTGGTCTGTGGATGTCAAACAGTCAAAGAATATAGGAAAACAGTAGATCTAACAGTGAGGCAGAAATAATTAGTCATTGTAACTGAGGCAGTTCATGAACTGTGAAGTCCTTCATAACCTTACTGCAGTTTCTCTGAGAGGTGGTTATCCACAAGTGATATCATCTGTGTGGAAACCGCTTTCTCTAAATCACTGGATAAAAAAGGCGGCTCGCTGTCTATAATTGCCTCAAGCAAAAAAAATTATAATTAGTTGTCCTCCAGAGGGCCTTGAACTGTTGCATATTTAAAACAAGAGGGAACTGAACCAAAAGTGAAGCTGTTAATTACTAATAGAGTATCTGTAGCAACTGTACCAAGGACCTCCTTCAGGAATTTAACTGAAATAACACTCACGAGGCAGGAAAGAGAACTCATGTGAGATATGGTTTCTTTTAAAGTCACAGCCAAAATAGGTTGGTCTTAAGGGGAAGGCGTGATTGGCAGGGAAAAGCCTTGAGCTTGATGTTTGGCACCTTTTTAGTGATTTGACTCCTACTTGTTCTTTAGGGAGGCTTTGTTGTTGTGACTGGAGGAGGGCATGACAGCAGCCTCTTACATTAAACAGTACCCTAAAGTTCTGACAATTCTTAGAGATAACAAAAAAGTTGATATTGTAAAATGTTTCTGGTGTGTTGACATTAGACTGTTTTTGAATAGAACAAGAAGTCAAATGCCCCCTAGTGTCTTTCCTTTTGGCTCCCAGGACAGAAGATAAGATGTTTTTAAGATAAAAAAACAACTTATCAGCTAACTTGCATTAAGCTGAGCATTTTAGGAGTTTGTAGTGGCCTAAATAAAAAAAATAACTCCAGTGTTGGCAAAGCATTTGAGTATTTTGTTTGATCAGCAGCATGGAGATCAATGTTGGCCAGTTGATCTGTCTCTTTAGTCCAACTACTATTGGATGCCACGAAATTTTGTACAGGCATAGATGTGGTTGTGTGGGGTCATGAAATATTTCATCTTCTACTAGATGGATTGGCACAAAATTTAGAACACTTGTGGTTCCTACAGGATAGGCCCTAATGATTCCAGTGATCCTTTGACTTTTCTTGCAGCACCTCTATGACTTTGACACTTGGTACAGGATTTCCTTTGATCCACTGACTTAGCGCTATGAGCACCATGTAGCACTATGATCAATTCAAAATGTTCATTGTCCACTAGGGTTGCCAGCCGTCCCATAAAATTGAGATCATCCTGTATTGAAAAATATAATACACTTTCCGTTACTGAATCCATACAGGATGCAATTTGTCCTGTATTTCTGTGCAACCCCCTACTCTAAAACATGTTTTCACATGCTTGAAGTGACACAAGAAATAATAAAACCAAAGAGTTTCATGATATAGTGCAGAAGAATCAGAATTTGTGGAAGAAAATGACACCTATGAAGACAGGCAAGTTGTCTGTCGCTCAGTCATTGTTGCCCTGGTCACGGAGACTCAGATGCGTGGTCTTTTAAAAAAACAACTGCAAATACCTCCAGGCTGCAAGCAGAGTGAGGCTGTCCAAATACAGGTGTGAATGGCAGATGGATGACGAGTGGACTAATCCTGTCAGTGGGAGTGAGTACAAGGCAAACAATTTGCCATTTTCTGTCACCCACAGTGGACTGTCTGACCTGAAGCTACATTCCCTCAGTCTGGAACAGGCTTTATTTCAGTGCTTAAATCCAGGAGAGATGTTCTGGTATGATATTATTTTATTTATATTATATTTTGACAAATAAATGTATCGTTCAGTCATCCACCATTGTTATCTCTGTGGTCTGTCAGGTCTTTTGCCATTGCCAAGTTTCTTGCTTCCTCCAAATAAATAGTTTATTTTGACAGACTGAACATTGTGTCCATGTCTATGATCTGATGTTTTAGTCCTTAACTGATGCAACTGTGTTTACTCTTATTCACTCTTTATTTCCCTTACAGTCATGTTGAGAATATCAGAGGACACCCTAAATCTCATGGGGGAAGACCCCCAGAACCCCACACTTGATTTGTATCCCCCAGGCAACGGGCTGTTGGCAAGATGTCCCTTATTTTTCCATATGGAAGGTGGCAAGCCTACTTATAGCACAACTGTGGTTTGTAACTGCAAATGTTTGCATACTAATGCACTAAACTAACATAATTAATGTAGGAATTATACCAAGGGGCAACCTCAGTGGCTGTGATGTGAAGCCTATGTGGAAGTGCTGAAGAGACAGGGCTGTCAACATGGCGGCGGCCAGAGCCAGTGATTGTGAGCTTCAAAACAGCTCTTCAGAAACCTGTGGGTGGCGTCACGCATACGCCATCCATTCTTTATACTGTCAGTGAATTATGCCAACCAAACATCAGCATGTTAGCACTGTCAGTGTGAGCATGTTGCCATGCTAGCATTAGCATTTAGCGCAAAACACCACTGACTACAGCCTTATAGAGCCACTATTGCTGTAGACCCTCAGACTCCGTTTGACAGACTGTACAAATCTGAACGGATATAGAAAATTTAAAATATCTAAAGTTTACATGTGAGCTACTAACAAACTAACAGCTTCCCTCCATTCATCTTCTGAATGCAATTCATTGCAGATATTTAACCAAAGAACACTGTACAATGTATGAACACAAGTAGACTTCTCTTGAACAGGCTTTATTTGGGGATGCAATGTTAGTGGATGATTTTTTTCTGAATTTATTGCCTACCAACTACTAATATTCTAATAACATGTAAGCATGGAGTAGTCCCTCCAGCATTGCATTTCACTGCTTCAGGAACTGAATTTGCAGCCTTTACTATCCTGCTGGCTAGAGACCTTGTTTTACTGAGATATATCGAGATGGAAATCTGCAAAATTATACTCATGAATAAGGGAAATATTTCAGCATATTACCTTGAAAGAGTATGGTCCACATTGAATATTGAATCCCCTCTTGTCTTACGCAGGAAAGTTAGTCTACAGTCTAAATGAAAGGTAATGTGTTTGCTTTTTGCTTTTAGTTTAACACTATCACGGGGAGATTAACTACCTTTTTTATTGCATATACGCATATAATGTGTGTATATTAATCACTGTAATTGTATTTTGTATCCAGTTTTTATACAATGTTATTATTTTTCGTTCTCATACCCCAAGTAACTTTAATAAACTGAGAAATAAACAAATAAACATGCAGACAAATGACAGAGAATATTTAATGTAACACCTGAGTCCTAATGACCTCGCTGTGGGTTCACCAAACCCACTACTATAAAAACATTCACGCTGATTGGTTGAAAGAACTGTCAGTTATGCGTGTGGGCGCGTTCACGCCAGAGCTCACGCTTCCCCCTGATTGGTCAGTCTTTGACTTTCCCGTTTCCCCATTGGTCGGTTTTGGTGAGTGCTCCCGACAGAACAGGAAGAGATGTGAACTGGCCGTTTGCCAGGTAAATATTCAACAGAGGATGCTAGCTGTGCCCATGTCTGACACGACAAACGGACAGCAACTCCTGAATAACTGGAGCAAAGATGAAACCACATGCTTCGTCGAGGACATTAAGGTATTTTACAATAAGCAAGTGACTTGTTTGTCACAGTTTGAGAATGGAGAAGTTACAGGGTGCGGCCTGCTGTCATTAGCTTGCCAGCTAGTCCCAGTGCTAACGTTATGATATGTAGCAGTTAGCCTAATAACTGCATTATCCACAGGCTAACACGTCATTAGCCATAAAAACTAACTGGCGGGACCGGACCGGGTCAGCAGCCTCTTGTTGTAACGTTACAAACGGCATAAAAATGAAACACGTCAGGTAACAGTACGTGATTGTTTGTAGTGCTGAGGATAATGCTCAGGAAATTACTAAAGACCTGGGATTAGCTGGCTAGGTGTTGTATGGTTTGTGTCAGGTACCAGACTACAAGTGATCTGTCAATTTATCAGTCGATTTACGCATGGCCAGGAGGAATTATAGGTAAAGAGACAGCATTATGTGAAGGTAGTAATCTATGACGATATTAGCTCTACAAGTTCACTATGTAAACAAAGCCAGAGACAGCCTCGATAAGATGCTCTTCTCCTTTCCCTCAACACCCTCGTCGTCTTGTTTAACGTTGACCAACATACAACACCCAAACCGACGCAACGGAAGCTGTTTGGATGGACTGTTGGGTGTGTTATAAGTCTCCAAAGTGCCCTTTGTGAAAACTCTCCGGTCATATTCAACGAGCTTGTTTATTTTGCTGATAGGCAAGATCAGATTAAAACATATTTTCAGCAAAGTTTGGCACCGTGAGCAGGGTTAAATCTGCCGGGCATCTTTGTTACAGACTACTATTTGTTACTTGGTTCTTTCATTTAGTTCTAACATGTTGTTTTGAACATATACTATTCTACTACTGTTCTTCATACTTAGATTTTGTACCTCAGTCAAGTATGCACGTCTAGTGAATGCCAGAAAATGGATTCATCAATCGATAGATAAACTTTTTATTCACTGTTATGTACATAATCTAAGAGTGACTTTTTTAGATGTGTGTTTCCCTGCCCCCTGTTGTGTCTGCGACAATAACAACATAAACAGTACCCGAACTGTCCTAACTGTTTGTTGATCGGTGTCTGTCAGGAGGGTCGATAACATGAAAAATATGGATGTGGCTGTGGTAGCTAATTAAAAGTAGATATTTACTAGTTAATTACCTGTCACCACTTCCAAACCAAAACTGAAAATGTTACTGTGAAAAGTCACTGTCAGCTCTGATCTTTCTGATACGGCAACATAATACCTCCTGTATTACTCAAACCTGCCTTACAGGAATATCTATGTTGTGATTCATTCAAATGGACACACTTAGGTAGGGCAGAGAGAGACGCGCGCGCGCACACACACACAGCAAGTAACATTTAGGTGAAGTTTTCTTTTAAGTAAAGTTGACCACATAAGTTATGATTTGTGTTTGCCATCTGTCTAATTTGACACAGTAAACAAACACAACAGCCACACCAAATTGGATTAGCGTCTGGCAGGTAGCTCGTGTCCGGTCCCCTGTGAGAGCCAGATGTTTTGTTTAATTGCAGAATGTCAAATTGAACAGATAATCACATTTTGATTCTTAAAGTGTAATATCTGTCAAAAAGGCACAAGTGCAAAGTGTTTTGTGTGAGAGAGACTGCTGGTTTTTGTTACATCTCAGTGGTTTTACAGCCAGCGTCATTTAAAGTGGATTAGATGAGGATTTGTGTTTGTGTGTGTGGGTCTGTTTGTGTCTGTAACAGTATTCAAGCTTTGTGCTCCTAAGCACGGGCTGACTGAGATCACAGTCTACACTTGTGGATACACACACACACACACACACACACACACACACACACACACACGCACGCAGCAACGTTCCACCAGTCCCCTGCTGCTGCTGCTGCACACAAACAAAATAAAATAATCCGGCCGAGGCAAAGTCCTCGTCACCAAACGCAGCCTATGTCTCATGACATGCAAAGTAGGTGCAGTGCACATATGACTGCACATAACTACACAAACATTTCCCCCCTGTGCTCAGCTCTTGTGAAGAGTACCATACAAATGATTTAAAGTCTTCAACAACGATTTAAAAATACTGTATGATCCAGTTATATACTAAGATAATGTACCTTCTTTCTAAATATGATGGCACTACATGCAAAATGTTTTGAAATAATGAATGTACCTTTTGCCCACAGCTCTTCATCTAACCAGTATTTTATGATTCCTCTCATGCAAAATTACCTTTGTGAAACAGATTCATCCATTTCATTAGAAATAGTAACACATTGAACAGACTGAGCATACAGCTGACCATGAAGACATTAGCTCTTTGTTCTCTCTCCTAAATGAAAAATAAAATCTAATATAGTTCATCTGTTGTCAGGAGATGAAGCTGCCCATTTTATTTTCTATTTAATATCAACATTTGGTGGAGTTGGAGCAGCTGTTTTGAGTACTATTTATCTGTTGTGTCTATTTACAATTCAAATAATTGTTTACTTGTGTTTGTGATTTAAACTTATGTAATCCTAATCATGTGTCATCATAAAATAACAATAAAGATTAAAATTAGCATCCCTGCTTGGACCAGTTGACCTTGTTATATAAAAATATATATTTTTGAATTGTCACATTCTTACTGCCACCATTTTAATTTAAGAATTTAGTCTTAAGTAACTGTTGCTTCTTGGAAAACTTACGCTGCACCCATGGGTCAATCAAAAATGTATTCAAATATTTCAGATATGTTTTTTTTTTTGTAAAACTTCATCTCTTTTGTTTTTCTTTGCGATCCACGTGGTTTATTTCTTTGTTTTCTGTCTTGGCTGTGTTCCTGTGCCATGGAAATAATCTGATATTTGTCTGTTTTATTTTCAGTGTTAGACATCAGACTGAGAGCCTGTAGCCATGGATGTTGCCAAAAACAATGAAAGCACTTTCCCCAGCTTCGTGGATCTGGATAACTTTCTTACCAAGCACAACTCGAACTTTATCTGGCTCCTCGTTGGTAAGTCTGTATCTATCGCCGTGTGGATAAATATGGAGATCAAGCAATATTTTCTTGACTTCAAGTAATCAGTCGCATATAAAGTGCTGACCTGTCAGCAGTGGATCAAGTTGCATTTTAGATCCATAGCAGTGTTGTAGAAGAAATGCTACTGTATGACATTTTTACTACTTAATTTGCATCTAATGTATTAGACAGATATTTGTAACTTGTTATCTTTACAAGTACAAATGTTGACTATTTGGAGGAGTGATAATATTAATTCAGTCCAGATTTTGATGAAGTTCTCTACACAAATGTTAATTACCTTCTTTCATACTCATTAAAAATATGATGAGGAAAAATTCAATGTCAGGGCCATAGTAGTTGCTCATTTGGCACATTCGATAATATAGTAAGTATGACAAATTGTTTCAGTATCAGTTCATAATAAGTTCTTTTGATACATGCAGTTATCTTAAGTAAACTGAGGTTTGCTGCATTGAGCTGCACGGTATAAAGTGTGATAAAACTGTAATATTCTCTAAAGTGTTAAAGATCTCATTTCATGAAAGACTTTAATTAGTGTTTGCATTTAATTTAGACTGTATTAAGATTTCATTAAATTTAAGTATGACAAATGATTGTTTCCAGTTCGTGCTCAGTCCAGGTGCAGCTCTCTGTAGGCCAGCAATATTGCGTGTCTCACAGAATGAAGCTGAAAAAACATTCTCTCCCCAAACACTCTTTGGGGAAAATGAAACAAAAGTTTAGTGCTTAACTTAGCCATCAGCCCACATAAGAAAGAATAAGTAGGAGTTACTGTATTAATTCCATCTGCCTTGGTATATTCCTCTAAAAAGGGTCTGTGTCATGTCAGAAAAAACAGTATCGGGGCGATGGTTAGCTAGATTTGATTATTTCGTGTACCCAGCTTCTAAATCTGTGTCTGACTCGCAATTAACGCTGCAAAATAATGACACGAAGAAGTTCCCTTTGGTTTGTGTTCAATGGTTTGACAGACAGAGAGAGCAAGGGCTGGTCGAGAGACGTAGACACACACACAAACACACACCACCGCACAACCCTGGGGCGATTTGCCTCAGCGCCCGACGCTGTCTGAATGTACGCTTACTGTACTGCACAAAATGAAAAACACTTGATGTAAACAACTCCTCCAAGAATCAGAAACTACAAACGTTGTTGATCATGTTGTGTTTTTCCCTTTCAGCCACCATTCTGTCCTGTGGATGGATCATCTATTTAACTTATTACAACTCCCGCAACATTGGCCTCATCCTCACCCTCATCATCAACAGACTCTACAAGGATGGCTACATTCATATTGGTGTGTGCATCAGGAGCTCTGTCACACTGTGATGAATAGCGAGAAGGAGCGCTGCCAAAGCTTCGAGTTCAAGGCGTTAACTCAGTCTGCTGAATATTTCATGATGAGCTGGGTTCTCTCAGTGATTATCTCCATTGAGTCTCAACAGCAGACTGTAACCAACACCAGATTGAATTTCTCTCCATAAATGACATGCAACTTAATTTCTAAAGCACCTTGAGGCCATAAATCCACACATAAATGTGTCATTACTTTTTAGCAAGTAATTTGTTTCTACCAAAAACGCATCAGTTTCTTGACTAAAGAGCAGATTTTGTCAGGTGCATCTGCTCTGTAATGCAGCCCTAAATACCATACACTCTAACCAAAAAAGCTAGAGCGATGCCTACTTTGTGACGAGACGTGTTTGTGTCGAATATTTTATCAGCGAATTGACAGATTCACACCAGAGTGTGTTGAAAGAAACCTGCAACAAGCTGGCTTTGAGCAAATAGGAAGTGCAAGAATGATTGCCAAGGCAACATTAAGATTTGATGAAGTAGGCATGGCTTAGTTAACAACTCTTTGGCAACATGTGTCGCTACAAAATGAGCAGTCACCCGTGTGCCTGCTTATCTATTTTTAAAATTGTATTGATTTTTTTTTTCTTTCTTGAATTGATTCAGGGTTCTAAGAGAGCTTGTTTTTGTGTGTATAAGGGTACCATTCACAAAAAGCTGGGGTACAAACGTTTGGAAATAAACAGAGCACAGCACCAGAGCAAAGCCTTCATAACAAACCAACCAATAACAAAACGAGCGTACACATCCTGTCTTGACAGACAGTCAGAGAAAAAGTCAAAAAATAACACAGACACGAGGAAGTGTCAGCTGGGTTGACGCCACTCGACTTGAACCGCACAGGCGTTGTCGCTCTCAGCGTGAAATAAATGAAACACAGGAAGATGATGTGAGCCAAAAAGGATTAATGGTGGAAAATCATGTTCAGTTTTCTTGCTCATTTCTCTCTCTCAGTGACAGACTCTGACCTACTTATTGTACAATTAGATCCTAATTAAGATTATATTTTTTTCTAAAGGATAAGAGGGAGACAAAGAGATTAAATATCCTAGCAATACCGAGACTGTTTATTTTCACCAGAGCTTGCACAACCGACTAATTACATCCTTTGTTTATCCATTTTAATTAGCTGCTTTGTTGGCTAGGATTCACATCATTGTGATGAAATCCTAACAGGTTTATATAACTTCATATGTAATGCAAATATTATACTTTTATGTCTGTGTAACATAAAATGTATCTGACCCCACCACAGGCTCCTTCTCCTTCTCTGTGCTGTCGGGGAAAGTCATGTTCAGAGACGTCTACTACATCAACCAAGACATGTCGATCAGGTAACCTGACCTGTGCTGCATCTCTCCTCCTCTTCCTCTATGATCGCACGGCTTGCTTATCGGTTATGTTTCTCTTCTGTGTTACAGGATACAGGATGGCTTCCTCATATTTCGTTGGTGGAAAATGTATAACCCAAAACAGAAACAGCATGGTGAGAAGAGTGGAGATGTGTTTACATAGTTTAGCAGCTTGTAATTATGCTAATGCTGAAGATAAATGCAGCTTAAATAAGCTTTGCTTGGATTTATAGTCTTGGCAAATGCTTATTTGTTATTATTTTTAATATATTTCAACTTTGTAGAACAGTATAAAGTTCTTCAGTCTGTTTTCAAGGTGCAACAGCTTTCTAAGTGAACCAGTCATGGAAGGGAAACATCAACGAGGAGTTCTGAGTTTCTTCTCTGTGTCTTTCCGTCAGACCCCAAGGCAGAGACCAGGCTTTACATGACAGTCAACGGCTTTGAATTTCATGTCTACAACCGGACTGACCTCTATGCCCGACTGCAGGAGACCTTCGGGCTGGAGCCCACGCTTTTAACACCCAAGAAAGATGAGGAGAGGGGACGAGAGGACAGAAACAAGACCCTAGATAGGTAGGTATGACCGAGGCCTCTGGGAAAATCAAACTTCTGTAGCATTTGAAGTTTGCTGAGTTGAAGTTACTTAAAAATTCAGTTTTAATAGAAACTCCTCATTGCTGAGTACTGACAGTATCTTGCTTCTGTAGCTGTCTCACCTTTTGATGATATAAAAATGACATTCGGTAAATTGCCTGATCCACAAGTTTGAGCGGTGAACAAAACTGCCAAAAAAAAAGAAGGAGGAATCAGCAATTTCCCATCACAGGTGATTGATGAATAAAGATTAGATGACAAGCAATCTGAAAAAGCTGCACCTGGGCGCGCTCTCTTATCACCACATGCATTGGAAGTGCCGGCACAGAGGAGAGCTATTGTCATTCCGTACTGACAACCAGATTATATGTACTGACTGGAAATGTATTAAATTGACTGAATGTCTTTTGGTCTTTGTATAGTGTGAATATCAAAGCAGAGAGTCAGGACCCCACGTCGTCTTGGCGCTCCCTCATTCCTGTCATCAAAGTTAACATCAGCACTGTAAGTACCTCAGAAATTCAACAAAATATTTATGGGATTTGGTCAAGGGTCTTAAGAAAGGAAGCACAATTCAAGTTTTAGAAATTACTACAACAGGACAGAACGTCTCTGAAGTGTTTGGACCTTCCTTTATTACATGTTTGCTTGCTCTCTTGTAGGGCCGTCTGGCTTTTGGTAACCACTGCCTCCCCCAAACTCTGTGCGTGAACTTTGAGGATGCCTTTCTGACGTACGCCACCAAGCCTCCATCCAGCCACCTGGACCAGTACATGCACATCGTCAAAGGCTCGCTGGAGAATGTGCGCGTCATGCTGGTTCCCAGTCCACGCTACCTTGGCATGCAGAATGATGAGTAAGTCAAAAAAAAATGGACTTATTTTTAATTTAATTTGAATTTAAGTTGCAGTAAAATCACCCATTTTTAAAAGAAGTTTAAATTCAAGTGTAAAATTCTTCTGCAGACTTCTTGGTATATTTATTTATTTATTTATTTATTTATTCAAAGCACTTTCTGAAACTTGTAAACATCATTTTTCTTGTCAAATTGTTGTCACGACTAAAACTGTTTTGCCTGAAACATTTTATAGATAAATCTCTTGCCTGAAAAATAATAACCACAAAGTTCATTATACAGTTTAAAATTGATAATGCTGTGCACTGCAGTCTGCACTGCGATATGTAATGTGTGTGAATCTGAAAGAAAGGCAGGAGATGCCAAAAACAGAAAATTAAAACAAAAATGTAGCTTTTTGTGTCACATTTGTGATGAATAAATTCAAGTAACATTTTTTTTTGTACATTCAGGCACTTGCCATTTAACTGATGACCTTGCTTTTATGTTGAGTGTAGGAATAAGATTTAGTAACAAAAACTTGGCAAAATATTTGAATCAAGCCTCCTTTTTTCTCCTCTAATTGTTTTTACCTGGCAGCTTTAAATGTACCGCATCATAAGCCAGGATACCATAAACCATAATCTGCACTTCAGCCAAATGAAACGACACAGAGAGTAAATTCCGCGATTAGAGAGTCACTCTCAATAAAAAAACTTGGCGTCCACAGAGGCTGTTGTTGCCATCAATGATTTCAACCTCCAGCAGACCTTGACTTGTCTTAAAGCTTTTTACTTCCAGTGAGATGAAAGCCACTGAATTTATAAAACTGAGTGTCTTCGTGCAAGAATCGAGCGTCAGTATCGACTGAATGTTTAATTCATGCTTTGGAGCCTTTTAGGTACCTGCCAACCTGCTGTGACATGACCAGGCTGCAGAGTTCATAACCTCTACATAAAATCTGTTCTTTGACTCTGAACTTTGTGGATTTCTCATCCAGACCTCCCAGACTGATGGGTGAAGGCTTTGTGGTCATGCAGTCCAATGATGTTGACATCTACTACTACCAGGATGAACCTGGTAAGCTCACACACACTCGCGCACACAGACAGATGATGTAAAAATGTTTATGATTGGGACGTTCTGTATTTTCCTCCTGAACAATCCCTCTACACTTCATGGCTGGCAGAAAAATTAGTTTCAAGATTGCCTGCAAGTTTTTTTGTTTTTTTTTTTTGTCCACTTTTATCTTTTTGTTCAGCATTTGTTGTCAGCATCATCTAGAGCTTTAAATGCATTTGTGTGTGTGTGTGTGCGTGTGTGTGTGTGCAGGTCTGGTGCCTGTGGAGCAGGAGAGCGGGGAGGAGGCAGAGACGTGCAGCGAGGGCGATAAGCTTCAGGATCTGCCTCCATGCTGGGGTCTGGACATTGTCTGTGGAAAAGGAACTGACTTCAACTACGGCCCTTGGGCAGATCGTCAGAGGTGAGTAATGATGAGGCACGAACACACAAACTTCATCAAAGTTTCATAAAACAATTTCTACACGAAATCTCTTGTAAGTCCTGCCACGGTGCAGTGCATGCTACACATATTACACAAACAGTGGAATTTGTTCACATCAAGTAAGTAGCGCAAATGTGGTTAGCATTTAAAATTGGTGAATGACACTAATTTGGTCTTTTGCGTGACCGTACAGCATATCAGTACAGATGTAAATGTAATAGATGTAAGATGAATGCTGTTCTGGTCAAGTGAGTCTTCAAACAGCTCAAACTTTTAAAGCTTCGGGCTTTACAGATTTCATCTTTCATTTACATAAACTCTTACTTTTCTCAGGGACTGTCTGTGGAAGTTCTTCCTGCCGGCTGACTACCAGGACATGAAAGTGACCGAGGTCGCCGAGCCAGGAAAACCCAGGCAGATCCAGGCGTTCGAGCTCCGCATGAACATCATTGCTGACGCCACCATCGATCTGCTTTTTACCAAAAACAGGGTGACTTTCGCTCTCGTGTGCTCTCTCTCTCTCTCTCTCTCTTCCTCTCTCTCTCCCTTTCTTTCTTTCTTTGTAACCTCTGTGATCTTTATTCCTCTCCCCGCTGCTCCCCTCGTCTTTGTCTTTATGACTCACCATGTTTTAGCTACTGATATTGGTTCATGTTTTATGCTTTTTCAAATTTTCCTCCTCGAGCAGTGCAGGGATTTTCACAAAGCTAAGCATGTGAAGTGCATACTAAATATCAACATAAATGCATGTTGAATAAAAACATGAAAAGGCTCGAGTCACTGAAGATTGCCATTTTGTTACATCTTTTCAACATATTTTTGTTCAATTTAGGTGACTTTCTTGTATTTTTAAGGCAATCTCTCTAATAATTTGACAGCATGTATGACTTTTTGGTTTGCTCTCTCTTTCTCACCCCCCGCCCCAAATGCTCTATCTTCATCTCTGTTACTAGGAAACCAATGCAATCCATGTGAATGTAGGTGCAGGCTCTTACCTGGAAGTCAACATCCCCATGACTGTAGGAGAGAATGGTGAGTGTCTGTTTGAAATATCAGTAGGCCAAAATGTCAGAACTTCAATCAGCTGCCACAGCAAAGGTCCCGCTGGCTTCAGGACAGATCTTGTTCATATAGAAGCTCGCATCAACAGATTTCCCATCATTTGATGATCAGCTGTTGCACCGATTAATGGCTGAACTAAGCCAGAATGATATATGAATGATGAGAATTAATGTGTTTTCAGCTGGTCACAGTACAATTGGATCTTTCTGTATTTTCCAGTGAAATATATCATATAGGAAAATTGTGTAGGATTCTTCATTAAAGCGGCTATAATCAATATTTTTATTCAGTGTAAAAGGGGTCATTCACATGAATGAACCTACAGACAGTCACCTGAATCCACAGCTCCCCTCGGCTTTACAGAGCGTTCTAGCGAGTTTCAGCTCATCATTTATCCGTCGGGCCACAACTTTACTGTTTTGGCTCACTGTCACTGCTCTCATAGGATCGTTTCCAGCTGCAGCAGGAAGCTGTTTTCAGAAAAAGGGCTGTAAAAATCCACTGTACACAACCTATTCAGCACCACAGCAGATAGACACAGTTAGAGACTAGCTGGTAAACACAGTGGAGCATTTAGCAGCTGAAGAGCCAGATATTTCCCTCAGGAGTCAAACACAGCTCCAATTGAATGATCATTTTGCTTCGTAACTGCTGGTTCACAATGATGTTATGTCAGTGTTGCGTTCACCTCTTGTTTGTGCTGCGCCATAACAATCAGTTATTGCTGGTTTTATATTTAGATTTAATTTAGTGTCTGTGCTTTATTTTAATGTGTCTTTGTTGCCATAGTGAGCTCAACGTGAATTCAACATTGTGGAAATTGTGTTTATATGTGTATATTGCAACATGAAGTTGCTTTCAGTTATTATAACTCATGAATGGTCATTGAGATCACCACAACAAAATGTAGCCCCTGTTACCAAGGTCAGTTTACTTATTGTTAATAAAAAATTTTGTTACTACAGAGTACGGACTATCAACTACAGAATGTGGCAACAATAAATCAAAATAAAGGAAAGTCTTTGGAGAAGTTTGACGCAAAAATGATCATTTATTGTTAAAAATCAGTGTTTTGGAGCGACTGTAGTTCAATATTACATCATGCATGCCACATGGTCGCAGGAGTTACAGGTTCGATTCCCACCAGTGCCATGCTCTTCTCTCTTTCCATTTTCTGTTGGCCTCTTCACCTGTCACTATAAAATTAATAAAAAAAACAAAACAAAATCAATCTTTCCAATAAGGTTGAGCCTTCAGTAATCTGTTTACATAGAGAGCTAAGTTTGCACATACAAGTCAGATTCATAGCAGGGACAGTCAGGGCTGCATAAGTGACGTATAAATCAGTCCTAGGATCAGTGAGGGGTTGAGCTGAATTCAGAGACCTAAGTAAAGTCCTGCTCATTACTAAAACAGAGTCTCTTTAATGACTGACTTCAGTCAGATTTTATTTATATAGGCCAAAATCACAGATCTCAAATTATTTCTGGTGGCTTTACAATCCGTACAGCGTGCACTACCCTCTGTTCTTAGAGCCTGCAAGGGTAAAAAATGGAAAGAAACCTGACTCAACATTTGTATTCCTTTGCACATGCAAACTGATTCAGGAGCTCTACACTACATTTTTCTTACTTCAGATATATAGAGCACATGCTTTTGACTAATTATTGTGTTAATATTTTACATTTATACTGTACTGTAAATGTTACACACATATCAGATCATCTTAAATTGTTTGCGCCATGTAAAATGACATTGAAAATATCCAGTATTGGCAGAGATGAAGGAACGCTCATGTCATCATTGGCACAAAACTAAAAGAACTCCCAAGACATCATCAAGGGATCATGCTGAAGTGCTACCACTGAATTGTGTACCAGAGGAAATGTCTTAAAGTTGCTGCAAAATCATGAACACATCTCTGCAAGCTGTGACTAAACTTTACCACATGAGAGTCCTTTGCATATGTTGCATAAGTGTAACACTTTCCACACCACATGCGTTACGTGAGCTTAAATTCAATACTGAAGTTGATCCTCCATTATACAGTAATACAGATAAAAGATAAAGTTAAACAATCAGAAATTCAATTCAAAGTCATATCCAGAATAAAACTGCTGACCTCAGGGAACATCAACCGTCTCAACACTGATAGTTTGTGAGATATGTGTAATAATTGATCACACTGAGCTGATAATATTTTGTCAGTCATCAGTCAATGCTCTCCTCTGCCCCCTGAAATGTAGTTAACATAAGTAGCTTTTCAAGTTTGGCTGGTAAATGACATTATTTACAAGAACTTCACCCTAGCTCTGTGCTCTGAGAACTGATGGCTCTGCTACTCTGTCTCTCTCCTCTGCCCTCAGGCTACTCTCCTACCATCAAAGGCCAGCTGCTTCACGTGGACACCACCAGCAGCATGCAGTACAGGACTCTTCTGGAGGCTGAGATGCTGGCGGTGAGTAGCTGGCAATTACACGAGAAGCTTTTCAGTTGACGTTTTGGACAGAAATTTGAAAAATCACTTCTCTGCTGACTTACAGATGCAAGGACAAGTTTCAAATCAGATTTGAAAATGCACATACATAGTAAGTGCTCTGCCATTAGTGAAATCGTGTTCTGTTCCCTCAGTTCCATGTCATAGCCAGCTACCCTCGGGTGTGGAACATGCCTCAGTCGTGGCAGTGTGAGATTGAGGTGTACAAGGCGACGTACCACTTCATCTACGCTCAGAAGAACTTCTTCACTGGTGAGTCCTTCAGCACACACCTTGTCAGAGCATTTAATGCTTAGCTTTGTTATAGTGAAATATAGGATGGTAAAACTTTCCATTTCTTTCACTCACTGTTCGTTCGTTCTTTTTTTAGATTTGATCCAGGACTGGGCGAGTGACAGCGCCCCAGACATCTACTCCTTTGTGCCGTATTCCTGGAAGTTCAAGATCCTTTTCCACCAGTTTGAGATGATCTGGGCGGCAAACCAGCACAACTGGATCGACTGTTCCACCAAGCAGCAGGAGAATGGTAAGACAGATGGTCTTCTGGATGTAAATAACTTAAGAAGCAGAATCTGCTGAAGTCGAATCTCGCTGAATTTGAAGGTTCATACTAAATAAATTAAATGAAAAAGGTAAATTGTTTTTACACAGAAAGTGTATTTATTTTTTTGACGCCAGTTAATTACTTCATACAGTCAGTGATGATTTACGGTGAGTAAGATAGATGTGTAAGATCAAATCACTAAAAATTCAATTCTTCAGGCGGATGTTTCATTTTCTGCATCTTTAATCTCATCTTCATGTCTAGAACAGATTTCTGTTATGATATGCAAACGTGTTGAGTCAGACCACGAATCACTGGCTCATTTAAGACACATGTACAGATGATTCTGTGGTGATGTAAATGTAAAAAATAGAGAAAGAGATTAAGAGACGCCACAGAATTCTTGACTAATTACATTCACAGCAAGTTGATCTAACAAGCCACTCCCTTGGACATTTCTGTTTTTTAAGTATCTTTTCTGAAGTAAGTGCAAGAGCATTAATACAAAATATCCACATCCAGCCATGAAAGCAATAGATAACTTAATGCCTCTTTAACACTGGAAGCTGATGTCCATGACAGGGTACTCTATAAAATCATTATATCTTGTACAGTATATACTTCACTTAATCCCAGAGCAGGGCAGACTAATCAATTGCATTATTGATCTTCTGTAGTTTACCTGGCAGCATGCGGTGAGACGCTCAATATAGACTTCACTTTGCCTTTCAATGAGTTCGTTCCAACCACCTGCCATACCCGCTTCAGCTTAAAGGTGAGTCATGCTTTAAGTGAATTTGATTTGTTCAGAAAATAAATTGTCGTCTGGAAAACATTCTTCCAGATGTATGGCTGCACATGCAGTGTGTTTTTAGTATTTGTTAGATGTTGATTTTTCTTTTTTTATTTTCTATTCTTTGACACCAACTATAAATATGTGTGGGTGTGTTCATGTATCGTATATGTGCTCTGTCCTTCTCAGGCAGAAGATACAGACATGCGACTGTCCCTGCCAGAGTGCCACCCGAGCCGCTATCCCCTCCTCACCCTGGCCAAAGACTACCAGAACGTCAAACTGCCCCCGGACATGTTCATGCAGGGGGAGAACCAAGGTGCTCCCCCTCCCAAGCCTGCCAAGTCCCGATGGAGGAACATCACCCACGCAGAGTGAGTTAAACCTGGGAATTATTTCTCTATAGTTGTGGGCAAAAAGTGAGTGTGTTAGCAAAGAGCAGGATGATTCATCGATGTAACACTGACTCACATCAATGCTTAGGTAGGAAAGAAATGTTGCAGAGGTAGTAGGTGGTAATTTCATGTGAATGTACCACTCACTGTCACTTTGTATGCTTTGTTGGCTTGATAGTTGCCGTTTCTGTTGGTTTTAGGTGAAGTGTAATAGCCTGATTGTTAGGGCTATTCTGACAGATTGAATTGTTCTGTATCAGTTCTATTTAGCACCCTCAGTTGTATAAAAATGATGTTTTTAGCTCATTTTTTTAAATGTTGAGGTATCCCTTGCTTGAGATGAAGATAGGCGGTATAAAGTCTTTTTCTTAGAGCTTGCACAAGTGGTGCCATACCAGTCTTTTTCTATTTAGACCCTGATGTTTAGAACTGTTCTGCATCCATCTTAGTCTGCATTCCTTTTGTTACAGAGCATATTTCCACATAAGCACCACCCTGCAGGTTCATCAAAGTTCATAAAGCTGCTGGAGAACTTGTGCTAGTTGGGTGCATTGTGTGCTCTGTACATAGTATCTCAACATCCACAACATCTAGATCATTTATTATGTATAGCCCAGAGCCAGACTACACTGATGTAGCACTGTGAGACCCACTTACCCCCTGGGAGGTTACGATCGAATTGTGTCTGGACCGCTGCACTCTGCGCTGCAGAGAAATCAGGCGCAACCCATTTGCCGTCTATTCGCCTCGACTATATGTCCTCGATCCTCGGTTCATAAAGCAAATGATGAACTGGAAAATCCACTTCAAATGATGATAGACTCAGCATTTTGACTGTGTACTGAGCGTGCATGTTTTTCTTCCTTACATCAGAGCCGGCTGGGTGGATTGCTGGAGTGTGCCCAACTTCTTGCTCATCATTGACTACACCTGGCACCCTATTTATCCGCAGAAGGCTGATGAGCAACTCAAACAGTCGTGTAAGCGTACTTGTTTAGTATCAGTTTGCTCTACAGCTAATCACGCCACTGTCGACTGTGGAACAAACATCATCTTACCTGCAGTTCATGATGTCTAACTTGCCTGTGATTTGTGTCTGAAGTGTCAGAGATGGAGGAATCGATGCTGTCAGCTCTACGTCCTCCAGAACACTCCTCGGCACCCCACAATGCCCAACCGCGCTACACCTCCACATCTGCTTCAGCTGCCCACAGCCGCATGCCCACTGACCCCTCAGAGCTGCCTCCCGACAGACTTCACGTGGAGATGGAAATGTCTCCAGACTCTCAAATCATCCTCTACGGACCTTTGCTCCGAGCACTGATCTCCATTAAGGTACAGAAACGCTTGAGTCACTGTGGCACCATTTTTCAGTCTGTAGTTTAATTTAATAGGAGGGATGCTACATTTTTTGGATGATAATGAAACCACCAGGAACTAATTTGTGTAATGAATCAATTAGAAGTCTAAACAGTTCATTTTTCTAACCTTCCTTTCATCTGTCGCTACAGGAAAACTACTTTGGTGAGGACGACATGTACACAGACTTTGAGGAGGCAGTATCCAGCCCTGTGTTGTCCACCTCCACCTCCTCAGGCCTTGGTTGGTCTCCTCTTGGAATGGAAGACAGCGAACAGAGGGAAACCTCAGACCTCCATCCGCTGGACCTGCGCCCCTGGGACATCACCGTGTACATCAACCTCTACAAAGTCCACGGCCGACTGCCAATGGTAAAACAGATGACTGCCAAGCTATTTAATGATTTGGTTTGAGAAGAAAAGAGCAAGAGAGAGAGAAGTGCATCAAATAAATATGATAAAAATGTGCAGTACAGACATAGAACAAAAGAAAATAGATGTGTATAATATGAATTTAATGTATGTAAATAAAAATATGTCAAGAAACTGTTTGGAGTTTAAAAAAAAAAAAAGAACAAAACATATTTTTGTTGTGTGTATCATTAAGTCTACTTTATTTACCCCCATTGAGTTGATGCATGTTTACGAAAACAGCTTGATGCATGAGTTTACATGTTTACTCACTGTTTCTCGTTGCCTCCAGCACTGCAGCAGCGAGGGTCCCGAAGGTCCGTCCGGCTTCCTGGAGCGTCTGTGTTTTGAGATGAAAAAGGGTTACAAGGAGACGATGCTTCAGCTGCTCCTGTCTCCCATTCACATCTTCATCAGCGACAACTACCAGGTCTGAAACACAGCTACACTTGCCTGATGTTATGAATATTTTGGTGCAGTCGTTGCCTCTTCTTAGGTCTTACAGGAAATCGCTTGAGAAAAAGATGTTTATGTCAAGCAGCACACAAGAAAATGTAACAACAATAAAACAAAAGTGACATGTTGTGCTCAGCATTCATCTTTTTAATTACAAAGGGTAATCAAGACAGTGTAATTCTGGAACTGTGTGGTGAAGAGGTTAAATAATTCACACACAACTCTTCTTTAATCGGAGTGATTCAGTCTTTACAAAACACCCCGAATAAAGCTTGAGGGTCAGTGTTGCATCATTTAAAACATGCTTTTCACCAGCAATGTTTGCATAAGCACCTGCATATTGTACAACCACACAGAATTTCTAAGCTTTAGCCGTGAGTTGAATATCTTTCCCTAATCCCTGACAAAGAATGCGTAACCCTCATCTCGCTCCTCGAGTGAGACAAGAAGCTCTCTTTTTATGGCACTTGCAGGCATACAATGAAATGAATTTCACTTTATTTGAAGCTGAAATATCCCTCATGTTGTTCACTTTCTGTTTGTAACCCAGCGAAGTAAGAAAGCAGAAATATTTGACTGGTGTTTGATGTCCACAGCGTCCCACGGCGGATGGGGTTTTGAGGGATGGTCACCTGAGTCTGTCAGGCCTACAGATGAGGGCCCATGCCATGTTCTCCGCTCAGGGTCTCCCACTGGGCAGCGACACGCTGGAGTACGCCTGGCTCATCGACATGCAGGCTGGGGGGCTGACAGGCAGGGTCTCTGTTCCACAGGTATGTATGTTTGTTTGGCTTACGTAAAAGAGTGGTTTGGAATGTGGGAGGGATAAATGTTTGCAGCTTTAGATTATGATCATATGACTACTTTTCAAGTCATGTTTTCTAAAGCTTGCTCGTTTGTTCAATATAATTCGATCCAAAAATAACCCAGCTTTAATGTATTCCCTCTGCTTTGCCCACCTTCACAATGACTGTATGTTACACATTTTTGATTCTGTGCAGTTGCAGTAAATGCATTTATTGATATTAAAAGCACAAATGTGTCTGCGTGTGTGTGTCTGTTTGTGATTATCAGGTGGCCAGTTTGATAGAGTGGGGTGAGAACTTCCTTTTCCATGGGGTGTCCCGAGAGTTCCAGCTAGAACAGCCCAAACCCTCTGTCATCTGCCAGCACGGCGCTGACCGTCGCATCTGCGATGCCAAGGTACAAACAGGCAGTATAATGCCACACCAGGTCTGGGCCTCATTTCTCACATTTCCTCTGCTAAAGCTGTCCAACTTTGAACTAGTTAGCAGCTGCGCGTGTCTGAATCTCACGCTTGAAGCTATTTAATTAGCTCATTATGGCTGCTGTTTCTTGTGCGTAAGACTTGAATGTTGGTCGGAACTGTCCAGTAAGAAAGTAAATGTACAAATGGCACCGGATAATATAATAGACCGCTGTGAACCTTTTTTTCTAATGATGCATGATTCATGACTCAACTGACCCAGCTTCGAACACAAAACTATTGATCTACTCACAGCAGCCGTACATAGCACACATACCCAACACCATGATGGGCGAAGTAACATTAAGAGAAAACAAGTCTGTTTCACAAAATGTCTTGTTTTAAGTGAATACTAACAAGGATATTTTTAAAAACTGCCTGAGAACTCTCATTAGTTTTTGACGACTGAGCAGCTGTGGCTGCAGGCTACGTAGCAGTATGTAAAGCATAGCCAGACTAAATTAAAGATTTGTTTCCTTGCGAGCACAGAAAGTTTAAAAGGGACTGAATGATGGCTGTCTTTCAGATGAGCTGCCTGCCAGGTCACTGCCGCACATCAGAGGAGCTGAAGTACACCATGACCCGACTGGCCATGGATGGAGTTGACCTCTTCATTGTGGAGCACGGCTGTGCTGCTAACATCAAGGTAAATAGCAACAACCATTTATGTGTTGGTATTTTAACAAAAAATATTTATTTATGTGTAAAATATCAATTTTCCCTTTAATTCCTCGCTCCCCAGACGGCTATCATTCGCGTAGCCAACTGCAACCTGCACAACCAGGCAGTAGGAGAGGGCATCAGCGCTGTGGTGCAGGACGTAAACATCCGGCAATACATTGAACAGCAGCAGCACACCGAGGCGACCAGGCTACAGCCAAGTGGACAGGGGCAAGGTCCGGGTCAGCCGCTGGGTCTCGGTCAGCCCCCTTTGCTGCGACGCTCTGTCTGGCTGGAGGCAGGTTCAGTCAACCTGAACCTAATCACAGCAGACATTGCCCTGGCTGCTGACCACCCAGCCAAATGTGAAGTCCAGAGGCATTTTCTGGAGCTACACGACGCTCAGACCAAGAGGTAGAAAACTCTTGTTTACTCTTCTGTTGTTTACTCTTTTTAAGCACTTTTTATTTTAAGCATGTGGGAGGAAAAGATTCCTCCATTTGTCCCTCAGCTATCCCAGAGCACCATTTTGACATTTTGGCATTTCTTGTTTATATCATTGGCCACTGTGGTATACTTTTATTTCATTTGTGAATTTGCTTACAGCTAGCAGCAGCTTCTAATGTTTACAAAAATGTCAAAGCTGAAACTTATTTCAAAGTGGAAATGACTCACTTGCTCTATCACCCGTCTGTATGATGAGTCATTGATACAGCTGATGTAAGATGTTTAGCTCGTAATGTAAATTTATTTAAGCAAAACAAGATGATTCTTTTGCTGTCATATATGAAGATCCTGCTCATCATATGTGATAATCAGCTGGTAGACTGGCCGACTACTGTGATAATAGATTTAACATAATGATCCAAGATCTCATTAAAGGTCTGCAGGGAACCATTACCAGTACAGATGTTCTTGTCTGGCTTGTAATTGGACATGATCTTTCTTATTAGTTTAGCTAAATGCTAATATCTGAGGGTTATGGGAAATGGTAAAGTTTGTACATTCATGATTCATGGAGTGTATGCCAAAGCAGAACCAAGATCTGGAAAATTTAAAGGAAAACGTTGTTATTCTTCAACCTAGATTTTATTTTCCAATGTTGTTTTTGTCTAAGTGACTAATGGAGACAACCATTTCTGAAATTGGTCCAGTATTGAGTGAGAGTTCTGCAGCCAGCTGTCACAAACAGGCTGCAATGTGTAATCCTTGGGGGCACCATCGAAGTACATTCACTGAAAGTGCTTGTATTTGCCACTGACAGGCTCGGATAGTTATTACAAATGTCTGACAGCATTATGGAAAGGACTCTACAGAGATATATACGAAGATCCTTTGTGTTTAAGCAGAAACAGCCATTACTGTATATCGCTATGTTAAAGCCACCCGACTCCATTGGAAGAAAAACAAATTTTATATCGCAGGTGGCAGTAGTTGTTTGTCTACTCTTTTCTGTCGCTGCCTCATTAGATGAGTTTGTTTGTGTGATTGTGTGACAAACTAACCGAAGATTACAGATTACAGTGCTTTTGCGACTTCGAAGCACTCGCTTGATACTGAACCAATTGCAAAAATTGTCCCCATTAGTCACAAAACATGGTAAAATAGGTCTAGGTTGACTGTTTTAGTGATCTCGTTACCCCAAATCCTCTGTCATCATCTCTCCCTTTACCCTCTTCTCTTCAGACTCTGGTTCCTGTGGCCAGAAGAGGCTGGCATCCGCAACAAGCGCAGCAGGAACCGCTGTGGCTGCCTCGGAGGCTGCCGATTCTTTGGAGGAACCAACATGGGCCTAGACTTCTTTAAGCTTGAAGAGCTGACGCCCTCGTCCTCGTCTGCGTTCTCTTCTTCCAGCACTGAATCAGACATGTCTTACGGCCAGTCTTTGCTACAGCCTGGGGAGTGGATTATTACCAAGGAAACACCCAAAGTGGACGGTATGGATTTGCAAATGTTTCATTTATTACTAAAGCAGCAGCTACTCTCTCATTACAGGGCAACTGGGAGTAAGAATGCAGGTCCTTGTTTATCTAGGAATTCATTACCTGAGAATTTATTGTATTATATGGTAATATATTGAGATCTTTATTATTATCTTGTCTGCCTAATCAATGATCTTTAAACTTTAATGTGTCACCAGCTTCCTATAAAACAGAATGTATGTAAAAGTGTAAAATACTGAATGTAACATACTGATACAGAAAAAAATGCGTGGGAAGTGATAACAGTTACTAAACCTATTGTGTGTTTTTCCCAGGGAGAGTTGTGGGACTTAAGACGGACACACACTCGCCGTGCCTGCCCCCTGAGCTGCCTGAGAGACGTCAGCAACACCTCAGTCTCCAGGTGCCCCAGCGCTCCCACAGCTCCGCCTCTTCCTCTGAAGAAAATAGCTCCTCCAGTGCCGCGTTGCCCCTGCTGGCTGGAGAGAGGGACACTCCCTCGCCAAGCACAGAGGAGCGCATGTTCCCCATGAATGGCAAAAGCCCAGCAGAGTGAGTAACAGCCAGACTGACAGTCTGTTGTCTACATACTATGTTTACTGTAACATATGTGATGTATGTTAAAATTAGAAAAACCCACATACATAAATATACTGTAAGAGGTCAGAGCATGTAGGAATAACTAGAAGGCAGAACAAGCCAGGGTGTAGTCACTTATTTTCTCCTCTGTCTGTGCAGCACCCTAGGGGAGGTCCCAGAGGTCTCGCCCGTCTCACCCAACAGCTCCCAGGACCGCTCCTCAGTACGCTCACCCCTGTGCTCCCCTCTCAAGCGTCAGTCCTCTGTGCACTCAGGTCGACTGGGCAGCACCAAAAGCCTGTCGGCTGCCGTCTTCAACGACAAGCCTCCGCCAGTTTTGTCTGGAGGCGTCCAGTTCAGCAGTGAGGTTTCCCGCAGCGACGAGAACGTCCTGGATTCACCACGTCAGCGCAGGAGCTATGGTTCATTTCCCTTCACGCCTTCAGCTGACTCCAACACCTTCCATCAGTACCGCTCTGCAGACTCCAGCATGTCCGTGGCCGACAGCGAGGCCTACTTCTCCGCCACTGAGGACTTTGAGCCAATCAGCAGCGCCGATGAGGGTCCAGGGACGTACCCGGGGCGCAAAAAGAAGAGGAGGCAGCAGATGCAGCAGCCACAGCAGCCTCCGTATCACATGGAGAACTATAGGTCAGCTTAGATGATGATATACTGTGCTTTGGTACTTTGGAAAATGGAGTGTGGAAGATTCTGCAAGGGGCACGCCGCTCCAGTGGAACTCACAAAAGTTCTCAAAGTTAAATAGTTTGTTTCTTTAACGGAGATCTAAAACAGAACTTGGAAGATGGTCAGATGAAGTGCAAGGTTAAGAATGGGATTAAGGTGATGGTAATGTCTAGACAGCTCACGGCTCTCAGTAACATCAAAGCGTCTCTCATTTCTCCTCTGTAAGAGCAGATGAATTAATGACCCATTTAGCAAGTTCTGACCTTGCTTGAAATGTTACCCTTTTAAATAATGTTAAAAGGGCCGTTCTGAAGAAGTTTTGATTTATAATTTCAAGGTCGTGATGAATGCAGGAATTAGATTTTTTCATCAAGTTTCTCCAATTTGTCAGTTCCCCTTTGTGGATGTTACTGGAAAATGTTAAGGGTATTATCATGTGAGTTTCCAAGATTTTACGAAATATATTCACATGGTTTGAAAGGACCAGTTTGTGGAATTTAATGGCATCTAGTGGTGTGGTTTGTAATTGCAAGCCCCTCACCTCACCCTCTCCTTCCTAGTGTGAAGGACAAACCAGGGTGGCTGAGGAAATGTACGAAAAACATGAACGACCCTATCTTGAGCCAGGTGTAGAAACATTGTGGTTAAACATTTTGGACTGGAAGAGGACCCGTGGTGTCTGTAGATATGGAAGACTCATTCTAAAGTAACAAAAAAATCATTCCTTTCAGGTGATTACACACTAATGAAACATTTTTATTCCATTCCTGACATATTATGTAAATAGAGACGCTGCACGGTAGAACCTCTGCACATTGGAATGAAAAACAGGCAGTGAACTATTTCATCAAATAACTTCTGATGACTCACACTGACATCTTTACAATGATTGTACATTTTTGGCACAATGTACAGGAATACATTAACAGTGTTATGACATTTTAATGTTTGATTCCCGACAAGTTTTGCATTTCATGCCGTTAAGCAACTTGTCCCGAAGCTAAACACGTCGCAGCTTTCATTTATTACTTTGATACGGTCATGCGAGGACGGATGTGAACTAGACTGGCTGTAGCAAATGAGATGTTTGATCCATGGGCAGCCACTTACCGCTGGTGTGTTTGTGCAAATTGGATTTCAGTCTTGTTCTGCAACCGCCTTGTCATTTTTCTATTACCCCAAAAAATTTTCTCGCATTGATTCCAGCACGCTTTTTGATTGATACAGCCCCCACACAAACACATGGAATCAATTCAGTCTCATGAAAGGCTTCAGCTGGCACAAGCCTGTGGAAACACAAAGCTGAATCTCAACAGAACACAAAACTTTATACAGAAAAGAGGTACAATAGATTCTGGCTGACATACTGTTCAGCACCTGGTTAATGTCGACATTGTTGACATCACTGCTGTTGTATGAATGTGTGAGGCTAAATTATGAAGCAGAACACTAAGAGGATTTTAAGGGTTTGTTGTGACATCCAAGTGCAACAAAAGGCCATTTTCCACCACACGTTTTTTTTTACTTACTTCTCCAGCCGGAGCTCCATCTACCACAGCGTTGAAGGTCCCCTCACCTACGTTCTCAATGGGGAGCTGATCACCGAGCCACGTCCCCTGCCCCTGCCCCCGATGTTGCCACCGCTGCCTCCGCAACCCCTGCCCAGCCACACTTCCCAGGCCTCCTTCGTCTCAGCACTCGCCATGGAGGAGGAGAGCTCGGTGGAGGCGGAAAAGACGGCTGAACCCGGCCCTGTGACTCGCCAGCCCCACGTCATGGCATGCTACCAGAGCTACCTAGCCCACTATCAGGTAAAGTTAGTTATACGTGTGGAAATGCTGCGTATTAGCAAGTAGCTTTATTTTTCACTGTGATTACTTCTTTGTCCAATTAAAACACTGAACTGCACCTCTGCCAGGTCTCAAATTGGTCTGTCAAGCAGCCCACTAATAAGAGGACCTCCAAGTCTTCTCTGCACCGCCCCCTAGATTTGGACACACCCACCAGCGAGGAGAGCTCCGCCTCCTTTGACCAGCTCTCTGTCCCCAGCTTTAAGGTGTTTGTGACTTCCTGTCTTGGTGTTGGCTGTTAAAATGGTTCGTGCGTATCCATAATACACACAGTAGACCAGTTTGGAGGTGTAACTTTTTCTTTTGTGTTACAGGTGATAAAGCAAGGCCTCTCTGCCAGCTCTCTACTGGACAGAGGAATTCAGCTGATGGGAGAGAACAACAGGTATTTCAAGCCACACTGTTACATCCTTCTTTGAGTACTTGTATAGCTTCACACTGTCCTTTCACAGCCTGTGCTGCATTATTGATAAAAAAACGTATGATCTCACATGGTCTCCTTGTTCCTCTACAGTACGCCATATACCCCGCTGGATAAAAGAGCCATGGAGAACACAGATGAGGACACAACAACAGATGACTGGACTCTGGAGCAGCCCTTAACTCAGACCAGGACCACTGCCATCGTGGAGGTGAAAGGAGCCATCAATGTGGTCCTCACGCCTCTTGTGGCTGAGTCTCTTGACAGGTAGTAACTAATCCTCCATGTAGTTTTTGTTTTGTTTAAATCTGTGTGTGTTGTTTGTTTTTGGTCTGTTTGTCTTGCTGTTTTATTGACTCACATCTCCCTTCACGCCAGGTTTTCAGTCTCAGTTTGAAATATTTGATGAGGAAAATGAAAAAAAAACTTGGCAAATCTTTCTCACACTGTAGATTCTTAGTTAAGTCTTTCTTTTAGCCTGAAGCTAAGATGTGACCTTAAGCCAATTTAATCCCATCGCACACTGCATCGTTGATCTGAAATTCTGCTGACGGTGTTTCAGTGTCTGGCCTCGCTCTCTGTCGTTCACCAGTGTGAATCTTTCAGTTTGCCAAAGGCTAACCGCGCTGGGTTTACAATGGTCTTACAGGCACTTAGCTCTTGGCTAGTGCAGCGTGGAGGTTACTGTAGCTACAAGGTTGGATTATACATATTAAATTATACTTGGAAAATGTGATTTCTGAGTCAGCTATGGTTTGTGAAGTGCTTTACAAATATCATTTTTTTGTTGTTTTATGACAAGTATCTATCTGTTTGTTCTCTTTCAGGTATATTGAATCCATGGTCCACTTTGCCAGTATCCGACATCCTGCAGCCATTCTAGATGACCTGCATGGGAAAGTCCTCAATGAAGCCTATCAGATCAGCAAGTCCACGGTCACGGAGTCCGTAAGTACAGTAATGCACAGAGCAGATCAATATAGCTTGATTTGTTAATATTTATTTATCACGATAGATGTTTTTGAATGCTGTCACACAGCTGATTAATCAGAGTTTGACGAAGGAGAAGCTGTTCTTGTGATGGTGTCGAATGTGTCAACTTTTTCTATTAAAGTGTTTCTCTTCTAAATGCTTTGAGTGTCACAATTGTGGCTTTTTATTTGCCCAGTGACTGATGTCTCACTGTTCTCGATCTGCACAGAGCCAAACAGGCAAGCAGGAGCACAAGCTGTCCAAGACGGAGGGCACGACCCCTGGCTCCCTCAACATCTCCCATGGTCAAACAGACCTGTCCGTCAAACCAGATAATGTGAAAATCAAGGGCCTGCAAGCCAACGTCTCCATCCCCAAGGTAACGGCCATGACCCCAAATAATGAGAGGCCGGCAGCGTTCCTCAAACTGTGGTCTGACCGAGGGAGGTCCAAGAGCCAGCACAGAATCAATAGCTTTGCTCTAGATCACTTAACATTTCAACAATGAATATACAGCACACAGATTTTTGTGTAGGATGATGATAGTAGATCAAATTATTAAGCTACACGCCTACGAAATGTAGCCTGTGCTGTCAGAACCATTAATATTCTTTTTTGATTCCACTGAATGGAAGTTAAAGTCTGTTTACACGAAAAGTGAGACTGGATGCATGATACATTTTTGTTACTGTTGCAGTATTGATTTTTCTATTGCCCTCTATATATCTTCATATAGAGAAATAATAAAAAATCTTACTTTTGGGGAAAATATCCTCACACACACGGTATGACTTATCTGCTTATGACTGTATTCATCCCTGTGGAGCAATAATTTGTCTTTCTAAAGAGCTTCTTGTGGGAAAACGCGATTATTTATATCCATAGCATCGGTTGTTTTTGAACAACAATATTTTACAGCACAGTGGAGTTCACTTCAGTTCGATTTAGTTGTCCGTTTATATTTTGTTTTCTCTTCCCGCAGGTGAACCTTTGCCTCCTGCAGGCTTCTGTAGAGGAG
This sequence comes from Sciaenops ocellatus, assembly GCA_033000465.1. NCBI lineage: Eukaryota > Metazoa > Chordata > Actinopteri > Sciaenidae > Sciaenops > Sciaenops ocellatus. The sequence goes on along the minus strand of CP136878.1, from coordinate 18,961,621 downwards.
GGGTCACCGTCTTGCTCCAACAAGTGCGTCACACATGTGTCTCTCGTGGCGCTGTGCTTCGACAGGATTGCCACCCAGTTCAGGATGAACAGGTAACGCATCGACTGCTCCTCATGTCAGTGTTTGTGTACAATGACTAAGCTTTTTGGAGTATATGCGCTCAGGGCAAATCTGCTTAGATATGAAGATAAAATGCCCGTTGGCACATTCGGTTGTGGTTGTTTGGGTGTTACTCTTTGGGAAATTGGGACTCATTTAGATTTTATACAAAATCAACAAATTGTATTTCTCTGACTCCGCAACAGCAGCAAAGCTCAAACACAAACACACTTTCTCCTTCTTTCAGGGGTATTGTAGAGGAGACGCCCAACACTACAGAACATGGCCGACCTTCAGTCATGTTGGAGAAGTATGCCTCAGCCACCAAGATGCAGCCGCAGTCTTCTGGCTCGCTGCGATCCAACGCCGGCATCGAGAAAGGCAAAGAGATCGCTGCCAGGCTCAACATCCACCGTATTCACAGCCAGCTGCGAGGCCTCGACTCCACAGGTCGGTTCAGGAGAACAACAGCCTGTTTTGATCCCCTGTGCCACTTTTTGAAGCTTTTACATGACCTGTGACCTCTGTGTTAATATGCTGCGGGAGTTGTCCCCAGACAGGGTGCAAAGGTGCCTTTACTTGACCTACAGTATCAAGCAAAACTATTTAGACCTTTTGACTTTTTGTGTAGTCTAAGGTTATTTTAAAATGCTTTTTTTCAGATATTTGGCTTCTCCTAACTGCAAAAAGTTGCGTTGTTTCCTTTTTTTTTGTAGACATTGGCACATGTGCCATCACAGCAATCCCTTTTGAGAAGTCCAAAGTGCTGTTTGGCCTGGAGGAACTGGAGGAGTTTTCACTGGTGGATGAAACCGATGCCCAGGCCACTGCAGGCGATCTCAGCCGTTCCACTGCTTCTCTAGAGAAATGGGGCTGGATCATGTTTGAATGTGGTATCGAGAACCTCACGGTTAAAGGTAAAACATCCCAAACTCTCTGAGCAGGAGCATAGCTTTTATTGAGACATAAGCATATGAAAGAATGTAAAAGATTGCTTGAGTTGTACAAAGAAGGATGCAGGGAATTCATTACAGATTTGTGAATGTGCTACACTTTGTGTTACAGGGGGCCGTCAGTCGGGAGCCATTCTTTACAATACATTTGGTGTGATGGGCCGCTCAGACACTGGAGGGAAGACGGGTATGTCCAAGTCCAACGGCTCGACAGGCTCTCAGACGGGCAGTGGTTACAGCACTGACGTCTCTGATGACAACCTGCCACATGATACTATCAGCCCTGCCTCTGATGTCAACGAACACTCGGACTCAGACGACCAGGTGACATACTGATAAAACACTCTCTATACATTCCTCCCTCAGATTTATTTTGCTCGTGTTCTGAAAACTACCCAAACCATGGATTTAGAATTCTTACCATGACATCTGAATCCTCTGCAGAATTGAGTTCCACATTCTCTTTTATCTGTTTCCCGTGAGTTTGACACACACATGAAAGCTGACAGCTACCTCAAACTTTCACTTAAAATTAATTCTCTTCAAGCCAACTTCTTCTTCTTTATTTTATCTGCCCCTCTTAGCTCACTGCATTAAAATGTAACTTATTGTGAGTTTACACGCCCCTAAATGTCACAGAAGGTGCATGTGGATGTGAACTAACAGAGAATCAAAGCTCTAATCAACTGATATGAAACAAAATGTATATTTGCGACGAGTGTGGACTATTTATCTGTTTCTTTTTGCATTTTTGTTTTAAAAATTTGATAATACCGCTGCCTATTGCCAGTCTTTGATTCAGATTTAAGTAACTGTGTTGCACAGAATTAGCTCATTAAGACTGATTCTGATGTGTATCAGAAAATGACTTTCAGTCGAAGTAATCATGTTGAGCCTGAAGAAAGACATTAAAGTCGTCAATATAGGAAAAAGACTTTGAGTGTGAAACTAAGTCACATCAAATCCAAGCTGTAATTAGGCTGAACGTGATGTGCTGTGGCTCCTGAGCTGCAATACTGGAACTCATACCCACCAGCCAGTCTAGTCCACCGCTAACCCTGTTTTCTTGTGCTCCTTAGGATGAAGGGGTGGAGTCAGATGACTTGAAGAAAGACCTCCCCCTCATGCCCCCACCTCCTGACTCCAGCAGCATGAAGCTGACCATCAGGGAGATCTGGTTCAGCTTCGCTGCTCCCACAAATGTGCGTTCACCCTCGCAGGCCATCTCCAGGTACGACTCCACTGACATTAATAGCCTTCTTTACAAACATTCTTTCACTTAATTACATTAAACTCATGATTTGTGCTTCATAGTTAACAGGTAATCTGGCGTATTTTCCATGAAGCTGCACAAATAAACAAGATTTCATAGAAAGCAGCTGGTAATAGTCATTATGGATACCTGTATAGGGATCTACACATTCGTGAGAAATAAGCCAGGGTGAAATATACCAGAAATTTCCTTGAAGTTCAGAGAAAAACACATTTCACCATCCTCTGGCTGAAGTACTGTGAGCTCACTAGTTGTTCCCCTTAAGTGGCAGTGGTGTGAAGGCAACACAGTGTGATGAGTACCATATTATCTGTTGGAGAGTTTTTTTTTTTTATTTTTTAGGAGAAATACTCTCTAGCGTGCCCCTGGCAAATGGTTGTCAACCATTGTCAACTTTGCTGCTGATGCAGACCTGTCAGCCTCACAGATAATCAAAGTGACAGGTGCATTCTGGGTTTTGAGTTTTGTTATAACTCAACTGAGTGCAGTGAAGAATAAAGCAACAAAACTCGATTCTTAACCAACAAAATCTGTTGACATAATAATAATACATACGTTACAAACATATTACATACATAACATGATTTAAAATAAGAAGAGAAAAGTATAATATGTTTTAGGAAATATTGATCAATATATGGGGTGATTAAAAACTCCTCCGACTCTCTTCTGTGTTCACAGGCAGTTGAATCTGCTCAGCACAGCCACGCCAGCGATAGGAGCCTGGTTGGTTCCCATCGACCAGCTCAAATCTTCTCTGCGCAAACAGGACATGGAGGGCACGCTGCGAGTGTGTGCTGTCATGGGCTGCATCATGACAGAAGCTCTTGAGGTCAGCATTACATCTGTAGACCTAAACAAGAAAAGAATGTTAAGAAGTTTACCTCAAACCTAGCGCCTACTTGATTTTATGTGCACTCGTTTGAAACTTTCCTTTTGGCTTTTTTTTTTTGTCATTCCCCAACAGAAAAAGAGCATCCACATCCCCATCCGGAGCAAGTACAACCGCGTAACTAAACGAGCTCGCTACCTGCACGAGAATCCCTCCTGTATGCTTTGTAACATCCTTCACCGCTATCTGCAGCAGGCCGACTACTCTGTCATAGAGGAGGCTACCATGGTCAGTGCGACGCCTCTGAATCTTCTCTTTTCTATCAGTTTATGAGACCTTCACTTAAAACGCTACTAAAATTGATGCTATATGGTCTCATTTGGACTACAGCCGGCAATTATTTTAAGTGGTCTTAAGTGCTCTTGGCTCCCCTTCATTATTTTAATTCATCCTTCGTCAGTGGCATCAATCCAATTTTTTCCTCTTCTCCTTTACATCCCAGAATGACGGTGTTCCAGCACTTGTGACTCTAAAGAAAGGTCTAGTTGCTTTGGCCAGACAATGGATGAAATTCATTGTGGTAACTCAGGGCTTCAAGGCTATAGGTCTAATGAGGCCCAACCAGCTTGCCAAACCCAAGGAGCCTCAGCAGAGCCTGGGTGAGACCATCTTGGGCCTGGACAACGGTGCCGCACTGCAGAGTGACACAAGTGCCGACGGAGCTGAATTTGAATTTGACGCAGGTGGGAACTTAAAGCTTTCAGTGTGTTAATATTAGTTTGACACGCCCATCTGTTACCACAGATGGACTGGTAAACTCCTGACCTCGACTTCTCACTGTTTGCACAGCAATAAATAGGCTGTCACTTCTTGAGATTTAGCGTATATATATATTTAGTATGAATGTTCATGTTTTTACATTTAGAGCAGTCACATGGTTCTTCTAGGAGTTTTATTTTATTTAATTATTGTGAAGCCACAGTGAGTGAACACACCATGTTGCTGGAGGGAGCATGCAGTCGTCCCCCGCCGAAGGAAGGGAACTCGGGTCCCGTCAGTGGAGTCGAGATCATGAGGAAACTGTCCAAGTCCCACACACACAACGAGTCTGCACTCAGGATAAAGGTACAACTCTGTGGCTTAGAACGTCTTTGTGTCTGTGTCTATCTGTTGTAAATCCTTATTGGGTTGCATTAGATTGCACAATTATACCTAATAAATTGTATAAATGTGCATAAACATTTCTAGGGCTGCAACTACTGTTATTTCCATTCCTGATTACTGTATCAATGTTTTTTCTCAGTTGTTCATCTATAAAATGTCACCAATCAGTGATGACATCTACAAATGTGTTTTGTCCAACCAACTACAAAACCCAAATTTGTTTTCTAACATGGAAGAAGAAAACAGAAAACCAGAAAATTATTCTGATCTGAGAAGCTACAGACAGGATTTTTTTTTTTTTTTGCCAGGCAATTGACTAATCGACTCATTGTTTCAGCTCTACACATTTTTCAAACCTGCACTGTGCCACACTGTATATATATCTATATCTATATATGTATATATGTATATATATATATATATATATATATATATATATATATATATATATATATATATATATATATATATATATATATATATGTATATATGTGTATATATGTGTATATATATATATATATATATATATATATATATATATATATATATATATATATATATATATATATATATATATATATATATGTATGTATATATATATATATATGTATGTATATATATATATATATGTATGTATATATATATATATATGTATGTATATATATATATATGTATGTATGTGTATATATATATATATATATATATATATATATATATATATATATATATATATATATATATATATATATATATATATATATATATATATATATATATATATATATATATATATACACCGGATTGTGTTGGTAGCATACAATCATCCTAAATCCAGCCTATTCGCCCATTGGCCAAAAAAGAAATGCAGTGTTGTTGAAATGATTAGGTGGTTAATTGATGAGTTAAATGACAAGAAATTAAAGACAACGATTTTGATAAATTGTTTAAAAAAAAATTTTGGCAAAAATGTCTGAAATTCAATGGCTCCGGCTCTTGAAATTCTTAATTTAAAAAAAAAAAAAGGCAAAAAGAAGTCGTCACCTTGGGCTCTCGCCTCTCTTAAAAACTGCGATGGACCTTTTTTAGACCAAACTTTTAATCAAGAAAATAATAAGCAAATTTATTGCAATAAAACTAATTAGTTGCAGCCCCTGAAAGACACTGTCTGTCTGCTGTGCTGTCCTGACTGTGGTGTGAAGGTGATACCACTGTTTAAAGCCAGGAGTGATCAGAGCTGACGTTCGGTTGAGAGAGATTTCCTCTCTCTCTCCACCAAATCAAACCGTAACACTTTTGTTGAAACCATCTCAGGGTCTGTCAAGCTTATTCAGCTCTTTTGTCAGGAAAAAAAAGTACCACCTCAACTCTGGATTATTTCCATAATGGATCATGGCAGCCACTTCGTATCCCACTCATGTTTCAAATATAAAAAGCCACAGGAGGTGTTATAGTGTGAACATGACCTCCTCTCAGTAATCTGTACATTTGTCATACCCAGGGCTCCCATCCATACCAGTCACTGAGCTACACCAGCGGTGACACAGCAGCTGACTCACCCGCCCATGTGAGCCGCGCAGGCCTTCCAGCCAAGGACAGCCCCAGGAAGGAGAGCCTCCTGAGCAATCTGACGGGGAGCTTTCGGAGTCTGCACAACCTGCTGGAGGGCATGCCCCAGAGGAACGAGCCGTCTGCCGCCACTGCAGCCAAGAGCAGCTCCCTAACTCGAACAGGTAATCACGGAAGCGCCACTGTTGTGTTGCACTGCTGCAAACTCCAGTATGTGGAAGATACAGAAGAACAGCAGAATACAACGTTTAGGTGATTTTTATTACCACAATGTAAAAGTCATTTTTGCTGCAAGGCTGACCTCTACCGTTCAACAGTGTGAATAGTAACAGACTAAAATTCACAGCTTGGTTCCCCTTTAAACACATGCCAACAGCGAATGAATACACAATGTGTCATAAGTTATTTACTTTGTTTCACACTCTAAACATACAGCACCCCGGCTGATATATCTTCATAAAAGCAGAAACCAGAGAGGGAACTAAACACAAAAATAAAGCATACCTTCTACATGTTTCGATTCCTCATGAACGTGTATGCGAGCATAAAACAAATTTTGAAATCCCCAAATCTGAATTTACATGAACTCTCTGTGCCTCCCTGATTGAAGATGAAAGATGCCTGTGAACAGCAGTCGGTATCTCTGTGATGTCTGTATATATTTTTTTTTCTGTAATCCACTCCATGATGTAATGTGCTCTCAATCTCTTTCTTCTGGGTCTCAGGAAACAGCTTAGGGACAGACATGCTGACCGAGCACCCGCTGCTGTCAGAGCCCTCCTCCGTCAGCTTTTATAACTGGATGTCCAACGCTGTGGGCAACAGGACGGGGGCTGGAGCCCAGGACTCCCCGGTTAACCGTTCCCAGCACAACAGCCTGCAGACAGGTGAGACACCGTCGACTCCAAGATTGCATTGGAGTGTTTATTCCTTAATATTTGGACCTCAGTTGATTACGATTTATGTAGTACCTTGAGGGAACAATGCTGCTATTTTTTCTTCTTGAATGTTTTGCTGTTAGAATAGATACCAATCATTAACACCTTAATGCTTCTCCTTGTACAGTAGCTAGAACAGCTGAGGAACTCCATTAAATGTCCATATAATGTTGCTGTTTTAATAGACCCACCGGATTCTCCTGTCAACCATTACCAGTACCAACCACTACCAACAGTTAACAGTCCAGAAGGAGGTCAGGGATTGTTGCTCAGTGTTGTGCTGATGGTGTTGGTGAACTAATCATTTAGCTAGCAGTTAGTTTGTTCCCCTGTGTTAGTTCAATAGTCACCTAGAACTCCTAAAAAACCTGGAAACTAAATAATCACACTGGAGGACACTTAGATATCGATCTAACAATTAAGACTGTACATTGTGGGTTAACATCACTATGTATAGATTTCTTCTGTGATTGTAGTGTATATCAAATTATTCTCAAGTTTGTTTAATTGCAAGACCATAACGTCTTCACTGAGAGCCATATGGAGTTTTACCATTCAAAGCAATTCATGCCTATTTAAATAAGACTTCAAAGCAGTTTGAGCAAACTATACACCGCGGTTGGGTGATTTATATTCTAAGTGTCCCTGCTTTATATTCGGGACAGGCTATGTGGGAAATCAGGGTAGGATTCTCACGTGATTTGCATATCCACCTACCTCACAAGGTAACATGATTCAGGCAGCAGGTTTGCTTATCACGTTTTCTCACGTGATGTAACCGCGACAGTCGGTGGTCTAGTTTGCCAACCGCCGCGGGAGATGCACAAGTGGCAAGAAAACATGGGGGGGGCAGAGTGAAAGTGTAAATAAAGAGCAGAAGAGATGGGTCTATCTGTAATCTCAGAATACACGACACACACCCTATAGAGATAAATTCTTGGATTAATGTAATGTTACTTATTTTAACACACACACACCGTGGTCTCCGTTTCGTGGGTGTGTCCTGTAGTACTGTGCATCCACAGATAGACTTACTTGGAGCAGAAACCTTGAAGCTTCCAAGTTGATGAACTTGCTTTAACTCAAGTCTGGTCTAGTGGTTATTAGTGGTCATCTAGTACAGCACTCTCTTGTCATGTGATTAATGTTCTTTAGAGATATGAAAATGTGTTTTATATCAAAAGAGTCAAAGTAGTAGCTTGTTAGGCTCTCTGGAATCCATTGTGACTGTACTACAGGCCTGCAGCGGTGCTACTGTGATGGATAGATAAAGTCATGTTGTTGATGTTTCCTCTCTGTTACCTTCCTGCCGAGCATTCTGTGAGGATCAGAGCACGTTCAGCGACCTGAAATTTAGTTCAATCCCTCACAGCGCTGCTCTTTTCCCACCCTCTGTTCCTCTGTACTCCCACTCACTTTTTGAGTTCACAAACAGCTGCACTCTGCAATTGTTTAATCCTGCCCTCAATGGTAGTTTAATATTTCAAATCACCCACTTGGATCACTGAAAAGATGCATCTTAACCATAACAACCTTCACTGAAACGATGAGCTTTGTCCTTATCTACACACCCAGGTGTCAGTCAGTGACAGCGCAGTAAATTAGCAGTACTTCATAAACAAATGGAGCGGATGTGATGTGACTGTTCCAAATTGTGCATAACACCCCCTGTAATGTGATTGTTGCCTTCCATTTAATCCACTCGAACATCTTTGTTATGAGGAGCTGGAGTTGTAAAAAGCGTTGCACCCCACAGCGCTCGACTCACTCACTGCTACTTCAAGTCAAGTAACGTACTGCTGCTCGCACACTGTGGTGTCAACATATTTTACCACGACCTGTCTGGACTCACAACACATGTATCTTAAATCTCTTTTCTGGACACCCTTAGGTGGGACGTGTAACCTGCCCACCATCCCCTCGGCTTCAGACTTCAACACAGTGCTGTCCAGCGACCAGAACACTCTCGATGGGACTCATTCCCAGCACTCCCAGCACAGCACCAGCCAAGACGACATGGCCGACATTGAGGAGGGCAACCAGTGTCCGGCTGCTGTTCAGCTGGCCGACGCTCAGGTGCTGTGAACACATCTGTCCGCATTTCTTTGTCACTTTCTGACTAAACTTTCTCTTGGGAGCTCATTAAGTTGATGACTGCAGCTCTTTATTTCTTGAATTATGTGACTGTAGAATTGGTTTTGAATGAGCGCTCTCTCTCTGATTGAGCTCTCATCTGTGTTGATAGTGTGGAAATGGGCAGAACATCATTCAGTTTTCAGAAGATGTGTGCCAATAAGGTCACCTAGGCTCAAAAATATGTGAATCCATTCAGCCTCTGTATAATAGTTTACACAGTATATGAGCTTTTAGCTTGGTTGCATGTATTTGATTCATCTTTATCTCCCATATCTAAGTGTTGGAAGCTCTGTCTGCAAGGATCATAGCTTGAAACAGCTCACCTCTCCAAAAAAACCTGTCTTCATTTTGTTCCTTGATATCTGTTTTCCACCCTCAGGTTGTTTTCAAGCCTTTGCTGAGCTACACAGGCATCCAGGCCCAAGACACCACTCCTCTTAGTTACAAGATGTATTTTGGAGAGCATCTGTCTTTTTCTGGCAATCTCGAGTGTCTCAGAGCGGACATCGTCGACTCTGACACTTCCAAAGAGCGGAAAAACAAAAGATCCAGGAGGTAAAAATAAATCGTATGGATGTTAACACAGTTATAAATGATTACAATTTGTAATTTTAAGTATGGAACGTCTGCTAAATGCACATATAACCCTCCTCCTGTCCCTCCCTCTGTCTGTAGACAAGGCATGGTGAACCTCCCTCCCCTGGAGTTCAAGCCAGCGCTGCTGATTGAGACATTCAGCCTGAACGCAGTGGTGATGGAGAAGTCAACGAGCGCTCCGCAGGGCCCCACAGCAGCTCCGCTTTCCTTCCACGACCTCAACCGTCGCCATTACAACACATTCCACTGTGATTTCACCACAGCCTGCCAGGCCATCAGCCAGCGTGTGGACATGGCTTTGGTGCGCCTCATCCACCAGTTCAGCACCATGATCGACGACATCAAGGCCACGCAGACCGACATCAAGCTGAGCCGCTACACTGCCGGCTCGGCCTCCCCGACGCCTACCTTCAAGGCCCGGCCGTACCGCCACTTCAGGTCCTCGGACTTCAGCCGCAGCTCCCGGGGCAGCCTCAACGGAGCGGGACGCAGCGGAACCCAAACCCTGAAGAGCAAGAGAGGGGTGGGTGGAGGAGGAGGAGCAGGTGGTGGAGGAGCAGGTGTTACAGGGGGTTTGCCATCTAACGGGCCGCCATCAGGCATGGACACACTCGGGAGGAGGGAGCCTCGGGGACGCAGCTCCCTTGGACGCTCAGAGCGACGCACCTCTAAGGTAAAAATTATAAACATTTTTAGAACATTTTAAGAACTTATTTCAACAATTACATAGAACTTGTCAACAAAAATTCCTTTTAAAGCAACAGCCTGTGTTCATACTGAATGTCGAGACTTTCAGCCTTGACATCGTAAACACTCTAAATGGCTCCAAGTTTGTTTCAGATATTTGCAAACGCTGCAATGAGAAATAAACTTGGAACCCGCTCAATATGTTTATATTTTCACATTTGAAAAGGTCCCATAGATTTTGAACACCCAAAGCAGCCCATTTCAAAGTTTAGGAACACAGTTGCCTCGGAACAGCCAGTACCTGTCTTAAGACTTAAGTTAAGATCTGGCTCAAATAATGTTAAAGTATCTTTAATATTTCTTAGCGGCACACCTTTCCAGATCTTTAAATACGACCAGTAAAATCACAAAATTGAATTGAGTCATTTTCTACACACAAACCCTAGAGGGAGCCACAAGATAGTATGAATTTCAAGCACCATTCACTGAAACACAGCCAGCTGTTAGAAAGAAAGTATTTTATTCTGTTCAGTAAAACTTGAAAAAGGGTAAAAACCTTTCCTGCAAAACTCTGTCTGGATTGATAGAAGTCTGGGATATGAGGATTCAAAGAATAAGATGTCTTCATGTCCACAGTATCTTCCACAAGTATAATCTAGACCAGGCAGAAACAGTGGAAGGAAATAAGTAGACCAGACTGTTTATTTCCCCTTCAGCCTAGTGATGCATGTTGTGACATTTCTATTTGTTTCATAATATAAAACATTCTGTAACGTCATCAGGTGTCGAGGAAAGGCTCCCGTGACGTGGCAGACCACATGGCCATCCAGATGGACGACTCTGACTCCATCACTGTGTCAGAGCAGAGCGAGCCATCGGCAGAATGTTGGCAGAACATGTACAAGCTGCTCAACTTCTACTCTCTCATCTCCGATCCCACTGGAATCCTGGAGAAGAGCTCCCCAGAGAACTGCCTCCCAGGTGGGAATCAGCAGTCAACCAGCTTCTAATGCCCATCATTTATCCCACCCATGACGTTCTGTTTCTGCCTCCTTTAGCAGTTTTATCTTTTTTATACAGCCTTCCAAACATTTTTTTTTGAAGACGTTCCTCTTTGTTTTCCATTCTTCTCCTTCATCTCTGCTCTGCCTTACAAACCTTGCTGCTGCATCTCATTTATCTCCTGACCTGAACTATAGCTGATACATTTTTTCATGTTTTTTTTTTATTTTCATTCATATATATACTGCATATAGTCAATCTTTTCCTCATACCATTGTATGTATCCTAACTATACAAATCTACCCTTAATCCTCAAGGCCTTGAAAGTTTTTGAAAATGTATATAGGTGATTGAAAGTGCTTGAATTTGATATATTTTGTTCAAGAATAGAAATTGAAGTTATTTCGATTTTTTAAAATTTAAACTTAACGTTAGCAAATAGGCTACGTTCTGCTGTCTGCAGTGTTGTAACAATAATCACTTTGATCTGCATCTCAACTATGCCGTGTTGGGTCCTGGAATTGAGGGAATTGGGCCAGAGAAGTCCTTTAAAAGTCCTTGAATTTGATGTTTAAGAAGGCGTGGGAAGCCTGCATGTAATATTTCCCACTTGCTATATTATTTATTCATTTCTAGTCACTCTATCCTGATAGTACCTTTTGCTGCTGTTATGACCCCACATTCCCAGAGGACTTCATTAAGTATGAGAGTAGCTTGTAGTGGTGGGACAGTGTTTCAGCAGAACTCTCTTTGATGCAGTGACAGAATGAGTTCCTTAGGGTCTAAAACTTTGCATTACATTTGGAAAGGGCACACGTCATCCAGTTAAACCCGCAGCTAAACGAAGACTGTGTTGTGGCGTACTAAAGTCATACCTCACAAAGTCTTTACAAAACCTTCGTACAAACAGTAGTATTGTAATAATACAATTGGAACTACAGTGTTTGACTTGACATGTGAACTGTTTTTTCCTGCAGAAGGTGGATGTCGCCCCTCCGAGCCACTCTGTAAAGTTATCTTTGAGAACGAGCAGCAGGAGCCCGCCACGCCGAACAAGCCCCCCGGTACGGGCGGGCGGCGGCGCAGCCTGGTGAGCTCAGAGCCCCAGCACGTCACTCTCATAGTGTTCGGCATCGGCATGGTGAACCGAACCCACCTGGAGGCCGACATCGGTGGGCTGACAATGGAAGCCGAGCTGAAGAAGATCCACGGAAGTTTCACCCTGAAGGAGAAAATGAAAGGTTTTTATTCATTTTTTTACGATTCATTTGAACTTGTTGAGTCGTGGAAGGAACAATCTGACATCAATCACGCATCAAAGCCATTCTTTGGCAGATCAATAAAACTTTAATTTTATCATCTTTGTCCTGAAACTTGATTGATTCGATGAATTCCACATCTGCAAAAATGGGTCAACAGCAATTCTCGGATAGGTAAAAGTTTTTCTTTTATGTGTTCACAGACATCCTGCACCAGAAAATGACTGAGACGTGTGCATCGGCTCACATAGGAGGAGTAAACATTGTTCTACTGGAGGGCATAACACCTGATATCCAGTACGTGCAAGTTCTCTTTAACTTATGCTAACTTGGAAAGTGCTTTAGCAATTGTTTAAAAACGAAGAAGTCGCTTAAATATGAAGGTTTTTATGTTTTTTTTTTCTTAAGAGGAATTCTTTAGAAAAAGAGAGTGCGTAATTATGTTGTGCATAGCGAAACCGAGTGTATTGATTCTGACGCCCGCTGGATGCCGATTTGTTAATTGTGGCCTGAAGTTTGGAATTGGTTAAAAACTTTTTAATTATAACTAATTAATGATTTTTGGTTTTGATTCAATATTCTTTTATTTGTTCTATTTGTTTTTAACTTTGGTCTGAAAGACACAGAACTTAGCTCAGCTCCAAAGTATTACAACCTGACCAGAATGGAGATACTCAATGAAATCAAAATAGTGAGTGAAGTCAAAGAGGAATACCTTACTCTGACTTGCAACAGAACCTGCATATGTATGCTTTGATGTCAAGTACATTTGTAAAATTCACAGTTTAAACAAAAAAGTGCTGGCGAGAGACAATTACCAACTCCTTTCCAGCCAGGTAATTTTAACAGCAGATTTTTGTTTTCACTGCAGGCAATTTCCTCAAAACATAAGCACCCTAATCAGTTTACAGGCCTTGTAGTTATGCATTCAGACAGGCTGATGTATCTCCACGCTGCTTTAATTCAGTTCAGAATTAATAACGCTGCTTCAGTGAGAAGTGTTTTTTTTTTTTTTCTCGTTCTATTTAACAGATTCACCCACTGTGAAAATAAAACTGAATCGTGATCCTATTTTTCATACTATATGCTCTGAACTGCTCCCATGTGTTTGAATTTGTATATGCCAGACAACTTTGCACTTTGCAGTTGTTACTGATGTATAGAACTGGCCAGCATTCAGATGTAAGTAAGAATGATTGCACTGCCACTCGCCTGTTTGCTTCAAATGAACGCAGTGTGCAGACAAAGGACATTGATTACGCGATAATCAACAACAGGCTCCGATGCAAATGTGTCACAATTAAAGCACGGTGTCTGCCGTATTAGCAGATTGTTTTGAGATATTTTCTTTCACTCTAATTGGCTCCTTGATGTTCTTGCTTGTGGAAAAATGTTTTCACCTTATGGTTTCTGAGGACTGTTTCACACTTCTTCTGCTCTTCTTCTTTTTACGTTCCTTGTCTTTCTCTTCCAACTACTTGCATAGACTGGAGGATTTCCCAACATCTCCCACCAGCACAGCTAAACAAGAGTTTCTGTATGTTATTGCTACCATTCAGGGCTCACACGTATCAGTAAATCAAAGCTGCCCTTGATTGCACATCATTCATTTGTCTCCTGTCACCCGTGTGTGTCTTCAGTGACCAGTTTCTCAGGACTTGTACAGATGTTAACTGTTTGTGTGTAACTGTTTCGTTGGTTACAAAAAATAAGGGTCATCATTACTGTTGATTTCATGAAAGCAGAGTCAAGTTATTTGTGAATCCCCTGCTGGAAATGCTGAAAATATCATACAATCAGTAAGATATTTTAGCATATAAGTATGTTGTGTATATTATAGAATAACACATTCATAAGTCATCTAAGATTACAGACAATGTTGCATATTCATCTGCCATAGTGTACAAATCATTACCTTATTCATTCATAGTGGAACATTTGTCAGTGTTAAGGATTGCTCACCTGTTCCCAGAAAACTTGTCCTGAATCTGCATGGCGTTCCACTGTTTGACATCCATCTCTCATCTATTCAAATGTCCACATCACCTGGAGAAGTTGCTCATTCCAGTTGACTCTGTGTTTCAGAACGGTGGTCAAATGTAACATCGCCAAGTCCCAGGCCTTGTACAGCGCCCAGCGAGGACTGAAGACCAACAACGCAGCCGTATTTAAAGTGGGGGCCATCATGATCAACATCCCCCAGCACCCGGCTACTTTGCACAGCATGATGGTCCGCAGCTCCCACCAGCTCTCGAAACAAATCTCTGACCTCATCCGCCAGCCCTCCAATGTGTACGTACGCTTCGTCTATCTTTAAACAAAGTCTTGTTTAAAGCGTTTTAAAAGTAATGAGTCTCTAAACTGTGTTTAAAATCCTTAATTAATCCATCCTGCGACAGCTAATGTCATCTGACTTTAATAAAATCCTCATAAGAGGTCTTTTCATCTATATAAGTGACATCAGTAAATCCTCACTGTTGCCAGTTAACTGCTTTCAAAGCCTGTGTGTGGTCCGTTTCCATGGTAATATTCAGAGTTATGTTAATATATTTATAGAGTTGTAGGTGTGCTGAGGATATTAAACAACCTTTCTATAATTTGATGTTCACAGGAATATGAGCCAGTATCTGCAAAGCTCTGCATAACAACACACACACACATCAATCAAAGCAGCATTTTTTTTCAGTGTACTTCATCTTTTAAACAAGTTTAGGGTGTGATGTGTCCAATATTAACTTAGCATCAGTTACCACTTGTACATAACGAGCCGATCCTGACTTGACTGAGTGTTATTTTTTTTTATTTTTTCTCCCCTCACAGTCAACCTCCTAACAGGGAGGACACCCCCACCCCGCAACCCTCCGACAAAGCATCCAGCATCAATCAAACCCCCGTAGAAGCCAATGAGTTCCCTCAGCTTCCCGAGGGCCTGGAGAAGAAGCCCATCGTACTCAAGTTCAGCGCCATGATGGATGGCATCACCATCGGGGCTGCCCTGCTGCCCTCGCTGAAAGCAGAGTACAAAATGGGTCGCATGAAGAGCCATGGCATGACAGGTGTGTGTGTGTGTGTGTGTGTGTGTGTGTGTGTGTGTGTGTGTGTGTGTGTGTGTCTGTGTGTGTGTGTGTGTGTGTGTGTGTGTGTCACAATGATTTTGATGTCAACTAATTAGCCAACAGAGCTCTGGAACATTATTTCTACCTGTCCTATGTTTTAATCCTCATTCCTAAAAAGAACATCTTATTGGTAAAACTGATTTTAAGGAATAGCCTTGTCTTTCCTGTGTTAATATCAATGACGAGGCAAAAGAATAAGTAATAATAATGTTTTTTTTCTTCTCTCAATCCTCCTGCATTTCAGGGGCGCAAACCAGTTTCACCTTTGAGTTGCCAAACCACAAGCTTTGCTTCCAGTCAAAAGTGTCCCCGGTGGATATGTCCACCATGCCGCCATCAGCCAGCCTCACCCTGCCTCCGGTCACCATGTCGGGAGAGTACATCATGGAGGAGCACGAGAGTCACTCAGACCAGGGCTGGGCACCGGACGACTTCCCGGCAAAGCAAGGAAACTACCTCCAAGGCAACTACCTGCGCTGTGTAGCTGAGGTAAAAGGCTTCTTCATATTTGTGTAGCCACCCGGATGTATGAACAGGGCGGCCTGTGTTGAGTTGAACTGACTCAAACTTAACTCCTCTGGTGTGCAGATTGGTTCATTTGAGCACAACCTGACCACAGACCTGCTCAACCACCTGGTTTTCCTGCAGAAGGTTTTCATGAAGGAGGTCAATGAGGTCATTCAGAAGGTCTCAGGTACTGTACTGAAGACGCCTCACACACACACACACACACACACACACACACTTAAACATAGATATTTTCATACTGCAAGCTTACCTCGTATGTGTGGAACCTGAATAAACTATATCCTTTGCTGCTGTAATGGCTCAGTACTCAGATCAATACAGTTAATCTAATCTCAAACTCAAATATCTGACTGCTCCACACATTCTGCCTATAGCAACTACTTTGTCCACACAAAACAATGCCCATGGCACTGGCACAAATCCAGTCGTGTTTAATTCCACAGCAGTATTGATAGGAATTTCTTTAGCTCACTAAGCTTGATCGATGTAATTGTCCAACAGAGAGAGAACTGGGAGTTTGATGCCAGTTTAGGGTAAAGAATAATGAGGCCGGTGTAACTATTCACATCACAGAGGAGTCTTTTTAATGTAGCTGTACTGGGTCATAAGTGTTACATATTCACGTGTGAGTACAGGTACACGCACACGGACAACTTCATTCCGCTTTAACACACACTGAAGCTATGATGTTGACTTGTATACTTTCCATGCGTGCAGGAGGAGAACAACCGATCCCGCTTTGGAATGAGCACGACACCTCAACAGATGCAGACAAGCCCAAAATCCTGCTTTATTCTCTCAGCCTCATGTTCAAGGTATCCCATGTTCATGTTTCTTTCAGCATGGAAAGCCAAGCTAGTACGGCAAAGTCTGGCCAAAGCAGCTAGATGAAGATTTTGATCCAACTTTGTGTTGTTTTATGTAATAAAACCAGAAGGGTTTCTCTCCATGGATTTTTTGTGTTATATTTCCTGAACGTAGCTTTTCTTGTTCACAGGGAATCCAGATGACAGCCACAACTCCTTCTATGCGAGCTGTGCGCTTTGAGACGGGCCTCATTGAACTGGAGCTATCCAACAGGATCCAGTGCAAGGCTCAACCCGGCGGTAGCAGCAGTTACCTTAAACTGTTTGGCAAATGTCAAGTGGATCTCAACCTTGCTCTCGGACAGATCGTCAAGCACCAGGTACAGATCAGCCTCTTACAAGTGAAATATAAGCTCCCAGTTTTCTTTCAGTAACTTTCACGGTAAAACGCAGAATCCACGTTTTTTTAATAAGTCTCTATAGTGCTTGATTATATTAGTTCGTGACCTGACGCAACTTCACTTTCCAGGTATATGAAGAAGCTGGCTCGGACTTCCACCAGGTGGCGTACTTCCGAACTCGGATCGGTCTGCGTAACGCTCTGCAGGAGGAGATCAGTGGTTCCTCAGACAAGGAGGCTGTCCTCATCACGCTCAACAGGCCAATTGTTTTCGCCCAGCCGGTGGCATTTGACAGAGGTTAAGTTTCCTTTTTCGCCGCATGAAATCCAACAACACGTCAAAGCTCCAGACTGGTTAAAGCATCAACTCCCTGTGGTGTAACTAATGTTAATGAAGACCGTTTGACGTTAAGGGAATAAAAATGTCCATAAACAATTATCTATCCTGCAAGAAAGTAAAATCAATCTTTAATTTGACATAAAACCGTTATTTTGTTGTGTGGGAAGAAAATTGTAACAAGTTCCTGCCTGGTTTATTGACACTGAATATGCCATCAACTGAGCAGGAACCGTAATGTTATGAATATAACTACTGTTCCCTTTCAGTCGATTCACTCGGTACAACACATACTGTATGGGATATCACGCCCCCGCGTGGCCTGACTGAAGACACCTCTATTCACGCCTTTACGGCAGATGATCTGTGGTGACGTATGTGAGGCCCCACCTGCACATATATACGTGCAACACCACAGTCATCCTTCAGTTCGATAGCCGCTCTTCACCGAGCCCAGCTGCGTATAGCGGGGCAACGTAGTGTTGTACCTCGTTCCTCTCCTTCAGGGAACAGTAGTTATATTCATAACATTACGTTCCCTTTCAGTCGATTCACTCGGTACAACACATACTGTATGGGACATGTATACACGCCCCGCAGAGCAGCCACCGAACCAGAGCCAAACCTCCAATACTCTAGTGCATTGTAGACCCAGCAGAAAGGACAGAGTGAGCCACTGAAGGGGCTGTCACGTCCAAACGATAGAACCGAACAAAAGTGTGCGGTGACGACCAACTGGCTGCAGCGCAGATATCACTCACAGAAACCCCTTTAAACAAGGCCCATGAGGCCGCCATGCCCCTGGTTGAATGTGCCCTCACACCTTGGGGCAACGGCAGACCCCTGCTGCTGTATGCTTGGGAGATAGCCTCCACAATCCAGTGGGAAAGCCTCTGTTTAGACAGCGCCCTGCCCTTAGCCGGATTAGCAAAACAGACAAACAACTGGTCACATAAACGCACACCTTGGGTGCGGTCTATGTAGGTGCGTAGTGCACGCACAGGGCACAAGGAGTGCAACCTCCTCTGCTCCTCAGAAGCAAATGGAGGGGGGCAGTAGCTCAAGAGCTCAAAAGTCATAGAGCTATAAGCTGCAGGGATAATCTTAGGTAAATACGCCGCATTCGGGCGCAATGTAACCTTAGATCCATCCGGAGTGAACTGGGTACAAGAGGGATGCACAGACAAAGCATGAAGGTCACCCACTCGCTTTGCCGAAGTCAAAGCAAGCAGCAATGCAGTCTTGTATGAAAGAAATTTCATATCCACAGACTCAATAGGCTCAAATGGGGGTCCACAAAGAGTCTCCAGCACCAACACTAAATCCCATGAAGGAACGCTGGGTTTAAACACAGGCCTCAGCCTGCGGACTCCCTTCAGGAAACGCTTAGTAAGAGGGTGAGCGCCTGGCGTCACGCCATCAAAACCAACGTGGCATGCAGATATAGCTGCCAAATAGACCTTAATCGTCGAGAAAGAGAGACCCCTGTCCAGCAGCTCCTGAAGGAATGTTAAAACATCCACAATAGAGCACTGAAATGGGAGTACATGTCGGTCTTGACACCACTGCTCAAACGCCCGCCATTTGTAGGCATATAGGCCCCTAGTAGATGATGCCCTTGCACTCTGGATCGTTGCCACCACATTAGGGGGCAGACCCTGAGCTATTAAATTGGACCTCTCAACAGGTAGGCATGTAGACACCACAGTTCTGGACGTGGGTGAATCACCTCTCCTCCCGCCTGGGAGAGGAGGTCCCTGCGAAGAGGAAGCTGCGAGGGCCTCGCCGCCAGCAGACTGATTATCTCGGCGTACCACGACTTCGCCGGCCAGCGAAGAGCCACCAAGATCAGGGAGAGCCCCTGCTGGCGCACCCTCTCCAGAACAGACAAAATCATTTCCACTGGGGGAAATGCATACAGCAGTGTGCTGGGCCATGTGTGTGCCAGCGCATCTGTTCCCAGGGGAGCACTGTGGTCTGTCATGGAGAAGAACAGGGGACAGTGGGTATTTTCTCTGGAGGCAAAGAGATCCACTTCTGCTCTGCCAAAGCGGTCCCATATCTGAGACACCACTAGAGGGTGCAATCTCCACTCCCTCACGAGAGGACCTCCCCTGGAGAGAAGATCCGGTCCCAGGTTCAAGTGCCCTGGAACATGCATGGCTCTGAGGGACAGAAAATGAACACTGCACCAGAGCAACAGAGAGTGAGACAGTTTTAACAGGGGAAGAGAGCGTGTCCCTCCCTGCTTGTTTATGTAGGAAACCACCGTTGTGTTGTCTGTCCTGACCAGAACATGATGGCCTGTCAGGACTGGACGAAAATGCTTCAGAGCCAAAAGGGTCGCTAATAGCTCCAGGTGGTTGATGTGGAGCCTGCCTTGTGCCGGCGTCCAAACCCCTCTCACTGCTGCGCCCTCGCACAGAGCCCCCCAACCCCTCAGGGACGCGTCTGTGGATACCACCCTGCGGAAAGACACCCTCCCTATAGGAGACCCTTGTTGTAGTAAACCGGGTTCTCTCCACGGGAGAAGAGCCGACATGCAGGACGGAGTGATCGTCAACCTCCTCTGGAGGTGACGTGGCGCGCGCAGCCGGTGAGATAAAGTCCACCGTTGAAACGCTCGCATCTTTAACAGCCCGAGCGGCACTACAGCGATCATAGATGCCATCATGCCTGTCAACTGTAAAATCGTTCGAAAACGCAGTTTGTGGCCCAACTGAAACTGAGCGAGGCAGCGGTGAAACGCGGCCGCTCTGTGCTCTGCCAGACGCGCCCGGCTCGAGACGGAGCATATCTCCAAACCGAGGAAAGAAAACTGTTGGCTCGGTGTCAGTGAGATTTTCCGTAGATTTACCGTAAAGCCCAACGTTTGAACGTGTGACAGGGTCAGTGACAGCTGAGCCGCTGCTCGAGAGCCCAGTCGTCCAGATAGGCTAATATGCGAACGCCTTTCTCTCGGAGCGGGGCCAACGCCGCCTCGACACATTTGGTAAATGTTCGGGGCGCGAGTGACAAGCCGAACGGCAGCACCAGGTACTCGTAGGCTATGCCCTCGAATGCAAACCTTAGAAACTGCCTGTGGTCCGGGTGAACCGCTACGTGAAAGTAAGCGTCTGTCAGATCGATCGTTGTAAACCAATCCCCCGGTCTGATCGCGCTCAGTAGCTGTCTGAGTGTAAGCATCTTGAACTTATAAGTCCGTAGATATTTGTTTAACACTCGCAGGTCTAGAATAGGACGGAGCCCCCCTCCTTTGTTCGGGACAACGAAATAACGGCTGTACCAACCTTTGTTCGTGTCCGAAGCGGGAACAACTCGTATCGCTCTTTTGTTCAACAAGTTGTGTATTTCCTCCCTCAGAACTGCTGCCGCTTTGTCTCCTACTACTGTGTTTACTACAGAGTGGAAACGAGGCGGCCGGGCCCTGAACTGTAAACGGTAACCCGTGGCAACGGTCCTCTCTACCCGAGGCGAGACTGCGCATGCGCGCCACCGAGGGAGGTGAACAGCCAGCCGACTGACCTGCAGCCCTCTGGCGTGCCGGGGGGTACCAGCAGCGCTGGTCTCCTCCGGCTCATTTGATTTGTAATGTTTTGAGAACAAAGCGAAGTTTTTATTGAATTCAATAAAGGCACATCTACAACATTCACACAGTGAAAAACAGGCACCATTTTTGGGGCACTTGTGTGTGAGGGGGTGTTGTGCTTGGGAGACTGTGTTGGGGGAGCGCAGCGCCTCACGGGACTGGACCCCTGAACAAAACATAAACGCGGCCTTTTTGGCGGCAACAACTGAGGGGCAGCAGTGTCTCCCTGCTGCTGAGGCCCCTCTCGAGTCGACCCCGACGCTAGGAGGACTGTTTCTTCTTCCTCCAGGGCGCTGAGCCTTTCTGGAGCCCCGGTGGCGGACCCTTACTCCAGGCCGATGGGCGTGGGTTCGGGCCGGTTGGATGCTGCTTCACCGGCTGGGGCCCTGAACTCACGGGCGGCGCAGTCCTCTTGGGGGAGGAGGCGGTGTCGGTCTGCGTAGACTGACTGGCTGCTTGGGCTTAGCATCACGTCTGGGGATGATGCTGCTCAAAGCTTCGGTCTGCCTCTTCCTCAGCTCAAACTTAGCCTGGATGGCGTCGAGCGATTGACCGAACAAACCGTCAGCCGACACTGGCTCGTCCAGATAGACCGCTCTGTCCCGGTCCGGAACGTCGGAGAGAGTCAGCCACAGGTGCCTCTGCGCCACCACCGTGGAAGCCATTCCTGTTCCCAGAGAGAGCGCTGCACAGCGGGACACACGGAGGATGTAATCCGTGGCGAGCCGAACCTCGTTCAGGAGCGGGGACAGTGGACTCTCACGAGACATGAGTGACCCGAGTTCCGCCAGACACATAGCTTGATATGTCTGAAGCATGGTGACGGAGCTCAGCGCACGGGCCGTGCTCGCCTGAGTGCGGTAAATCTTCTCCAGCTGCGACGCGGAGAACCTGCAGTGCTTGGACGGGAGCGTGGTGGCACCGCCGACACCGTGGTTCTGGGCCGGGGCCAGATAGGCTGCCAGGGACGCCTCCATGGGCGGGGGGGTTGACCAAACCGGCCTTTTCAGCTACATCCAGGTCCAAAAACTGTCCATAGCCGGGCACTGTGGCGCGGGTAGACAGCGGTTTGTTCCATGTCGAGGTGAGCTCCGCGACAAAATCAGGGAACATGGGCAGACTGTTCTTCGCAGTCAACGGTTCAGGAGGAAGAAAAAAACCCGAGAACCGCGACTGCTTCTGAGCCGGTGGAGGAGAGGGCCAATCCACTTCCAGTCTCTCAGCTGCACGACGGTACAGTGAGAGGAAGGATGTGTCGACCTGGTCACCCGACGCAGCAGCGGCGGTGTACTGACCCGACGACAAAGGCTCCTGTTCATCCTCCGACAGACCATGCATGTCCAGGCCAATGTCCAGCACGTCCTCCTCATCATGGTAGCAGGCTAGCGCCTTCGGAGGAGCCCAGCTCAGACCCAGCTAACCCATCAGCACGCTCCACACGGTCTGCCCAGCTTTCAGCGGGGTCTTCGGTCGAGAGCTCCTCGTCGCCGGACTCGGACGGAGCCGGGTCCTTGGACTGAGAGAGGAGGGGGTCCGAACATGCGACGGCTGTCTTTCCTAGGACTTTCTCCACGAACGTGACCCGCCTTTCCAGGGTTGAGCTCCGGAGCTGGTGACAGGACTCACAAGACTCAGGCTCAGTCAACGCTCTCCTGGCGTGGACTATCCCCAGACAGACGGGACACGCTTCGTGCGAGTCCTTCTCGTGCAGGGAGAAGCCGCACCCCTGAGGACAGGGGCGAACCGAAGACTTTCCCTTCGCTCGCTTAGGCTCCGCGCTCATATCGAGACACAATGAACCGGAACAAGCAAAAGAAAGTAGCGCTCCGCGGGTAGCAGCAGCTAACACCAACAGGGGCAGTTAAGCTAATTTCGGGTAGGCAGTAGCCACAACAGGACCAGGCTAGCTAGCAGCAGCTTGCAAGCCTGACTCGGGAGAGGTGTTCTTAGCGAGGTGAAGAGCGTAAGAACTGAAGGATGACTGTGGTGTTGCACGTATATATGTGCAGGTGGGGCCTCACATACGTCACCACAGATCATCTGCCGTAAAGGCGTGAATAGAGGTGTCTTCAGTCAGGCCACGCGGGGGCGTGATATCCCATACAGTATGTGTTGTACCGAGTGAATCGATTGAAAGAGAACTGTTGATTTTTGTATTGTGTACACTGTGTGAGACAAAATTGCATCTGATTTTCACATACAGCAAAAGTCAACCGTCTGGTTCTTCAAATCTAACATGAACTCTTTCACATGACATTCAGAATCTAATCTGAAGTTCTTTCTCCCCACTTGTGTGCCCTGCTGCAGCTGTGCTCTTCTGGCTGAACTACAAGGCAGCGTACGACAACTGGAACGAGCAGCGCTTGGCCCTCAACAAGGACATCCATATGGCCACCAAAGAGGTGGTGGACAAGCTGCCAGGCATCCAGCAGACCTCGGCTCAGGCCTTCAGCACACTCTTCTTGCAGCTGACTGTCAACGACCTGGGCATCTGCCTACCCATCACCAACACATCCCAGGTAGTCTGCTTGGTTTTGATCTTTCAAAGTCAATATTGTAGAGCTGTAACATTTCTCTTGGATGTCGATTCCCAAGTTCATTTATCATAGCCACTAATTCGAGAAACAGTAGTAATCTGTTGCTTTCAAGTGAAAATATCAACATTAACACATATTTTTACGTTTAAGGCAGATAATTAATCAGAGAGCTCAAACCTCTTACAAGTTTAAGCATCTTTGATTGGCATATAAACACTTTGGTTCAACTTATAGCATTGTTTCATTCTTCTATAGTTTCTACAGTTTGCAGATTTGTAGTATTTAGGATAAAACATGCACATAAGATCTTTCTTGTAAAAAATAAGTTGTTTTTAGTGTTGTCAGTAATCTTTATTAAAGCAAAAGTGCTTTAATTAGGAATGTAACTCTAACTAAAGACAAGAAAGAAGGAAGAATTTAAGCACACAGGAACGACGTTTTGTTCATTTTCTTTGTTTTGTGCTTCTTTTGTCAAATTGTCGAAAAGAAATTTGATTATCATCATCTCCATAAGCACTTGGCAACATTTATTGTCCCAGTGTGCATGGCATTTATTTTATTTTATTTTTATTAGCCTTAAAAACACAATAGCATTCTTGTTCTTTACTTTCATGAAAGAACAATTCCTCTGTTCTACATTTTAATATCAGTGTTTCCCCTACTTAAGTTGTTTATGGGCAGACTGTCCATTAATCAGCCCCAACACGCACACTCCTTCATTCTGCTCCACAGAGCAAACAACTGCTGATACGCTGCAAACAGGCCTGTACATAAATGGAAAAACAAATGTGTAATATGATTTATTATTAGTGCTTTTTAGTCATGATGTGTTATTGTTTATACATTGTTTTTAAACATTGACATTCTATACACTAATAGAAACTTTTAGGGGAAACACTGGATATTAATGAATGGTCCATATCAGTTGTCTTGTTATACTTCCAGTATGTCCATTAAGACAACATATACCAGCTGTTATGTCACACTTATTTCCATAGAGAGGACAAGTACCAGTTACGGAGGGCATCAACTCTGAAGCTGGGGCCAGCACATCAGTAGGCCGGCATAAAAATGCACGAAAAGTAACCTACAATTTATTACATCTCTTGTGATGGCTTGTTGTGGGACTATGACTTACTGTGATCAATACTCTTCCATGACACAAGTACACTGCATCACAAGTGCTCTTTTGTTTAAAAAACAAAACAAAACACCAGATTGTAACATTGAAATTTTCCCCCTCACAAAGCTGGCATAACAACTAATGAAGCTTGAGCTGGTGTCTGACGTGTTTTGGGGTGTGCAATTACTTCATACTAAAAAGACGTTATGCCAGTTGGTGTCCAGAGCATTCCTTATGTGTTGCTCAAACTGAGACATTTTTTCAAGCTAATATTTCAGGAGGCTGCCATGAAATTGTGTGACATTTTATACACAACACTAGATCTAATGGCACAGTGGTGCACATGACAGGCTCCGTCTACTCTTGTAAGACAAAACATTGGAAATTACCTGGATTCCTGCAATAATCGCTCCAAAACGTGCGGCCAAATTTTGATCCATATTTTTACAACCAATGCTGAATTAATCCAGAAATTCAGGTAATATGAGCATTTTTCTTTTTAAATCCAACATGATCTAACAAACTGAAGCTTGGTAACATTTCACTCATGAGTGTACTTACAGGAGCAGTGATTATTGATAGTCTGTCATGTGTGGATTTTGCAAAAAGCATAATTATTTTGCAAAACTACAATCAGAAGTAATCTCCCAAAGTATTATTTATTTAAAATTGCATGAAAATAATCATATTGATAATGATTTTATTTAATGCATAAGCTGGATAAACAGTACTGTAGAATGAAGTGTTACCAGCTAACTCTGCCTTTTCCGAACACATGGAAGTGGGTTCTTTTATCCATGTACTTCACCCTCACTCGAGGCCTGGGTAACCCTTCTCCCTACCCCTCCGCCAGGCCAATCACACCATAGATTTTGACACCGGCTCAGCCATGGTCCTGACAATCGAGAGCACACTGATCACCGCCTGCTCCTCTGAGTCCCTGGTAAGCAAAGGCCACTTCAAGAATTTCTGCATCCGCTTCGCCGAGGGCTTCGAGACCTCCTGGGACGACTGGAAGCCTGAAATCCGAGGGGATTTGGTCATGAATGCTTGTGAGTGACTGGTTCTGTTTCAGTCTGAATTTTTGGCATACATGTGGTGAATTTTGCTTCAGTTTTATCGACTTAAAGGTAAGCATTGGAAAACAAAATACAAGTGTTGCATGAGCATTCTAAACCACAGATACTAAATAAAAGATGAATTGAGTCTCAGATTGAGTCTTTTAACAAACAGAAAGTACAGAAACGCTTTAACTTTGTACTATGGGCATGTTATCGTGTGATGAAGTCGGTAGAAATGGTGAATACTGAGATTTTCTATGCACGCAGCTCCCTTAAATTATTGACTGGCTGTTGCCTGTGTGTGGTCTGCATACAGGTGTAGTCCCTGATGGTACATATGAAGTATGTTCCAGGACTACAGGGCAACCCTCTGCAGGCAAGTTTTTTTAACTAAGCTCCGGTCCATACATTATGGATCACACCAGAAAGCTGCATAATAAGTATGACTGTCTGAAAATGTTGTTTTGCATTAATTTCATCTGTATCTTCTGCTGCTCTTTCTGTCCCCTCCCTCCTGACATCCACCTCCTCCTGCTCAAAAACAGAGAGCAGTAGTGCTGGTACCTGGACCCTGAATGTGCTTTGGAAAATGTGTGGTATTGATGTTCACATGGATCCCAACATCGGCAAGCGACTCAACGCGCTGGGTAACACGCTGACATCTCTGACGGGCGAGGAGGACGTCGACGACATCGCTGACCTGAACTCTGTCAACATGGCGGACCTTTCGGATGAGGACGAAGCCGACACCATGTCGCCCACCATCCACATGGTCAGTCAGTAATATGTTCGTGCTACATCACACCATTTTGTTTCGGCTAATGTACAAATGATGGACTGTTTTCACCACAGCTAGCCAATTCTTTTGTCATTTAAACATCACTTCCAAACGGTGATGACACATTGCAATGTTCAGACAAATGTGCTGTCATCAGTAGACCAGATGTTCTGTTTTGTGACTCCAGTTAGGAAGTTCTCAGATCATATCTATAAATTCATTTTATGCAGAACAAAAGGAGTGAACTTCATCTGTTGAACTTACTCCTGGTAGTTGTCATGAGTTAAAACAATAGTTTGACATTTTGGGAAATATGCTTATTTGCTTTCTTTGCTGATGCTGTCTAAAGGTAACAAAATCTTCCTACCAGCACCCCAAAAGCGACTATCTGTGGACTCCATGAGGTCTCTGTGCCCAACCAAGAAATGGTCCAGCACATAACCCATGGCTGATCTTCGTTTGTACTTTGTAAGCTTGGGCAGACCTTTTGGACAGTCTTTATGCTAAGCTAAGCTATCTGTCTGTTTGTTGTAGCTCCGTATGTAACAGACATATGATAGAGGGAGCTGTATCTATCTTCTCATCTAGCTGTCAGCAAGAAAACGAATCAGCATATTTCCCAAAACGTCAAACTGTTCCTGTAATATCTCTTTAATACATTTGAACAAATCCTACCTGGCTTACCTCAAAGCTTCAGAAGGTAAAGTCTGACCGGAGTCGTCCATTCTTCCACCTGTCCACCCGTCTTTCCCTGCCGTTGTTTACAGAGTCCAGAGAGCCAGTTCAGCCCTCGGCTGACCTTACGGAAGCGTCTGGTAAACCACATCCTGGGCCTCAGCCCCAGGCCTCAGAGTGTGTCTGTCCCAGCTGACTACTTAAACTGTGCATCGCCTCGCCTCCGAGCGGGCAGTGCCAGGGCCCAAAGACCTGTCTCCTGGGCTTGTGTATGTAGCAACCCACAGTGTTAAACTCTTCTCTGGGCTGACAAAATCACTTGCAAGGGGACTGAGATTTAGCAGTCACCTGTAGTTAACGGATGAAGGTTGTGGATTCCAAAATGCTGAGCAATGCTATTTTATGCTTTAACTTAATAGCATGATAGCAGAACAGTGTCGCTTAGCATTTGCTTTCACTGCCCTCCTCATTAGGCTTCAGTGACGGGTGAAATGAAATAAACTAGTGTTGCACAATTCCCTTTGGCAATCGAGCTTTTTGTCTTTTCCTCTTGCACTTTGAGTGGAGTGGTGACGGTGGTGGTGGTGGTGTCTCTTGTGTGACATTTTGTGTTTTATACCTGGTGTGTGGATTGAACTACATTTTAACTAATTCTGAATTCTGATCAAATTATAACTCACCATTAATCAGATTTGGGAAGGATGCATTCTTATTCACAGCAGCTGCCTGGCAGATAATTTTTCAGAAAAAAATGGTTTTTGGGTCTAATGAGCAGTTTTGTTTCGTTGTGTCATCGGTTTTACCTGATCAGTGTGTGTCTGGGTGTGTATCGCTGCTTTGACCCAACAGGAGACCGTTGACCCCAGGAGGCAGGTTGTGATGGGGAACCAAGTGATTGACGCTCGTGGGAGAAAGTTTACAAAGAGAGTGGTGGACATCAGAGAGCTGAACGAACAGGCCAAAGTCATCGACGACCTCAAGTATGATTCTTGCTTACTCACTTTTTGATTCTGGTGTGATGTGAAAAATGGTTCAACTGGTTGAAAATGTCTTGTGTTTTATTGTAATCCTGTTTTTTTTTCTTTAACCACAGGAAATTGGGAGCCAGTGAAGGCACCATCAACCAGGAGATCCAGCGCTATCAGCAACTGGAGTCTGTGGCCGTCAACGACATCAGGAGAGACGTCCGGAAGAAACTTCGCCGCTCCAGCATGAGGGTGAATGCCCATCTATTTACCTTCCCTGACTAGCAAGTTATTAATGAAAGAAGTTTTGAAATTGACAAATTCAAACGTCATACCTTCAAAATGTCTCTCATTTGGACTTTTGAGAAACCCGTTTCTGACTTTGTGCTCCTCTTCAGGCCGCCTCTCTAAAGGATAAGTGGGGTCTTGGCTACAAACCAAGTTACAACCGCTCCAAAAGCATCTCTGCGGCAGCAGGCCGACCCCCTCTAAAAAGGATGGACAGACAGAGGTAAATAAATAAATAAATAAGGGGCAGGAGAATCCACTTTTCCTCGTATCATGTCATTATGGAAATAATACCGTTAAGAGTGCTTCATCCAGCATTTACTGTAAACAAACAAGACCAAATAACCTCTTCCTCACACCACTGCTGTTGGCACCGCGTGTTTATGAAACACATTTCCCATTAACCTCTTTACAAAGAGGATGCAGTGACTCACAAATTAGAATATAGTGTGGAGGAGAGAAAGTGGTTATCTCATTTGTTTATAGTAATTATGCATATATCTCAAAACGAATGTAGTAGTGATATTAAAGCAGTTGACACACTGTAAGGCCTTTAGCAATGGAAAAACATTAACTCTGTGGCAGAATGAATTAGTAAAAAAATAACTGGAAATGAATCTGATGTGGAACAATTTGTGCTTTAATGAAGAAGCTCTCAGTCGCAGTTCTGTTATGTTATGTGTTTTGTTATAACTTTTAAGTATTCATGCGGTTTTACATCATTTTGCTGTGTTTATAGTTCCAGAATAGGGGATGTGGATGATTTACCAGATATGCGTGTGGATGCGTCCTCTCCTGGACCTCGGGTCACCTTCAACATCCAGGATACGGTAAACTTATTTCTAAAAACATCCTACATATTTCACACACTGACAAAACAGGAAGCTGTAAGACATGAACATGTTTTAGATTTGTATGCTCTTGACACATTTGTTCCAACCAAAATTATGGTTTCGTGCTATTTTATGTCTATGTTTATGTTGTGCAGTTTGAAGGTCATCATCTCATCCTCCATTTCTATGTGTTTGTCACTTTAACTGTTCTCCATACTCCATGAGATTTACGTCATACTGTGACTCGTATGATGTCATGGGAGTAGACGTGTGAGGATTTTTCTTTTTGAGCTCATTTTTAATAACCTTTTTGTTCAATTGAAGATAAATAATCAGACCTTGGACTCTACACATGCACCTGTCAGTCCAGGAGAGGTATTCAAGGTATATGGTTCAAAAGATTGAATTTAACAAATTAAAATACCTAACCAACACCAACAAATACTCCTCTTCTCCTCTGTGATTATCTTGACAGCGCTGATCAGCACTTTGAACATGCAAAATCAAAACAGGATGCTATATGTACACATATACACCAATGTTTTATTGAACAACAGTGTGTTTAGTGCATGATGCTGTACTGTAATTATGCTCTTTATGCCCCTAGTTATACTTTGTGAATACATACGTAGCACCAACTTAAATGCACAGTATATGCTACAGTCTTTATCAGTACTTGCTAAAACCAGCGGCATTCCATCTGTGCGATACATATATTTGCACTGTGTCCCTGAAATAAATGTTCTTGCATAATAATAAGGCTCACATGTACATGCAAGTTTGTAGTTGGAATGCTGCTTTGATGAATTATGGAGGCATACATTCTCATCCTGTCTTGAAACTGCATAAAAACCCAATCGTTTTTTTCTTCAATTTAATCTATTGACTGATTTCTAACAACTATGCATGGTTTGCCTCTGATCCACTGTTACTCCTGACAATATCAGATCCAATTCAACTTAAGATAAGATTATACATGGGAGCATAAAATTGCTATTAAGAAAAATGTTTATGATAAAGTAATTAAACACATCTGACACTTCGAGCCCTACACCTTATTGACATTTCACACTTTCCCTACCTGAAAGTCAGAGAAAGCCAGATATTCCACCAAATCACACTTAGTTAGTGGGACAAGGTTCATTTAAGGTAATTACAATTACAGCCAATTAGCTTAGCTTAGCTTAGCTTAGCTTAGCTTAGCATAAAGACTGGAATCTTAGGGAGGTTATGCATGCAGTGACTTCCTGGAGTCTTTCAATTCAGTTTTATTTATATAGCACCAAATCACAACAGCTTATCTCGCGACACTTTCCATATTGTGCAGGTCTAGACCGTACTCTTTATAATATTATTTACAGAGACCCAACAATTCCCACCATAAGCAAGCACTTGGTAACGGTGGCGAGGAAAAAAAAAACTTTTATCAAGCAGAAACCTCGAGCAGAGCCCAGTCTTGTCATTATGAGCTGCTGAGACTCATTTGTGAGTAAAATCCACTAAAGACCTCAGGACTAACTTGACGCAAAACTGTTTAATGGCAAGTCAATTCAGAATTGATCGTTAATG
This sequence comes from Sciaenops ocellatus, assembly GCA_033000465.1. Taxonomy (NCBI): domain Eukaryota; kingdom Metazoa; phylum Chordata; class Actinopteri; family Sciaenidae; genus Sciaenops; species Sciaenops ocellatus. The sequence goes on along the minus strand of CP136878.1, from coordinate 18,930,510 downwards.
AATCTATGAAGGCTTTTCTGGGTTTATTTTTGCCCTGTGATTGAATGTTAATGGATCAGTCAGTCACAACACAATGCCTTCAGCATTCACTCTCTAATGAAGACAGATGGAGGCCGATTCCACGTAAAGCTACATTTACTTCATTTGTCAATTCTTCTGTAGCCATTTAGATTAAACCATCCACCTGGCTACTTATTTATCGATACACTTGTATGTCTGTGATTAGATTATTGCCTAAAAAGAACAGACCCGAGAAGTACAGACAAACGTTGAGAGACCCATGGAACAGCTCTTCATCCGGATTAGTTTCAAACGCAGTTAGCAAACATTTATCGATGTTCAGCAGTCAGACATGGTCTCGGGGAGCTTTGGCACTGTTGATAATTGGGCTTCTTTTCCAGCTGTCTTTAAAGACACCAGACTTGGTCATTTTTCCATTGTCACCTTCTGGAGTGTGTTTCACCCTTTCTCTTGGCGGCGTGTCACTTGGTTCTCATCTTCCTTCTTGTCTCACATTCTTTCTCTTTCATTCTTCCTCAATAAAACTGCATGACCTCTCTGTTCAGAACAGTTGCAGGCTGGTAGTGTTCTGTCATTGGCCGTAAAACTAAGACAACTAAACTGTGCTGTAAGATTTAATTACAGTATTCAAGACCAAATATAATCAGGAAATCACCCTGTGATCATCACGGTCCAGTCAACAGAACACTATCTCCTTCAAAGTTATGATTCAATGGCTTCCTTCCTACTTAAGACATCCTGGTTTTAAGTAGGAAAAGCTTTATGAAGACATAAAAAATGTCCCCTTGTGTGAGTTTGTCTCTCTGTCCTTCTCTGAAGTTTCCTGAGGAGACAGAGGTGGACCTGTTGTCAGTCACCACTGATGAGCCATCCCATTCTCATCATCATCATCATTCTCCATGCGTTCTCGAGGGCCAGCACTCTGCTTTCAGTGCCCCTGTCACCCCTGCTGTCTTCTCACCCATTCCCTTCCAGCACGACGACATGAGGGGCGCCGACCTCACCTCTTCCTCCTCCGAAGACTCTGAAAAGGAGGACGAGTTTGAGCGCGAGAGACCGCAGAGCTACCGAAGACCTTTGTGAGTCTTTTTGTTTTGCTGTTTGGTTTTTGTGCCTGCTCAAGCATTCTGGTGCTCAATGGTAGATGAAAGGAAAGTGTTGTTACACTTTGAGATTTATTTTCTCCGTTATAAATCTCAATTTTCAACACTCACCAAACAATCCATTCTGTCTTTCTCCACAGCCAAGCGTCTCACAGGAAGTCCTCTGGGTTTTCTGCTGTGAGTCAGCTGTTCAGCGAGCGCTGGCCGAGCACTCCAGCCGGCCGCAGCTTCAGTGGCCCGACAACAGAGAGAAACATTGACTTTGAGCTGGATGTACGTGTAGAGATCGACAGCGGGAAGTGTGTCCTTCACCCTACCACTCAGCAACCAGAGCATGAGGACATTTCCCTGAGGAGGTAGGATGAAAGGCGCTTTACTCATTCTTATAACTACTGGAGAGGGATAGTATTTCATTCCAAGTCTGACTCACATTTCCTGCTGTGAATCATTTTTGAAAATAGCAACCTATAAAGAGTTGAATCAAACTCTACATTACAAGTCCACTTGAATCATTTCCAGGATGAAACTATGCTGGAGCCAGTCCACAGGATACAAGAAATAAAACTTTCCATATTCAGATAAATAAACAAGTCATAAGTAGACCATCTTCATATGACCGGACTCCTCTCCATGTTTATTTTGTAGGAGCTGTGAGCGCAGCCTCAGGAGTCTGGACCAGGAGTCTCCCCCCAAGAAGAAGAAGCTGCAGCCCACGTACACCTCCACCACCCACCTCCTAGCTGGCAAGAAATGTCCCTCCTCCCTGCAGACCAAATCTAATGACATGGAGACCACAGTCTTCTACATTCCAGGAGTAGATGTAAAGGTCAGCGTCTTGCTCAGCAATTCACCACCATCCCCACACTCCCATTCTGTCTCTTAAGATGTTCGAGCCGATTTGATATTGAATTATTTGGAGATTTCTTTAAAAAAAAATTCAGCGATTGGATTTTAAGCACTTCTCTTCAGGAAGTTGCTCATATAAACCCGCTTATTGCCAATATAATCTGGAAGGCCATAATCCTCCAAATGTGCTTGGTCTCTAATTTTGGTTGTGATTATCCTGGAGGTCACAATAAGGTCATTTTATACAGTGAGGTCAAGTTTCCCCCTTTGAAAATCACCTTTTCACTTGCCAATTGTAGCCTAATATTGGAGCGTTATTTAGTCCTGTCAGGCTAGCATGACGTGGTTGGATGCCTTAGATCTTTTAGTGTCATATGATACCAATAATGTTGGCCAAGGATGTCTGTGTCTTAGGGTTTTAAAAGGTTAAACAATTCTTATTTTTCTCTCTCCCAGTTGCACTACAACTCCAAGACACTGAAGACAGAGTCGCCCAACGCCTCTCGTGGATCCTCCCTCCCTCGTACTCTCTCCAAAGAGTCCAAGCTGTATGGTATGAAAGATAGCGGCCCTCCCAACCCTCCCAATGCAGTCCAAAGCAAGACTAACTCGCTCCTACCTCCCCCGCCCCCACCTATTCCATCAGGTACTGAGTATTCCCTCATTTTATATTGCATGTCCTAGCACCATCTGTAATCACCGACACTAGTGTGCCACGCCTCGCCGGGCTGATGATTTTCATCCACACGTGGACCCACCGAATCAAGTGCATGTGATTCCGTCCTTAAAAAAAAAAAAGAGCATGAATCCAGAGGGCACCTTTTGATCAAATTGCCTCATACATATTGATGTATAAGAGGGGAAGACACCAAAGACAATTTTAAAAAAAAAAACTGTTTAAAGTTTAAGAACTGTTATCGACAGTTCATGCCACAGATGATTTAAACTCATATGTGTCTTTGCAGCCAAAGGCAAGGGCAGCGGTGGAGTAAAGACAGCCAAGCTGTATGCCTGGGTGGCCCTCCAGACTCTACCAGAGGAAATGGTCATTAGTCCCTGTCTGCTGGACTTCCTGGAAAAAGCACTGGAGACCATTCCCATCACCCCGGTGGAAAGAAACTACACAGGTTTGTTCTGATCTTTATGGACCCTGTTCTTAGACTTATACAACAACACCGTCTTGTGTGTCTAGGATTCATGGTAAACTCTTTTGTACGGTATCAGCTATGGCTTCCCAGGAGGAGGACATGGGTCAGTTTGATACGGTGGAGCAGCTGGAGGAATCCACCACCTCCCTGGTGTCCTCTTCCACGTCGGCCTACTCCTCCTTCCCTGTGGATGTTGTCGTCTACGTCAGAGTCCAGGTACCGTCAGCCTGACTGTAATTCTTACAAGTTACTTTCTCCAGAGCATTTTCACTAAAAACTTTATAGTCAGGACATTTACAATATTAGATAATAACAGAAAAAACATTTTAATCCATCATTCATGCAGTCCTATTGATTGATTTGTTGAAGCTTCATAAGCTTTTTAGACTTACACACACTAAAGTTGGTTATCGTCTGTGTTTGCAGCCCTCTCAGATTCGCTTCAGCTGCCTGCCAATGTCCAGGGTGGAGTGTATGCTCAAACTGCCCTCTTTAGACCTAGTCTTCTCTTCAAACCGCGGTGAACTGGAGACCCCGACAGGAGCCCATCCCGCCGACGGATCTCACCCGCCCTCCTCCACTCCACCAGGGCAACATATCCCCAAACCACCTCCCAGCAAAGGTCTGCAGAGCATGACTGGCGCAATAATGACACTCTAACGTGTGCAGGGATATGTGCGAAGAACATTTGCAGGCAAAATCTTATATCAAACACAGTGAGAGCATCTATTAGCCGTCGCTCGATGCCACGTCTTGGCCCTGTGTGATCTGATGTCGCTCACAGCTTGTTCCCATGCATTCATTACTTTGCTCTACAGTCTCTCTTTCTGCCAGATCATGCAAGCTCTTTTTTTATTTTATTATTTTTTTATCTCTGGTTTTCCCAGGCATATTTACAGTAAATGAAAAAGTATTAATATTACACTATTATGTTTTTAGCAGCATCTGTACTCTAATTAACTTACTCGTCTCTGTTATGAAAATATGTGTCGTACAGGCTATTAATGTGTGTCACACCTGTAAATTGTGATACAGCTCCTACTGGTGATAGTTTATAGTTAATTAACGCCTGTTTGTCTTACCTCCTGCCTGTGTTTTTACCGACATCCTCTTGTTCCTCCCAGCATCTCCGTTGCTGGGGAGCCCTCTGGGCAGGAGCAGGCACAGCAGCAGCCAGTCCGACCTCACTGGACCCCCCAGTACCTCCTCAGGCCTCAGCTTCACCGCCTGCATGTCTGACTTTTCCCTCTACGTCTTCCACCCCTACGGCGCCGGGAAGCAGAAATCTGCTGTCACAGGCCTGCCTCCGGGTTCAGGGCCTTTAGGTACGGGAAGGGAGAAGTAGCTGTAATATTCTAATGTGATAATAAAAATACAGAGCAGCAGTTTCTAAAGTTATGTAAATTATTTTACTGTTTTATGCTGATGGATGTTCAGTATTATGTTATGCCACTTGTTATTAAAGTATAGTAGTATGAATTTATTGATAGTCATGATTATCACTCTTTCTGGAAGGTACAGTCGATGAGGAGCCGTCTTCAGTAACGGGAAGGAAAGACTCTCTGAGTATCAACCTGGAGTTCGTGAAGGTCAGCTTATCCAGGATGAGGCGAAGTGGAGGCCCCACCTTCATCGAAAGCTTCATTCCTGGCAAAGGTGGCAAAATGGACACCACCCTCATCAATATCTCAGGTACATTGTCAATCCCTGAGGAGGGCGTTTCTCAAACAGACACGCAATACATTGTTCTGGTTCAATCTGTTCAAGGTTCAAATGGTTGCTGGCTTGCTTGGAATGGCGTTTCTAAAGATTTCATAGAGGGAATTCTGAACATACTAGTTACCAACAAACGCAAAACTAACAATTAAAATGTTATGCAAACACACGGCTGACTTAGTTTTCCGTTGTCAAATCACTGTCTTTGCATGTTTTCGGGTTCATGCCCGCAAAAGAGGGAGGAGCAGTGTAGTAACTGGATGTAACTCTAGTTCTATGAGCGCGTGTGCAGCCGTCTAATTTCATTTCGAAAAAGAGAGCCTCTCTTCCTCTATTTTATCATAGCATTGTTATCACTGACAGTATAAAGAATGGACAACATATGCCTGACATCACCCACGGGTTTCTGAAAAGCCATTTTCAAAAAGTCCTCCTCCTAGCTAATTAAAAAAATCAGTAAAGAGGTGAATCATCAGTTGACCTGAAGTGGGCCGAATGACACCTGGGTGCTTAAACAAACCATCTGTAACGATACCCACCTGCCAATCAAAGCGGCCACGCTGTTAATTATGCAAACTTTAAGCCTTAATATGATTTGAACGGGTGAGTAAAAAAATAATTCAGCCTCACTACAGTTGTCATGAACGGGGAAATTAGCCATAGAGACCAAAACTGTTTTTTGTACCAGGCTGTAAACATGTTTATTTCTGCTGTGAAGTTGGACATTTTAATATAGGGGCTTATGGAGACTGACTCGTTCTCAAGTGGTTGCTCAAGGAGCGGCAGTTTTTGGCTTACAGCCACGGAGGATGCTGCTTGATTATTATACATTTTGTTACACATTGTACTGTGCTAATTGGGGACCTGTTATGGATCCTCACTCTGTAACAACTCAAGTTTGGGAACATTTACATGAGATTATGGCAATGGCTTCTTTAAGAAATGAGGACAACGTTCTTAATTTTTCAGTCCTTTACTGAATATAGGAGTCCAGCAGTGTTCACTTTTGCCAGTGTAATCAGTAATCAACAGAACTGAGCACTCACAGTGCAGAAACGGAACATTTTAAAAGCATAGAAATGAGACTGGGGAACGTGATAGATGAAAAATGCACCTTTCTGATCTTTAAATGTGAAGTGCTCCTCTTTCCCATCTAGATTTCTTTTAAGGAGCGTATGCTACCAATATGCCTGCACCGTTAGAACCTTTTTATATGCGTCTCTTATCTCAGCAAATGTAATATTCTCCCCTCAGCCGTGTGTGACATTGGCTCGGCTTCCTTCAAGTACGACATGAGACGGCTGAGTGAGATCCTGGCTTTTCCGAGAGCCTGGTACCGTCGAAGTATCGCCAGGCGCCTCTTCCTGGGAGACCAGACAATCAACCTGCCAGGTGACCGACTCAGCGGTTTTAGTGTGTGTCAGGGTTGGTTTATTGAGTGTTTCATAAGTGTGGTATGTTTTTTTTTTTTTTTACCACTCTGCTGTTTTGAAAATATCCAGCAGTGCTCTGGTTGTTGTTGTAAAGTGTCGGCTTTTCTTTGCTTCCAGAAATGCTCCTCTTCTCTTGAGATTGGACTACCTACTTCCTGCCTGTTCGTTATTGATTTTTCGGTGAAAAACTGAATGATTAACAAGTGCTTACATTCAGCATGTCCTTTAAGTAAAATAAATAACACAGACAAAAGGATAAAAGTCTTTACCGTATGGAGATAAATGCATATAAAGGATTTTTTCTCCTCATCTCTACGGGTTTAGCTCGTCTCATTTTTAATATCCCATCTCGCTGACCTTCCTTCAGCCAACATTTCCTCCCAGTGCTCCATGTTGACATTTCAAACACTGTCCTTTACTTACATCTCTCAACCTCTACCTCCCTTCAGCCTCTGGCCCGGCCACCCCCGACTCGGCCGAAAACGTCACCCAACATCTGTCCCCCGAGTCCAGCCGGAAAGCCTACTGGAGGACCTGGGACGGCAGCACCGGGACGCAGCACATGCCCCAATCCCCCAATGTCTTTTCAGAGCACACCACTGGAAGCAACATGTCCCCGGGCGGCCTGGGCCACCTCAAGTCCCCAGCACCCGGACGCACCAGAAGCGTGTCGGACTCCTCCGCTCCTAGGAGAGGTAACTCCAGACACTCTTACCATTTCCAGGTGGAACTTAAACTAAAATATTCCTGGTAGTTAAAAATGCCCCTTTGCTGCAAATCAGGGCGAGTCTCAATACAGATGTCAAACAACTGCGTCCAAACCAATAAATGAATATGGAAAATCACTAAATGCAATGAGGCCATGTACAAGATGATTATAATTTGTCCTTGACTTGCCTTTTGTTCATTCTCATCCAGATTCGGTGACAAAAACATCGACTCCTTCGTTCAGTAAGAATGGTAAGGCAGCAGGTCAGCAGGGGTCGCCGTGGGAGACACTGGTGGTGTTCGCCATCAACTTGAAACAGCTCACCGTCCAAATGAACATGAGCAATGTCATGGGAAACAATACGTAAGTGGTCACAGTCTCTGCACTGCTTTAATGTAGATACTTTAATACCCACCACATGTGATTTTATAGGAAGCTTATTTGCTTTCTTTAGCTGAGTTAGATGTGATATAGATAGCCAGCGACTGCTTAGTTTAGCTTAGCATAAAGGCTAACCTGGCTCACTCCAAACATAAAGAAAATAATCCAGCAGGTACGGATGAGATAAAAGACATAGAACGTGTTAATTAGCGAGCTTTAGAGGAGCTGGTAGGTGCTAAGCTACTTAACTGTTACATTACAGCGATTGATCTTCTTGTCAACACTCGACAAGAAAGCCAATAAATGTATTTTCCTAAATGTCAAAACAGGAATGTCGCATGCTAATTATGAAGTTATGATCAGTAAATTATTCATCAGAGTTGTTTCCAAAGCTGTTTCTGAACATATTTACTATATTTGAATATTTTAAATGAGAAATGAGCTGCTATTTCATGATAAGAACTGTCCTTTTTTTTAACCATTTTTTTCCTAATGTTTGAAAACAGGTACTCCTCTCAGCAAAAATCTAACAGCCGATGCAATAGTTAATGAATATTTATACATAAACAGACATCAGTATCACTTCCACCCTCTGGCCTTGATAAATCCTCTGAGTGTTGTTTAAAATTATCCTCAGACTTCAGAATCTGGTGAATGCGTCAATGAGGGATTCATGACACGCATTAAAGCTGTTTTAGTGTGAAAGAATCAGTAAAGGTGAAGATAAATATTGAAGATAAAAGTGTTATTGACTAAGCAGGATGTCGTCCGCATCGTTTATTTTAATTTACTGGAGTAATCGGCTGCTGCGCTCGTGTACAAATGCGTCTCCTCGCTGCATTTTGACTGTAATTTTAACTCCTGCTACACGTCCATTCAATATCACACTCACGGGCTCGGTTCATCTTTAATACACTGTTGTATTTTACTGGTCAGCAGGAGCTGCAGCCGTCACAACTTTTCATCTCTACAGTTTAAGGCAGAATTGTGCAAAAACCTGCTGAATCAGTGACACACGCAACACGCCTGTAACTAAGGCAGTGCAGTTTTATGAGCTCTCTGTCATCATAAAGTAAAAGAACATGTACTATAGATGTGTTTGGGACTCTCTGAGCAGCACATGCATCCCCTGCTTCTTCCTCACAAAGTTAGGAGGCCTTTCCGGCTCCAGATTAAATTATTCAGGACTCCATAATATTCTTCAGTCATACAAAACATTCATACATAGATGTAGTCTTTGTTGGCAGTAAGACTTGGATTGACACAAAGCTGTACTTATATATTAGCAAATGGTTTACCAATAACATGTTAAGTTGTTTCATTAAGATAATGACATACAAGACAATACAAGACAAGTACATAATGACATGTCGGCTTGCCAGTCAGGTTTAGTGCTCGACCAGTCTTTTCCTTTTCAGTTATCGGTGTTTATTCCTGGGGTTCTCACAATGGGAGTCATTTATGTTTCATAGAGAGAACTCCTACATTATTCAGCAGTCTTTCAGGAGCGCTCACAGTTGTGTTTGCCCCTGCAGCTGGACGACCAGCGGGCTCAAGAGTCAGGGCCGACTGTCTGTAGGCAGCAACCGGGACCGAGAGATCAGCATGTCTGTGGGCCTCGGCCGCTCCAAGCTCGACTCCAAGGGCGGGGTGGTGGGTGGCAATATAGACGTGAACACCCTGGAGATGGTCTGTAAGTAAACAAAGTATCATCTTTTCAGACATCTGGTGTTTTGCCGCAAACTCATTAGCAGCTCTTGTTCTAGCTGAGTGTAAACTGTGGATATGGACCCGAGCCAGAGTTCAGTGCAGAATTCTCATACAACACTGGGAGCTGTGCGGTGACTTTAAAACACCTACACATTTTACTCTCACTTATTTATACTCGCTGCATTTTATATCCTGCATAAGGTGTAAAATGAGCTCATATTTAACCACGTTAAATACATTTTCAAGCAGGAAGTATTTAAAGTATTTCTTTAGACCCTGAGAATGTGTGGATGAGTATTCATGATACTTTTGATACTATTCAAGCTCCTGCTGCAGCTTTGCATGTCATTTATACATTTCTACTTCATATAGCGTCCTGTTCACTGCCATTGATCTTCTTGAAAGCAAAAGCTTTATGAAATCTGCAAAACATGAGAATTTTAACCCAAGAATAAAAGTTGCTCCTGACACTGAAGATTTATTAAAATAAGTAAATTAAGTATATCTGCTAATTCGACTGATCTTTATATAAGTTAAAAAAGTGTGTGAATAGACTCATCTTTCATCATCTCATACTGTTTTCATTATGCATCCTCCAGTCTACGCTACTTCAGTAATTTGTGGAAAAATGTGGAAACCAGGGTGAAATTAAACAACCTTTGCCATTTTCATTTTTCTTTCTTTGTTGCTTCGTCTCAATGTGACTTTATCTCAATGTTTGGCAAAAAAGGATGTAGAAACTCAAAGACGATGAATAGTTTAGCAAAATATCAGAAGTTGGTGCTAAGAGAGCTGCTAGTTCAGTTAAGGCCACTCATTCTCAAACCACTGGTGGTACACAAGCCTCCTTGAGATGTCTCTGCAATATAATCTTTTAATTAAAGAAATTAATTTAGAAACATTTAATGCCATCATTAAATGCCTGATGCCTGTGTGGAGTTTGCATGTTCTCCCCGGATCTATGTCGGTTCTCCCTGTGTCCAAAGACATGCGCTTACTAGGTTAACTGGTGACAAGTGGGGGTAAAATAATTCATTGGTTCAAAAACACTGCAATCGTGACTAAAAATGGGAACCATAAGGAAGAGAAGTGCAGCTCCATTTCCACCCGAGTAGCTCTGGTTCTCATACTGGTTCTGTTGGGGAATCAACATCATCCATTTATCCATCCATTTTCTTCCACTTATCTATGATCCGGTCGCAGTAGTAGCAGGGTGTTCCTGACATCCCTCTCCCCAGCAAAGCTTTCCAGCTCCTCCTGGGGGGATCATGAGGTGTTCCCAGTCTAGATGAGCTCTGCAGTCCCTCCAGCAGGGTCTGGGTCTGCCCCGGGGTCTCCTGCCAGTTGGACGTGCCCAGAACACCTTCAAAGGAAGGTGCCTAGGAGAGATCCTAATCAGATGCCCGAACCACCTCAGCTGGCTCCTTCTGATGTATCTGAGCTCCTTACCCCATCTCTAGCCACCCTGTGACGGAAGCTCATTTTTGCCACTTCTATTCACAATCTCATTCTTTCAGTCACTACCCAAAGCTCATGACCATAGGTGAAGTTCGGAACATAGATGGACTGGAAAATTGAGGGCTTTGCCTTCTGGCTCAGCTCCCTCATCCTTACAACGGTCCGGTACAGCATCAGTACTGCAGCAACCTGCTGGTCCATGTCACGTTCCATTTTTCCCATTAGTCGAGAACAAGACCCCGAGATACTTGAACTCCTTCGCTCCCAACCGAAAGGGAACATTCCACCGTTAACAATCAATCATAATAAAAATTCTTAATGTATTTTAACGTCTGTTTTACTTGTGGTACTTGGAAAGTTGATTCTATTCTGAGGTGGTATGCGATGTAAAAAGTTTGAAAAACACTGAATTAAAATCCCTGTCTGTTTTGTTTTTTTCCCCCTGAAATGTTGCTCATAAAGTTTTTCTCTCACCTAGTTTAGCCACAGTGTTAACCGATTACTGTCCGATTTCTAGCCCACATCTCTGAACACCCCAACCAGCAACCCAGCCATAAGATCCAGATCACCATGGGGTCGACAGAGGCGCGTGTGGATTACATGGGCTCCAGCATCCTGATGGGAGTTTTCAGCAACGCCGACTTGCAGCTGCAGGACGAATGGAAGGTCAACCTCTGCACGGTCGACACCAGCCTATCAGAGAAAAGGTGTGAAATGATGCTATGCAACATTTCTGAAGGGTGTAACAAAATGATGATGCAGATCCAAATGTAATATTCACTGTGTGCTTTTTCCACACCGAGGGTGTTTAATCTAAACTATTTCCATCTGCTTTTAGCCTCTTTATGTTTCCTACAATCTGTCTTACACTTCTATCTCCCTGATTCTCACCGTTTCCCTCCCCATATGTTCTCCCTCTGTCCTTCCAGCGAGATCTTTGTCCATGGGGACTTGCAGTGGGACATTTTCCAGGTGATCATTTCACGCTCCACCACGCCAGACCTCATCAAGATCGGCATGAAGCTGCAGGAGTTTTTCACTCAGCAATTCGACACCAGCAAGCGCGCCCTTTCCACCTGGGGCCCTGGCCCCTACCTGCCCCCCAAAACCCCCGTCATCAACACTGAGAAAGGAGCCGCAGAGCTTTGTAAGTAATTCTTATTCTGACTCAAACAGTTCATGCAGATTGTGGCATAATAACGTACGCACAGCAAGTGTCTCAGTCGAGGTGGTTATAGGAAGTGAAATGATTTGTAATTCTAATAAGCTTAATTTGTATACCACTTTTCCACATAGTTGACACGGTAGTTCAACAACTGAATGCAATCAAACATGCTCATGAGGTAATTAAAAACAAACCGCATACATTTAGAGACTGGAGGCTCTATAACAATAAAAATATACAAAAACTGATCCTGCTAGCGTCAGCAGCATGCCTCATGTTCAGGTCAGAATTGATTTGTTGTCCCTACACCGCCCCCCCACCCCTCTCTCCGCACAGATCTCATTTTGTGTCTCCTGAACGTTTTTGTGTCACGCAGACATGGATGCAGCCCATCATCGCCACTGGCCCGGGGTGCTGAAGGTAATTGCTGGTTGCCACATCTCCCTCTTCCAGATGCCTCTGCCTGAGGACGCCGTTCAGCTGGGTGGTTCAATGAGCCTCCACGGCAATCACATGACGCTGGCCTGCTTCCATGGGCCCAACTTCCGCTCCAAGTCGTGGGCTCTGTTCCACCTCGAAGAGCCAAACATCGCCTTCTGGACAGAGGCACAGAAGATTTGGGAGGACGGTGAGACAAAATGTTCATTTCAGCGGCTTCCATTTAGATAACTAGCACTGGAAAATAATTACAAAATGAAAATAGTAGTGAAAATATTTTCCAGCAGCACAGTTAGATTTGCATTTACACATTATAGCTTGGCACTATAATCAACTCCTGACACAAGCTGTCGTTATCTCAAGACTAGATTACTGTAATGCCCTCCTGACGGGCCTGCCAGCCTGCTCAGTGAAACCTCTTCAGGTGATCCAGAACGCGGCGGCGCGCCTGGTCTACGACCAACCGAAAAGGTCACGTGTCACCCCGCTGCTCATCGAGCTCCACTGGCTACCTGTCGCAGCCCGCATTAAATTCAAATCTCTAATGCTCGCCTACAAAGTTGTCTCCGGTACTGCACCTACCTACTTGAACGCCCTTATACAGGCATACCTCACGATCCTTGCGCTCCTCCAATGAACGACGCCTGGCTCTGCCACCCGTTCGCTCAAGGCAATCCAAACTCTTCTCGTTTGTTGTTCCCTGCTGGTGGAACGCACTACCAGTTTCTACCAGAGCAGGAGCGTTCCTCTCTACCTTTAAAAAACCCCTGAAGACCCACCTCTTCAAAGAGTACCTTCTCTCCTAGCACTCGACAAATCTACACCTTAAAGAATTGTCACTAGCACTTATTACTGCACTAACGCTTCTTATCGCACTATACCTTGATTGTTCCCTTTTCTGTAAGTCGCTTTGGATAAAAGCGTCTGCTAAATGACTAAATGTAGATGTAAATGTAAATGTATAATCCCTTTTGTTTCTGCCACATCCAGGCTCCAAAGATGATTCTACCTACATCGTTCAGACACTGGATTTCCATCTTGGTCACAACACCATGGTGACCAAACCCTGCGGCGCACTCGAAAGCCCGATGGCCACCATAACCAAAATAACCCGGCGACGGCATGAAAACCCCCCACATGGAGTCGCCACAGTTAAAGAATGGTTCAACTATGTTACTGCCATGAGGAACGAAGGTAATCATCACACACAGAGAGGCACGAGCCAGTTTCGTCTCAACGATAACGATTCCACGACCTCAGCTCTGCTGAATCTGAACACAGAACTGATACCAGACCAATCTGATACCAAAGTAACACTCACATGTCGACATGTACAGTGAAACTGGAGCTCTTGGCGACGGGTATGAACAAGAGGAAAGTGAACCTGTCCATTAAATGTGTGACCATCTGCTTATTTCAGTGTCAGGGCATCCCTAATCACACATACTGCATGTACACTATCCTTATCGATTTAAATGTGGTTGAAGAAATATTCCTCTCACTATAACGCAATCCAGCTCAGACTCAGAAGCACAATTTAATCAACACCTCTCAAAGCTCAACATTATGTCCTTCATGAAGTAAGATTTTATTGCAGAGTTGGTGTATTAGGCTGCATTACTTCTAGCCAAGTATAGCTAATAAAGTGTCAACTCAGTGTAAATAGTTGCTTCATTGTAGTATCTTCTTCAAACTTTTCTCAACCTCAGACAGCTCCGACTAAAAGAAGACAGACACAGCCTCTCCCCGCAGCAGCTGCCTGTTATCTGAAATGTAAAATAGGCTGCAGATAGTATTTAACAAAGCAGAAAAGCCGAGAAGTGCGAACATGACCTTCAACTCGAGAGAGAGAGAGAGAGAGAGAGAGAGAGTTTCTGACGCGTCTTATCTCTCGTTTCAGAGTTGAACTTGCTCAGGAACGTGGAAGCCAACAACCAAGAGAGCGGAGCGGCTGCCAAAAGCTCGAGTCTGCTGAGCAGCTTCCGCAGCTCCTCCAGCTACAACCACGAAACGGAGACAATCTTTGCTCTTCCCCGAATGCAACTGGACTTCAAGTCCATCCACGTACAAGATCCAGATGAACCTTCACTAACAGGTAGGGCTGGATAAGTTATAAGCACGTAAAGGCAATAAACCATCTGTTAAAGTCTTTGACTGTTTTTAAGGTCAGACTGGATCCTTTTATCAAGTTAGTCGGCTGTACAGTCATATTTTATTTGCACAACAAAAATGTGTTCCGTTCTTGCCACTGATTTAGATATAAACTACACCTTCAGGACCCTGCCTTCAAGCATATTTTAAAAAATCCATTAATTTTCATCCTCTTTGTTTTGTCAGGACAACAATGTTACAGAAGTGCTCAGCTAAATTTGTAGCTTTTCAAAGCAAATTAAATTGTTTTGATTTGTTCCAGACTCCAACAGCAAACCCAAAGTGGAGTGCAGCGTCGTGACAGAATTCACCGACCACATCTGTGTCACCATGGACGCTGAGCTCATCATGTTTCTTCATGACCTGGTGTCTGCCTACCTGAAGGAGAAAGAGAAAGGTTTTTGTCTATACACCGAGTCACTCGTTCGTCCCTTCACAGCCAGTCAGTGAGAAAATAAACAATGTTTAGTGATCTCTTAACAAAGCACCAAAAAAAGACGACTTATCAATCTGTCCGAGGAGACATGACGGGATGAACGACGTCCGTCTGCCTCCGTAACCCTGTAAAGATCTTTGTATGCGGTTGGACACATTTGGCAGAGCAGCATGAAACGCAGGAAGCTGAGTGTTATTTTCACACACAGCAGGGAGGTCAGAGAGCCCAATGCAGGCAGCATTTTAATGTGTTTCCTATTGTCAGAAAGGAACAAATTAGCACTCTTTATTCCAGCAACCTCACATTCTTCGTGACAATTAAAATAGAGCCACGACTTTGTTCTGTTGACTCTGCAGCTGAATAGAAAGAGAAAAGAGGCGAGCGGTGAAGATTTTCATCGGGGTTTGATTAATCCTGATTAATTTAAGTATGGCAGATGGGCTATTTGAATGTGAATAGAGTCTAGATCTATACTCTCAAGGTAGCGACTGTGCTCTCAGGGATGTTGGTGAATGTTTATTGTGTTCTGCGCCTGGTTTGTTGTTGAATATGTTTGCCTCCCCCTCCTCTGTGTCCTCAGCCCTTTTCGCCCCGCGGATGTTCGCGGCTCGGCCGGGACAGAAGAGCCCCACGGCCCTGCACGATGAAAGCTCCACAGACAAAGACAAAGACAAGGACGACAGCATCAACTACACCACGGTGGACTGGAGAGAGTTCATGTGCAACACCTGGCACTTGGAACCGACTCTCAGGTCAGCTCCACTCCGCCGCACTGCAGATATTTAGAGTGTTTTTATTAAGACACTCCCTTTTGCATTGTGACGGAGTCAAATTGTGTCACAACGCCCAGTCATGAATAAGTCTCATTCAGAATCGACAGAGGAGAAAATAGAAAAGGGCACTTGTAACACTGTGTAAACATCTATGACCTTGTAGCCACACCAGATTTTCACAGTGACGCACTGACCAAACACGCAAATCCACATTTACAAGGCGGTCATGCATCACTGTATCAGGCAAAAAAGGAAAAAAAAGCCTCACAAATACAATTCAAATGACTTTTCTCACACTAAACTTACATTTTTTAACACCTAAGAATCACTTGGGTATCCTCCATTTATAGTAGTAGCGTAAAATGTGGGCAGTGCATTTCAGCTTCGACTAAACAAAATGTTTTCTGTATCTTCAGGCTCATCTCCTGGACAGGACGGAAGATCGACCCAGTTGGCGTGGACTACATCTTGCAAAAACTGGGCTTCCACCACGCCAGGACTACGATTCCCAAATGGCTGCAGAGAGGCGTGATGGACCCGCTTGACAAGGTGCTGTCAGTGCTCATTAAGAAGCTGGGCACCGCCCTGCAGGATGAGAAGGAGAAGAAAGGCAGAGACAAAGAGGAGCACTGAGGAACACTCATACCACTGTAATCAAAGCTGTGCAGCAAGTTCTCTACAGGTCACAAACACTGGATTACTGTATTACAATGGCCACTACTGTACAACACGTCTGTCAGACATACATGCATTTTACCTGCAACAGCCTGTGAAATTCAGCATAGTTGTTTACTGTGGTACAAACCACTAGCGGCTCTGACTGAAGCGTTTTGCACCAATGTTATTCTCTGTATATTTTGAACAAAGTAGCAAATGTTGGTATTATTTGACTGCTTTAATGGTAAAACCCTGCCTCGTTTACCTGTTGTACATGACCTTACTGAAATCGCTTGAAAGTTTTATTTTAAGGCTTACCAATATTTCATGAGAAATGATTTCTTAAACCATTGCCTTTTCTTTGTTTCCCATGGAACACATGGTAGATATGCTTTATGTATTTTATAGTGTAGTTTTAAGATATTTAAGAACAGTTCAGTGACAGTGTTCTTGATTTTCTCTTTCTTTTTTTCTTTTTTTTTTTTTTTGACGTGAACAAATAAATAGAGGTTGCGGCACATCATCCACTCATGGGTCATGACATGACAGGATGACATGAACTTGTAATTATAATTTTAACCAAGATCACTATTTATGGGTATGTGAAATGCAAAGTCTATAACATGTATTAGCTTGGTGTGTCAAGCTTATTTTTGTCTTTTTTTAATCCATATGGTAGAACCAGTGTATATAATCAAATTTCTTAAATGTGTTGATTTCCTAACTTAATAAAACTATTGCCATTCAATTTTAGATCGAGCTCTACTCTGTTATTTTCAGTTTTAGATAGATAGATAGATAGATAGATAGATACTTTAAATAAATAAATTCATTATTTGAAATATTTAGCTAATTTCATGTGTATAGGTAAATTTCCTCGTCATGAGGTTGGCTAATCGAGTTGTATGTCGTCTGGCTCTGGAGGACTTAAAATGTATAACAACAGAAAACTGGCATAACCTTGTGGAGTTTGTAAGACGTGGGTGTTTACCAGGCCAAAATATTGTTGCTGTATTAGTTGAATTCTGGGAAATGTAGGATCCAGTGTTTTTGGAGCTTGACATTGCTGCTTCAAATTTGGTCTCTTGCGAGACGCCAAACTTTGGGGAAGAGCAACACTAAATCACTAGGGTAACCATTTAATGATGTTTAGTCTCTGTAGGCAGTATTTTTTTTGTGATCTGAAAGCGACTGTGGCATTCACTGCTCATTTTCCAATCTGTGAAATGCATCACTTCGTGTGTCAAAGGATTTTCCCCTGGAAATGGCTGTCAGACAGGTGTTTAGAACTTCAAATGAAAGTTTAATGAACTGAGAGTGGGTTGTGAAAATGTCTCATGCTGGTTGAATCAAAGCTTTAATAACACCAACAGTCGTGTTTTTTTTCCTTCAGGCAGTGATTTGTTTCTGTTCTGGGTTTTTAGGTCAATTAATGAATGTATGCCGTTAAATCTACAAGACTCCTTCAGTCAGTTACAACAACCTCTACTCCACATCACCTCGCCCTCCTATCTGTAAAAAAACCTGCTATGCTCACTACAGGCTTTTGTTAATACAACACTCCTGACTGTAAGACTCGCCCTACCAACGCTAATCTCTTCCACTGTGATATCCCCGCTCACTACGAGCCATGTTCTACTTTTGGTTCCATGCCATGGTTTTGCATTTTTGATGCGTTGGTGGGTGAAGGAGAGCAGGGTGGCACTGTGGAGAGGAAGAGAACTGCTGTGATGTCTGCTGTGAGATTACAGCAGTGTCACCTGAGGAAACCCAGGCAGCTCAGTGTGAGAGCACACTCACAGTCTTTGCTCTTGCTTGCCTGGGCTGGACATTATTTTTGATTTCAGAAACTTTGCCTGCTGCACACTCTTTCCTTTTAAGTGATTTCTGGTTTACCACCATGCTCTATTACTTTTATTTCTTTCACTTTACAGATTTACAGTATATATTAACCTGAAAGCCAAATGAGTGACCAGTAGATGGAGTCAAAAGCCAAGTCGGTCAACAGTCTGAACTCCTCCTTAATGACACATCAGCAGCTCCCTGCAGTATACTATCCTGCTACTGAATTATACAATAGAAACAGAATAGAAAACATTAAAAAGTCATGAAGTGGCCAGAGATGTTGAACAGCTTAAATTTCCTGCCTGTGTCCTTCCTGGCCTGGGATCAAACTGTGCTTGGACAGTCTCCACTGAGCTCCAGACTGACCAGTCAACAGAAACTGACAGTGGCAGTCTTCCTCAGGTGGCTGTACATGTGAGTGCTAAACATAATAAAAAAAAAAGGTAATTATAAAGTGGGAGAAGTGGAGTGTAGAAGGGCATGCTGGAAAAATGTTTGAATATTTTATCAGCAGAATACAGAAATTTTCAACATAAAGGGTTTTATGCTTTGAAGGGAAGGAGATACCGGTTCAGCTTTTTGACAGTTTCCTACATGCAGTTTTAGAAAAATACGTGTTCTCTTTCCAGAATGAAAGGCTTCATTAGCAAGGGAGCTGACAGTGTAGAGAAACCAAACAGACTCTTTGGTCAGAGGAATGTTTTCAACCTGGTCAAAAAGGTCTTTAAACTTCACCATACAACCAAGTTGTGGCCAAATGGCAATGTAATCGTATCATATATGAATATGTTAAGTACAGATTAGTCACAGTTTGGTACCACCCTTAATAAATTGTTAATACATTGTATGGCTTCATTAATGGTCAATAAATCATTAACTAATACTTTATACATCTGTTATTAATAAGAACAACTGAAGTTGCAACCTTTATTGATAATCTGTTAAAGCATAGTTCAATATTTTGGGCAATTCTCTTTGGGGTTTTTTCCCGCCAGGAGTTGAACGAGAAGATTGATACCAGTCTCTGAACTGTCAATTAAATATGAAGCTTTACAGCCAGGGGACGATTAGCTTAGCTTAGCATAAAGACTGAAAACAGCTAGCTTGGCTCTGTCCAGAGTTAATTGAATTTTGGTTTGATGAGAAAATGAACACCACTCTAATGTCTACATGCTAAATATTGAGATATGGTCAGGAGACAATTAGCTAAGGAAATTGGGAAACAGTTAGCTTGGCTCTGTCCAATGCTAATCATCACACTAAAAGGTTCATTATTGGGCTTTAGACGTGCTGGTCGGATTTTTTTTTACTTTGAAACACAGCCAGGTTAGCTCCTCTTGCTTCCAGTTTTTATAGTAAGCTAACTGCTGGCTGGCTGTAACATTTTGAACTTTACTATGCGGGGGCCTATTTATTAAAATTTCACCAACATTCATAACAAAACAGAAAAGACCAAGCCAATGGGATTATACACAATCTGACAACCCTCTGACAAAACTGTAATAATTAATGGCTTGTATCCAATAATTGTGAAGCATTATTAAATGATTTACTAACCATTAAAGCCTATAATTACTGCTTATAAACCTTTTACAAAAATTGTATTGAAAAGTGTAGCCGACATTTCGCCTACCCTGACTTCACTTCAGACAATGTAATTTTATTTTATCAGACCAACTGTGCCAGTTCAAGGCTGTAAAAGCTGAATCAGGAGCAGATAAAAAATGTAGACAAAGGTTCAAAACATTAATTTTAAACATTCAAAACATTAATATAACTGATGTCCTTAACATTTGTCTTGGCCTATTTATTCTATAGGAGAACGTTTTTAAAAAGACTCTTTTCTTGTTCCATTCACAGCTCCCCTCAGCCCAAAATACACCTACACAAGAGTCCTTGATTGTTTCTTCAAAACCTATTATTGTGACAAACCTAATGATTTCAAGTTTCTGCTTTCATTTCAGCAAATAGCTTTTTTAGGAATTAATATTTTTCACATCAAATGATCATCCTGTTATTAAAGTCCTCATTAGCCCAATGATCAAAGAAAGAGCAAAGACATGATATCTTTAAGAAACCGCTTCAAAGCTATCTTCTAAGACTTGCCCGACAGAACAAATGCGCCCATGTGGAACAATAAAGACTGAACTGCATTAAATTGAATACCGCAGAGTGCTGTTATGATGTACAGCAACTAAACTGCCTTAATACAAATGAGCAGATTGAGATTTGAGCTACTTTTTGATTGAGTTTCTAATTGCTTGTTCCAGTCCACCAGCATTACCTTGATTCAATAATTCAGTGTAACAATATGGCTGAAGGGTTGAAAGGAGAAGCTGGTAGTTAGTATAATAGCCTGAATGTTCAGTTAGTTATTCTCTGGTTGAAGCTGTGAAATGCTGCCATGCAGCATGGATTAGAGCCCTCACCTCCCTGACCACCATTACTGAACCTCCTTGCTATGACGTATGAACATCTGCCATGGCTCCTGCAGCTCTCTTATGTATGCTAGCTTGATTATGGTGCTTCTGTACTAATGCCAAAGTAGCAGGTTCAGTCTCCTTCAGGACCAACTACCCAGCCGTTTGAAGGCTGTTACATCTTTTGGAAATACAGCTTGTCAGTCTTTTCTCAGGGAGACAACATTTCTTTCAACTATGTCTGTGACTGCATATTAATTTGAGTATTTAAAGCCACACTAATCAATATTTTATATTAGTAATATATCAAATATATAATGTGAAAGGTGTTGTTCTGAGCCCAGCTCAGTTACGTTCAGCTCCACTGAACTTTTTCACATTTTTCAGCACATTGTTCTTTTATGGTCAACAAATGTAACTACATTTTTGGACATTTTGGGGCAGTGCAAATGAAACCAAGCTGTAAACACTGACATATAAATAAGTTGATCTGGTGCACATGATAGCAAACAGTGGCTTAAAACATATGCAGCAAAATTTGAAGTCGTGTTCTGACTATAGACTGTATAAAACATGGACGTCATGGGTGTGTGACATCACCCACAGGTTAGTGTGGTGGCTCTGGCTGCCTCCATCTTGGCAGTCCTGCCTCCTCCCAGCTAATCCAAAAAAGGGTAAAGACATGGATCATGGGTGGAACTGAGACGGGCTGATTGACACCTGGATGGTGAAACAAGCCACCTGTGATGGTATCCACCTGTCAATAAAGCGGCTACTCTGTTATTTATGAATAACTTTAAACCTTAATATATTTTGAATGGGTAAGTTATATAGAAAGTCAGACTCAGTACAGTTGTCATGAACAGGGTAATTATCTATAGAGACCAAAACAGTTTTTTGCACCAGGCTGTAAACATGTTTATTTCTGCTGTGGAGATGGGCATTTTAATATGGGGGCTTATGGAGATTGACTCATTCTGTATCCTGCCTCAAGTGGCCACTCGAGGAATTACAGTCTTTGGCACTTCTGCACTGGTTTCACATCACAGCAACAGAGGTTGCCGATTGGTTTGGACCACCTGGCAAATGTAAGTCCAATGTTCATTCTCCTTTAGCTCTGTTCTGGCCTTTACTAACTCTCAGCTTAGTTCGTCTGTCGTTTGATTCTTGGCAGGAAGGACAACTGCATATGGCAAAGGACCAAGATTTTGGCACTGGAAGCATTCTGGTTGACCAGTTGTGTTTGGGTGGGCTTGGTGGCAACGTGTGGAGAGCAAAAGAGGCGAAACACAATGGCTGAAATGCAATCTAGAAACTCATTAGCTATCGTCTGATGACAATTTAGATTTGTATTAGCTTTTCTTAAAAGTTAGCACATGTAGATATCTGTTCATAGGGATTAGCAAGAGTTGGTGGAGAAAAAAAAAAGATTGAAAAGGATGGTGAATATTGGAATTATATTCACTGGGTGGCCAGAAACATGACCCCAAATGAATATTGCTGCTGAGTGGGTGTCTGCTGAACATTTTAATAGGCAAATTTGCGAACACATTCTACATAAGAACTTTAAAAGATGATATGTAACGAAACAGCTCGCTGTGCTGCCCCCAAGTCGCCAAAAAAAAAACAATTAGCAATTTGAGTTTAACATATGTATGTCTTATGTATGTGTGTATGTATGTTCAGCGGACAAACAGTTGAGAACAGCAAAGAATAATATCCAAGTATCTAGTTTACTGAGCCGAGTCCTGCCACTCTGCACACGCTCAGTATTGATAGACAGTGTTTCAAACCAGTCAATTCTTTCAGGAAATGAAACGCCTTCAGGACCAGAAGGCATGTGACAGCTATGACCGCTCTCACCTGTGGCACTTGTCAGACTTATCTCTGGCAGTGAGAGATAAAGTCTGTGGGTTCACCCAAGCAACCCACAGCTGTTTATTATTTTGTCGTGTCATGTGCAATTTCGGTCAAGGTAACCAGTTTGATATAAAATCGTGGTGCATGAAGCTTTATTAGCAAATGTACAGTATGAACTTTACATCTGCTCACATTAGCTGCAGTTTTAACCTCCCCATACCTCTTTGATTATGTGATTTGATGAATTCATCCAAACTTCTGTTTTGCTTAAACATTTCTCAAGGCACAACTTTATATTCGTCTGCTATCTCAAAGCTTGTTCTCTGACCCACAATTATTTGAATTTATGTAAACAAAGATGTGAGGATTTTTTTTTTTATCCTAGGACTATTTGCGTTAAATGTATTTTGGAATAATCCTCACTTTAAAAGGGTTATGAAAACAGAACTGGCATGAATGTACTTGATTGAGACTGAAGTTCACCTTTTGGCTGGTTCTAATGAATATCTGCTAATTTATTGTGTCTTTTTAATCAAGCAGTTCTGAGTAATGCCTTTGGAGTTTGAAGAATCAACATTAAATGTGCAGGAACGCATCAAGTCTTTGATTCAGGATTCTTTTGACAGCTCATATAATGGCACCGAATAAGACCTCACATTAGCGTTTTGTGAAAATGCCCCTTAGACGGACTGTCCCTCCTTAACCAAAAAAAAAAACAAAAAAAAAAAACTAAATGTATCCAGGAGATTACATAGTCTTACTTCTTTTAGACCTCAGTGCAGCATTTGAGATTTGATCATGAAATTTTAATTGAATCACTTAAGCACTAAGGTGGGTATCTGGCTCAGCACTGAGCTGTCTCAGATCCCATCTTTCTAATAGACCTTTATCTGTGAGACAATTCATCTGTCCGGGGCACACAGCTCCTAAAGAGTCCCACAGAGCTCAATTCCAGGTCCCCTCCCTTTGTCCCACTTAAGTACAAGCACTGTATGCCTCCACAGTGACACTGACAGCATGAACCTAAACCTATACTGGATGTCTTGATCGAAGTAAAACACTCAAATAATTTTGAAAAAAACTGATAGAGAGTCTCTTATTTGACCTTTAGTTTTGACCTTTTTAATTTACTTTAGATTGGAGATTTAAAGGTCATCTGTAATATATGCGTTAGTCGTGCTTAGTTTGTGTCAGACACTGACTCACACTGAAAATTGTCTTTAGAGGGTTAGGGTCAAAATGTAATGAAAACTTATTTATGTAGTAACAGCTGATTCCATGTCCATAATATTTTAGTTTTATTTTTGTAGACTGTTATTATGACTTTCCTTCACCCGTGATTGATTTCCATTATTAAACTACAATTCAGTGACCTTTATATTTGAAATTATTCGAAGTTTATAACTTTATAAACAGCATTTTGAAGGACAACGCATGAGAACAATCTTCATGACAATACAGAAATACACAATGCAAAAAGGAAACACCAAAGATGTCGCCGATTACATAAAATCCATAGAGAAAGTTTAGAGAGATGTAAATATTATTTTTTGTTTAACAGGTGGAAAAGAGACAAGAGGACGGAGATGACAAATATCTCAGGGAAGATTTGTATTAAGAGCATCGTGAATTTATGGTTGCGTTTTAGCCAACAGACTCAGCATGAGGCCTCTCAATCCATCTGCGCTAATAAACACCTATCAATAATGGAACTAATGAGAAATGAAAAGATTAATGATTTTTTCTGCTAGCGTCAGTTAAAATCTTAACGGCTGCCAGATGTTAGAGAGGCATTTGACTTAAGCAGGAATAAGTTATAAGTTATATATAATAATACAACTCACCACTCTTGAAAATGCAGAAGTTTCACTTGGTTTGTGACTCAGATCTCAAGATACATACATAAATAAAGGTCTAGTGTGTAACATTTAAGGGGATTTTATGACAAAAATGGAATATAGTATTCATAACATGTTTTCACAGTGTATAAGCCTTACCTTAGAATGAGAGTTTTACATCTACAGAGGGAGCGGGTCCTCTTCCACGGAGTCCGCCATGTTCAACCACTGCAGCATTTAGTTCAAAGCACAGCTTTCAAAGTCCATCCTCACAAAGATGTTAGCATGGCTATATTTAGTCATTTACCAATGCACCATATGCCCATATGGTGCTTTTATTGCCATCAAAAGACAAGGCTTGGTGGAGGAAGATGATCCGAAGCATTAATGTGGAGAGCAAAAAAGTTTTGTTCATATGCAGAAAAAAATTGTATCGAAAGATTGTATGAAAAATGTAGCAAAGAGAGACTGAGAGAATGCAGAGAGTAAAAGACCTGAGGGTGAACTTTCGAAGGACCCTGCCCCTGTGATTGTCTGCAAAGGATTACTGTCTGATGACTTTTCAGTTTGAACAGAAAAGGTTGTACAGTATGAGAAAGATAGAAGCTGAGCCAATTTACAGCAGCATCCTTAATGAAAGAATTGTACGTAGAGGGATTAAAACAGAACCTAAGTTCACTTAGATTATAACAATGGATACCTGAACTAGGGCTGCCCCCTAATTCTGGGTATTGTTCAGGAACCAGACTAGAAAGTTTTAGAAATGCATTACCTGTCAAAATCTCAAGTTCTCCTCACCTGCTTCCTCTGGGGGAAAACTTTAAATGTGGCCTCTGCAAGAAGGACCCAGTTCACCCTCACAAACACCTCTTTCAGGATTTAGTGTGAACAAGAACAACACCAAGGGGACGTGCGCATCATTAGTATCAGTCACCGAGACAAAGACGGGTCAAAGTGACTAAATTCTCTAGAAACTGGCCCACCAACCAACAATGGTTTGTAGAACAGTTTGGCAACATTTTTTTTTGGCAAAGTATTATTTTCAATACCAGAAAAAGACCTATAAAGGGAATATGGTATGTAAAACACAAGCCCGGAAAAGTGAACATTTTTAGATATAATATGAGAAAAAGAAAGTCACTTTGAAGTTTTGACACAAGCTTTTCAAAGCCTCGCAGAAGTTAAAGATGCAAGAGAGAGATCCACAGCAATATGCTCACAGCTGAGAGAGGGGCAGACCGAACTTAAAAATAACTGATTGATGGTCGAACATACGGAAGTCGATTTCTTTCCACACAGCTGGAACCAGGTGCTAGAACTACACCGCACTAGAGTATCATTTCCCCTTCATGATAAAGGTAAAGGCTGAAAGTTTTATTTTATATTGAAAAGTTTGAACTACTGAAAGGTAAGGGTGAAATACAGTCATCTTACCACCTTATGAAAGTTTGAGCTACAGATTTAATAAGACTGAACTCAGACGCAGGAGTAGATGTTAGGCAACAACTATTAAAACCCAAAGTATTATAACTCAGTAACTCAGTGATACAAGAGAACGGGAAGATGTAATAGTTCTGGTAACTTAATAACAGTATTATGAGAAAACAACAATGAAGAAACTTGTGATCCAAAAAGGTTATTCTGTCTTTTGATGGTCAAAATTAATAACATGCAAAGAGGTATACATATACATATATATCTGTACTTTTTCAAATACCTTCAGCCTCAATCAAGCTAATGATCTGAAGGTGTCACAGCCCATGAACGGCTAGTTCAGCATTTTGGAAAATACTTACACAAGGTAGAAAATACTTATACACGGTAGGCAGGAGAGGCGAATTGTCTGTCTCTCTCTCTTTAGTGTGTGTTTGTTGCTGGGCGTGGTCTCTGGTTTCCCTCTCACCTGCCAAATAATCTCACAACCTGTGCCTCATCATCAACCTCCACTGCATAAAGAAAAAAAAAAGCTCAACCTCCTGGACTGTGCCAGATTGTTCAGTCTCCCTTGCGGTAACTATGCTACGTCCAACTGTAGTGTTTGTTGGTATTATTCTCATTGAACCCTTGTCTAACCCTGTGAAACCCTCTCTGCTACTTCTCTGCCACGTCCAGCCCGGTCAAGTCTACACACCTGCACCTTGGATTTCTGCCATCACCATCCCTGCGCCTTTCTGGAAACCTCTTCGCTGGATCTCCATGTACACTGCACCATTCTCTTTGTAAACTCAATATACTGGTTTAAACTTGATTTTCTCTGGTTTGTGTTTACACCTTTGAGTCTGTTCTCTCTAACAATTATTCACTTTCTCACTACACCATTCTCATTTGTGATGCCAGCTGCAGCTTAGCTTGCCTTAACATACAGACTTAAAACAGGAGTAAACAGATAGGCTGGCTTTGTCCCAAGGTAACAAATGACCAGCACCTTTTAAAGCTCACTGATTAACATTTGTTGACAAGACATCAGGGAGCCACGATGCATAAACATTTTGGCATATAACTCCTGTAATACTGTTGCTTTTACACTGAAGATGTGTTCATTAGTGAGCTTTAGAGGTACTGGTAGGCAGATTTTGCTAACAGCCTGCTGGCTGTCGCTTCATATTAGCTTACAGACATGAGAGTTGTATTGATGTCTCATCTAACTCTCTCTCTCTTCAAGAAAGTGCATGTCCTAAAACTATTCCTGTAATGCACTGACATTAAATCAAAGTAAGCAT
This sequence comes from Sciaenops ocellatus, assembly GCA_033000465.1. Lineage (NCBI taxonomy): Eukaryota > Metazoa > Chordata > Actinopteri > Sciaenidae > Sciaenops > Sciaenops ocellatus. Next base: position 18,903,682 of record CP136878.1, on the reverse strand, counting down.
TTGTGGCCTTAGTTCATCTTGTTTTGACATGTTATCAGAGTAATGCTGGAAACATTCAAACAGACAATGGCCAGGGTCAAAGAAGCAACCAAACCGAAGGCATTCAAATGACTGCTGGCTCTGTGAGTGAGCCAATTTTAACAATCTGGTTGCAAACAAGATACTGTGCTGCTTTGACCTTGGAGTATCTGTGGTCCACTTAGTCTCACTCACTTGAGGTCCTTTTTGGTATTCCCATTGAGATAGAAAGTTTGTGTGTTAACATAGCAGACATGGTTATTTTTTGATTGAAGACCTTTTATAGCATTTTTCTTCTATACACACTGTTTTTTGGCATGATAAAGATGGATTTTAATGTGAGCTTTATTGAAGCAGTCCATAAACTCTGCTACATAAAACTTTTTGGGCATTTTAGTTTTGATTTGACTTTTGAGCTTTTTTGGGGGGTTTTCAAACACAACGCTGTTTTTATCTTTGCGGCTCTTCTCCGCCTCTCCGAGTTTGTTTAACTAAAACTCAAGGCTGAATAGTGAATTCCACAAGGTCTGCTATATTTGCAACAGGCAACAACAAAAAGTTGCCTGGGAGAGAGGTTTTGCTCAAATACGGTGTTAAAATATCTTATCAGATTTTGAAGAAAAATAATATAATTTCAGGATGCTGAACCTGTCATTGAAATGTGAAGCTTAAGCTTTCCAAACAATCCCACCTTTTCCGATCCTTTAATGGTACCTTTTCATACTCTCTGATGGTAGAGCCACACTGTCATATACTGTAGTGCACTGTATGGTCCATCATTGCTCCAGATGCACATAAAGCTCTAACCTTGAACATAACAAAACACAAAGCAAAAGTACATCACTGATTATAGGCCTGTAATCATACAAAGTAAAACCATCTCTCAGGTCCTGTGTGCATTTAGGAGTTTGAGAGCCTTCTATTTATAACTTGTATTGCTCCTGACAGGGTGATATTACTGGGGGAGTTATCATATATTGTGTATAAACCTGTCCATACCACTAAAATCCAATGTAAGTCTGGTTCTGAGTCTGAGGATGGTAGGAGTCAGATAGCACCAACTCCCTCGGGCCAACTATGAAGAGTCAGCAGCGAGACGGGCTCACAAAAATCATCTCTGACCCGTCTCCACTCCTCCAGGAAAATGCACCAAGGCCTCCCGCCATGTCCACAGAAATTAATTTGTGCCAGTATCCATTAAGATTTAACATGCTCGGGGAAGCTGTCAAGTTTCACCTGCAGCACAGAGTTGAAGGACTGAGTTCTAGTTTCGCTCTATATTGATTTTCATGTTGTTGTTTAGTATCTTGGTGATGTTTCTCACCAGAGGCACAGAGGAATCGGGGGTAAATTTGCAATTTGATTGCAAATACATCCCAGAATTAAAGTGCCACTGCTACTACTAATGAAAGATGCACAAATTATACATTTTTTTTCTCCTCCATGATTTATGCTGATTAAACGCCAAGTGTGATTTCAGGATTTAAATAACCAGTGAATGGGTTAATGTCCTGTGGTTTGACGCAGGGATGGTTAATAGGAGGACAGGCGGCAGGTGGAAAGACATGCAGACTGATGAGCAGCAGCAGAGGAGCTACTGTGTGCAGACAGTTAGGGCTGAGCCGTGGAGACATAAGCAACGATTGGCGATACTAATTTGTCCCTGCAGCAGGGAAACATTGTTCTAATTGCAGGACAGGAGCAGGTTTTTTTTTTTTTTTTTTTTTTTTTTTTTTTTTTTTAAAGGCATGGTGTGTCCATCTTCCTGTGCCGTTCAACGGGACGCCGGTGAATAACACTTGCAGTCAAATTGCTGGGTAAATGACTTGAGAAACTCTCGTCGAAGTCAGCGGACAGAGAAAGCGGTTTTATGGGAAATGAATGTAACCGGGAAACAACAGCAACCTGAGCTGATCGAGCGACCCGCCAGCCTTTTGGTTCCAACTTCGGCAAGTAAACCTATTTATCTGAAGATTTACATGACTGCACACATCAGTTTGCTTTATTCCCATGAGATGTGCAATGTGTAGGGGCAGTTACAAAGAGCACACACGCAGTTTTATTCTTTGATGAAAGGTAAACTCCAGACTCCCTTTAAAAAAATATCTATTTACCTTTTATTGCTTATAAATACTTGTGAATAATTAACAGGACTCGAGGTGAAGATCTTTTCCACATTAACGGCATAATCTGCACAGTTCGGCATGTATTTATCAAACTATGGTGCTCTCATGTGATCAAACACATAACTTTTATGACTATAGGAATACTGTAAGGCGAGTGTCCACAGCGGAAGTGACTGATGTGTGCGACGCTACAAGTTCAGAGCAAAAATCGTTGAAATGTAGCAGTGCTTTGTGTTTCATTTATCAGTATGTGTATGCCGAATTTACCAGGAGAGCATGCCCATTTCCAAAAGCTCTTCAGTCCTGCTGTATAAGACGTGTAATGTGACCGATGAGCAAGTAGTCCTTAAACTACCAGATATGTGCCTGCAGGCTGGGGTGGCGTTTCTTCCATTTGATGTAACGGTGCGTTTTCATGAATCCTCCATCAGTTGTGGTTTGATAGGGCACAGCACTACACACACACACAGACATTAGAGTAGCTTAACTCTTATAACTTTATATTTAGTCGTCGTTTCTTAGACGTCAATTTTGGTCGTTGTCAAATAGTGTTTCACAGGTGATTTATTTATTTATTTATTTATAAATATCAAATTATATCACAGTTTCAGTAATGCCTAAGTGGCAATCGCAGTGTTGAAGCCAGTGTGGAAGTGCTAAAAACTGTAATTCCTCGAGCGGCCACTTGAGACAGGCTGCAGAAGTGAGTCAGTCTCCATAAGCCCCCATATTAAAATGCCCAACTTCACAGCAGAAATAAACATGTTTACAATGCGGTTCAAACGGTTTTGGTCTTTATAGCTAATTTCCCTGTTCTTGACAACTGTGAGGGGGGTGAATGTTTTTTTTTAACTCACCCGTTTAAATGATATTAAGGCTCAGAGTTCTGCATAATTTACAGCGTTGCCGCTTTGACGGACAGGTAGGTGCCATTACAGACGGCTTATTAGAGCACCCAGTCGTCATTCAGCCTCAGGTCCGTTAATGATCCATGTCTTTGCCGATATTTAGATTAACCAGAGGCAGAAGACTGCATATTTTCAGCTTCAAAATAGTGTCCTATGGGTGACGTCACTCAGGCTCTGTCCATTCTTTATACTGTCATTGGTAATGCCCGATGAACCTGCCTGCTGGCTCAACAGTTGGATCAATGCTGACTGTTACCGAGTTGTGCTTTCTTAAGGGTTTTGCATGTAACTGTACTTTTAAAGGTACAGTGTGTAGGATTTAGTGGCATCTAGAGGTGAAGTTACATATTGCAACCAGCTGAATACCCCTTGCCTCACCCTTCCGTTCCAAGCCTGTAGGGCAGTGTCACTCTTTATACTTTTTATGCCACCTCAGAAAATATTCGTCTCTCAGAGTCCCACTACTATGACAGACGTTAAAATCCAGCAGCGTATGTCAATCCTCATCCCTGCACAGGATGCAGGTTTATTCTTAGAAGAAGATTGTTTATTGTTGACTGTTGTTAAATCCTGAACAGAACCAGTTCAAGACCCATTTGGTGTTCGGTTTTATGGGAAATGAATGTAACCGGGAAACAACAGCAACCTGAGCTGATCGAGCGACCCGCCAGCCTTTTGGTTCCAACTTTGGCAAGTAAACCTATTTATTTAAAGATGGGGCTTCATACCCCACCTGGACCGTTTCAGAAGTGGAACATTTTGGGGTGTCGATTAGCTCAGTTGGTAGAGCATCCGCCCCATGTACGAAGCCTTGCTGCAGCGGCCCAGGGTTCGAATCTGACCTGCGGCCCTTTGCTACATGTCATTCCCCATCTCTCTCTCCCCACATTCCTATCACTCTTCAGCTGTCTCTGTACAATAAAAGCTTGAAAAAGGCCCAAAAAATATGTTTAAAAAAAAAAAGAAGTGGAATATTTTGCCCATCAGACTTTATTAACTTGCTCAGATTTAGGCACTTTTCCTTGATTTATGTGCTTCTACCATGAGTAAGTAGGCCACGTAATTGAATAGTTTCACTTTTGTCTGTTTTTACAATCAGGAACCTGCACAGGATGTTCTATTGTGAAAACTGACCAGATTCTTGTCGTTTTTAAAACACATGTATTAACATTTCTAAAATCCTAAGAGTTTTTTTTATTTCTGAAGATTATCTTATTAAATAAAACGTGTAGCCTATGTATCATAAACTTTGTTTGCCAAAGAGTAATCTCAGAACCCATTGTCTGAAGATTTAGCCTTTGGGTTTTCTGCCCTGGCCTTTTGGTGGATAGGCAGAAAACCGATAACAGATTCCTCTGCAGAGCAATGAGTTACATTTCTGCTAATCTCTATAATAAGAAAGATAGCCGATGACTTCCGAAATTGCCATGTGTCCCGCCTCTTTTGATTGCCACATGGACTGTTGCAACCAAAGCCTGCTCAAATGTGACTGGTCAGACTTAATGGAGACTAAAATTGGAAACCAGAACACCTCTGGTGCCAAAATCTTGGTCCCTTGCCTAGAGATTCTGTATTCATATGCAGATATCTGTTTATAGAGATTAGCCATAGAGCTTATTTTCTGCAATAATCCAAAATCCCAGAAATGGAAAAAAAATCTCACTGGCTTTTTGTCGAAGAAACCAGTGTTCACCTACAAAAATATGTCATCCCTGCAGCACTCTATTGCCTCCACCGGACACATAGCACCTTTTAACTTCATCAGTCCCTAGAGTCCTGCTTTGTGAGCACTTTACGTTCACAAAGCATTTCCTTTTAGAAGTCAATATCTGAGACTCAAGGGACACAAGTCTGCAGCTTAAATCTGCTTAGAGTGTGTTCAGTTTTCACACATATCCCACTCTCCATTTACCACTGACTGATGACTAAAATTATACAGTAAGAGAGTTTTCCTGTTGCAATAGATTCTCCAACAAACACAGTAATGTCTATACGGCTTTCACTTCATCATGCATATTTTTGATCACCTGGTGTGCAGTTTCAGGGTGTTAAGCACGGACTTGATTGTGCTTCCACAGTAATTAAACTCCGGATTTTGCAGGTTCTTAAACTGTGGTAAACAGAAAGGCTTTAATGATCTAGCTTTTGGGTTGAAATAATGTTAAAAATGTGTTAAATATAAATGCTTTTTTGATATGATGGCATATATTGTTTTTGCACTGAATACCCACCGTTTGAATATTCCAGACTCTGGTTGTGTAACACAATGTGCATCCAGAGTGATTACACATATACAGCTAGGTCTTATGACAGGACACAATTTATTTCTTGAGATCCTGTCCACCCTCGTACACAGGTTATGTTTTTGTTCTTGCAAGCGGTCTTCAGTCGAATTCAGTAAGCGTAAAGCAGGCATTTAAAAATGTTAGAGTTGGTTTTTGAAACATGCAAACTAGTTCAGTGATTGGCAGTCATTGACAAATTATATAGAAGAGCTTCCAATCCAAAAACAAACAGCAGTATGTGCATTAGTCTGGCTGTGTGTTTGAATTGTATGTCAGGGTATGTGATGGACAGGTGGCATTTACGGGTTGTTTTCCTGCCTCTCTATGCTGGGAGAGATTTTTTTTTTTAGACATAATCTTCTCCTGGATTGTAAAATCTATTTCAAAGTTTGTGTATGAAGTCCGGCTGTCAGTAATTCAAACTAAAAGGTCCAGTGTGTAAGATTTACGGGGTTATTTACAGAATATGGTAGACTTGAAATGTAATATGTATAAATGTTTTTATTAGTAATCACACAAAAATAAGAATAATTCAGTTTTTGTTACCTCAGAATGAGACTTTTATATCTACAGACGCTGTGGCTCCACCATGTTGAACCGCCATTTCACGTGTTTCGCCACAGTAGTTCATCCTTCATGCTAGTAAGGTGATTTTCTCTGAGTTTTATGCTTCACAAAATTAAAATGGGTTACACCCAAGTTTAAACCCACCGTGACGTCACTGATTGGTTTGTATTTTAAAGCCTTGAGTTTAGCATTAGCGAAGCATTTAGTTTTTTAGTATTTAGTCTGTTGCTGTCTTGTCTTCTGGAGCCAGAAATTACCATATTTGGATGAGAACGTAGTGCTAATGGATGACGTTTTCTGAAATATTTGATACGAAAAATAGTACAGTAACACTGGAGAGTATGATGAAGCACCTTTACTACGTAGCGATGCCCTGAAGTCTTGAAGACTTGAAATTAGAGGTCAAACTGTTTACTGAGACCTGGTAGCTCTGTCCACTAATTATATAATGTCAATATAGCTGGAAACCATATTATCACCAGTAACTACTAGCTGCAACTTCTGTGTAGCTAACTAAAGTAGGGCTGCAGCTATCCATTCTTTTTGAAGTCGAGTATCGAATATTTCAGCGATTAATCGAGTAATCGGATTTTTTTTTTTTTTTTTTTTTTGCATTTTTAAACAACAATACTATTGCATAATGTGTGACAGAAACGACAGGCCTGTTAAAATCGAACAATTGATCCCAAACTTTGGACATCTTTTGCCTTTTGTAGACCGTCTCTTCGCTCTCTTCCATAGCGCCAACTTTTTGACTCTGAGTCGTGTGCGTCACCGTTTACAGTCCGTGTACAACACGATCCCCGGGGCGGAATGCAAGTGACTACTTAAACGAAATTAATTATTAAACGAATACTCGAGGCAAAAAAAAAAAATGATTCGAGCATTTTTTGTACTCGAATAACTGGAGTACTCGTTGCAGCTCTAAACTAAAGCTTGCTGATATGACCTCTTTAGAGTAAGAAGTGCTTATTTAACCTAAAACTCAATGTTTTTTAATTATTGATTTCATTTTTTAGATGAAAGAAAACACCCACACATATTTTAAATTACTAAACATTGTGCTAATTTAGTAAATAACTAAATAACTATATCATGGCATGTCAGTCAGGTTTAGCACAAAGCCACTGAATAAGAGAGTTGCGACATAGTCACATGGTCCAATTTAATCCAGCCTGTCAACCTGTGACCAGTGACGGAGAAACAGCATTATTCAGTTTTTCTGTGTTCAATTTTGAGCAGGGACTATTCCAATAATGTAGAATACATTTACAGAACACATTTCTATTTGTCTTGTGCTTCATTCCCAAAATATGCACCACAAGAATATCAATGAATGCCAGCAACTGCTCACTTTAAGCCAAGAAAGAAGTTTGGTCAATGGTGCAGAATATACAAGGCAAACATCTGCATTCAACAAAACATTTTATTAAACATGTCCTTGTTTTTTCCTTGAATTGAACTCTTTAAAGGAACTCATTTAAACTCCTACAGAGAAAGAGATGGCAGAAAGAAGGCCAGCAAGTGTTCAACATAGCCATTCTTCCAATCTTCCACTGTTTTGAAAGCTCCTTTTAATAGGCATACTATGCTGACCACCTGGTCATGGATCAGCTATTTACACCTCAACACTGCAGCTGAGCATTCACAGTGTTGCCAACTCCTCAGTAAGGAAAGTAGCTATTGGCTGTCCTAAAAGTCGCTGGAAGACGCTAAATTACATAATCACCTAATTTGCATAAATTACCATGTGCATGTAATTGTAATGGAGTAAAGTCGCTAAGTTGGCAACACTGGGCATTCATGTCCAGTGTGTTCCCCCACCCATGGTCTTGTTGGTAGTGTTAGGGGCCACTATAAAAAAACTAAAATAATTTTGGCGGTTTGTGATAGTAAACTTTCTGTAAGCGCAGCTCAATACAGTGACAACTGATGACCATCAACATCAAATGTCATTTCAGTTTATTACAATTAATTAGAAACGTTTTATTCATGTTCCAATTATCTTGATATTAACATTATTATTAGCAGAGAACATTTATGATTGTGTTGGTTCTCAGCTCTGATTGAGCTACATGTTAACTTAGAAAGCACTAAATAACTTGTACATGGGTTCAATCGACTTATTGCAAATTTAATTCCGTCCTGAGAAACCACATCAACTTCCTCTGTCGATACAATATGAGCAAATATGTTAAAAATACTGCACTAAAATATTTACACTGAAGGAATAATTTCCCAACACACAGCCTTACAGGACTGCACAGACTGCTGGTGATATCGACTTGTTGGTCAATATAACCTTTACAGAGTGAACAAGTTGCAAGGACAACCCAAAACTTAGATCACTGCAAATGGGATTAAATAGAGGGTGATGCAATATGGTTATCAGACAATCAAACACCGGCTTGTCCCTTTTCTTAAAAATAAGTGACATGCATGTCATATAAAATTTCCAACCCCCCACGGTCACACGCCTGAGGGCTTCTCTTGGCAGGAGCTGCAGAAGCATAATTATACCCCAGTGGAGTGTGAAAGTCGATGCTTTTGTATTCAGGAAGTCAATCATATTTTAACCAAATCGCTCCTGTTGGAGCATGAACATGTATTCTCTTTAACTTTTCATTTTCCCCCCAATAGCTACTCAAGTAATTGGAAAAGACACCAAACAATCAGATGTCTATATTATAAAATTGAAATTCACTTTCTTTAAAAGGGATTATATTTAGTGCCTTTCATTTCCTGAACAATATTCAATTTTCTTCTTATCATTGGAGTCGTGCTCTTCAAAATGAATGGTGTAAATTAATGACCCTAGAGTAAGAATGCGTACCCGTGGCACATGTTGTTTGACTCCTTCCAGCATTTCCTCCTTATGCTGTATTAAATGTTTAGTAATACTGTACTACATCATTATATATAGATATCATTTCCTGTCAGATGGCTCTACAGTTTCACTTTAATCTCCGTATGGCATATGAACTAAGGAACTTGAGGAACCCACGAGAGTTCTGAAATGGGCCAAAGGGCAAACTCCAGTGTTATATCATAAATTAGTCTTTTTTAAAGCTTCTAATTAGTCCCTGTTGGAAGTGCAAAGATACATATATAATACAACATTATGCACAGTCATATTCCATTATTCAACTAACCACAAAATCAGGCAGTAATTAAAGTCTTAATTAGATGGTGTTTTCATCTTTAAAATGTCAAGAGAATATGTAGTGTCATAAATCCTGATACATCAAAACAAGTCGCGCTGTCAGTTTAGAACCTTTCTCGAAATGTTTCCTTAGCAAATAAAAGGAAACCCGCCCTCTGCATTATTAATACCCACAGCGTTTCATTAGCATTTTTATTTATATTCAAGGCAGGAAACTTATGCATTTTAATGTACCCATTCATTTCCAAGTGAGATATAAAGAAATCTACCTTGTCCTTTTACCAGCTGACAGAGGATTGTTGTGGACATTTTTTTTTACCACTTCAGACAAAGCACTCAAAAAAAAGGGCACTAAAAGCATTTTTTAATTTTTTTTTTGTCTGAGATTCGTCCTTGAAATGGAGAATGGAAGACTTTTGTAAATATTAACAGTCCTAGATAAGTTCCTCAAAACCTACATTCACCCTGAATTACTCAACAGAATTCATTAGTTTGATTGTGTGTCTGTGTCGCATGTGTGAAAGAGAAACAGAAAATACTATCAAAAACACAAAAGTCATTTTTAGAACGTACAGACTAATTTCCTTCATCTAGCTGTTCATCTCTGACACTTAACAAAACCACATGCAATAATCTCACACATGTCGGATGGATTTGGGGAAATGCACGGTGATCACGCAGCCGGCCGTGCTCTTATTTGAGCAGTACAGCTCTGCGAGACAAGCCTATTCAAACAACGAATACACTGTACAATAGAGAGGAAATGCATCAAGTGGCTTTGATTCCCCACGGAGCCACTCTTGAGTGGAAGATTGAACAAGGATGATTGCGGAAGATATAATATCACATTTCGGGTGAGTTCTGTGCATATGGGGATAGCTCAATCCATTCCTACAGTTTATTGACCTTCCGGGATATTGGCATATGGCCTGGTGCTGCATAGTGTGGATTTACTGATGCATAGGGAAATTATCTACTTAATACATATGAGGTAATTTACCTAGACAGCAATTTAAAGCAGGATTTGTGGCATAGAAATATAAAACAACCATGGTTGCCACAAAGAACTGAACTCCCACTTTGTCACACACCTACTTGCTTTCCTGCAAATCCCTTCCTCACATTTCTAATCTCTCTGTGCAGAAAAAAAATATTGCTTGGTTGGTGCTGACAACAACATTTTTTAAATTCCAGTTGCATTATTACATGAGAAACTATAAAATTCATTAGCATTTTGTTGTTTTTTTCTCAATGTTTGAGGATGTTTGGATGAAAGAATGATATTTTCAGAAAGAGCTTGCTTAGCTCAGCAAAAAGACAGGAAATAGGGAAATAGCTAGGCTGGCTAACGCATGAGATAACAAAATATGCCTCCCAGCACCTGTAGAGTTTCATCTTAAATTGTATTTGTATAGTATTGCAAAAATCAAAGTGTAAAAACAACAATTTATGTTTTCATGGAATCTCACTGTGCCTCGCTTAGTTAGCTTTGAAGTGCTGGTCGGCAGATTTTATTACTTCTGGACAGAGCCAGGCCAGCTGTTTCTAGTATCAAGACAAGCTAAGCTAACAGGTTGCTTGCTGTAGATTCAGTATTTAGCACGCGGGCATTAGCGTGGCATTAAACTTTCAGCGAGAAAGTGAATGTTGAGCTATTCCTTTGAGCATCAACACTGTTTTTCAATAATACTTTGAGTTAAGTGTCAAAGAGGAAAGGCTTAAGAGTGTGTTCTTAAATCCTTCTTTCGTCAATGAGCTGTGTAGGCAATAATATAATATACAGTAATATAGCAGTGTTGGAATGTAACTAAGTACATTTACTGAAGTACTGTACTTGTACATGTGCGATTTTTGATGTGTTTTACTTACTTTGCAGTACTTTACAGTGAAAACAATGCATCCAAATTCAGTGATTTTTATGGACTGAGAAATTTCTCCTACTTGTAAAGCTAAATAAACAATTCAAAACCCCTCTTACATTAGCTAGAAATGCATGCTCATAAAGCTGGAAACAGGGCTGGTTTTCAGAGATTTGTGGATCTCACAGGACTGCAGTGCATTGGTAGTAGAACAACCCAACAGTATATAAAGTACTTTAAAATTAGCACAACCTTTATCATCTACAACAGTAAAATGCAACATAGACATTAATGCAGCAGTAATATTAACCCAAAAACATTATATTAAAACAGTGAAACACTAACAGAGGGACTATGAGTACTCTTGTTTAGATACTTTAAGTACATTTTGCTGATAATACTGACATACTTTTGGTTAAAGGGATAATTCAGATTATTTTATGTGAATGACATACTTATCCATTGTCAGAGTACAGCAGACAATAGTTGACATAACCCCAGTTTAGAGAAACGACTCACTTCTGTGGACAGGGGCAGCAACAACACATATATTAGCCACATAAAAAGGCCCACATAAATAAATCAATATCTGCCTAAGTGAACACTATATTTAGAATATTTGTTCTCCTGCTTTACCTTAACATCAGTCAGCCCTTTCCGATGAGAAACTGAGATGCTGTTCTACCGCTGCCTCGATCCACAGCAACTAATGTTAGAATGAAACACTGTCACACAATAACTAACCAATCAAGGCAGCGGTGGGCAGGCAGCCCAATGTTCTTTCGTCAAAAAAGTCTGGTGGCCCTGAAGAGTGCACGGATTGATGGAAAGGCTTAAGTTTCCTTTTGGAAACAGCTGTCAGACAGCACGGTAAAGCAGTAAAAATGTTCTAAATATATAGTACACTTAGATTGAAATAGATTTTTTTTTTATAGCTGGCCCTGTAGGTAATTATATTACTGTAGGTAATACACAGACTATGGCTGACTACCTCTTCAACAAAGCAAGGCTTGAATGCAGCACTGGTAGTGGGGTATTTTCAGTGTGGCATTAGTAGTTTTACTTGATCTGAATACTTCTTTCACCACTGATATAAAGGAACAACTTGCATGCATAAGAACATTAAAAACACCCCAATGTTTCGCAGTATTATTAGAACATACATTTATGCAACACAGATTTCATGTGAAAAGATGCAGTGTCTGAATCCAGCCTGTGAAGAGGAGAGTCATGCACTGTGTGTTTACTGTACCACAGTCAGAAGCTGCTGCAGGTTTTCCCAGCATGTCTTAAGCTCCTGCTGTTTTCAAAAATACATTAAAAACAGCTTGTGGAGACATGCTGCTGCATTGATAAATATAATCCATCAGTGTAAATTAGATGACTGGTGAGTTTCCTCATACGACTTTACAAAAACACAACTTTATTATAATCATTGCAGTGGTATTTAAAGTAGGTCTTTTCTGCAGTAACCGAGTGTGAAGGCAGACAGTTTTTCACATTTAGTTTCGCCTCTTTGCTGCTATCAGCCTTATGTAAGAGTGCATCCTGATGGAAAGAAGGGAAAATAGCTCCACTAAATGTGGTAATTAGCTTCATGGTAAAGCCATGTTTGGTGAAATCGCCAAAGTTGTCTCATTTCAAATGATGGATTATTCTCATCAGTGCAGCTCTATCTCTGGGCTGTTTTTTAATGGATTTTTGGAAAATCCAATTAAGATTTTTTAACCTTTTTTTTTTTTTTTTTTTTTTTTTTTTTTTTACTTTAAAGCTGCCAGGCAACTTTGCATGTCCGCATTTGCAAACAAAAGGTAACTTTGGCACAGTTTGGCACAATTTCTAAAACGTGCATGTTTGCAACTTATAAAATGTGCGTGTGGGCAAAAATGCAAGCTCTCAGTCTGCAAAAGGTATATGCTTGCATTTTTGCTGTGGAAGCCCGACTTGTCTGCATATTAACTATTGCAAATAAATAAGAATATTCCCCTTATCCATCTATTTCTGATGTTTCTTTGTTTTTATAAATACAGCAAATAAGTCTTCGCCCTAAGTTGTAGCTTTCTGCTTGGATTAACGATGATTAACAAATAAACTTTTCTACAGGAAATCCCAGGCAAATTTAGATGATGAATCTTTAACTGTAAAGCTGTACACCCAAAGCTATTTCACCGCAGACACAACCCCGGGGTAGTTTTAATTGACCTGATAAAAGAGGACACGCTGAATAGTGCTGGGTTTGTTCTAAATCTCATTTGGACCTAGAATGTGAAGATCTTTAAAGGATCCAGATGAAAGTGCTCAGCTTGACAAATGCAGTAATTGTGACACCTGCCAACATCATCCAGTACTTGTCATACATGCAGCTCATCCATTTCATACCAAAAGAAACATTTATCCAAATGTCTGCCTTTTTAAGCTAACTAACTTAACTGATTCCGACTGTTCTGGGTGTTTTGGGGTTTTTACATAGTATGCGTTTGAATTTTTTTCAGTTGAGTCAATATTTCATACACATTAACAACCTCTGGGTTCAAATGAATGTGATTTTTATTGTAGTCAGGTATGCAGACAGAGAGAGAGAGTGAAAATCTGGAGTGATGTCTAGCTCTGGCCCAGAGACAGTTCCACTGATCAAAACTTATGGCTCATGGCTGAAACTGTATGAAATCCATGATGAGGGGTTTGTCAATGTTAAATTGAACTGATGGAACTAAAGTGTGATTCTCGACAGACGCCTATAAGTGGATTAAGGCGAGGATTTTTTTTTTCTTCTGCATTCTACTTCTTATATGTGCAGGTTTGATGACTGTTCCAGGCGTTATGTGATTGATCTGAAGCAAAGAATGTGTGCGTCTGGATAATGTGTGTTAGTAAGCTCTGGCTGCTGGCTATGTTTGTGTATCAGTGTGTGTGTGCGCGTGTGTGTCACTTGACAGCTGTGGTGCTTTTCAAGGTTATCAGTGTCTGGCTGCAGTGGAAGAAGAAAACTTTCCAAAGTGAACTCAAAAATCAACTATCTTTACATCAGATGTCAAGGAGACAGAAATGTCTGGGTCTCACTGTATTGCTGTATTAGTTTTGCATAAATGAATAAAACCATTTTCAGACTATGACATCCAATAAATAAATGACTAATATGCAATATAAGCTAATAAACTGCAAGAAACTGCGAGAGCCTATGTTTTTATAGAATACAGTACTCTACAGTTCATTTAATCAGATTGGTGTGTAGCAGAGTGAAATCGACCACATCCTAATAATCATCAAGTTCAACACGTTAGTAAAGCGCCACAACTTATAAATGATATTCAAGATGTCTTGTATTAGTGTAAATGTTTTTTCATGGACTTTTAAGTCTGATCAATAATATTCAACCTTGACTTTGATTGGTTCGACAAATGACAAAAATAAGCCACAAGCCCCCGTCGAGACCCTGTACCCTGTCTCTTTGAGCATCTGTCACCTTCAAGTATACAAACGCAACAATTTCAGCATATGTAGGAGTATAAACCTCAATGATAAGCATGTTAGAACTAGACACAATCTAACCAGGATTGTCCATTCCATTTTGGATGAGATGAGATAAATCTTAATTGGTCCCTAGAGGGAAATTCAGGTGTTGCAGCAGCACAGACAGGACAGAAATAAATAACAGCTGTAGAGAAAGTTCAATAAGTGAATACATGTGTATAAAATAAGAATAGAAACTATACAAGAGCAAATAAAGTTACAAGGCAAACAGTATGTACATCCCTGTGACCAATGCATTGTAAAGCAAAGTCAAAATAGAGTAAAATAGTAGATCCATCTGCTATAACAGCCACAGTATACACCATAATATATACCTATTAGGGGTTAAATTGCGATTTGTTATGTGGATGGCGTCTGTGCACATAGACCACAAAACACGAAGCAATGACATTCTAGATACTGCAAAACTACAGCTGATGTCCAGTCACAATGTTAGACATTTTCAAATATGAAACACTGTTTATGCTGTGGCTTGGCTAAATACTTGATGGTTATTATTTACTCAGAGCTTGCATCCATATTGCCATTTAGTTTCAACGACCAAACAACTAACCAATCAATTAATCGAGGAAATGGTCGACAGATTAATCAACAATGAAAATCATTTTTAGTTGCAGCCGTATTATACAGTATACAGCTAATTAACGTTTTAAATAATCTTCAACAGTCAATTGCATTTTGTCTTGCATTAGTTCAGAGTTATAGCTAAATCATGACTGAGAGACGAGATAATTGTTGTCTTGTTTTAAAATGATGTGCTCTTATAAGGAGTGCCTTCATGCCCATATATTGTCCAGGCTGGACCCCACAGAGGTTTCATTTTGTGCATGTGAATACAGTATGTGGCTATCATTTCCGAGCTGCAGTTTATACACATTTTTGCCTGTTTACGTAATATATAGTTGTATAAAGTTGTATTTCACTCCCACTTTTGTTAAAGTCACAGAGCACCGCTCACGCACACCTCACCCGACCACGAGATGCATTGCCCAGCTAATGTGAATGTACTGCAAGCGGCACATTAACTTAACATTATGTTATTTTCACGCATTAATCTTGGACAGTAGAGAACACAAGTTTATCTGATTACTGTTCCCGTAATTCACTCATGGTGTTCCAAGACAAACTAATTTCTCTTTGTACTTTTTATTCCTCTTCCTCACTATTTTTCATTAGCAAAAAGCAATGCAGAACACAGTCAGGTTACATTAGTAGGCTTCACACTTTTAGCCCGCGCTGACAGCCTATCCGCTTAAAATGTCAAATGTCTGTAGATTGCATCAGCTGCAGCTTATTAACTTTAATTCTGTAATGACTAAAATGAAATGTTTGGCTGTTGTTGAAAGATCTTTTGAGAGCGAAAAGAAACACTCTTAACATCATTCTGTGACTGAAAATTGATTCCCGTGTCTAGTTTTAATCTGTAGTGCAGCAACACCAGCAGAGTGGTGAATGCATGTATGAATACATTGTTTAGATTCATACGCTTAGTGGTGCTCAGCCAACATGTGCTTACAGGACACTATTTACATTTCATACAGAGGCGAGAGAGAAACATGCAGGAGAATCTTGACATTGAACTCATTTGCATCACATTAACAGTTTGCTACAACTTAATTGTTATCCATCGGGATCTCCAATATCGGGAGAAAGTACTTGATAAATTGTGCAAAGTAATAAGTCCACACCTGTTATTTGAACAGACATTTAATCAGTATACTTTATGCTGCTGCTCTCATTTACAGATTGCAGCTACAGGTTGTGAACATTAATTAGGCTGCCACTAGAAACTGTTTCCTCCTCGGATAACAAAAGCTGATCACAGATCTAAATTGAATCTTTTAGGTGTAGTTATTTATAACCTTAGTTACCTGCGAATGAAGGAAGATTCTAATTAGATTTGACGAGGGATTTGGAACAATTTGGATTAGGTAAAAGCGATTAGGTGGGACCTGGTAAAGTGTCTGTTTGTTCTGGCTGTGGAGCTCTGAAAGAAAAACATACTGTGTTCTGACAGTAGTGCTTTATTTCCAGTAAACTTGGAATGTGAAACTGACTGAAATAGTCGATTGGGATGGCTCTTAACAGAATATTTATGCAAGGGAGAAAAACAAAAAAAGCTTTCTGGTACTCATGGTCCACTGGGCATATACAATGATTTTTTTCCACTGCAGTTGTGCCAAGCCAAGTAAGATCTCACTCTGATTCACTTCTTTCAACTCTGAAAAGTGTACTTTACCCACTCCCTTTGGAGCTACAACTATGATACCTCGCTACAAACACCATAAACAGTTGATATGATGGTTGAGACAGTTTGTAGCCCCACCTGTGTTTCTTAAAAAATCATGATAGTTCTCATGACCCTTGCATTCTGTTTGTAAAAAAAATAAATAAATAAATAAATAAATAAATAAAAAAGCCTGCTGGCACTTGCTCTGGCGGAAAAGCATTCTGTTTTGTTCTAAAGTAGATGTGCTATAGATATCCTATGAAATCTGGTCAGCCGCACACAATGTAAATTACAGTGCAGAGGCCAGTAGTCTGTGTTAATTATGTTTCAGACAGGCCACCGGTCTTAGATGTTGTAATTGACCATGATCCCTGCAAACTCAACAAACTCTTCATAGCTCTACACTGTCGTTGGTTTTCATTAAAAAGTTACAATGTTAAAAGTGATTGAGAGACTTGCTTTGGGGGCACAATGGTTTCCAGTTTATATTTTATCGCTGCTGAATTGCTTCACTTGGGTGGGATTGCTGAGCTTTTGCTGACAGCAAGCAGCTGTGATAAGAGACTACGATGATGGCACAGTGCGAGTGGTATTTGATACAAGAGAAAAAGCACAGTAAAAGGTGTCGTGTGATTTTTTTTTTTTTTTATTGGCCGTTGTTTGAGTTGTGATATTGGCTCAAACTGCACTAAGTGCCTGTTGTGTGCACCTATTGATGTGTTCAGCTCAGTGTGGCTATTTCTTTTGTTTCCATTCTTACCTGCAAAATTATCACCCTTTTTGGTTTTGGATCATTTTCTTTATTAAGACCTATTTGTAGTTTTTTGTTGTAAGGATAAACTGTTCCCACTTTTACAAGACTGGTCAGTGCCAGATGCTCAGGGCTCTGTGGTCATACCTGGCAGAACTAAAGTGTGACTAAATCCTCAAACCACTTTTTAAGCTGAAAACCAGATGAAGGGTAGATTCAGGTCCGCATCTGGACAGTTTAGTGCAAAGTATTTGAATTACACACAAGGTCGTAACTACCATTGAGGACACCGGGGTCGTGTCCTCGGTATTTTTTTTATTTTTTTTTTTGGCTTAAATTGTAGTATATAAACTCAAAATAAATTACACGTGAAACTGACAGCAGGACGATGATCTTGGTTTCCCACAAAACTGTATGGTGATTTTATACTTGAAGAGCCAAGAGTAGCGCGACTGTTTAATAAAACAGTAGCTCGAGAGTTTGGACATACGTGCTGCGCGTCATCAACAACACGCGCTGTCGCTATGGTAACTACCACACACAAGTCGGACGTTGACGTTGTTACCGCTACTGTTAGTGAGTCAGTCAGTCACACCAGTCACTGGAAGAGGAGCACATCAAGCTAAAAATGTAGGTGGAGAGCAGTTTAAGTGGTAGATGACTGTGAGAAAAAAATGCATTTTCATGTGGAAATATTTTATTGCAGCCCAGCGTACTACTCAGATAGCAAGGAAACATCGAAGCAAAGTTTAATTTTGGTTAACTCCGTCAGTACCGGTCGTCAATCAATTTCCACCAGTTGAATCAACATTCATTTTGCGATTGATATGTCAGCGACGTCTTCGATTGAAAATGAAACGTTTATTCAGTGTTGATTTCTCAATGTTGGATGTTGAACCTGTTATATATTTCTAACGGATGCCGGAGCACAACGCAGCAACATGGCACAGAGCAGACCGCGTGGGACAGGAAGTCGTGCACAGAAACAAAATAAAACATCCGGTTAATTTTCAAAATAATAATAATAATAAATAATTTTCTGTGGTAACTTGCCCTTACTTCATGAGTCACCGTAATGGTCATTCAAAAAGCCTCAGAATGCCCCATTTTTACCTCAAATTTTCACTTTAATAAATATAGTAAAATATACAATTCATTCATTATAGCCTATTAGTGTGTCTATTTAGGACACATCTACATTAGTATAATGTTATTTTTAAGGATTTATTTTTGTCTTTTTTACTAAGACCTCAAAATGTAGGTACTATAAGTTGCAGTACTAGTTAAAGGGATAAACCACTGATTTTCAGCATTTGTATATATTATTCCTCTGTCCCAGGACAGTTCATTTCCATTTTATTCCTAATCCATGACTTAATGAAATTCATTCTCCAGTTTTACAATGGGACTCATTTGCAAATCATTTAGGATGAGGGTGATGTTCTCTGATAACAAACAAAAAAATAAGCCTATTCAAAAGTCATAATGATGTTGTTTTTGCTCCTTAAGACTCTGAAAATGGCCAGATTTAAATAATGGAATTAAAAAAATTTCTGGGGGAGCATGCCCCCGAACCCGCCTAGAAGTTCTGACTCTTGACCTCAGTATTTTTTGGGCCCTGCGTACAGCCCTGATTACACATATTCTGCTCTAAATATGCAAAGCCACCTCCCTCTACTTGTTGAAACTTGGCTATTGCATTTGAATTTTGCTATTGGCACATTTTGGAGGCAGGTGAAACATGGTGGCAACTTTTGTCACAAATCAACCCCACCCCAAGCAGGAACACAGCTTCCCCAGTTGTATTCCTGCGACACTGAACAGTGGTTAGGTCATTCAATTCAATTCAATTCAATTTTTTTTATATAGCGCCATATCATAACAAAAGTTATCTCATGACACTTTTCATGCAGAGCAGGTCTAGACCGTACTCTTTATAATATTATTTACAGAGACCCAACAGTTCCACCATGAGCAAGCACTTGGCGACGGTGGCGAGGAACCTCGGGCAGACCCAAGCTCATTGGTAGACAGTCATCCACTGCGACCAGTTGAGTTAAAGAGAGATAGAGAGGGGCGGATAGAAAGAGAGAGGGGGGAGATAGAGAGAGAGATAGAGAGACACAGATGCGCAGCAGCAGCAAAACAGAAGTAGAGTAGAAGAAGTTTAGTTAGTAACATTAAGAGAGACCCAGCATTCTGAGAGCGCAGTGTTCTAGAGGGGTAGTAAGGTACTATGAGCTCTTTTAGATATGATGGTGCCTGACCATGAAGAGCTTTGTATGTAAGGAGAAGAATTTTAAATTCTGTTCTAGATTTAACAGGTAGCCAATGCAAAGAAGCCAAAATGGGAGAGATGTGATCTCTGATCATGCCACCTATCGTGATTGTCCCCGGCTGCATTTAAAATTTACTGAGAGAGAGGTAGCAGAATTTGGGGGTTTAGTTACACTTTAAATATGTTAGGTAAGTTAGCTCATGTAGCCTAAGTAACTTCAGAAGTCAACACTTTTGGTTTCATACAGGGCACCAAAGTCATTTGTTTGTTTGACCCAAACGCCTCCATAGGTGGACTTTCTTCCTCTTTATCCTACTTCACCTGACTTTCAAAGCACATTAAACCCTTTTGCTACAGAGCTACTACAGTTTCCTTTTTACTATATCAGTTATTGCCAGTTACTGTTAATATGAGTTACTTGCCAAAATGATGAATTAAACTTTTGGCTGTTGTCTGATTAATGTGCTTTCTGCAAGCCAGTGTTGGTATTACAAGACTTACTTGGGACATGCAATACAATTACTTTGATTTTGTTTGATTTCTGCTATACTATTTCACCTGACTTCGATGGCACATCCAACCAAGCTACATGGACATGTCCAGACATGACACTTAGAGGAATATCATCTCTATCACCAAGAAGGCCCAAAAGAGAGGATGTGGTAGCTTAAGAGGTTCAACCTGCCAATGTCAATGAAGCACTTCTACACCTCCATCATCACCTCCTCCATCACCATCTAGTATTCTGCTGCCACTGCCAAGGACAAGGGCAGACTGCAGTGCATCATTTACTCTGCCGAAAAGGGGATCGGCTGCAATCTGCCACCCCTCTAGGACCTGCATGCCTCTGGGCCCTGAGGCGAGGAGGAAAGATTATATTTAACCCCTCCCACCGTGGACACAAACAGAATCTTTGAAACATTCCCCTTTGGCAGGAGGTTGCAGCACATCAGGACCAAACCTCACACCATAAGAACAGTTTCTTCAGTTTCCTCCAACTGCAGCTGGTCTCATCAACAATGTCTGGGACCCCCACTGACACTGACTCTCATCTTGCTCATCGAGGCTACACGCTACATTAATATATTCTCCACATCTGGTTCAGTCCTTTATATTAACACACGTTTTGAGTTATTATCTCATCACATTGCACTTTCTGTGAACATTTGCACATTACTTGGTCAATATTTTGCACATTGTATTTTCTTGGTTTCAAACACTGTACAGTTCTTTTAAAAAACAGATATATTTCACATATTTTTAATATTTATTTCATATATCTTATATATTTCATATATATTTTTCTTTCTTTTTACTGTGTTTATTGTGATCATTGTGTATCAAAATACCTTGTACGTGAAAACCTACTTGGCAATAAACTTTGTTTGATTGTGCTACTGTCCGGTCCGGTTTCCTGTACAAATAATCCAGCAGACAAAATCATGCAAATGATGCAAGAGGAGAATTTGCTTCCAGACATACCTTTGCCCTTTTGTTTAAGAAACTGTGTTGCTTGATTGTTAATGAAGATTTGACTGCCATACTGGCCACCATAGTTTCTTCTTCACACTAGGAAGGAGAGGGTGATGTGAGGGGGTTGCCATCAGGAACTACACCATGATATGCCATTAAATTCTATACACTGGTCCTTTATAAGAAGTTTAACATCTTACTGTGTGTGAAATCTGCATCATTTAGTGATGTAAATAAAATAATTTCATCAACAGAAAGACCTAAACTCACCCTCTCCTCAGGCACATCATGGACGTGATCTCCACTGGTGATATGGTTATAAACACTCCTCTAGCCAGTGTGACAAATCTGGCTAATTACGGACTGTCAGGTCAAATTGCACTCCAATTCATAGAGGACTGAGAGTGTAAACCAAGTATATTTAGAAGAACCTTCACACGTCAACAGAAACTCAGCTTTGACCTTCTCCTGTCTTTTGTGGGTCTAAAGTATAGACCTAAAGGGTCTAAATAATAACTCATTCAGCAAGCCTTGCAGAGATTAATTAGTTTTATTCTCAAACAAAACTACCTCTCCAATCTTTTGTACGAACATCAGGATAGTTAATTGCAAACATGTTTTTCTTTACCATTTAATCAAGCTGAGATGTTCTTTGAAAATCTTTTGTCCTTGCATTTGTTCATAATTTATATTTCTGTCTTGGAGTGAATTGCAGATATCGAGTGCAATGTCTGACTGATCTGATCTCTGTTTGAGTTCACTCACCTCCTGCGCAGAAAGATCCCCCTCGCGTAACTAATTAACAATACAAGTTCACCCCCTGGCACAATTCACACTTTCACTATTTTTAATATATGCAGACAACGCTATAAAAATTAAGCTTTGATTTTCCTTCAATATTATATATAGATTCCTTTTTATACTACTGAGGATTTGGTGACCTTGTAAACCAAACTTGACTGAGGCAACTTTACAGTTTTTTTTTTTTTTTCTTTTTTAATTTTTTCTTTTTTAATTTTTTCTTAAAACCTTGCCTTAAATTGATTGGGTTGATTTGATTTGGAAACTGAACTTGAAAGGATTTCACTACCCAAAAATCATGAAATGTGCATTTGATAGACAAATGCCTTGCTTTTAGTGTCTGGTTGGAATTAATGTGGTGAAGACCTCTGGACACTGTAATGTAGGGGTCTTTATCTACAAAACTGCTACAATTAATTATTTAATGTATCATTAATTAATGTTAATGTGACTTACTTATTTGCCAAAGTGAAACTTTTGCCTGTTGTCTGGTTAATGCACTTTCTGCAAGCCAGTGTCAGTACTATGAGACTCACTTGGGACATGCAATACAACTACTTTGTTCCATCTCTGCTGTCCATACAGGGTCCAAGAACAGTCAGACTCAATCTGAATAGACCAGAGTATAATTAGACCTAAAATATGGTTAACCTAAATAGACCCAAATACAGAGAGAACAGCGACATTGGACACGTCATGATGCGTCACTGATTAATGAGTAGCCTTGGACGAAAAGAGTAGCAGTTTTCACTCTCCATCTGCTTCAGAACACCAAGTGTTTCACATGTGATCATTATGACACACCACTTGATCAGAGCTGGAAACGAGCGATTGGACCAAATCGATCAGACCTGACCTAACATAAAATGGACCTGACCCAAGTTGGGTCCTGGGTCAGTGCCTCAGACACTAACCAAGTAACCAAGTAGTACATTTCTTATGTGAAACTTCTCAGACACTCCACTTCCACTGAAGAGATACAATAGCTGTTTTTACATAATTTCTCATTATGCTGCCATTGAGAATATTCAGCAGTCAAAGGTCATTTTATCACAGCGCTTTGTATGGTAATGTTTTTCAAACAACTTGGGTCTCACAATTTATTTTGACTGAAACGTGAATCAAAAGCTCCCTGGAAGTGTCACTAAAACAACAAAACCAGATATTTTAAGCTTCACAAATTCAGGATATATTGAAGAGCTTTTCTACTAGATTGCATTAGACTGTCAGCTTCACCCCCTCAGGTTGGCTATAAGGTCTTAACAGCAAAGAGGACACAATTTGACCACAGTCAGCACAATGAATATGATATGCTTTCACAAGATTTTGACTTCAGCTTTGAATATATTACAAATGCACGTGATTCTGCAGTATGTGATTTGAATGTTGAAGGTTTTTTTTTTTTTTTCATTTTCGTTTTTTCATTAGATTAAAGAATCTCTGCCTAAGGAGAATATGAAACCAGTGTGTGATGGTTTTATGGTCAGGTGTACCGCACACTGGCTTTTATCCTCTCTATTGTTTTCTACACAAAAGAGAGATTGCAAGACAGCACCATAGTTACTAGAATATGCTTCATGGTCCCACACACCTGCACTCACACATAAACAAGCTGGTAGAAGCACAGGGCTGTTAAATGACAGCCGGAGAGCTGGTATTCTTTTTTTTTTTGGGGAGCGGACAACACTTTCCACTTCTCACACATTCTCCTACTATGGATTTTTTTCTTGAGGACTCTGTGACTTAATCCTTGAAAATATGTAACTGCTCCATGATCACCGCAGTAATCCACAATGCCTTATACTACATTGCAGTAAAAAAAAAAAAATGTAACCCATGGATAATGAATCAATTCAGGCTTTAAATAAGAAATCCCATTAAAAGTCTTTCTGTCAATCCAGTTTTGTGTCTAATTCATGAAGCCAAGCAATGTTTTCCCTCAAAGGTCACAATTTACATCATTATTTAAGCCCCAAAGTAAGTGTCAGTACACTGGCTGATAAATGGTTGCCCAACAAATATGATGGATGTCTTTTTTTTTTTCTAAGATTATTTTTGGGCTCTTGAACCTTTATTGTATAGAGACAGCTGAAGAGTGACAGGAAATGCAAGTGAGAGAGGGAATGACATGCAGCAAATGGCCACAGGTTGAGAGTCGAACCCTGGGCCGCTGCCATTGTAAAGTTTAAAAAATTTAAAGTTCAGCTATAATTATTTCTATGGCTGCGTTGACTAACATCTGAGAGCTGCCGTTGCAAGGAGTTGGAGTATTGTCACGTTGTAATGCGATACTGACCAGAACGTGTCATTCTGTATGGCCTATAAATGTTAGGACTAGAGAATTACTGGATTTTTGGGGCTGATGGTCATGCCAATATTGGGGAGTAAAACATTCTGAAATAGTAAAGACACAATATTTGCAATGATGCATCAAACACCTGTGACAAAGATATGTAATGCAGGCAGAATACTTTACAGTTTAATAACAAACTTTATCGTCCAAAAAGACATCAGAGCACTGAAACAATAAACTCATTACATTTTTGGTAAAAAATGTTTTATACGAAGCATTTTTTCCCCCTATATTTTTTATAAGATCACCTAGTGTTGGCTAACAATCACTGATTTACAACAACTGTCCCTTTACAACATTCCTAGATGTTTTCTTCAGAGTTAAGAGTTTGTTGTTTGTAGTCTTGCCTTAAAGTTCACACATGAACTAGTTTCTCATTCTCTGAAGCTATTTCTTCAAAAATTCAGTAGAAAAATAAAGGAACAAAGAGGCTTTTGTGTACAAAAGATTTTTGTTCCTGATGCAGTCAGCCTCTTGAACATAATTATGTAAAGTTTATGGCTGTGTGTTTTATGTGTGAATGTCATGAGATTTACTGTTGACAAGCCAAAAGACGAAAAACAAGAACAGCTACATAAAAGAGGTTGGGTAGTAACTGAGTGGAGAATAATGGGAGGTGAAACTGATTTCCTCTGTCATTATAGACAGTAAGACTGACTTATGCTGCCTTTGTGTGCCATCAACATTTTAAGCTTGTTTTGTGTCCCCATAAATGTATCCACTGGGTTGCCCAGCAGCCATATTTTTACAAATCCCCAATCTGAAGCTTTAATTCATACTCTGTCTTCTTTGGCAAGAACGGAGCATGACCTTCATTCCAAAGTCTCTTAAAAGAGAATTGGTTGACCTCTCTCAGACACTGATTGTCACTTTTTCCACCCTCTGACCACTTGAGAGTACATCATCTATGAACAAGTTAATCCTTTGCTGTTCTATACTGAAATTAGATATTGCCTGCAAAAGAACGGTGGGACAACAAACCACAAACATTAGTATATTTGTCTTTCTTCTACTGATCACTGTCTTATCATCCTTACCCTCCTTTTAGGGTTATCTTGAGCATTTCAGTACATTATTAAGCCTAGGTTTAGTCACACTATTATTTAAAGTACATAACATACCATAAAATTAGTACACAGCCATGTGTGTTTTCAATCGTTTTGGTAATTTCCATGTTCTTCTCATGAAAATGCTTGGTGTGAAGCATTGATAAAAGGGTTAAAATGGTAAGGTACTCTATAAATAGTGCACTACTTATTATCAACAGGGTCGTAGGAGGCATTTGATAATACTTCAAGCAAGAGGAAAACCTAGAGAGTAAAACCTGCTACAGCATCAAATGAAAGAGGGGGTGGACACAATAACTGAATAGAATAGAGACATATTGCAATAAATCCTGCCTTTGTGAAGCTTATAATACTCATATCTGGTGAGACTGTCTATTGTAACTTTTGAGGCCATTGCTTGTGATGTATTGGACTACCTTTTTTTGTGTTCCTTTTATTTTGTCCACTCGTTGTATATTAAGCTCTTCACTTACACTGGCAATGTTTCCATCAAGCATGGCATGTTGTCCTTTCATTTATTTATATGTCAGATCATCCATCAACATTAACTCTTGTGGCTGAACTTTGATGAAGCTTGTGGAAATAATGGAACTCACCACTTGACTACACCTCTTCAAACATGGACCAGGGGAGGGGTTTGGGGTGGGCACATAATTGTTTGTGTGATATCGAAAACATCACAGATTGGATCAGGGCAAATATTTAGGGAATAATGCATCTTACCACTCTCTTCAGCAATTTAAAAAATTATATAGATCGGAGCAGCTACTATCCGGGGTTAGAGAGAAATTACGCATCAGGCTTCATTATTTATGGAGACTTATAACCCAGAAGGTACTTCTGCAGTTACCAGGGAGTACGTGGAAAGATTGTGGAGCAGCTAAGATAATTTGAAACAAGACCAGGAGTCTACAGTCACACTAGCTGCTCTATCAGCCTGAACTTAGAGCTACTTTGAGCTAAATGCTAATGTCAACATACTGTCATGGTCACAATAATGATGCTAGCATAGCAGGCATACTGTTTAGCATATTCACCATCTCAGTTTAGCATGTAAGTAGCAATGTTAGCACGCCAACATTTGCTAATCAGCATTAACAGTTACCATTAAGTCCAGCTGAGGTCATAAATGTCTAATAATTCAAATTAAAGAACTGATGATTGGATTGAGCTCAACAGTTGAATGTCACAGAAAGGTCTGAAGCAAATTGTGCAGTCTCAGAACTCTCTTGCTGACAATTTCCGGGCCAAGACTTACTCTGCAGTCCGATTAGCAACTCTATATGTGAGAATGAAGAGAGAGAGACACAATCCTGCTAATCTCTGTAAACAAATATACATGAACACATAAAATAAAAAGCTAAATCGTCATCAGACAATAGCTGGGCACCCATCCCAGGTTACATTTTGGCAAATGTGTTCTGCCCACTCAAATGCGAATTACCAATACTACTTGGACTACAAACGCTATCAGTGCTGAAATCTTGGTCCCTCGCCTACAGATTCTGCATTCATATGAAGATAGAGATAACAGTTTGCATGGCAGGCCATTCATTTCACTAAAATCTCATAGTTCCACTAGAAGGAAGGTCAAGGATCACCATTAGGTTTCGTCTTTCTGAGAACATGAATATCTATAGAAAATATTACGGTTGAATGGACTAAAGTGGTGAATCAAAAAATAGAAATTAGGATTAGATACAAACCATTTGTCTTTGTCTGAATGAGGTTTACAAATTGGTTTGAGGATCATCTTTATTATATTCAGACACACAAGAACCAAAAAAACTATGAAATACCAAGGGCTGACATCACATAACAAACTAACCACCGACCTGAGAATGATGTAACACCTGAAGACCACATGTAACTCGCTGTGTAAAAAGTAGTGAGCAAAGAAGTGAAAATGGACTGCTAAAAGGATAATGGTTGTAACATCCTGCTTCTGCCACTCACAAGTGGTAATGGAGATAAACTTGGCTTGACAAAGTTTGCATTTGTTCTAAGCACTACAGCTCACTCAGATCTAACTATTGCAGGTACAGGACTATGGCAAATGGTGGACGTGGAATCTACCAGAGAAATCAGGTGATTCGACTTCAAATCTATCAAATTTATTCCACCTGAGTGTAGCAAAAACATTCAGTGATTAGAAATGTCCAGTTCAGACTCAATTCAGAAGAACATACATCATGGACTATATCATTTTGTTTAATGAAGGGGTCTTTGAGCTTATCTGATAGGGCTGTTGAGTACACACACAAACAAAAAAGGTTACACCTTAAAAGCTACACCATCTGAAATATGACTAATAGCACTGTAGAACTTTAAAACCTCCATCCGGCAGTCATTCACTTAATCTCTAGCGAAAAGACTTTTTCTAATTCATTAGAGCTACTCCAGGGTTTGGGCATTAGGTATTTGCAGATAGTGATTGAGCAGTGAAAGATCAGAGAATGATGCATTAAATTTGATGGTGGGATTAAACTGTGCTCTTATGTTAAAAGGTTTTTTTGGGATCTAGTCACCAACTGAGATAGTCATAGAGTAAAGTGTGATTTCTGTGCTGTGCTCTTTTATCTGAGTTGGCCGCGTCATTTCTGTCCTCATAGTCAGACAGTCTCACCCAATTTTCTGAACTTTTGTGTATCCCCTTTTTTGTAAGGTGAAGATATAAAATTCAAAGCATGCAATCCTTTTTTTTTCTACCATACAAAGGTTCACACTCCCTCAACGTCAGGCAAAACCAATTAACCCAAAACTACACCAGTAGAATGGGGTACATAAATGGCACATTGAGAAAAGAGGATTAAAATGTTCATTGTGTACATAATTGCTTCGCTTGGCAAAATGTCAATGCTCTTCTCAATTTCCAACAGACAAAATCTGGAATTGCTTTGCTGTACAATGAGGAGACCAACAATACCTATGATGTCTGCTTGAAATTGACCAAAGAGGTATTAACCATACAGAAGCTGGATGTGGTTTGCACAAGTGGAAGTGAATCCCAAGTAAATGTAAGTGCGCCCGAGGGCTTGAGACTTGGCATTGTAATTCATGCTGCATAACTCCAGAATACTGTTTCAATGTTCACAATATCTTTTTGCCAATAAAAAACTCCCACTTTCTAAAGCACAGAACTGTTGTACTGCGAAGACAGGCGACTGGCGGTCTGGGCTTAAGCATCAAAGTAAGCAGATAAGTTTTCATTATGGAGAGACTAAAGTGGAAATGAAAAATCTTTGGGTTGCAGAGTTTACTGTTTGTCTGAGAGAGCCATTTTGGCAAATTTCACCGCAGAAACTTAACACTGTTCGTTCTCATCTTTCTTTTCAGGGAGGTGCAGAGCACAACGTACCTGTGGTTATTTCTAAGATTTTCAAAGATCAAGTAGGTAAGAAAGTATTTTAATTCTCTACTGCAATTTGGATTTGAAATGGTTGTCAATGCAGTGGTAAATGTTACGAATCAAGTTGATTATAGAAATGTTAAGTTAGAGATACTAGATATTTTAGAGGTGACAGTTTCTAATAAAATTTTGACAGCATCGTTAATTAAAAAAAAAAAAACCTGTAGAAGTAAGGACGTATTAGTACATACTCAAATATAAAAGTTACTAATTTGGAAGAGAGAAATGTGTTCACACATGTAATTTTGTATTTTTTCAAAAAAGTTGAGATGGAAGGTTTGTTATCAGTCTCATGTCTGAGCATTTAAGGGCTTCTCCAGCAATTAATATTTCTGCATTTACTCAAAGTTGGGAAAATTTGTGAGAAAGGGGTTACAAAAAGAGAAGTAAAAAGATCAAAGCAGCAGAGCCTACTTTTCCCACAATACGAAAGCATCTTACATTAGAGACTCCTTGCCTGGTAAATGCTCACATCTTTCATAACCATTGTAAAATCTGTGCCAATTTTATGCTACTTTAATGTGGAGCTGGAATCAGGAGGTGTTTAGCCTAGCATAAAGACTGGACACATGGGGAAACAGTTATCCTGGCTCTCAAAAATATCCCTACGAATACCTCTAACATGGACTCAGGTTAGAGATGTCGGCGTCTTTATGCTTAGCTAGGCTAAACCTGTTGTGATTCCAACTCTATTGCATGAGATTAGCATATATTCCCTCTTCTAACTCTCACAGGAGACAACATATTTTGCTCTAAAACACAAGATGAAAAGCTGTAATCTTTCCATATACAACATTCAGTATATTTCCTGTCATCATTTGGTTAGCGAGAAGAGAATGTACTTTAGTCATGTTTGGTAGGAGCTGATGACCTCTCAGTCTCCTGTTATGGATGATCACAGCGTCACATGAGTGAATCAGTCCCTGTAATTTGTCTTTTTGCACACATCCCCATTAAGACCTTTTTACATACGAGAGAATCATGTCTTCATATCCCCGGGGACGTTGAGAGCTCTTTTCACAGAGCTTTCCAAATCTTTTCACAACAGAGCTTTCATTGTTTCCTCCCGTGCTGCTGCAAATGAGTTTATATCCTGATTAGTTTCAAATTTCATGCTTTCCTGTGTTCTTTCTCTGAGCTGTAGGATGTTGCCAGAGATTAGTCAGACAGAGATACTGATTGCTATTTCCACCACATTACCATGTATGAAATGAGCAATTATGTTCTAATGTTTTCATTAACCTCTGACACTTGACAATTGACGCCTGCAGCCGATCAGACGGGGAAGCTGTTCGTCGGGGACGCTGTGTTGCAGGTTGGTACATCAGTTCATGACTTATTTGCTTCGAGGTTGATTTGGGTCACTGCCAAGAGTGGCGACTTGTTGCATCTTAATTTGAAACCTCTCCTGTTTTGACAGAGTATAATTTCATTTATGAAATAGGAGGAGAATATTCTCAGCTGCATGATTTTAATCAAATGAGCCCGTTAATGTCCCTTTGCTCTTTTTTAAGAGATAATATTGTGGTCAAATATATTCTATTTATCTATAAAAATACCTTATTGTCAGATTCTGTGGTAGATTAATCATGAGGTCACCAACAAGTAATGTTTTTTTTTTTTCATTAGAATAATCATCTAAACCCAAAAGTAATGATATTCATTTAATCTTTTAAAAAGTTCATTTGAATCTGTCTGGCAGGTTTATTGGATGTGTTCTTTATCTAGAACATCAAATAGATTCATTGGACAGACAAGCAATATTAACATTCATATCGGACGTTATTATGAAATATATTATGAAATGAATTGCTATTGCTTCCACCTTTTGATTCACCACAGTTTCATGTTCATTTGCATATGGTTTATTTGAAATGACACACTGCACAATATTGCATATACTTACATACCTACATACGAGATGCAGCAAATCAGGGGCAGGGTAAGAACCGTTCTACTCTAATATCAAATAATGTCAATAAATATCTGTTATAGCCTACAGCCATGGACAGAGTATGAGACAATGGGTCTTTGGACACAGATATGTACCCCTTGTATATAAAAAGACTCTTTGTAGTCACTGGATCTGTTGCGATCATTTTGCATCTCTTCAAGCTCGCTTTACATCTCTGTGTTTTTGTGTGGTTGTAGTGCATCTCTTTGTGGCCAGTTTGGGTCTCTCTGGTCATTTTTGGTTCGTTTCTGTTTGTATTGTGTCTCTTTGTCATCCTTTTGTGTTGCTTTGTGGTCATGTTGGGTCTTTGTGGATGTTTTTGGTCTTTGTGCTTGTGTTGCGTCTCTTGTCGTTTTGGCTCTTTGTGGTTGTTTTTAGTTTGTTTGTGGTCATTCTGCGTCTCTTCATGGTCATTTTGTGTCACTTTGTTGTCATTTCTGTGGTCCTTTTAGGTCTTTGTGATCGTTTGATTGTCTTTCCAATAAGAAATGTTTGGTCACTTCATACAGAGGTTTAGTCCAGTGATCCTAGGCCTGCCCCTGTAGGCTTAATCAGTGACCCATCCATTATACGAACAAGTCAAATACTTGTCACCTTCTGATTCTGGTAGAGGTATCAGGGCTTTCCAGACTTTTTGAAGGGAGGGACCATACCACTTTTCACCCCCTGGCTCTCCCCCTGTAGCTGATGAGCATGGAGTTGCTAAAGTACATACTTTCCTCTATATATTTACTTATTTGCTTTTCCACTCTCTCTGTTGGTTTCTTTAGGTCAATGGCATAAATGTAGAGCCTTGTACTCATGAGGAAGTTGTGAGTATATTTGTAATTAACTGTTGTAAAAATCCAACACACTGCTCCATCTATCCATCAGTCTTCTCTGAAGTTCATCATCAAATGCCAGTGGCTATCAACACAGAGCTGCGCATTAACAATCTGAGTTGTCATCTTGGCAGGAGCCAGTTTTTTTTTGGTTTACACTGTGACACATTGAAAAGATTGAAAAGGAGTAGATTGGTATCAAAAGCTGTACAGGAATTGAGGGCGCTAATATTTGGCAGCGTTTTTATACAATTTTGCTTCTCTTCTTGTTAAATATTTTCTTTATTCTCTGCCACCATCCCACCCACACACACTCTCTTCCCATGTCTGTCATCTCTTTCTCTTCGTGCAGCCCCAAACAGCTGTTCACTGTATTCACCTCCAAAGCGTCAAAACACATAATGAGCAGTTTCTCTTCAGAACAAAATCCAAAGCTTTTAATGGCAGGCTGTCACATTTGCAGTACTGACAGATGTGCAGGGTAAAGTAACAAGGGCTACCACACAGTGCTCGTGAGGATAGCGAGGGGTTTGATAGCAAAAATGCATGTGGGTTACAGAGAAGTAACCTTGCATGCTAGATATGGCAGTTGAATATCATTTGCTCTTTTATTTCCTCTATTTTCCATGATGCATGGAAGATGAGATTTCATATTTTATCCATTAAATCTAACCTTACTTGAATGCCTATAGCATGACCATGAGATATCACTTAGACGTCAGATAATCAGATATTCAGAGGGTAATTACTTTACGTTGTCAGCTGTCACTTGGTGAGAATCACCAGCCTTCAACTTATTTCTTTAATAATTTAAGCGAAGTCACTTAAGTCAGGCTTTAACTTGATGATTACATATTCTCCACTCATCTCCTGTTACAATTTGTTTGCTCAAGCTGTTGTACAGCTGGACATGACTGTGGCTCGTTTGATTCATATGAGATTAGATTTTACCTCGCTGCATCACTCACAATCTCTCTCCCTCTCTCTCTGTCTGTCTCTCTCTCTCGCTATCTATCTCAATCTCTCGCCTCTGTCAGGTTCACCTCTTGCGCACTGCAGGAGATGAGGTCACCATCACTGTTCGGTACCTCCGAGAAGTTCCATCGTTTCTGAAACTGCCTCTAGGTAAGAGTCCTGTAGTTTTGATGCCATGCAAGCTCACAGTAAACTTCATTTCACTGAGCTTTTTTTGGCAATAA
The DNA here is from genome assembly GCA_033000465.1 of Sciaenops ocellatus. Lineage (NCBI taxonomy): Eukaryota > Metazoa > Chordata > Actinopteri > Sciaenidae > Sciaenops > Sciaenops ocellatus. The sequence goes on along the minus strand of CP136878.1, from coordinate 18,870,889 downwards.
AGGAATAAACCACATTTATGTGAAATTGTCTTTTTGCCCACTTTGACGCTTTAAAGCAGTTCAATAGATGAGCATTTATTTCAAAGTAATAGATTGTCATGCTCAGTGGCCTGAGGCAAGCAGTAATGTCAGAAACACCCAGAGCTGCAATGCCCTGCTCCTGTAGTTACCTTCAGCAGCTTGAAGAGATGAAAACACAGACGCTAAAATCATCCATGTGGAGCCGGTAAAAGGTGATATTGGCAGGCAAGAAAATGAGAACTTGAAGCAGCTCTCAAGACAAAAAGTTAATTGTAAAATTTGGAAAGTTTACAGAGCACTGTTTTGAAGTAAGTGGGAAGTTTGTCGTTTTTTATAAATCATGTAGAGGAGTGAATGACCTGAAATAGCGTCAGAAATCATCATCCGTGAACAACAAAAATAGCAGGTAACATGTTGGAGAAACTAGAAGCTAATTAGTAAGTTGTTTGCCCTGAACATGGATAATTTAAAGCCTCTGAATAATTGGTTTCAAATCTTCATTTCTATCTATGCACAAATCAGAGTTAAAAAAATAAAAAATAAAATAAAAAGACACATCCCTCGTTGACGCCTATGTATAATTAGTCTAACACTCAGGACTGTGTGGGTGTGGTGTAATAATTAACACTTAGGACTGTGTGTGTGTGGTTTGATTGGATTTAATTATAGTACTGCAACAATTCCACTGTAGTTGATTGATGAGTTCATGGAAAATGACTGCAACAATTTTGATGAGTCATTTCTCAAGCAAAAATGCCCAACAGCTGATGGTTTTAAGTTCTTTAACTGGTCCTTTTGCTATATCATCATAGTAGGGCCAAATGATTATTCAGGGAAAAATGGCACTTAAATTGTTAGTTTAGTTTCTTTCAGGATAAAACAGAAGTACTGATTGGTTCAAATGTCAGAGAGAAAGACGACTCATATGCAAGGTATAACAAAAACTTTTATCATTTGAAGAATATCCATAGAGAGGTAATTTCTTACTCTGAGCAACACAGTGAGACTGATGCTTTAATAACTAGCAGGCTGGACTACTCTCTCCCACTTTTTGGTCTACCTAAGAATAAAGTAAATCACTTATAATTAATTCAAAACTCAAGTGCTGACTAAGAAGTCTTTAAACTCTTCACGCTGGTTACCTGTTCGTTTTCGCATTGATTTGAAAATTATTTTATTAATTTATACGGCACTACACGGCCTTGCACCAGAGCACCTCTCTGAAATGTTTTTGGTTTATGAATCAGGAAGGCCCCTCAGGTCCTCTAGCTCTTCTCTTTCAGGTGTTCCCCAAAACATTAACATTTGGTGATGCTTATTTTCAGCCATTATGCAGAGATCACCTGAAAATTGTAGTGTTCAATTTATGTAGTGTTTTATATTTTTTATGTTTTTATTATTTGTATTTAGACTCAACAGAAATATAAATGTAACACTTGTTTTTTCAAATCATAATCCATTTTAGTGAGCACATCTCCTTTGCCTTTTTGACCTTTTGACACTTCATAGCAGGGAACTCACAGGTTTATTAATCATAGCTGCATTCAACTTAAGGGGGGTATTGCTATTGTGCTGCCAGTTCACTGTTCGTTTTTATTGGGACACTTAATGGAACAGCTGTCATCACTGTTATTAGGATTTATTAACCTGTGGTTTTCCAACTTTGACAAGCCAAAATGTCTGCTTGGCTTACCCAGGCATCCCAACAGAGCAGCATAGGGCGGGTCATATCTTTGCCCTCTGGGCAAAATAAAATATGAATGGAAAAGCCAGTGTTGTAGTAGATCAGTGATTAATAAATGTCTTTTTTTCAAGATAGAACTGCACATTCTAGAGTGGCCTTGTATTATGACCACTACTAAAGTGCTCACTAACAGATTTGAATAAATTTGTGAACAAACTCTGAGAGAAACAAACATTTTGCTCGGATAAAAGAGGTCTATTTTGATATCTTCTGTGAACTACCCATCTTTTCTTGTTGTCTTATTAATTTATTTTTTGGTTGCTGATTGATTGATCGCATTTAAATTCAACACTGATTAATTCTGATTCTGCATGAGGGCATCACCTTTTTCTTACTGAGCACAACGGAAAATGTTGTTCTCATTGTAAGAAGCTCATTGCACAGTATGATCTCATCATTTAACAGTTGTGATGACCAACATTTTTTGACCAAAAGTGTTTTTGTGTTTTTCAAGTCTGCTTGTGTTCGTTACTTGCTGAGAGTTGTCTGCACGCTAAATAAGAAGCCACCACCCGGAGACAGTTAGCTTAGCTTAGTATAAAGATTGAAGGTAGGGGAAATGGCTTTTAGCCCAAGAGTCCAAGAGACAAAACAAGAGTTGCAACATGTTTATTTGTGAACCTTTACAAGTGCTGATAGGTTACTATCTGTATGCTAAGCTAAGCTAACCGGCTCCAAATCTAAGAGTAGTATCAATCTTCTCATCTAACGCTCAGCAGGAAAGGAAACAAGGATGTTTCACAAAACATTGAACCGTTCTTTAAAACCCTTCGTTAACATAGTCAACATCATGTAGCACATGGGAACTTGCATCTGGGGCTAGTGTGTTGGATACAAACGTCCAGACTGCTAAGTCACCAATAATCGTTGTCTCACAAAGTAGTAGCCACTGAACACCACGTAATGATCATTTTGTACAATTTCCATAATTATGAAGAGTACACAGATGTAGAAATATAATTAATACTAATAGTGGCATGAATATTTATAGCACAGTTGATAAATGACCACATTCATCCAAACCCAGACTGAGAGCTGTAAGAAATCCTGCCTTCATGTCTTGTGGGTAAGTTAACATTCATAGGAAGGCATCAGTGCAGAGATGCGCATGTTTTGCTTTAGGCTGTTTGGCGGGTGAATCGTGTTTTTGTTGCCTGAGAACCAAAAGGTTCAAGTTGTATTCTCTCTATGCCATCCTTTGTTTTACAGTGGAACAAACGACAAGCAGGAAAGGCCCCAGAGCCATTTACTGAGTGTGACCGCATCAGAAAGCAGGTCCTCTAACGCCAAGCTAATACCATATCAAAGCGCAGCATTTGTCTCTTTTGGATGCTGTCCGCGACAGACAGTACACTGCACGGCTTAAAGGCAGGGCAGCAGAATGAAGTCAATAATAACTTAAAAATTTAACACTCTGAACTGAGTCTTGGTGTGTGGGATTCAAGTGCAGGGAATGAAATAATAATGGCCATGACATGAAGATGGACTAAATGTTTAACTGTGATTCTTCAGGAGCCTTTTTGCAAAGAACATTAATTGTTCTCCTTTCTTTCTTAGGTTCTCCCGGTCCGTCTACTGATCACAGCCGAGTATCCTCACCACTCTTTGACAGTGGCCTACATTTAAATGGAAACGGCAACAACACAGTAAGAAAGATCTATTTATTTTTGCATGTATAATGTTGATTGGATTATTTTTGGATTTGTCTCTCAATCACTACCTGTATCTTAGATTTGACAAGAAACTCATGCATTCAAATGCCATTTAATTCCAACAGTCTAAACTAAAGACAGCAGGAGTTATATGTGCAATCTTTAAGCTGGTAAAGGTTTAAAACGATATAGAAATGAACAGTGTTTACGGTGTGAGCATCTTTATCTGAGAGGCTCATTTACTGCTATAATTACCTTCTAAATATTGTGTTAATGAAGTATCTTGATATTCTAGATCACTAAACAGTTAAATAATAAGCTTTTGAATCTACAGTCCTTTTAAAGTAGCCTCTTTATGGTAACATGTTTTACCAGGCATAATTGAGTGTGTATTATCATTGCTAAATTCTCACTTACACATAACATCAGCAACAGTTTTATTCTTTAGATATGACCTCCAGTAAGCTGTATTCACATGAATGTAGTTGGCTTATGATGTTAGAGATGTGCAGTCTGTACTCTAGTCCATTAGGAGTCCATTAAGTTTGTCAGTGCCATTCATGTTGACAAATTGTCCTCCAGCTCAAAGAGCAGTGCCTACATGTACCAGGATGCATTGTATGTGAGGCTGTTAGCAGCTGCAAGAGCACATCAGTCAAGGTCGCAGAGTCATCTAAATTCGAATAGAAATGTCTCATCTGCACCTGAATCTGCGTCACACATCGTGCTAGACGATCACAAGATAAATGTGCCTTATATTTTCCTTCCATTTAGTTTAATTGTTCATGAAATAATATAATATCAAACGGTGAAAGCCCTGCACAAAACCCTTACTATGGTAACATTGGGATCACTGAAGTCTATGTTTTAATAAAAATGATAAATGTGTAAGTTATCCCACCCTTACAGGTGCAACAAATCTAACGGCACAGTTGGAGAGATGGACTTTTTTCACAGCAGACAATTTGTCATGTTACAGCAGGAAAAGTACATGTGTACTATTTAAATACAACTGCATCCCATTTAGGTGAGCTAGGTTCAAGGTCCGTCTTCATCCAGGTTGACTGTCATTGCTTATTAGTAGCACCTGTGCTATTATGACAATTCAAAATTTCAGCTGTGAAAAAAAAGTATTTAGTATTTAGTAATGTGAATGTTTTTTTTTTTATTAAAAAGTACTGCAAGGGATTTTAAATTATGTAATGACATTACAATTATTAACGCTCCAATACTTGGATATTTTAGAGGGTTAGCTTGGCGCACACGACTGGGGTGGTGGGAGATGGTTAGACTCCTGGTAAACCATGAAACCCCTGGTTCAAACAGCAGTTCAGAAACCCATAGGTATGTCACAGATTTAATGTCCATATTCATGCTGTCTGTGGTTTAAATACAGAATATGCATTTGAAGACACATTTTTCAATGAAAAAATTGGCAGCTGATTACATTTTCTAGTAAGTTGCCACAATGGCCACAGCATATGTGGGTCCTTTTTAAGGACAAAAAACATGGCCTGTTCTTACAGTAGATTGCTGGCTACATGCAAATAGCATTAGGCTACTGGAATATTTACCTAAGCAGCCAGCAGTCCTCTTGTTCATATATATATATATATATATATATATATATATATATATATATATATATATATATATATATATATATATTTTTTTTTTTGTATTAATGAAGAAAGTTTCAAGTACACGTTCCCACACACACTCACCCTGCCTTTAGTTTGTCGGCACCAAACTCAGATCAAATCCAGCAGTTTACAATGAACCTCAGTCCATTAGTGACTTAATGTCACTTACTATTGAAGGGCAGCTAAAATACCAGCAATCAACTGTATTCATTGACTATACAGACTCACTGTTTTATCATTTCAGCTACCTCAGCAGGGACAACCACTAGCTGGGCAGCAGCAGCAGCTCTATCAGCTGCAACCTGAGCCTCTGCCTCTCTTTGTGGACTGTGGCTCATACAAATCCTCTTTGACTTTGACTTGTTATTAAATGTGAAGTAATCCATAAAGTCCTCTGCGCATATATGCTAGGACGGTATTTGGCTGTCCAGAATGTGGGTCCCAACCCTGATAGCTGACTGCTGTGGAGCTGGCCTCCTGGCAGAGAAGGGAAAATTAAAGTTATCTCAGGCAAACCCTCCCTGTTGTTCTTCTACCCTCCACTGCTAAGTAAACTAGGGTGTAAGCTACACTGCTACAGAATATTTAGAGAATATTTGCAAGTTTTGTGGATATGGCATGGAAACTGAAAGCTGATGTACTCCTCTTACATAAGGTAATTCAGGATTGGCTCAGTCATAATTCAATATTAGCATTTTTCAATGTACAGGTGATCTATAAATGTAATTAGAAACTGTACCTGAATAGTTTTATCTGATATATATTTTTCAGAACTCTGTTGGGGAATTCATCTGTGTTTATTAATTTTCATCTCATGTCGTACAGCCACATGACTGATGTGTGATCTCTGCACACAGTAGCAATAAAGCAACATAAATACCTGTTTGATCTCCCATAAAACCACACAACGGTTCAATCAGTCGCTGTGCTTTCGTGGGATCAAAAGAACAAACAGACAAAATAATTCATTTTGTTCCATGTTATCCCACAAGACTGTTATTGGCTCCTTGAGCTTGCTTGATCTTGGAGTGGTGATGGCTGGGATTACAGTACATACTGCTGGGATTATGGCTAGGAGTAGTAGTAGCAGCTGATTTCACAGTGGAATTTCACCAATCAAATTTAACAAAGCACCAAGTGATGCAGTCAGCCCATACCCTGTATCAACAGGACAAATTCAGCACTAGCTTCTTAAAACGTATGGTAAATGCCCTGCTATACTAGTGGAATAGCTAACATTCGCAATAGCCAAATAAGTATCTGTTAGCACATACACAATAACTGGCTTTCTCATGCTGCAGAAAATGGACATGACATTGTTGTTGAGCTCATCTGGTCAAAAGTTACTTACTGTCAATAAGAGTTGGAAAAAATATCAAATGTTTAATTTTTTTCTCCCAAAGCCAGTATATCACAGTTTTAATGGTAAGACTTGACAAAATTGCATATTAATAGGGTAATCTACAATGAAAGATTAGCTGTAAGGACTGCATCTCATGCTCGTCATTATAAATGAATTATTCAGAGAAAAGTGCGAGGGACAGCAGGTGGCCACTTTAACCTTTCAGAGATAATCTAGATTTAAAGTGTTTTCATTTAAATCCCTAGCAGGAGCTGGAGAAGGGAAAACATCTCTGTGCACTGGGCCATGGCGTAGTCTGTATTTCTTTCAATTCCCAGTATGTGCACATGTCTACCTATGCACAAAAATATAAGGTATGACTCAGTCTGACTTAAAAGGTCAGCTGGCTCAAGTGTGAACCTTTACATTGAATTGTCTTGTTGAAGATTAGGTGGCTGACAAACACAATTAGCCAGATGGTTTGTTGCTCCTGGAAATAACTTTTAAGCAGTGAAAAAACAGCAAGAGCTGGCCTCCAGTTAGTTTGTGCTTATCTCAAGTGAGATTCTTCTTGCCTCGCACATATTATGTGAGTGGTTATTTTGTTCTTAGAGTAATTGCTTGTTGTGTTTTTTTCTTTTCTTCTTCAGCGCAGTATAAGTCACGAACGCACTTTAATGTTCAGAGTATAATGATACAAATCCTCCAGATAGAGATTTGCAGGAAAGTAGGGCAACCTATGACTTTACAAACAAAAGAAAAAAAATGCCATTAGGCAACTCTTCATCGTAGGAAATAGTTTGCAGTGGAAAGGGTCATTAAGCCTGAGGTTGAGCAAGGGCAGGAATGGTAAATGACCTCTGATGTGCTCCACAACTTCTGCACATTTTGTACAAAAGAAGAGATTAACTGGGATCTAATTTCTTTCTTCTGCTGTTGGCTCTCACTTTGAACAAAGATTATAAATTTCTCATCTGAGAATTACAAATCCTGCACTGAAAAAAGTTTTTTTTTTATACAAAAAAAAATGGCGCAAATGACTGTGTAACCTGAAAGGAGTTCTCCTTAGCTGTTTAAGTCTCTCTCAGCGTATTGTTTTGGTTTTTACAAGTAATCCCTGCTAAACAACACTGGACACTACCTGCCCTAGTGGAGAATTTAGCTGTTAAAGCTGTGATCAGCTCCAGTGGACGAAATATGTCACAGCCATGCTCGGTGGGATTGAGCCGATTGAGCATTCTAAGGAGATATAAGTGATAATCAATAATTAATGATGAATAATCAATGATTTCTAGCTTTTTTTTGGTGGCTAAACAAACAGTTGATATTGCCATTCATATTTTGCCAGCTAACTTGCTAGCTAACAAAGAGAAAAGCTAAGAGGCATCTCTAGGAACTGAAGCTGAAATGTTCATTTTGACTATCATGCAGGAGCTGAATGTTAGACCTCCTGTGTGCCAAATCGTTTCATTTTGCATTAATTTTGCAGGCTGCCTGCCAGGCCCAACGCTAGGGTTAGAGGTGTTTTTTTGTTGTTGTTTTTTTTAAATATAACCTTGTTGATGTGCACAACGACCACTTACTAAAAGGAGCACAATACCCGGAGACATTTTAGCACAAGAGCACAAAGAGCTAGAGTATGAGCAATGTTCCTTGCATTTGTGGGTCTGTTTTCTTGCTTGAAAAGGCCAAATATTACCACCAGTGTCACTAATGAGATATTTTCAGCATGTGAAGTAAAACATTTTTTTAATAATTATTAGTAAATGCTTTTGAATTCCTGAGAAGACGAAGGACTTCTTTATAAACGTGCATTTTGCAGTAACGCTCAACAGTCACACAGAGAGTAATGGGAAAGAGTGTAAGGGACAGCAATGTCTCCACTGACAGCAGACCCAATAAACCCGAATGCATTGCAGCCACAAAGGGCACAGGAGGGTGAGGAGCCTGATTCTCCCATTTTCTTGACAGAAAAAAAACATTGCTTTTTTTGAGGTTCATATCAATGTCTATGTCTGTACATTAAACTGCTGGATGCCACATGCATACACTGGTGGGGGTTGTTGAAACTCATTCTGAAAGTGTGAGGAAAAAAAGTCAAAATAAGGACAGCACGTTGAGAGACAGTTGAACCAACAAAATATAAATTCCCTTTGCTCATCACAGACAAACTCCAGTATCGCTGCATTGTAGTCAACACCACTATTACATTTACCTCATGTAATAATGGGGTGATGTTACAATGTGTAGCTAGAAAATACTTTCATTCTCAGGTGTCACCTTGTAAATACCTGTACAAGATGAACACCCAGAACTTACAAGCAATCACAATCTGAATGATAGTGTAGCTAATGACCTTGATTGGGAGAACACACTGTTGATTTACAGCACGTTCATTTTCTCATACTTTTTCTGTTGCCTTCTGTCAAACTTTTGTGTTTGTACACAGCGTGGTAAGCATGAGTCATCTCTATTAATACTAATGCCCTGTGTGCACGTTATTTTAGGATTCTTGTTCCAGACTGAAATATCTAAACAACTATTGGTACATGAAATTTTAACATGCATGGTCTCCAGAGGATGAAGCCTACTCAGATACCAAATTATGATTAAATCATTGATAAAATTTTAGTATTGAATCTACATTGAACCCTGACATTAAAACCATATTAAAAGCACTTGGTATTTTTAATATTTTGTCAGGTTATTAATCATACATAATACTGAAAATTGACACTGATTAATTTACATTTAACATGTTATTTATTCACAATTAGTTTACTTCAAAGGTCCAGTGCGTAACAGGACTCTGGAAAATAATATGCATATATGCATGTATAAAACTATGCATTATGTTCATTTTGTAAATTATGGTCACATTTAGAGTAAAATAGACCTAGTGCTACCTTAATGAGTCCGTCCAGTGAAACACACTGGGCTCACAAGATATACCTATATAAAATATGAAGTAGAATTCTGTCACTGCATTGTCTATTTCTCATCTCAAATGTTTTCAGAAACACATTTTAGTGCACTGTCTAGCTGTAATATGATAATGGTTATGACTTGAAAAGTGCAGCCCAACACACAGTATGTCACCCACCTGCTCCAGGCTCTTGTCCAGATGTCGTCATTTCTGCCTCCGAAAAACTAAGATGGCAACATCCATCATGCCAAACGCGAGGCTTCACAACAGTTGTCCACAAACCAGTGGGTGATATCGTGTTAGGTTTACATTTCAAAGATCGTTTTTAAAATGAGTCTACAGAGAAATCTGCCATGTTCAACCACCACATCTCTGCCCAGAATAGTCAAACTAAACACTGGCTCTAGATAGGGTGTTTAACGTTTTCGCGGCCACCATAGTTTTCCCTTTAAACTAGGATGGAGGTGGTCAGATGAGGGGTTTGCAATCAGCAGTTACACTGCTAGATGCTACTAAATCCTACACACTGGACCAACAACAAAAAGGTTGGCTAACTCATTAACATTTCCAAACATTCAATGACAGTAGGATCTATTCAGAATTACACAATGTTTACTAAGAAGAATTTTAAATGCACCTTGGATTATTTATGAAGCTTACAAATCATTTAGTACCTACCATATTAATGGGATCACACTTGAAGAAACTATTTTTCATCTGAAGTTGTTCCTTTCTTCCTCCTCTGTCTCAGCCTCTTCTCTCTAGCGCTCTTTTTCTCTGAAGGTCAGCGACAGTATTTCTTTGTGTGGCGGTACAACATTGAAAGATATGAAAACTCCCACTGAAATTCAACTAAGATTTTCAAAATATTTGAACATTTAAAAATTTTAAAGCCCAAGACAGTTTCATCAGTGTTTATAACAAGAAATAAAAGCACCGTTTATTCATTCACCTTAACACACGCTCACCATTCAGGTGTTGGTACCCTCACATATTGCTATTTCTATATGTTGTTCTACTTGCTGAAACCAGTTCAAATCAAACCAAACATGGTTAACTTGTAGTTTATCTTATTGTGGCTAAAAGGGGCATTAAATCCAGGACATCCACAGTTTGTCATGGTACAAACTCAGATAGCATGCAGTCTTTAAAGTATCTTTGTTTGCTTTGCATTTCCACCTGAAGATGATTGTAGACACTAGTGTCACCCTGTCAAGATTTAATTTAATGCTCCCCTCAGCATGAATGCCCTTAATAATTAATTGACTTTGGCAATCCCTTAACTTATCATTTGTGTTTCGTGCCAATAAAGTTTACCAAGGGTGACCATGATAAACATGCTTAAAGGTCTGTGTAAACATGTTAGCATTTACTAACTCATTGCTCAGAGTTGTAGAATCCTTCCATGCCCACCGTGACAGTGTCTCGCTGACCACAATGTGTCTTTGTTTGGGTGTCGATTTCACAGTGTGAGGGGATGTTACGCTTGCTTGAACGCCCTTATACAGGCATATGCTACCTCACGATCCTTGCGCTCCTCCAATGAACGACGCCTGGCTCTGCCACCCGTTCGCTCAAGGCAATCCAAACTCTTCTCGTTTGTTGTTCCCCGCTGGTGGAACGCACTACCAGTTCCTACCAGAGCAGGGGCGTCCCTCTCTACCTTTAAAAAACTCCTGAAGACCCAGCTCTTCAGAGAGTACCTTCTCTCCTAGCACTCGACAAATCTACACCTTAAAGAATCGTCACTAGCACTTATTACTGCACTAACGCTTCTTATCGCACTATACCTTGATTGTTCCCTTTTCTGTAAGTCGCTTTGGATAAAAGCGTCTGCTAAATGACTAAATGTAAATGTAATGTTAAGTACAATCATGTTTTTGCTTGATTTTTTTATTTTTCTCAACTTACGCACCTTCTTTTTCTTCAGCTGAAGGTGATTAATATTCATTGAGCTTTTGTCTGCAGTAACTGTCAAATGACAGTCAACAATTTCCTTTTCATTGCACTTTGGACCATTTACCTCCATGACTCATTTACATGCTGGTTCATGTCACCTCTGAAGTATCAGTATCTATGAAGGAGTGCTTGACTGATGTGCAGAACAACACTGTGGCTATAGTTACGATTTTCCAGCTCCGTGGTAGAGGCATGTGCTTTGTCAGTGTAATCCACTCTGACAGCCTGATAGTTTTCTATTTCCTGCCACCTCACCACCTTTCTGCAGCGCTCTGCTTAAGAGTTAACTAAAACATTTTGTTCTGGGTTGACATAAATGGAGCAAAGGATGATCATTTCTTTAAAGGTGTAGTAATTACTGGTGGGGGAGCTAACGGGGGGTCCGCATGCGACATGTTGTAGTTTAGCAATGATGTGTGACTTTGCACAGGTAGGCAGTTTTTCCTCTGCTGTTCACTCTTGACTTAATTCCACCTAGAGGCTATTTTAATACTCTGGTAATGTGTTCAGTCATTTTGAACTCAGGGGAAGGTAGGTGATTTGACTCTTTTGTGATGAACGCACACCTACCTGCACTGTGTGTAATGATGTGGGTACTACATCAGATTGTTTGCCGTTGTTTGGAGGAGTTTTGGGATTTTGTGCTGACAGATGATCTTTAGCTGCAGGAATGATTCACTATTTGATGTTGCTAAAGCTTCACTTATTTGATCCCTAAGCTTGTATCTCATTAGATAATGTGTAATGCATCTGTTCTTCATTAAGTATGGTGTGATTTGCATTTAAATGTGGCACTCTTCCAGCTATCAAAGCTTTTGTCAACACATTGTGCTTCAGGACCTTTAGAATGAATGCTTTTTGATGCACTGCCATCAGTCTCAGAGGGAGCTTCATGAAACCTTTAAATCTTGAACCATTTTGGAGGCTGACATCTAAAACCTGTGACGATCTAATGTTTTGTGCTGTGAAGAAACATTTCTGGCTTGATACCAAAAGGAATAAAAAAGGAATCAGTCATTGCTTCAGTATAAATATGTGTGCAAGTTTTGTAAAATGGTTACAAGTTGTAAACCAACCACATGTGCTCTTCATTCTAGGCAATCTAACAGAAGAACGGTTCACCCTGCTTGGAAGCTGCCTTCTCAGCATCAATACATCTCTCAGTTCTAGTATTGTACCCACTGTTTTTAATCCTTTACTGAAAAGATATAACCTCTATTCTCAAACACTAAGCAATTACAGACTGATTTCAAACTTGCCTTCATGTCAGACTGTTAGAAAAAGTGGTTACCAGTTAACTCACAGCCCATTTATCTTGTAAGAGTCTTCTCATTGAGTTTCCGACATTAAGAGCGCGTCCGGGTAGCAAACAACTTACTGCCATGGATTCTCATCTTACATCTGTCTTGCTTTTACTAGATTTGAGTGTTGCCTTTGACACTGTAGAACATGACACCCTCCTACAATGTCTTGAGGACTTCATCGGTCTTGAAGGGGTTTTGCTTGCCTGGTGTAACAGAACACAACGTTTTGTAAATGTATACTTGATCTTCCTGTTAAGGCTAACCATGGTATTCTACATGGATCAATATTTGGACTACTTTTATTCTATGTGTACATTCTGCCACTTGGTCACATCTTCAGAAAAATTGCAACATAAATTCCCATATCTATGCTCAGTGTTTCTGCTTGTAACATTTATCTTTGACACAACTGTGCTGCGAAGAATGCAGGAGAATGCCATAGTTATGTTGCATTAACAGCAATGTTTTATTTCCCTTCTGTGACAGCAAACACAACACAGCAGAGACTTTTATGTTCATCTAGCCATGTAACGTTGGACTAAAGTAACTTAACAGCCACATGCTAGCACCAAGAGAGACTCACTTCCTACAACAATTCTGCGAGTCTATGTTACATATTAGGGTTCACGTCACACAAGACGAGCTTCCTGTATCATGCCTGATACTATGTAGCTTATCTTTTCAAGAATTTCAAAATGTAAATGACAGTTGCATAATTTACTGGTGTAATTTAGTTACAACAGGCCTCAGTGCAAGCTATTGTGATACCGTATATCATATTGTGTTGTCACATGATAAGATAGAGAAATGAAAGACATTGGACGACATCCATTATATTATATCAATCATTGTCTGTATATGACAAAAATACCTAAGAAATTACTAATTAAATAATCTTTTTTAATTTTTATTGTTTTTTATTGTTTATATAGAATAATTTTGTTACCGATTGATACTGACTATTTTACCCAACAAAACAAAAACCAAGACAGAGATCGGTTTGCTTTTTCCTTGGGTACATATAGCAAATGGCACAATTTTTAGTTGAATGTGAGTTTGTCTTTGAACACAGCTGAATCACTCACAAGGGCTTCTTCTCTGCCCAACGCATTGTTGCAGGGTCTGTTCTCCCTATGGGCTCCCTCTAGCCCATGGGCCTCCACACTGCTTGCCTTGTACATATTTACACCCCTGGCATAAAATAACTGATCTGAACTGAACAATGGCATAGCTGGCAGTGCTGAATAAATAAATAAATAAATTGAAAATCAAATTGAATCGAATCTACCTTTTTAAAATCCAAAGTCAAATTCAATCGAGACACCTCTGCTACCAATACAAGTGAATCCTGATTGCAAAATCCTCCTTCTGACTCACTAAGCTTTAAATGGAGTTTCCTACGTCTCCAGTCTTGCTTTTTAGATTTTAGAAGGAGGCTCTGTCAGGTTAAGGGTTATGCTGTGGTCCCTCCTTGCCGGGTAAACATTCAAGTAATTTGTACTTTGATAACTATTTAACCTCAGTTCTGTGGTTGCTATAACACTGTGAACATGTGTATCTGATACTATATTTTAACCTGAAAGTGTGCAGAGACTATTTGGCTGAATAAAATGAAGTAGACGTTAGAACTATACAATTACCTACACTGGTGCCAGATTCCAACACATGACAGGGTGTTGGATGCTGCTGTTGTGTTCAGCTTTTTGCTGCAGTACACTGTCCAGAACAAGACTGCAGACTACTCGAGCTTTTCCTTCAAACCCTCTGGAGGAGACAATGTAATAGAATTTCAGTTTTCAGAAAACATTTGGTGAAGAAATTAAACTTCTATGAGACATAATTCATATCAGCCCGCTATCACCTAAAGAAAGTATCATGAATTAAAGGACTTAAGTCTCTGTGGGATTTAGAAAACTTGCCCGTGCACTTATCTTCAGGATTCTCTCCAAAAATTCGATCAGACAGCTGCAGCTGATTCAGAGCGCTGCAGCTAGAGTTCTCACGAAGACGAGGATAGTGGCTCACACCACTCCAAATCTCAGATCTTAACACTGGCTTCCTGCGTGTCAAAGAATTGACTTTAAAATGCTGCTGTTGGTTTATAAAGCACTGAATGATTTATGGCCGGAATACTGAACACGTCTGACCTGCTGCTGTGTTATGAGCTGATCATCTGGGACAGGTCTGCTTACTCTCCCCAGAGACAAAACTAAACATGGAGACGCAGCATTCAGCTTTTCAGTGATGAAAAGTACATTTACTCAAGTGCTGCACTAAAGTACAATTTTGAGGTACTTATTATTAGACTTATTAGACCTCTAGTTAAGTTTAAGAGATGGTGGAAATTATGTAATTTCATCAGTGCATATCATTAAAATGATAGCTGGTTGTTTCCCCATCCCAAAGGTACAAGAAAAACAAAAATGAGGGTGATGTCAATCAAGCATAGCACTCACATACACCAAGGTCCCTCTTTTGCCGCCAAAACAGTCCTGATCCGTTGAGACATGGACTCCACTAGACCTCTGAAGGTGTGCTGTGGTATCTGGCAGATGTTGCAGCAGATCCTTTAAGTCCTGTAAGCAATCAACATGATGTAAAAGAAAAAAGGATCCAACTCCTTTCATTGCTCCATGGTCCAGTTCTGATGCTCACATGCCCATTGTTGTTGCTTTCCACAGCGCACAGGGCAGCATGGGCACGTTGACTGGTCTGTTGTGTATGGGGCAGCATAGCTAACTGTGATGCGTTGTGTGTTCTGTCACCTTTCTTTCAGAAGCAGCATTAACTTTTTCAGCAATTTGAGCTACAGTAGCTCGTCTGTTGGATCAGACCACACGGGCCCACCTTCGCTCCCCACATGCATTAATGAGCCCTGTTGCCAGTTTACCGCTTTTCCTTCCTTGGACCACTTTTGATAGAAACTAACCACTGCAGACTGGGAACACCCCACAAGAGCTACAGCTTGCATCACAGTTTGGCCCTCGTCAAAGTTGCTCAAATCCTCGCGCTTGCCCATTTTCCTACTTCTAACACATCAGATTTAAGGACAAAATGTTCACTTGCTGGCTAATATATCCCACACAGATGCCATGATAACGAGATAATCAGTGTTATTCACTTCACCTGTCAGTGGTCATAATGTTATGTCTGACTGATATAATATATAAGTGAAAACACCTGTGTGAGGGACTATGGGTATGAATGACTTTGCATATAAGTCATACGATACCTTTATAAACTATGATGAATCACTGCTGATTAAACTGCCAACAGTATGATCAATAGTAAGTATTTGCTCAATCTTGAACAGTTACAACATTAAAATGCTGCTTATCCATAATTGCATAGGTAATAATAAATAAATCATATATAATAATGCAAAACTGACAGGATGTGCACACGTGTAATGAGTAATTCTTCTGATAATACCTACTTTTATTTAAGTTTTGAATGCATGTTGTTTACATGTGTTTTTACATGAGGTATACCCAACTCAACAAGTTTTTATGCCCCAAATATCTGGAACAAAATCCAACAAAACTCTTTGTTCTTTTCTTTCTTTCTGTTCAAAAATGTAACACAAAGTGCTTCAGACGATAAAACAACCACTATAACCCTTTGACTTCATTTTAAAGGACCAGTTTGCAGAATTTAGTGGGATATAGTGTTGTAGTTGCTGACTGCAACACATTAGCCTCACCCTTCCTAGTGTTCGGTGAAAAAAAGCAAAAAACGAGAGGCCCTCTATAGAGCCAGTGTTTAGTTTGTCTATTCTGGACTACCATAGAAACATGGCAGTTCAATATGGTGGACGCTGTAGATAAAAATGCTCATTTGGAGGTCACAAAAACATAACGATTCTTATCTTCAGGTGATTATACAGTGAAAACATAGTTACGCATATTATATTCCATTTCTGCCACAGTGTGTAAATGCAGCTCCATAAATCGTACACACTGGACATTTTAATCCTTTTAAATCCTGTTTATGCATCTTTTTGTATTGCTTGCGTTTATTCAACATCTTGTCTTATTGCCTTTTATGCCTTATGTAAAACACATTGAATTGCTTTGTTGGTGCTATACAAAAACATTTTCCTTGGATTTATTATATTTGATGACCACACTGTTATACAGCAGCCATCCAATATCTTACCAGTGTTCTTTCAGTTATATAAAGCCTTCAAGCTATTGTCAAAGAGAAAACTTTAGCACAAAAGAGTTTGAATGTGAGACAGTGTTTACAAGCACAGAGTGTCCTATTAGATACTTTTTCATTCCTTCCTATTCTGAGCAGCAGATTGCTAATGTGAGGAAAGAAAAGTTGACCTTTATACTGACAGTGAATTTCTGTAAAGTGCATTCTAAAGTAATTTGAAGTCCTGCTTGCTGCCATATATATTGCCACCATCAGGTAGTACCCAGTGCACAGCTTTCAAAAACAAAGCCGTTTCCATGCCACATTAACACCTTTATTATTGCTAGAAGCCAAGCATATTTTAGCTTTCTTTCTTTTTTTTCATATGCTCATTACTGCCTATGAAAATCCTAAATGCACCTGTGTATTTGCCACAGTCAGAAGCTCATACTGCAGGCTCACTGTTTTCAAAAATCCATTAAAAAGAGCTCAGACAGACAAACTGCTGCCAAGATGAATGCAATCCATCAATTCAAACAGCGAGTGTGTTTTTTTTTTTCTTCCCGTTAACATGACTTCATAATACCACAACATGTAGTTGAGATTGTATCAAAACTAGCCTCATTCTTTCATTAATAAATATTGAGGTATTTTTCTGTCAGTGTGTTTTTAGCAAACTCTGGACCCACTTGTGAGTGTGTGTGTGTGAAGTGTGGAAATATAACTTACTATTTTCTACTCGTGGATGTGTCTGTATAGCTTGAAATAAAGTGATTGCACCTATAGCAGCAAACCCGAAGTGTGTAGAGAGCGGTTTTATAATGAAAAGTGTTACAGCAAGTCTAATAAATGACTTAAACGATGAATGGTTATCAGAACTGTCTGTGATTTATTTTCATTTTAGCACAAAAAGGAATATGATGTATGATTTAAGCACTTTACTGTATCCAGAGATCAGTTTCTTTATTGAAGCCACTTACATTTTAAATATCTACAACAAAAATGTATTATATCTAATGCAGAGCTGACTCATATCACTGCTCTGCTGTCTGCTCCAATAAGAAATGACAGATTTTGTTACGTAAA
Source organism: Sciaenops ocellatus (assembly GCA_033000465.1). NCBI lineage: Eukaryota > Metazoa > Chordata > Actinopteri > Sciaenidae > Sciaenops > Sciaenops ocellatus. Next base: position 18,853,072 of record CP136878.1, on the reverse strand, counting down.
GCACCAACAAAGTAAAAGAAGAGGACTGGCCTTGGTGCACAATAAAAGAAAATGGTAGCATTTGCAGTACACTTGATAATCATGTTACAAATGCTGCTTAATGTATTGAATTGGATATTTAAAGCAATTCAGTTAACCCAGGTGAGACAAGCCTGTAGTGAAAAGACAGTGGGAGCTTGTGAGAGTGTACACCAGCAGGTTAGGACTTTAATTAGGAGCGATCGTTAAGGTGTTATCCTTAAAGAAATTCTCTGTGTCAAAGTACTTAATTTTGATGTTTACATTCTGTACAGCTGATTAACCTGGATTAAGAAAGGAATTCTTTGTTCATTTAAGTGGTGCATCTGTACCACATCTTCAATGATCAAAAGGACTAGAATAGCAGGAATCTCATCGCCTTCTTCATGTATTCCACGCAGGCTCCATCACCCCCTTTGCCCTCAGCTAATGAACCAAAGTATGAGAAGCGCTGGCTGGATGCCGTCTCCATACCCTTGTTGATGGCCAGAGTCTCCAGATACAAAGCTGGCACAGATAAATTAAGGTAAGGGTAATCCAGCATGATATAATTCACCTCTAAGGTGCACAGTTCACTGAGCACAGTTGTTGGCTTAGCAAGCACTTTTCATTTAGGCGAGAGGATGTTAATGCCAATATCTATGCACCGGCATAAACGGCTTAAAAGGTCACCGCAGCTGTGAGGCTTGGGCTCAGAAGGTGCGACTGTGAGAATGCTGGTCGAACTTGTAAATGCATTTGATTATTTTGCCTGTCCTTTTTGCATTGATTTCCATGTTTACAGTCCTTTCACAGTTGTTTTTTTCTTTGGAGGCTTTTATGAGCAGTATTCTTTATTTTTTTATTTTCAAACCCCTAACAGGTTTTATTGTTTTACAGAAATCAGCATGTACGCGATATACAAGACCGGATCACATTCACCATGCTATCTGTTATTCTTCAGGGTTATGCTTGTTAAACTCTTCATGAACTTCTCACATTTTCCCTGCTTTATTATTATTATAGGAGTAATGGCTGATAACAGCTCACTCCTATATATGTAGTACACTAATGATAGACATTAATTACATAATTGTTCATTCCTGTCTGACAAGAAAAAATTGTTCAAGAAAAATTTGCATAATTAGCAAGTTTTGTCATGTTTTATACTCGGGTAACTTTCATACTCTAAAACAAACCTTATTGTGAGAGTTTAACTTTGAATATTTGTATATTTCAAAAGTTTGGCACCATTTTTAAGTGTATGCATATGGTCTAAAAACCTGAATGACTGGAGCTTAATGAAATATGTAATTTTGTCTTTTCTTATTAGTTTTTATTCATATTGGAAATTATTCACCTTAAGTTTTCCCCTTATCACTGTGCACTCGAGCACCACACGAGCAGAAGTCTCTTCCTCTTTAGGGTGTGTCCGGTCGCATAATTTAAGAACTGCAGGTGCCTAATGATAAATAAATAATAGAACTCTGTGCTGCTGAGTTAATTAAAGATGTTGATTAAACTTGTTTATTGGACACCTCATTGGGTATTGTCCAATTTTAAGCCCAAGGCAGCTGCCAAAGATAAGCAAAAATACTATACTCCTGCTGTCCTCTTCTGTTAAGGCAGCTAAAATTTAAACCTCATAAATAATTAGAATAATTAACGAGTCATGAACATCTATCACCATCCAACATGGTTATTGCATGGTAAATTATTGGTAAATTAAAAAGTATCGATGTGATTAGTGATGTGGAAAATTCAGTCGGTGGAGAGAAAGTGTCCAGAGTCCAAGATGTGTTACGCTGAAATATTTATTAAAATTTGACCAAGGAGAATGGAGGATTCATCAATACACTTATCAGTACATGATGCTGCCTAAAATTTGAAGAAGCTGAGCTCTGTGGTTAGCCTATATGTCCATTGATGGACATAGAGTACCATCAGTGGTCACATTTAATGCTTTAACAGTATAAGGTATTTGCCAACTGGTTGATTGTCTAAAAACAAGGAAATATGTTTACCCATTAGTGGTCCAAGCTACAATTCACAGAGCTTCAGTTGAGGTCAGGACACCCTCATCATGGTTGTCTGACTCTGTAGCGGCTTCTACATTGTTTACCTATCTGTTGTGTCTAGGGAGGTTGTGTTAGAAAAGTCATATCCTTTCATCTTGAGTACCATCAGAATAATGGTGATAAAAATGACACCTGCTTTCTTAAACACAAACATACAGCAGCTCTTTGTCTCAATGAGAGAAGGCAGTGTCTCTCACAATATTAAGTGCTGCCCCTACAGTGACTCCAAGACACATACTTGTCCCTGTGTAACCCCCATATGTTGCATGCTAAAATAGGAAATTTCCTCACAATTGGTTGATGTACTTTTGAGTCAGTGCACTTTAGAACTGAAAAAAATAAGCAGACAAAATTATTAAAACAAAACTTAACTTATTTTCTTCTTATTATATTCTCTCCCTGGAACCAAATATTAGGCATTAACTCTGAGGACTGCTACTGTTAGATATTAAATCCAATCAACAGTTTAATAACTGCTTAATACAGAGTGAAATATTCAATAAATGTATCGATGAGATTTGTAGCTTAGTCACACTAACCCTGATAACCCAGTGCTGAATCAGGAATAGCAGAGTTCGATCAATAAGGAGCCCTGGAGGCAAAGAGCACGTCAATATCAGAGTTTAGTCGACAAAACATGGCTGACACAGGTATATCAGAATGCACAAACATAGGTCAGATCGGTGTGGATGATAACAGGAGTAAACAACAGAAAATCTTTGACAGGATGATCTCAAAGGAAGTCAGACTTATTGTCGGTTCGGTTAGATAATTTATGATAATCCTTCCTGTTCTTAATCTAGTACTTGCATGATCTCTTGGTCATTTTATTATTGACAAAAACAAAATAATATGTCACGAAAAATTACTTGGACTTTATCAGAACAGAGCTACAACTGAGAGTTGCTGTGGCTTTTGTACCTTTTTTAAAAACTGAAAAATCCCTTTCCTTTTGCGTTTGCCAGAAGGCAGGTGATTTGTTTAGATGACAGATGAGAGAAGACAGTTGTGAGATTAACGAGAGAGAGTGCTGTGGAACGACACACAGTAAACATCCCCGGCTGGATGTGAACGATTCATGGTTGGCACCTTAACTAGGGTACCCCAAATGGAGCCTGGTTTTGTAAAATTTTAGAAAATGTAGGACATTTTGAAGCTACCTGTCAGTTAGCCATACTATTGGAAATAAATCTTTGCTGTACAAAAAGATGTGTCAAGCTTATAGTCAAGTGCAGCAAAGGAACTTTACTTAGTTTGTGTATTTTTTTAAATTAATTGTACAAATAAAATTTACTGCATTTATTTGGTTGTTTTTCTTTCAAATTGGTTTCATAAAAAAGTTATAAACTCTTCATTTTCAAACTCCAGTTTATTCATCTCACATCCATCTTTCATATAATTGTGTTGTTACTGTTTAAGATAAAGAACAAATAAGTTATGTTTTATTATCTCACTTTAGGCAGAGCAAGTTTTGGGCTTTTTTGTTATTTTTTCTTGTCTTCTCATGTTTTTATTTATGCATCATATCTCCACAAAGACCTGCTCAAAGCAAGATTTAAAAAGGGCTAATTATGCATTAAAATTAATTTATTCTAATGCAATCGCAGCAATTGGAGCTACGCAAAGGTTGACCCATAGGAAGCTGTCTTAAAAGTGTTGACCTTTGAGTGGACTGAGAGTCCGCAATAAAGGAAGCTATCGTAGCACATTAGCTTTATTTAACCAGTTCTGTCTTATTTAACCGCCTCTGTCAAAATGAAAACTGAGCAGAGCAGTAGTTTACATGTTATGAGACAGGAGTTGATGGTACAAAAGATGTGTTTGTAATAATAAACTGTATAAGCCATTTAGGAACCAAGCTAAGCTAGTAAGCTAACAAATTTGCTAACTTACCATTAGCAAGCTTGTTAGCTTTATTTTGCCTCTTCAATGACATGTAACAAAAATAGAGAGAAGCTCTGGGAGCTTTTGTGATGGACTAGCGCTGACAAGCACATTTGCAAGCAGCTTTAGGTTTCTTAAAGTACAGTCAAGCTACAAATCATAACTTCTTGAAAAATATCAGTTGTGGGCACTATGTTGTATAACTCTCAGTACCAGGGTAAAGCATGAGGAGCTACTGTTAGCGAAGGTGTTGTCCGTGTTCTCATCTAATGTTGATGCGGACTCTACAGAACTTGTTGTTTGTGCCTGGCAGGTTATACAATGTTTTAGTGAACCTTGCTAGTACATATGCTCCCAGTTGGGATGACAAATAGTTTTTCACAAAGTTTTTCCCGAGATTACCCAATTTAAATCCGCTCCATGTGGGGAATTGGGGAATTGTTCTTGTGTTCATGTTCAAAAAAAGGAGGCCACATAGACAGCTGGTAGTTAAAAAAAAAAAAAAAAAAAAAAAAAAAAACAGAGAACAGACCTTGCTACTTTCCTTTGCACAGCTCTTTCCTATTTTCCTTGGCAAGTCTGACATATCTGACCAGTTCTTTAGTCTGTCAGGGAGGTTTTCTCAGCCTTTTGTTTAAGCTGTCAAAACGGATATATTTGAAAGGGAAGGAAACTTGCAAATTAATAGGGTTTGCCTACCTCACTCTGTGTTATTGCTTGGTTTCTTATCTAACAGTGTGCAGTAAATTGCATTCAGCATTATCCATCAGTTACATAGAAATTACTCAATTAAAAGAATGTATTAGACTTTGATGATTCATTCCCATGTGTTAATTTCAGCTGTGTATTACTGTTTTGATCAGTGTCACAGATTCAAAGTTATATTTCTTGGTAGGAAATCAAAAGCAAACACATTTCTGTGATTAATTATGCTGAAAACGAAATGCCCCAAAGCCTGCCTATTTCCCCGCCTCACTAATCAGTAGACATGGCACATTTTCCCCCTCATTGCCATTCGCACTATAACTAACAGCTGGATTCCTCTCATAAACACCTTTTCCCCTTATATTCTTCATGTATCATCCTGCATGTTGACTGGGTGATATGTCTTTGGTCTGTCTCAATGGATTTATTACCGCCAAGTCAGCTAAAGGCACTATAGTTTTTTTGCCATTGGGAATGGTGCAGATGTATGAAAAGAATCGCACTCTCTCTGGATGTTATCTCTCAGTGAGGATTTCAGTCCTGCTTACTGGAGGTGGAAGAGGTTTAGCAGCTCTTTCTGACAGGGTTGTGTTGTCCTGACAAGGATTCGCCAGCAGTTGTTGCTTTGATTAATCTCTGCCTTTGGAGTTCTTCTCTTATTGCACTTTCATCCCTTCTTGCATTCTCCCCATTGCGGCATGTTCTCAAAGGCTTTGCATTAATTGAAAGGGATCTAACTGATGTACTGTACATTGATGTCATTTCATCAGTCGCTTGTTTTATCTCTGCGGTACTAAAAGAGAAGTAGAAATGTTTTTGTTTGCAAGACAAAACATTTAAAGAAATTATTCTGAGTGTCTATTAGTGATGCTTTATAGTTATACAAATCACAGCAAAAAGCTAATTTGGGTCAGGCACACTGACACAGAAATAATTTGTGCTCTTGTTAAATTCAAACATGACATTTAAGTCCAGTGAAAATCACCCCTGGAGAATCACTGGGTCAGTACACAGGCAGCGGAACATAAGATTTTAACAAGCCTATTGCAGATACAGTATGAAAGTCATGCTCACCAGAGGATTTGTTAGGAATGCTGACTTTGTAACCTAACCTCAAAGAAGTGCTGTGTTGGAGTGGGGTGGAAGTGTTTGGTTTAGGAGCTGTCTTAGAAGATTTCCCTCTTCATACTGTGCATTTGATGCCTTCTGTTGTTTTTGTGTTGATCAGCGTTCACCTCACGTTCTTCCACATCATCTCCCCTCTTCTCGTGTGCACTACCTAATGTTCAACATTTCTTCTAGTCATTAGAAATTTTCCCTTTCTCCACTCCAACGAATAGGATTGCTTAACCATCACCTCTCAAAACTGCTTCCATGTTTAGTGACAACAATCTCAAAGGCTAAATGTGTCAGCAGTGTGAAAATCCACTGAAATTAGATGTCAGAAAGTATCACATTTTGCTGATGAGTGTGATCTCTCTCACATGACCTCATCAACATCCTATCTACTGAGAAATTTAATTGCGTTAGTAAAGCGCTGAGCTTAACCTCAAGGCACTCTAAGGAGATGACAGAATCCAAAAATGAACCCAAATGATGCCAAAAAAAAAAAAAAATGCTCATTTCCTCTTGTAAATTGGTTGTGAAAAGTAGCTTTCTTGACTTAAACTGCAAGGTGTATTATTTTGACATCTCGTAGCCCATTTGGGAATATCATGCCAGGGACGTTCTTTGGTTGGTTTTTAGTATATTTGCCAGGATTTAGTCATTTATATTATATATATACATATATATATATATATATATATATATATATATATATATATATATATAGGATATAGCAAGATATTAAAACGGACATTTCACCTTTGTTTTATTTTTTCTAGTGGCACCTCCTAAAATGCAGTGTAATGAGTTTTTGCTGTTAAAAGGATAGTTTAGGATTTGATTTGCTTTCTTGAAGAGCGTTGGCCCTTTCAGACACAGCGCAATAACACCGCTGCATTCTGAAACCCATGATTTCAACTGGCTTTACACAACAGTGTTTTGCTGGGTCAAGCAACGCTGTGCAGTGAACCCAGTGGCAAGTGCAGCGCAAATCACATTGTGTCTGAAAAGGCCATAAGGGTTTCACACCTAAGCTGTTGCGGTTTGGTTAAAATGGGTCTTGATGCGTTTGCCTGGTTTGTGCGGTTTGTTTGAGCTGGTGCAAAAGCTGTAAATGGAGCCCAGGTGCAGACCAAACTACCAGGTCAACAAAGCATTTTAGTTTGAAAGCAAACAGGACATAACCACAGGATTTTATGATAGCAGATGTGTGATTCTTAGATTTCCAATAAATCCATAACTAATAAATCCATTTGTTGATTGTGATTAAATGGCAACTACGTATAACATGTCAATTAGCTTTATATTTACAGATATCAAACTGTCTTCCAGAAACTATGTTTCCCAAAATGGTGAAATATTCCATTAACATTTTGACTCCAGCTACAATTTGCAGTATATTCATGCTCACACTGTTAAAAACAGAGAAGCTGCCCATGTTGCCTTGTAATTGCAGCCATTAGCTGAGCTCTGTTTTTATCTTGTAATGACATTTAATTTCATTTTAAAAAAGCAGTTGTAACCTTACCACAGAAAGGACGTGATTAGAGCAATATTCTCTCTGAAAATATGACCATCATTCTCAGGTTATGTAAGTGCTCATGAAGTGTCTCTCTAGACCATCTGTTGTGAAGATATTTTCATAATTATGTGTCACAAGGCCATTAAGCTCATGAAAGAAGCTCTGCTGTTCGTAATGCTGTACAAGACTTACCGCTTCAAGTAACTTGACAGAACTAACAAACAGCTTCACTTTGTGCAATATTGCCTTCAATCTTCTGCACTGCTCCTGTCTAATTTTGACCTCTATGCTCCTCTAGGTCCAACTGTTTTGAAGTCTTCGCCTTGGATGGAGCCAACACCAATATTCTTCAATTTTGCACTGCAGCAGAAAGCACAGACTGGCTTCAAGCAATATCTACAAATATCAATGACTTGACACAAGAGAATGTAAGTCCATCTTTGAAAGTTAGAGGCCTGGTTGGATCTTCCCGTGAGTCTCTATTTGGAATGAACGTGGGAAGAAAAACTGATTTGTGATCATTTTAAATAGGTGAGAACTGGAATGAACTCTTATAACATCCTCTAACTTAATAATGCAGCGTATTTCTGTTGAATTTTCCAGTTTTTTTTTTATTTTAACTCAGAATCTGGCACTTTATACCATCTGGTCAGATTTATATGGTTACTTTAGGTCAGTAATCTAAACTGGCAGATTAGTGGTTAATGGAATCGCAAAATTTCAACCAGTGAATTTAATCCTATTATCCACTTGATCTTTTTAAAGTCGATAGCATCTTAATAAGAAAAGCATCAAAACTTGTAATAATTATGTTTTGCCCACAGTTTCAGTTCCATGTATTTCCTCCTTTTGATTTCTCACAGCCACATAGACTACACTGTAGCATGGTTTTAATAGACCCTTCCTGACAAGCACTCATTGACTCACAGTGGCACCTCTCCCCTTGTGCTGACAAAAAAGAGGCTCTCTCATACCTAATTAATGACTGCTAAGTAGTCATTCGGCATGTGCACTCTCTCTCTCTCACTCTGTCTCTCTCTCTCTCATTTCCTCCTATTTCACTTTGATTATCACACTGATGATGTGATGCATTCTCGGTAAGGATGCAGACGTACTGTATGCCCGTGCTCGTGGATTGCACAGCTGCCTTTTTTAAAAAGTGTGATTAATTCACGCCTGCATCACCTAATTATGGACGAGGAGTGTGATTGCTAAATGGCCAATCAGGATGTAATTGTGTGCCTGCTTTGGGAGAGAGCGGAACTTTTGTTTTAATGACCTACAACCTTTAAATAGACTCTGTGACACCCTCAGGGTCCCTCATGTGTTTTTAATGTGAATGACTGTCATCTGGCATAGTGGAGGATTACTTGATGCTGTTTGATGTTCTTTTAGAGAGACTAAAACAGAGCGCATTGGACAGCTCGTTAGTACCCAATAATGAGGGTTTAGATGACAATTTACCTTCAGTTTGCAACTGAGATGAGTTGAGAAAGGTGCAACCATCATACTGAGTGTGATATGTTGACACAGCAGTGGTCCAATCAATGTAGAAAATGTTTTGCACTGGTTTGCAGTATTTTTCTAGTTGAACAATGTTTCCTTCCAAAGAAAAAAAAGGTACATAACTTTTTGAGACAGCTTTTGAAATATGTTTGCTTGTTCTTCTTTGATTGTTTTGTCATACCCTCTTTTTTTGTATCAGATTTTTTTAAACTACCTCTAGATACACATTGAAAGAGTTAGATTTGTTTTTGAGACTCTAATATTTCTGTGAGCTTCAGTGGTCGTGCATCTTAAAGCACTTTATAGCCTCAACATTAAACCAAAATTAGCTGTTTTAGTACATGCTGATGTCTGAACTGGCTAAAGCTTTTTCATCCTGGGTTTGAATAAAATACGACATTCCTTAATCAAATCATTTCTTCTTTTGTATCTATCATCTGTTTCTTTTTCTATTGACTGAACCTTCAAATGAAGAAAAAACATCTTACTTATGCTTACTATGCTAGACTTTATAAGCTTTTATCTGTCATTTGTACATCAGTCATTGAGTTCTAGATGATTAATGAGCAATTGTCAGAGCCACTGTTGTGTGAATAGATAGGATAAGTGGATGCTTTTCTGAATAATTCTAAGTTGCCAGTTGATGCACTGAGGTTTGATATCTAGATAAAATTTTATGTCAGTTGCTTTGCTTTTAACAGCTAAGATGTATAAATAGGGTGGTGGGTGTGTGTGTGTGTGCGTGTGTGCGCGATGACATGAACAATAGTCATAACCATGAACATTTTCATTCCCAGGTGATTTTTGTAATTTTATATTAATTGTATATGTCACTGATTGATGTTTTGCTTTTATTTCTCTCTTAGATAAAGATCATCAACAAATATTGTTCCTCAGATGATCAGGTATGCTGACACTGTCCTAACTTGACATACCATCTAATATGGGACAACAATCACCTTAAATCACTGTTAATAGTATACCTTATTTGACAGTTGTAGTAGAGATACAGACAGGAAATGCTGTTTAAGGCAGAGAGAAACCAAAAAATGCTGTGGTTATATTGTACAGTATGTTGATTAACCATTAGGACAACTCAGTGAATGTCCAACATCTGTTGGTTAAGGCGGGGATGGATCATCAGAACAGACAGTGTTCAATATTTTGGATTTCTAGTTCAGTGTCTATCCTCCATTACACTGCAGACCGATGAGAGATTTTAATTGGATGTTTGGGCTATCAAAGTTTTCTGGGTGTAGTTACTTTCTTTCATGTCACAAAGGATTCAGGCTAGCTTCTGCTTCACCCTTCTTTGGAGGAAATGTTATATATGTGTACAGAATTGCATCATCTGCATACAACTGTAGCTGTGCTGGCAGGTCTGAGTTACTCCGTAAGCTAATAAACTTTGTAAACATTAGGGACCACCTGTTTACAAGTCAGATGTGCTTAGTTGTGTTATTGGTTTTGGTAAAACCTCGTTATTCACATGGGTGACTAAGACTAGTATGAATTGTTCATCACAGGATTTAGAAGTAAGTGTAGTGGGACATTCAGTACAAATGTGCTGCTTAGAGGAAAGCAAAGAAACATCCCAGTCAATTGTTGCATTGCAGCTAAGACTGCAGCACCACTGTATAGTCAAGTATCTTTTAAAGATCCCTCACTGTAGTTCTTTTACTTAGTCCCTTTGACTGTGCATATTTTACTATTCTTGTCACGACTGATGTGCAGCGGGAACTGGAATACAGTGGATAGGACCCAAATGCAGACGACAGATGCAGAGCGGATGCTGTTCAATGATTTAATGATCAAAACCAAGAGTACAAAGGCTTTACTGAACAGTAAGGCAGGCAAGGGTCAAAACCAGGAAAGCAGTCCAACACAGGCAAACAACTCCAAGGGGGCAGGTGGAAAATCCAAAGTCTAAAAAAAACATAAAGTAAGGTCCATACAGGTAGTTAACAGGTCTCCATTATGACAGATCCACTGTATATAGATGCAAAGATGCACGTCGTAACTTAACGGTGGCAAGAAACAAAGGAAGCAGACCTGTATGTATAGTGACTTGATTGATTGAGCTGCATGTGAGGAGTGGGTGGAGTAGGCCAGGTAACTGCAGGACCGATGAAAATAGTGAACATGTGGGTAGATGGGAAATGAGGGAGAGTCAGAGGGCATCTGGTGGAAAGTATATGTGGCTATTGTGGCTGGAGAAGAGAGACAAAAGCAGATTGTGACACATCTAGTCTGTTGATTGAGGAAGGACAGATTTCTATTGTGGGTATTGTGGGTACACTTTTTTTTTATTGAAACTGTAAAACTGCATAAATGTCATCCTCTACGTCTCTGCAGATTGTTCACATGGGCTGGGCATGTGAAAGTCTAGAGGGTACCACTGCTGGTAGAACTTCAACATTCAAGTTCCTGGCACTGAGAGGACCATATTTTTATATCTTCAGAAATCCCCCAGTAAGTAGTATTTTATCAATTTCCCACTTTACACACTTTTTATTTCTCATTCAGATATATATGGAACCTTTCTAAAATAAATAATACATCTTAATTTTAAGATAATTTAAAACGTCTTTTTCCATAATATGAAGCATATCACACTGGACTACATAATTTACACATTAATTAGTGCCGTGGATTCGCCTCAGCAAAAGGATTTGTTTGTAAGAAGTGTGATGATTTTATGCTGCTGCTCACTGATCTGTGATTGTCCCCCGCTGTGCTGCATGGTTTTTGTTTTTCAAACAAGTTGGCAGCATCTGTAAAATACTGTATGCTCCAGTTATAATTGAATAAGAGAAGACAGGCATGCAGTGACTGATGATGAATTTATCTTTGTTGTCATCATAGCTGGCTGTTTTGTAGCAGTGAAACAATGATTATACACTTATTATTTTCATTTTTACAGTAAGATGTTAATAAGATCTTTCAACACTTATTATTGTGAATACTAGTGAAGCAAGACTTGAGTTTTGCCATGTCTGAGGTTTTTGTGTTAAACATAGTTCATTGGCAGTTATGAACCATTGCACCCTTTAGTTTGCAGGTTTTTATTCCAGCCAAACTCATAACAGCTGATCTCACTCAAATCTGGTTGAAGGTGTCTTAATACCAACCATACAATACAATACCAGTGCCAGCATCACTTCAACATACAGCTCTAAAATATATTGCCAAAACCTGCTAGAGAACCTCTCAATGTAACATCAATCAATCACACTTTTTGGTTGCATATGTAAACAGTGTTCCTCACTGTGACGATGGTGACAGATTGCAGTAGGTAAAAGATGTTGCTCATCATAAAAGTATCCACAGTCACAGAAAATAATGGCTACCACACATGATTTTGCAGGTATCTCCACTTTTGACAATTTTGACTTTTCACTATAGAGTGTGCATATTCTCTCCTGTCTATGGTCAGCACTTTGAATCTTATTGGCCAATAAGATGTTCTGTTACATCATGTATGTAGGATAGATGAAAGGATAGCTTTAGATGAATAAGATTTTGAGTTTTGAGCCAAAGATACACGACAAGCTCTGTGATCTCTCTAAACTGAGTCAGACTGATACATGTACATCAGTGTAAGATGGCCATTAACCTGAATTATGCTGATTTAAATCTAAAATAGTAAAAAAGCTTTGATTAGGTCAATGTGCTATGTGGTTACATGTATAGTTTACCAACTGAGGTAGACATAAACAGGAGAGTGAGGCTCTGAACCACCCACCATTTATAAAAAAAACAAACAAACATGTACATATCCACTTTTGCTCACAATCAACGTAAATCCATTTAAAATATTTAACAGTTCACTGATGACAGAGTAAACATAGATTTTTATTTGTGGTGCTCATTAGTGTTTTAGGTTTAAAAAAATATTATTTTTGGACATACATAGTTTTCATTGGATTATTGTCTTCACATTTGGACCAAAAGAAAAATTTAGTGAGGGCAGTGAGGAATTTATGCTTTTGCCAGAGGTGGAAACCCTCTAAGCCTGCAGGTTTTGGACAATAAGACACTTAATACCTCCACTGACACATACTATAATTAAGTCCTCTTAAGGTTAGCTTGTCAGGAGACCTTGGAGTAACAAAGTGTGTTACTTAAATTAAATCTACTCTGCAATAAAGATTGTTAAAACTGAATGAAGAGATAAAATGTACTATGGAACTAAAACTTTATTGCATATTTTATAAAATGTTTCTCATGTGCTCCGAGACGAACCAGAAGCTGACACTGGCCATTAGATGTTATTTAATACAGGTTCAGCATCAGCCTAACCTCGGTTGGACTGCCAAGGCCAGTGAACAAACAATGTAGCCTTTTGTACTATGTTTGTTTGTGATGTGATATAAGATGTTCTCCCATTAGTCTAAAAATGACTATAGTGCAAAATGTGCCTCTTTCATCTTCTGACTTCATTTAGTGACCGTTACGGAAGGTTAATCATGTTTACTCTCTGGACATTGTTATTTGCAGTGCCAAGGTGGGGTGTGCACATTATGAGTTGTTCAGTCCCTGTCTTGCCTTCTTCTGGAGAGATTTCGTCACCTTTTAACACTGTTTGACAAGCTACTGTGCCTCACCTTTTGTGTTTCGAAGGTTCCCAAACAGACTTTTATGTGCCTGTTTTTGTCTTCTATATTTTTGAGGCTGCAACAGGATTTCAATCATATTCAAAGCTGCGCATAAAGGACAGACCTTAAATTGTGTATTTGGGGCCTTGTTTCCTGTCACTCACTGTGAGGCTCCATAAACTCCATTTTGAGGACCTTGTCTCTCAAGAGGGACCTTTCATCTTATGGTGACAGCAGGACGGTGACAATGAATGCCCTGAAAGCTGAAATGTAGTATCAAAGGGATATAATGCTACTTCCAGTGCAGCATCTTCTTGGACCTTTACCTTAAAAACAGGGAACCAGGCAAGGATGACAAAGATGATCGGTCTAGGAAGAGTTCATATTTCATGACCCTCATAATGTGGGATCAGAGCCATGATCCCCTGCGCAGTCTTTCTGAGAGACTATCTGAATAGCTTAAGGGGATAAGGACATTTGGTGAAATATTTGTATTTGCTTTTTTGTTGAGAGTTATATGAGAACATCAATACTGTACCACTCTTATTTCTGTACATTAAGTACAAGCTGGGGGAAGGAAGTAACTTCCTGCAGTCTCAAACGGTTGCCTGGCAACCTTAAGTTAGTCAGTAAGTTTATGTTTTTATAGCTTCATCTTTTTGTACAGATGAAAGAAAACAAGATATAACCAGTATCCAGTCATGCTAAGATAAGCTAACCCACTGCTGGCTGCTGCTCTTGGTGGTGTTGATCTTCGTATTTCGCTCTTGGCAAGAAAGCAGAAAGGCTTATTTCCCAAAATGTCACAAACTTTTCCTTTCAAGATGGATCATAGTCTGGCCTCGTGAGATCTGTGACATAGACCTAACAGGGTCGGCCAGCTGTTTCTCAGCCAGCAGTCCATTTCCTCTTGAGAATTCAGCCAACACTGCCCTTTGACATACCACTGACACCAGCCTCTTTGGGGGAAATGAATCCAGGATACTAAAAATGCTTTATGTAATCCTTGCATTCATGCATGACGTAGGTGAACATGGATTATATGCCAGCTGTGGGCCATTGCATTGCATCTCAAGTTATTTGTTCTGCAGTTTGCTCGAATCTCCAGCACTGACGACCACTACGTAGCATATAACATGGCTGACCAAAACGCTCATATTAGCAATTCCCTCTCTGCATGGATACTGCATGTTTAGAGACGGTCACCCCATTTCCATGGCACAAACTAGAGTCTGGCCTTGTTTAAGCAGAGACTCTCAAACTGAGCTTGTTGATACCATCAAACAGGCCTGTGTGGGGGCGAGCTGTCTTTCTTTTTGCTAGGGGCATCGCCACAGCAAAGAGAAAACTATCACTGTTGGAGATCTTTCAACGCGTTGTGGATGATACCTGCATTTTCTCTTGGGACTTAAGTTATAATGTTCTGGAGAAAAGTTTCCCAATTCTTGACGGATCGAAAAGGTCATTTATTTAAATTTCCCAACGTGCATACTAAGTTGTAAGTAAGCTTTGACAAATATAGCTCTTTTTAAACAATCATCAGCATTTTGGCAAAGACACCTGTTGGCCTTAATTGACCCTATGTGGTGCAAATGTTTTTACGCCGCAGAAAATGTCACTGCTGTCTTCTTTCAGCTGAACATGCCATAAGCAAAGAAATGCAAGATTGTTTCTGATTCTGAGATTGAAGTCTCTCTGAAGTTGAGGCAAACTAAAAAAATATGTTTTGTGCTTTTTAGCTTTAACAACAAAAAAACATAACTATAGCCTTGGAGCAGGTGAGAGTCATAGTAAACTGAATCTGAATACAGAGCAGACCAATCAAACAGGACCAACAAATCATGTTGACGAGGTGTTGTGAGTGAAGTCATGAGCCGTAATTTTAACTGATTGCATGAAACATAATAGTATGTATTGTGCAGTCATTGAAATTATAGTTCTGTGAATGCAGCTGGTGGGTTGTGAAATGCCAGACCTGTCCTCCGGCTTTTGTTGAAATATGGCAGTAACCAGTATCCCTGAGGTAGAGAGGACTTCAATGTGCACCCAGGAGAGCATTAGTTCATGTGCTTTAATGAAACATGCCCTGGAAAACAAAATCTAACTGAGTAGCCTCTTGTTGGTCTCAGTTAGTGTGCATACTATGTAAAAATGTGCTCAGTGTAGCATGCTGCAAACTTCTAGACACAAGATGTGGAGAGAATGATGATGGTTTCAATTTAGAAACAGAGTTATATGATGATGAATTCTATGTACTGACCTCAGTATGATAAATAAACCGAAAGACAGGCCCTGCTTTTTTGTATGACCTTGTTGTAATTGTTGACATTAGTTATGTTTCACATTGATAGTATGTGCGGTTAAGGCTGAACTGCACACTTCTTCATGTGTGTGGTGTCCCCCTCTATGATGCATGCAGTAGCTAAATCCAGCCAACCCCCGCAAAAATATATTACAGCTATCATGTTCATATTTGTACTATAGAAATGTTACTACAAACATTAGCCACAGACTGCTCATCTGTGTAAATAAGAACAATTAAGTGATGTTCTTGATTAAGCCATTTAGAGCCAAAGTCTTTTGTGGTTTAGCAATCTCTCACTTCTTTCATCTGTCTTTCTAAAAATGTGTCCAGGTTTTACTCTGCAATACTGCAACAGCTGAATCATTTGGTGATCTCAGCAAAGTTAAACAAGCATGTTTTAGAATTTTTCTGATTAGCTTTAAAGCTCTTCATGGTTTAGCTCCCATTCATAATGCTGAATTGCTGTGTGCCTTTGAGATCCCCAGGCAGGGCTCTGCTAGCTCAAAAGTAAAGGTGACCGGGATTTTGCAGTCCCCTCAGGGCCCCTCAAAGTTTTTGATTAATGTTAGCCACACTGTTTTATTTCCAGCATGTCTTATCTGTTTTATTATTATTGTTGTTTTTGTTTTGTTATTGCTGAGTATTTTACTGTTGTATTGTTTGAATAGTCTGTTTTTATTTGCCTCATTGCAGTCTGTTTTAATTTGTTCAACTTTGAAACTTTGTTTGAAAAGTGCCGTATTTTAATATATATACTACTATGTATATATTATACAATGATATATACACCACTTATACAATACTTGGCTCTGTTCTATTCAAGTGCCCCAGTTAAGTCATGACAGTGAGCCAGCATGAACAACAGCAGGACCCTTTAACTGAATTGCTTTTGTTATTCACACCTGTCCTTTTTTTATGTATATCTATAGATACTTTTATAAATATCTTGTGGATTCTTTGTTATTTGTATTATGATAAATGTCAACATGATTTGAAAGTTTTTTACTTCTGAGCAAAACATGGGAGCTCTTTTCATCTGGCTCTTTATAGTCAGTGGTGGAATGTAACTAAGTCAATTTACTCAAGTACAGGTTTGAGGTATTTGTACTTTAGTATTTTCTTTTCATGCTACTTTATACTTCTACTCTTCTACATTTCACAGGGAAATATTGTACTTTTTACTTTTTACACCACATTTATCACCTTAGGATTTTTCAATGCAAAACATATGAGGATCTTATAAACAAGTTATAAATTAAACTATAGTACTTAATATATAGAAAAGAGCTGAAACAGTTAGCTGATTAATTGATTGTTTGGGTTAATTGACAGAAAATGAATGGCAACTATTTTAATATTCATTAAAGTAATTTTCAAATACTAAACATTTCATGATTTAGCTAGTCAAAAGTGAGGATTTGCTGCTTTATTTATTATTTTTCATGATTTTAATTTGGACAATAGAAATGTTGTGGAAGTGTCTTCTTAATGAATTTTTACAAACTATCTATTGAAACAGTTTAATTATTAAATAAAATAATCAGTGGATTGATCCATAATGGAAATGATCATTAATTGCGATCCTATATTTAAAAAAAAGTCCCCACCGACGACAACAGTCGTTGTGCTGCTCAGACTTTACAATATTTTCACAGCATGATATTAGTACTTTTACGTAGTGATAAATGTGAGATCTCTCTTCTGTGCATGCCCAGGTTGTTGTGTTCCTGCAATATTACAGAGTCTACACGTCTGTATTTGTAACACCATTGAGATACCCATTACCCTTTGTGGATAATGCAAGTGATACTTGATGTAATTTTTCTACCTGTGCAGAGTTCAACAGGATAATCCATTTTCATCACTGACACTGGCAGCCATCCAGGCATCCACACAACTAAGCAACCTGCCTAGCTTTCATTTGCATTTAGTATTAAGGAGGGTAAGGAGGTACTGCTTAAAAGTGTAAAAGAAAAAGAAGCTTGTTTTGGTATGCTGCCTCTTCATATCACATCCCTTGATGTTTATTTCTCAGATCAGTGCTGCTGACTGGGGACAAGCTGAAACAACATATAACCTCTATGAGGTTCTTTTCAAGGTCCACAAGGTATGTTAAGAGCAGGATGCTGTTCAAAATTTGATCACTGCAGTTTTCATGTCAGTGTAGATGTTTTTTTTTCTCTTCTTTAGCAGATAGAAGTGTTTCAGGGAGCCTACTAAACAGATATTCTTGATCTACAAGCCAGGAAATGTGCCGTAAATACTGAAAGTTTTCCGTTTAACCTGAGAATTAAGGAATGTACTCCTTATTCCAACCACTGAGTTAAGCATTTTTAAAAAGTGAAGAGACAGCAAAACCTATTCCCCAACATGTAATAATTCCAATTTTGTGTTACAGCTATGGATGGCAGAGGACTGCTGGCTTCAGGCGAGGCTCTACTTGGGCCTCGAGCATTCGCCTGAGCAGCAAGACAATGAGTCTCTGTGCTTCAGTATTCTGGTCGGCCACGGCCAGAGCCACACCTTCAGGGTAGAGCTGGCCACTGACCTGGCTATATGGGAGAAGTCCTTCCAAAGAGCTGTCTTCTTGGAAGTGCAGCGAATACGAGTGAGTATTTCCATATATAGCATGGTATATTTTTTTTGTTGGTACACTAAAGAGCTTACCTGTAGTAGATGTTGTCAGCTGTTTGGATTAAGGAAGAGCCTCTCACAGTGCGTTTTCCCAACCTCAAAGTGCTCAAAGGATCACACGAGGCATTTATTGTTTGTTGAAATTAAGATGGCACTACTTTGTGTGCTTAGGTTTGGTATTTAGAGCCAGAAGGCAGATAAGTAGCACCAACAGCCCTAATGACAGCTGCAGTTAGGCATTCTGCAGAATACAAAATCTCAAAAGTCTCACAGCAGAACATTGTAAGGTATTTTCTTCTCACTTATTATACTGAATTGCATTTAGTTTTGCTGGTATTGTGTTTAATTCTGCATAGGTCAACACACAGCAGTTACATTCACATAGACATGTATTGTGTCAAATTAATATGTAATAAATGTGAAATAGCAACAGTGACTGGATCACTGTACATTATCCCTTTCATAAACTATAAAAACAATTGTTAATTACTTAATTATTACAGTCATCCAAACATCAAGGTCAGAAAGACTTTCATCTATAGAAACAGCACTTGATTTTGAGAAGAACAGTGTTTGATTTGTAAAGAATAATTTGTTCCAAATACAATGCTTTTGTCAGTAGACACATTCAGAACAGATTATTTTAACATATAGCTGCATAGCTAAAGTCAGGAGTTTCCTTGTTTAGTCTTAAGTGCAACACACTTTGGTAGCGTACGTCAAAACACAGCTTTTTGTAGACCGCAGACGAGCTGTAAATGTCAAGGATTCACCACTTTCCCTGGAATTGACATCTGCCAGCTTAAAAAAAAATGAAATGAATGACATTTGTTGCTTGAATTGACATATCCTGGCTACTGTACCAGGGCTGCCCCTACCCCCTCCTCACGCCTGGACAGGCTTAGAAACTCCTGCAGGTTGTGGCTGTGTTGTGGATGGTTATTCTAGGAAGGAAAAAAAAAGACCATCTGATGAAGACTCTCACATCCTGCTCTTTGTGCAGTTAAGGTTTTGGTGATTTTGCTAGCCTACGTATTTAATTTAACTCGTGATGTTTTGGTATTTTTGATATTTCAACATTAAAATATGCATACTTTATACCTCCGATTGTGATTAGCTGTGTTTCATCAGAGGGCACATATTTAGAGATTGTGTGCGTGTGATGCTGTCCAACCAATGCCTGGTGCGAGCTGCACTTCATATTTAAAGTGGATTCGCTCAGTACCAAACCCTGATCCACAGTAGGCTACGACGATCACGGTTGAGTACCGAATACTAAAACATGATGGATCGGCTGATAAAGCAGCAGAATCATATTTGTGTTGCACTGAAAGCGTTTTTAGATGGATGGTCTGTCTACTAGAGGATTTCTGTACTCTAGGTGTGTGTGTGTGTTTGTGTGTGTGTGTGTGTGTGTGTGTGGGACTAAGAGAGAGACAGATCTTTTTGATATTAAAACAGAGATGCAGACTGTTGGTTTCTTCATCAGAAGAAAGTGTTTTTTCTGTATTCAGAACAAATTATTATCCGTAATAATTACTTGTAGAAACTGTTTCCCCATACTGTAACTACTACTACTTATTCCATCTGTATGATGCACCCAATGTGTGTTATAACTGTCAAATTATACAAGTAAGGCTCTATGATGCTGCCAACGTTTGTCGCCCCTTAGCCCTATGCGTCCAATTAGCCTATTATATCACAATAAATTGACCAAATCTATCAGAAACTAAAAGAGCCCATGGAGAGTGCAGACCTCCATTTAGGTCAGTAGTCCAGTCTTCTCTGATACGCAAATCTGCGCACCATTCACTTTGATTACAATGTGCAGGTCAGAAAATCCTAAATTACAGATCAATCTGGAAAAATCACCTCTCTGATTGCTTATTTCCTACATACCTACTGAGTTTATTTCTACATTGATGTTTGAGGTTTAGTTTTGTGGTATGTTTAGTCATGGCACGCAGTACATTTTAATCATTACGTGTCCGCGCTTGCACAACAAATGCAGTTCATTTACATAGACAATGAAAAATAATTAGTGTGCTCCAGAATTCAATGGGTTCTTCCTTGGGTCACCCTTCTACGCCAAGTTTTGGGCTAGTTGCAGTTTCAACTTATAATTTTAATAAAGTCATTTGTCTGTTGTTGGAAAACAATTTGAAAAAAATCCTCTATGGTACTGTATGTTGTGGAATGGATAAAAACGCAAAGCTAACATGATGAAAAATATTAAAAGAGGTAACTTGTGCAGTTTGCAGGTTTTAGTCCAAGATGTCTAAGATGTCTTATGCTGAAAGATTTATTGAAGCTTGATCAAGGGGAATGGAGGATTTATCAATACACTTGTCATGACATGATTCCGCCTTAATTTTGAAGAAGGTGTCCTCTCTGGCTCAGCTATATGCCCTCAGAATAGTGCCACAACTACTCTACTCTATATTGCTATCTGACTCTGTAGAGGCTTCTACATTGTCTACCTATCTGTTGTGTCTACTGAGTGAGATATCCCTATCCCTATTGGTTACCATAGAAATGATCTGAATGGTGCCTGCTCTCCAAAACACAAGCTATACAGCTGCGCTGTGTCTCAAGGAGAGAAAGTTGTGTCCCCATAACAATGTAAGATTTGATACTATCCTTACAGTGACCACTATACATAGGCCTGATTCATATGTGGCATACTAGAATAGAAAATCCCCTCACAATATTAGTTAAGTCAGCATTTGTATGAATAACAGTGCTTACACTGGAGTTAACCACTTAGTGTAAAACATTTTTTTAAAATTTCTAATCAGTACTGTCCCTTCCCACCAATTTAATGCTTCATCAGTGAGAAGTGATTGCACATGACGAAAGCTCTTTTCTGTTGACACGTTTTAGGTTCTGTGGTGTTTTAAAAAAAATTCTGATTAAGAAATTAATTGAATTTAAAATTGAAAGCTCAGAAGCGCTCTGTTTTCCATAAATGTTATTGTTACTTTAAATGTATTTAGCTGGAGTAACCTAAAGAATTAGTCTCCACATCAATGAGCCATTAAATTGCTTCTTAAGCAAATATGTTTAAAGTGTAAAGGCGATCAACTCTTGTGGAGAGTGCTTTGTTAAGTGATTCTCAGAAGCAGCGGACTCGTGTCCATCAAAAGGCTCTAACATGAACAGTAATTGGAAAACACCGAAGAGACAGATGATGAGTCCAGACCTAGGTTTTATTGTCTTTATGTTTGATTGTGTTTAAATATTCATGATTCACTTTTACAAACACTTTTAAAGTTCATTAAGCCTGCATCAAACTTTTGATTGCTTGATACCTGTGTGAAATGTGTCATTAACTGCTATTTTTCACAGATAGTCGCTTAGACACTTACGTGCTATTTCAATACAGTTCTTTGAAAACAACTGGGTAGTACCTATTAGCATTAGCAACACGTAGAATATAGTTTCCGTTATGACTTAGCAGACATTATTGATTCAGTAGGTATGCTAACACACAGCAGGGAATCCAGCAAAGTTCATAGCCTTAGGTATTAGATATTAAATCACACTAATGCAATCAATTGTGACTAAGATGAGGAAGAAATGCCTGCTGAAGCTTGTTTATGGTTAATTTGACATTCATATGCGCAGATGTTTTGAATGTGTGCATTTCAATAATGCAAGCATGTGAAGGACACTTTGGAGCTGAAGGTGTGAATGGAAGTATGTTTGTAAGATTTTTCCACCTGAACAGAGTAGACAACTGACAGCCAGTAAAATGAATACAGATTACAGATAATATTGAACTGAGTCTTATAACCAAGGTGGTGAGAATTGTGTTGAATTGTTAAAGAATATGGTGTTTTGGTGTTTCACAACAGTTCTCTGAAAATATTGAATACTCATTATAAAGACAGTTTTTGACACAATCAGTTATCAAATACTAAAAGCAATAAAAGCAAGACATTTTTTAAAACTTTTGAATTATCTTTTTTTTTTTTTAGCCATTACAGAAGCTGATATAGTGAATTAAAAGTTTCTATTATTTAATCAACAATACATGGTTTCTTCCCCCTTTCACTGTCACAGTGCAATTACACTTTTCCCACATTATTATGCAACATCATGTTTATTTGTGTAAATATCCAATTCTTTAAGACAACTCAGTAATGCCAGCTCCATTATTTACAATGAATGAAGATAATTAGCTCTGTGAATTGAATGGTAAGAGGGCAGTCTGCTGAAACAAATGCTCACACAAATATGATAGAAGCTTTAAGTTTGTGGAAACACAGATAAGATGATTCTAAACAAATCATAGGTCACTCTTAATCTCTACAAATATCTTTTGGCATTTTCTCAATCAGCTTCATGAGGTAGCGACCTGGAATGATTTTACAAGTCTTGAAGGAGTTCTCATATATGCATTTGTTGGCTGTTTTTCCTTCACCTTGCGGTCATACTCATCTCAAACCATCTCAATTGGGTTTATGTTGGGTGATTGTGGAGGCCAGGTCATCACTCTCCTTCTCAGTCAAATAACCCTTTCATAGCCTGGAGGTGTGTTTAGGATCATGGTCCTGTTGAAAAACAAGTAATGGTCCCACTAGGGCAAATCAGATTGGATCACATGTTGCAATATGCTAAGGTAGGCATGCCAGTTAAGTGTGTCTTGGAATTTTTAATACTTGCCAGTGTCACTAGTCTCCACGTTTCATGATGGGAACGACACATGCCGATACCACCTGTTCACCTTCTCTGCATCTCACAAAGACAAAGACTGTGGGAACCAAAAATCTCAAGTTTGAACTCATCAGAACAAAGTAACAATTTCCACTGATCAAATGTCCATTCTTTGTGTTTCTTGACTCATGAGAGTGAGTTTCATCATAGTGTTTGATGGTTTTTCTGACTGCACATTAAGACACATTCAAAGTTCTGGAAATGTTACAGATTGACTGACCTTTATAAAGTAATGCCTGTTGTTTCTCTTATTTGAGTGACTCTTCCCATAGTATGGACTATCACAGTAGTTGAAAAGGGCTAAACAAAACACCTGATGCTCTCGAACACATTGATGGCAAGATGGCAAGAAACTCTTCTAATAAATGTTTGACAAGGTACACCTGTTCATTAAAATCCATTCCAGGTGATTACCCTATGAAGCTGAGGTTACTGAAGTATAATAGAAAATAATGTATTATAGAAGGGTAATGTTCAACAACAGAATATCCCTACATTTTCCTCTCTTTCATCTTCATCGCCTGTTTTCCATATTACATTTTCTGCACTGTTAAAAAAAACTAAAGCAAATATTACAGAAAAAAACACTTTCACTGAAACAGTTACGAAAACATTCCTCGCGCCACAGAACACAGAAAAATCACTCAATACTGCTATTATATGAAGCTCGCTTTGCACCTGTGTTTGTGTCACATTAAATGCAGAACAAAATTATTTGAAAAAGTATTGTAGTGACAGAATTTTCAGGTGTTACTCAAGGACAAAGTATTTGCAACAAACTCTGAATAGTGGATAACACATGTCTGTTTGTGTGATCAGACCTTCAGCAGCACTGTTGAATTATTTCCTATTTCTTTTCAAGTAATATATTAAGTACATCCATGTCAGTTGTATCATCAGTTTTTCTTTGTAGCACATAGCCACGATCATACATTGTATTCAGGAATTGAGAAAGTATGCCGCATGTCGGCTCAGACTCTTCATGAAATGGCCAGAGGTGCCTTTTATAATTTTACCCGATTCCCAGCCTTTCACCCCCCAAGTGCGGCCAACCAAAGATAAAGGCTAAAAATGCTATGAAGCCTGAGGGCTTTGGTGCTTGGGACCCTTAAGTAGGGACATTTATAAATATTACAAAGCAGAACACCTGTCAGAAGATATTTGAATCACTAGCAGACTGAAATCCTTTCCGGGTCAACATGGGAACCAGATATAATTAAATGGCTTTCTATTTCACCAGCTGTCCTTTGGTATGGTATATGAGTATTAAACCAGCAAGCAGCATGGTTGACTCTGGGACAGGACACTGGCTCTGTAGCAAAAAACATCTTTCTGAAAGTCTTAGGAAGCATGTATAATCCCTTTATGTTCGGAGGGCTCATGTGGTCACTGAGAGTTTAGAGTCTTAATTCTTCTGGACTCATTACATTCTCTAGTTAATTCTGCACATGCTAATCCTAAAGCTTAAAAAATAGCTTCAGTGTCGAAGGGAACCTGTATGTTTTATATCAGCATGACATTTTTTATGTGTACAAGAGAAACAGAAAGCATGTAGGTTTTAATGCATAAAGTTAGATTTGCCTTTGCTGTCTGGTTTAGATGTTTTTTGCCCAAATTTTCTGACTGACCTTAGCCAACAATTTTCCTGGGATAGTTTTGTTAATACATTTCTATTCCATCTAACAGCATGCTGAAAGGACTAGACCTGTACGCTATTTATTGTAGGTGCAGAAGGTAATCACATGCATTTGCTCAACCAGCCAGTTAGTACTCATATTACTTGTCAAAACAGTGTGTGTTTTTGATGTCTGCCAAACATGTTGAAGCTGTCTTCTCTTGCTGTGCCTTTTTGCACATTACTGCCATCAACTGTTGATCATCAAAATGGCGCAAAAAAACCTTGGTAGCACAATCATGTGCATCCTCATTCATGTTGTAGGTCGGTAGGTAAGAAGCTAGGCACTTCCAGTGAGTCTCCATCGTCCACAGGGTAGCAAGATAGCATTGGCAGACGTCATAGCAGATGGTGGACAACTGAAGAGGAGAATAGTGGATAGGTTAATTTTGTGCATCTTTTAATTCCCAAAGTTGTGTACATAAGTTCACTCTCTTTTGGGGAAAAATATCAAGGCTGACAGAAAATATCACAGACAACAGAGATACCAAGTTAAAAAAAAAAGACATTTTGTGAACATTTATATT
Organism: Sciaenops ocellatus; assembly: GCA_033000465.1. Lineage (NCBI taxonomy): Eukaryota > Metazoa > Chordata > Actinopteri > Sciaenidae > Sciaenops > Sciaenops ocellatus. The sequence continues at coordinate 18,827,815 of CP136878.1, read as the reverse complement.
CCAGTGTCGTCCATAGCATCTTAGTTAACTGCTTTGTAGGATTATAAGCTTATCTGTGTGTTTGGTCTGTAACTGGCTTTACTTGGACAAGCTATATAATGGTAAGATTTATGCTTTATTGGAAGTATTTGAAAATGGTTCAAATGTTTCAGTTTTACAAGAGAAATTGCTTCATGGATGAGGACAAAATGGCTGGTTCTGCAAATCTTTGTCAGGTTATTATCCCCATCTCTGAGCAGCACATAAAGGCATTTCGCTAAGCTTTTCAAAGGAAAATATTCAGACCTGTTTCCACTACACTGGACCAGACAAATTGGGCTAAGGGAGACTCAGTTTCATGGCCATAGAAGTAGGCATCCTAAATGTACTGTAATGAGTCACAAAGAAGGGTAATAATAGGTGTAAATGTTTGACCTTCCATCGGACTCATGCCTTCAGCATGTATAAAGAAAAAACAGTCCTCAGTTCATAACTATTACTTCTCAAACTTATTAGCATCACTATTTAATTAACTAGTGTGCCACCGCTCTCTGGACGCCCATATGTACATGATTGGAAAGAGAAAACAATGTTGACTTAAAACACTCCAACTGTGACCACCAACATGCTGTGGTAGCACACTGTCATTGTTACAAGGAGAATCACTGAACAAAAATATTTAATTCATGTGTTGACTTAGCAGCCACAGTTAGAAAATCAGAGCACATTGTATTTCCTTCATGCAAGGCTCTGTGGGCACTGCGCTATTCAGGCACTGCATACTGTAATTTCCCTAAGCACCTGTGCATAGCAGAAATGAACCTCTAACAATCCAACCATGGAAGGAAGACAGGCTGGTTTTTTTATAGCCTCAAATTCTGATTTCATGAGTGAGACATTTCACAATGCTTTGCTAATAAAAGGCCTTCAAGATAGCCTTCATGTTCAGAAGAACATTTTTATGCGCATTTTATCTTCAGAGGTCCTTTGTGGTAATGAAATTATGCAGCCTACTGTTCTGATGCTGATTGTCAGTTACATTTTAAATAATATAGACACTGATTTAAAAAAAAGCCATCATGTTTACATTGCCTCAAAGTCAATACAGCACTGTTTAACAATAAAAGTAATGTGATAGTGAAAATATACAGAAATGAGCACTGATTGTGACGTCTACTGTCATACGTTGAATCTCTAAGTGATAAGGAGTCTTCTCTCTGTAAAACCAGAGTTTATATAAATACATATATATATATATATATATATATAAATATATATAAATATATATATATATATATATATATATATATATATATATATATATATATATATATATATATATATACATACACACACACACACACACACATATATATATATATATACATATATATATATATAAATTGTGAATAAATATAAAAATTGGCTGCTTAATAAATCCCTCTCTCGACCAATCATAGCTTAGCAACTGTAACTCGACCTGTAGTTTGGATTTCTTACTTGCTCAAATGTAAACTGCAAATACTAGCTTGTTTTGGGCTAATTAGCCTAGCATATCATGAGATAAGTACAAGTCGCTGTGGATGTTTGAGTTTAAGATAACGTTAGCTTTTTTATTTTAAAGTCTTACACATGGACGCTGACTGTACTGGGACAGCAGTATTTAACTCAATATGTTGTTACTAGTTGCATAGGCTATTTAAAGCTGCAACAGGAAATTTGAACATATAAAATTCAAACCTTCTGCCTCGCTCTCTGGAGCTTTGCATCACTCTGATCCTCCCACCAAATGACGCAGCAGTTTGAAGCAAAAAAGTCAAACTCGTTGTAATGCTACCGAGCACTTTGGCTCACTTTTCAGCCCCATGCTCCTCTCTGATGTTGACCCTCGTCTGATCTCTGTTCCAAGGTTACAAGGTTACTCTCTTACAAGGTCTTCCTTCTGTGGGCTTGTTTAGCACTACACCATCGCAGTGAAAGGATGTATTGGAAACGAGGACATGTAGAACCCAGATGACTCTTGTTTGTACAGATTTGCTTTGATTAGCCAGTTATGTGCTAGCTAACTATCTGTAGTTGTTTGCTTCAGACCAGGTCCACTTTTTTAAAGTACTTACAGACACACATTTTTTTGAAGCGACCTTTCTGTTAAATATTTTAGTGACACTGTGGTCAGAAAGTTATTTATCAACCAAAATTATAATGAAATGATATTGCCTACTGCAGCTTTAAGACCCCTTTTACAGGGTTCCCGTTTTATATTCCAATAATAGATTATATTAGAAGATATGATAGAGATATACGATAGAAGATATATGGTAATCCATATAGGGGGGCTTGAGAAAAAAGCTGAAAACATACTTCCATTTTCTTACTTCTTACTACTTAGTTGGGTGGTTATCATAGCTTGCCAGCCAAGTTTCCATAAGATAATGCAGTCTATTTTATTATCATTAATGAAAACATTAAAGATGATTTGTTGGTGAAAGATATGATATTCAGTAGTGCCATGTTGAGATTAGATTATAAACTTGGAGTGGATCCTTAAGAAGCTGAACATTAATTAGATTGTCTCCTCTCTCTGGACCTTGTGCTACATGATAGATGGAAACAGTACAGTCAGATGATGAAGAGGCACAGGAGCAAAGATTTTAGCACTCACCAAGATAAAAATCCTATATGAAAGATCACCTCCTGAGCAAAAGTCCAAGTGAACTGGTTAGAGTTGTGTGTTTAATGCTAATCAATTTGCATCACTTGCTGTCAACAGCAAAAAGGTTTGGACATGTTCATTACCTAGTGTTTTTCCAGCACAGGCACAAACGCAAGTTGCACGATAGATGAAGAATGGATATGTTACCCTCTCTGTCTTTTGTTGTAACAATATCCAGTCCCAATGCAGAACTCCTCTGCTGCAGCACACAACATTAGCTTCAAAGGGGAATGATAAAACGCAGAGGTGTTTCACTGTAAGAAAAAAACCTGTAAAAGAAACGGTAAATGACTGGCAGCTACGGCTGCCAAACAAACACCGTAAGATTAAAGTAAAAAAACGTAATTCAAATAATGTGCAAAAACATTAAATTTACAGAAAATTTCATGAAAATTTTTACAGAAAACTAACATTATTTTACAGATTTTTCCCAAATAATTATGATCAATCACCTTCAATGAAGGGACAATTCTAAAAGTTCTGCAGGAATCCTGAGGTTAAATTTAATACCATTTAATACCTTTTTAATACCTTCTAAATATTTTTTAAAACCTCAACACAACTTGCTTCTAGTCACATAGCAAAAACAGGATCGATAAATGGGAGGGCACACGCACTGTCACGGTCAATCCCTTAGTTATTTACATTTACATTTAGTCATTTAGCTGACGCTTTTATCCAAAGCGACTTTCAGAGAAGATGCGATGGCTGCAGTGGAAGTTTGACTGGTGGTGGGACTGTTGGAGCGGTGTACTGGGCATACTAGCAGCACAGAAATTTGATATTAATGGCTGCTCTCCCATCAAATCAGTCAACTGAACACTGTAGATAGATCCAACTACATAATTTAAGTTACGCTACTTGACATCTGCTAAAGAAATGACACAATGCCTAAGAGTTCAGCACCACTCCACACATAACCATGTTCTCTAATGAAGACATCAAGTATACTTGACAAACAGTGTTTTACAGGCGGATGCTTGTGAACAGCTGTTCTATTGACACTTTTCTTTTTTTTCTTTTCAATGTAATTTCCAGTCTATGAAATCAAACTTTTTTGTGTTTTAGTCCAGCAATCAACCATATACAGAACTTTTCAGTATTCAGTATTGTTGTACCGTCATACTAACCACAAATGTCTTGAGAATCATTACAAAGTTTCAGGGCATTCCCGTAACCATGCAACTCACAGTTAGAGAAAGCATAGAGGATAGAGAAAGCAACAAACTGTTGTCACAGTGCCTGAGGAGAGGAAGCGATGTTGAATGCCGTTTTTATACGATAATGTCTGGACAAAGTCCAAGTAGAGTCATTGTTTCACACATGAAGCAACAACAGGAGACTCTCTGTGTCAGACGAGTTCTCACATGTTGACTAAACTTTACAAACAAACACCTCAATCCTGAGTCTACTGCTGTATGCTATGGAAAATAAGTCTACTGCACAGTCTATGTAATAAATTCTGGCGAACTTTTTACAACAAATCACGTACCATTCTTTAACCTTGCAATCAGACATTTACTACCTTTTAATACTTTTTAAGGGCCTTAATTTTCACTAAGTTCATTTACTACCTTTTAATACTTTTTAATACCCCGCGGACACCCTGTTTTTCCCAAATAATTATGATGGATCACCTTCAATAAAGGGACAATGCTAAATGTCGTGGGAAATTAATTACAGATAAAGTACACACCACTATTGATTCTAAAACCCTTTTATTTAATGTATTCAGATGTAAATTTACAATATCAACCAAGTATTCACAAACAGTTCTGTAGAGCCCCCCAGGAGGAACTGAAAAACTAAAAATGGTATTTGTCCATGTGTGTAACGTGTTTCTGTTTGCATTTCTATCAAAATGAGGTCAAGATTTCACCTTTGAAATGGATAGAGAAAGCAACAAACTGTTGTCAAACTGTACTGTACAAACAAATTGTGCTGTTGAGCTGATGGGGTTGTGGTCTTGTGTTTTTTTAGCTTTTATTTTTCACTCAAGTTTTATATCGTTTCCCCAATATTCTCCTAACCCTTGGGGGCTCTGTATAAGGTAGTTCTGATAACATTTGTGGACAAGCATTACAGTGTTTTGATTAAGAATCCTAACTATACAGTGTATTTATTATTAAGTAAAATCAAAACATACCACAAAAGGTCAATGAATCTGTAAC